>JASDDO010000024.1:143402313-144720841 GCA_030015575.1 Agapanthus africanus | reverse complement strand
GTACGTCCACGCGAAGCAGTCAACGAACTCATGAAACAGGGCAACTATCTGCTCTTTCATTTCCTCTGACAAGAGTGAGCTGATGTAGGTCGACCTTGAATTATCGGGCGTTCCCAAGTCAATCTCGGTTAGCTCATCGAAGGTTGCTTGTCCGCCATCTTCAAGCTCTCGAGGGGATTCTTCTGGCTCGGCTGGGTCGTCTTCATCATTTGACTCTTCGCTGGTTTCACCAACATGGATCATGTAGCATGCTTTGGCATCAGGTTGAATGAAACCTATGCCTCGTCTATCTGGGATTCGTCCATTGATGAGTGCTCGGACCTGAGGCGGATGCCACAGCCCCTCATAAAACTTCGCTTCGGAGTCCATTTGATATAACCGACATCCGTAATTCTTAAAATATTCCCGCATCTCGGATGCATAATATCTGGGGTTTAGGATGGCTCTTATGCCTTGTCACGCCCCGCTTCCCAGAGTGCGCTAAGATAGGCACGTGATAGAGCCAACCATGCTACCTGTGGTTAGAAAACATCCCTCCACAGTCACATTACGACTGTCTAGAAGTTATCAAGAATAGGAAAATATAGTAAACTATCTAGTACATGTCCATATGCCAGAATAAACGAGTCAAGAAATAATATGCGGAAGCAATAAATCCAATGAGCAATAACATCTGGAAAGTAAACATAACTAAACTGGATACTAACAGGATCCTCACTGCTCGGCCTGACGGCGAAAATACTCCTGATCAGCCTGCGACAAGGATAGATGATCTGGGCCATGCAAAACCCAGACATCAGTGCGTCATAATATCAAACAATAATATAATCAGGGGTAGCAAGACATGCAGGCACGAGTAAGAACTGTAACAAGTCAACATGAATATATAACAATGAAGTATATCAGTATAAGTGACGTGCGGTGATCAATCTAAACTGTGCTACTGGGTTATCTATTCCAAGTCTTCGAAATCAATTAATGTAATCCTCATCGTAACCCATCGGTGATTATTCCGTAACGCCCGGAAAAACGGCAAACAATAGGTATTCCGTAACGCCCGGAAAAACGGCAAACAATATAATAGCCCTTTGAGTTACGTTCGGTTACATTCTTGATTTCCCCATAACCCCAAGTTATGTGTTCAAATCAGGTATTGATAAATCTGAAGCTAATACCAACACAGGATCAAGCATGAACAGATTTGTCTATACAGACAACAGGATATGTCCATCGGAATAATATGTCAGGATTGTCGGCATTAGAAACAGGATCATGTAACATGTCAAGTAGTGATATATCAGGTCATGTCAAGTAGTGATGTATCAGGTCATGTCAAGTAGTGGTGTATCAAGTCATGTCAAGTAGTGCACAGGTATCAAGCGGGTGCTCATAATCAAACTGTAGCAAGTATTGAATCACAGTAAAAGTACGGATGCACAATGTCCATCAGGGATCACATCTACAACTTCATGACTATGTATGATGCACATTATCAAGCATGTTTCACTAATACAACAGTAACATAAAATAATATGGTCTCGGCATGCAACTAGATATGTAATAAACCGTACGGATTTAGACGGATACTATAAAACTGTAAATCGGTAAAATTTGCTGAATATTAAAACACAAGCACTATTATTTATTAAATTAATATTGATATAATAATATTAATATGGATAAAATATTCAAACCGATTAATAACTATAAAAGTGGTATTGATTAACCATGCACAAGAAAGTTCCGTTCAGAAATTCAGCGTCACCCTGATTTGTAAAATAGCTTAAAAAATAACAAACGTTCTCCAAAAGGGACGTGTATTATACCAAAACAAAGATAATTCAATAAGGTTTTCATTTTTACAAATTTAAGTATCTCAGGTTGTTCCTACAAAAAGTTATGAATATTCGAAGTTGAAAGTTTGCTGCTGGAATTTTCCAGGACAGCAGTTTAGAGATATTTTCATTTGCATTTTACGTTATTTAAATAATTTATTTTGCAAGTAAATATTTCATAGAGTTATAGTATTATGAGTTAGCTTCATAACGAACTAAAGAACGTATACTAATGATTTTTTTATGATTTAAAAAGAATTTTATAAGGTAAGGTATACAGTAAATTTCAGATTTGTCGTATCCGCTTTGCAACGACGTTTCATGTGTAAACTATAATATTTTCAAACTATATTTTGTATAACATTAAAAAATGCAGATTATAAACTAATTAAAGATAATAATAAGAAATATTACGACGTTATATATTTTAAATGATATGGATGCAAACGGGTATCCGAAAATGGTAAAACTTTAATATGGATGTACAGTGCAATCAACATGTGATATTTTTATTCATATGGATGCAAAATAAGATACATAGCATGTAGCAAGATGAACTTGCATGCCACTAAATATGTAAATAGTGATATGGATGCACACGGATGTCCGAAGATAGTAAAATGATAACATGGGATGTACAATACACTAAATATTAAATATTATTATTAATATGGATGTAAAATATATCATAGCATATAGCAAGATAAACTTGCCTCGATCGAATCACGCGACGGATACGCATGGCACGTCCGACGTCGGTAAATCGTCGCAACTCACGTGCAGCACGCGGGACGGGTCCAGACAAGACAAGAGGGTGATCACACAGGCAAGGTACATTCACTGGATCACTCGGATCGTCAGTGACGAGCACGGCTCCAGCGGTGATCACCGGAATTAAGAAATAAGATCAAGAAAAAGAAAGAAGAAGAAGAAGTAAGAAGAAGAGGTTGTGCATTAAATAAGGAAAGAAATATATATATATATATATATATATATAAATATATATATGTGTGTGTGTGTGCGCGCGCGCGCGGCGCGCGCAAAGGAGAGAGAGAAAGGGGTTGTTAGTTTGTTAGGAAATTAGTTTAGATTTAAATTTAAAAAATCTTTTATTAGTTAACTAAATTTTAATTTGTATCAGTTTATAAAATTAATATTATATAAATAAAATTTGATATTCTGGTAAATACAAACATAGTCCAAAACATATCCGGGTCGGGTCTAAAATTCGGTTTTAAAATACGAAAAATATATGCGACGACCAAAATTAAAAATGAATGTCCGGGTAACGAAAATGCATACCCCAAGAACGGATGCACGTACGTGCGCGTAGCCATCCAAACAGGTCCATTTTACTGAATGGGACAAGAACAAGATGCGCGGATGCTACCACAGGGTTAGGCGTATCATGCAGGCCATACAATGTATTTTTAAAATATTTTATGTGACTTAAATTCTTATATTGTAAAATGCAAATGCCAGATAAAATGTCAGTATGCAGTATACATAAAAGTGCACAAGCTTAAATAACAAGTCAGGATAAATCATAAACATGAACCAAAACAGGTTTCAAGCAAGCGGGTCGAGTCGGATGCAAATACAATTGTCAAATACACTATTCGCACCCAAAACACAATAAATCAGGAAAATACCATAAATAAATAAATACTTGACTGGAACTGGTATAAATGAACTAGGGTGTTATATACTTCTTTCATATGGAAGGTACGTGACAGACAAATCGTCCGGACGCATGACAGAATTTGACCCATAAAACAGAATACCCTTCTGTCCACTTTTCCTCCTGGGAATGTAGAAAGTTTTCAGCTGGTCCACGGTGGAGACTGACAACGCATCAAGCTCTTTGCACATCTAGTCCGGCACCCTTGTGACGGTTAAGGACCCTTTCGTAACTTCAAAGGTCTCTCTTAGCTTCGCTTTTGCATGAGAGCCCAATTTGCACAGCTGTTGCAAAACGGGTCCTCTTCCTCTGATTTTTCGGTGTCGCTGCCGAAATGAGGGCGAATTTTACTGCCGGATGGGCCTTCATTATCAGACTCTTCCGTATCGCTACCGAAACAAGGGCGGGTTTTACGGAAGGATGGACTTCCAGCGTCGGATTCATCAGTGTCACTGCCGAAACGCGAACGCACTTGGGGTTTTTTTGCTTTTGAAAGTGACAGCCGACTCAGATTTGCTTTTGAATTTCGGAGCCGTTCTATCTTTAGTCAGTCGTGGCTCAGTATTTTGGGGGTTCATGAAGTACCGAGAATCTTCATATTGGATTTCATGCGCACCAAACAGCTGGATGTCTCCGTCAATACGTCTTTCTTCACCATTTTTGGTATACTTCATGCATTGATAGAGAGTTGACAGAATGATACCGTAATCATAGAGCCATGGCCGTCCCAGGAGAATTTTATAAGACATGTCGGCGTCGATCACGTATATCTTGGCTTCAGTTTGTAGGTCCCCGAACCTGATCGGCAGAGCTATGGATCCCCAAACTTGCTGGCAATTTTGATTGAAGTTTTGAATGACAATCCTTTCCCTTGACAAGTGTCGGACGTCTATTGACAAACTCTTCAGAGTTCGCAAATTCATGATGTTCACTGAGGATCCCGGATCAATCAATATGCGATTAATCCAATCTTCGTCGCTGTACCCGGTCACGTAGAGCAGTCGGTTATGCTCAGCTGTTCCCAGTAGCAGGTCTTCGTCCTTAAACGTGACCGCGGCGGTATGCAAAGTGTACTAGGCTTCTTTCATATTAATTTCCGCAAAGCGAGCCTAGTACCGCTCGAGGTCTTGTAGAGCGTGAATGAGAACATCTCTAAGCTCCTTAGATAGGACCAGGGCATCGTAGATACTCAAGAGAGACAGAAGCTTCCGGAGATGGGCCAAGACATTATAGTCCACTGAGGAAGGACTCGAGTTTTCATGAGCCGACTCTCCGCCATCTTCTTCATTAGCAGCTTGTTTTTCTTTCCTTTTGGAGCGTTGCCCTGATTTCGCGGTAGAGCCCCGCCGCTTCTAAGCTGGATTTGGTTGGCCTTTGTGACGAGCTCCCCGTCCTCTTCGGGAAAACATAGTTCTTCCTCAAAGTCGCTACCAAGGTGGATGACGTAGCAGGTCCCTGTAGGGATCTCGTCATTGGAGTCTTCTTCTACCTCCTCAAGAATCTCAGCCGCTTCTACGGGGAAGAACTCTTTCAATTGAATCAGAGTTCTTTCCTTTTGTTCATAGTCTTCAAGGGAATCGATATACTTTTGAATGGTCGATCTCCCCGCGGACTCTTTTTCGCGTTTTACTGCACCTTTCCTTTTCTTCTTCTTTAGCTCTTTTGATTTTGAACCCGATTGAGCCGAAGTGGTAGCTGGAATAGTGGGCTCTTTCTGCCCCTCCCATTTTGTTCTCGGCTCTTTCTGAAGTAGCTTTAGTATCTTCTTCGTCTTATTAGATATGTGCATGCTCCATGGAGGTTGCGGCGAGTCGAATTCATTTATTGGGGCAGCGGATTCAGTTGTCTGCTTCCAAAAGGCTTCAGCTTTTGTCTGTATAAAGTTGATGGTTGTAGCTTGGTTGTTCACCAACACACCCTTGGATAGCTCGATCTCTCCGGTCTTATATTGCTTTTCGACCCAGTCTTTGAAAATGTAGCAATTTTCGATCGCATGGCTCACTACTCTGTGGTACGGGCAATACAGGGGATTGTCGGTCAATTTTACTTTCTGGGGTCTCTTCGACTCCGACAATTGTAGACCGTTGTTCAGGGCATCCTTGAATATCTTGCTGACCTTGTCCCTCCTGAAAGAGTAGACTTTGTTCTTTTTCTCCTCTAGGGAAGGCCCTTCTCCTCCTACCACTGGCTTTCGGAGCCGGTCTGTTTTTGACCCGCCTGCCTTTCTCTTATCTTCACTGTCAGATGCATTGAAGGCGTTGGTCTTGTTGGAGCTCCCGCTTTTACGGTTGTCGTCTGCTCTGCCAAGACTTGTCACCCTGAGAGTCCGAGGTGGACTCTTATTTCGAGCGTTCCAACATTTATACTCTCTTAGTCAGCTCTTAAAACGTCTTGAGGCCTGTTGTACATAAGAATGGGACCATCCAATTACTGAGGTTCCCGATGAGGAGGCTGGAGGACTGGTCCTGCTCTAGCGGCGGTTCGAACTTGACAGTGAGGTTGCGCCATCAGGAAATAAAGTTCGTATTGCTTTCATTTTTTCTCGGCTTGGTTCTTATGAGATCAGCAATGGAGATTTTGTCACTAACACTCATGAATCTTTGCCGAAACAGAGACTCCATTTGGGCGAAAGTAGTGACGGACCCGTCTGGTATACTTGCGTACCAGTCAAAAGCGACACCAGTCAGGCTGTTGACAAACTAACGAAGAAGGAGCGCATCATTGCCCCATATATTTCCGCACGATACTTTAAAGTGGGCGACACGCTGATTTACGTTTTCCGTCCTGTCAAATCTTCCGAACTTAGGAATGACATAGCCGCTCGGAAACTCGATCAGATTGTACTGTGCGGGATATGGCCGCCCACTACTGCCAATTTCTTTCTGAGCTTCGGCTTCGGCCACCAATATTTTAACCCTGTTGGTGACCAAATCAATTATCCGATCTTGTGTTAGCGGGATAGTGCTATCTGGGGCCAAGGCGTCCCCAGAAGCGGAATGTGGCCGGCTTTCGTGCGGCTCACCCAATCTTGGACCCAAGGAGATATGCATCGGTTGCTTCAGGTTGTCATCACCCGGCACATGAGTGGATACATGTTCTTGATTGGAAGGCGCCCGAGCAATTTGAGCCCTGAGCTGCATCACAATATTCGTCAGGTCATCAATTTTTGAGTAGAGCTTGGCCATCTCTTTATCTATGCACCTGAGCTATTTTCGAAGCTCTTGAAACAGCTTTTGCTCTGTGGTCCTGGGACGGAAAGTCGGCTTTTTCTCGCTGTCCAAGCTTGACTCCATATGGACTGAGGGGTCCTTCTGCCTATCGGCCTCATCGAGAGAGTTTTCATCGTCCAGCGGAAGTGGCTGATCTTGGGAAACGGCAACCACATTCAAGCCAGATTGGGCTTGGGATGTGGTGGCCCCATCCTTGCTTTTGTTGCGCAAGTTGTCGCTGGGACGCGCGCCCGCCATATAGACCGTATGGATAACATATCTAGTTGTCTTTTTATTATTGGCAGCTGATTCTGTGGACTGATGTCGTGGCCCTTCTTTTTCGGTAAGAGGCAATCGACTGAAAGCAGCTGGTCTGACCGAATTCTTAAATGGTGCTGGCGCTTCCTTTTGGTTGTACCCCGCTGTTTTCGCGCGACACAGAGTGCTTGATAGACTCTTGAAAAGACGGTGTCATGCTTTCTCTGTTGGGGCTGGGATACGTCTCTTTATAGCATCATTCAGACAGTTGTCTTCCTGATTCTGGCGGTCATGGCGTTTTTCTGAACCCACTTCAGAAGTTCGAAGGAATTGCTGACTTTTACGGCCGACTCGACCGTCGTCGCGGGGTGACCCTGATCTTGGAACCTCACAAGATTCCATTTGGCTGGAGTCCTGATCCTCTTGTTGGCTCGATACCTGAGCTGTTTCTGTCTCAACCTTTCTGTTTTATGCACTTGGCTGGCTACGGCTCTTCGGGAAGCCGTCGTACACTGGGCGATAGAGGACTTTGGAGATACGTCTGATTGTGCACTTGTTGGGGTCGTCGCCTGAGCTCGTCTGCAACGTTTGATGATTCCCTTTGTACTTGAAGTCTTTCCCCCAGCTGGAGCACCAAAGAGTCGTTCAGACACCGTCTTATGTTTGGGTTGTGGTACCTTAGCGGTCACAATGTTCGGTCTCTTGCCCCTTGAGACTGGCTTAGCCACCTGGTTTGCCGGGATTTCTGCCAGATGAGCACTTCTGGCAGGGTAGATGATGACGGAACCAAATTGGCGGGGTGACTCATCCTATTGCCGGCTGAGACTTGCAGTGAGAACCACGCGGACATTGATTTTGATCATGTAGGGAATCGGAGTCGCGTCAGAAACGAAGCTCATCTTGGGAGACATCGTCGTTGAAACTTGATTGATGCACGAAAAAGCATTATTTTAGTACAAACATCGGTATATATGTTAAATGAGTTCACATGAACGCTTGACCCGAGATATGGGAAGAGAGAATGGTCCCACCAGACGTGCTAGAATCTGTAAGGTGTTTTTTCGTCACCTCATTGAGATGGGAAATACGCGTTGCTTGTCAGGCGTATACAGATTCTCCCTGCCTAAGATAGGATGTGGTTTTTTGATTGTGGGGATCCGAATCTCCGGCAGCCGCGGACTAAACTGTCGTTAATTACTCCTCGTCTTTGAAGCGAAGGAAGCTCCAATTGGCTGGTCAAACTAATCATGCGAACTCAATATGCAATATGCAGTATGCGTATGTATGTGTCTTGAGGGATTTTGGGTATATCGGGGGTCTCGCGGAGTTTACGGGGGTCCCGCTATCCGGATAGCGGACTGGGGGTCAAGGAGGCTAGCAGCCCCCTTACGGAGTGCGGGACAGCGCCCCGTTAGAATTTTTTCTCTAGCGGGGAACGTGTTTTGAGTGTGTAGTGTATGAAAAAAGAAAGAAGAGGGAAAAAAAAGGAGTGGGTAACGTCCTAAGGACGTGTGGGCGCCGGGCGTCGGCGTCTCACGCGTCTGCGTAGGCATCGTCGAGCGCCCGCAGAAAGAAAGGGCTTAGCCCTGGAATGAGGAGTTGAACTCCCGAAAGGGATTTTTATCTATGAAGTCAAACTCAAAACAAAAAAAGATTTTTATTTATGAAGTTAAACTCCAAAAGATATTGAATGGAGTTAAACTCCTAAAAAAGATTTTATTTATAGAGTTAAATTCCAAAGGATTTTGACAAATGGAGTTGAACTCTCAGAAATCTTTGGAGATGATCAAAGAGGATCTCTTTCTTCTCCCCTTTAGCCATGGATTTTCTTTTGAGCCTTGGATCTTCCCGAAGTGGGGTTTTTTAGAGATGGATCTTCTTCCTCCTCCTCTCTGTTGGCTGGATCTTGGAGAAAAGGGGGGTGAGAATTAAAAATCTCCCCTTTTGAAGATTTGATGGAAGATCCGAGCACCCTTTCAAGGGTTTTATGGTGAAAACTGTTTCTTTTTGAAAAAATAAGAGTTAAACTCTTGATATAATTCAAAAAAAAGAAAGAAGGTTTAGAACCATGAAGAAGAATAAAAAGGAGACACATAACCATAATTTTTGAGATAATGAAAAGGTGGTTCTTGATTTTTTCCATGTTTGCCTTTATAGGCTACACACTTTACATATAGCCCCTTGGGCTTTGCCAAATGGCACTTGGGTCATCCCATACCTTATGTGCTTATTTCTTTTTATACATAAGCCGTGAGATTTACAAAGTTTTGGTTTTCTGCCCATTTTTTATACATTTATTTCTAAAAAAATTGCATTAAACTAATTTATTGTTTCATTCCTGGCATAAAACCGGCCCTTCCATGGTCTTGATTTGGGCTCGGACCCGCTTGGCTGGGGGTTGACTGACTTTGACTTGATCAACCGGGTGTAATTTTTGATCCAACACTTATAACTTATCCATTCCTTGACGTTTTTCTGCCAATTTAAGCCTCAGTCCCTTAGCTCACCAAGCCCGCACAAAACAAACTAGCAATCAAGATGCAGAAAATATACTACTTGTTCTCATAATAAGATATGCTCTTCCATTCTATTTAAACTTTCTGGCTACATATGAATATGAGAATGAAATTACAGAACTTATCATACAGTATTTGCAAGGGAAAACCAGAACAAAACTGCAAACTTTCTTATTACAAGGGTTGATGCTTATACTTGTTAGAAACACCAGAGGACCACATATGCAGACACATTCATACATTCAGTTACTTCTTTCTTGGATCATTGTGTAAATGTTGCAGATACATATGCCAGGAACATATGAGTAGCACAGCCTAATGCTTCCGACTAGTCGATCGCCAATCATTGGGAATTTGCTGACGATGATCGCAAGGTGCAAAAGAGCCATACATTTGGAGCTTCCAGGATATTTTGTGATACAATTCGAACTATACAAGTCCATTGCTTTGTAAGTTTATATAAATTACAGTGTTTCTACACAGATAGGGTTAAATAAGACGAAAGAAATTTTTTCGAGACGACTGCTTCAACGGTTCTCAAAATTACAGCGCATCAGCTTTCTGAATTTGATATATTATCTTCCAAAGTATAGAGATAAATTGTGGTCTTAGGTATGGTTCTTGACATTGCAGCACTGCCTTTCTGATTTTCGAGAAAATATTGTAAAATATAAATATAGCAACCAGAATTTACAAACTTAGAGATATGGGCAAGCAGAGAGAAGATATTGCTTCTTCACTTCTTATATCCTTGCAGTTTCTCTTCTCCAATTATCCATCTAGTCAACTGACTAGGATCCACAGCATGCGCCCTGCATGTGGGGGCAATCCCGAGCTCGGACCCAATCTGACTGTATTCTCTCAGAGCAGCTTCCATCTCTGCTTCAATTTGTGTGTCGTCAGTGCTTTCTAACCCTATGCTGAGGGCATCAGCATAGTGTTTCTCCTTCTCTGGGTCGCCCTCAAATGGATCCATCACCGGACCCTGAATCATTTATTGCAACCATTAGATATGAAAGTTGTAATAAGGAGTGTTTCAAACTCAGCCTTAGGTATTTAGTATTGGAAGGTAATTTAATCAGTAAATATTTGATGGTGAATATCATGGAATACTGGACTAGTCAAAAGTGTCACGGTTGTTGTGGAACATAGGCCTCTAGAGCTGTCATAAAGCATACTTTTCCTGTTCTATCAGTCTAAGGACTAAGGTGAATGTGAAAAAATTAAATTATGATAAAACAGATTCTGATATGCACAGAATTTCAGATTTCAAGAAAGTAAGAAAAGCATTATGTCTGCGTACCAGAATTCTACATATAAAATTACTTGCAAGTTGCAATATAAAAATTATACTATAACACATCAGGAATAGCATAACTGTACTGATTCATATGGAATAATGGAACTGACTTCTTGCATGTAACTTACCCAAGTAGACAACAGAGACAAATTTCAAACAATTGCTGAGTAACTACTTAGATTAGGAACAAAATTTCAATCCGTAAACTTTCAGTATGTTCCCAATTTGGGAGGATGGGACAACGTGAAACCTGCTCCTTCCCTGTTTGTTAAATAGAATGGGACCTATCTACTCTTCCGTTGAACTTGTGCCACAGCATCTCATGACTATTTTCACATTAGAATTTAAACAAATGGAACACAGACAATTTTCAGACCATTTGGCTTAAGGAGGATCAATGAGCAACAACTCACTGTAAAACAATCTGAATAAGAACAAGTGTGTACTTTTCATGATATGGAACAGATGTCTAGATATTTACCTGACAAAGGTCAGCATAATGCTTGTATGCCTCACTGTTTTCGTCTTGATCATATATTAGTGTTCCTCCATACCAATTACTGGCTCCATCAGCAGATAGCATTGCAAGATACCTGCAGTTAAACACAGTTCCATAACTAACTTCCACATGGTATCAAAATGATTCATTAGTGCATATAATTAATTTCAAATCTTCTATTATTTCTAAAATATAAACAGAAGAATTTGCAATAGAACGATTTTGAACAACTTCGGCATACAATTCAGGCAAAACATGTATCATGGTTCAATTTGCATATATAATCTGTATCGTCATTCAAACAGAATTCAAGTAAGAATGGAAAGGTCTCACATTCAACGCACCTTGGAGCATTAAAATACACCAATAACCATAATGGGAATTTCTGCATTTCAACTTTTCAAGATTCGGTTAAAAACAAAAGGCTTAATTCCTAAAAACTACCAAAAAATTAGAGGCGGTTGCAAGTAACTACCAAATTCTTTGATAATTACATGAAACTGCTAAGTGTACGGAAACTTGTAAAATTAATAAATAATAAACTACCAAACTTGTTTCGCAAATGTTCAATAAACTACCAAACATGTTTACTAAACATTCAATAAGCTACTAAACTAGTTTAAGAAAGTATAAGGTCGTCTGTACACTTTTGTAGCTTTTGTAAATTTTAAAGAGTTTGGTAGTTACTTGTCACATGCTCACGGCCCTAAGTTTTTAATAGTTTTTAGGAATTAAGCCAAAACAAAAGGGGGGTCTCAAGAGCTGTCCTGGTTCATCATCCTCTCTTTATTATTTTCCAGAACAACAAAAAAAAAATTTAAAAATCCACCATGCTACGCAGCTATGCCCTAATTTCAAGTTTTATCGGTATTAACTATTGAAGATGAGCAACAAATTATCTAATGCGTTGACCCGGACAGTTTAAAACAGTCATCAGAACGAACAATTCAAGTTGAATGGTTTAAAGATTCAATCTAGTCAAATTTCGATTAGGGGGAAGGCATCGCTCAGTTCAAGAAAACCTCGCTAGATGACCCCTTTAACTCCGTTCTAAAAGTATTTCGGATATTGTATCAATGTGGCATGGATGGGTCCAGACAACCAACTCCCAAAATTTACAAACGCACGCATGAGCACGCGAGACAAATGGAATACCATAACATATTTAGTCTTCTTTGTATACATCAGGCATATAATGATGGATCAACAAAGTTGTTGGATTCAAGACACATAATTTTAGAAACCAAACCCTTCTTTTAATACAAAGTTTCCAAACCTTTGGTCATCTAAACAATGTGACACCCTTAAGAAACATTTTTTGCATGATAATTGAGTATAAAACATCATGAGACAAAGATGTAAACTCCTAGTTTTGAGTTGTTCATATTCCGGCCTCTTTATGTATGGGACAGATAACTCAAAATTGATTCACCTTTTAGTTTGTAGACACTCTGAATATTGTGGCTCAAGAAGAACAAAGATGCTTTTATTTTGAACGGGAATGGCTTGCTTTCAAATACTTTCGAAAGGAGCCAAGCCATAGTATGTGTGAAATGGAATGTCTTGCTTTCTAATTCTTATGGAAGGAACCAAGCCCCCCCCCCCCCCAACACACACAAAGAAAGTGAGATGTGAATCTTGCTCTTCTAAACTGCTAGACCAATATTTTATCTTCCCACACTGTTCTTATGACTGCATGCTTAAAAGCCTTACCAATTTTGTTATCCAAACCTGTAAAAGGGTGGGGGGGGGGACTAGTTCCGTTTCTTTAATAATTTAGCACAGCCATAAAGATTACAACAAATGACGCTTACTACACTAACCAGGAATTTATAACAAGAATGTGAAATAATAGTCTGAAATATAGCAAAGAGGGACTGTAAAAAAGTTCTGTTTCATTTTTAGATAAACTGGTACCTTTGGTATATATCCTCCTCACAGACATCTTCAGCAAAAGAGAGCCAGTTCAAGCCACAAGAACCAACATCACATGATTCATCCTGAAGTCCACCATTTGCATTTTCCTTTGCTGCAATTTTAGAAGCAGGCATGGTTTCCTCGTACTTTCTCTGGCCAAACAACCAGTTAGGGCTCTTAAGTTGTATTTCGCTGCAACAGTATGCGTCAGGACTATAAATTACATGAAAACACCAAGTAGTTGATGTCGAAAATAATATGGAGCAACAATACAGGGAGCAACATATTTAAAAGTTGATATATTTATGAAATGTGAAGATTACTTGTTTATATCCTGCACGAGAAGAAATATGTTGAAAAGCAGAGACAAGAACATGCCGCTAAAGCACTAAATCATAACTAATCTAAGGTTGTGCTTGGTACATGGAATGGAAGATTGCTGGGAATCCTTGTATTCCCAGGAATGAGATGACCGAGCATCTAATTCCAAGGAATCTTGTTTTAACGTGCTTGGTATGCTTTAATCATTCCCGATAATATATGTATGTGCAACCGTCGACCGGCTGCGAGGTCGGAGGAGAGACGGTGGATGGCGGCGAGTCCGGCAACGAATGCCCAATCGGCGGAGGGCTGGTGAGAGGCCGGCAACGGGCTGCGGTGTCGGCGGGCCGGATGGTGAACGATCGGCTATGACCGGCGGCCGACGATGGGAAGGCCGGCGACAGATGGTCATGGCTCTTTTCATGTTAGACAAGAATATTTCGTGGTAATCTAGGATAGACATATGCTTTGGAGAATAGGATTACCATGAAATGGGGTCATTTGATTACCATGGTAATCCTATATTCCCGGAAATACCGTTTAAACCTAAACAGGCATGGTAATATTTCACGGTAATCTAGGATTACCACCTAGATTACCTTCTGCCAAGCGCACCCTAGGGGGTTGTGGAAGCATATTGTGAAGTGTGCTCTCTTATTAGTGACATTGCGGATGAAATATGTGGATTATGCTGAGAGAGAGAGAGAGAGAGAGAGAGAGAGAGAGAGAGAGAGATGGACTTGTAAAATGTGCTCCTCCAGGTTTTACTTTCAAATTATTTTCTTTTGACGCTGTTCATATATATGGAATATGTAGGGTGTTATGAAAGGCATCCTGGCCCCTGGGGTTATATTATAGTCTCTCCATTACAGTAATAACGATGTTGGATTATCTGGTTTGGAATTAAATAAGTTATACCCGCAGTTATATGCCTGCTTGCAATTAGGCCCACTACATCCTAAAACTACATTATGCCAGCATTGTAGGCTAAACAATAACCCACAATCTTAATTGGCAAGTGTCTAAAAGAATGAGAATTTCAAAGGCGAAATTAGACACTGGCATGATGAAGGTATTTTAATCAATGGGTGTGACACAGTAGATGGCCATAAAGGTGAAGCTTTTTGAGACAATATTCATGCAGAGAAGTCTCTCCAGATGGACAGTAAACGGTGGGAAATGTAGCTAATGCTCCAATGTATGATTGTGAACTAACATATATATCTTGTAAGATAAATATATTGTTTTAAAAAAAACATAGCAGCAAATGTTGTTACCATTTCAATTTTCACCTAGAAGTTGATCCAGCATGATTTTAAAGAGCTTAGTCATGTTAAAAGGGTCACCTTTAAAGATGTTATGAAGACCATGCACTTCAGATAAAATGTAACTTAAAAAGGGTAGAGATTGACAGAGCATACGCTGCATCTGGTGCCATTCCCGTGGTTCCTGTATGCCCACTTGATTTCACATCAAATTCACTACAAAGTCTCACATTCTTTATTGAACAGCACGTTTTCTCTATAAGTTTATCAAATGATGTCAATTTCATCCTCTGGAAGTCTTGCTTGCAAGCTGGAATGGGCGCAAGAGTTGCTCTTCTTTCCAGGAATGTTGTGTCCAGAGGTGCACTGTGAGATCATGAAAGGATATATCTCACACAACAGCAAGAAAATCTTGGCAGAAAATAATAATATTCATTTAAAATAAAGCACCCACACGATACACAAACTATCAAGGCTATCCTATGGCCTTATGAAGTATATACCTTCCATCAGTCTTAGTAATTGTTTCATCACCAGTTCCAGAAACATGAAGAAAATAATCTGAGTCCAGCTCCCAGAGCGCTGGTTTTCCTTCCTGAGGTTGGAAATATCCCAAAAATCTGGTAGGAACCCCCAACCAAACAGACCAATAACAAAAATAAGGGTTTGGAAACTAGAATGGGTTAGAGACAAACCCCGTCTCCATTGAACTAAATGAATTTAAAGTGAATCTACCATGAACGGTAGTCAAAATGCTTAATTGGACAAGTATGCCTGAAATGATGCAAGATTGAGTCATTTAAGAGTCTCGGGGAAGCAGGCTCACAAGTTAATGGCATCTTGCTTCTCACCATCCGTGTAGGAATTGCTGTAGTATCTCTTGATGGATTTCAAGAACTCACTAGACTGGGTAGTTGCCTTCCACTTGCCTTGCCGTTCAGGGAAAACCTGGATAGAGGTAAATATTCGGTTACATTCAATTAATATTATACATACAAATAATACAAACTGTAATCGTTCTGTACATCAAAACTGAATGGAAGGAAAATTATGTACAGTATTATGTGCTGCAGAGCCTCCATATTGCTGAGCAAGTGCATCACCCATACTCTCGTACATATCCATTACAGCTGCAGCAATGCTACTATCAGGATCCACTTTAGGAACATCTGTTAAACCCATTGCATGAAGTTGACGGCCTAAAGCTGCTAAGCCATAAGCATACTGTGCAACATTTGTGCGGTCCAAACAGTCGATGCAATTTGTGCGGAGTACTCCACTCTGGAAACGAGGGCCGTTGTCTACCAGGGAGTTTTGATTTGTGTCTTTTCCCCCATCATGATTAGCCATTGGGATTGAAGTTTCACTAGACAACCTTGCAAGGTCTCCCGAGCTAATCCTAAATTCACCCAGGGAAGCATCCCTGCGTCGTAAGTGAAAAGTATCAATGTGGTTACTGCAAAATTATTAGATGTATATTGAACCATTTAGTTAACCCAAAAAAAAACACCCTAGTTCAGATGCCCTATATGAAGAAAAAAATTCTACAAATTATTTCCTCTTCTCTATCTCTATCATAGCCCAAGGGCGAGGGATTAAAATCCAGGTCACTTGCCAGACAGCAAATGTGCCTTCACATTAATGCACAGCAATAACACCCACAATTTATAGTTATTATCATGAATGTGCATACGAAGCATGACAATCTCGTACAACTTTGCCAATCCAAAATTAAGGCAGCAACACTACAATGAACAAATAGACCCAACAAATATTGAAACTTGATATGTAAACCTTACGCTGGCCTTAAAACTTAGAAGTACATA
The DNA here is from genome assembly GCA_030015575.1 of Agapanthus africanus. Classification (NCBI taxonomy): domain Eukaryota; kingdom Viridiplantae; phylum Streptophyta; class Magnoliopsida; order Asparagales; family Amaryllidaceae; genus Agapanthus; species Agapanthus africanus. The sequence continues at coordinate 144,704,214 of JASDDO010000024.1, read as the reverse complement.
TCTAACATATCCAAGCTATATTCATGGTCAAATAATGCCCATATCCATAAGAACAGTATAGAAAAAAGAAAAACCAACAGATTCATCTGTGATACAAAGAAGGTCACTAACAGTAGGAGAAAACATAACCGGTCATCTTATGAACAGAAACCACAAACAATACAGATACAACTCTTCAATTGCTTATAACCTTTTGCGTCCTTAATGAATATCTAGCTACATTTGATTACACATTAATTCCATATATTCCATTTTCTCCAGCTAATTAAACCCTCTACACTCCATAGTTTTTCCAACCTTTTTGCTTTAAAAGCTATCCCTTCTCTAGTATCATCAACATAATATCATAAACAACATGATTCACAAATGAGATTCTGTCATGGATATGTCGTAGTTCAGCTTGTGATAGGAGATGGCCCGTCCTCCCTCCAAATGTTTTCATGCTAGTTAGTAATTCCTCGTACATATTCATTAGATCAATATAACTAATGTATATGTTTGTTTGTTTTCTCAAACCCACCACATTATCTGAACTCTATTTTTCAAATTGAAGACCAAAAGTAGTCAGCACCTTAATTTTTGTGTTCCCTATTTAAAAGAATGCTAACCTCAAATTAATCATTTATAAGAAATGCTCATATAAGTTTGTTTGATTCTGTAGCATAATGACTATGCAGTCTCATGTAAATATCTTCTCAGGTGTATGAATCCAGGTTTGAATTTACTCAGATTACATGCAAAGTCTTGAACATCCGGCTAGTTGATATGAAGTTAGCCCATCAGTTCCCAACAACTCAATATCCTGGATATGAATCTAAAGCTCTTGATCACTATTTTGTCTCGCAAAATCAATAAGATAACTTGTCAGTTCGACTCATCGTTGGGTTTTATAGTGTGTATAAATTCTTCTGCCTCGATTTTAAAATAAATTCACACAGAAAAATACAGGAAATAATCATATATTCGTACAGCAGGAAAAAAATTTGTTTACGTGAAAGACAATAAGGTTGCTAGCATATGTATCACTGCAGAAGCAGAGAGAATATTCATATTTGATGGCTTAAAGGAAGATCTAAAGCTTTTTCAATCATATTCCTGTTGAATAAGAAAGATATCAGTGGTTACCTTCTTATGCTTGATCGACTAGCTTGAGTTAGTCTTCCTTTGGTTTTCTTGGACTTTCCGCTATAGTAAAAACTAGTTAAATCAAGTGCTTCACTCGCTACTGCTCCCAAAACAGCCAAAACATTTGCAGACTTGCTGGAAAATAGGAACCAAAAGAAATTGATTCTTCAATATGTTCCAACAGATTAAATACTCTTAAACGAATATTAAAACAGGCATCTACCTTTTCGCAAATTTATGAAAATCCCAGTGAATGAACTTCAAATGGCTTTCTTCTGGGAGAATCTGATTGAGATACCCAACAGCATTTGCAAACTCACGGCGTAGCATCATTTCTCGAGGTCTTTTCTCAACAGTCTAAATGAATTACACACTTCTTCAGTAAGGGAATATACAGTAATTTTCAGGAAATAAACTAACCAGAATAGAGGGGGAGGACAATAGTAATGCAAAATAAGCTAACTGAAATATTCAACGTTAATGAGTTTTCTCTATATGAAGTTTTAGACAGGATTTAGAATGCTGAGATATTTTTTAGTATTGAAGTTGCTTGATCTTGGCATGCTAGTTATTTATCTACAAAATTATACTCTTGATTTGTTAAATGAAATATGAAATGTTGGCGTGTAAGTTGGTTGACTCTTCAGAAGCAAAAAATAGTAAGTTGATAGAAGATGGAAGTGAGATATCTGATCGTTCTGGTCAATACCCAAGGTCAGTCAGCAAGTTAACTACCTCACAGTCACGAGACTAGATAAAGAAGTGTGGTCAGTTTCTTATTGTACCGTGCAAGAGTCAATAGGATATAAGATTCATATTTGAGTATTCTAAAGGGTCAACAGGTTTATAGTACTACAATTATTCACACTACATAGTGACTTGTCATACAGAGGATAAAAGGTTTCCCGATGTCTTGAAAAGTAAGAAGCAAAGGGTTGATTTAAGACTGGTCTGGAAGAAACATGCATAATAATGGCAAATACATGTGAGATAGAGTGGTTGAAGTATTTACTACAAGGAATTAACTTCCATAATCTAATCTCTCTGACTTTGGATTGTGATAACAGAGAGCAATTCGATTGCAGTTGAGCTATATCCGGATCAGTTAAAAAGTGCAACTATATAACCAAGAGCAAGCATGCACCTTAATTAAATTTAGTACAATAATAGGATTTCCATATCTTTTTGCCAGATCTTCGAAATGCATCTGGGTCGCTTGATAGGTAGGATCATATCTCTGTACTGAAGACAAGAAGAAATTAGAAGAAAAGAACTCCAAACTCACCCGGCCAGGAGAAGTTATATGGATGAAAAGATGAATTTACCAAACGAGGCTAAAGAAGAGGGAAAAAACAATTAAAGTTTTAGCTGCAAAGTTCTTTTATTATTGACCTTATCCCTTTGGTTTTTGCTTAATTTTGTACTGCATCACCTCATTGTAAAAGTTTTAGTTCTTCCGCTTGTCATTAGTTGTTATTAATGCTATCTTCAGTAGTTTATCGAGGAAAAGAAAATGAAAAAAACTTACAAACAATATCAGGTTTAGGACTTAATCTTGAAGCTTCCTGGGACCAAAAAAGGGGGATTGAGCCCCGCGTTTGGACTACTGAACTCATTTTCCCCCTGCATGAACCCACTTCTTCATCAAGAACAATCTGTTCGGTTTCGACATCATTTGCAACTCTGCCTCTATCATTTAGTCCTCTTTTCAAATAACTACATGATGTTAAAACAAGATTAGACACGGAGAAAAATAGAGAATTCAGAGATGGCAGAACAACTATCTAACACTACATATAAGCCTCAACCAAGATACTGATAACAATTTCCCCGGAAGGATACATATTTCCCCGGAAGGATACATATTTCCCCGGAAGGATACATATTTCCGATACAGCATAATATTTTGCAACTGTTAATTCATCAATCAAAATTAGAAGATCGGTACTGTCGGCCTTAGTATCATATTATACATGTCTACAGCATGCATGATATCAGATACCATGAAAGACAACTCCAAAAAAAAAGGGGGTGGGGTGGCGTGGGGGTCGGAGAAGGAGCTAATGCCATAAATCTTAATCCTAAACAGGTCAAAATCCAAATCCTCTGGCAAGTGACAAGTTTTGAAGTAGTTTCAGGCTTCGTAAAATAATATATGGCACAAACTCATGATAGGCAAAAAGAAATCATCCTAAGGAAGCTTTCTAAAATATAATGACAAATTTGCATTTAGAGCCAAATAATTTTTTCAGAGGCAAATAAATTATAGGTTAGTTTTGTAGGATGGCCGTCAAGGAGAAAAAACAGGAGATTGCACATCTATTAAATCATTTGCACAGATATACCGAGTGCCAGCAAAGTGACGAGACCGCCTAGAAATCAGAGCAACACTGAAATTCCGTCCAAAAATTGATAACTTAGTCTGCAATAATCAAGAATGGCATCTATAAGAATAGTTAAAACTGCAAGGTACTTCACAAATTTGAAACAAAATCTAAAATTGATAGCATGCAATCAATTCAGTGAATTACATTATCAACTGAAGGAGCACAATTTAAATCTTAAGAGGTACAGATACATATCAACGAGTTTCACAGTTCTTGGAAATTTGTACACATGACTTGATATCCAGTGTCCCTTTTTAGGAGAAGTACTAATTTTCTGGAACAGTTATCAACAAATGACAAGAAACTAAATCATGCAACAAGCTGAACTTTCTTCTTCGTTTTTCAATTGGAAGAGTCAAATAACTTGGTCTCATATCCCTTTAGATGTCTTCCTTGGTAGAAAATAGCGCGCTGCGTAGCATAAATAGGAATTTTTTCCTAAATTAACCATAATTAATTAATTAAATCCCAAATTGACCCAGCCTCAAATTATTTCCCAAAATGACTCTGGGGTTGCTAACGTGGAGTTTAGTTTGCCACATAAGCAAAAAACGCTATTTGTGTTAGCGTTTTTGGCCAAGAACTTTCGCTCAAGGGAAAACGCTATTTGAGATGGCGTTTTCCCTCAAAGGGAGGGAAAACGCTCACCCAAGTTGCATTTTCCATCGATAGAAAACGCTACTTGAAGTAGCGTTTTCCCTTTGGGCCCACTACTTATAGTCTTGTGACACTATCACTTACCAATTTCATTCTCTCTCTCTTTCCATTCAATCCCTTCTTAGTAAAAAAACCCTAACTCCCCGCCGCTCGTAAAGAAATCTTTGGAATTTAATTCGAAAGTCGAAAGAGAATTCCTCTCGACGCAAAGAAAAGTATATCTCAACTCGTTTGTAGGATGATCGCTCATTTTGCATGTTGATTACTTGGTTTTTGGTTTGACTTCAGACAATGTCAGCATGAGCTTCGTGGGGGGTTTTGTTCATAAATTTGATGTTTGTTTGATTAAAAAATAATTTGAAAATCACTAGATCTAAAATGGATCTAAAATTGGATTTGAAAATTTAGGAAAATGATAGTTTAGAGAATTTATGTGAAATTTTAGGAATTTGCTTAGAAAATAAAGATAATTAAGTGGATTGCAGTATAATTTATAAAGTTTTTCTTAGCAAAACTATTTACATGAATTGTATTGAAAAAAGTCCTTTACTTGATGTATAGGGTATACAATGGGCTCGTGTGTTCCATGTTGGCTGTATTTTCGTGGACGGATTGTAAACACCGATTCTCATGGGGTTGAGTATGAGGGCCATACCAGATGCAAACAACCGGATTCGTCATCAGATATCGATGGATGGTTTTTTAGGGGTAGTTTATGAGAAACTAGGAGTAAACAGAACAAGATATCATGTGACAATTCAAGCACGATATGATGTTGGTAGGGGTAAAATCACACTTTATGGTTGTGAGCATTGCAGATGATAATTCACTGCAATCGATGATCGAGTATGCATCATCCTCGAATTCGTCTTGGGATGCTTTGGAATTCTATATTGAACAACACCAACTCCATGACGATCGGCCATCGTCGTCGTTTGTCTTCCTTTCGCATAATGAAGTTCCACTAACAAGTGGAATGCCGATAACTGAGCCTGATTTCGCGCCACGGTGTAAAGTCCCGCTAACAGTTGACGCTTCGCAAAGTGAACCTTATTTGACGTCACAGTATAAAGTACTTCCACCTAATGAAGTCTTGCTTGGTGAGCATGCTACTTCTGGCGTGTTTCCAAATTTTCTCTTGAATGAATATCCTACTCAATTATTTGCATATGCCCGGATGAACGAATTGATATTGGAGAATGAGGATGAGAACGTGGGCGATATAGGGAAGGATGATGATAAAGATAATCCAGCTGGGCAGAATATAGGTCAATTGACATATCAAAATGCGGCGGCCCGTGAGTTTATCTATACATATTGGATTGAAAATGCGATAATCAACAATTTTGACGAGCCGATTGTTGCCGGAGGAAACGGTTCAGAGTTGTATAAAGGACAAAAGTTTCAAAGTAAGGAGGATCTTAAACATACAATTGCGATGTATTCCGTTAAAAATCATCGGCAATACTCAGTTGCAAAGTCAATCACATTGACGTGGCGGGTCGTGTGCAAGATTGGTGAAGGTTGTCCATGAGCTCTCCACGCGTCTAGACACAATCCTGACGAGCCATTCACAATCAACACTTAGAGAGCGTCACACTTGTATCAATCCAATTGTAAACCGGGATCACTTTCAGATTGACTCACGTTTTGTAGCAAAAATAATCATTGATACTGTGAAAGTGAAAGTGAATACTACGCTTCAAGCCATTGTTCAGATCATAAAAGGTGTGTTCGGTAATGTTATAAGCTATAAGAAGACTTGGTGGGCAAAATGTAGAGCGTTGGAAATATTGTTCGGGGACTTCACAACGTCGTATGCTGAGCTGCCTAAGTTTGTGGTGGCATTGCAGGCTGCTAAACTGCAAACTGTTGTTCGGTTTCAAACTGCGACTATTGAACCAAGAAAGGAATTGTTCCAAATGATATTCTAAACATTCAGTCCGTCAATCGAGAGTTTCAAATACTGTCGGCCGGTTCTCGGCATTGATGGGACTTTTCTGAATGGAAAATACAAACACACTTTTAATAATAGATGCTCCAGATGCGTTATTTCCCCTTGCATTTGCTATAGTCGAATCAGAAAACACAAATAGCTAGGGTTGGTTTATGTACAACATACGAGTGTATGTAACTCAGAGACTTCCGTTATGTGTTATATCAGATCGTCACGCCGGTATTCTTAAGACTATGGGGGGGCCGATGTATGGTTGGAACGAACCATTTACTTATCACCATTATCGTATGCGACACTTTACTTCAAAGTTTCAAAAAAAATGGCAGCATGCGAATGATGAACATGCTGAGAAAAGCCGCCACCCAGAATCAAAAAAGAAAATATGATAGAGTGATCGCAAGGATTAAGGAGGTGAATGTTGAAATGATTGCTTGAGTAGAAAAAGAATCTTGTGAAAAATGGGCTATTGCATTCGATGATGGTCGTAGGTATGGCATGATGACTACGAATTTGTCATAGATATTCAACTCTGTTTTGAAGGGAATTCGTAATTTGCCAGTCACGGCGAATGTCCAGTTTATATTCCATCGGTTTATCTATTTTACTGAGCAACATCGTATGCTGCAAGAACTTATTGCCGAAGGTCAAATGTTCACTCCGAGGGTTCAAGCATTGTTAAACATTAGGCGTGAAAAGCTAATTGTCATGAGGTGCATCGATCAAAACACCGGACTGTTTTCGATTAAGACCGGTACGCGTCTTGTAGGCAGTCAGCTTAGAGGTGGCAGGGCACAAATAGTTAACCTTCAGGAGTCCCCAAGATGTTCTTGTGGGAAAATGCAAGCTATCACCTCTCTTGCTCATATGTTATGGCAGCTTGCGCATCTCGAGCGGTTGACTACTGTATCTTCATTGACCCACACTATTCCGTAGATCGGTTGGCCTCAACTTGGGCACTTAATTTTTTATGTCCCTGATAAGGAGTACGGATGCACCTATACAGGTGCACATGTTGTTCCATGTTGTTCCTGATGAGTCTTTGCGAAGATGCAAGAAAGAACGACCACCGTTGACACGTATTCGAAATAACAGAGATGTGAGGCAAGATAGAATATCCAGTCAATACCGGTGTAAGAAATGTCATCAAAAGGACACAACATTCGTAGATGTCCACTACATGATGAAGCGGGTCCGTCATGTCAATGAATGGTCGTGAGGCAATGTAATAGGGATGTTTGTGTTGATGTTAATTATTATAAGTATTGAGGTAAAATGAGTATTTGTATGAAACTTTTAGTAATTGGGATGACTTTAGAGATTGTGTTGTTATCTTTGATATTGTAGCATTACTTTACTTTTCTGTTATGATGGATTTTGTAACATTGCTTTTCTTTTTTGTTATCATGGATATTGTCATATATATTGTCGCGATTCTTGACCTTTGTTTTATTGGATACCGTAGCATTGCGTTTTGTTACTTTTTTTCGATGATTCTCTTATCGCTTGTCATATTCTAATATCTTATTGTGTTTTACTTTACAGGTTTGTACGATGGTACGAGCACGTGGTGGTGGATTTCGTGGTGGCCGGTCTCCCGGTGACCGAGGTCATCGTGATGATCAGGATGAGCCACGAGATTATGATATTAGATATCCGGGCCCTCAGATACCGACACTCTTGGCTTACTGACAGAACATATATCAGATGTCGTGTGGAACAGTGAGGCGGTATCCGACATAGAGTTTCGCAGCCACAATTACTTTCCGATGATACCACAGATAGCCGATATACTTATTGACTGGATTCAATAGAGTCAGACTCATTGGAAATATGCAGTTGGATCCCGCTCTATTCATCCGGAAATATGGTGTCGTTGTATCTACCATTGATCGCCGATCTGACCAGAGATGCAGCGGGATCATCTAGCTGGGGCAGCACGGGCTTGGCATGTCTATATCGTAGTTTGTGTCATGTATCGCATGGCATGACGCAGATGACCGGATGTTCCGTGTTCCTATAGATATAGGCATGGGAGAGATCACACGTTGGACGTCCTGAGATCACGCATCTCTCGGATAGATGGATCATCGATAGTTCTGAGGAACGGAGATCTCCACTAGGTATTCGGTGGGCAGGTCGACTAATATGGAGGAGGTACACTCATGAGTGCCTTGACTTATATAGGGATGAGCTGAACATGATACGGGACGAGTTTGTGACATGGCAGCCTTACACAGATGAGTGTGTCACGCTTCTACCGTCTCTGTGCACGTCCCATCCCCACCACTTACTATGGTTGACCATGGCGCCACTCATACACTTCATGTTTGTCGAGTACTACTATCCGGATAGAGTACTGAGCCAGTTTGGTTTGCCCCAGGGGATCCCACCATACCGAGTTTTTGACGCCGCGTTGCACAAGATAGATGCGTGAGGCAAAGCCAAGGAAGACTGGAGACACAGACATATGCCACGCGTGCACATGTGGGACTTCGACAGAGTTGCACTCATCGTTGGAGGAGACATCCCGGTGTATGATCATACACGTCGTATCAAGTACATGACTTGGTATATCCCGATGACACAATTGTACATTCACACCCGATCAGCGATATGTCATTGGTGGAGATGTCCTTGTGTTTCAGCCCATAGCTACCTCGAAAGTTAAGATGGAATGTTACTTTAGTTGTTTTTTTAATGTTGGATTGTCATTCTGTACGTTTTATAAAATGTTTATACTAAAATGTACATTGTTTTTTTCAGGTCGGACACATGCGGAGGCTTGTACGTATGGCAGTAAGGACTATACAGAGTGATGCGACAGATACGTTGAAACAATTCGCGCATGCTACGATTGGACATTGCCGAGACGTGATGCATGGGACAGGTGAGGGTCCCAAATTTGAGGCAATGGTAGCAGGTCTCGTCCATGACCAGCGGAGTCGCACATATCGATCCGATGATCAGGTAAGGCCCAGTGTTCTCCACCAAAGACGCGAGTATGAGGATGAAGCGGTGGCGGTGGAGCACGGTCTTGATATCATCCTGCATCACAGTTGACTCAGATGACTCAGGATGATGAAGCAGGACCATCGCAGCAACCCCCAGAAAATATAGCAGGACCTTCACAGCAACCCCCAGAAAATATAGCAGGACCTTCGCACCAAGCCCTACAAAAAAAAAGAAGAGACGATACTATAATTTTATTTAACGAATGATGTATTATTTATGAACTTTATATCATCCAGAATATATTTTGTTACTTTCTAGTTTGTGTGGTTGTGTGCTTATACTTTATGTGATATACTTTCTATTGTGTAGTTCCACCCATCAAAGTGAATTATTTTTTAGCCGAATGTGGCTTGTATTACTCCGGAGTGGAGATTATTATATATTCATGGAAATATATCAATATTTATAAAGGAAATGATGTCCATTTCATTTCAGAATTTATCCGTTGCTAAAATTCATCATAAACCACGAAAATAAACAAATTTGAATCTAAATTCTATTCCATCCATCGAAAACCAAAAAAAATTGCCTTCCGGGTTCGGGTTTGATAAGGAGTTGAGGTTTCAGGCAATGCGGGAGAAAAGGTTGAAATGAGGGAAAACGCTACTTATGATAGCGTTTTATTCTGAGGGAAAACGCTACTTGCGATAGAGGGAGTTTTCCCTTATGCCAACGAACAAATTTCTTGACCCTCTCTGTCTTGTCCCTTTATCCTTGCGGTTTTAAAACGCTATTACAGGTAGCATTTTCGATAGGAAGAAAACGCTGTCCCAACTAGCGTTTTCTTTCTAACGTAGCACCCAGAACTACTCTTTTCTTCTGACGTAGACTCTAAACCATTCTAGGAATTATTTCCGCTCTGGGGTCATCTGGGGATTTAATTTATTTAATAGGGTTAATTAAGGTAAATCCTCCATAAATAGCACGCTACATAACGTAGTAAGAACTATTCACTATATAGCGTTGCACATAGTGCGAATACACCATGGTTGACGCTATTTTTATAAATAGCTTAAGTTGTCTAAGCTATGGAGCATAGGGCTTTTAGGTATTTTTTTATTAAAAAAAGACATGAATACCTTAAACGCATAACAAAGGCATTCAGAAAACCAAATCAATCATCTGCGACTATGGCATCAATGTTGTTCTTTCCCTCATTCCCCCTTCTTTTCCCTAAATCGATCTTCCCAACCAAAACCATTGTCGGTCATCCAAGGCCTTATCACATCGTCGGCCTCTAAGACCATCGCCTACGTCTTCGAGGCTGCCTGAGGCCATCAATGCATATGTCTGTATATATGACGTTCTAAATAATTAAGTTATTTGTTTATGTTATTTTGCTTTTTAAATACTTAAGTTGATTGTCAATTTATATATCGTGGATGGCAATATAACGTTCTTGTGAACAATAAAAGATGGATGTGTATGAACTTATAGATTAAATATTAGGAAAATTGTTAGCATCCTAGTGCTTAATAGTTCCTTAGATTTTAAAAAATAATCTTAATTTAAATTTTTACATTAGTATTACTATATTTATATTTTTAAATTAAAATATTAATAAACTTCGTAGCCTAAGCATATGTTACATTATTTGTGTTTTCTCCTATTAAGTGGTGAAGTGCTACACTTTACGCTCGCTATTTTCAACGTTTTTAGATATATACCTAACTAAGTGGATAGGACAATTAAAATAATGATATAAGATTTCTTGAAAATAAATAGCTAATGTTGACGGTTCATTGTAATCATGGTTTGTGGTACATGTCACAAAAAATGCTACATTTAGCTTCATTACTTATCATCGTCGTATTCAACTAAATCATGTCCCATCAAAATGGTAGCATCTATAGAGCACCAACAATCATCAAGGATTTGACAAAGTTTTACTACCAACCATCAACCAACATCAACCCTTTCCAAGGACCAATATTATCTAGAACGTGGTACGTTTCGGTACGCGGAACGAAAACAAGAACGCGGAACGCCATTTGTTGTGGAACCCGATACAATAAGGATAGCCTTTTTCATATGGTTATATAAGACATAAAACATACCTCTAAGAAGTGAAGTATTTGTGGAACATTTGTATGTTTGTGTGTATTGATCTATTATATACATAAATATAATTCAATTTCTTTTGCTTTTTTGAAGTATAATCTTAACACAAATCCAATTATATGCCTCATTTAACATAAGTTTTTAATGGGTTCGATCAGGACAGTGATTCTTCCTATTCATAGCGCTAGTGTTTCAAAATTGGGAACGATGGTTTCAATTCGCAATTCGCTACCGGTATATCGATTTATGGTAACATAGCCTAGACCAAGTTCCAGGTTGAGCCTGACCAAGGATACTATTTATAATTGAGGTTTGTCATAGTCCTAGGAAAACCATTTTTGTCTCTTCTGAATCCTCCTGAAATGGGAGAAATGTCTAGAAGAAAATAAATGATGATAATTTACTATGGAAAATGAAATATAACTCTTAAGTATGAATAAAGCCAAGACACAATCTAGCTTCCTCAGAGGGTATGACTGTTAAAAGCAATGACATGAAAAAACAGAAAAGGAAAGTGTGCTTGGCAATTAGAAAAAATAAAACCCAGCTGGTCTCACCTGACAAAAAAATTTTACGAAGTATCATTAAAAAGTACCTACTGTCATTTCTGATATAACGTTTCCTTGCAAATTAATTATCTAAATTTTAAATTTCAAAAATTTAATTCAATGTAATAAAAATTTGATGGTGCCCTTACAAACACATTGGGCATCGTGATGGTTGATTCTAAAACCTAAACGAAACATATGGTTAACCAACCATAAAAATTTGGATATAAGCTTTGTTATCATTATGTTGCTTTAATTAAGACAGTGTTATTTAAGTATTAATGAACTAACAATAGAGTTGGGCTTGATCTTTTCTCCCATATTTATTCACTTTAAAAAGTCTTCGAGTGCTTTCCTCGGGAAATTTAAATAACTATTAATTCTTGGAAATCTAAATAACTATTAATTCTTTAGTTTGATGCACAAAGTATATGTTTAATGCTCATCCGATTAATGATGATATGTTTATATATAATAATTTCTTGTTTATTATGAACTTATAATATTTTAACATATAAAAACATTATGCAATTTTATAATATTTTCATATTTGCAAATGTTTCCCTTGTCGACAACCCCAAAAAGGATGAGCGGACCAACATATAAAATAGAAGGGCATTGCGAAAAATTAATATACACAAGAAACCAAACGACAAAGGAGTAAGCTAAAGTGTAGTGCATTGTAATCTCCAACTAATATTCGCTAGAAATCGATTATGGAGTGTCGGACTAGTATAGCCATTACTTTATCAATTTGTCTAGATAACTTCACCGCAACCTTATCCAATTTAAAAGGTTGACATAATTATGAATTTTGAGCATGAGTCGCGGCATGAATGTGATGGTGAACTCTTATTCAAACTTTTGATTCTCAAAAGTATTGCTCGGGTTCAGTGTACATGGCCTAAATCTCACAAAAACTTTTTTTCAGATAAATACCTCAAACGTTATAAATCATATATAAATACTATAAGATAAACCAGGTGTAAATAAATTTAACCAAGGAAATGACCTCTTTTAACATAGCAAAATGGAAGAATTAATTCATATAGCCGATCCTAAAAATTTGAGATAATGGCTTGTCATTGTAGCAAGTCAATTGCAAGAAAATAATATGAGTTTCTAGCGCTTTCGGTTTAATATCATATATCCTTTTTCAATTTATACTTCAATTGATACCATACGACCAATTGCAATTGAAAATGTCTTATTGTGTTAACTTGAAGAAATGAAAGCTTGTGGCTTCGTCATGCATATAGTATTGTATAATTATTTTAGCGTGTCATGTAGATTTGCAAGTTATCTTAATAATTTATTTCACTGAGTACAGTTTTAGCTCCATCCCTAACGAAAGAATACAGCTCCCAAGTGCAACCCAAACTCATAGACTCAATATTTAGGAAAACATCCGAAATATATAACTTCTCTATCTATCCATTCCCTAAATCAATCACCAACTTTACCCTCTTCTTGTTTTATTCTCTCTGTAGCCTCCTAATCGGCAAAATTTTTTCAACAAAGATATATTTAAAAACAGTGTTTTATAAGCGAAACGCGACGTCGAGCGTCGAATCCTGCCCCTCGCCTGATGAGTGAAGTACTAAAAAGGCGACCGCCTGATTGAAGTGATACGACAGACATTTTGATCTTTTGATGATACAAAATAAATGGGGAAAGAATGCAAAAGAAAGAAATAAGATTTTTATTTTTATTTGGAATTTTAAAAAACCTAGTTTTTTCATCGTTTTGCTTCATTTCTAGACTTATAAAAGACTTGTTTTGATTAGAGAGAGCAAGGATCATAAACAAAGAAGAGAGTGAAATAGCATGAAATTTATTTCATTTTTATTCTTTTTAAAAATCACTCAAGCGCTCACCTTATAGCCTCGGTTTAGGCGCCTGGGCACTTAAGGCGATAGTTGCTCAGTGTCCGAGACATCAAGACGGTTCGTCTTTCAAACACTGTTTGAAAACATCAAATTTGTGTTTCTCTTAAGTTATCTCTTCTTTTAGGTAACCTACAATAATTTGCATCTATGTATATGATTAGAAGGGTTTCAAACTGCTATCCGAATTGAAATTTTAGGATGCTATTTATTCATTATTTAGTTGGATTTTTCATAAAAACTTATCATTGACATTATACTTACTCCAACCAAAGTTCATGCTTTCACCACTGCTGTAGAGTGTTTTTCGTCACCTCATTGAGATGGATGCACTCGTGTCAGGCGTGTACAGATCCCCTGCCCCATGATAGGAAAGGGTTTATTGAATGTGAGGATTCTAATTTCCCACGGCCGCAAACAAAACCGACGTTAATTATCCCTCGTTTTGACGAAAGTGACGAAACTTTCGATTGACGGGTCATGCGTATCATGCGAACTCATTGTACAATGCGCTTGTGTTTTGAAAATAATTTTGAGAGTGCTTTGGGCATATCAAGGGCCACGCGCACGAATCCCTCTGTCTGGTTAGCGGACTGGGAATCAAAACGGGCTAGCCCCTTACGAGGTGCGGGACAACGCCGCGTTAGAAATTTTTGGAGAGGAAGAGTCTGTTGAGTGTGTCATGGAGCTTCGATAAAAGGATGATAGATAGAGATTTCGGTGTCTCCTTTCGGAAAGTCCCTGACAGCGGGTGCCCCCTTGGAGGGTCCCTGACATGGTGGAAAATCCCTTTGCGGGAATTTCTGAGATGAACATTCCCCTTTGCGAGGGTGCCCGTGGCAGCGATCCCTTTGGGGATCTCCGTCAACGAGCAGAGGCGACACAAGTGACGAAAGCCCGAGTTCTTATGTTCACATGTATTTACTCGGGATGAAAGCCCCCGAGAACCCTCGTTCCCTCTTGTTCTTCGAGCTCGATGGAGGAAGCTTGCTCCTTTATTGAATTTTGATCTTGGATCTTAGCTCCTTTGATATGAAGCTTTCCTTCTAGAGATGGGTTCTTCTCTATTCTAATGAGTTCTTTTTAGAGAGAATAGAGAAGATGATAGAGATGAAGATTTGGGATCTCACAGAGGATGAGATGGAGGGCTAAAAACCCTAGCATCTTTTAGAGAGAAGAAAAGATTATCATTTCATCATGTTGTTAGGTTTAAATACCCTTACATATTTGTATTCAAACCCTTGGGCTTTACAAAATTAGCTTTTTGCCCATCATTTCTACATTATTCATACTTATTACATATTAAATCTATTTTATTACACTTTCTTTTCTTGAGATGGGACCGGCCCCATGCTTGAGCTTGGACCGGTTTGGGCTGGGCTTAGCCCACCTGGCTTGTGTTTGGGCTTGGGCCCACTTGACTTGAATTTGGGCTTGGACCCCGGTCCCACTTTTTAAGTCTTGACTTTGACTTTTATTTTGATTTTTTTATTTCGGACGTAGGGTGTAATTTTTTACCCCAACAAAGTGCCCCCATCATCAAGTGCACGTCGCATGTGTGCATCGCGTGCATGATATTGATGAATTTTTTTTCATGGAGAGGTTGGCTTGATTTGGTTCCCGCTTATGGGAGGCTGGCACTGCACTTTTTACGACATGGACGGTCGATGCTTGACTTAATTCCTTTTTAGCGACTGTCGGTCAATACCCTTTTTGCGACGTTGACGGTCGATACCTTTTTGCAACGTGGACGGTCGATACTGCCCGGTCGATACTGCCATTTTGGTTGATTTGATTTGTTTTGAAAGTTTCCTATCTGTCCAGCGGAACTTTTGAACTTGGAAGCCCTGCCGGGAGGACTTTAATTTGACTTGTTTGATTCATGCCTTGTTCAGCGGGACCTTTAAGCTTGGAAGCACTGCCAAATGGGACTTGGAATTTGGATTTTTGTTTGGTATCAGTACGCTAACATTGAAGCATAGTGTCAAGAGAGACTCATCATTTGCCTTTGGAGGATTTTGTTTATTTCTAGTTTAACGACCTAGAAGTCATCTATTCTCAGTTTAATGACTTATGGGTCATTTATTTTCAGTTTAAGGCCTTAGGAGTTTCTCCGATGTAGTCTCCGATGTAGATATCTGGAGGTCTTTAGGTTGACTTGTTTTCGGCACGGAGGCCTTTGGGTTGACTTGTTTCCGGTGTGGAGGTCTTTGGTTGACTTGTTTTCCACGCGGAGGTCTTTGGGTTGACTTGTTTCCGACGCAGAGCTTGATTCCGATGGGGAGGTCATTAGTTGACTTATTTCTGAAGCGGAGCTTGATTCCTATAACGAGGTCATTGGTTGACTTGTTTTAATCTGGAGATGTTGCCAACGTCTCTTCTCGTTTGCCACACGATGAGTTTCATTGTCGTCGTCGACGGGATGTTTAACGTCTCTTAGACGAAGGGTTGGTCTAACGTCTGCCTAGACGGGAGGGGCTCGGTCTAACGTCTGCTTAGACGGGAGGGGCTTGGTCTAATGTCTGCTTAGACGGAAGGTTTGTTTTAACGTTATCATAGACGGAGGGTTTAACGTCATCATAGACGGGGCGTTTGAAGTTTAAGTCTAGGAGTGCCTTATCATCTGTTCTCAAAGGATTTGAATTACGGATTTGGTTTACAATTTGCAACTTTCCAGTTGAAGGGGTTTGAATTGGAGTTGGGAATTGAATTAGGACTTAAAGGTCCAGATTTTAGAAGTTGAAATTTGAATCATGTTTTGATTGGAATTTGAAGATTTTGAATAGAATTAGGATTGAATGTTTGAAATTTTGTTGGTGTCTGCATCGCTAACGCTGGAATGGTACCAGAAACGACTCATCATTCAGGTTGAGATATTTATTTATATATACATATATATTCCCAATTTAACGATTTTGGGGTCGAAAAGTTTTTTTTCCCGAGTTTGCACCCTTTCGGGTTTTCACAAGCTCGTGGGCAGTCTCGCTATTTTTACTCACGAAACCTTTTCAGGTTTTCATTCGTGCCTTTTTTGCTTTTGGACTGACCTTTTTTTTCCTCCCAATTTAACATAGGTGTCGAAGTTGTACGCTTATTCAAGATCCTTGAACTTTAAGTTTGATGAAGCTGATTTGATGGCCGAGATGATGAGTTTTGCTTGGTTTCCTTATTTAATCCCTAGCTCTTTCTCAAGGTACTTCAACATAATGTCTCTGTCTTGAAGTTGTCTCTGAAGCTCTTGGAATAATGCTTGTTCTGTAGTCTTGGGGACGAAGACTGGTGGGCTATCACCGTCATCTGATTCTTTAGGAACCGTTTGCTTTTTTTGTTTAAGTGTCTGAGCAGAGCCTTTATCATCGTCTGAGCCGGGATTGGATAGCGGCAACCATATCATTATCATAACTGTGAAGCGTAAGAGGATTTTTTTATATGGATCCCACCATGTAGACCGTATGAATTGTGTATCCGTCTGTTGCCACATTATTGGTAGAGATATTTGCTGGAATTTTCGACCATTGTTGTAGTCCGGTCCTTTCAGGGAAGGACAAACGACTGAAGACGGTAGGCCGACCTAGGTCTTGGATACAATTGGTACCCTCTGTTTGAGTTCTTTAATTTGATTTTTGCCCGGCGAGTGGAGCTTAACATGCCCTTGATGAGATCGTGCTATGCTTTTGATCATGAGGCTTAGACACGCCTCTTTGTAAAATTCTTTGAATTGTCGTTTTCTTGGCCTTTGTGATCGTAGCATGCTTCTGCGCCGATTTCAACGGTTCGAATGAGTTGTTGATTTTCATGACAGGATTGGCTTCTGTCACATGGTAACCATGTTCCTAAAACCTTACGACTTCTAAATGAGCAGGAGCTCTTGCCTTTTTATTGGCTGTATATCTGAACCGTTTCTGGTTCAACTTTTCAGTTTTAAGGGCTTGGCGGACATTTGCTTCTTTGGCAGCCGTCTTGGGCCAACGGCTAAAGAGTCTTGAGAAAACACTTGCATTTGCGGTCGTCATGGGCCTTGCCTCAGCTGGCTTGGGACGTCTTGTTGCCCCCTGCAAGTTGACGGCTTTGCCCCCAGATGGAGAGATAGAAAGTTGATGGCTTTGCCTCCATATAAGAGATATAAAGCAGCTCAAACACCGATTTATGCTTTGGCTCGGATATCTTTGCGATCATGATGTTCAACATTTTCTCCCTAAGACTGGCTAGTTGATTTGGCTCATTGGAGCTTTCGCGGTAAGAGCGTTGACGGAGACCGAAGAGAATATGATAAGCCCGGATTGGATTGGATGTCTTGCCCCCGCTCCATGTAATTTTGTGGAGAAGTCTCTCTGCCAATGGTTTTGATTGTTTATTCGACGGGGTCACGTTAGAAGCTGAGCTTGTTTTCCCGGAAATTTAACATACATTAGTTTAAAGTCATTCCGGACATAACTTTAAAACTTAAGAAACTTTAGTTTAACGTCATTTCGGATGTGAACTTATGGAGCAGGTATGTGAAGCGGTTCTTTATTGGTATCCGAGCACAAGGTAGAAGCGAAAAACGGCGCGCGGACCCTGGCCGTCATCCGTTACTTGTGACTAACAAGCATTCAAAGTGCCATCATTGTTGATTATTGTTGAGTTGATGATCTGAATGAAGAAGCATGGTTCCATAAAGACCAAGACCACAACGTCTATCTTGACTGAGTTCGCTTGATCCGAGATATGAGAGGAGAGAAAAGCCCCACCGAACGTGCCAGAATCTGTAGAGAGTTTTTCGTCAACCTACTAAGATGGATGTGCTCGTGTGTCAAGCGTGTATAGATTTCCCTGCCTCATGATAGGCAGGAGTTTATTGATTGTAGGGATTCTAATCTCCGGCAGCCGCGGACAAATCTGTCATTAATTACCCTTCGCTTTGACGCGGGAAACCTCCGATTGACGATTCATGCGAACTCATGGTGCAATATGCATTTGTGTTTTGAAAACAATTTTCAGGATGCTTTGGGCATATCTGGGGCCTCGCAGAGTTTACAGGGGTCCCGCTATCCGGTTAGCAGACTGGGGGTCAAGAGGGCTAGCAGCCCTTTGCGAGATGGGGGCAATGCCCCGTTAGAAAATTTTTGAGGGGAAGAGCCTATTGAGTGTGTCGGGGAGCTTCGAGAAAGGGATGATAGAGATTTCGGCGCCTCCCGAGACATCGGGGACCCCTTGGGGGTCTCGAAGCGAAGCGCCTCTTGTGAGGGGGTCCCCGAAGGCGGGAGTCTCCTTTACGGGGTCTTTGACATGGCGGAAAATCCCCTTGCGAGGATTTCCGATATAGACATTCCCCTTTGCAGGGATGTCTGTGACGGCGATCCTTTTGAGGATCTCTGTCAAAGAGCAAAGGCAACTCGAGTGACGAAAGCCATGGGCTTTCGTCGAGTTCTTTTATTCACATGTATTTGCTCAAGATGAAAGCCATGGGCTTTCGCCCCGAGAACCCTCGTTCCCTCTTGTTTTTCAAGCTCGATGGAGGAAGTTTGCTCCGTTATTAAGTTTTGATCTTGGATCTTGGCTCCTTTGAAATGAAGTTTTCCTTCTAGAGATGGGTTCTTCTCTATTCTAATGGGTTCTTTTTAAAGAGAATAAAGGAGATGAGAAAGATGAAGATTTGGGATCTCACAAAGAACAGAAGATGGAGGCTAAAAACCCTAGTATTTTTTAGAGAGAGAAAAAGTTTATCATTTCATCATGTTGTTAGGTTTAAATACCCTTATATATTTGTACTTAAGCACTTGGGCTTTACAAAATTGGCTTTTTGCCCATCATTTCTACATTATTCATACTTATTACATATTAAATCTATTTTATTACACTTTCTTTCTTTTCATGAGATGGGGTCGGCCCCCATGCTTGAGCGTGGGCTGGTTTGGGCCAAGCTTGGGCCCACTTGGCTTGTGTTCAGGCTTAAACCCACTTGACTTGAATTTGGGCTTGGGCCCGGGCCCACTTTTTGGTCCTTGACTTCGACTTTTTGATTTCGGCCTTGAGTATAATTTTGGACCCTAACGGCTGCATATAAGAATTTTTTAAGATTAACCTAATTGTGATGCTAATTGAAGCAAAGCATAGAAGACAAAAAGTATTCATGATGAAACTTCAACACAATGAATGTAAATACAAGATATGTTATAAGCACTTTTCCAGCACTGGCACTCAACTTTGATTCCAAGAAAAAGTTTTCAATTGACCGTCTCTTTTGTTTTGCATCCATTGCTTTGATTATCAAAATGACTTATTGTGGTACCAAGGCTATTTAATATTTAACTCATATAAACAAACTAATTTCATATTGTTCTCAGCATACTTCATCATCATACTTTATCATCAAATATGGAATATAATATCTACATATTTACGAGCAGTAGTTTGAACAGATCCACTAAGTTCTAGGACATCAAACCAGATGTAATTGTCGAGATCTAGTCTTCCAAGTTCCAAGCACTCTAGCACACTCTACTAGTCATTCTTCATACTTGTGGAAATACGCGGTATTTTCTATAAAGTGTTCAAGGAAAATTTAAGTTTGAGTTTAGTCTCATGATGAAACCTCAATTATAGAGTTTATATTAATTTCCGGGTAAAGAAGAGAATAACCATTATAGAATAAGGGGGAGGGTGTCATATTCTCATGGTGGCAACAACTTCAAGGAGGCAATGGATCCTTTTTGTGTGTGTTGGGGTGGGGTGGGGGGGAGTAAAGACAACCTACCTTGTTATTTTAGCAACTGGATTGGTAGAGGGATGCTATAGCTTGTGTTAGAACTACATCTTATTTTTTGATAAGATTTTCCTATATGTAATGGCCTCCTTTGATTTCATAAACCTATCTTCCACATAACAGAAATCAGTGATACGTAAAATTTGGGTTTCAAGTTTCAACTTGAACAGCACTACACCAACTCTCGATGCCTTCCCATGTATTCACAAATTGAATTGATTAATTTCCCTAGATTCAACAAGTCCCGACTCTCAATGCCTACCAATGCATTCACAAATTGAATTGACTAGCGTTTCAATATTTATCAAGATACTTCTTTTTCATCTTCACATACACTAACGGTTACGATTCTCACCCTCTACCCTTTAAATTGTTTGTCTTCAAGTATTTTATGAATTCTGTGTCTGCCTTGTGAAGTTTCGTTTCTCAATCTTTTCCTTTTTTGTTTTCTGTGCAGCTGTGTTGAGAGCTTGATAAATCTGTTGAACTAAGCTTTAGCTCAAATGGTAGAAAGACCTCTTTTAAATGGGGTTTATTGGTCCTAATTTATTATGGGAATGGTGGTAAACTATCGCAGGCCCATCATGCAAAAACGGAAGCTCGCAGTGAATAGAGGCCAGTTTAAATCTATATATGCAATATAAGCATCTAGTAAGATGCCAGTAATTCGTCAGCTCAGTTACTTCCCTGCTTAGGGAGTTCTTCCCTCCAATATAAAGACCGTCCATGTGCCCACTCCCCCTCATCCCTGCGGTCTTCCCCACAAATAATATAAGCCTAGGAATGTAATGAGCTCCTCCAAATTAATATAAGAGCCTACAAATGTAACGAGGGGAAAAACTACTGCAATTGGGTGCCACAGTGCCACTAAATGAGCAGAATAGCCAAAAAAATCAATCAGAAAGCCTAATCGTCTTTAATCCAAGAGCCTTCCATGGATCTATTAATTGGTCATGATCTTGGCACTGCCATACCTTAATCCTTAGATCACCCTGATATTAAAGACTAGGGCAGCAAGCATAAAACATTAGTAACCCTAATTTAGGCAGTTGCTTAACTAAGATATCCTTCGCAACAATCTAAACTCTGTATGGCTTATCTCTAAGAATGTCAAGCAAGAGTAACTTGCATCCTTTGTAACTAGGGATTGGAGACGATATACAACCAGATAGAACAGATAACTTGCTTACATCAATCCTCTGATTTCCAAATATTACAGGGAAATTCAAAGGCATAACAATCTTGTTCATGGACTTAATTCCATCTAATAACTATAACAAGGTAATAACCTCAGCTTTTCACTTCCATTGTGTATGTTTTCCAGGATCACAGTATGTGGCAGATTCCTAACATTTTTCTGAAGGAGGAAAGGAGAGGGAAAGGATTACTTTTGAAATACATGGATATCTATGCAACAGATTTCATGAACAATGTAGCTTACCTTCCAAAGTGTTAAGAATCAAAGATACCTGCTTGAAATGCCCATGGACTAAAGCAATTGTCCAAAGTGTATTGTTGCACCTTGATCGTATCGGTTGTGTGAGAAAAGCATTCCACACAAAGATGTTTTCATAAAACATCTCCACCCCACCTGAAGCAGTAACATTTCTCTGTAAGCATTGCATGATGGGATACGTGTAACTATAAAAGAAATCCTTTGTGAGGTCAACACTAGAAAGGAGCTTCTTGTACCTATAGACAAATGCAGAGATGATTTCAGGCATCAATGAAACAAAGACAAGTCAGAAGGCAAAATCCAAGTAGAATTTTACCAATAACCAATTTATCATTTGTAGAGGAAAAAAGTATGAACGAGGGATGGCAATGTACGATGCAATTAACATAACAATATAATTTCTTTAGAAGCTGGATTATACTGTATTGTTCATGAGTGGCTCGGTATTGGCAAAAATTTCATAAGAAAAGGATTGAAAGGAAGGCTCTGTATTACAACTGCTAATAATAGCCAAAGAAGCTATCAACAGAATCCTGCCCGATTGAAAACTGGAAAATGCAACCAGGCTCATTGGATATTAATCAAATTAAGATAGTTCACAAAAGTGAGAGTAGTTTAACTAGAGAAACAATTCAAATAGGCTTCTGATTTACTTGAACGTTCATAAAGGGGACAGTACATATTGGATGTAAACATTCTCTTTACTTTTACACGTAAAAAATAAGGTTGAAGGTTCAAATGGATATGCTCGAATGTGTGTCAATTGTCACGGATTAGTGGAACTAAGACTGTTGTTGGTTTAGAGTGGGAAAATAGGTTCCATTTCGTTTCTAGTCAGTTGACAAAATGGTCATGTAAAACCCTTCGAAAAACTGGCTCATCCTAACTCCTAAGTAGCTTACCGAATTACCTACTTCTGCATAAATTCTCTAATTTTCCAGGTAATAGTGTCCTATTGTAAAGCCAAAAGTGGTCAGTTTTTATCTGTGCCACATGTTGTGCATATATTTTTTTATCTGTGCCACATGTTGTGCATATATTTTCGTGTGTGAGAAGTAGGACAATTTTTGGGAATTGTCATATTTTTAAAACTAATTAAGGATTTAGGATGTTTTCTAAACTAATTAGGGATTTAGCAAGTTTGGATCACATCAAGACCATGTAGGCACGAGCGGTTAGAATTGGACGGGTTTGAATCCGCACTTTAGAAATGCGGATTCAACTTAAGCTGTCGAGCTCTCCCCAGAGCTTGAGATCAGGGATTCAACCGGACCAAAGGGTAAGGCTAAGGCTGAATCCGCACTTTTAAAGTGTGGATTCAACCTTGAGCTCTCAGATTCAGCCAAGTGCTGGAAACCCAAGAGCTCAAGGTTGAATCCGCACTTTACAAGTGTGGATTCAACCATAAACTCTCGGGAGAGCTCGACGGCTTAAGTTGAATCCGCACTTCTAAAGTGTGGATTCAAACCCACCCAATTCCAACCGCTCACGCCTGAATGGCCTTGATGTGCCCCAAACTTGCTTAATCCCTAATTAGTTTAGAAAACCTACTAAATCCCTAATTAGTTTTTAAAATATGACAATTCCCAAAACTTGTCTGTGAGAAGTACATACATTCAATGGAAATAATTATTGACAAAAGTTTTTCTTTTCGCGTGCGAGCTATTGCATTCAACAAATTTAAACCAATAAAAGATGGCCAAGCACATAGTTTGCATTCCTCAATTATCTTTCGAATTCAGAGGATTTTTAGTTGGGAAGTCAGCCTAGCCAAATTCATCTATTCAGAAATTTTTGCACAAAAAAAACAATTTGGAAAATAAATATAAAAAATCAAACTTTACCGAAGCTCGGTCTTTGAATGAGCCACATCCGACTGAATCGAAGAGTGCGGCACCGTAATCAGCTGGCTCTCCTCAATACTATAAATCGCATGCCCACAAATCGACCCAATCTGCTTCCTCTTCGTAACAAGAATCAAATAATACGACTCCAAAAACTTAATACAGCCTAAAAACAAACCCAAATAAAAATCAAATCTTCACTCAAAAACTAGGGCAAGGGCATCAAAACACTCACCAGCAATCCCATATGCTTTGCCAACGAATGCAAGACCTCCAGTGGCTCGATTGCCTTCCCTAATCCTCTGAAGGAGATTCTTCACTTCAGATTGAGAGTAAACCACGGGATCTTCGCTGATCGTGAGGTCCGAGGGCTCAGATCGATCGATCTTGAGGAAGCGACAGAATTGCTTGTCGCGATCGCTTCCAATGAGATAGAATCGCTGCAGAGATTAGAGAGTAGAGTTTTTTTTAAAAATTGAAGGCTTTGAATACGTTATTAAAACCAATTTCGCGCTGGCGCAAAATTGAAAAGAAAAGGGGGAGTGAGAGGGGATCGTACCGATCGAGTTTCGTAAAGGCGGAATTTTTCGAGCGAGCAGGAACTGGGGTCGATGTCGAGAGAGGAAAGGGGAGGGCTTTTGGATTTCGCCATGGGAATAGGAAACCAAAGCCAGTTGGGGTATTTTTATAGGTTTTGGGTTATTGAACTTAGATTTCACTAAAATACCATGGGCTATTGGTGTTTTCTCCATAAAATACCATGGACTTTGTGAATTGTGGATGCAGGCCTCATGACAATCACAATAATGGACTACATATCTCCATGTCCCTTTTAGTTGTAAACCCTGATTTCTTCGGCATTCCGCGTTTCTAGTTTTAAAATATCTCGAAGATAAAGAACAATACATTATGACAAAGAGAGAGGAAGCTGGAAAATTGGGTTACATAGAATGAAATAAATAAAAGACAGTTTTCAAAAGAAATCCAAATTTAAATATTTTCAATAACCATGTATGAATCATGAATTAAACTTCCATCCATATTTTGATAAATCATGATCTAATATAGCCGTTAGAGAAGGTAGAAAGATCAAAATGCCACTGTAACAGCTAGTAAGTTGGTTTAAACGGGCTTAATCGGTCATTACTTTCTTTTGTGATTCTCTATCTTGTCTACTCCTGGTTAATATAGACCGACTAACTAAATTAACTCAAAGTTAACTGAATTGGTTTTCAGTTGACAAATGTATTTGGATGTTGTTTTTAGAAATTTGAAGATTTGGTGGTTTTTAAGAAATGCCAAAAGCTTGGGTGGGGTTTATAAAAAAACGACAAGTTATACCGGAATAATCTTAAATATTATTCCTTTTCACCGGCTAAACTGTCTAAAAATATAGTAAATTATGGTTTTCAGGTACTACTTTCCACTAAAATGTTCCTCAAAAGTATTCTACCGCAACAAAAAAACCAAGTGGTTATGTGAAATACAACCACGATAATTAAATGTAATTTAGTGTATCTCTACTTTTTTTCTTCTTTTGGAACTGGCTTGTAAGACTCATCCAAGCGTACACCACAGCTACGCACACAATACACACAGGCACACAACACATACGCGGCCGGGAGACCCAAGAATTTGCCCCGAAAGGTTGATTTGCAGCGACTTATCCTCCCCAGAAGGAGAAGTGCCGTACCAACTGAGCTATTTTATATCGGCACCTCTACTTTATTTAATAACAAATCAATGGTGTGGTAATCCCATTTTGAAAAAAACCTATAAAAATAACAAAGTTCTTTAATTTCAAAAGACAAGAAGTTAAGAAATTAACTATTGATCTAGAGAAATACCATTTTTAGCAATATAAGCCAACCCATTTATTGCGAGGAGATTGTTTTGTAACCGATTTACCCTCCCCATAAGATTTCTTAATCGGTGATTTAGAGGCAAATAATTGCTTGGATTCAATTAGAGGGTGGAGGGATAATAAGGCGAGACCGAAGCGACGTGACAAAATAGGAAGATGATTTTTTTTCTTAGCCTTTTATTTAATTATTTGTTCGGTTGTCTTTAAATTTATTGTTGAATTTTTTAGCGGTTAGATGGAAAAGGCCAAACTGAGCGATTCTTTCATCTTCCCTGATATAATTTGTTAGTCATAACTTTCTTAAACTAATTATTTTGTAAAATTTTAAAATCTAATTTTGTCTTCTTGCTTTCAAAAGAAATGTATGCTGTTCATAATCAGACAAGCATATTATCCAAAAATCATAATAATGCATATGACTAGTAACCTTTTATTTTCTTTTTCTTATGATCTATAAAAATCTATTAAAATGATTAAATTGAATATAGGTACAAACATACCTGTGATGTAACAAATGATGTGTTTTTGCAATTAATTGATATGATATTAATGTGTTTTTTCTACATTAATTTATGGAAAATTCTTTTCTAAAAGGACTTGCAAGGCTTTTGCAAGCCTTTAGATGACCTTTAAGATTCGTGCAAGCGAAAAGAAAGAGCATGCAAAAAAAATTGCACCAATCTCAAAATCCATCGAAGAACTTACAAGGGGCTCTACAAGCCGATGCAGAGAAGTTTCTTCCTTAATGGATGGGATTGGTAGTTAATGGTAAAGTTTTGCCAGCTTCTCATTATTTACGATTTTGTCGTTTTCTTAACTTCTCACTATTTACAAACATGCCATTAGCTCAAAGGATTTCAATAATTACAAATATGACATCAATTCTAAACCCAATAAGTTATCCCTAAAATACCATGACCTTTCAATGTTTTATAAATTAAAAACCATTAGATTTTCATTAAAATACGAAAAAAATTCGCTGTTTCAAACGGATACCATAAAGTTTGTCCATAAAAAATTACCATAAATATCCAGCGTTTTACAAATAAATACCATGTGTATTGTCCGCTACAAATAAATATCTTAAACTTTCAACGTTTTTCAAATAAATATCTTGGATTTTTTCCGTTACAAGCAAATAACGTCAACTTCCGTCGTTTTTCAGATAAATACCATAGACTTGCTCTATTTATAAATAAGTAACATAGACTTTCGGTGTGTTATAAGTTAATGGCATTGGATATTCATTAAAATGCGAAAAACTTTCCCCTTTTCAAATAAATACCATGAACTTTGTCCGTTACCAAAAAATACCATAAACTTTCAACATTTTTCAGATAAATACCATGGACTTTGTCTGTTACAAAAAATTATCAGTAAATTTCAACGTTTCTTAGGTAAATACCATGGTTTTGTCCGTAAAAATAAATATTAAATTTCAACATTCTTAATTAAATTTTAACGTTTTTCGGATAAATACTGCGGATTTTGTTTTTCATGAATAAATATCACGGACTTCCACCGTCTTTCGGATAAATGTCGTTCTCACAGATTATTCCAAAACCCGCCACACCGCGTGGATTTTACCGCAAGTAAAGAATAAAACAACAATTCTTTTCTCATGCTACAAAACACACATAAGATGCAAAGATTTTAGAACCCCTTATTGAAGGCAAAAATCTAAAATAATAATTACAATAATTCCAAATTTTGCGGTAGCATGATAAAGAAACTACAAACCAACCACGTATAAAACATAATAACTATAGTCAGAAGAGTGTTAACGAAGATATTATGTATCCTAAGCGGTTTCCGTCTCCTCGGCTCGATGCCGCAGACCACAAGCTCTGAAGTAAAGGATATATACATCGATTTGATATAAAGACAAAATATGCAAAAAGTTCACAGAGCTTCAAAATCAGAACTCACGATCCTTATTCAAATTAAAGCATGAAGGAAATTCAGTTTCTGAACTGAACGTCCGTTTCGCGGCACAATTTTCATCCAGTTAGGATCAGAATTTAGCGACACTACAGTTGAATGAAATTTAGGGTTTTCAATAGGGTTTCCAACGCAACAGACAGATTCTCAATCACGTCTCTACGTCAGAAATTATGCACTGTTCAACACTAGCGTATCAGTTCTGTTTCTGTTTGGGACTGCTATACGTCCTGTTCTTTTAAATTGCAGTTTAAATAGTAAACGACGATAAAAAGGGGTGAAATCACTTGCGTTATTTATCTAACAGATTCATCTTCAATAAAGTGTAGGGTTCCGCAATATACGAGTTCAGGCAGCAAGGTAATAAACATTACGAGACAGAAAACAACAACCAGACCTGCTCTGGACTGCAGTCCAGAGCCGCTCTTCGAACCAATTCTCGTCATAATTTCAGTACCGAAACAATTAAGAACTTGTATAGAGTTACAGGTCGTCGAGTCGTCTTCGATTTGAGCTCTCGAACGCATCATTTCAATGTGTACACAATTAATTATGATTTTAACAAGTTTCAGGTGCGGGAAATTCTCAGTTTTAACGGGTGTAACTGGGGGTGATCGTTTAAGCCAGTAAAAATCGTATTTTTCAGTCAAATTTCCACACAATGTTCATTATCACACGGGCCAGCATATGCAATCGAGTATTGTCAGTTTAATGGAATATTTTGTTCGAGTTTTACATCAAGCACGTGTGTCGTTTGAGTTTTCACGAATCGCAAACATGGGATTAATAGTATTTTGAATTGTAACGGAAATATCGAGCATGTAGCAAGTAGGGTACTTGCCTGGAGACGCTTTGGCGACGCACGGCAGCGGCAGCGGCACGAACGCGCGACGAACGGCACGGTTTGGATTCACGGCTTCGGCTCGCGTTCCGGGTTCGTTGTCGGAGTTGCCCGGGGAACGACTCGTGGTCACTGGAGGCGGAGTGTGGTGCTATGGATCTCCGTGAGTGCGCTGGGATCGACGGTGGTCGGCGGTGGTCGCTCCGGCGATGGGCACAGCTAGGAGTTCGAGGCTCGTGGCTAGGGGAGAGAGAGAGGCAGTGGGGCTCGGGTTTGGTGGTACCGGTGATGCAGAGGGGGCAGAGGTGTCGACGACGTGGTTCAGGGCAGTGGGGAGCTCGCCGGCGTGAGGGTGCAGGTGGTGGCCGAGGTGATGCAGAGGAGCTCGGCGGTGGGTTGTGCAGGGGTCTGTGCTCGACGGTTGAAGAGAGTGGGGTAGTGTAGGAGGGCTCTGTTAATGGAGGAGAAGGAAGGAAAGACGGGGAGAGTCGTGGTCTTCCTCCTCCTCGTCGTTGTCGGCTCAGCGAGGTGCAGAGATGGAGTGAGGGGAGAAGAAAGGAGGTCGAGAGTGAGAAGGGAGAGAGGAGTTTGAGACGAGAAGAGGTTGAGGGGCGCGCGGTCGTGGTCGGGGTCGCGGGGACGTGGGCCAACGGCGCGATCGAGGGCGACGTGGGAATGAAGGAAAAAATCGAGCGGGAAATATTCTTGTGGGGAAGAAGGAAGAGAACGGGTCGGGTCGGGTTAGCGGGCGCGTGAGGGATTTGCATGGGCTGGGAAGCACTGGGCTGGACCGGCAAGGGAAAAATAATTCATTTATCAACTGAAGAGAAGGAAGTGGGCCGGGGAGAAAAGAGCTTGGGCTGACGAATTAGGGGAATTATTCAGTTTTAATTTTGGGCTTTGATTTTAATTGGTTTAGAAAAACAAATACTACAACCTAAGCAACTAATCTTCACACAGAATAATAATACGGGAAAAATGGGATAACATCCGGGGACTTGGGAAATGTAGGAAAAATATAGAAAATTTTTATAGATGGGAACGGGGATTTACATAAATATTCTACAATTGTTATTTTCTTTACTCTTACTTGTCTTTGGAACTTACTGAGTGCTTGTTCGCTGACGGACATTCCACCCTGTCACGTCCCGCTTCCCAAAATACGGAATACGAGGGGTGACTAGGCCAGCCATGCTCCTACAGCTAGGGAGTAATCCCGTCGTAGTCACACTTCGGCTTCTAGCATTACATGGTAGTCAGTAAACAGTACCAAAGTAAAGGAAAATCACAGTTCACAGCTTTATTGCATTGCAATAAAAGAGTTCGAAATACATTTACTTTGCAGAATAAAAACTAACCAACGAAATATAAAGTGTTGGGAGCAAAAGAAATGGCGCTGATTGTAACAACCGAGTCCAGTTATACCAATTTCAGTTACCGTATGTGTTGTTTGTAGTGTTTAGTTCGTTTACCCTGTTTGGTTGCAAATGGTAGTTTACCCTATATTCGACCCGCTTGCTTGAGCTTGTTGTTCATATTACCTAGCACCACATAATTTTGCATATAACAATTTAAATTACTTAAAATAATTTAAAATACTTGTCATGGCCTGCTTGATACCCCTAACCCTGTGGTAGCGTCCTTGCATCGTGTTCTCGTCCCATTCAGTGAAACGGACGTGTTTGGACGGCTACGCGCACGTACGTGCGTCCGTTCTTGGGGGTATGCATTTCTGTTACAAAATCCTTCGTTTTAATTTTTGGAGCTTGCTAGTAATTTTCGTATTTCAAATTCAAAATTTTGGACCCGACCCGGACGCAATTCCGAAATGTTTTGTAGCCCGCCAAATTCTATTTAATTTAAAATTCTTTAATCAGTTTTTATTCCCAGCTCAAATCTTTCTCAGCTAACGAAATATTTTTATTAAAATATTAAATCTCCTAAAACTAATTCCCTTAACTGCCCAGATTCCTTATCCCTTTTACTTGCGCAGCCAATCAAAACCCTTCATTTTTCCTTCCCCAGCCAATGAAAATCGTTCGTTAAAAGATTAACCAAAATCTTTTCTAAAATTTTGCCTAACAGATTCTTTTTCGTTAACCAATCAGAGCATTCCTTTTGTTCCCTGGGCCCCCACAAATCCCTATCACTCCTTTCCCTTTCTCTTTCTCTCTCCTCCGCGTCTCTCTCTCTCTCCCCTTCTCTTTCTCTCTCCCCTTCTCTTTCTCTCTTCTCTCGCGCCCACTCTTTCACCTCTCGCGAACACTGTTCGCTCCTCGACTCTGGTCACCGCCCGAGGCGATGCGGTCACCTCCCTCCTGTTTCTCTTCTCTTCTCTTCTCTTTAAAACCCCGCGACCACTCGAACCCATAAACCTCTGCCTTCCTCGAACCTTAACCCTAGAAACCCCTTCACCTCATCACAACTCCCCTTCACCCAAGCCTCCTCCTCCTCCTCGCCATCATCTTTCCCTTCTCCCTCCATTCCCAAGGCTTCACCTGCCCACCAACAGAGCCGAGCAACCACCCTCACTCTACCGCCGGCGATCCCTGAACCTCGCCGTCACCATTCTCCTCTCCTCCCTCTCCTCTGCTCTCCCTCCAGCAACCAAAATCTTGCACACGAAACCCCAGCAAAACCAAAACCGAGGCCTTCCCTGTAACCTTGATCACGTGCCGCCTCGCCGTCGTTCTTGCCGGAGACCCTTGCCGACGACTTCCAACCTGGTAGCCACATCCTAGCCTTCTTCCAACCCCAGTGAGCAACCCTTTAACTCTTCGTCTCTTCTTCTTCTTCCTTCTATTCTTCTTTACTTTAAATATTTTCTTTTCTGGTTTGTATAAAGAAGAGATACACCTCTGTTGATTGCCGGAGTTCCGTCGATGCCGTCGACACCTCACAACTCCCTTCTAAACAACAGTGAGTTTCCTCCCTCCTCTCCTTTCTCCTTCCATTCTTCCCTTCTCTCGTTCCATGCATCATTTCCATTATTTCATGTTTACTGTTTTCTTGATTTGCCGGAACCCGACCGTGCCGGCGATGATCACGACGGCCAGCGGGGACCTCTGACCCGTATGATTCCACTGTTCGTTGTTTTGACCCATTCCATGTACCGTGCGCGCGTCGCGACTTTTCTCGTCGACGTGAGACGTTCCGTATACCGCTTCGCGACCCGTCAAGGCAAGTGAAACTTGCTACATGCTATTCATGATATTCCTATATTTATTTATTTAATTCCATGTTAAATCTATAGATAGAATCTAAGTTAAGAATTCCAGGTTAACAGTGCAATGTTCATTTACATTTAGATCTAGAACTGGAAACCTACCCGTTGCATTTACCGTACTAAACCTAATAACCACATTTATATGTTTTAATCACAGTTTAACTAGTGACATAGCCTATGGTATTCTCTATATAGTTTTACTCCATCGGACACCCGTGTGCATTTTAACCTGTTTTAGCTATGGTTTCATCCATTGAACATATTTATATATCATTGCATCCCTAAAATTTCTTAATACTTGATAACATGAGTTTAACATCCATTTTAGTCATGCTGTAGTTAAGTAATGTTGAAACCCTCTTTTAAACGCAAAGTGATGACTGTGCATCGATATAGTTTAATCGGTACCTAATTGCTTATCATATCATCTGATCTGGTTCATTGTTCTGATATTACTCTTGCTTGTTCATTGAGAACTATATTTATGTTAGTTTGATTTTTGAGCACCCACACAACATTTAGTGCCTCCTGACACGACCTGTTGCACTTCCTACTTGACATGACATGGTACCGTACACTCTTGACATGACATGACACTACTTGACCTGACCTGACGTACCATGGCTTTACCTGTTACCTGATCTTGCGTCTAATGCCAACAAACTTGTCCTGTAGTCCTCACGGACCGTTCCTGTTGTCTATCCAGACAAACCTATACTTGCCTGATCTTGCGTTGGCATCAGTGCTGGATTATGAATACTTGACTTGGACATGTATAACTTGGGGGTGTGGGGAAATCAGTATTGTAACCAAACGTAACTCAAAGGGCCATCATATTGTTTGTCGTTTTTTCGGGCGTTACGGAATCCCCATTGTTTGCCGTTTTTCCGGGCGTTACAGAATACACATTGTTTGCCGTTTTTCCGGGCATTACGGAATACCCATTGTTTGTCGTATTTCCGGGTGTTACGGAATAACCACCGACGAGTTACGATGAGGATTACACTACTTGGTTTTGAAGACTTTAGATTAGATAACCTGTAGCACAGTTTAAATATCTCTACACGTCACATATACTAACACATTCACTGTTATATATTCTCATTATGTTCTTGCTCATACTCATACCTGCATGCTTTATTACCCCTGTTAATTTTATTGCTTGATGTTATGACGCGCTGACGTCTGGGTTTTGCATGGCCCAGATTCCTTACCTTTGCTACAGTCCGAGCAGGAGTACTTCAGTCGGCAGGCTGAGCAGTGAGGACTCGTTGGTAGTTAGTTCTTTTATTGTTTTCATTACTTTCATTCCTGATATGAGCCCGCATTATGGGACATACATTCCAGCTATTTTTGTATTGGATCTTTTGCTTCCGCACTTTTATTATTCTTGACTCATGTTATCTTGGCTTATGGACATGTATTTAGATAATTACATTTGTTCTTGATATCTCTACAACCGTAATGTGACTGTGGATGGATACTTCCTACCCACAGGTAGCATGGTTGGCTATGTCACGTGCCCAATTTAGCGTACTCTGGGAAGCGGGGCGTGACACCGATGATGTAGTCTAGACCTCCAAAGTCTCGAATGGCAGGTCCTGCTCCTAGGCTGGATCCACCTGGTCCTCTGAGCATGCACACTTATGTCGTCAGGGCGACACATATAGTAATAAATAAATATACACACACACACACACACTGGGTATGCAATATTATCGAACATGAGAAGTACAAAAAAAATGCAGAACATGAGTATAATAAACATCAGCTAAATATGAATAGTGCAATATGGGTATCATGTCAGTAAACTGGCAATGTGTATGTCGCTACTTATCGGCCACTAAATCAATGAAATCAATTGGTGGAAAGGATGCTCGTATTTGACAAGGGTCTCGTGCATGTCCGAGACTACGGTCCACTGTGCCCGGGACATAACCCTGTCAGCCGAGCCGCTAGGCCCACGACCTAATGTATATATATGTATATCATTAATAGTGAATGATCATACTCTAAATCACCGTACCTCGCTAAATACGAGTTCAATTCCACCTTGATTTCCCTATTCCCTAGGTTATAGTATGCATTTATGTATTCAATGGATTGTGAACAAATACGTATCACTGTCACTTTCAATCACTTTTCCACTTATCAGTATCACTGTCGTATTTGCCACCACCCAATCACTAACACTAATATATCGACAATGAAAATCAGTCGCTAGGTTTCAACGTGAATGATCACTATGCAGCAGGTATAAAGCAAACACGAAAAATAAGCAGAAATGCACTGAACAGATATTCCCTATTTCAATGACGACCAAAACCATATAACTTGTAAAATTTACGATAAATAACACGCAAAGATTAGACCAAAATAATATAAAGGACGTATGAAGCACACTTGATTATCTAAACAGTAAAATTTATTTCATGTCAAACGGAATTCAGGTTAGGGAATTATCATCATTTTAAGGTAGCGACCGATTGCTGGAATTCCAGTTTCAGAACCGGAAGCCCAACTTCACGCGCGTTTTATCATTGATCGTATTTAGATTCAGGTGTTGCCCTAGTTGAATGAAATATAGTTCTATCAGTTAAGTTTCTAAATCGTCAAACGGATTATCAATAGCATCTCTGTATTAGAAGTTATGTTCAGTTTAATGTGACGGTGTAAGAAACATTTCTGCAGAAACTGCAGAACACCGCGACACTCTAAAATACATGTTTAATATCAAACGACGGTGAAACAGCACGGGACTAGATTCATGTGTTAGATAACTAAATTATCTACGCGACCATATGGGGATCCGCGCATTTTCAGTTTTATGCAGGTATGTACAAGTGCTTAAATTCAGGTTTCCCAGTGGAATGCTGCCCCGGACTGCAGTCCAGAGTCGCATTCCCAGTCAATTCTCATTGCCGTAATCTATCAATATCGAAAATAAACTATATATGGTTCTATATTATCGAGTCGGCTTCGATATGAGCCATAGAACATCACATTCCAATATGTATTTAATTTACAATGATTTTAATAAGCAACATGCGCGGTAAAATTTCAAATTTGACGTAGCTAGACGGGGGTATCATTTCATGGTGATGAAGTCAATATTTTCATCTCAAATTCTTATAAGTTATTTATCATCATTAAAGGGATTTATGTGTCATAAATTCCACCGTTTTGAAATGAGGTTTTCATTAGGGTAGTGTATCGACCACTTGCCAAATATAAATATGTCACGATCGATACTTCGTTTTCTTTCAACCAAACAACGGTAAGTAATTCTTCTGTGCTCTATACAATAATAATATGCGCTATCCACTCAATCATGTTCCAACCATCATAGCTACGAGTGTAATTAAAATGTAACGGTTATACGACGAAATATATAAAAGTGTTCATACTTTAGATTACTCGTTATAACATAATACGATAGCATGAGTAGTAAGTGAGGAGTTTCACTTGCCTCAGACAACCGCGGCGACGATAATCCCGGCAGCGACGACGGCGAAGGCACGCGCAAGGGCACAAGCAGCGGTGCCGGCAGCGAGCTTGGGTGGCGGCTGCAGCGATGGGTGCAGGGGCTCGGTGTTAGGGTGCTCGGAGCTTGGAGATGGTGAGCTCCAACGATGGTGGATGACGGGGACGAGGGCTCGGTGTCGTGGATGGGGTTGCCGGTGATGAGGTGGTCGAGGAAGGTGAGGGATGGTCGCCGCCGACGCCGACGAGATCGGGTTGTTGGGTTCGTCGTGGGGTTCTGGGTTCGTCGCGGGGAAGGGAAGGAGATGAGATGAAGGTCGAGCAGGGGAGGAGGCGAAGTCGAGGGGATGAACGGAGGAGGCGAGGGTGAGACGGCGTCGACTAGCGGCTCAAGCGTGGGTTCTCGCGGCCGTGGAGACAGCGGGAAAGAAGCAGGTGAAGAAGAGAAAGGGGGGACGTGGGTCGTATGTGGGTTAAGGTATGGGTTTATAAAAAAATATAATTAATTAATATATATAATGTGCAAATAGAGTGAGAACGGGAGAGGGTGAGATTTAAATAGGGTATGGGTTTAATAAAAAATAAAGAATTGATATACGTAAAGTGCAGAGAGAGATTGGGATCTTAGTGTAATATAGGGTTTAAAATAAGAATAAAAAATATATAAAATGATGAAAGAAGAGAGAGAGTGACAGTGAGTAAGGAGAGAGAGAGACATAACCTCAGAGATTGAGTTGTAAAGAGAGGAGAGAGAAAGGATATGTTAGGATTAGAAAAGAAATATAATAATATATAAACTTGGATTTTTAGGCTAATACAAAAATACTCCAAAATATGTCCGGATTGTGTCTAAAAATATAGTTTTAAAATATAAAGAATATACGTATAAATTAAAACCATAATGCGATATCCAGTTAATAAAATTGTATACCCCTAAGAACGGATGCACGTAAAATGCACGTAGCGATCCGAACAAGCCCGTTTCAATAAACAAGAAGTGAACCCTACCACCGCAGGGTTAGGGATATGATGCAGGCCATACTAGATATTTTTAAAATATATTATTTGATTATAATTGTATTAAAAATGCAGATGCCAAATATACGATGCAGGTAAACAGAATATATGCGAGCACGGAACCTCAGCACCAGCAGAGATAAAACATAATTAAGAACCAAGACGGATTTCAAAAATGCGGGTTGGGTCGGATGCTAAGCATGGATACCAAAACACTATCCGTACCCAAAACAATAAAAATCAAGAAATAGTCATGAGATAAAATAATTAACACGGGCATGGTATAACTGAACTAGAGTTTTACACGCCCACTTTTTTTTCTCTTGGAATATTCGTTAGATACGGTCAAGACAGACGAAGTGGAAGTCACAGAGGAGGACTACAACCAGATCGCTACTCAGGGCTAGCCCAGCTTCACTTTTCTTCAGTTTATGTATACCACTTATTTAGGCATTTTCCTTATTGTATTTACTTTCCAGCATAAACTCATATATTTGTAAATATTCGAAGTTGAATGGAAATGAAGATGATTGTTGAAAAATTTCACAGTATCAATTTATTCTCGTGTTGTGTATTATTGTTTCAATACGTTTAGTATATTTATTTAGAAAATGAACTTCTCTGGATAAATATGTTGCGGACTTATCATGTTACCGTTTCTGTATACTGAAAAACGGGACGTGACACGTGTCGTTATCAAGAGAGGAATAAAAATTAGTTAGGAACTAGCATGAAAGGATGGCTTGACACCTCGAAAGGACACATGCATTATGAGCTTCTGGAATTTGTTTGTTGCTATCAATATTTTGTGCGGCTCTTTCTTCTCTTCTTCTCTTGTCCCTTTTCTTAGGTATCTCCTTCATGTGCTTTTCCTTTCTACTTCACTCTTCTTCTTTTCTTCCTTTATTTGCTTTTATTCATTTAATTTGTTACTCGCTGCAAATTTTTTAGGGTCGGTAATGATGGCTGCCCTCGGATTTCTGCTATGTATTATTTTACAATTAACTTTGAATTGGTTATTTCTTAGTATGCAGCAAATTAAGCGATTAGGAGATTTTGACAATAAGTCTGCAAAGTTATTAGCGTTAATGATTGCCTCATTGATTTTAAAATCCCTGCTCCATCTTTTTGCCAGTGAGAGCACAATTTGTAAATATAAGTTTTTTATCCTACACGATCTTCACTGTATTTATAGTAAAATGGTTATTTGTTCATTAATAGTCAATCATAGGATGATCTGGAAGAAGATTATATGCAGAAATGCTGTAAAAAGTGTTTCCATCCTTGCAGGATGGAATGAAGGACCCCTAGCGAGGACGGCTCCTGAACCGATCTAGCCTGGGATTACAAATCCCAAGTTTGTCTATGAAGAGCTGACCTAATTGTATTGGTTTCTATAATCGATTTCGCTCCGAGTATTAGGAGCCTGAAGAATGTGTCTTAAAGTCCAACATATCATTTTAGGAAACGGACCAAGCAGCTTGAAGACGAAACGACACAATTGTTGAATACAGCCCGATGCAAGTGTAGTACAAGAAGCGGGTTAAACGCAGAAGATACTATGAAGAGGCTTGAAAAGCTGTGCTCGCCTCCATATGAATGCAATTGTTCCTTCCATGGTGAAAATGCTGGGGACTTTGATGAAGATTACGATGACAATTTGACCCCGACCACATATGCACGTGTTGATTAAGCATTGTAAGCTACATGAAGCCATTAAGTATTTTATTTTAATTAAGTATGTATCCTGCTAATACCGACAAGTATTTCCTTAAGCTTGGAATGAATCGATTATATTTTATTTGAAATTCAAAATTTAATTTGTCTGGACTCTGCGATATGCTCTATGCGGCAAGCAATGAAGTAATTAAAAGTTTATGACTAGTTAATAGTACTAGTAAATTGTCATGTGTGATGTGTTGTAAAAATTTGAGTTTATGAAAGGAAAAAAACGAGTGGAAAAAATAGTAACGTGGGATAAAATATAGATAAAGACAATGTAGAAGTCTTGAATTTGTTGAGATTATAAATTAAAAATAAATAAATCACCAATGAAAACTTATCTTTCAAAATTTTAAAACCAGTTTAAGAAGTAAAGATAGTTATTTGCAAGGTTTTTTTTACCGTTAGCCCTCCATGCTTCAATATTTTTCTGTGTCTCCCATGGTCAGTATTTACCTTTAATCCATTTATACTTATAAATTACTCACGCAGCCTCCGCTTCACTTTTCAAAATGATTTTTTCTCCTTCTCCTTCGCGGCCATCGCAGCCTTCCCAACTGCCGCCGCCTTCTTTCTCCTCCTCTTCAATATCGCCACCGCAATCATCATCGTCAACACCACCGCTATCTTTCTCTTCTTTTTCAACCCATCAACACCTCCTTCCTCTTTAATACCGCCGCCATCAACACCATCACCGCCGCATTTTTCTTCTTCAACCCATAACCGTCGTCGTCACCACCACCACCAACACACCGCCGCCGCCATCCTTTTTCTTCCTCCTCTTCGACTGTAATATCCGGTATACCCATTTATACAAGATATACACGGGAACCCACTGTAGAACAATGGATAATTTTCGGAATACATTTCGAAAGAGGGCAGATCGGAGAATTATAAATGAGATGATTCCACTCTTATACATATAGGCGTCTTTTGGGTGAACTGGAACTACAGAAGCTTGAAAACTCCGTAGTTAAGTGTGCTCGGGTTAGAGAAATCCTGGAATGGGTGATCTCCTGGGATGACCCCTACTCGGGTACTTAAGTTCGCTCCGAAGGGCAAAACCGTACGGTTTCGGCCAAACCGGACAATACTGTCATGGGGGACAGAGAAAAATATGGAAGTATGGGAGGCTAACAGAAAAAACCCTATCTGTAAAAGGAGGTGGTTTGTATCATAAAAATTATTGAGATACTATATTTTTTGAATAGTTTTTAACGATATTTTTTTCTTCTCAATGTCTGGTTCTATTAGGTAAATCGCATTCTGACATAGCAACAATGGTTACTGGGATAAATCTTTATTGGCTATCTCTGCTTTTTCAGTACATAATCTGTGTGATATATAAAGTGAGTTTCAATTTCTACTATCTATCACTCTATCTTTGTTTTTAATATGGTACAAAGTTGGGTTTGTTTTTCTGGTTTGTCTTTCTCATTTACCATATTATGTATTACACGGATTCGGTTATAGAAGGTAAAGAATCAAATAATAGAGGGGCTTCCCTCAAGATGCAACCGGTTACTTTATGCTCCTCAAGCACCGAAGATGAAACCAATTTTTAGCTTAAGGGTCTGACTTTGGCAACAGGCTTCTTTTACTCTCTCTAAGGGTTCTAGGATTTTGAAGGATTTTGCACTGTTTGGATTTAAGAATCCAAAAACAGACTAGATTGGCTAATTCTTGTTTGGTTATAGAATTTTGGGTATTTGGATTTGCTTGTTTTCTATGAGGGGCCCACCGTTTTTTTTGGATTCATAAATCCAAATAAAATATGGATTACAAAGGATCCGGCACCGTTCATGCGGGCGGGACCCGCATATTTTATGTTATTAAAAAATTCGTCTCTCTGTCTCTTTCTTCAATCCTCAAACCAAATCCAAATCCAATCTTTCTATCAGGATCTACAAATGCAACATTAGCAATCCAATATCAACCAAACAAAATTAGCAAATCCTTAACCATACATATTTTTTTTTGGATTCAAGAATCCAAAAAAAACAAATCCAAAACATCCAAAATCCTACAACCAAACAAAAAACCCAAGAATCCAAACTCTTTTTGAATTCCAGAACCCAAACGTGCCGAATCCTATCCAAATCCAGCAACCGAACTGGTCCTGGCTAACCACTTCTCCCGTAATGATAGCTGGAGGCATAGTCACATAATTCGTGAATTATTCGGCGAATTCGTGAATTTTTTATCAGCCGATTAAATCTCTGATTTAATCGCCGTTGCCGAACGCGCCGCATAATTCACGAATTATTCGAAAAATCAACGAATA
Organism: Agapanthus africanus; assembly: GCA_030015575.1. NCBI lineage: Eukaryota > Viridiplantae > Streptophyta > Magnoliopsida > Asparagales > Amaryllidaceae > Agapanthus > Agapanthus africanus. The sequence continues at coordinate 144,664,158 of JASDDO010000024.1, read as the reverse complement.
ATTCAAAAAACAACGAATAATGCATAAAATCAAAACCTATCGTCTCGTATATTAATTTCTTGCTCGAAATCCTTCCCGAACATTTTCCAAACACTTGCCGAATCTTTCCTGAATAACTGCCGATTTTTTTCGAATAGCTACCGGAATCCGAATTTTGGAACTCGCCGAATTATATCTAAATCACAAATTTGTGACTATGGCTGGAGGTACTTCTTTGTTAGATTTTAAAAGCCCCCTGCAATAAAAACCCACTTCTTTTTCACTTCTCTTTCTTTATCGTGAAGAAACGGTTCCCGCCATGAAATTCGGCGGAGAAATCGCTGCGGTTCTCATTTCTCGTTCTAGCGCTGCAGTTATCATTTCTCGTTCCAGCGCTGCGGTTCTCATGGTCATGGGCGCTCCCACATCTCCCGCAACAAACCCTAATTCTCTCTCTCCTCCCTCTCTCTCCCGTCTCTTTCTCCCTCCTCTCGCCCTCTCTCTCTGCTCGGCCAGCTCCTCCATCGATTCCTCAGGTACTATATGCTCGATTCTTCTTCTTGTTCTCGATGTTATCAATTTCAATTTCTTTTTTCTCTAATTTGATTTAGCGATAACATTTTCTTTATTATGTGTAGTTTTGATGGGAAATTTAGTTTTTCTTAGATCGATAGCTAAGAAAAAAGAGATCTTTTTTTTTCTTTTTTCTGATCGATTGAAAGTTGAGACATACCCTTATCTCTCAAATTGTGATTGGTAACAAGTATTGAAGGATCATTGATACACATTGTGAGATTTTATAAGATTTGCTTGATAGCAATTAAAAATCTTTTCCTAAAATTAGTTGCTACATTTCATTCAAAAAGCAAGAAGACAGGGAAGCTTAATAAACACACTTTTGCTATCATGATCACCTCAAGGTTTTTGGCCATATCTCCCTCTAGAAATTTTCAGCGCATGAACAATTTGAAGCATTGAAAACTAGACAGCGGATTTTTTTAGTAGATATACGGGGTTTTAAACATTTTTGGACTCTTAGAGCAATATAGGTTTACATTCAAAATGGGACCAAATATGATGTCCTGACATCTCAAGAACTCTATTCAATTATTTGATGCAAATGAATAAATAAATTTTCCATTTTGTTGGCTTGTTGTTGTTGTATTTTGTTGGCAGAAAAATTTCCATCCATCTATCATTAACTATTCAAAAAATCTTGCCTTTTAATATACTTGCAAAAGATAAACAAACTAGTAATAATTATTAGAAACGAACCTTCATAATAGTGTTCACGTGCTTACAATTCTCGTACTGTCATGCCCTGCTTATCGAATCATATCTCATAAACTTAGTTGTAAATCTACTTTTATGACTACTCCCATCTAACTAAAACAGTTGATAAAGAATGACTTGGAATATCTTCTCGGGCATAGAGGCAGTTAAAAATTATATTTTAGCCATGAATATATTTGACGAGATTGTCCTTAGTTGAATGGAAGAAAATAAATCAAAAGCAGATTCTAGAAGTTGAGGTAAAGTCTTGCCTTTGCCGTTTAATATCTCCTTGGACAAACACTTACTAGAGCTAAATGGAAGAGCATGATTAATGTAGCTGATGCCAAAAGCTTTCAGTAAATACTTTGTTACTTTTGTAAGGCGAATAAGTTTCATCCTCTTGATGGAGCCTGTGATCTCTTTCAGATGTTGTTCTCCGTTGATCTGATAGCGAGCATCTCAGACGGTTGAGATTGATTTGAAGACTGTTGTTGAGCGTACGGATCTCAATGGGTTGTGTTTGATGTAGGAGCCGAGCTACCTGCAAGCAAGTCCCGGGGTGCGTGACTACCGTAGGAGCCTCCGACGATCAAATTAGAGTCGAGAAATATGAGCAGAGTAGCGGCGTATTGGAATCCATTCGAATTACCTGAGTCGTCTGAGAGGTTTTTTTTATAGTGGTCGCGTAAAGCGAGTGGGTGCGAGATCTTCGCCGTCAGTTACACCTTTACATTACGCTCGTGTGAGTGACGGGATCCATCCATTAATGGTGGGATACACTCATTAATGGGGGATGCACCAGCGTAGGACGCGGGATGTGGGGCGGCGGATATCTCGCTTTGGCGACATACGCGGAGCTGTTGCGGAAGCGCTAGGGTCTTGCGTTCTCGGTCGATCGGGAGAGCCGGGGAGGTTTTGCTCGGCGGAAGGCTCGAAGACGATCCGGGAGGCCGAGGAATCTCAGCTCTGCAATAGCTCGGAGACGAGCAAAAGAGGAAGGGTGCGAATTCGGCTGCTGGATTGCTCGTGGGCAAGAAGCGGAGTGTAAGCTCGGGAACAATCCGAGAAAAGTTGCCAATGCTCTACACTGTATTTTACCTCGGTAGCCACCGGGAGTCTAGCGGGCTGCCACCGGTGACACGTCATTTGCCACGTGTCGTGATCTGAGGAATCCCCACTTATGAGCATCATCATTAGCCTCTTACTCTCGTTCCGACCTATTTATGGGTCGGATCGAGGGTGGCCTGCTTGGGTTTCTCGGGCCAGTCTGTTGCAGAGAATCATTAGTGCGGATTGTTCGGGGGACGTGGCGTAGGGCAGTTGCGTCGTTTTGATCCCCGAGCCCATGTGGCGTCTCCTCTGGTGCCTTAATCTTCACGCGTATCTTCGATGATATCAGCAGATCAATGAAATGATTGCGCATTAAAGAGGGGGAGCCGTTTCACTCATTTGCCAGTCGGGCTACAAGCCACGTGTCCGACGTGGGTTGGTGGACGCGACACGCTGTCACTGTCACCTGCAACCGAAGGGACGTGCCCAATGGTTGATCACTACGTGGAGCTCTGACGGCTAGCTGGCGAGCGTGACGTTTCGTTTTGGCAAGAATCAATCAGGGCCGTCGGATGCTTTCTTTGGAGTGTATAAATAGGAGGGGACCCTAGGGCCAACACTTCCACCATAACACTTTCGTTGTCAAAGATTGTCCGGCGCTCCTTTATTTTAGATCGGATCACCCGTGCTTTTTCCTCGGCGAGCCTATTCCCTTGAATCAGGTTAGATGTCTTCATCTGAGGAGTCTGTAGAAATAGTTAGGGCTGAATCGGACGATGAGGCTCCAGTTGTTGGAGCAGAGTCCGAGGGTCCTTCCGCCTCTTTGGCTGCAGATAGCCGAGAGGGTTCTTCTGCTGCGTCATCAGTGTCAGGCTCGCCCCCTAGAGTCAGGACTACCCGCGTTGCTCGCCGTCGGGCGGCGACGAGGGCCCCTAAGATGCGCATCGGGAATGCGCAATGTGGATGAGCTTATCGAGATTCGGGATCGATTCCATATTACCTATGACTATTCACTTCGCTTAGGTAGAGAGGGCGAGCGTGCGGACCGGATACAGGGCAAGGAGATTGCCCTGTATTTGGAAGCATTCCGGACAGGAATGTGTCTACCTTTCTCGACCGAGGTATGTGGGGTGCTTCGTTATTTTCATTTTGCTCCAGGCCAGCTAGCGCCGAACTCGTGGAGAATCCTTCTCGGGTTTTTGGTCCGGTTGAAACTTGAAATATCTCTTTCAGTTTGACCCTCCTAGCTTCCTTTCTTTATTATAAGAATCATCTCGGACTAGTAAGGATGAGCCGAGTTGGGTGTATTTTTCCTTCAAAAAAGTAAGGGTGGGGGGCCGGGTCGGGGGTTGTAGCCGTCCTTTTTTCCATTCACGAGTGGAAGAAGTTCATATTCGTCGGGCCGCTTGAGGGAGAGGATTGGCATGTGCCTACACAGTGGCATAGGGCCGGCTGCCCGAGGGTGAAACCGTCATCCTCACCCGAGCTAAGGATGGTGTCTTTATGGGAGCCGATGTCCTGCTTTTCGAGCAGGCTCTGAGCTGGGCTCGGCTCAGCCTTACGCGCTATCTGGGTAAGCAGGGCTGTAGACGATCTATCTAGACTTTGGTAAATTTTCTTTGCTTTTTCTGTGTCACTAACCTTTTTTTATTTGTGTGTTCTCCTTTTTGCAGAGCAAATGGACCGATCAAAGTTCCTAAGTGCCATGGCCGCAAAGACAGGAAAGAAGACCGGGGGCACAAGTTCGTCCCGTTCCGGTCCAAGATCAGCTCCGAGACCTATCCCGCTGACCAAGCCTTCAGTTGAGTCACCCCGAGTCCCCGAATAGCGCCGCGGGGGGACAGAAGTATGTGCGGGATCCGACGCCCGGGCGAAGGAGATGGAGGAGGAGGAGGCCGAGCCTGCCGAGGTCTCCCTCAAGAGGGATAAAAGGACGGTTTCCTGTTCGCCTACCGCCGGGATCCCAGTGCAGGAGGGGGACGTCTGCATCGAAGTGTCCTCGGGGCTTTCCATCGCCGACAGCTTGTTTTTTGACATGGAGAGAGCGGCCGGAGGCAAGATTCCCCGAGGGATCATGAAGGCGCAGGTGGCCGCTATTGCTCAGGAGACGGTACAGGTCGGTATTCAACTTTCCCTTTTTTGTTTGAAATAAATGCTCAAGTATTTTTTCCTCGGTTCGAGCTTCTAACCCGTTTGTTGTTTCCTCAGCTCCTTCACCACTGCGCCCTCCTCGTTGCCATGTAGTCCAAGGAGATGGCACCGGCTTTGAAGAAGGTGGGCGAATCTTCCTCGCGGGAGGAAGAGCTTCGCCTTCAGCTGCAGCGGGTGGAGGAGAGGGTGGCCGTCTTTGACACTCGAGTGGTCGCTGAGGAGTTGACGAACTCGAAGTACAAGGAGTCTCACTGACTTCTGAGCGAATCCAACCGAGCTATCCATGCCTTGTTGGAGGAAGCTAGTAAACTCTATAACGCGGTGAAGAAGTTGAGGGACGCCTTTAAGAAGGACGTCTGAGTGGCGCTCGAGACGGTAAAGCTCGTCGAGACGCCGTGGAGAGGTATAAGGCGTCCGACCAATTCTACGCCGACCTCGCCGATTCCTCGGCCATCGTTTGGCACGAGGCTCTCGACCCCGTTAAGGCGTTAATGCCGGAGTTCGCCGACAGTGAGCTCCGTGCCCAGTACCCTCTCTCCGAGGTTGCGCCGCAGGTGGCTCCCGCGGAGGTGGCCGCCCGGGGCGAAGCTGTCCCAGAGATCGAAGCTCCGGCCCTCGAGGGCGGTGTCGAGCAGGGCGAGATCCTGGCGGAGCCTGCGGCCTGAGCTTTCTTCCCTCGGGCGGTGTCGTTTTTTTTCCCAAAATTTTGTAAGCCTCCGGGCAATTTTTGTAAGGCTGGGAGCCCAACATATCTTGTACTTATTTTTGGTCATAAATAAAATCGAGTCTCTTTTCTCTTCTCGAATGTCTTCTTTGAGTACTTTAGCTTGTATACTTTTCTTGTAAAAATTTTCATTCTGCAAGTATATTTGGCTTGTCGATAGTCTCATCCCGCGAGTGTTAGGTCGTGGGTTGGCGTGCAACCTTTTTAGATGACGATCTCACGTCGAGTGTAAGTCGAATAACAGCCAAGTGTAGGAAGGTCGGTACCCTCCCGTTTCTCGGAGTCGAGGAGGCGATCGTTCACTTAGCATGAATCAAAAGATATCCAAATATAGGAAGGTTGGTATCAGTTTATACCTCGGGGGGAAGGTGACGACCGCGTGTCTTAGCATGAGTTGAAAACCAGCTAAGTTAGAATAGGTCGGTGTCGACTGATTCTTCCTTGATGAGAGCGTTGGGTCCATCTTTTCTTAGGGCAGCAACCTGCCCCACATGGATGAGCCGAGCAGGAGTCTGCACGGTGGGCTCTTGGTGAGGGCTTTAGATCCTTAGCGCTAATGGATATGAGACTACCCGTTAGGGATTGACCGGGCAGGAAACTGCTCGGTGGTCTCGCATTCAGGGTTTTAGATCCTTAGCGTCGATGGGTAGGAAGCTATCCGCTAGGGATGGACCGGGTAGGAAGCTGCTCGGTGGTCTCGCGATGAGGGTTTTAGATTCTTAGCGTTGATGGGTAGGAAGCTACCTGCTAAGGATGGACCGGACATGAAGCTGTTCGGTGGTCTCATGATGATGGTTTTAGATTCTTAGCGTTGATGGGTAGGAAGCTACCCGCTAAGGATGGACCGGGCAGAAAGCTGCTTGGTGGCCTCACGATGAGAGATTTAGATTTTTAGCATTGATGGGTAAGAAGCTACCCGCTAGGGATGGACTGGATAGGAAGCTGCTCGGTGGCCTCGTGATGAGGGCTTTAGATACTTAGCGTTGATGGGCAGGAAGCTACTCGTTAGGGATGAACCGAACAGGAAGCAGCTCGGTGGCCTCGCGATGAGGGCCTTAGATCCTTAGCGTTGATAGGTAGGAAGCTACCCGCTAGGGATGGACCGGGCAGAAAGCTGCTCGGTGGCCTCACGATGAGGGCTTTAGATCTTTAGTGTTGATGGATAGGAAGCTACCCGCTAGAGATGGATCGAGCAGGAAGATGCTCGGCGGGCTCGCGATGAGGGCTTTAGATCTTTAGTGTTGATGGGTAGGAAGCTACCCGCTAGAGATGGATCGGGCAGGAAGATGCTCGGCGGGCTCGCGATGAGGGCTTTCGATTCTTAGCGTTGATGGGTAGGAAGCTACCCATTAGGGATCGACCGGGCAGGAAGTTGTTCGGTGGCCTCACGATGACGGCTTTCGATCCACAGTGTTGTTGGGCAGGAGGCCACCCGCTTGGGATGGACTGGGCAGAAAATTGTTCGGTGGGCTCGCGTTGAGGGTTTTAGATCTTTAGCGTTGATGGGTAAGAAGCTACCCGTTAGGGATGGACCAGATAGGAAACAGCTCGGTGGCCTCGCGATGAGGGCTTTATATACTTAGCGTTGATGGGTAAGAAGCTACTCGCTAGGGATGTGCCAACAGGAAATTGCTCGGCAGCCTCGCGATGAGGGTTTTCGATCCTTAGCGTCGTTGGGTAGGAAGCTACCTGTTAGGGATGGGCCAACAGGAAATTGCTCGGCCGCCTTGTGAGGAGGGCTTTCTAGACTCTTGCGCCTTCGTGGAGCGTCGTTCAACTTTTCGTGGTTTGCATAAGCGGGAGTGAGGACGTCGTTCAACCTTTCGTGGCCCATATAGGAGCTCGTGAAGACCGACATGGTCGACACATGGCAGTTCTATATTGGGAAATTGAGATCCCGCGATTCGCGTCGCTGCGTGAGTAAATTTCAGCCGTTGGAAGATCTTTGTTGAGCCTTATAAATAGCGAAGGCATGCTGGTTTCTTTCTAACCTTGTGTTTCTGAAGATGGCCGTGCGCATTTATACCATCAGGGAGATCATTTCTCGTGACGATGTGTACCTTTATAGCCTTGATCGCTTCGAACAGACGTACGAGGCGGTGATAGACCGCGTGGAGGGCCACTTTAGACGCTTACTTTCCCGGCGATCTCCTCTCCTCCAGCTGCTCATTTACGCAATCTGTAGGATATTCCCAGGTTTGCACAATGCCCTTTCTCCGCAGCTGAGGGATGTGGTGTTTGACAAGTTGCACACGCTCTACCACTTCGGCCTGATCTCGAAGAGCAGGCGGGAACGATCAGTGGATCTTCTTCTGGAGTGTTTCCAGAAAAGGCTGATCGTTGATTTTTGTCCGGCGGATGGGGTCACGGGCGCTTCTGTGGCATCTAGGGTCCGCGTGCACCGTCAGAGGGAGCGAGCTGATGAAGCTCGGGCTCGGCTGGAGGAGATTTTCTCGGGGTACCATCAACAGTGCTTTCTCAATCCCCGGTGCCTTTGTTGTAATTTTTGTAAGAATGAGGAGCCCATAATATCTCTTTAATAAATAAACTTCTTCTTTCGAGGTGTATTGTCTCTTTTTATCCTCTCAGTACATTTTACACATTTTAAAAACAAACATAGGGGTCTCGGAACCGAGAAAGAAACAAAAGTGGTGCAAAAAGTCTCCTTTATGAGATGACTTAGCTGAGGAGATTTAATTCAATGTCAATAAAAATTACATTGTTTCAAAAGAAGAAGTCATGCTTATTTATACAATTTGAGTATTTCGGCGTTGTAAGGCCGAAGAAACTTACGCTCCCCGGCACCTTGTAAGCGATATGCTCTACCGGGCAATGTTTCTGTTACGAGAAATGGTCCGTCCCATTTCGGGAAGAATTTGTGCAGCCTTGTAAGACCAGATCTCCTATTTTGAAGGCTCGATATTTAACTCGGGCGTTATAGTAGCGAGCGGTTTGCTGTTAATAGGTGTCTGCTTTGATTTGCGCTCGATCCCGCTTTTCCAATAATACGTCCAAATTGGTCCGGAGCGCCGAGATGTTTGCTTCATCGTCGAAGTGTTCGACTCTATAACTGGGTAGTCCGATCTCCGCCGGGACCATCGCCTCGGTATCGTAGCAGAGGCTAAACGGGGTTTCTCCCATGGGTGTTTTTTTCGAGGTCCGTAATGCCCATAGCACCTGCGGCAATTCCTCGACCCAGCTGCTGTGTCTTCCTTCCAAGTGAGCTATGAGTCCGTGTATGACTCCTTGGTTTGCTACCTCGGCTTGTCCGTTGCATTGCGGATGCGCGACTACGGCAAATTTCATCGATATGCGGTAGTCGCTGCAAAATTCTTTGACTTTGTCGTTTTCGAAGTTGGTCCCGTGGTCGGTAACGATGCATCTCGGGATTCCAAATCGAGAGATTATGCTGTTTTGCAGGAACTTAATAGTAGAGACGACGTCTGGTTTTCTGATGGGCACGGTCTCAATCCATTTCGTGAAGTAGTCTACCGCGACGAGGATGTATTTGTGTCCGCCCGTGCAGGTGGGGAGTTGGTCCACCATATCCATCCCCCATTATGCAAATGGCCAAGGGGAACTGAGAGGCGTTAGTTCAGTAGCGGGGAGACGAGATATGCTGCCGTAGAGTTGGCAATTATTGCATCTTCTGACAAGCTTCTCGGCATCCTGGTGTATCCTCGGCCAGTAATATCCTCGGAGCAGAGTCTTCTGGACCAGGGTGCGGGTCCCTTGATGTGCTTTCCGACACCTTCATGTATCTCTCGTAGAACATAGTCGGTTTCATGGGGGTCGACGCATCAGAGCAGGGGCTGAGTGTAGACTTCTTATATAGGTTTCCTTTGTTCCAGATGAAATGACGAGCTTTTGCCCGAAGATGGCGAGCCTCCCCTCGGTCCTCTGGAAGTATACTATCTTTTAGGAACTCCACGAGGGGTTTCCTCCAATCTTGGCCTTCCTCCTGAGCAGTATATACTTGGAGCGTTACTTCTCTTTCTTTCACGCTGGGCCGTGAGAAGACTTCGAAGATGATGTTTCTTGTATGGTCGGCCGTATCGGAAGAAGCGAGCTTGCTTAATGCGTCGGCTTGAGTGTTCAGGGTCACGGGAATCTGCTCTACCTGAATTTCGTCGAAATTTTTCCGAAGTCTTTTTGCCTCGGCCAGATATTTGATCATGAATGGTTCCCGGGCCTTGAATCGCCCGGTTACTTGGTCGACGACCAATGCGAGCTGCGAATTCGGATCGTCTTCAGCCTTACCTCGGAGGCGATTCGCAACCCGGCTAACAAAGCCTCGTATTCCGCGGTATTGTTCGAAGCTCTGAACCCTAGCTTCAAAGAGTATTCCATCTCCGCTTCGTCCGGGCTTCGGATGATTAGGCCATCCCCACTCCCTTCCTCGGTAGAGGAACCGTCCACGTAGAGCACCCAGTCAGGGACGGAATCAGATACTTCCTCGATTGAGGGACGTGGTTCGGGACTTGGTTCGAAGTCTGCTAGGACCTGCGCTTTGATGGCCTGTCTGGGACGGTACTTGATGTCGAATTGGGATAATTCCCACCTCCATTTTTCGAGCCGTCCTAATGATTCAGGGGAAGCGAGAATAGTCCCCTATAGGTCGCTCGGTGAGGACGGGGATGGTGTGCGCATGGAAATAGTGTCGTAGTTTCCTTGAGGCGACGACAAGTGCCAAGATTATCTTTTCTATGGCCGGGTATCTTGTTTCCGTGTCCTTGAAGACGTGGCTTGCGTAGTAAACCGGCTTTTGTACACCGAATTTCCTGACGAGCACCGAGCCTGTAGCTTAGCTCGTCGCCCTCGACTGGTCGAGTGAGCAGTGGGGGAGTTGATAGGTGCGTCTTGAGTTGTTCGAAAGCGTTCTGACGCTCTTTCGACCATTCGAACTTAAGAATTTTTCTCAAGGTTTTGAAGAACGGGAGTTTCTTCTTTCCGGATCTTGACATAAAGCGACTCAAAGCGGCCACTCTCTCTGTGAGCCGCATGATCTCAACATTGCTCTTCGGTGTGGCCATGTTGAGAATTACGCTGATCTTTTCTGGGTTCGCTTCGATTCCTCGATAGGTGACCATGAATCCAAGGAATTTCCCGCTGGTGACTCCAAACGCACACTTAGCTGGATTCGGCTTTATTTTGTACTTGCGCAGAACGTCGAATATCTCATCGAGATCTTTGGTGTGCACGTCCGATGAGGTTGATTTTACGAGCATGTCGTCGACGTAGTCTTCTATGTTCCTCCCGATTCGCGGTTTGAACAGTTTGTTGACGAGACGCTGATACGTGGCCCCAGCGTTCTTGAGACCGAAGGGCATCACTTTGTAGCAGTATACCCCCGATTCGTGGTGAACGCGGTATGCTCTTCATTTGCCGGGTTCATCCGGATTTGATTGTAACGGAAGAAAGCGTTCATGAAGCTAAGTAATTCGTGGTCGGCCGAGCTGTCCACTAGCTGGTCTATCCGAAAGAGAGGATAATTGTTTTTAGGGCAGGTCTTGTTCAGATCCGTGAAATCGACGCACATGCGCCATTTTCCATTCGCCTTTTTGACCATGACCACGTTCGCCAGCCAATCCGAGCAGTCAAGATTTCTAATAAAGTTGGCCGCGAGCAATCGATCGAGCTCGTCCTCAATCGCCTTTTGCTTGATTGGCGCAAAATTTCATTTCTTTTGTCGGACGGGTCTGGCCTTCGCGTCGACTTCGAGCCTGTGTGAGATAACTTTGGCGTCGATCCCGGACATGTCTGCTGTTGTCCAGGAGAATACGTCTGAGTTTTCTCGGAGGAAACAGATCAAGTCTTCGCGTCGGTCTCCTGTCAAAAGAAAACCGATCTGAACGGTCCATCCATCAACCCCTTCGACGAGAGGGACTTCTGTCAATGCTTCTACCGGGGCGTCTCGGATTTCCTTTTGGTCGTCACGTGTATCCAATGACCCTTGGAAATCCTGCGTGTCTTCCAAATGGTCGACCTGCTCTCCGGCGGGGATGTCGAAGGAAGGCAAATCTTGGCGATCTGCTGGTTCCCATAGGCCCGACCTATCCCACCTTGATCCAATGGAAATTTGATTGCATGGTGATAAGTCGAGATTTGAGCCCGGAGGGCATTCAATGTAGGGCGTCTCAGGAGGACGTTGCAAGACGAATGGATCTTGGCGACAATGAAGCTCACCGGCACGGTCCGCGTACGACCGGTTTCCCCAATGTTGAGGAGGAGGGTGACCGTTCTCTCGGTCGGGATGTAGTGGTTGGTGAACCTAGAAAGAACATGGGAGGTTGGCTGTAGGTCGGATCGTCCTAGCTCCATACGCTGGAAACAATCGTAGAAAAAGATATCCGCCGAGCTATCTGAATCGACCAATATTCTCTGCACCTCGTAACGGTGGACCCGGGCCGTAATCACGAGAGGGTCGTTGTGAGGCAGGGATATATCGTGGAGGTCTTCATCGGTGAAGATGGTGGACTTGTCCTTCCTGCTCTTCTTCTGGGGCAGATCGCTAACACTCTCGATGGGGAGGAGACGGTCGTTTCCGCTAGCTTCCCGAGCAGGATCCGAGGTAACGACCATGATTTGCTTGATCGTTAATTTTCCGGGAGGGATCGGGTCTCTTTGCTCCCTTTCCGCCTGCCGCTTGTCCCTTAGGTATTTCGCCAAGTGGCCAGAGCGGATCAACTCCTTAATGTAATCACGGAGTTGTTTGCAGTTCTCGGTCGGGTGCCTCTGCGACCTATGGAAGACGCAGTATGGGCCACAGAGACGTTTGCCTGCACTTTGGGTGACTGGCGGTAGCTTAAAGAACCTTTCGCCCTTCGCTTCCTCTAACAGCTCGGTCTGGAAGATATTAAGAGGAGTGTACTCCTGGAACTTCAGGGAGTAAGGTTTTGGTTGGTCGACCCTTTTTTTCTCTTCTCTGCCCCTCTTCTTTTGGTCGGCCTGGTCGCTCCCGGGGAGATTTGAGTTCACCTCTGACTCGAGTTGGATCTCCCGCTCGGTCTAAGCTTTCATTTAGGTCATGGTCTTAGATTGCGCTAATGCAAAAGAGCGGAGCCACTCTTTGTTCCTAAGACCCGACCTCAGTGCAGTGATGACCGTTTCATCGCAGTGTTTGGGGACCTCCAGGAGGGCGTTGTAGAAACGAGTGACATACCCCTTAAAGGATTCCTCGTCCCCACTCTTAATGGTGAACAAGTAGTCGACTGTTCTCTTTTGTCGTCCGTTTCCGATGAAATGACCGAGGAACTGGGTTGCCAACTCATCAAAGGTGGAGATAGAGCGTGGCGCTAGGCCCCAGAACCAGTCCCGACCAGCCCGAATTAGGGTGGTGGGGAAAACACGACATTGAACTGCGTCCGAGTTGTCTTGGAAGCTCACGCCCGCTGTGAATGCGTCCAAGTGATCTTTCGGGTCGGACTTCTCGTCAAAGAGCGCCATTTTGGACGGCTTCTTCTTAGATGAGACGCGTTCGGCCAACAGTTCCTCCGTGAATGGTTTCGTGAGCGAATCCATGGAGTACCTGGTGTAGGGTGTTTTTCGTCACCCCATTGAGATGGGGATACGCGCGCGCTTGTCAGGCGCATTACAGATTCCCTCCGCCTAGGGTAGGCTGGGATTTATTGATTGCGGGTATCCAAATCTCCGGCAGCCGCGGACTAAGCTGCCGTTAATTACCCCTTCGCCTTTGGAGCGAGGGAACCTCCGATTAATGGATCAAATAGGTCATGCGAACCCAATATGCAGTGTATGTGTGTTGTGTTTTCAAAGGGGTTTTTGGATATATCGGGGGCCCGCAGAGTTTTTACGGGAGTCCCGCTACCCGGATAGCGGGCTGGGGGTCAAGGGGGCCAGCAGCTCCCTTGCGGGGTGCGGGCCAGTGCCCCGTTAGAATTTTTTTCTAACAGGGACAGTGTCGTGGAGTATGTGTGTGTGTGTATATATATATATAAAGGAAGGGAAAAGGGAATCCAAAGGATGCGTAGGAAAAAGCGCCGGCGCTTTGGACGCTAGCGCTTTGGGTGTTAGCGCTCTACGTGCCAGGCACGTGGGCGCTCGGACGCTAGCGTCCTACGTGCCAGGCACGTGGGCGCTCGGACGCTAGCGTCCTACGTGCCAGGCACGTAGGCGCTCGGGCGCTAGTGCTTTGGGCGCCAGAGCGCTAGCGCTCCACGTGCCAGGCACGTGGGCGCTAGCGCTAGCGCCCGGGTGCCCCACGTGTCAGGCACGTGGGCGCTAGCGCTCTGAGCGTAAGAGCGCTAGCGTCCGACGTGCCAGACACGTGGGCGCACGGGCGCTAGCGCTCTGAGCGCAAGAGCGCTAGCGCTCCACGTGCCAGGCACGTGGGCGCTCGGGCGCTAGCGCTTTGAGCGCAAGGGCGCTAGCGCCTCACGTGCTAGGCACGTGGGGCTCGGGAGGCAGAAGGGACTTAATCCATGCAATGAGAGTTATACTCCCAGAAAGGAGCACTTATTATTTTGTATATATGTATATATATGAGGAGTTAAACTCCTAGGATAATTTGAAACTGGAGATGGGTCTCCTTCTTCTTCCTGTCGTTTGGCCGGATCATGGAGAAAGGGGGTGAGATTTAAAAATCTCCCATTTTTGAGATCTAATGGAAGATCCAAGCTCCCCTTTGTCGGTTTTGTGGTGAAAAACTATTTAGTTTTATAAAAGGAAGAGTAAAACTCTTGATTTAATTCAAAAGAAAGAAGAAGGTTTTAGAACCTTGAGGAAGGAGAAAGAGGCACATGCCCTAATTTTTTGGGGAATGAAAAGTATCTGTTTTATTCATTATCATGTTGCCTTATATAGGCTTACATATTTACATATAGCCCCTTGGGCTTTACAAAATGTTATTTTTCCCATCCCATATTTCATGTGCTATTTCTTTTTGCACATAAGCCATGGGCTTACAAAAATTTGGCTTTATGCCCATTTTGTTTACATTCATGTATAAAAAATTACATAAAAATTATTTATTACATGATTTTCATTTTGGCATGGGGGAGGGCCGGCCGCTTCATGTTCGAACTAGACCTGGGCATGGGCCCACTTGGTTTGGGGTTGACTTTGACTTTGACTTGGTCAACCGGGGTGCAATTTTCGACTTCAACAAAGTGCCCCCATCAATAAATGCACACCACATATGTGAGTCGTGTGCATGAAATTGATGGATCTTCTTTCGCGTGGAGGCGACTTGCTTTGGTTCCCACTTTTTGGGATGCATTGCCCTTTTTACGACATGGACGGTCGACGCTTGACGCGTCTCCGAGACGGAGTGTCCGTGGTAGACTTTTCCCTGGCCCGGAGTGATCTGGTTCCTGCTTTGTACGACATGGACGGTCGACGCTTGACGCGTCTCCGAGACGGAGTGTCCGTGGTAGACTTTTTCCTGGCCCGGAGTGATCTGGTTCCTGCTTTGTAGGAAGCCTGCACTGCCCTTTTTGCGACATGGATGGTCGACGCCCTGATCCGGAGCGATTTGGTTCCCGATTTGTGGGAAGCCTGCACTGCCCTTTTTGCGACATGGACGGTCGACGCTCTGATCCGGAGCGATTTGTTTCCCGATTTGTGGGAAGCCTGTACTGCACTTTTTGCGACATGGACGGTCGACGCTTGACGCGTCTCCGAGACGGAGTGTCCGTGGTAGGCTTTTCCCTGGCCCGGAGTGATCTGTTTCCTGCTTTGTAGGAAGCCTGCACTGCTCTTTTTGCGACATGGACGGTCGACGCTCTGATCCGGAGCGATTTGGTTCCTAATTTGTGGGAAGCCTGCACTGCTCTTTTTGCGACATGGACGGTCGACGCTCTGATCCGGAGCGATTTGGTTCCTAATTTGTGGGAAGCCTGCACTGCCCTTTTTGCGACATGGACGGTCGACGCTCTGATCCGGAGCGATTTGGTTCCCGATTTTTAGGAAGTCTGAACTGCCCTTTTTGCGACGTAGACGGTCGACGCTCTGATCCGGAGCGATTTGGTTCCCGATTTGTGGGAAGCCTGCACTGCCCTTTTTGCGACATTGACGGTCGACGCTTAGCGCGTTTCCGAGACGGAGTGTCCGTGGTAGACTTTTCCCTGGCCCGGAGTGATCTGGTTCCTGCTTTGTAGGAAGCCTGCACTGCCCTTTTTGCGACATGGACGGTCGACGCTCTGATCCGGAGCGATTTGGTTCCCGATTTGTAGGAAGCCTGAACTGCCCTTTTTGCGACGTAGACGGTCGACGCTCTGATCCGGAGCGATTTGGTTCCCGATTTGTGGGAAGCCTGAACTGCCCTTTTTGCGACATTGACAGTCGACGCTTGGCGCGTTTCCGAGACGGAGTGTCCGTGGTAGACTTTTCCCTGGTCCGGAGTGATCTGGTTCCTGCTTTGTAGGAAGCCTGCACTGCCCTTTTTGCGACATGGACGGTCGACGCTCTGATCCGGAGCGATTTGGTTCCCGATTTGTGGGAAGCCTGCACTGCCCTTTTTGCGACATGGACGGTCGACTTGATTCCGAGGCGGAGCTTAATTCCGACGAGGAGGTTGCTGGTTGATTCCGAGCCGAAGCATAATTCCGACAGGGAAGGCAGGTACATCGAGGCGAAGCTTGATTTCGACGCGGGGTACACTCTGAGACGAAGCATGATTCCGGCGCAGTGTTGTTGGACGACTTGATTCCGAGGCGGAGCTTAATTCCGACGAGGAGGTTGCTGGTTGATTCCGAGCCGAAGCATAATTCCGACAGGGAAGGTAGATATCTCGAGGCGAAGCATGATTTCGACACGGGGTAAATTCTGGGACGAAGCATGATTCCGCCGCAGAGGTTGTTGGTTTGATTTGATTTGGGTTGACATCAGCATCGCCATAATGGAATATGGTACCAGGAGCGAATCATCATTTGCCATGAGTGGATTTGAGGATTTCGGTTTTTGTTTGGCATCTGCATTGCTGCACTGGAATAATGCCAGGAGCAACTCATCATTTGCCCCGAGAGGATTTGGGAATTGATGGCTTAGGAGGCAGGTTTAGATACCCATCACCTAAGGCTTTTCAATTTTATGGGCCGTAAGGGTCCATAAAAGCATTTTCTCCCTACGAGTCGAAAGGATCTCGTAGGTGTATTTTCTCCTTAGGAGTCGTGGGGACTCCTAAGTGTGTTGCTCCTTTGTGAGTCGTAAGGATCTCACGCGGTAATTTTCTCCTCACAAAGTCGAGAGGACTTTGCGAGTGCATTTCATCTCTTTTTTACGAGTTTGCGCCCTTTCGGGTTTTCACAAACTCGCTGGCAGTCATGCTGTTTTTACTCACGGAGTCCTTTCGGGTTTTCCTCCATGCCCATTTTGCTTGTGGACATACCATTTCTTTTCTTTCTTTTTTTTGGCTTTGAATGTGGTCTCACCGGTAGGACTCGGTAGAGATTGGGATTGTTTTACGCCCGTGGATTGTATACGGTTTTGCAGGATGTATGATCTAGACCATAGGGCCGGAAAATTTCGGGACTTTGTCAGCGTCTGCATCGCTGCACTGGAATATGGTACCAGGAGTGACTCATCATTCGCTATTGGGATTTGAATTTGGAATTTGGTTGGTGTCTGCATCGCTGCACTGGAATATGGTACCAGGAGCAACTCATCATCCGCCATTGGGAAGCGATGGAATTTGGAATTTGGCTGGCGTTTGCATCGCTGCACTGGAATATGGTACCAGGAGCGACTCATCATTCGCCATTGCCTATTGGGAAGCGATGGCTTAGGAGACAGGTTTAGATCCCTATCACCTAAGCCTTTTCAATTTTATGGGCCGTGAGGGTCTATAAAAACATTTTCGCCCTACGAGTCGTAAGGATCCCGTAGGTGCATTTTCTCCTTAGGAGTCGTGTGGACCCCCAAGTGTGTTTTTCCTTTGTGAATCGTAAGGATTCTACGAAGGATTGTTCTCCTCATGTATCGTGAGGACACATGAGTGGGTCTTCCCAATGGACCATAATTCCAAGGGCGGAGACCAGCCACTGGACTGGTGATTGCAATGGGGCATGAGTGTGATGAGAATTATTTGAGCCTACGGTAGTCAATTTGGGGACTAACCGTAGGGCTGGGAGAATTTTGGGAAATTGGATTTTGGTTGGTGTCTGTACCAGGAGCGACTCATCATTCGCCGTTTTTTTACCGCGATTGCTCTATCATTTCAGCTTTTCTTATCGCGAAGATCGTGATTGCCCCATCATTTCGGCTTTTATTCGCGGTTGCCCCATCATTTCGGCTTTATTTTCATTTTTATTTTCACTCGCTGATTTTTATTGCGAGTTGCCATCATTTCGGCTTTTCTTTATTTTTCTTTTATTTACACATTTTTTAAAATTTATTTACACACACACATATATATATTTACATTCCCAGTTTAATGACTTAGAGGTCGATTATTCTCAGTTTAATGACATGGTGGTCGACTTTGCTTATCCCAGCTCCTTGAATTTTGATCTTGGCGGAGCTGTATTGATGACCGTAGCTCTGTGGCTTGCCGATACATCCGAGCACTGTGAGGTTTTTCCAAGCTTGTATTGGTCCTCTGTCCAATCTTTGAAAACGCAGCAGTCTTCAATGGTATGACTCACCACCCTATGGTATGGGTAGTATACGGGATTGCCGGTCATATTCATTTCATGTGGCCTCTTTGGAATATACAATTGCAGACCGTTGTTCAAGGCTTCCTCGAATATATTGCGGACCTCATCCCTCCTGAAGGAGTACACCTTTTTCTTTCTCTCCATTAGAGTAGGTGCCCTTACTGATGCTGGTCCTTGAGGCCGACCGGTCTTTGTTTCGCCCTTTTCAGATAATGGCACATGTCTGGGAGGATTAGGTTCCCGAAAGGCTTCGGTCTCCATTCATATGAAATCGGCGGTCGTGGCTTGACTGTTTGCTAACACGCCTTTAGACAGTTCTATCTCTCCCGTCTTGTATTGCCTTTCGACCCAATCTTTGAAGACGAAGCAGTCCTCAATGGCATGACCTATCACTCTGTGATATGGGCAATATTTTGGGTCGTCGGTCATATTCGCTTCTTGCGTTCTCTTTGATTCTGGCAGTTGTAGACCGTTTCTTAGGGCGTCCTTGAATATCTTGTGGACTTGTCCCTTTTGAAGGAATAGACCTTATCCAGTTTCTCTTTCAGTGGAGATTCTCCTTCGGTGTATGTATCGGAGGGACTGGAGGCTGATCGCGGCTGTTTTTCGTGAAGGCGCTCCGCTCTTATGTTGAAGGGGGTATCAGTTGGCCGCTTCCGGGTATCAATCCCTGGCTCATGAACCAAAATTTGATTCTGCTGTAATTGCAATCGGGTGACTTGGGTCGCGAGATCTGCCGCGACGTTTGCCAATTCGTCGACCTTAGATTGTACCTTGGCTAACTTCTCATCCCTGTCCTGAAGCTGCCTCTGAAGCCATCGGAATAATGCTTGTTCCGTAGTTCCGGTTATGACAACCGGGTCATCTTTATTGCCTGAGCTCAATTCCGCAGGAACCCCAGGTTCTTTTGGCTTATCGGCCTGAGCGAGCTCTTCGTCATTTAGACCGAGTTGACGTTGGGTAGCGTCCACCGCATCATCACCCTAGTTATGAAGCATAGGAGGGTTCGTTTCTTTATGCCCGACCATGTAGACAGTGTGGACCATATATCCAGCCGTCTCTTTATCTTTGGCGGGGTAACCCCATTCTTGGAGCCTCATGAAGTTCAGCCTAGCAGGAGCCCTAGCCCTTTTGTTGGCTCTATACCTGAGCCTTTTTTGCCTCAGCTTCTTGATTTTGAAGGCTTGGCGGGCATCCGTTATCCGGGAAGCCATTGTGAGTCGATTAGCGGGGGGTTTAGAGAAGACACCCGATCGAGCAGTTGTTAGGGGCACCGCCGGAGCTTGCTCGAGACACGTTGTAGCTTTGTTGGTGTTGATGGCCTTGCCCCCAGCTGGAGCGACGGAGAGACGTTCGGAAACAGATTTGCGTTTGGGTTGGGGCGCCCTCGAGACCACCACATTTGGCCTCTTGCCTTTCGAGGCCGGTTTGACTGTTATCGGAGCTTGAGGAGCTGGGATGGCGTTAGTTGACACGAACAGAATATAGCCGAATGGTAGCGGCGGTTCTTCCATTGTTGCCCGAGACTGGCCGAAAGGACTGTCCTGGCGTCCATCTTCATCGTATAGAAGATGGGAGCTGAGTCGAGAGCCGAGCTTGTCCTTGAGATATTTTTGCTGCGACCGGAGATTGCAATTTGAAATTTGTCAACCTGCACAAAGAAGCATGATTTCAGTACAGGCAGTCGATATGTATATTGATTGAGTTCACATGAACGTTTAACCCGAAATATGGGAGGAGAGATAGGTCCTACCGGGCGTGCCAGAATCTGTAGGGTTTTTTTCGTCACCCCATTGAGATGGAAATACGCGCGCGCTTGTCAGGCACATTACAGATTCCTCCCGCCTAGGGTAGGCTGGGGTTTATTGATTGTGGGGATCCAAATCTTCGGCAGCCGCGGACTAAGCTGCCCTTAATTACCCCTTACTTTTGGAGCGAGGGAACCTCCGATTAACGGGTCAAACAGGTCATGCGAACTCAATGTGCAGTGTATGTGTGTTGTGTTTTGAAAGGGGTTTTTGGATATATCGGGGGCCCCGCAGAGTTTTTACGGGGGTTTTGGATATAACAGGGACAGTGTCGTGGAGTTGTGTGTGTATATGTATATATATATATAAATATATATAAAAGGAAGGGAAAAGGGCATCCAAAGGATGCGTGGGAAAAAGCGCCGGCGCTTTGGGCGCTAGCGCCCCACGTGCCAGGCACGTGGGCGCTCGGGCGCTAGTGCTTTGGGCGCCAGAGCGCTAGCGCTCCACATGCCAGGCATGTGGACGCTCGGGCGCTAGCGCTTTGGGCGCTAGCGCCCCACGTGGGCGCTCGGGCGCTAGCGCTTTGGGCGCTCGCGCCCCACGTGCCAGGCACGTGGACGCTCGGACGCTAGCGCCCCACGTGCCAGGCACATGGGCGCTCGGACGCTAACGCTCTGAGCGCAAAGGCGCTAGCGCGCTCGGGAGGCAGAAGGGACTTGGTCCATGCAATGGGAGTTGTACTCCCAGAAAGGAGCACTTATTATTTTGTATATATATATATATATATATATATATATATATATATATATATATATGAGGAGTTAAACTCCTAGGATAATTTGAAGCTGATGAAGGGGCTTCTCCCTTTTGAGCCCTGGATCTTCCCCAAAGTGGGGTTTCTGAAGATGGGTCTCCTTCTTCTTCCTGTCGTTTGGCCGGATCTTGGAGAAAGAGGGTGAGATTTAAAAATCTCCCATTTTTGAGATCTAATGGAAGATCCAAGCTCCCCTTTGTGGGTTTTGTGGTGAAAAACTATTTAGTTTTATAAAAGGCAGAGTAAAACTCTTGATTTAATTCAAAAGAAAGAAGAAGGTTTTAGAACCTTGAGGAAGGAAAAAGAGGCACATGCCCTAATTTTTTGGGGAATGAAAAGTATCTGCTTTATTCATCATCATGTTGTCTCATATAGGCTTACATATTTACATATAGCCTCTTGGGCTTTACAAAATGGCATTTTTCCCATCCCATGTTTCATGTGCTATTTCTTTTTGCATATAAGCCATGGGCTTACAAAAATTTGGCTTTATGCCCATTTTGTTTACATTCATGCATAAAAAATTACATAAAAATTATTTATTACATGATTTTCATTTTAGCATGGGGGAGGGCCGGCCGCTTCATGTTCGGACTCGACCTGGGCATGAGCCCACTTGGCTTGGGGTTGACTTTGAATTGATCAACCGAGATGCAATTTTCGACTTCAACACCTGGCCCCTTCGTCGGTCGAATGGCCATCTCGCCGTATGCGTTCGATTTTCTTCTCGAGGGTTTCGAGCCGTTGGTGGTATCCCGAGGACTCGACACAATCGGAGTGGCGACTGTCTCCACTCCTTTTTTGCGCGGCGGTACGGCTTCGATTCCGTTCTATTAGGTTTCTGAGATCCTCGGACGAGGTTCTTCTCGAATAGTCCCGACGTGCGCCTCCGCGGTCACGACGCGAGTGGGGGTGTCGGTCATGCTTGCAAACAGGCGAGCTGACTGACACCTCCTCAGATGGCGTGGATGCACGGCGGATCTCGGGTTGATGGTCCTGTCTTCCCCGAGACCGGGGTGCGGAGCTTTCTGGCACCCAGTGGGTTATGAAATCAATCACCGCGTGGGGGCCGTGGTTGGCGGAGTTGGCACGACGGCGCTCGGTGACGCTGGGGGAGCGATGTCATCGTCCCTTCTTTGTACTTCGCTGTCTCGGGAGGGGGAGCTGTGACTTGGTGAGCGGGCCCCGTCGTTTGAACACGGATGAGGGCGTCCACCATCGACGTGAGTCTGTCGATTCGAGCCGATAAGGCGTAGATGATGTTTGGAGGAGGAGAGGAACCACTAGCGCCTCCGTTGTAGGGGGCGCGGCGGCTTGTATTGGGATTGTCACGATTCTCGCTCATCATCGGGTCAAAGGCAGAAGATCAACTTCGATGGGTGGAAGAAACTTTTGACACGTTCCCACAGACGGCGCCAACCGATGGAGGCTGTGATCTTCTTCAGATGTTGTCCTTCGTTGATCTGATAGCGAACGTCTCGAATGGTTGAGATT
Organism: Agapanthus africanus; assembly: GCA_030015575.1. Classification (NCBI taxonomy): domain Eukaryota; kingdom Viridiplantae; phylum Streptophyta; class Magnoliopsida; order Asparagales; family Amaryllidaceae; genus Agapanthus; species Agapanthus africanus. The sequence continues at coordinate 144,642,306 of JASDDO010000024.1, read as the reverse complement.
GATTTGAAGGCTGTTGAGCGTGTGGATCTCAATGTGTTGTGTTTGATGTGGGACGAGCTACCTGCAAGCAAGTCCCGGGATGTGCGACCACCGTAGGACCCTCCGACGATCAAGTTAGTGTCGAGGAATATGAGCAGAGTAACGGCGTATTGGAATCAATTCGAGTTACCTGAGTCGTCTGAGAGGTTTTTTTTATAGTGGTCGCGCAGAGCGAGTGAGTGCGAGATCTTCTCCGTTAGTTACGTCCTTACGTTACGCCCGCGTGAGCGACGAGATCCTTTCATTACTGGCGGGATACGCTCATTAATGAGGGCATGCACCAGCGTGGGACGCGGGGCGGCCGATATCTCGTTTTGCGAGATACGCGGAGTCGTTGCGGAAACGCTAAGGCCTGCGTTCTCGGTCGATCGGAAGAGCCGGGAAGGCATAGCTCGGCGGAAGGCTCGGAGACGGGCCGGGAGGCCGAGGAAGCTCAGCTCTGCAATATCTCGAAGACGAGCTAAAGAGGAAGGGTGCAAGTTCGGCTGCCGGATTGCTTGTGGACAAGAAGCGGAGTGTAAGCTCGGGAACGATCCAAGAAAAGTCGCCAATGCTCCACACTGTTTTTTTAGCTCGGTAGCCTCCAAGAGTCTAGCGGGCTGCCGCGGGTGACACGTCATTCGTCACGTGTCGTGATATGAGGAATCTCCACTTATGAGTATCATCACCTCTCTTTTAGAGACCAAAATTCCATTATACTAGTACACTATTGACCCCCCAACTTGTCATCACGAACAAGTTGGTGCATTATATTTGTAGATTAAGTTTAATTGCTATCAAGGTTATTTTGTTTACAAGATAATTTTACTGAACAAGGAGTTTTTATGTTATGTTTGGCTTTTAACTTTTTGCTAATGAGTGACTTCTAAGTGTTTGATCCTCTTATAGTTCATATATGTTTCTTGGTTGCATTAAAAAATCAAGCAGGATCAGTTGACATCACCATAATTATTTGATCTTTTTTAGGCTTAATTCCTTATTTATATATTGTTCACATAAGCTCCAGTGTGGTTCATTGTTGTTCTGTTATTCTTTTAGCTGAAACAATATTTATTTAATTTTTACCGTGCCTTGGTTTTTGTCAGAAGTTAATTCAGGATTTTTTCATAATACAAACCCAGCATTATGTTTTTTGTTGCAGGATTCGGTATGCTGGTTGTGCAAAGTCGGAGATATCTTATCCCTTAACTGACAAGTGTATATATATCTTCCTGCTTAGACTTTTATTGATGGTGAAGCATCCTCTTTCTTCAGATGGGAGTGGCTCATTAATTAAGGCGCTTGGCCTCGCTTGGGCCTAGCTTCCAGACTGAGCTTGTTAAGTTTTACATGTTAATATAAGCCAAGGAATCAACTCATTAAAACCAGATTCATTGTATATACGATCGAGCACTAGCCTGTAATCTATTTCGATGGCTGGTAGCTCAATCCATGGATCTGATAATGCAGAAAAATCTTCCACCAAATACGGGAACTTAAAGTTTCTGCATGGGGACTTGGATATGTGGATATTGGAAGCCCGATCCCTCCCGAATATGGATTTAATGACAGAAAGAGTTCGAAGATGTTTCACAATGCATGGAGCTTGTGCAGAGCCTCTAGTAAAAAAATTCGGAGGCCACAACATGATCACTAGTGATCCTTACGTTTCTGTCTGTCTCGCTGGAGCAACTATAGCCCAAACCCGAGTAATTCCAAACTGCGAGAATCCAAAATGGGAAGAACACTTTAATGTGCCTGTAGCTCATCCCATTACAAAAGTTGAATTCCAGGTCAAAGACAACGATGTTTTTGGTGCACAACTTATAGGGATGGTTGAGATACCAGTGGAAAAATTTCTTACAGGCGTTACTCTCAATGAATGGTTTCCTGTGGTTGGTGAATATGATAGCTCGATAAAATATAATCCTGAACTGCATTTATCTTTGCAGTTTAGGCCCGTAAATGAGAATCCTGTATATAAAGATGGAGTTGGTGCAGGACCGGAGTATTCTGGTTTGCCCAATGCTTATTTCCCGCTTCGTAAAGGGGGAAATGTCACGCTTTATCAAGATGCACATGTTCCTGATAACATGCTCCCTGAAATTCCATTAGATGGGGGGAATTATTTTCAGCAAAGTAAATGCTGGGAAGATATGTGCCATGCGATATTAGAAGCTCATCATTTGATATATATTGTTGGATGGTCGATTTACCATAAAGTGAAACTTGTGAGGGAGCCGACGAAGCCATTGCCAAATGGAGGGGACTTGTCTCTTGGGGATCTGTTGAAGTTTAAGTCGCAGGAAGGAGTTCGCATAGTTATGTTGATATGGGATGACAAGACTTCTCACGACAAGTTTCTCTTAAAAACGGTAATATTTTATTTGTTAACTATACATTTTTGAATTTTTGCTTGGTATGGTTGACAAATAATACTTCTTTTTGTTGAAGGAAAAATAACCTGTTATAATTGTTAATATCATTTAACCTATGATGACAAGTATTAACAATGAGTACTATATAGGTGGGGTTAAAGAAAATAAAACTAGATCTAATTGCTTATGTTCTCTATTCTTCATCTTATCATCTCCTCCTCTTTTTTTTGGCTTTCACGCTAGAGATTTTCTTCAAATCACTGTTGTGTGATCGCATTAAAAACATTTATATATTTCTTCCTGAAGGAACTTTTGGATTCAACCAAAGTTTTTTGATTGAATAAATCATAGGCTGAATGCAGGATGGGGTGATGCACACACATGACGAAGAAACTCGAAGGTTTTTTAAGCACTCTAGCGTCCACTGTGTTCTTGCTCCTCGTTATGCCAGCAGCAAACTCAGCATATTTAAACAGCAGGTAAATTAGAAATCACTTCTTTGATATGAACCCAGTTTTATATATATATATATATATATATATATATATATATATATATATATATATATATATATATATTAAAATTGTTAATATTTGCAGGCTCACATGACAGGAATGCAGACAGATTGCAACTCTAATTTTTTTAAAAATAAAAATGTCGACTCCTATTACTGCCTAAGTGCCTTCATTCCTCTTCTTTAATTTCTACAATTTATTCATAGGTATATTATCAGAAATAATTGTACAAAGGAGCTGCTCTAACTTCTCCTGTTTTTATCATGATCTTATGATTTTTCTTCTTGTTAGAATAATAAGTATTAGAAGGGAGTATAGGTTATCTTTTCAAACCACATATTGATGTGCAAATCAATGACATTAAGGCGCAGCTTAATTTAGAGACCTACATCCTTCATTTCTGAAATAGTGTCATGCACTAAAATAATAGGAGAAACTAATTACTTGTAGAATTTTCTGAAGCAGAATTTACTTTTGTACATTATCTGTTGTCGTAGGGCAACCTGAAAATTTAACAGGTTAATTATTATCCATTATTTTTCTAAATGTTATGTTCCAAAGAAACAAATATTCCAAATGCATACCATACCTCTATTTTAGTCAAATTAGGACATTTTATATTTGGGTTTTCCACAAATAGTAGTATATATGTAGGAGACAATTGATCGATCATTTTCTCACTACCTCTGCAAATGAAGCATTATTCTATGAATACTTATTCTACAATTTTCTTGCATATATCTCCTTTAATTCTTTCATATTGATATAAGCCCTCCAAAATTCTTTGTACTTGTGTATACTCTTTGAAATCTTTAAATTTTTTTAAAAGTTGATGACTAAGAGTTACAATGATAACATTACTGGTTCACTACCACTCCACCACCATTATTGCTTGATCAACTCTGCAAGATGAGGCTAATGAACTATCAGTGGTGTGGTGATAGTATGTATAGGTGGAGCAAAGAAGATAGTTAGGAGAGATAACTAATAGAGGATATAAAAGGACCCCAAAAGCTAGATAAACACATCAGGGATGTATCATCAGTATTTTTTTTGATAGTTAAGACTCTAGCCAAGCAGCACGCGTTGGTATGAATCATGGAAGAGTAGTGAGATGGATGGTTGAGAGTTTAATGTCCCATTGACGAGACCTCAACCAGCAAGAGTTAACGGCGGTTATGGAGCTGGTGGTTCTTATGTAAACCGAAGTAACAGTAGATAAACACGTGAAGCCCTAGAGTTTGGTGAGAAGAGGAGTTTCGGGGCAGCTTGCCATCACGACAGGGATATGAAGGCTGAGGGAAGGAGGGAGGATGAATCCGTGCTAAATCAAAAGCAACAACCTGAAAAGAACATGCTTGATACTCATACCAGCGAGACATACCTTGGAAGAATGACAAAGCTAAGATTTTTTTATTTTGACAATAGCGAGAAGCGGCATTTTCATGATGAATATAAGAAAACAGTGGTCTGTTTTGAGTGCAAAGCAGCATGGTTGTCATGGCTTTGAATGTCCTTAATAGGGACGGAGTGGAGGGAGATCATTGGGAAGGGGAGTAGAGGAGTTGGTATGTAGGCCATCAAAATTTTTTACTGCAAAGATGAGGAAGGAGTTGGAGCTGGTACAAAATTGGAGCAAGGCGACGGTGGTGTATGGAACTCCAGCGGGGAGGTGTTGATGGGAGAGCTTATCAAGCGCTTCCAATTGTTAAACACAAAGAATGGGTACCGAAAAGGTGTAATAATAGGTTTTTCATCAAGTTTGGAGGGGCCAGGCTGTTGATGTGGTATCTAATATCGTATTGGTAGACATTGAACCCTTTGGGATGAGATATTCGAAGGTGTTCGAGAGACGAAGGATCCAACGAGAAAACTGGCAATTGTTTTTTTTGCTAAAAAGGTCTTCACCAAGCTTTATATAAATGAATAGATCTTTTATGATGCTTAAAACATCACAAAATACATTCGGAAGCGCTGATGTCTGAATGCCCAAAAATATGAAACAATAGAATGAGCCGCTTTATTTCCATCTCAATGTGTGTAGGAAGTTTCTTAGTAAATGGCCACCTTCGTTGTATATACGGGTGAGCATTCAAGGTAGTGCCGAAGGAACCAAGAAGGCAGTACCTTGAATTTCACATGTACTTATAGTGTTTGATTTGACACCATTTGAGTTCTTCAAGGACACCTACAGCATCAGTCTTTTCTACATCTTGAGTTTGCGTTATTCCTGTAGGGACAAAAAGGGCTTGACTGAAATCATTTCCTTCCAAGAGAAATCCAACCAACATCACCTTTTCTTTATGCTTCCATCCATGTTGACAATTACTTCTGCATCGGTAAAGGCAGGCTAAGAACTCCATATTGGAAATTGACGTGAGAGGTGCCGATTGTGTATGGTGCGGATATAGGCAAAGATGTCTTCTTGAATAGCCTTGCAGAAAATCACATCACATCTCTCATTTTAAGCATACCAAGCAACACAAGAGAAAACTACTAAAATAATGTCCTAGCGATCATGCTCATCAAACATAGGTTAGATCATACTTTCAAAGGAGAACGGAAAGTTGCAGCTAACAATGTGAGGGCTCATACCTCCGTGTGCTATCGGCATTAGAATCAACGGTGAAGATTAGATTCAGCCACTTTCTTGCAGCGAAGCAAATTGAATTCACCAAGTACATGACAAAAGCTCGACGAACATTAGATGCAACTGCATCAGGTAGTAGTCTCCAAAATCCAAATATAGTGTTTGACTTACAGGGTAAGCTCCTTTTTGCGCCATACCTTTGAGCATTGGAAGATTAATGGCCATTTTGAGAACATAGATGATAATTTTATTTTACTATCTAGTATAAAAGTTAAACAGCGTCATTTATTAATTTGTTGCATCTTTTTATTTATCAATTTTCTTGCTAAATGTATATTCTATATATTTTTAATATTTATTTATTAATATTTAATATTATTTGTACAAAATCCTTTTTCCTTAGCTTAACAAGTAGTTAGATTTATACTTCTAAGCAGATGAATATGAATTAGTAACTCAACAAGTTTTAGCCATAAAAATAAAATTTTAAATTAAAGGGAAGAAAACAAACATGTATAATTAACTTTTGAATAAACTAACGGTTTTGAAACAACAGCGCGTATACGTAAAAATGAACCCCTCAAAGGGTGCATAGCAATAAGAAACATTTGAGAGGCATGTACAAAATTCTCCCTAGCAAAACCCTAAACCCATCGCTTTGAGCCCCATTTCCCCCCAAAATCATCACAGCATCGATTCCTCCAAGATTAAACCCTAAATCCCAAACCCTAATCGCCATCGCCGTCGATAATGGAGGATATATTTCAACGGTAGGAAGCTGAACGACGATAACTACCTCTCATGGAAGAGGATGGTGGAGATCAGCCTGAATGCGACGAATAAAGCAAAGCACTTGGCCGAAGATCCTCCGTCTCCGATGACCGAAGAGTGGCAGATGAAAGATGCTCAGATCTTTCATCAGATGATGAATACAATGGAGGATGACGTGCTGCGTTGGGTGCTTCCCCTCAACACAGTGAAGGAGGCCTGGGATCGCCTTGGCGAGAGCTACGCTTGGACGAGCAGCCCGTCTTGTAAGTATGACATATGCAACAGGCTGTTTAGGATCCAGCAGGGGGATCGATCCGTCGCGGAGTATACAGATGAGTTCAAGAAGCTGTGTCATGAGTTTAGGCTCTTGTTTCCTGAGACGGATGATGTCGAGCAGAGGAAGCTTCAGTGGCAGGAAATTTGTGTTTATATGTTTCTGGGTGGTCTAAAGCCAGAGTTTGGTGCCGCGATTGACCAGATTTTGAGGAGAGAGAAAGTGCCGTCGCTGACTCAGGTGTATCGTCTGTTGACGCTGTTGCACCCTGAGACTGAGAGTTCTCAATACGGTCCACAGGGACGATCTGGAGAGCAGGTGCATGAGGAGGTAGCAGTTGAGGATCCAGAGACATGACAGAGTGCAACTATTGTGGAAAAAAGGGTCATACCCAGGCTACTTGCTGGAAGTTGCATGACGCCCATTAGTGTCAGTTGCGTGGTGAGGAGCCATCCTTTGATATCTGTTTTACTCATTTCGTTAACCCCTCTTATCGTGTTATTTCTCGATCATTGTATAATGCAGGATCATGGAGTGAGGAGGGTGATTGGTAATGAGCACGGGTGTGGATCACTGATAAGAGTTTGGTGGCACATTTGGCTAATTGATATTCATTGTCTTTTAGAACATCCTTGTTTGCTGACTCAAAGAACCTTTTTTCTTTTTTGGTCTTTAGTCTGGTTTGGAGTTTGAGCCTCATCAGATGGATAAGCATCATTGGATGTCTTATCTATCCGTGTTGATAGTGCTTTTACGCTTGCTTATTTAGCGTATGCAGTACTTGTGCGTAGTGATAATGCTAAAGAGTATTTCAGCTCATTATTTTCTAACTGTTGTGACACAACTCGACGTCAGCGATTAATACTGATGTTCTTACCCTCTCCTCAGCATGGGATGTTTGAATTGAGAAATTTGCATCTATTGAAGGTGATCCATACTTTGATGATTCATATGCCGATTAAAAACCATTTCTGGTCGATGGCTTCGTAATGTTATATTGTTTGATTAACCACATGCCTTGGTCCGTTCTTGATGGTTAGGTTCCACATTTATCACTATTTCCCTGTTCACTTGACTTTCACGCATGACCATGTATCTGGTTGTGTGTGGCTTTTTGTGCATGAGTGTGTCCATGTGGGATTCTAGGTTTGGGATGCAGAAGGGGCATAAGTCTTGTAGTCAAGAGACAAAACAATGTATATTTATCTATTCTCAGATGCACATTGTTTTTGACCTTGAGGATTTCCCTTTCTTTTTTAGTCCTATAGTATGTGTCAGAATCATTCTTTACATCCTTTTGGAGGGAGAAGACAGTGGATTGCCAACCGTTGTACATTTTAAAGTTGAATCCTGATAGTTTCCTCGCTCGTTTCCAGACTGATCAGTTGCTTAGGGCTACTCACAAACTTATTCCGTCGATTACCAATAGACCCTCCAAGATGGCATGCTTTGTCTTCTTATATCACATGCTGCAACTCTTCAGTAGCCATTGCACCAGTTTGATGTCAAGAATGTTTTGGGGGCATGACAGCTTAATTGAAGAGATTTATATTGAGCAACCAGTTGGATTGGTTGCTCAGGTTGAGTCTGGAAAGGCGTGCAATCTTAATGGATCTGTTATAGCTTAAAGCAAGTTTTTGAGCATGATTTAGGAGATTCACTGAGGTTATGAAGGGTTTTGGTCTTCGTAGATGTTCTAGTTAGCTCATATTCTTTTGGCATCACCTTGTGGTATATGTTGATGACATTGCGGTTTTTGGAGATGGACAAGGAGTATTGGAGTATTGGCGCTCTGAAGGTTTATCTTCTTGAGTAACTTTTATACCAAAGACCTGGGAAGCTGTCATAGTTACTTACTTACGGGCATTGAGGCAACCATGTATTGGGCTGGCTAGATAACAAATGTGTACTTGTCTGAAAGTTGTCATATTACATGATAAATGCATATATGTCTACGAAGTGAAAACTTCATGTATGTAAATTGCAATTTAACTTGCAGAACTTCCAAGGTGTGGAGAGTTGGTAGGACATGGGAATTGTAACAAGAAGGCTGCAAAAGGCATTCAACCAATAAAAGGTACAACCCTATATAATTAAAGAAGAGTGGCACATGGATGGGTCCAACCTTATGACTGAAAAATATAATTTGCAGAAACTGTTATCTTCTTTCACTCTTTGTAACGATTGTCCTTTGGTTAAGCGAGGCTGGAGCAAACTGAAAAGGTGAAGAATGAGAAGAAAACGGACCATAAACAGTTTGCTGCTGAACCTTAATTTCTACACAGTTCGAACGTCACCCGCCTCAAGGAACTGAGAGTGGTCTTTGTTTTTTTCCTTAAAAAATTCTTCTGTATTCTCTCGTTGGTAAAAGTTGTACTTGAAAGCCCATTTTGCACTCCAAACCACCTCATGATATCTAACTTAGAACACATGAAGAAGTGTAGGACAGGACTACGAGGCTCCTAAATGCATTGATATGAATACAAAATACACTAATATAATGCAAATTAACTCTTAACAGTTTAGGATTATGGTTTGTCCGAACTTAAAGGTCTTTAAATGTAATTAAACTAATACCAAGTCATTCTTTAAGCAAGAAACTAAGTTGAATATATCCAGATGAGAGCAACCAATGGAGAAAATAAGGCTACAACTCAGCCTAAACTATATGCAAGATATCAAGCAAGCCAAATAAAAGATTACTCATGTACTCAGTGACAGAGACTAGCTGATCCACAAGATGATCCATGGTAACCTTCTAAAGAAATGGTATTCAGATAATCAAGCACATACAAATAAAGCACAAGTTATACACAAATTCCCTTACCAATTCCTTATTGAAAGAATGCGCGCGCGCATGAGTGTGTGTGATCTAGTAAATTGTTTGTCATTTTTCTAGTGTTGATAATTAACCTCATACGATGCCATATACATAGCTACATAAATTATTCGCCCATTGATTTTCATAATAAATAACTTATGTTTATTTTGTGAAGTTTCCTGTGATTTATTCCTGGTATTATTTGAGACTTGTCATTTCAGGTTGTAGGAACTTTATTCACTCACCACCAAAAGTGTGTGCTTGTTGATACTCAAGCTACAGGAAATAATCGCAAAATAACTGCTTTTATTGGTGGTCTGGATTTATGTGATGGTAGATATGACACCCCGGCGCACAGCCTTTTTGGTGATCTTGATAGTGTTTTTGCAAATGATATTCATAATCCAACATTTCCAGTAAGTTTTGCTTTATACTTAAAACAATTATTCTAATTTGAGCTCCACATACTCTTAACTACGCTGCATATTATGCTGATCAAGGCACCAAATTACTTATGTTAACTTTCATATCATTAAACTCCTGAAACATTACGCCCTCCTTTGTCACCACTATCTTTCTTAATCTGAACTGCATTATTTGTGAAGCCTAAAACCTTTAGCAATTATTTGACATGTTTGAGATGTTATACCATTATCAAATTCTGTTATAGTGGTGCTTTACATTAAGGTTTTAAGCCTCTTCGTGGTTACAAAGAACTTGTATAGTTGTATAATTGCATGGCCTGCTTATGCTGGCTGTTCAGTGCAAACAGATGTAAAAGAGAATCTCAGAAATTCTGTTCCTTTTTTTCACTTTATTTATCTGGCTTTCCTTTGGATGGCCTACTCAAACAGATGTGAAAGAGAATCTTCAGAACTTATAGTTTGATTTCAACATGACACAGAGTTTATTTTATTTAGTTCATGATTAGGTTTTATGTCCTAGAACATTTTGATACTACAGGCCTCATGCTGCTTGTTGCTTAATTTTTATTTTCTCTAACTTTTTAAATTTCTGGTGTCGATATATGAAGTTCCATGTAATGAGCATTTCATGCAGGTTACATGTTAAAGCAGAATTGATTTCTAACCTCTCTAGAGAGAGCCGAGATAGAAAGGCCTCCCTTTGGCGCTCTATGTCATCTCTTGTTTCTTTATTCTTCTTGGGATTTATGTCCATTTCGGTCACTTTCATACCCTTCAAATTCTCCCTGCTAATAAGGAATTGATATTAAGCTTAACATGGAGGATTTCCCTAATTCTGTCATCATATCAAGAAACTTACCCAATTGGCCAACTGCATCATTCAAGCAAAAAATGGCATTATTACTAGTTAGCTTTTCATTTCAACCCAACATTGGACTAAAAGTATCCTGGGGGAATCTTCTCCACATCCTAAATAAACAACATGCCTATTTTTAGTTTATATAGGTTTGATCCCTTCAACATAAAATTAATTTTGTATTAATTTGGAGATAATGTGGCCATTGGCTTACTTTTTCTAGATTTTAGTTTAAATTTGTTTATAATAGAAGATTTAGCATAAACTATTTTGTTTAAATTTCTTTGGAGAGATGCAACTTCACATAACAAACTTGTCATCTTTTACTGGGATATTTAAGTTATTTTCTGCCTATCTTAACCATCTCTCTTCATGCTCTGTGCAAAAGACTGCTCTATTATCTCTTCTTCTCTACTGTTATGCAATATATGAGAACTTCGGATCGTGTTTCCTTACCTTTTATGAGATAAATTTGATGGATTGGTAAGATAAGCTCTCCAACATGTAAAGTGGCCATTTTAGTTGCTTTTGAACCTCTTTTGGCTTTAGTTGTTTTGACCGAGTATTAAAAAAGTGCATAGATGTTTGAGCCACTTTAATCGTTTGTGATCATTACAAACACCGTTTTCATTTCTCCAGACGTCTTTTTTCTAAGTGGTTTTGGATAATGATTAAGCATTATGATCTTCAGTTTCTTTAATTATAAACTGCATAATCTTGACTGTCCATTGTTTTATATCTCCCATCAAGCACACCATAAAAATGCCATTGTCAGATTCCCGTCTCCATCACATTTGATACCAGAATAGAGTTATAAAAACTGTATCTATGACCTTTCGATTTTGTCAAGTCTGTTATAACATATTGTTACTTTATACTTTAAGGCTATTTCCCTTTACTGTTCATTGTATTGCATAATGTCAGCTCATTCTACCTTATTCAAAGTTAGCGGATTAGAATGTAGATTGACAGTTCTTTCAAGTTTTGTGCCTGTATCTTATTACCGAAAAATAAACATTTCCAATGTAAAATGTGAAGGCTATTTCTTTCCTTTGATTTCTTATTCCATTCCCCCTAATATTTGTTCTGTTGATAACGCAATAGGTTACCAGTCTAGGCCCAAGGCAACCATGGCACGATTTACACTGCAAAATTGAGGGTCCTGCAGCATATGACGTAATGATAAATTTTGAACAGCGATGGAGAAAAGCCACAAAATTCCGAGATTTAAGGAAGAAAGTCGCACATTGGCATGATGATGCCTTGATAAAACTTGAAAGAATTTCATGGATACTTACACCCACTTCTGAAAAGTCTGACGCACATGTTTCTGAGGAACAAGATCCTGAAAATTGGCATGTCCAGGTTAGTAAAATATAAGGATATCTGTTTTTAAAACTTTGATTCTATATATAACCCAACAGAACTACTTTCTTGGTGTTAGATATTCCGGTCCATTGATTCAGGATCAGTAACAGGGTTTCCGAAAGTTGTTCAGGAGGCTGAGTTAAAGGTAGGTTGAAGCCACCCTTGATTTATCTATGCAGAACCTTTCTTCTTCTGATAGATGCCTGATACCTACTAATTTTTTCAAATCAATGCCTTGAAATTATACCATGCATCAAGTTTTATTTCCTTTTGCAGCTGTAGCATATTGATTGCAGCTTATATATTACTTTATCCTGATTAATTTCCTTTATATATCTCTCATTTTTGCAGAATCTTGTATGTGCAAAGAATGTGACAATAGACAAGAGCATACATAATGCATATGTGAAAGCAATAAGATCTGCACAACATTTCATATACATAGAAAATCAGTATTTCGTGGGATCCTCTTACAGCTGGCCATCATACAAAAATGCAGGTACATTTGAGTTGGATGGATTTAGTTTGGCATGCTGATGGATTTCGTTTCTCCTGGAGTTAAGTTAGAATAACGCCAATTATGTAGATTATTATAGGCTTAACTTCAAAATGCAAACTCCATTTAGATATGGATTTTGAAGTTGAGACTACTTGGTTGAGATAACTCGAGTAACTTTAACCATTATTTATTTAGAAAGGAACATGCATGTACATTACGTTAGTAGTCAACGTCTCTCCACAAATCAAATATACTAATTGACTTTAAATTCCAATTAGTACTTGTGTAACTCATTTGCATTACAAATATTAGTTTTTTACACGATCGACTGGATGTATACTAGATATTGTAAGGTTAAAATCAATTCTATTGATCTATGTATTATAATTCAATCTTAAGAATTTTGACTTAAATATTATGATTAAATCCTATTGATTTAATATTGTAGTTTTGGAATGAAGTTCTAGAGATAGCCCTAGAAACTAAAAAAGAAGCAATGACTTTGGTCTTGTGTGTGTGAATGAGTGTGTGTGGAGGGAGGGAATTAAACTGTTTAAATGGGATGATGATGTGGATAGTTTTTAAAGAGGAATAGATTGAATTTTTCTCATTTTTTAAAATTTGTTATAAAGGAGAGGCCATCAATTGATGGCATGATCTACACCCTTGGCGTTTGCATTTTTTCATATGGTAATTCATATATCATTTATTTTCGTGAATTAAAGTCTTGCCCAATGAGCTTGCGATTATTTGCTCCTTTTCTTAAATATCTTTCTTGCTTGTGAAAAATAATCTTATAGACATAGAAATCTAATTTCTTAGAGAATTGTCAATGCTTTGAATTTTCGTTAGCTACTTATATATCGAACGACTGGTAGTATGTATAGGTATAATGATTGACATTTTGAAAAATAGTTTTTAACTATATAAATGTAAGATAAAATTATAATAAAATATTTTTTTCATGAGTATTACAAATAATATTTGTTCATGCAGTTGAGGTTTACAATTTAGTTAATTATAGATTATGCTGTAGCCCTCACATTGAGCGGGATAACATTTGTATGACTTAAGAGGGGAATCTTTTATTGGAATCTTTGTTGTGAATTTATCCATCAATCTTACTACTACGTGTGGAATTAAACCCTTGCCTCTTGCCATATTGCTATTTTTAAACTTTTAACCACCTGAGCCACATTTAGAGCAATCTGTAATGAGTATTGACGTGTAAGTCACGAGGCTATGTTGCACTGATTCATCATTGAAGTGATGAATCCGTATCAGAAACATATTCCAATCAGATTTATTCGGAATCTGGGATTCATCAAGTATAGTTTACGGACTCTTTTTGACACATCCAAAGATATATTTTGTATTCTAAATGCATAGAACATGTATAATTAACTAAGACAGTAACAATCTATTACTATTTTCTTGTGAAATTTTTCGTATTCTTAGTTCAGATTTTCTTTAAAGTTATAACTTTGTTTTTATTTGCATATATTTAAAAAAATAAAAAATTAATCTATCCCAACGAACCATTCCTGAGAAATTTGTAAAATTGTGAATCAGTGAAATCCGAATCTTACTGTGTCTCGTGTCCCCGTATCTGAATTCATGCTCTATTTAGTCATGAGGTGTAGAGTATTTAGATTTATACAGTTAATTGTTTCTAGTACATTAAGTGTTACCAACCTGCCATGCGTATAAATAAAGTGCATCATCCCATAGTGTAAGATGTGTGGAATTTGAACTAGGAAGAACGTGCGACACTGTTACATTTACATCATATCTCTTTGAAGAATTGTTCTTCCTATCCATATCTAGAAAGTATCCATGCTATGCCAATTTTATTTCATATCTGTGTTTATAACTGTCAAAATTCCACCATCATACAATCAGTTTATGTTGTATGATGTTGTAATAAACTCCAATATATACTTCTGTTTATTTAATATTGACTTGACTTAAATATATTGCTTTTATCTGTACAATCTATGTAGATAACCTTTCACTACACACATCTTTTTAATTTGACGTTAAGTTGCTATTAAGTTTACCACTGATATGCTTAAATTGTGTGTACCAGGTGCGGATAATTTGATCCCTATGGAATTGGCTTTGAAGATTGTGAGCAAGATCAATGCAAATGAAAGATTCTCTGTTTACGTTGTAATACCTATGTGGCCTGAAGGAATTCCTAGTGGGGCTGCTGTGCAGGAGATTCTCTTTTGGCAGGTTAGGCTCTTTCACTTATCGTAATGCTTATAAATGCAATTTTTTTAAAGAATTAAAGGAAATGTCTATGTTATGATAGTATGTATTTTCTATGTATTTAATTGAACAAAGAACCATATCTTCTTGTAGGTATCTAGAAAACAGGATGCAAGATATTCATGGTCGACTATTCTCTATGATGAAGCATCTAATATAAGAATAAAATCGAATTTTTTTTTCAAAGCTATTGTTTTCGTAGCATACCATGTTATGTGGTCGATAAATATAATAAGGAATCAATATAAGCAATATACCACGGTGTTGATGGCTTTATCAAGGTGGTAAAGATATAACCACACACTAGAATACAAATTTCTGTGTATCCATTTGTCTTATATTTCTATCATGGGTCATTTTGATATAGGCCCCCTAAAACATTGCTATTTTGAAAAACACCCCTTAAAGATTCATATTTTTAAATACACCCCCTAAAATTCTTAATTAAACTAAATTGATCCCTATGCTTAATTATCATCCCTAATACTTTTAGAAATCTCCGTTAAGAAGCTAAAATGATAATTTGAAGATGCGTTGGAAGAGTAAGTAATGGATTTTGCACAAAAATGTAAAGAGATGAGGGTTTTGATATTACATAAGATTTTTTATCTTACAATCCATCATATTAGCTCTAATTCAATTATTAATCCTAATTAACCTAAGTATAGGGGTGTTTTTAGTTAACAAAGAGGTTTCAGGATGTATTTAAAAATATAAAGTTCTAGGGGGTGTTTTTCAAAATACCAATGTTTTAGGGGGCCTATACAAAAAAGCCCTTCTATCATATATGTGGTTTAAGAGTTGAACTAAAATTGAGACAAGTAATCATGGTTGACAAATACAGTATAAGACATCTTTTGTGAAGAAGTTTTGGACCATTACAGCATTACTTTTTCTCCAAACCAAATACTCAAAAATATTTTGTCTCTCTCCCTCTCCCCCATGGAGCGTATAACCCTAATATAAGCCTGTATATTGGGTATTGTACTACTTAATTGTATGCCTTGTGGCTAGAGATTCTAGTAAACTTTTAGTTTTTCAGTAATACAGGGTATTTAATTCGGAATGGACAAGCTTTATCATTCAAGTTTTTTCCCCTTGTGGTAAATGTTTTGTTAAAGGAGTTGATGCACGAGACTAATGGTTACATCTATCTACAATCACTTTAATATGAACTGTAAATTGAAGGATGGGAAGAACCCAATGGACGGTTAATCACATGAAACATAATCGAACATAATCGTGTATAAATTCGTTGTTCTACTTGGGCTTAGACAAATGCAAGAAAACATGAATTGGACATATAGATTTTTAAGCAACACTTGAATATATATAAACAAAACATTTGAGTAATATTATTCTAGACTTTCAACCGAAAAAAGTGAAGTGCTTGATGGCTGACATTACATTGCTCTAATTTTTATATACTGTATGACAGGGACAAACAATGTCAATGATGTATCGAATTATTGGACAAGCACTTGAGAAAGCAGGTCTTTCTGAATGTAGCCATCCACAAGATTATTTGAATTTCTATTGTCTTGGTCAGCGTGAACCTGAACTCAAGGAAAAGAACTATTCGTCAAATAATCCTAGCGAAAACGGTGCACTGGTATGCTTAGCTTTATCTTTTGTTGCCTATATTATTTCCAACTCATTTGTCATATTAATAATAAAACAGAAAATTGTTTTATATCCCCAATATTTAAGTTAATTTCTTCTAAAACCCTTGGCTTTTAAAACAAAACGTTAAACCCCCTTTTTGTCAGAATTTCTTTTAGGTCTTTGCATTTATACTTCTATCTGCACCAAGGTTTAAAATCACGGAATTGATATCGGTATCGGGTGGCTACTTCTAGGATTAAATGGTCACTCGGATCGGAAATATCGTATCTTTTATATCATTTGACAAAAAAAAAATTAAAGTTGAATTTTTAAAAAAATAACTATAAACAATTTGGCAAATTCTTTACCAATTAATGTTGTCTAAAATGGTTGTTATAATACTTGGTATAAATTGAAAAGTGTCCTAGAAGGGGGGGGGGGGGCGGCGAATAGAACAATGGCTAACAATTAAAACTTTATTCCTCAAATCAATACAAATTACGGAATTATAATGAATAATGACACAACAATAACAATAGATATAAAGAGTTAGATGATGCAAACTCAGTAGAACACCGGCGATTGGTAACGAAGTTCAATATCGCAGTATCTAGTCTCCGCCCAGGTCTCTCCCTAGGAACTATCCACTAATCAGCTCTTCTTAAGGTGAAGAACCTTTTACAACTTAATGGACCACCTCCACCGGGTAATCTTTTCAAGGCTCAGGTCAAACCTTTATAACTCAACACGTGATGGAGAACCTCCACCGAGTATTCTTTTCTAAGACTCAGATCAAACCTTTGCAACTTAAAAGGAAAAGAAAAACTCGACTCCTAATCTCGTATTTGAATCAAACAATTTTAAAACAGAGAATTAGGGTTTTTGATATATCACAAAATAAAGCCCCTTTTTCGATCTCAATTAAAATTGATAAAGAATTAAAAACATGAGATCGAGATTTTGCAAAGGCAAGAAATTTAAATAAGTTAAAAAATCTTTTGCAAAAGAAATTAAAAACCTTTTAATGAAACCCAAAAGAATTTAGAACTTGGTGAAGAATTAGGGTTTCGAAGGCTTGAGAAAGATGATGATGAACTTGAGCAAGAGAGATGATAATAATCTGTAGAATTGATAATCATAATTTTGACCAAGAAAGTATTTAAAATGCTGGGAAAGAATCTCACAAATCCGAAAACAATTTGGTCAAGATAAATTCAAGGATTTTAAACGGGCAAGTATTAATCCACCTCATGAAAGATGTGAGCCATCTCAAAGCAACGGTGTAAAAATCAAGTGTAGGCATATATTGAGCCAGTTCAAAAAGAACATGAGCCGTCTCTTGAACAAGGATGAGCCGGCTCAAAATAACATGAGTCGTCTCTTATCAACAGTGTAAAAATGAAGGTGCGGGAAATCTCTATGAGCCGGCTCAAGACATGGGAGCCGGCTCAAGGCAACATGAAGTGAAAGAAAATATCAAAAGACTTATGAGACGGCTCAGAAAAACATGAGCCGGCTCAAGAACTGATACGTGTAATATTTAGGAGATTTTGAAGATATTAAATCCGTGTGACTCATACGAGATAACCTACGACTCAATAAAAGAGAAAATACATGATTTACACATTTGTAGCATGTTTTCCGAGTCGCTTTGAGTCTTCATATCTAAATCCATGTCCTTTTGATTTTTTAACTCTTCATCTTGATAATCCATTGTCGTCATGTCCTTTTTATTTCTTTATCTTTACGTCTTGTTAATTCGTATCATCATGTCCTCTTGGTCTTTGATATCGCTATATTTGTTCTTTTACTTTGATATCGTTATACCTGTTATGTCTCTTATACTGGAAACATATAATTCAATTACAAGTATCCTCAGTGTGTAAAATAGTTAAATAGTGTTTTATCCAATATCAAAACCAGGGTGAGTAGATATTACCCAACACGGTCAACAATCTCTCTCTTTTTGATATTTGATAAAACCTATTTATAATATACAAATTTGAGACATAACCAAAAGTATGAACACATGAAAAACTATAAAAACTCCCCTGAATTCAATATCCATATAAATAAGCATAAATTCAAGTTTTATACCAATATCGATTTAGAAAACCAAAAAATCCATCAGAAAGTTTGAAATTCATATGTCATGTGCATATCAATATCGATCGCAAAAAAATGTCGCAAAAATCTATAAATATATAAAACTTTCTCCTCCTTTTTGTCGAAAATAAAAAAAGGATGACAGTAGATATATAATGACAATAATAACATGCATACCATCATAGCAAAAATAATGTAAATCACATCCATATCCACGTTATCAATACCATATCCACATCCAAAAACATCCATATCCATAAACCACCATAAAACCAATACATCCATATCATAGTATTCTAAACACATTCATATCCACATCCAAAAATATCCAATATCAAACCAAAATATTGATAGAAATCAAAATATCATATTCATCACGTCAAGTTTTCATATCCACCAAAAAAATATTACAACCATATGTTTTCCAACACAACAAAATTCATCATAACCAAAACAAAACTACGCTCCAATTATTGTCATCACAGAAGTACTAAGACACGGGAGCAGCCGGATCGGTCGAGGTCGTGGTAGGAGTAGAAGGGACGGCAGAGGCAGATGGTTCATTCGTAGTGGGAATGAGAAAGACACACGCCAAATATAAATCACTAATGGACATGATTCTATTTTCCGACTCAATTTGCCTGTTAGAGATACGAGCTTCAAGGACAACTATCCTATCAAGAAGACTTTGTTCAAAAACAGTAGGAATATGAGTAGGAGCCATGGGAGTACGATCGTCAGTGTAAGGAGTAGGATCGTCGAGGGTAGGATTCGAGTGTGAAGAGGGATCATCAGTGTGAGTAGGAGGAGCTGAATCAGACGGTTTGGAATCCAATGCTGACTCCAATGCAGAAGGTGAAGAGTGAGAATCAATAGCATCGGCAGGGGCAATATCATTAGGAGAAATGTTCATAAACGTCATGTTACGCTGAGTGAAGGGCTTATCGGAGATCTTGATCGGAATTTTGCTAACAAAAATTTGGAAGTATTAAAGGATTTTGGTGATGATCTTTCCGTAAACAAGGGTATTACGAGCTTTGACTAAATTCCACATATGTTTGAGAAGGAAGAGTGGAAGATTGACACGAATATTCTTTAGGATGCAAAAAGTAAAAAGTGTATGACATCCAATATATTTAGTACGGCTTCTTGCCTTGGGAAGGATGCAAAAACCAAGAATTTTGGCGATAAGGTAGGCGCATGAAGTCAAATGATCCGATAACTCTGAATCAACGAATGTCACATCGTTGTGGATCAAGATCGAAGCAGTTGTAGGACTTTCGTTTTCCGGATAATAATGAAACAAAGAGATATTAAACTCGTAGATATCTAGACCCTCATTTGGAATACGCAAAATAGTGCTCAGAATACTAGGGTCAAAATTAATATCACGATAGAAATAAGAGGTGAGTGATTCAGGAGATTGGGGATCATAAGTGAGATTTGCAAATACACATCGGATGACATACGGATAAGTCAAACAGTCAAGGGATAAAAAATCTAACCAACGATGGAGCCAGGGGCGGCTGTCCCTCTGGCTCTAGAAAAATAGCGTGGGTTCCTTATACATTGCCCTAGAGAATGTGTGTTGATTTTTAAATGTCCATATTTTATGCCTATATTTAAGGAAAAATCTAATAGAAAATGCTAAATCTAATGTATTAGCATTTTAGTTGCTGATTCTTTTCATTAGATAACTAATTAAAATAAATCAAAACAAGTTATAAATATCTTATTCTTTATTTTAGAATTCAAACTTTTGATATGGAAGATTTTAATTGGACTCTAAATATAGGAAGGTATGCTATATCTTACTATTCAAAATCAAATAAGATTCTATACTTGAAATATATACTCTACATTATTTCTTCATTATATGCTTTTTTCTTTTTGTTTCATTTACCTCTTCATCTCTTTAGATTAATGAATCATCTTTAATTTTTCTTCGAACTCCCTTTCCTTCTATAAATTTATGACTAACAGAAAGAAGCTGTAGCTCATCCTCCCAGCTATTTTCATGAATATAAACAATCATTGTCCCCTCAATATTAGATAATTTAGTTTTTGAATGATATGAGATTGTATTGGATTGAAGGAACATCAAAGATTATGTAGGGAATCACTCACCGATATATCTTTTTAAGGATAAGTTTAAAATATTTTTTTTATATATTTTGTAGTTCCCCTCTTTAACCAAATCCTGGCTTCGTCCCTGAATTTAACCTACCCTGGTACTCAAACAAAGACCTGATGTTCCAATCATCTAACCCTTCGAAATCGATCACGGATCCCGTTAACACGTTATGAGTCAAAAATTTCTTAAAGATTTCAAAATGTCCTCGTTTATGATAACGGGCATCAAACATATAGGATGGTGTATGGAATACAGTAGGCATAGACAATAAAAGAACGGTAGATGTAGAAGGAGTAGATGTCAAAGAACAAAGGTTATCTCGGGGGTTTAACAACGGGTTTAGGAGGCTTCTTCGAGAGTTTCTTGTGATTCAAGCCACCGGTGCCGCCAGGGGTGAGTAGTTTGCGCTTTGACGAACGCGGCAAAGCTCCATCGCGTCCTTCAGAATTCGAATTGACATGGATTAAGGGTTTCTTCGTCTTTGGAGCCATTAATTCCGGTTGAAATCGAGAGAATCGGTTGAGTAGATGAGGAGTCGACGAGATCTATGGAGAAATCGATTGAATTAGAGGAGTTTTGATCGAAAATATGGGAATTTTGGAGTTTAGGGTTTCGATCGAAGAGGGGAGAGACGGCTTGAATGAGAGAAATAAGATGTGGGACCGTCTTAAATAGGATCAAAAAATTGCTGAAAAATAGGTTGAGATGGCCCAAAATTTTATTGAGCCGGCTCAAATACACAAAAACTCAAACAGATAAAGATTCAACTTTTGAGACGACTTAAAGGCTGAAAATTGTGAAGGAGGAAGCTTTTGAGATGGCTCAATATAATCCGAGACGGCTTAAAGGCTGAAAATTGATATATCAAGAAAATTTAGCGTACTCTCGCTCGTTTATCAACT
Source organism: Agapanthus africanus (assembly GCA_030015575.1). Taxonomy (NCBI): domain Eukaryota; kingdom Viridiplantae; phylum Streptophyta; class Magnoliopsida; order Asparagales; family Amaryllidaceae; genus Agapanthus; species Agapanthus africanus. Next base: position 144,620,770 of record JASDDO010000024.1, on the reverse strand, counting down.
TCTCAGCATTGGAAACTTAATAAAAAACAATATTAAGTTAAAAAAAACCATTTTAACATCAATTCCAATTTAAAATATATTAAGATACCATTTGAAAACATAGTTAAGATCGTTTAACTTCATTTCTCACTCAATGAATCGACTGCCATGAGAAGGGTTCCTTAAATACCTCTGTTAGACCTGTGAATAGAATTTGTTATAATCAACGAAATCCACAACCGAGTTTCCCTAAAAAGGTTGCTGACGCTGTTGGGCAATGTGAACTTAGAAGTTACTCTTGATCTCATCAAAACACATGGAAATTCAAGAAAAATATTATGAATAATAGTTTCAACTTTCATAAAATCATTTTCCAAATCATTAAACATGATTCAAATCTCACAAATCAATCAAAAACATCATGCATCTATGTCTCTATTAAATTCAGGGATTCTCGGATTGTAGTACAACAAGCCTTATCTAAGGGTTTAGTAAAAATATCAGCCCATTGAAATCCAGTTGGCACATATTCAAGAGTAATATCACTCTTGTGATTATTTTCGCGTAAAAAGTGATAGCGAATATCGATATTCTTAGTCTTCGAGTGTTGGTACGCGTTTTTAGTCATATGCATAATACCAGTGTTGTTGCACAAAATTGGAATTTTTGAAAAATATTCATCATAACCGTTTAAAGTATATTTCATCCAAAGTGTTTTGTGTTCAACAAGCACCAGCAGCGATGTATTCTGCCTCGGCTGTGGATAAAGCAACTGAATTCCTTTTCTTAGAAATCTACGAGATAAGACAATTGTCAAGTAGACGACAAGTGCCACTAGTGCTTTTGCAATCTACTTGACTACTCGTATAATCAACATCCGAATAACAATTCAAAGAAAAGTTATTATTCTTCGGATACTAAAATCCTAATTTATAGTACCTTTTAGATATTTGAAAATACGTTTAACTGCAGAAAGGTGCGATTTTTTAGGATCGGACTAAAAACGCGCACACAAACAAACACTAAACATATTATCCGCCCGACTCACCGTTAAATAAAGCAGGCTACATATCATACCTCGGTATAGAGTCGTATCTATACTCTTACCATTCTCGTCCTTTGATAGCTTAACTGTTGTAGGCACAGGCGTGTCGTACGTTCGCGAGCTTTTTAAAACGAACTTCTTGATTAACTCCTTTGTGTACTCCGCTTGGTTTATGAAAACCCCGTCTTTAGTTTTCCTTATTTGGAGTCCAAGAAAGTAGCTCGATTCGCCTATCATGCTCATCTCGAACTCATCTTGCATAGACTTTGCAAACTCCTGACAAAGATTTTCGTTAGTGGATCCAAAAATAATATCGTCTATATAAATTTGCACCAATAAAAATCTTTATCAAAATGTTTTGTAAAGAGCATTTTATAAAAATGCACTTAGACGCTCATCAAGCTCTATGAGCTTGTTTGAGACCGTATAAGACTTTGTGGAGTTTAATCACATGATTTGTGAATTGAAGATTTTCAAAACATGGAAGTTGTTCCACATACACTTCGTCCTCTATTTTACCATTCAAAAACACTCTTTATATCCATTTGAAAAAGATCAAAATTCTTGTAACAAGTATAAGCCTATAGAATTCGAATGGCTTCAAGTCAGGCTACGAGAGCGTAAGTTTTCTTGTAACCAATTCCTTTTACTTGGTTATAACCTTGTGCAACCAACCGCATTTTGTTCCTAACCACGTTGTCGAAATCGTCAAGTTTGTTCCTAAACACCCATTTAGTACCAATAACCGGTCTATCGTCGGGTCTAGGCATAAGCTGCCAAACTTTATTCCTTTTGAATTGTACTAACTTTTCTTGCATGGCAAGAATCCAATCACTGTCTAACTCGGCTTCTTTAAAAGTTTTAGTTTTAATTTTGAAATTAAAAACCAAGTTTAGACAGTTAAGAAAATTTGAAGAACGAGTAATAACTCGTTGTTCTACATTACCAATGATTTGTTCTTATGGATGATCTTTTTTTAAATGCCAACCCTTAGGAAGCTCTTGATGTACACCAACAGTTTGTTCGTCTTCCTTTGGATTCTCCGTAGAATCATCCTTTAATTTCATCTCTTGCAGTCCTTTATCTGCATCATCTAAACTAGCACTTAACCTTAACGTTAGCAAAGTCATTTGAGTCAACAATATAAGTTTTATAGTGCCTTTTGCCTAAAAAAATACACTTGTCATCTTTAAAAATTTTGCAACAGGTTTTACCAAAAACAGCGGTGTATCCTTTATCGCAAAATTGATTAATGCTAAGCAAATTGTGTTTCAAATTATCTACTAATAAAACATCATCAATGTTGGTAGAATCACTTACCACGATTTTATCCTTACCCTTTATATACCCTTTCTTATTATCTCCGAAGGTGACGTTGCCACTTTCTTCTCTTGATAGTGAGTCGAAACTATATATATCTCCGGTCATGTGCTTCAAACACCCACTATCAAGATACCACGTGGTTTTACGTTGTTGCGGCTGGGTACCTGAAATAGAAAATTTACATGACCTTTGGTACCCATATCATCTTAGGTCTGCGGAGGTTAGTAGCATGCAAATGTGATCTAGAAGTAGATGATCTTGTGTTACCTTTGGGTTCATTACTCCTACGCACAAAATGATATTTGTATGTTGAATTGTTCTTTATAGAACAAATATCTAACGATATGGCCAATAGTAAGACAATAGTGTAAGGTTCGAGAACTCGGTTTCGGTCTTTCATAATTTTATTAGTTTCGCTGGGTTTTGGCTAGTTTCACTAATTTCGGTTCGGATTTCGGTTTCGACGGTAATACTACATAAGTGTAGATATACTAAATACTTAAATTTATGCTTCTATATTATAAGATAACGATCCTAGTATTTAAAAATTCAGTCATGATGCAAAATATATTGAAAAGTGCACTTAGATAAGTATTAATATAGAGTTTGGTTCATTTTTTACGGTTTTCTAACAACGAAGGCCTACAATGATGACAATGACAGTAAAAATGGAATAAAAAAGTTTTAAATGTTTTGGCCGAAACAATATTGTATGGTTGGTTTCGTATCGGACTGCACCGAAACCGATACGAAACCACCACGTATCAGTGATTTCGAACGAAACCTTTAACCTTGCAATACTGACAAGTTTTCAAAGCGTGTCTATGGTCATATCGGTAAGTAGTGTCCCTAAAAAATCTATTGGTTGAAGTACCAGCTGAAGTGCTAGGATCAAAACCAAGACCAAAAAGATTTGCGGTTCCCGCTAAATTCATCAAGTACGATATCCAACTTGTTCTTGCCTTGGGTGAACTTAACGAGAGCCTCTTCAAGCTTCGTGGTCTTTATTTTGGTACTAACAAGCTCGTGTTCCAATTTAGTATTTGAAGTTTGTAAATCTTTATAACGTCTCAATTTCCGGAATACGGAAATATGAACCGAAACTGCCAGTGCTTCTATATAAGGGGAAATCGTCTTTCAATAGCCACACATAAGGCTCTAGCTAAACATGTATAATAATACCCAAGATATAATACTAACATCATACTGTATAAATAACCAATAACATTGATAAATCCATAAGATAAAGACAGTCACTAAAAGATCCAATAACAAAGGGTTCCGAATAAACGAAATACAAGATCCAAAAAGAAAGATATATTATTCTTAACGTCCCGCGAAGGGCACACATTCTAAATGCTAACTAAAAAAGAAATAAACTCACGGACTGCTAATCTTCGGCAAACTCCTGATAATCGTCCCGATCCTGCTCATCCTGAAAATCTGTAACACCCTAGTCCAGTTATACCATATTCTCTTTCATTATTTTCTTGTGGCTATTTCCTGTTTTAATTCGCTTTTGTGTTTTGGCTGACACGCATATTATCCGTATTTTCAAATAGTAATTTTAGACCCGACCCGGACGTCTTTTGGACTATTTTGTATTTAGCCTAAAACTCAAGTTTTATTAATGTTATATTCTAATATCCTCAATCATATTTTAAACAAACTAATATTATATTATACTTTTATCCATTTAAAATTTTACCAAACTAAATAATTTTATCAAACCAAATATATTTTTAAATCTTTTATTAATCCTGATCCTAACAATCCCTCACCTAATCTCTTCTCTATTAAAAAAAACTAATAAATTCATCTCAATCATCTCTCTCCCTCGATACCTCATCTATTTCCTTCTCTGAGACCCCAGCACCGCCGGCCATCTCCTCGTTGCCGCTACCCTCGTCCCACCTCACAACCGCCATCACCTTCCTCGATCATCACCCTCATCGTCGCCTTGTTCTTCTCCGCACCACCATCGGTACCCATCTCCTCATCGCCTCTCCCTCGACCCCGATCACCACCTTCGAACCCATCTCGCCGGCGAACTCAGACCCCCCTCACACCCAAGCACAACCCTCACCGGCAACTCCATCCTCCACAACCCAACGCCTCGTCTTCACCTTATCGACGCCGTTTGCTTCTTCCCTGAGAACCCATCATCGTCATTTCCCACCACCTTCATCTTCACCATCGCAGCCCCTCAACCCTCTTCTCCGACAATTCTCCTCGCCACAGCCGTCACATCACCACCGCAACCCTACACCGCCAAACCCATCTCCAAACCCGAGCACTCCTCCTGCACACACCATCTCGACCTCGACTCCAGACTCTTTCCCCATTGCCGGCGGGTCCTCCTTCTTCCCCGAACCTCAAGCCTCCATCACCGAGCCCCTTCCTCCATTGTCGCGCCTCCAGCCGCGCCCCTCGACTTGAACGTCGACCTTAGCACCATCGACCAGAGCCGAACCCCATCGCAGCAAACCCAGATCGCCGAAGCCGAGCCCAAGTCTATCGAGATCTTTAACCGTGTGCCCTAACATCAAGCTAGGAGTTTGCGTTCCATCGTCGTGTTTTTCCCGTTTCTGAGGCAAGTATTCTTGTTTTTATTTTTTTGGTCGATGCAATATCGGCGAATTTTCAATTATATTTTTAACCTACATTGCTGAAATAAAACTGTATTAGTTTGCAACATCTGCAAGCATTGAAGTTCACATTGGGATCTCCCTCTGATAGGATGAATGCTTTAGTTGAGGCTGTCATGGTCAAGACATGCTTTGGATTCAATATTGGCTACAAAGTTGCATTATTCTTAAGAAACTATTTCCTTAGACACGATGGAACAATAACTTCTCTTATAACAGCAATAAAGATTGCATGTATGAAACACTTCTTGTTGGAGCCTCTGAGTCTTTTGGGCATGGGCATTGTTAATGAGAATTACAATAGCGTATAACTCGGACCCTAAGTGAATCCTAGCTGAGTTCGTGCCTCGTATCTTCGTACATTGTTTTTGCGTGATCCTTATCCTCTAGGCAAGTACTCTTGCTTACTTTTGGTCGATATACATCGGCTTTCCTTTGTGGTTATATGTATATATATATTTCCTGCACTGTTAGAACAAAAAGGGAAATGTGTTAGTATCTATTCTTCGTTATATCATACACACACACACACACACACACACACACACACACATATATATATATATATAGGCAAACTTTTATGTAGCAAGTGAGAATAATTAGCAAGTGTGGTTTTAAAATGAGATTTATTTTTTAACTATAAATAAAGTTCGAAAGTTGATAACCTATCTCACATTTATATGTTTCTAGTCAGATTGTGATTAATATACCCATATTAAGGTTAACGGTAAAGATAACAATTATGATTCACACCAGCTTGTACACCACCTTTATGCAGTTACTATTACCTGATAACTATTACCACTGACATGTCTTGACTATTCATTACTCTAGTCTTATTGGGCAAGATCGCTGATAAGGATGCTGAACTACATTACATGACATGACACAATCTATACTGTTTACAAGTTTTATTTTCATACATTTACCATACCACAAGTTCCTGTCTTTTCAGCATTCTTAATTAGTGATTTAGTCTTTACCATCATAGCTATAAATACGTGGGTGTTGGGGTAGTTTGAGTGTGCGTTGTACAACAGGATCTCAGGAGTCCTATGCCGGCAGCTCGTACCGGGCTATAGCGGTCATATGATTACAGCTCGTACCGGGCTATAGCGGTCACATGTTTACAGCTCGTACCGGGCTATAGCGGTCACATGATTACAGCTCGTACCGAGCTATAGCGGTCTCTTGTTCATTCCACAGTTGGGCCCGTGTTTCCTAGCCTCTGGGGCACCACTCTTGGGTTAGGAATACTCCTGCAGAGGTTGACGCACACACTCAAGCTTACGGTAGGATAGTTTACCTTTTAGTGACCGGTTAGGTTATGACTTTACCTCTTACATACATGTTTCATAGTGTTAATGCATCTAATTATTTATATATCTGTTTTTCTTGCGCACCGGGCTTCACTTTTTATATATCCATGTTATTATGCTACACACACTTTTACGTTGAGTACTTGCTGGGATGTTCTGACATCCCTGAGATTTGTCATCTTAGGTTTAGAGACAGGTTTCAGGCTGAGCAGGATCAGAGCGGCTACCGGGACCTTGCTGAAGACCGGTAACCGTAGGTTTATTTTCACCCTTCTTATTTATCTTTTAGCATGTGCGCCCTTCTGGGACATTAGAACTGTTGTATCTTTCCGATGTTGTTTTCTTTTCGAACCTATTGTATCGGATCTTTTTGCATCAATTATCCAGTGGACCCATTTTTATTATTCATTGTGGCTTCATTGCAGCATGATTTTCAGTATTATTCCTTTTGGTATTGGATTTTATTTTTGACAGGTTAATCTAGACCGTCTTATGTGACTATGGAAGGATCTTTCCTTACCGTAGGTAGCACGGCTGGCCTTCGTCGCTCTCCGCATTCCGGATTTTGGAAAGCGGGGCGTGACAAAATCTGTCTCTAAACCTGAGATGGTAAGTCTCAGGGATGTTAGAACATCCCAACAAGTACTCAATCGTAATAGTGTGTATGTGTATAATAACATAAATATGTAAGTGCAGTGAAGCCCGCGTGCACATGTAGATATAGATACGGCAGTATTATGAAGAAAGTATGTTACCCTAGTTGGTCATTAAAAGAGTAATCCATCCTATCATGAGTTCGAGTGTGCACGTCAAGTTCTGCAGGAGTATTCCCAACCCAAGGGTAGGGCCCCAGAGGTAAGGAAACACGGGCCCAACCGTGGAATGAACAGGTGACCGTATAAAGCTTGGTATCGGTAATAGTAACAAATGATTGTTTAAAGCTAGGTACCAGCTAATGAACATGTGATCGATATAGCCCAGTATGAGATGTATGAATAAGTGACTGATATAGCCCGGTACGAGCTGCCGGCAATGAGACTCCTGAGATCCTGATGAACGAACGCACTCTCAAACTATCCCTACACCCCACGTGTCTATAACTACCATGATAATAAACTGAATCACTAATCAAAATGCTGACTGGACTGAAACATATAATATCATGTTAACGGTATGGAATAGAAACTTGTGAACAAGAATAAATGGTGTCATGGAATATAATTCAGCATTCTAATTAGTGATCTTGTTTTAGGCAAACAATTAGTAATGGTGAATAGGTATGTTATGTCAAACATGGTATTATTGTATGCAAAGTGACATAAATCTTGAATAAGTATAAAGCATGAAAAGAGTTCTCGTGCATAGTAATATTAACAGGTAATATTGTGGTCTCGCCAATAACGATAAACAAGTAATTATCATCAAACTCATAATTAATTTAAACATGGTTCTTTAAGATGTTGATTAATGGGTGCGCTATACTAGGGTTTTCATCACATGCACAATAAACATAAGGTTTCGTTTAATTAAGGTATGGTTTAATTATTAATCTTATTTTGATCACAACATTGTCACACAAGTAGATCTAAGTATGTAATTACGGCTAATCAATAGTGCAACAAGAAAATGTGTGATTACATTAGTATAGTGCAGTATGATTCGTTAATGTATACTATGCATGTGTCCAATATGATATATAGTGTTTATAATATGTACAAGTATCTACATAAGGGTGCAAGCATCTCCATTTTAATATCTGGAATTATCATTGAATCTGAACATGGTTTAACGGGGTAATTTTATTAATCGGTGTTTTAGGATCCTAGGGTCTTCATTATGAATACAAGAATTATATGGTATTTTAACGAAATTAGCCATTATTAATATTTCCACTTAAAGATTATGAGGTTGATAGTATACTTAGATATTTATTGATATCGTAGTGACTAAAATAGCAAGCAAGAGTACTTGTCTTAGGCGACGATAAACACGACTACACGAAACACAAACGAAGCTTTTAATTGCTCGGCGAAAGAATCTCGGGTCCAAGTTGCTCTCGGTTCTGGACTTGGGTGCGGCTAAAGGATAAAGCTTGGTTATGGGTGCTGATGCGCTAGCGATGGACTGCGGCAAGGGGTCGACGATAAGATGGTGTGGTAGCAAGAGTAGTGGCGGCAGGTGGGTTCTTGGTGAAGGAAGCATCGGTGATGGTGAGGGCTGGAGGAAGAAGAAGCTTGGGGTGTTCTCGGTTGGCGGAGGAGGGAAGCGCTCGGAGTTGAGGGAGGTGATCGAGTCGATAGGGTCGAGGGAAGGAGGAGATGGGCGCTTCGATGGTGGTGGTAGTCTCAGGTGATGAGGGTCGAAGTTGAAGGAGGGGGTGCGCTGTGCGGTGAAGGCGATCGATCGAGGGCGATGACGAAGGAGAAGACGATGGTGGGGGTGCGCCGCTAGAGTTGGGTGCGGTGGAGACGAGGAAGACGAGGATAGCGGCGGCGATGAAAAGAAGATGGGGTTTGCGGGTTGAAGATGGCTGTGGTGAGAGGGATGCTCGGGTTTTGGAGTGCTTCGGTCGATGGAAGGAGATGGGGTTAGGGCTCGGTTTCACATTAGAAGAAGAAGGGATGATGATGATGTGATAATTATTAGGTTGTTTTTATAGGTATAGATTTGTAGAAAAAGAATTAAAGAGAGTAGATTTGAGAGAGATTAGATTAGATTGGAGAGAGACGGATTTTGTTAGGGAATACATACGGACATACATATATGAGATTAATGGAGGAAAGAGGCCATAGGAGGGAATTTCCTCCTATGGGGTCAAAAAATTGCAGCCTCCCTCGTTTTTTTCAACGATCGACACTCATCATCTTCATCGTTGTCATCTAAGATGTGGGTACACCAAATTTCATGTGATTCTACAACTTTTTCACTGTTGATTTAGCAAAACAAAAAGTTATGTTGTCGGTAAACCGTTAATCTTGAACCCACTAAATCAACGGTGAAAAAATTATAGAATCACCTGAAATTTGGTGTACACGCATCTTAGATGACAACGATGAAGATAATGGGTGCCGATCATCGGAAAAAATAAGGGAGGATGTATTTTTTTGACGCCATAGGAGGAAATTCCCTCCTATGGAATCTTTCCTCTATTATTCTCTCTCTCTATATATATAGGTTTGGTGAAATATAGGTAGGGATATAAAAAAATATATGGAGAGAGAAAAATTTGTTGGAAAAGATATTTGTTTAGAGAGAGAAAGAAAGTAGTATTTGTTTTAAAAGACGAGAGTTATCAGGTGAGAGAGAGAAGATCAGGGGGAGATAAATGGTGATTGGAGAGAGAAAATTGAGGAGTTAGTTTAGGAAAAATATTTATATGGTTTAAATATTTAACATGGATTCTCATAATTTGTCAAACTAAATATTTTAACTAAATAAATATTGTTAGACAAAATATCTTATAAATAAAATTTAAAAAGGTGTAAAATCTTGTGTTTATATATTGTTTAAAGAAATATCAAACAAAATATGTTTTGTTAAATTATAATACTAAAATATAAATATGGTTACAAAATAGTGTTAGACAAATAACTATTTAAATACTAATAATATGCCTATTTAACAAACTTGAAAAACCATAATTATATGTATATATCTTAATTAAAAGTATTAAACTCCAAGTTATAATAGTAATAGTAATAATAATAAAACAAAACTCAATATATCCAAAAAGAAAAAGAAAAAATGAATGGTCGGGCTAGGGTGTTACAATCTTTAAGGGAATATGCTAAATTGTCACGCTCAACAGTGATAGTTTCAAACTTTGTATTCAATTCAAAGATTTCATCTTTCAAAACATCATTTTCATTCTTAAGAATAGTACAACAGTTTCAAAAAGTAGAAAACGATTTCTTTTACAAACTCTTGTACTTTGAAAACAATTTTTGAAAGTTATCATGAAGTTCAATATATAAATCGATCAACTCATCTCTATCTAGGTTATCCAAATCATCATTGCATACCTTGTTATTATCCTCATGTGCCATAAAGCACACGTTGGCAACGAGCTTTTCTTCGTTGTCGGAGGCGTCTGAGTCTGATTCATCCCATTTTGCTTGGAACACTTTTCTCTTTTCATGTTTGTCCTTTTCATCCTTATACTTGTTCTTGTCTTTGTTCAAGGTTGAGCAATCGGCCTTCATGTGACCTTGCTTATGGCATTCATAACAAGTAGGATTAGTAGTAGAACTTGAAATTTTATTAACTCGTCAGTTCCCTCTTTTCTTAAAGTTTCGGAACTTCATAAATCTCGTGAATTGTTTATCGAGAGCTGCTATATCTTCATTTTCACTTTGATCGCTTTCGCTTTCCGATTCTTCCAGAGGAATGTTCTTTGCTTTTAGAGCTAGGCTTTTTTTGAAGGCTCTGTTAGAGATATATGCCCTAGAGGCCATTATTGTATAATACAAGATTGTATATTATATTTTGGAAGTTTGGGATATATACATGTATAATAACAGTCTTGTTCAATATGATAGTATGCTATCTGGTTTGTATCTATCTTAACATGTGTATGTTTCTTTTAACGTATCACTAATACATGTTGATAGAGCCCGTAGGATCTTTGCTTGACTCCCAGCGTTGTGATGGCAGTCACACTAGTGGGGGCTGGGTAATCTATAAGCACATGCTTAAATTTGTTCATAGTCGTAGGATTATCGAGACATGGCATTGATACTCCAGAGTAGACTAGTGTATACGTTTCTTATCCATGTCGGGGGAGATGGCCCGTCCCTCAGCCATTGGTATATGGTACCAAAGAAAGTATATTGGTGTTTATTAGGTTGTGAGTTACACTGGACGGACTCGCTGAGAACTGTTGGTTGGTATTATACCTTTCGTCGGATAGCAGTTCTCTGGTGACATGAGTACATGTTAGTCCGTTGACTTGATATCACTATTTGTTTCGAGTGTGTTCCTACTGTATTTAAATTACTACCCTACCACGGCTTTAAAGAGTCGTGCAAACAGATAGTAGTTGGGTGCAGTCCCGAAGCACTTAGAGCCAGTAGGTGATAGAAGGAATTCGTGTCTCCTGGTATTGGGAGTTGATATCGCGCTGTGTACGGTTGACCGATACTATAAGTCCTTGGCCAGGGCAAGTGAGATTTACTGGTAGGTACACCAGTAGTTTCTCATGTTGTATTGGGTTTCACATCGACACGATTTATTGCGCTATTAAGGGTCTGACGTTTACCATCCCCTAGGCCCGATATACGATACTCTTAGACGAACAGACCGGACTGTACGGATAATGTCATCTATAAGTTCAGTAGGGATTTAGACGAGTTTTCTTATCGATTTTCCTTTCAACAGATATCTGGGTAGCCGTTACATACAGCTAGTGCCACTAACGTGCTTGTGGTTAAACCCACCGACGTGTTTATTGTCGAGTCTTTAGAGTCTTACACACATAGTGTTTCCCGGTTCAGACGAAACAGTATAGTTTGCATATTTCGATACGCTCGGGTGTTCGATTGAACACACGTATTTATACACGTGCTTTAATCGGACTGTTTAGTAGTACCAGCATGTTTGAACGACAGCCGGTTTTGATAGTAGTATTATATTGCTCTCTTTTGGGTATTTGTATTTTAACACGAATTCGGTATTTATACGAATACGAGTATATGTATGAATACGAGTATCTGTGTCTTTATACAAATACATGTATTTCTTTCTAAATATGAATACACGTATTTTGTATTTTCGGTACAAATACGGTATTCGTATTTTGGTAGAAATACTGTATACGTATTTATTATAAATACGGGTTTAGTATACTTGATTATATACATACAAGTTTTTGTATGTGTATGTGTACAATGGTGATGTGGCCTCTCTCACACTCTCATGTTCTTATTTCTTTCAGGGTTGTGTGGGCTTGTGACTCATACTAGTGAGTCACAACCCACTCACCCTCCTTTTGTTTTCTTGTGTTATGAAGAGATAAGAATTGAGAAAGTGTAGGATTTTGTTCGAGTGTTTGATATTTTCTTGAGTTGCCACGTTGACCTCTTCATTTTCTTCTTCCTCTTTTGCTTATTAGAGATTAGAGAAAAATATAGGGAGTATCTTGTTTCATAAACTACACCCCTAATTATCTTGTCCTAGCAAGACTCGATCTTTAGTTGCTTCATAGAAGCTATCGCTTGAATCGGCATCTTCTGGTGGATCGTCTTTGACGCGGGAGCTCGACTTCGTGAGCTCGATTGGAGTATCCTAGGAGCTCAAGGAGCAAACCTTTCAAGACCCGAAGGACCGTCTTCAAAGGTTACACTAACCTAGTAGCTAAAACTCTAGTTAGTGTTGTTTAATTTAGTGTTTGGACTTGTATTCTAGCGTTTCAAGTGTGTAGTGCTCAAGATTTTTTAAGTTTTTGATTCCGCAAAGCCGTAGAAGTCACGGCAAGAAGCACTATACACTTACAGGATCTTCATCCTTTTGCCTTGCCCTAATGTCGTTGAGCTTCAACTCGTGCGTTTTGAGTTTTCGAACAAGATTCTCCAACGTTAGTTCATCTAGATTGTTCGCTTCTTCAATAGCTGTATCTTCAAGCACTTTTTCTTTTCTATAAAAGTTTTACCATAGCTGAAAAGTTCAATAATGATCTTATTAAATTTAGAATATATTACATCAATCGTTTCTTCAGCGCTCATTTTAACTTGTTCGTATTCACTTATGAGCCGATTGATTTTACTCTATTTCCATGACTCGTCTCTTCGTGAGAAGTTTCGAGTCTTCCAAATCTCATGTGCGGTGGTACATATGGAGACTCGGTTGAACTCGTCGGGTGAAAGAGAGTAGTGTAATACATTTATTGCTTTAATATTCAAAGCCATATTTTTTCGCGCACTCTTGCTGTAAGGTCTAGTCGGTATAACGAATTTATCCTCTACAATGTCTAGAATATCAAGATCGATATATTGAAGGAAAATTCGCATCTTGATTTTCCAGAAGTTATAGTTAATGCCATCAAAGAGTGGTGGCTTATTGGTAGCTTGACCTTTTAGTGATCTATTGTTCCGAGTAATGTTATTATTGTTAGCCATATGATCTAAACTCTAGGGTTTTAAGCCAAAAAAAGAGCTAACAGTTCTGATACCAATTGAAAAGTGTCCTAGAGGAGGGTGAATAGGACAATGGCTAACAATTAAAACTTTATTGCTCAAATCAATACAAGTTGCGGAATTATAATGAATAATAACAAACACAACAATAACAATAGATATAAAGAGCTAGAAAATGCAAACTCAATAGAACACCGGCGATTGGTAACGAAGTTCGATATTACAGTATCTAGTCTCCGTCTAGGTCTCTCTTTAGGAACTATCCACTAATCAACTCTTCTTAAGATAAAGAAACCTTTACAATTTGATGGACCACTTCCACCGAGTTTACAACTGATGGACCATCTCCACTGGGTAATCTTTTCAAGGCGCTGATTAAACCTTTACAACTCAATACGTGATGGACAACCTCCACTGTAATCTTTTCCTTTGCTCAGATCAAACCTTTACAACTTAAAAGTAAAAGAAAAACTTGACTCCTAATCTCGTATTTGAATCAAACAATTTTAAAACAGAGAATTAGGGTTTTTGATATATCACAAGATAAAGCCCCTTTTTTGATTTCAATAAAAATTGATAAAGAATTAAAAACGAGATGTCGAGATTTTGCAAAGGCAAGATATTTAAAAGTTTAAAAAATTCCTTTGCAAAAGAAATTAAAAACCTTTTAATGAAACCCAAAAGAATTTAGAACCTGATGAAGAATTAGGGTTTCGAAGGCTTGAGAAAGTTGATGAACTTGAGCAAGAGATGATAATAATGTGTAGAATTGGTAACCATACTTTCGACCAAGGTAGTATTTAAAATGTTGGGAAAGAATCCTACAAATCTGGAAACAAATTGGTCAAGATAAAATCAAGGGTTTCAAACGGTCAAGTATTGAGCCGGCTCAAGAAAGATGTGAGCCGTCTCAAAGTAACAGTGTAAAAATCAAGTGCAGGAATGTGTTGAACTGGCTCAAAAAGAACATGAGCCGTCTCTTGAACAAGGTTGAGCCGTATCTTGCCAACAATGTAAAAATGAAGGAGCGGGAAATCTTTATGAGACGGCTCAAGACATGGGTGAAGCAGCAAAGAAAAGATCAAAGGATTTATGAGACAGATCAGAAGAACATGAGCCCGCTCAAGGACTGATACATGTGATATTTAGGAGATTTTGAAGTCATTAAAATCGTGCGACTCATACGATAAGATACGACTCAATAAAAGAGAAAGTACATGATTTACACATTTGTAGCACGTTCTCTGAGTCGCTTTGAGTCTTCATCTCTAAATCCATGCTCTTTTCATTCTTTAACTTTTCATCTTGATAATCTATTGTCGCCATGTCCTTTTTATTTCTTCATCTCTACGTCTTGTTAATTCGTATCACCATGTCCTTTTGCTCTTTGATATCGCTATACATGTTCTTTTACCTTGATAACGCTATACCTGTTATGTTTTATACTGAAAACATATAACTCAATTACAAGTATCGTCAGTGTGAAAAATAGTTAAATAGTGTTTTATCCAATATCAAAACCAAGGTGAGTAGATGTTACCCAACAAGGTCAACGTAAATAACTATAATATATTAATATAATTTTAGTAATTAATGATGTTAAATAAACCAAAATTCAATAGACTACTAATCAAATGGTAAACCCACTATAACTCGGTAACGGACAGTATCGGTCTCGGAGCTCGGGCGGTTATTTTTTTGGATCAAAATTGTCCATCTCGGATTGGGTCGGCTGAGATCTTAAACCATGTCTGCAGCTTCCTATTTCTACTATAAATCTGATACTTTTGCACAATGTAAAGGTAGCAGGTTTCTGGATAAAAATAATAAGTGCTCTAGATTAGAAATGCACAAATTCATATATTTTAGAACAATGGTTACACAATTCTTCATAAAAGGTAAGGGGAAGAAAAATCATTAAATATTGAGCGGACTAGAAATGTACTTTAAAGTAAATTGCCTTTATGGCTTGTAGAACATACTATATGGAAATTTATTTCTGCTTATGTGGGCCTCTGTGTGCATGTGTGTGTACATGTATCTATTTGTATCTATGTATAGGTCTCTACGTATATATTATCTATGTATATGTATATATGTATACATATACATATGATCTTTATCGTTACAGTATGAATATTTATGCTGAATAGAATCATATTTCATATGATATTTCTTTGAAAATACCCATCAATCACCTGGGCAGAAAGAATGTGTGTTGTAAAACAAATTGTTTCACGTCAATCAAACTACTTGCACAATAACAACCAACACATGTATTTCACCAATTATTGTGCTCGTTGATTATGTAGAAGTTTTAAAGATTGTGTTGAGACCAAGTTGTTACCTTCTAATGTGTGTTACACTTTACTCAAATTTAAAAGAAGAACTATTTAGTTTAGACAAATTAGAAAAGACTTTTTTTTTGCGAGTAGGGTATATCTTTTTTTTCCATAAGAAATAATTACCATTTAGTTGTGTTTCTAGGTCTATAGATACCTCTCAATCAGATCTGATCATGTGTTGATCAGCAGATCAGCATCCAATGCTTCTCCGTGTAGAAAAATCAAATCATCAATCAAGGTAGAAACCATTACTTCAGACCAACACTAGTCATCAAGTTTGATCCCGCTTAGGTCCAATCATTTCACTTAGTCTCACTTTCACAATATGATATTCCAATCCAGAGTAATTTTGTGCTATAAGAATAAATGCAGGACTTTAGTAAAGGGTATTTCAGGCGCTTCTCAAAAATTGTTGCTTCTTCCTTTGGTAGAGGTGTAATGCCAAGTAAACAAGCAGCATTAGCTCCCGCGAAACATGTGTCCCCATTCATTAGAATTACCTATCTTTAATACAACAACCGTTGTAAACTTAATTTATTGTTGAAATATACTCACTAATCATTATTATTACCATCAAAGCTGAGCCGTCTATGGATCACAAGGTTTGCCGACCGATATGAAATTTTACAACTTTAGCGTATACCTGGACAACGCTTCCTATGTAGTTTAGCTTTTTGGATCAAGGAGCGATAAATGAAAATACTCCTAACAATAAGTCCAGAGAAAGGGAAGAGATGATATATTTGATTATGGAAATTCTATCTATCTATCTATACACTAATATAAAGTGGTATCAAAAGTGGAAATTTAGATATTTCCACTTTTGCCCATTGACTTTGCCTATACTCTCTTGCATTATGTTGGTATTTTGGAGAATATGGTTTGGTGGTGTGGGCAAACATGTAAATTTAGCTATGGGGCTAAACTTTTGGATTTCCATTTTGCCCTTAGTATCAAGTATTGTGGAGTTTTGATGGTGCGGGCAAACATGTAAATTTAACTATGGGCAAAGATTTATATTGTAAATGTAGTTATGTAAATTTAGCTATGGGCATAGCTTAATAATAAATATCATAATTGTGGGTTTTAAAATTTTTGCAAATAAATACCACATCTTTTATCTTCATATGAATTGAAAGCTATAAAAATATAAAAAGTAAAATAACAATAAAAGAACTTGCAATTTTATCTATTTTTGCATCCAAGAAAGTTTTTGGCATTTAGTTTCTATGATATTTATCTAAAAAATGCTAAGATCAATATTTGGTAAATTTTAATTTGATTTTCTAAAAATCCTATAATGAAATTTGTTCATTACAGAAAGTGTGACGAGTTTTGGATAAATATCATGGATTTTATATTTTAGAAACAAATACTACGAGCTTTAACCATTTTTCATATAAATACCATGGCCTTTGTTTTTTGCAAATAAACATCATGGACTAATAAAAATATCATATACTTTTACATCGATAGACCTTGAATCGTATATAAATGTTGCTTTATATAATCAATTTTTCCAATTTATAAAGGTTTCATGGAATATTCGTAAATCCTACGCATCGCGCTCAGGGTTTAACTCTATTAAACTAATAGAAAGTGGTATCAAAAATGGAAATTTTGAAATTTCCACTTTTGCCCCCCCGTTTTATTAGTTTAGGTTTATGGGAAAAATAAGCAAGTTCGCAATATTGTTATTTTGTGAAGATGTAGGGATACATTTGGAAATCCCATGGCAAAAGCTTGCCTTGTCCTTTTGTGGAGATGCCATCAAGTGAAAACCCACTAGATTTTCAATAAAATACCATGAAATTTCATCATTTCTCAAATAAATTTCTATATAAATGCCATGAGACCTTTTATTACAAATAAATCCCTTGAACTTCAAATAGATACTATGGATTTTTTTCAAATAAATACCATGAACTTCCTAAAGTTCTTGATAGATACCATGGACTTTTTTAATTTCGGATAAGTATCATGAATTTCTGATATTTTTCACATAAATACCATGGATTTTCTTCATACAAAAAGGAAGAACTTTTAATGTTTTTCATATAAGTGCCTTGGTTTTCTTAACAAATTAAAAACCACAAACTTTAAATGTTTTCCAGATAAATGCTATGGGTTTTCTTTATTACAAATAAACATCACGAACTTTGTTTATTACAGAAAATACGTCAAGTTTCAGATAAATGCCTCAGATCTAATTTTTTTGGCAAATAAATACAGCGCTTTAACCAATTTTCAAATAAATACCATAGCCTTTGTTTTTTCTACTAAACACCATGGATTTTGTTTCTTACTAATAAAAAATACCATAGACTATTATGCTGATAAATCTTGAACTATATATAAATATCACTTTATATAATCAATTTTCCATCGTGTAAAATTTTTATGGATATTCGTAGATCCTGCCATCGCGTAGGGTTTAACCCTAGTACATTACTATAAAGTGGTATCAAAAGTGGAAATTTAGATATTTTCACTTTTGCTCCTCGACTTTGGCTATTCTCTCTTGCATCAAATTTGGACTATGTTGGTATTTTGGAGAATTTGGTTTGGTGGTGTGGGAAAACATGTAAATTTAGTTATGGGGCAAAATTTTTGGATTCCCATTTTGTCCTTCATATCAAGTATTGTGGAGATATGATAGTGTGGGCAAACATGCAAATTTAGCTATGGGTAAAGATTGATATTATAAATGTAGTTATGTAAATTTATCTATGTTAATAAATATCATAATTGTAGATTTTAAATTTTTTGCAAATAAATACCATATTATTTTAATCATCATATGGATTGAAATCTACAAAAATATAAAATGTAAAATAAAAATAAAAGAAACTACGATTTTGTCTATTTTTACATCAAAGAAAGTTTTTGATATTTAGTTTCTATGATATTTATGTAAAAAATGCTAAGATCAATATTTGGTGAAATTTAATCCGATTTTCTAAAATTCCCTGAAACTGGTCATCACGAAAGCTGGGCATCCGGGCCTGAGGGTTTTTTTTGAGCAATCAATTACAAATGTGCTATTACTTCAAATTTCAATAATTACAAGTATGGCATCAATTCAAAATTCCTAATTCCTAACCTATAAGGGCACTGATTATTAATGAGTTAGGATTATCATATCTGTTGCTAATGTATCAATGCTTGTTAATAAAATGGGTCAAATGACTGTTATATATAATCTTTTTCATGAACTTGATCTAATATTCTGAAAATTTAAATAGGGATTTGTACTAAAAAGCCCCTCCATACTTCGCTAATGACTAAAAGACCCCATCGTATTTACTTAAAAGACCCCCCCCCCCCCCACACACATTTTCCATCCAAATTTATCGTCCTGTTAGGAAGATGGAGTTGCAGCTTGAGTTTGAGCAGCTCTCTTACCTTCTATTTAGGTAGATCTTTCTTCCACAAAAAGAACCCACATACTCGTTTAATTAAAAATTGGGAACATCTAAAAAATCACTCTCCTTTCGAATAAAGTTGCCCACTAAGTCGAAGCTTGCAATTGATGGGACAATGGCACTCGACAAGCTTGTTGCAGAAGGTTGAGTTAAACAAGCCGACTTCCATGATCAATTTGAGAGATCTTTGATCGAAATCATAACCTTAAAGCTAAATTTTTGGAAAAAAATGGGAATGTTAGAAGATGAAGAGGGGCTGGAGGGTTTAAAACCCCGGCATGATACTCACCGTTAACCCCCTAATAGGGTAATGGAAGATGCAAAAAAAATCTCTTTTTGTCCTGTTAGGGTTTTTTTAGTCCAATTTAAATGTATGGGGGGTCTTTTAAGTAAATACGAAGTATGAGGTTGTCTTTTAGTAATTAGCGAAGTATGGAGGGGCATTTTAGTAAAAAAACCCAATTAAAAAATATTAAAAGTAAAATCTTTTTGTTGTTAATTACTATAGTAACCACTATTATACGACAATTTCAATGAAAATAATCTAAACTTCTCGAACTATTCCAAAAATACGTCAAAATGTTGCTAATTTTCTTTGCTATCTTATAATTTTATTATTTATTATTGCTTAGGTCATTTAGGTTGTTTATACCGACAATCCAGCAATTTCAATCCGAAATGGACAGAAATCCTGACACATGTGCGAACTACTGGCACCTAAAACCTGCACCACCATTGAGATTTGAAGCATTGGGTATACCCAAAGCAAAACACATTCCTAAGTGGATATGATAGAAAGAAAAGGTGAAGCCCGGTTTCTCATCTAAAAGTTGTGCGAAGGTTTCCATCTGAACTTGTTACATTCGAGTGTAGTACCTGACTACATATTTTTCCACTCATTTGGAAACATATCCTGGTTGGTGCCTCAAAAGCCTCTTCAGGCATTTGGAATCTTTAGAGTACCTGAATTGGCAGCTAAATTAACCTCACAAAGCTAGGGCTGTCTGCAAACTGTTGGTTGGTTCTTTATTCATATAACCATCAGAACAAGTCTTGTTTCATATTTAGCTTGCATAGCTGTCACAGAATTTGTCATTCACAAGTTAATAACCTACTGAATGTGAATTGGTCTTTCCTTTGTCTTAGTCCTTTAGTCAATAATATCTTTTTCACCATAGTAATTTTTTATTGTAGCGCTTGGCCCAGAAGTTCCGCAGATTTATGATATATGTTCATGCTAAAGGGATGATTGTTGATGATGAATATGTAATTGTTGGATCTGCCAATATTAACCAAAGATCGATGGATGGATCAAGGGATACTGAGATTGCAATGGGTGCTTATCAGCCTCATCGTACGTGGGCCGCAAAGGGTAGTTATCCCCGTGGACAGGTTTGTATTATTTCTTTGTCAACCTTGATTCTGATCTAATAGCAGTTATTCCATAGTATTGAATTGAAGAGCTACTTGTTGAAAAATAACTTGGCTTCTAAAACCGCTGGGCAATTTAGTAATGTTAAATTTATAGAACATTAATTGCATAAAATGTATCTTGTGCATGTATTTTACTGAAATCCATATTTCAGCATATCAAACTTGCGCAATACTAATTCATTGAAGAAAAGCCAAGGATTTTGCTAAATTGGGGAGACCCCCTGCTTTTGCCAGCTAAGCAGGATATCACCACAACTGCATGCTTTGACGTTAAACATACGCTGATCCCCCCCCCCCCCCCCCCCCCCCATTTTGTGATTTTCTTCTGGTAGTATTCCTTGTTAAGAGTATTAACCATATGCTGTCAGTGAAAAAGCGACAGAAAACAAATGCAATAGAGAGAATGATGTTGCTGCAATGGCAATATTATCAACGTATATAAAGCTGTCGATCAAGTACACCTTTTTAAAAAGTCGCGATGATATCATGCAATAATAATGGAAAAGAGAGGGAGTTTCCTGCTAGTAGGCCTAAAAATGTGATCTTTATTTTTACACTTGAAATATCTGTGTTCCATTTAACCACGTTACGAAGAAGTACATCTGAGATATTTGTGTTACTAATGTGGTGCATATGCTTGCACTCCATGAATATTTAAGGATTTGAGTTTGTTCTGATGTGCTAACAAAATAAATTTCATGTTTTTGCTACTTTTCTCTTTGTAACTGTGATCAAGGGACATCCATACTAGGAATCTTGCATCCATGTGACATTTTCCTTCTCGGGACTAGCTAACCGAACACTGCAATGCCTATCTATGCAGGTTTATGGGTATAGAATGTCTCTATGGGCCGAACATTTGGGAAGACTGGAAGATTGCTTCCAAGAACCAAAAACTGTGCGTTGTGTTAGGCGAGTGAACCAACTCGCAGAAGAGAATTGGCAGACCTTTGTGGGCCCTGAGAATAATGAGATGAAAGGGCACCTGATGAGATATCCAATTCATGTGGAGAGAAATGGAAGAGTCCGTGCCTTGTCAGGATACGAAAACTTCCCTGACGTAGGCGGAAAGGTTCTCGGAGCTCACACTACGCTTCCTGATGCTCTCACAACTTAATTAGAAGACTAAATAACTGTGCTAAAGCGAAAAATGTTTATGCATAGAGTTCGTTCGATGCACAAAGTATGGTCTTAGAATTGCTTGGATGGTTGAGGGCCTAGGAGATATCTAATGTAAGAAGATTGTCCTCACTGCGGATCATCTTTTGATGTTTGGGCAAATTATATGTATTGTATGGAACAAACAGATTCGTGGACAGCGGAGCAAATGGCTTCGTGGAACCACTAATTTAGATCCTATGGCACATGTTGACATCTGTCATATCTGAATTGTGATGTACCACTGATATAGATCCCAAACTGAGAACTTGAAACAAACATCATTTATTGCATCCTTTCTTTTTATTTGTATTCTGGATAAATATATGCTAAATGTTTTGTTCAATATTCTACCTTTTCCCTTTATTGTTAATACCAACTTAACAAATTTTTAATTGAACTAAATGGGTTGGGGTCGACTTCAGGTAATTAGCTGTGGTTGTTGCACCCATTAATTTTTTTTTGAGTTCTACTGCTAAAGTCCGGACAAAATTTGGGATTAGACACATTTTCAAAACTAGTTAGGGATCTAGACACGTTTTATAACTGTTTAGAGATTTAGTACATATGGGCCACTTCACTGCCACATAAGCGCCACATAGGATTGGTAGTTTGGGCTGATGCCGGGTCCAATTCTGCATTTTGCAAGTGCGAAAAAGCCTAGAGAGCCAAGTTGTCCAATTCCGCACTTGCAGAGTGCCGAATAGGCACTTAGCCACATCTAGAAACCATATCTCAGCAGTTGGGTTTCTGTGTGTGGGCTTATTTCACACTTTGGAAACGCGGAATAGGCATATGTGTGGGGATTGGTCTTTTCCGCACTTTGCAAGTGTGGAATAGACCCCAACCAGAGAACCAAGTCTGTTACTTGGTGTCTGGCAGAGGCCTTATCCCCAACTAGATTTTCTTTACGCCCATTTGCATTGAAACTGATCCACACAAATGAAAATCATTGTTAAAACTTAAAATCTATAAAAGCTACGGAAGCTTTGTAAATTTCAAACAAAAAACTGATAGCACTCCCTTTGTAAATTTTGACTAAATTCATATACAACATCAATAAAATAAATGCTACCCAAGACAGGAGCTAACTTGACGCCAAACACGGCAAAGACACAATCCACATAAAATATACAATGTCTGAAGGCGAAGAACAACAAACGGAAGGCAATAAACAGTATATATAAATAAATACATACATCTCATGAAATTTAATAAAAGCAAATATAAAAGAGAGTGTCACATCAAGCATGACAAAGCCCGTGAAATCCTAGATCGGTCGCAGCGGCGCTGAGATGGACCGGGTATATCCTTCGGTTGTGTGGCTGGCTGTGAGGGTCCAGATTGGTTCGTAGCTCTAGAAGGACCAGTTTTGCCCCTATGTCGGCGACGTTGATGTTGAAAAATCACGTTCACTGGTGCTCAAGGGGGTGGAGGAGGATCTACACTTCGTATCGGATGGTGTTGGAAAAAATGTCCGACTGATCTCCAAATGGTCTCGATCCCATTCGCTGATATCGTATGTCCGCCTATTACATTGTCCGCGACATCATGGACCTGAAACAAGACGTCGGCATGTAACATAAACAAGTAAATATCTCAAATATATAATATTAAGAAATTACATAATAAAAAGTAGAAATCAACAACAAAATTTTACTATCTCACGCTCTGCGGGTCTCTACGGTTCATACTTAACCCTGGAGGACACGCCGTCTGAGTGTACCGCCAAGTTATCCTCGATACTAGCCCTGGTAACCTTCTATCGGTAAAGACGGATCTCTCTGGTGTACGACAAACAGAGCTCGTGCATCCCATTGAAGGATGTAGATATGTCGAAAAGCCCTTCAATCTACAGCTCTACTTCTCCGTGTGACTCGATCAATATGCTCTACCGGATTCGGGATGTGTTGTACAAGCCCGAGCTGTCGTAATACACGGTCGGGGACATGATATGCGGCGATGCCAAAACAGATAATAGGTGTCATGGCATGCCAAATATCTGGAAACCGTAACACATCCGGTAGAGCCCAGTAGATATCCAGTGTATATGGCATCCTGAGTACAGCTCGGTCCGGGAGCATATCTAACACATTTCAGTAAAACTCGAGCGACCTTGCGAATGTCCTATCCTATGTTCGATCGACGTTAAACCTGTAACGCAACAATAAAGTATTGTAATTCAGGAGTCACACTTACGATTCACAACGTCAAATTTAGTAAAGGTTGATTTTAATTAGATAACTTATAGTTTTACTTACACCCTAATGGTTGATCTCCATCTAGCTGGATCTTCTGGATAAGTGTAGGACAACCGGTGGATAGTCGGGTCCAGCACCACATCTGTAGATATCTTACTTTATTAGATATCGATATATTTAACATGATAACAAAATCTATTAAGTATTTCAAATTTTTACCTGAAAAAGATAAAGACAGCCACCTATAATATTGCGCTTCTGTAGAGCGACAGAGATTAACTCCTCGTAAAGGTAAGCGAGCACGACACTCCCCCACGACAATGTGCCATATATGTCTAGATCAGCTAATAATGATAGCCACATAAGGTGTACCATATTCTTCGATGTGTCGTGAAATAAAGACGTCCCAAGCTGATGAAGAATATAAGCACGTACGTATTGCTTGACCGTCGCTTGATCTATATCATTTTCGGGGGATCAAATGTCTCGCGAAGCCATGTAAGCCTGATAGCACTTCCTTTCATTTGTGCGGAAGCCCGACCAAGATGCTTAATGTAAAGTTGTCGCCCGTCGTGACCCGTATCCCCTGTCACTGGTGGACCGTAGATGTGCAAGCCAAGTAGTACAACAACTCCTGAAGGGTAATCTTTATCTTCCCCACAGGAAAATGAAATGTGAAGGTCACTGGCCTCCATTACTCGGTCAACGCTGTAATGAAAGGATGGTCTAGACGAATGTAGTCAATTCTCGAGTAGTGATTAAACCCTGCACATGCTAACCCAGTCTGCATACGTGTATCTCCAATCTCCCATGACCTAATCTGCTATAAGTGAGCAGTACATGTTAAAACGACGTTCTCCTGCACATTAAACAAACAAACTTATTAGAAATATACAATTAGAAGCAAGTAGTACAAGTACTATATTGAACTGAATTAATTTCTTACCATCAAGCATGTCGTCGCCCGATATTGGTCCGACAGGTATAAAACAGATGGATCTACAGGTCCTGAGTCCATCGATATAATATCTGCCAAAAGCAATAAGTCAAAGATAAGTGCCAATTATACATTAATGAATGCAATACGTAACTGTAGATAAAATACAATATATTGAACGAATACAATACGTAACTGATGATAAATGATACAATACATTAGGCGACGTAATACAATACTGTCAATAGGATACAATACATCACCGAACACGATATATCAAGCGACACGATACATAACGGTTCTTCTACATCATTGTGGTTGATTTTGAAGTTAATGTGGAAGGTTAGGACATCATGATTTTTTATGACCACAGGTTTTGCAATTACTGCACTTGTTCTGTCTTTTCACCCCTTCGCGCCCTTCATCCATAGCATCCTTTGATACGAAAGCTTGGAGGCCTGTCTTTCTTTCTTGTATTGCAGGATAGGAATATACATGGCCCAGGATATTCCTCCTAGTGTCGTTGATCTGGAACATGGCTAAACAAATGGGCATACGACTCTCGATAGTATTGTGCGCAATACTCTCCACGGCATAAGATCCCGTATGATATGTTTTATCCCCCTGAAGCTCATGAACAAGCTGCCATCACATGTTTGCATGGAACCATTTGTATTAAAGATATATTACCACTACAACGACATCTATTATCATCTATACCGACGTCATACGCAATTCCATACCCAACGATATTTAGAGAATCGACGAAGTTGGTAATTTCTCGCATCAGCATTTCTTTTAGCCAATATACTCTCATTTGTCGGAGTGAACAGTGTGTCCCATTTAGCCACTGCTTCGCGACGAGTGACGAAGTACGTGTTGAGATAGTAGAAGGTTCTAGCAATCGATGCATGTATCGGTAATGCACAAGCTCCTTTAAGAATACCATTAAAACTCTCGGAGCAAGTCATAGTCATAATATATATCTTACACCGCCGTCCATACATAATGCCTAACGATCTTAGTACCCCTTAAACTTTTGTTAACCCAATCATCTGCCTCCGGATTTAATTCTCTAATACAGGCTCTTTTTTGTGCATAAACTAGAGGGTCCAAACAATAACCGGTTTCATACAACAAAGCTGTAATGATTCGTCTTTGGTTTTTTTTCGAGAAATTAGTTCTGATATGCCTCAAACAGTAGCGATGATAATGGGACGTACGCTAGCCTTGAGCTAGTGCCCTTGGAAGCCCCTTCATCCGATCAGGCAATCATGTAATTTGGTGACAGCTTACACTGGGGATACACACACAAATACATGCAAAGAACCATTCCCAATTTGCTTCAGTTTCACCACCGACAACCACAAACGCCAAAGGATACAGCCCTCCATCTGCATCCATCCCGGTAGCAACAAGCAAAGCCCCCTTATATTTACCATATAAGTGTGTACCATCAATGCTCAGAACTGGACGACGGTATTCAAATCCTTTAATTGATGGTCCAAATATGCAGAACACGCCGGTAAACTGGCCTGTTGTTAGAGTCAGGTTTTCGTAGGTGATCTTGTAGATTGTGCCGAGATTACTGTTCGTGATTGCTTTCAGGTACCGCAGTAGAGTTTGGTATGATTTCTCCCAATACCCAAATATCATGTATAAAGCCTTCTTTCTCGCCTCCCACGCTTTGAAATAAGAAATATTAATTTGATATGTCCTTTCCATTTGATTTTGAATGGCAACCGGTATCATATCAAGACGCCCCTTCAACAAAGGCAAGATGCACTGGCATATAAATGTTGATGTGGTATGTTTGTGCTCCACATCCCCTACAATATTTCGGCACTGATGCTCTGGATTATATTCCTTTATGGTGAAGTGTGTTGAATGCGCCCACTGTTTTGATATTATTGCATGAAGTTTCCAAAGACATTGTCCAGGGCTCGTACTTGAATTGTTATCACACAACACGGTGTGCTTTGTTTTAATACTCCTGGCCGTTTTGAATGACACACGCCTCTTAATAGACCATACACCGACTTCTTCAATCAATTTTTCCTTCGTCGTAGACATCTGTCCGGCTTGAAATCCGACATTATCGTCCGTTCATGTCGCCCAACGAGTGTCATCGCTGATCATATCCTCGGTAGCATATGCTTCTACCATGGTATCATCAATCGCCTCATCAGGATGTGGCTTTTCGAACATAACATATTCGTTGTTAGCATATGCTTAATGCACCCACCGATCGTCCACTTCATCTTGGTCTACGTGCTGCATACTGTCTTCTTGCATGCAACCATCTCCTTCACGATCGGTATCTACATCATCACCATCTCTCTCGTTTTCGGGGTCATCTTTTTCTTCAACATGATATAAGGAAGATGGCCCTGCGTAAGGTGTTCCAAATCCTAAAGATGCATCGGCACCAAACTCCCCTTGCATTGAACTTTGTGTTTGCATATGCTCCGGTACAAAAATTGAAGACCTACGCGACATATGAATTCAAATATCAATTAATCATGATTCGATATACGATGAGTATTGTCAGTTTTATTTAAAATAGTATGTTACTTATTCGCTCCAGCCATCCCTATTATGAAATCCGTATTGCACGGATTTGACATTGTCTGGCCATACAAATTCCAATCACAGTTATACATATCCGTGTCAACCTGCGTGCCATAGAATGAAACTTGCATGGAATTGAATGTGTCATCATGCACGTTCGGCTCTCCGGGACTGCACATAGCCGTATTGAGCATGCGTGTAAATTCCTCTTGTGGTTCATAAGCTTGATGTGATTGTGTTGCTTCTTGAGGCGATTGTACTTCTTCTTGATGCGGTTGTACAGTTTCTTTCACCACCAATACCTGTATTGATGGATTTTCAGGATACAAACTAAGTATCATGCTTGTGTCCTCATCATCGGCTACTTCAACGTTTGTGTATTCTTGACTTGTGATCAGAACCTTACATACCAATTCGATCTTATAATTTCTCGGATTTATCCGCGTGGTTGCATAAATCTTTAGCTTCAACTCATTGTATGGGCACGATTTATTAACTCTCATCATTTTACTTTTTTCACCAACATAGTTCGGCCTTCCACCCGCTTCAATGTTTAAGGTGCCGTTATGATAATAAATCAACACAACATTCTCATTTGCCATCGCACCTAATATTAATAATAATTGTGAAATTATTGAAAACTCAAGAAACAAACTTATACACTTTACAGTATTCACAACAACATTCAATACTCTATTTTAATTTAAATCCAGTGCTTATGAATTTTACCAACCCCTAAAATATATCGATCATAACTCACACAAAAACATCAAATTACCCTAACCCTAACCCCTAAAATACCCTAAGCTTAACACTAAAAAAACCTAAATTACCCTAACACTAACCCCTAAAATACCCTAACCCCTAAAATACTCTAAATTACCCTAACCCCAGCACTAAAATACTATAAATTACCCTAACCTTAACAATAAAATACTCTAACCTAATACTTACTAATTAAAAACCCAAAATTACAATAGTTTCAAACAAATTATTTTAAATTAAAACTCACTCATGAGGAAGAGGGGTTTGGTCTCGACGAGGAAGGGATCGGTCACAATAGAGAGATTCGAAGGAGGAGGAGGATGGGTGCTGGAGTTCGACCTTGGAGGAGAGGACTGAAGATCGACGGTGGAGGGGGGGCTCGGCTTCGAAGAAAGATGAAAGGGAGAGAGAGATTGATAGGAGAGAGAGATATCGAGAGGAGAGAGAGGGAGAGAGATCGAGAGGAGAGAGATGTCGAGATATAGGGGAGAGAGAGAGTCTGATATATTAAAGGGGAAAAGGGGTGGGGCCAAGCGTGAAACCGTGTGCCAGTATATTCCATACTTTGCAAGTGCGGAATATACTTGGCCAACAGAGACCTGGCTCTCTGGATGTGGCCAAATCAAATCCCGCACTTTGCAAGTGCGGAATATACTTGGCCAATAGAGACTTGGATCTCTCGATGTAGCCAAGTCAAATTCGGTACTTGTAAAGTGCAGAATAAGACTTGGCCTCATCTATTGTGAGGCCAAAGTTCAATTCCGCACTTTGCAAGTGCGGAATCTGACTTTCCCTAATTTTGCCTGGGTGAAGTCTATGTTCCGCACTTGCAAAGTGCGTAATTGGACTTCAGCACTTTCCAAACTGGTCATCCTACGTGTCAACGATGTAACCCAAATGTGCTAAATCCCTAAATAGTTTTAAAAGTAGCTGAATTCCTTAATTAGTTTCTAATTAAAGATAAATCCCAAATTTTGTCGGCTAAAGTCCCAAAATGGGTCGTCCCTCTTGTTATATCCTTGTGTATTACGACAACTGCACCTAATTACCTATAGTTGACCGCAACCACATACACTCTTCATATCCGAAGTCTTTACCATTGAGAAGAATTGCTTATAGTTGACCGCAACCACATACACCGGAAAATGCACGATCAAGAAAAGAAAGGAGAAGAAGAAGAAGGGATTTGTTCTCTGGGTTGTGGCTCTGGGTTAGAGACGAGGCGAGGCGAGAGGTAACTCCGACGATGGGGTTTTTCCGGTAAGGCAGTGGCTGCAGTTGGGTTGCAGGGTTGTTGGGTCGGGTTCTTATGCAGGGAAAAGAGGCGTGGGTCTGGGGAGTAGGAGAGAGGAGAGAGGAGAAGTGATGGCGAGGGGTGGCTGATGAGGGTGGTCGGAGTCATGCCGTTGCCGACGATCCGGGCAACCCAGTGGACGTCCCCAGCCAGCGTGGTCACATTCTTGCTTAGCCTAGTTCAGTTCTGTTTGCGCGTGTGTGCATTGCGACATTTAACCGATGTCGGACGCAACGTACGCACCCCGTCGTGAGATCCGATCAGGCAAGTTTATCTTGCTACATACTATGACATATATTTTGCATCCATATGAATAAAAATATTACATGTTTATTGCATTGTGCATCCCATGTTACCGTTTTACCGTTTTACGATACCCGTTCATGTCCGTATCATTTATTATATATTTAGTTGCATGCCGGAACCTGATTATTTCATGTTACTGTTGGATTAGTGCACCATACTTGATAGTATGTATCATACGTAGTCATGGAGTTATAGGTGTGATCCCTGATAGACAGTTATGCATTCGTGCTTTTATCGTACTTCGATATTTGGTACAGTTTTACTTTTGGGCATCCGTTTGATACACTATGCACTACCTGACATGACCTGATACACCACTGCTTGACTTGATACCTGACCTTGTTACTAATGCCGACAATCCTGACTTGTTGTCCTGACGGACGTATTCTGTTGTCTGCATAGACAAACCTGTACCTGCTTGATCCTGTGTTGGCATTAGCTCCAGATTTATCAATACCTGAATTGAACACATAACTTAGGGGTAAGGGGAAATCAATGATGAAACCTGACTTGTAACTCAACAGTTCTACGCTTATACCGAACAGTTTTGGGGGATAGGCCGGTTCCGGGATGCTGCTGCTGATATCATTCGTTTGTACATGTTTCCTGTTTAGTGCTTAGCGGCACGTCTCAGATTCAGTCCGAGAGTCTTGACTGTGGTCCCTGGCACGCACGGGATACTATTGAGTTATATCGATGATTCCATTAAATTGATTTCACAAACTTTAGAATAGCTAACCCAGTAGTACGGTTTAGATTACTCACCGCACTTCACGTACACTTTTACACCTCACTGTTTCATATCCGAGTTACTTATTAGATTCATTCGTGCCTGCATGTCTTGTTTCATCCTGGTTATATTTTATTGTTGATATTATGACGCACTGACGTCTGGGTTCTGCATGGCCCAGTTCCTCTATTTTTGTTGCAGGCTGACCGGGAGTATTTCAGCAGACATGCCGAGCAGTGAGGAGCATGTTAGTGATGGTTTAGCTTAGTTTCCTTTCTGCAGTTTATTTCCTGATGTGAGTCCGTATTTGGGACGTTTTTTCTCCAGATGTTACTGTTTATTGGATTTTGTTGCTTCCGCATATATATATTTCTTGACCCGTTTATTCTGGCAGATGGATATGTATTAGTTAGTTTTATATTTTTCCTGTTCTTGATATCTTACAAACAGCCGTAATGTTACTGTGGAGGGATGTTTTCTAGACACGGGTAGCATGGTTGGCTCTGTCACGTGCCGATCTTAGCGCACTCTGGGAAGCGTGGCGTGACAGGAACTCTGTCACGCCACGCTTCCCAGAGTGCGCTAAGATCGGCACGTGACAGAGCCAACCATGCTACCCGTGGCTAGAAAACATCCCTCCACAGTAACATTACGGCTGTCTTTAAGATATCAAGAATAGTAGAAATAAAATAATCTATCTAATACATGTCCATCTGCCAGAATAAACGAGTCAAGAAAAAACGTCCTAAATAAGGGATCACATCAGGAAATAAAGCTGCGGAAAGGAAACTAAACTAAACTATCACTAACATACTCCTCACTGCTCGGCTTGACGGCTGAAATATTCCTGATCAGCCTGCGAAAGAGATAGAGGAACTGGGTCATGCAAAACCCAGACGTCAGTGCGTCATAATATCAAACGATAAAAATATAACCAGGATGCAACGAGATATGCAGGCATGAACATGAACAGTAACATGAATATAATCAGGTAAACACAGATATAAAACAGTGAGGTGTATGAGTGTATATGTCGTGCGGTGAGTAATCTAAACTATACTACCGGGTTAATTACTCTCAAGTCTTTGAAATCAATTTAATAGAATCTCAGGTAAACAAACCCTGTCACGCCCCGCTTCCCAGAGTGCGCTAAGATTGGCACGTGACAGAGCAAACCATGCTACCTGTGGTTAGGAAACATCCCTCCACAGTCACATTACGGCTGTCTATAAGATATCAAGAACAATAAAAATATAAAACTATCTAATACATGTCCATCTGCCAGAATAAACGAGTCAAGAAATATATAAGTGGAAGCAATAAACTCCAATAAACAGTAACATCTGGAATTACGTCCCAAATACGGGCTCACATAATAAAAGCCGCGGAAAGAAACTAAACTAAATATCACTAACACGATCCTCGCTGTTCGGCTTGACGGCTAAAATACCCCTGGTCAGCCTGTGATAGAGATAGAGAAACTGGGTCATGAAAAAGCCAGACGTCAGTGCGTCATAATATCAAACAATAGTAATAACCAGGATGCAACAAGATATGCAGGCATGAATATAAGTCAACAACATGAATATGACAGTGAGGTGTGTATGTGTATGTGAAGTGCGATAAGTAATCTAAACTATATTACTGGGTTATCTACTCTCAAGTCTGTGAAATCAATTTAATAGAATCGTAGATGTAACTCAATAGTATCTCGTGCATGCCCGGGACCACGGTCAAGACTCTCGGGCTGAATTCGAGACGTACCGCTAGGCAGTAAACAGGAAACATGTACAGACGAATGATGTCAGCAGCAGCATCCCGGGGATGGCCTAGCCCGTAAAAATGATCAGTATAAGCGTCGTACTGTCGAGTTGCAAATCATGTTTCATCATTGATTTCCCCTTACCCTTAAGTTATGTATTCAAATCAGGTATTGATAAATATGAAACTAATGCCAACACAGGATCATGCGGGTACAAGTTTGTCTATGTAGAAAACATGACATGTCCATCGAGACAACAAGCCAGGGTTGTCGGCATTAGTAACAAGATCAGGAATCAAGTCAAGCAGTGGTGTATCAGGTCATGTCAGGTAATGCACAGTGTATCAAACGGATGTCCAACAGTAAAATGTAGTAAGTATCGAATCACGGTAAAACACGGATGCACAAGTGTTTATCAGGGATCATATCTACAACTCCATGACTGCGTAGGATGCACATTATCAAGCATGGGGTACTAACATAACAGTAACATGAAATTATATGATATGGCATGTAACTAGAGATGCAATAAATGATACGGATGCGAATGGGTATCGCAAAACAGTAAAACGGTAACATGGGATGCACAATGCAATAAACATGTAATATTTTTATTCATATAGATGTAAAATATATATCATAGCATGTAGCAAGATAGACTTGCCTGATCGGATCTCACGACGGGTGCGTACGCTGCGTCCGACGTCGGGTAAACGTCGCAATGCACACACGCACGTACAAGACTGAACCAGGCTATGCAAGAAAGTGACCACGCTGTACGAGGACGTCTACTGGGTCGCCCGGATCGTCGGCGACGTGCACGGCTCCAGCGACGATCGGAAAAATACAACTCAAGAAGAAGAAAGAGAAGAAGAAAAAAGAAGAAGTGGTCTGCTGTGATGAGGCTGCGGAGTTCAAGGCTCTGGGTCAGAGAAGGCGACGAGGGGGTGATGTCGATGATGGGCCGTCGAAGGCAAGGATGCAGGCAAGGGCTTTCCGACAATCGGGCAGTGGGCTTCTTGAAGTCGTGGATTGGGTTCTGCAGGGAAATGAGGCTTAGGAAAGGAGGTGGTGGTTTCAGGGGAGAGTGGCGAGGGGAGAAGTGGTGGCGAGGGGTGAGGCCGATGGGGGTCGGAGCTCTGGTGAGGGTTCGGTGGGGCTGTGGTCGCAACGAGGATGAGGGAGAGAGGGAGGTGAAGAGGAGGTGGTCGAGGAGGAGAGGCGAGGTGATGGTCGGCGACGTC
This sequence comes from Agapanthus africanus, assembly GCA_030015575.1. Lineage (NCBI taxonomy): Eukaryota > Viridiplantae > Streptophyta > Magnoliopsida > Asparagales > Amaryllidaceae > Agapanthus > Agapanthus africanus. Next base: position 144,587,154 of record JASDDO010000024.1, on the reverse strand, counting down.
GACGAGCGAGCGCCGGCATGGGTTCGGGCTTCGCCAGGAGGAAGGCGAAGGCGGGAGAAATAGGGAAGATGAGGACGTGGGTTTTGGGGAACATGGGAATAGTTAAGAGAGAGAGAAATATATATATATATATATATATATATATATATATAGAGAGAGAGAGAGAGAGAGAGAGAGAGAGAGCGAGAGAGAGAGAGAGGCAGGGATTGGATAATAATTAGGATAAAATATTTTTAGTTACAAAAAATAAAAAATCGTATATTATTAACAGTTTATACAGTGAAGAATATAATATTGATTATATTTTAGATTTTGGCTAATACAAAAATAGTCCAAAACATGTCTGGGTTGGGTCTAAAATTACGGTTTAAAAATACGGATAATATACGTATCAACCAAAACCAAAATACGATATCCGGGTAATGAAAATGCATACCCCCAAGAACGGATGCACGTAGCGTGTACGCAGTGATCCAAACGGGTCCGTTTTACTAAACGGAACAAGAACAAGATGTACGGATGCCACAACAGGGTTAGGGGTATGATGCAGGCCATGCTAGATATTTTTAAAATATATTATTAGACATTACTTGTTTTATAAAAAAAATGCAGATGCCCGATATAATGCAGATATACATGATATACAATATGGAAGTGCATGGATCCTCCGCACAAGCAGGGATAAAACACAAACAGGAATCAAGACGGGTTTTCAGCATGCGGGTCGGGTCGGATGCAAACACAGATACCCATTATACTATTCGCACCCATAACAGCAATAAATCAAGAAATAACTACTCGATATATATAGAATAATCAAATCAAGCATGGTATAATGAACCAGGGTGTTACATTATACCCAACTACAAAAAGAATTTCGTCCTCGAAATTCCCGGAACAAGAGAAGACAAGCAAACATGAATCTACGAGAAGAGCGGTGGAAATTTCTGTCGAATCTCGTCTTCTCTTTCCCAAGTCGATTCTCCGTGCGAACGATTCCCCCATGAAATAAGTATTAGATGGATAACCTTGTTCTTGAGGACCTTTTCTCTTCGATCAACAATCGACATTGGTCGTTCTTTATAGGTCAAGTCCTCCCTTACTGTCAGCCCTAAATGATCCAGCACGTGCGTCTCATCTTGAACACGTCATGAACACTCGCCAATGAAGGTGGTAAAGCCAATCGATAAGCTACTTCTCCAACGCGCTCAATAATATCGAAAGGCTCCACGAATCGAGGGCTAAGCTTGCCTCGACTCCCAAAACGAATCACTCCTGTAATTGGTGATATCTTCAAGAATACAATATCACCAACAATGAACTCTAAAGGTCTTCTCGATGTATCGGCCAACTCTTCTGCCGATCTTGTGCTGCCTTCATGTGATTCCGGATAGTATTAACTTTCTCCACGGTTTGCACGACAAGATCCGGTCTCAACAATCTTTGTTCTCCAATATCGTTCCAACAAACAGGTGAGTGACACTTGCGACCATATAAAGCTTCGAATGGAGCCATATGGATAGTCGCATGAAAGCTATTATTATACGAAAACTCCACCAAGTGTAGATGATTCTCCCATGAACCCTTGAAGTCCAACATGCAAGCTTTCAACATATCTTCAAGAGTTTGGATCGTTCACTCTAACTGGCCGTCAGTCTAAGGATGATAAGCGGTGCTAAACTTCAATCGCGTCCCAAAACTTTCCTGTAAACTCCTCCAGAAGTGCGATAAGAATAGGGTATCACGATCGGAAACGATGTTCACAGGTACTCCATGCAATCTCACAATCTCCTGCATGTACCGCTCTGCTAATGCTTTCGTCGACTGACCAACTCTAAACGGTATGAAATGAGCTGTCTTCGTCAATCGATCAACAATCACCCAAACTGCATTATTACCCTTTGGACTCCGTGGTAAAGCTGTCACGAAATCCATGGTTATATGTTCCCACTTCCACTGAGGAATCAGAAGCGGTTGCAATAAATTAGCTACTCTTTGATGTTCAGCCTTGACTTGCTGTCACACCAAGCACTTCGCTACAAAGCGAGCAATCTCTCTTTTCATGCCTTCCCACCAGAAATGCTGTCGTAGATCACGGTATATCTTCGTGCCTCCTGGATGTACGGAATATGCGGAACTGTGCGCCTCCTTCATAACCTCTTCACGAATATCTCTTTTCGGCACATACAAATGGCTACCATATCGAAACGAACCATCCTCATGAATCAACAAGTCCGTTCGAAGTCCCGCTTCAACCTGTTCTCGAAACTTCTGCAATCTCGGATCGTGCGACTATGCTGCTTTAATGTTATCGATCAATGATGACTGAACTTGCAGCTGCATCAACTGTCCTGAAGAATGCGGTAACACGATCTCCAACTCGAATCTCCGAAAATCATTGATAATTTTCTTCTGTGCTGTCAACATCCGAATTGCTAGCAACCGACTAAGTGCATCCGGCACTACATTAACTTTCCCGGGATGGTACTTGAGATCAAGATCATAGTCAGCCATCAGCTCTAACCATCTACGCTGCCTCATGTTAAGCTCTTTCTGTGTGAACACGTACTTTAGGCTTTTGTGATCGGTGAGTACTTCGACCCTTTCGCCCAATAAGTAGTGTCTCCAAATCTTCAAGGCGAAAATCACTGCTGCAAGCTCCAAATCATGAGTTGGGTAATTCTTCTCATGGGTCTTCAACTGTCTCGATGCGTAAACTATAACATTTTCATGCTGCATAAGAATACATCCCAAACCTTTCCCAGATGCGTCGTTATGAATAACCAATCCTCCGGTACCGTCTGGCACGGTCAAAATAGGAGCGGTTGTTAATCTTTGCTTCAAAACCTCAAAAGCTGACGCATAACTATCCGTCCATATGAACGGAACCTCTTTTCGCATAAGCTTGGTCAAAGGCTCAGATAAACGAGCAAAATTCTCCACGAACCTTCTGTAATATCCGGCAAGTCCAAGAAAACTTCTGATCTCCGCTACGTTCTTCGGAATCGGCCAATCTTGAACGACTACAATCTTCAGAAGATCAACAGTGATTCCATCTCCGGATACGACATGCCCTAAAAACTTCACTTTTTCGAGCCAAAACTCCCACTTGCTCATCTTCGAATATAATCTTTCTTGCCTCAACGTTTGCAGTGCGATTTTCAAGTGTTCATCATACTCTTCTAGGCTCCTCGAATAGACCAGAATATCATCGATAAACACCACTATAAACTGGTCTAAGAACGGTGAAAAGATTCGGTTCATCAAGTCCATAAATATCGCCGATGCGTTCGTGACTCCGAATGGCATCACTAAAAACTCGTAATGTCCATATCGAGTTCGGAACGCAGTCTTGCAAATATCTTTTGATTTTACTCGAACCCGATGATATCCGGATCGCAAATCCAGCTTTGAAAATACCCTCGCGCCACTGAGTTACTCGAATAATCCGCCAATGCGAGGGATCGGATACTTGTTCTTAATAGTTACCCGGTTTAATTCTCGATAATCGATGTACATCCTCCGTGTGCCATCTTTCTTCTTGACTAGAAGAACTGGAGCCCCCAGGGTGAATTGCTGCTGCGAATTTAACCCTTCTCTAATAATTCGGTAACCTGCTTCTTGATTTCTTCCAACTCCACTGGTGACATCGGATAATACACCTCCGAAATTGGCGTTGCGCCAGGAACAAGATCAATCGCGAACTCCACATCTCGTTTTGACGGTAAACCCGAGATGTCTTCGAACACGTCCATGAACTCTCGAACTACTGCTAGCGCTTTCTCCTTATCAACTTCCATCGACGTAAGAACAGTGCTTGTCGGCCTAGCCCTAAACTCGACTGGCCTGACAGATCCGCTAAGTCCTGTGAAAACAAACTCCGGATGTCCGGAAATCTGGAAAATCACTTTCTTCGCCCTACAATCAATGTGAGCGTGGAAAGTACAGAGAAAATCATTCCCAAGACAACATCATAATTACCAGTATCGATCACCAAGAAATCCGCAAATAACAGTTGAACAATCTTTACACTCACTACTAGATAAAATTTTCCCATTCCCAGTGTGTATGTCCCAACAATTAGACATGGCTGTGCAAGAAATTGAGTGTGCAACAATAAACTTGGATGACATAAAACAATGGGATGCACCTGGATTGAATAATGCTAAAGCGGGAAAATCAGGAACAAGTAGGATAACGGAAAAAAGTTTATCTGAAGCCAAGATACCGAAGAAGATAAGCACGATAAACAGGATTCAAGCTTGCGATAAAACGTGAACTGGTAAGTAATGAAACCAAGAGAAGCAAGGTAAAATAACGACTATAAAATAAGGAAATGAATCAAGTCTAGGACTCCAAGTTACTTAAATAGAGTACCGCATTGTAACCATACTGCAGTTCATAGTTACAATCACATAACTCCGTTCAAGTCGCCCAAATCCTAGTATCAGAATCAAAGGAATAGGACGGGAGAAACAATAGGAATCAGGAGGATTCCAAGTTGAGATGCAAAGTCATTTCCATCTCGACAAGATAAATGGTCAAGAGAAAGATAAGATTCAAGAATGGCAAGATGGTAATGTCGCAGGACATGTTTCTAATTACGGGTCTTCTGATTCGTGTATTGGGTCCAATACCCAACTACAAAAGAATCAAACCGGATTAACCTAAATACTATGGCTCTGATACCAAACAAAGCATGTCACGCCCCGCTTCCCAGAGTGCGCTAAGATTGGCACGTGACGGAGCCAACCATGCTACCTGTGGTTGAAAACATCCCTCCACAGTCACATTACGGCTGTCTATAAGATATCAAGAACAGTAAAAATATAAAATTATCTAATACATGTCTATCTGCCAGAATAAACGAGTCAAGAAATATATAAGCGGAAGCAATAAACTCCAATAAACAGTAACATCTGGAATTACGTCCCAAATACGGGCTCACATCAAGGAATAAAAGCCGCGGAAAGAAACTAATCTAAATATCACTAACACGATCCTCACTGCTCGGCTTGATGGCTAAAATATTCTTAGTCAGCCTGCGATAGAGATAGAGGAACTGGGCCATGCAAATCCCAGACGTCAGTGCGTCATAATATCAAACAATAGTAATAATCAGGATGTAACAAGATATGCAGGCATGAATATAAGTCAACAGCATGAATATGATAGTGAGGTGTGTATGTGTATGTGAAGTGTGATAAGTAATCTAAACTATATTACTGGGTTATCTACTCTCAAGTCTGTGAAATCAATTTAATAGAATCGTCGATGTAACTCAATAGTATCCCGTGCATGCCCGGGACCACGGTCAAGACTCTCGGGCTGAATTCGAGACGTACCGCTAGGCAGTAAACAGGAAACATATACAGACGAATGATGTCAGCAGCATCATCCCGGGGCTGGCCTAGCCCATAAAACTGATCAGTATAAGCGTCATACTGTCGAGTTGCAAATCAGGTTTCATCATTGATTTCCCTTTACCCCCAAGTTATGTATTCAAGTCAGGTATTGATAAATATAAAACTAATGCTAACACAGGATCAAGCGGGTATATGTTTGTCTATGTAGAAAACATGATATGTCCATCGGGACAACAAACCAGGGTCGTCGGCATTAGTAACAAGATCAGGAATCAAGTCAAACAGTGGTGTATCAAGTCATGCCAGGTAGTGCACAGTGTATCAAATGGATGCCCAACAGTAAAATGTAGCAAGTATCGAATCACGGTAAAACACGGATGCACAAGTGTTTATCAGGGATCACATCTACAACTCCATGACTGCGTAGGATGCACATTATCAAGCATGGGGTACTAACATAACAGTAACATGAAATTATATGATATGGAATGTAACTATAGATGCAATAAATGATACGGATGTGAACGGAACGGGTATCGCAAAACAGTAAAACGGTAGCATGCGATGCACAATGTAATAAACATGTAATATTTTTATTCATATATATGTAAAATATATATCATAGCATGTAGCAAGATGGATTTGCCTGATCGGATCTCACGACGGGTGCGTACACTGCGTTCGACGTCGGGTAAACGTCGCAATGCACACACGCGCGTATAGGACTGAAACAGGCTATGCAAGAAAGTGACCACGCTGCACGAGGATGTCTACTGGGTCGCCCAGATCGTCGGCGACGGGAACGTCTCTGGCGACGACCGGAGAAATACAACTCAAGAAGAAGAAAGAGAAGAAGAAAAAAGAAGAAGTGGTCTGTTGTGATGAGGCTGCGGAGTTTTAGGCTCTGGGTCAGAGAAGGCGACGAGGTGGTGATGTCGATGATGGGCCGTCTGTTCTCCGCCGAAAGGACGCGACCGGGACGTTGGGACGTCCGGCCTGAACTTCGAGGGCAGATGTTATTTGGTGCTATCCGTCCACCTCTCCGAAGATATCAAGTTGATTTATGACACCATATATCGAAGGTTTAAACGGATGCGGCCGATGAAGCAGACTTCGTCATATTCCCCCTCATTGAGGGGTTTTTGATTGTGGGGACGCTCTTCCCTGCAGGCGCAAGCCCATGCAGTTAATTACGCTACCGCATCGCGGTAACCACTTTCTCCTTCTCCAGATGGTCACTTCGTGTCGTGTGTATTTGTTTTGTTTTTGGTTGCCCGTGGATTGTATACGGAGACTAATTTATGTTGTCGCCCGTAGGACGTGGATTAGTCTAAATCCGTATCTTCTTAGATTTGGGTTTGGGGTTGGGTTTAAAGATAAGTCAGTCTCATTTGAGATTAAGATCAACATAAACGTTTGTTAAGGATACGTTAGTCCAATTTTAGACTAAGATCAACTTAACGGGATCATTTAGATCCAATAAAAGAGCATTTGGGCTCTATTGTTTAGTTTAGGGACATTGCGGTCCATTAGTTTAAGGACATTTCGGTCCAAGGTTAAGGACATCATAGTCCATGGGCTTAAGGACCCCACATTCCAAGGTTAAGGACATCATAGTCCATGAGTTTAAGGACCCCACAGTCCGAGGTTAAGGACATCATAGTCCATGGGCTTAAGGACCCCACAGTCCATGGTTAAGGACATCATAGTCCATGAGTTTAAGGACCCCACAGTCCGAGGTTAAGGACATCATAGTCCATGGGCTTAAGGATCCCACAGTCCAAGGTTAAGGACATCATAGTCCATGGGTTTAAGGATTCCACAATCCGAGGTTAAGGACATCATAGTCCATGGGTTTAAGGACCCCACAGTCCAAGGAATGTTTGGTTGCCGGAACCCGTTACCTTTCTGAAGACGTTGAAGGATTACAACAACATATATCAGAGGAGTGCAGAGATGTACCCTTGAACCAATTTTGGTTGGGAGATCTGTAGTCCAATTAGGACTAAGATATGAGATTTATGAGCATATGGGCTCAATTAATCCGAATGAGGGATTTATGGCCAACTTGGGCTCGGCCCACTCAGTTAAAATGTTCAACATTTGACAATGCTGAGCATTGATTTGGGTTCTGACAATATTTTTGTCTTTTATTGAATGCTGAGCATTCATCATAGCTCTGTTATAGAATAATTTATGTTCTTTTAGCGCACATGTGAGGAGCACGTGGCGCGCTTGGCGCTTTGCGCCAGTCAAAGAGCGCAGAGCGCTTCTGCTGGGTAGCGCACACGTGAGAAGCACGTGGCGCGCCAGATTTGGAGCGCTAAGGCGCTTCTGCTAAGTAGCGCACACGTGAGGAGCATGTGGTGCGCTTGGCGCTAGCGCCAGTCTATGAGCGCAAGGCGTCAGTCTATGAGCGCAAGGCGCCATTTTATGAGCGCAAGGCGCTATTTGTTTAGTGGCGCACATGTGAGGAGCACGTGGTACGCTTGGCGCTGAGCGCCAGTCCAAGAGCGCAAAGCGCTATCTGTTAAGTGGCGCGCACGTGAGGAGTACGTGGTGCGCTTGGCACTGAGCGCCAGTCCAAGAGCGCAAAGCGCTATTTGATTAGCTTTATGATCTAAGAAATAAATTCTCGTTTATAAGAGACTTTGTCTCAAGGTTCTAAGAACAAAGTTCTTATTTTATAGGAGATGTTTCAATCTCTTATTTTGGTGAAAGGCTTTGCCTTTATGGATCTGTGATCCTAAGAGAATTGAATTATTCTCCCCCCTTTTTTATAATGAGATGTTCATGATTTCTTTTTGTAAAAGACCTTAGTCTTATAGATCTATGATCTGTGAGAAGAATTATGTTCTTCTTCTTATTTTTTTATGATGAGATCTTTTGATCTCTTTGTAAAAGACCTTGGTCTTATAGATCTATGATCTTAAAAAAAGAAGTTAATTCTTCTTTTTATATGAGACGATTTCATCTTTTTGTTCTTTTTACCATGAAGAAAATCTTTTTCTTCTGAGAGCTTGCTCTTCTTTCTGAGATTTCTCACAGTTTATAGGGGGTTCCTCTATATCTCTCTTTATCTCCTCTAGACTTGAAGTCTTGGGGCATTTATATAGGGCAAGCTGATTTGTTCAATCGGTTAAGGAGATCTTTTCTCCAATTGATTTGAGGATTTCCCCACCGTTGGATCTTTGATCCAAGGGCTTCTGATTTACAGAAGGCAATTTTCTTGTTTTTAACAAGATTGGGAAATCTTTTCCTATACAGAATTTATTCTGTAATTTTGGTGATTTTTAATCACCATTGGATCATTGATCCAACGGTGCTCTGATTTTCAGAGCACAATCTTTCCTGTTTGAAAAGATACCGAGGAATGTTTCCTCAATAGAATTTTGTTCTGGTCAATTAATGATTTTTAATCATGTTCGTTGGATCTTTGATCCAACGGTGGAGAACATTTAGTTCTAGCGCTAGCGTACTCGTGCTTTGCACGTGGTGCGCTGCTTAGAGTGCAGCGCACTTAGCTCCAGTGCGCACGTGCTTTGCACGTGGTGCGCTGCTTAGAGTGCAGCGCTCTTAGCGCCAGCGCGCACGTGCTTTGCACGTGGTGCGCTGCTTAGAGTGCAGCGCTCTTAGCGCCAGCGCACACGTGTGCACGTGGTGCACTACTTGGGATGAAGCGCACTTGGCGCTGCTATGAAGCGCTGCTTCATTTCAAAATTTGAACAGAGCTTTGCTCTTATTGGGGGTAACAAATGTCCCCCCACCATTGCCCTCACATGGCCTACATGTGAGTGCAGCGGTGGCAGCATCTGCGCCCGTAGATCAACTTAGAAGTTGAAACGACATCTCAGTGCCTATAAATAGGACCCTTGGCCATTGAGATGATTTCTGTTCATCTTCTTACTTTTTTTTCGGAGAATCATTTCTCCTTCAGAGCATAACTCTTCATCTTAAGAATTTTCTTAAGGACAGAATCCAGTCAAAATTTAGGTAAAGATTAAATCTTTAAAGGATTATTTAATAATCTTGGGTTTCGACCATCAACAGAGCTTTGCTCTCTTAGAATCATAGATCTAAAGAGATCTTTCTTAGGGTTTCATAACCCATTAACAGAGCTTTGCTATTTTCAAATCATATAGATTTGTTAATCTTTTATGAAGAACTCTTGGAGTTTGTTCATAGATCTTGAAGATCTCAGAATTTTAATTCGTTAAAAAATTTATTTTAAGTTTCCTGATGGGTTATTCCAGCACTTTTACAGAGCAAGGCTCTTGGAATTCTCGGGGAATTTTCTATTCCCCTCATAATTGATTTTGACAGGTGTCATTCCTGTCTGCAGAGCATTGCTTTCGAGGAGTTTAACTCCTAGACCCGGGGAGTCTCTCATTAAATGAGAATCTTTCTTTAGGATTTCTCTTTTATTTACATAAATTTAAATTTGTTAGGTGTCATAACCAGAACTTGTTTTCCCGATGAGGATATCAAGAGTCATTCAAATTCCTGTGTCTGTTTTTAATAAGGATTTTCTTATTCAGTCTGTCCACTATCTCCTGCCGATTTTCTTTTTCAGACGTTATGGACGCTCATATGTATGATCTCGACGAAATTATTTCTTACGGAGACATTCGCGCAGTCGGCCATTCTCAAAACCAGGAATTCACAAACGCCCAGTGTGCTGAAATTATGGGTCGCTTTGATGCATACAATGGTCGACTGCTTCCTCGCCGTTCCTCTCTCTTGAAGCTTATTGTGGGAGCGATATGGGGAGCACTTCCTCTATTTTATGCTGGCATGCTGCTTAAGGCATTGGACGACACCGAAGATAAGGTGCACTCGGTGTATCTGATGGGCTTAATCTCAAAGAAAAGGCGAGACAACCTTATTGATATCCTGCATCAAGCTTTTCAGCGGGCGACGATACTCGCTGCCTATCAAAGGGTGGAGGACATCTATGGGGATCCTAACGCTTGTGATCGTGAAAGGATGCACACGAAGATGGTCCGAAAGGCCCGAAAATTTTTGGATGGCCTCACTTTTGAATTTCTCAATCCATGTCCTGGATTTGATGCCTTGCCTTTGTAAACATTTTAATGGCGTTTTTGTTTACTGTTTTCATCAAGGTAGGAATTTTCTGAAGTATGAATAGCAAGCTTTTCCATTTCCATGTGTTTATTTTATGCATTAAACCTTTTCGCACATGCATGAATAGGTACGCTTTGAACGCTTAACTGAATGCGAATCAAATGTTCTCCTTACTGTCGCTTTCTTCTCTTTTTTTGTTGCCAGCATGTTACTTTAGCAAGCGTAGCCTGTAGATGATAGAGAACATTTCATCTTGAACTCTTTGCGGGGTTGCGATGGCTTAGGAAGCAGGTTCAGGTCTACTGCTTAAGACTTTTCAACTTATGAGCCGTGAGGGTCTCATAAAGTATTTTCTCCCTACAGGTCGAGAGGATCCCGTAGATGTATTTTCTCTTTAGGAATCGTGAGGATTCCTAAGTGCGTTTTCTCTTGAGAGTCGTAAGGATCTCACAAGAGAGTTTTTCTCCTTACGAGTCGAGAGGACTTGTAAGTGGTTTTTTCCTTTCTTGTCGATGTTTGACTAGGAGAGTGTGGCCTGTAGAAAATCTACTTTGACCTCTCTGCGAGGTAATGATGGCTTGGGAGACAGGGTTAGGATCTGCCACCTAAGGCTTTTCAACTTTATGAGCCGTGAGTGTCTCATAAAGACTTTTCTCCCTACGAGTCAAGAGGCTCTCGCAGGTGTGGTTTTTCCTTAGGAATCGTGAGGATTCCTAAGTGCGATTTCTCTTGAGAGTCGTAAGGATCTCACAATAGAATTTTCTCCTTACAAGTCGAGAGGACTCATTAGTGATTGATGAGTTGACCTGCTCCCGAGTCAAAGCATTGCCTTGACGGGGAGGTCGAGGGTTTACTCTGGCTGTTTCCCACGGAGTCAGGATTGACTTTAGCCGTGTTCTACGGGGCCAGGAGGGGTTGATTTTGGTTATACGGAGTCAGGATTGACTTTAGCCGTACGGGGTCAGGAGTTGCTCTGGTCGTTTCCCACGGGGTCAAGGTTGACATTAGCCGTGTTCTACGGGACCGGGATTTGCTCTGGTCGTTTCCCACGGGGTCAGGATTGACTTTAGCCGTGTTCTACGGGACCAGGAGGTGCTCTGGGCGTTTCCCACGGGGTCAGGATTGACTTTAGCCGTGTTCTACAGGACTAGGAGGTGCTCTGGGCGTTTCCCACGGGGTCAGGATTGACTTTAGCCGTGTTCTACGGGACCAGGAAGTGCTCTGGGCGTTTCCCACGGGGTCAGAATTGACTTTAGCCGTGTTCTACGGGACCAGGATTTGCTCTGGGCGTTTCCCACGGGGTCAGGATTGACTTTAGCCGTGTTCTACGGGACCAGGAGGTGATCTGGGCGTTTCCTACGGGGTCAGGATTGACTTTAGCCGTGTTCTACGGGACCAGGAGGTGCTCTGGGCGTTTCCCACGGGGTCAGGATTGAATTTAGCCGTGTTCTACGGGACCAGGAGGTGCTCTGGGCGTTTTCCACGAGGTCAGGATTGACTTTAGCCGTGTTCTACGGGACTAGGATTTGCTCTAGGCGTTTCCCACAGGGTCAGGATTGACTTTAGCCATGTTCTACGGGACCAGGAAGTGCTCTGGGCGTTTCCTACGGGGTCAGGATTGACTTTAGCCGTGTTCTACGGGACCAGGAGGTGCTCTGGGCGTTTCCCACGGGGTCAGGATTGACTTTAGCCATGTTCTATGGGACCAGGAGGTGCTCTGGGCATTTCCTACGGGGTCAGGATTGACTTTAGCCGTGTTCTACGGGACCAGGATTTGCTCTGGGCGTTTCTCACGGGGTCAGGATTGACATTAGCCGTGTTCCACGGGGCCAGGATTTGCTCTGGTTGTTTCCTACGGGGTCAAGATTGACTTTAGCCGTGTTCTACGGAGCTAGGATTTGCTCTAGCCGTTTTCCACGGGGTCAGGATTGACTTTAGCCGGAGCCAGGGGGTGCTATCTCGGTTGTCTGTGAACCTTCGATGTTTGGAACAGGGAATTTGCCATGGATCCAAGGTTGATTGTCGCGTCTGAATCCTGCTGGAATGAGGAGGAACGCTGTTGGTGATCTCTAGGCTGTCTGTGAACCGTCGAGATTTGGAACAGGGATTTTGCCATGGCTCCAAGGTTGATTGTCGCGTCTGAATCCTGCTGGAATGAGGAGGAACGCTGTTGTCGGTCTCTAGGCTGTCTGTGAACCGTCGAGATTTGGAACAAGGACTTTCCCATGGATCCAAGGTTGATTGTCGCGTCCAAATCCTGCTGGAATGAGGAGGAACGCTGTTGTGGGTCTCCAGGCTGTAGATGTGGCAGTCGAGACTTGGCTCTCTTTCTGATGGAGCCTGGTGGGATGATATGGTTCCCTCTTTGTTTGCGCCCCTGGATTGTATACAGGGATCGATGTGATCTCACCTGTATGGCAAAAAGTTTCATTTTATATATTTTTTTCCCGCGATGCTCTATCTTTTCAACTTTTTGTATCGCGAAAGTCGCGATTGCCCAATCATTTCGGCTATTTTTCGTGGTGCCCAATCATTTCGGCTATTTGGTTTATTTACTCGCTGCTTTTTATTGCGAGTTACCCAAACATTTCGGCTATTTTGTATGCATATATTTTTACTTGCTGATTTTGTTGCAAGTTGCCCCATCATTTCGGCTGTTTCATATGCATTTGTGGCTCGCTGGCTTTTCGCTGCGAGTTTGGGATTTGACACCGATTTAGGCATCAGCATCTCTACGACTGGGATATTTCCAGGAGCGAATCATCATTTTCCTCTGTCGATGTCGAACAAAGGTGGCTTAGCAAACAGGGTTAAGATTCTGTCGATTAAGGCTTTTGACTTCATGAGCCGTAAGGGTCTCATAAAGGTATTTCTCCCTACGAGTCGTGAGGATCTCGTAAGTGCATTTTCTCTTTAAGAATCGTGAGGATTCCTAAGTGTATGGTTTCTCGTAAGTCGTAAGATCTTACAAGAGTGTTTTCTCCTCATAAGTCGAGAGGACTTACAAGGGTTGTTCACCGTGCGAGCATATCCCTAGTCACTGGTGGGACTTTGTTAGGGAAATGTTTATTCGTGTCCGTGGATTGTATACAAGGGTCAGCATTGAACCGCTTGTAGGGCAATCTGGGGATTGTGATGGCTTAAGAACGGGTTCAGATCCCTGTAGCTTAAGGCTTTTGAATCTTATGAGCCGTGAGGGTCTCATAAGAGGGTTCTCCTTACGAGTCGTGAGGATCTCGTAAGTGTAATTTCTTCTTAGGAATCGTGGGGATCCCTAAGTGTGTTTCTCCTTTGTGAGTCGTAAGGATCTCACGTAGGTGCTTTCTCCTTACAGGGTCGAATGGACCTTCCAAGTGTCTTTTAACGAGATTGCGCCCTTTCGGGTTTTCACAAAACTCGCCGGTAGTCCTGCTGTTTTTACTCACGGAGCCCTTTCGGGTTTTCATCCGTGCCCATCTCGCTTATGGACATACCGTTTTTTTTGCGTCAGCCTTGGGATGCTGCGGTCCGTAGTAGTTTATAAACGTCTCGGTCAATAGCCAGTTTTAGGATATAGTGTTCCGTCGTTAGTTTAAGGACGTTTCGGTCCGTAGCTAGTTTAAGGACGTTTCGGTCCGTCGTTAGTTTAAGGACGTTTCGGCCCGTCGTTAGTTTTAGGACATTTCGGCCCGTTGTTAGTTTAAGGACGTTTCGGTCAATAGCCAGTTTTAGGACATAGTGGTCCATCGTTAGTTTAAGGACGTTTCGGTCCGTAGCTAGTTTTAGGACATAGTGGTCCATTGGTAGTTTAAGGACGTTTCGGTCCGTCATTAGTTTTAGGACATTTCGGTCCGTTGTTAGTTTAAGGACGTTTCGGTCCTGTAGGGTGTTTTTTGTCACCCTATTGAGATGGGAATACGCGCGCGCTTGTCAGCCGTATACTACAGATTCCCCCTGCCTAGGGTAGGCCGGGGTTTATTGATTGTGGGGATCCAAATCTCCGGCAGCCGCGGACTAAGCTGCCATTAATTACCCCTCGCCTTTGGGGCGAGGGAACCTCCGATTAACGGGTTAAAATGGTCATGCGAACTCAATGTGCAGTGTACGTGTGTTGTGTTTTGAAAGGGGGGTATGGATATATCGGGAGCCACGCAGTGTTTTTACGGGGGTCCCGCTACCCGGATAGCGGGCTGGGGGTCAAGAGGGCTAGCAGCCCCCTTGCGAGGTGCGAGGCAGCGTCCCGTTAGAAATTTTTTTCTAACAGGGACAGTGTCGCGGATTATGTGTGTGTGTAAATATGTATACATATGTGTGTGTGTATATATATATATATATATATATATATATATATATAAAAGAAAGAGGGGGAAAAGGCATCCAAAGGATGCGTGGAGCCAGCGCCTTGAGCGCTGTGTGCTTAGGTGCTGTGCACTCAGGCGCAAGCGCGCCACGTGTCGGCACATGGGCGTTTTGCGCTTGAGCGCAGTGCGCTTGAGCGCAAGCGCGCCACGTGTCGGCACGTGGGCGCTTTGCGCTCGAGCGCAGTGCGCCTGAGCGCAGCACGCCGCGTGTCGGCATGTGGGCGCTTTGCGCTCGAGCGCAGTGCGCCTGAGCGCAAGTGCGCCACGTGTCGGTACGTGGGCGCTTTGCGCTCGAGCGCAGTGCGCCTGAGCGCAAGCGCGCCACGTGTCGGCACGTGGGCGCTTTGCGCTCGAGCGCAGTGCGCCTGAGCGCAAGCGCGCCACGTGTCGGCACGTGGGCGTTTTGCGCTCGAGCGCTGGGCGCTGGCGAGATAAAGGGACTTTTAGTCCCAGAACCAGAAGCTATGCTTCAGAAAGGAAATATTTATTATATATATATATATATATATGTAAATATATGGAGTTAAACTCCTAAAATGTTTTGGTTGATGAAAGGGGTTCTTCCTCTTCCTCCTCTGTTGGCTGGATCTTGATGATCAAGAGATGTGAGATCTAAAAATCTCTCCTTTCTGAGATCTAATGGTAGATCCAAGTTCCCCTTTGTGGGTTTTGTGGTGGAAGACTTCTTAGTTTTTGAAAAGAAAGAGTAAAACTCTTGATTTAATTCAAAAGATATGAGAAGGTTTAGAACCTTGGAGAAGGAGCAGGAGCCACAAAAGATCTCAGATCTAAAATTTTTGTGGAGAGAATGAAAAAAGTCCCCTTTATTCATCATCATGTTGCCTTTTATAGGCTTACATATTTACATATAGCCCCTTGGGCTTCACAAAATGGCATTTTAGCCTATCCCATGGCTCATGTGCCATTTCATTTTTGCACATAAGCCATGGGCTTACAAAATATTGGCTTTATGCCCATTTTGCATACATTCATGTATAAAATAATTACATAAAAATTATTTATTACATGATTTTGTTGTTGGCATAGGGAGGCTGGCCGCGGGCTCGACTTGGGGATGGCCCGCTTGACCTGGGCTTCGGCCCACCTAGCTTGGGGGTTGACCTTGACTTTGACTCGGTCAACCGGGGTGTAAATTTTTACCCCAACAGGTCCGTTTGCCGGTTACTACTTATAGAGTTTGGGCTTAGGAAGATAGCGAGCGGACATAGGCGTCGTCATCTATCGTTGACCTAGGCCATGACTCGTCAGGCGTAGTATTTTTTCAGGAAGCGGCCGTTTATTGGCCTGAATGGTCTTTCACCATGCATGTCCATGAGTAGATAGGTTCCACCCTGGTAAACTTTGTCTATGATATACGGGCCTTCATAGTTCGGCTCAAATTTCCCCCGCTTGGCACGATTGAGGATCATGGGTCTTTTGACCACTAGCACGAGTTCGCCTTGGCGAAATGTTCTCGGCCTAGTCAATCTCTCGTATGAGCGTGTCATTTTTGCTTTATAAGCTTTCAAGTTTTGTTGCGCCATGAGCCGGGTTTCTTCAAGGGCGTCGAGCTCCTCAAGCCGAAGATGAGCATTTTCTTCGTCTGTTAACTCGTAACGAACCGCCACTCGTAGAGAGGGTAAATCTATCTCGAGGGGGAGTACCGCTTCTGTGCCGAATACCAATGCATACGGCATTGTGTTTGTGGCCGTTTTGAACGTAGTTCGATACGCCCAGAGAGCTTCATGTAGTCTCTCGTGCCGGTCCTTCTTATTTTTGGACACCGTCTTTTTCACGATCTTTATCAAGGTCTTGTTGAAAGCCTCAGCCATACTGTTAGCTCGGGGATTATAGACCTAAGAGTATCTCCAGTCTATATTATGTTGCTGAGCAAAGCTGCTGATTTTGTGACTTCTATAGGCTGGCCCGTTATCGGAGATAATCCGTCGCGGAGTGCTGAACCGATAGATGACGTGCGTCTTGAAGAAATGGAGGATATTCTCCATCTTCACCTCTCTTAGTGGTACTCCTTCTGCCCACTTGGAGAAGTAATCGGCTGTTGCCAGTATGAACCGATGTCCTCTGGACGATGCCGGTTCAATGGGCCCAATTATGTCAGTTCCCCACATTTCGAATGGCCAGCTAGCCACCGTTAGATGTAGCGGATTTGGATGTTGGTGGATAAAGTCCCCGTGAATCTGGCATGAGTGGCACTGCTTCGCGTATTCGAGGCAGACTTGGATCATTGTGGGCCAATAATAGCCATCCTTTTGATCTTCAGCTTCATCTTCGACCCGGCTTAGTGAGAACTGCAGAGTCCGTCGTGAGTTTCTTGGATGACTCTCTTTGCATCTTCAGGTCTCAGGCATCTTAGCCACAGAGAATCAAATGATCTCTTATACGGAGTATCATTGACCAAGACGAAGGATCGAGCTCGTTTCTTGAGCTAATGTCTTGAGGACGCATCTTCAGGTGTTCGAAGGGATTTGAAGTAGTCTATAAAGACTTCTCTCCAATCCTTAATCTTTTCCTGGTCTTTTATTTATAGGGCCGTTTGCTCGGTTGCTCCCTTTTCTTCGGATGACTCCGGAGATATTTCTGCCGGTGCAAGAACCCGACGGCTTTGCACAACGATCCTCACGTCATCGAGATTCTCGTCGGCCAATTCTTTAGCGAGTTTGGCTAATGCATCCGCTTTGTTGTTTTCCACGCACGGTATGCTTTCAAGGGTGTAGACAAGTATTTGAGTCGGCAATTGTTGTATTCTCCCGCCGTACTTTACCAATTTTGGTTTGCACATCTGATAGTCGCCGTTCACTTGGCTAACGACCAATTGGGAGTCTCCGTATATGAGGAGGTTTTCAATTCCCATGTCGACGGCAATCTCAAGACCTGCTATCAAAGCTTCATACTCGGCTTCATTGTTTGTCCTTGGCTCTGTTAGGGAAAAGGCGAAGCGCATTATCCCTCCTTGTGGAGTCACGAAGATGAGGCCCACCCCAGATTTAATTATGGGGGAGTTGTGCTTTCGCTTCTTCATAGAAGATGCTCCATCGAAGTAGAGTTCCCATCGGGTATCACTCCCTCCTTTCTCCCCGTCGATCGTGTCAAACGCGTGCTCATCTGGAAATTCGCAGTTCAAGGGAGAATCGGCGGGTATCGGATGCTCAGCGAGGAAGTCGGCGATGGACTGGCCTTTCACTGCCTTGAGAGGACAATAAGTTATCGAGAACTCCATCAAGAGCAGGGCCCATTTAGCGAGTCGTCCCGTTAATATGGCTCTTGACATCAAATATTTGAAAGGATCCACTTTTGATATGAGGTGGACCTCATGCGCCAAAGCGTAGTGTCTGAGCTTCGTTATCGCGAAGATCAACGCCAGGCAGTGTTTTTCGATGGGGGGGTAATTGTTTTCTGCCCCCAGGAGAACTCGGCTCAAGTAGTAGAGGGCTCTCTCCTTCCCTTAGTCGTTTTCTTGTGCCCATAATGCGCCTAGAGAACCCTCGAGGGCGGTTGTATACAGAATGAGAGGATTTCCCTTGACCGGAGCGGTTAGCACCGGAGGATTCTGCAGGTATTGCTTGATTTCGTCCAGTGCGCTTTGGCATTTGCGATCCCAGACGAAAGGGATTCCCTTCTTCATCAGGTGACTGTAGGGGTGGCATTTGCCAGAAAGATTAGCTATAAATCGCCGGATATACGCGAGCTTTCCTTGGAGAGACCGCAGTTGATTGAGAGTCCTTGGCGGAGGCATTTCCATGATCGCCTTGATCTTCGACGGGTCTATCTTGATGCTTCGATGTCATACGATGAACCCTAGGAATTTGCCCGAGGAAACTCCGAACGTGCATTTGAGAGGGTTCATCTTCAAGTTGTATTTCCGAAGGCGCTGAAACACGATCTTCAGATGCTCCCAATGCTCCTCGTGCGATTTGCTTTTCACCACAAGGTCGTCGATATAGCATTCGATGATTTCATGCATGAGGTCATCTAAAATCTTCGTCATGGCCCTCTGATAGGTGGCGCCGGCGTTCTTCAGACCGAAGGGCATCACTTTGTAGCAGAATATGCCCAGAGGAGTCCGGAAAGCGGTATGCTTCTGGTCTTCGGGATGCATCTTTATCTGATTGTACCCTGATAATCCGTCCATGAAGGAGAAGACTTCGTGAGTGGACGTGTTATCTATCATCAGCTCGTAACCGGTACAGAAAAATTGTCCTTCAGGCAAGCTTTATTGAGGTCCTGAAAGTTCACGCAGATGCGCACCGTCCCATTTTTCTTCATCACTGGGACAATGTTGGCAATCCAATCAGGGTACTGAACCTCTTGGATAAAGCCGGAGTTGATTAGCTTCTTGACCTCGGCGTTGATACTCATCTCAAGCTCGAGCCGCATCCTTCTCAACACTTGTTTGACTGACTTGACGTCCGTAGATATCGCCAATTTGTGCACAGCGATCTCTGGATCGAGTCCCGGCATCTCTGAATAGTTCCATGCGAAGCGGACTTTATACCGCATGAGCACGTCTTTTAGCGTAGCCATCCTTTCTTCAAACAACAGCTCACTGACGAATGTCGGCCGTGGGTCACTTACCGTCCCCAAGTCAATTTTCTTATGGTTATCTGCAGTAGTATGTATCCCATCTTCCAGCTCTTTTGGCGCCAGTGGAAACTCTGAGATCACTTCGTCATCATCGTTTTCGAAGCACCAGGGGAGGTTGTTCCCGTCCGAAAGATGGCGCAAGACTGGACGTCTTGCCTGAGATTCGGGGCAGATGCTAATTGGTGCTATCCGTCTACCTCTCCGAAGATGCCAAGTTGATTTATGACACCATGCATCAAAGGTTTAAACGGATGCGTCAGATGTAGCAGACTTCGTCAGATTCCCCCTCGCTTGAGAGGTTTTTGATTGTGGGGACGCTCTTCCCTGCAGGCGCAAGCCCCTGCTGTTAATTACGCTACCGTATGGCGGTAACAACTTTCTCCTTCTCCAGATGGTCACTTCGTGTCGTGGGTGTTTGTTTTGTGTTTGGTTTCCCATGGATTGTATACGGAGACTGAGTTATGTCGTCGCCCGTAGGGCGTGGACTAGTCCAAATCCGTATCTTTCTTAGATTTGGGTTTGGGGGGGTTGTGTTTAAGGATACGTTAGTCTCATTTGAGACTAAGATCGACTTAAACGTTTGTTAAGGATACGTTAGTCCGATTTTAGACTAAGATCAACTTAACGAGATCGTTTAGATCCGATAAGAGAGCGATTAGGGGAGCCCTGTTGTTTAGTTTAGTGACATTGCGGTCAATAGGTAGTTTAAGGACATTGCGGTCCAGTGTCAGTTTTATGACGTTGCGGTCAAGGTTAAGGACGTCGTAGTCCGTGGATTTAAGGACTCCACAGTCCGATGTTAGTTTTAAGACATCACGGTCAAGGTTAAGGACGTCATAGTCCGTTGTTAGTTTTAAGACATTCCGGTCAAGGTTAAGGACGTCGTAGTCCGTGGGTTTAAGGACTCCACAATCCGATGTTAGTTTTAAGACATTACGGCAAGGTTAAGGATCTCATAGTCCATGAGTTTAAGGACCCCACAGTCCGTATCAATGTGTGGTCATCGGGACCCGCCACCTCTTTGAAGACGCTGAGGAATTACAACACCAAGTATCAAAGGAGTGAAGAGATGTACCCTTAAACCAAGGTAGATTAAGCGATCCATAGTCCAATTTGGAAACTAAGATCAATTATTATATTATGAGCCCATTGGCCCAGTTGAATTGGAATTGAGGACTTATGTCCATCTTGGGCTAAGTCCAATTATGTTTGGGATATTGGCCCTCTGTTGATTCATTGAAGGAGAGGCTTTGCCTTTGGAAACTTAGCCAATTGGGCTAAAACTAGTGTTAAACACTAGAGACCAACAGTGTTGAACACTGGGAAAAGATTGACAAGTTAGTGTTAAACACTAAAAGATAATCAGTGTTGAACACTGGGAAAAGAGTTTTCAAATTAGTGTTAAACACTAAGCAAATCAGTGTTAAACACTGCAAATAGAGTTTTCCAAATTAGTGTTAAACACTAAGGAGAATCAGTGTTAAACACTGGATACAGAGGTTTCAATTTAGTGTTAAACACTAAGGCAAGAGGGGTCACGTGGTAACATGTGAGAGCGCCCTTCTTCTCTTTATTTTGTTCTACAGATAAGTGTTTAACACTTTCAGTTCCGAAAGCTATCACGTGCGGGCACGTGATGGGGTTTCATGCTCTGGTTTATTAGAATACTCATTAGGGGTCACGTGGTAACACGTGAGGGCGCCCCAGAGTTCTCTTTTATTTTGCTGTTTCTTTATGTGCTTCAGGGATCACGTGAGGCACGTGAGGTATTGCCTCAAAGTTCCTTTTTATATATCTTCGCAGGAGTCACGTGGTAACATGTGAGGTGTCTACTTCAGAGCTCTATTCTGTGGGCCTTTGCAGGGGTCACGTGGTAGCACGTGACTCTGCATGTTTTAGAGTTCTGCTCATAGGGTTAAACCCTAAACTTTAGAGGACTTAAATTTTCTGTTTTCTTCTGAAGAATTATACTCTTAATAGGGTTAAACCCTAATTTCTTTTCTTAAGGGAATTAAATTCCTGTGAGTTTGAGAGAATTATATTCTCAATTAGGGTTAAACCCTAGTTCTGTTTATTTTGAAGGAATTAAATTCCTATAATATAGGGTTGAACCCTAACTTTATCTCAAAGGAATTGAATTCCTATCATTTTGTGAGAATTAAATTCTCTAAACTCAGTCCCTCCACTGTGTTTTAGATCTGCATGGCATGATCTCAACCCAATGAGAATTAAATTCTCAATTCATGGGGAGATGTGCACTTTGCAGATCCTCAACCAGAGAAAGAACTAAGTTCTTTTCTTTTTATATAAGAGTCAAACTCTTTTGAGAATTAAATCCTCCTTTGAAGCCTCCCTTTTCTTTTCTTACCTAAGGTTTTCCTTTTTTTTCGAGAATCCAAGGCTCTCTCTTTCTCTCTCTCTATATATATATATATCAAAAGAAAATGATCCAAAGGTCTTAAGGTTTCAGAAAAAGGTTTTAGAAAAAAGGTCTTCGAAAAGGGTCCTTCTCTTCTTTTCTTGGCTCCTATTTATAGGAGAAGGAAGAGAATCAATCTGCTTAGTAAATCTCTCATTGAGAGATTTGATTTGTATGTTGAGAGATTTGATTTATATTTATCATTAATCTGGGCCTTTAGATTGTTAAATGAATTTTATTCACCATTGGATTTTAAATCTAAAGATATCCCTTTGTTATTTCGATTAGATTTAGGGGGGAAATCTTTCCAAGTTCAAGATTTTTCCATAAATTGGTGATATTTAATCACCTTTAGATTTTTAATCCAACGGTTCCAAATAATCATTCTCTATTTTGGAAAGATTTGAATGATCTCTTCTCAGGATTTAATTCTGTTAAAGAATAAGGCTTTTAAAGCCGGTCACATGTGGCCACGAGACCCCTGGTCACGTGTGGCCACGCGACCCCTGGTCACCTGTGGCCACGCGACCCCTGGTCACGTGTGGCCACACGACCCCTGGTCACGACGTGTAGGCACGTGACCGCTGGAATGGGCTTCTCTTCTTCTGCGCTCTGTTCTCTGGCCGCTGCTCAGCCGTCACGTGACCACTGGTCACGTGTGAGCACGTGACCTTTTATGGAGCTTTTTCTTGAATGAGCTTCATGCCGCTGCTTTAAACGTCACGTGCCAACACGTGACCACTGGTCACGTGTGAGCACATGATGCCTCTTCTGAGTCCTTTCCTGATTTTTAATCAGGGAACAAATGCCCCCACAGCGTTGTTCTCACGTGTCTGCACGTGAGTGCAACGCTGTCACTTTTGTGATCGTCGGATCTGCTTTGGGAGTAGGGTAGATGAAACGTTTTCCATCCCATCCTATAAATGCCCATGTATTTTCAGGAGAGCCTCCACTTTGCTCATCTTCCTCTTTGCATACTTTTCTTTCTGAGAATTTAATTCTCCTTTCCAGAGCTTAGTTCTCTGCCTTGAACAATTTTCAGAGTTTAACTCTGTTCAAAAAGAATTCTTTTCTTCAGGTAATGCTCTCGAACGAACGATGAACTCTCATGTCCTTCTGGATTTTAAATCCATAGCAAGGGTTTCACCCCTTTAAATATGAACCCATTTTTCCTTTAAGTTTTGCAACCGAAATATGAAACCATTTAATCTTCAACAGTAAATCTCTTTAGGGTTCATTTGATCCTTCAGGGAGATGATGATGTTGGTTGCTTTTTCCGAGGAATTTAATTCCGTTTAAAGAAAATGTTTCTGGGAATTTAATTCCCTTCTCTTAATAAGGAATTTAATTCCCATGAAGAACTCAGTTCTTCCTATGGAGGCTTCTTAGGGTCTTCTTGCCCTAGGTTGTCCTTCTGTAATCAATGAAGAAGAAGCTTGCAATGATGTCTTCTGTGGGAATTTAATTCCCTTGATCCTGTTTGATTTGTTGTAGAGTCCAAGGTAGATTTGTCTTCTAGGGGGATGTGTAGGGCCACTTGAAACCCACTGCCTATTTAATGAGGATATCCCCTTTGTCTTATTATGATTGCTTGGCCTCATTATTAACGAGCCCTCAACCTGATTCTGTGGGGCCCATGTGTTTTTGTAGCCAACGGTCCCATAAAAAGAGTCTGCTGTCGCTTTCTTCGACTGTCTTCACGTATATATTTATGCTCATATATATATATATATATATATATATATATATATATATATATATATATATATTGCTGGCTTCGCTTTTGACAGTTTTCCTTTACTTTATTTCAGGTGCGATGGCTTCTGTTCCGTGCTTTCCCTTCACTCGCTCAGAGGCCGCTTTTTCTCAATCACCATCCGACGAGGAAGCGATGGCGATGATCCGGGCTCATGACCCGAACTGCACCAGCTTACTTCTATGGGGAACTTGGTACAGTCATATCATTCGGGGTCGCCGGAGTTTCCTCTGCGAAGTACCGACAGAGCCTACTTTCCCGTTCTTGCCGATGGACCTTCCGAGGACGGTTTTTGCTGTGGAGATGCCAAATTGGACTCCAGCGGGACGGCTCGAGCCTTCAACAACCGGTATCCCAAACCATCCGATCCCGGCTATAGATATTCTGGGGCGGCGTATTTGCCAGGGTGAGGCCCAACCGTGGGGACAAATCTACAAGATAGGGCTCACCCCTCGACACCCTACGGGGTACCTCCTCTGGGCTCGTTACATCATGTCCGCCCATCGCGCGGGGCTGCAGAAGGTCGGGCTTTACCAGGCGATATATGCGTCGCTCTTTCACTACCAATCTCCGCACGTCTGGTGGGTTAAGGCGTTCCTGAACCAATGGAATCTCCCCACCAACACTTTTATTCTAGGAGACCGCGAGGTCTCGATTTCTTTGGCAGAGTTTTATGAAATCTCGGGATTGCCCATCAGGGGTACACTATATGAGGAGTTGATGCCCCCTAACGAGTACGTCTTTGAGCCCGAGCCTACTCCGGTTGACGGCTTGTCCGCCGAGAACGCCGTCCGCCACAAGCGTCCCAGCTTGATCAAGGTGCTAGGTATTTTTGACCGATTTTTCACTGAATCTGAGGAGCAGGGCGTTACTTTTAAGAGCTTCATTGCCTGCTTCCTTCGCCAGGATGTCCTGTCGAAGACAGCTCCGAAGTTCGCAAACATCAAGGATCCCTTTGGGTTTGGTCCGAAGAAGCTGCCGACCACTGAATCGGATCTACCACAGTACTACATTCACATTATGTACCCGATGTCTTTCGAATCCATTGCAGCTCCTGGCATAGATGAGGAGACGTTCTTCGTGGGGTTTGTCAGTGTCTGGCTCAGTTGGTTTGTCATCCCCATGCATCGCTGCTTTATGAGAGCCTCGGTTATCTACCCGGCTCATTGTATCGCTGAGGGGACACGGTTGGCCATCGGTATCCCGGCGTTGGCGCATCTTTATCACGGGTTGGGCACTGCAGCTAATACCTCTATTCCTGGCATGGATGTAGTAAACTTTTCGCTTCATTACTTCACGTCTTGGATCGAAATGCACGTGTTGGGGTCTTTCGCTATGCATCAGAGGCCCGCATTTTACGACGCCTACCCCTTCCCACGACTTATGCGATTGGTGGATACTTCTGCCGCCGACCCGACTCAATTCGGGGCTATTCGGGTGTTGATTTCTCCTTACGCTACTGCTGGCGGACCGGTCCTAGAGTTGTTGAACAACGTACCTTCTTTGAGGCCCCGGGAGGCCGTGCACTTGTATGCAATTAGACCAGGCTATTTGGTATTCCGCCAGGACAGTGCAGCTCTTTTCATGCGGTACAACCCGCATCGCATCGCTCGACAGCTTGGATACGACCAGGGCGTTCCCTTCGAGGCTTTCATAGTTGCGTCGGTCCCTTCACTTGATGCCGTTCGCGATGCCGCTCATCATTTCGTGTGGTTGAACACCGGCTCCCACTTCATGGTCCTTGAAGCTGAGTACATGCCCCGATGCGTGGGATCGTTCACGGGTTGGTAACTCCATCGAGTCAACCCAATTATTCTTGAGGAGAGAAGGGTGCTTCTTGGTCATGATGCCCCTCCTCAGGTTCCGGCCATGGGAGCTACGTTGCGACCGCGAGCTCCGGTCCACTTCCCTCTGAGGGATACTGGCACCGCGCTCATTCTGGGGGAGTCGGGGGTGGACCTTACTCCAACAGCTGGTATGCCCCTGGGTACCCGGTCGCGGGGTAGACGGGCTCCAGTAGCAGCACCACCGCCCGCGGCAGCACTGCCCCCCGTGGCATTGACAATGGCGGTGTCATCCTCGGTTGTGGCACCAAGCGAGGGTAATAGGGATGAGGGTGTTGAAGGCGACGTGGGCCGCCGCCGCACCAAGGCTCCACGGGGAAAGAAACGGTCGTCTTCGGCGGCCGGTTCTGGATCTAAGAGGCGGAAGAGGGTGGCCACCAACCTACTTGATTCTTTAACGGAGTCAGAGCCCATACTTCCAGATGAGTCATTGGTCGTGCAAGAGTCGGGCGCTGGTCTTCTTTTCCCGGGTTCGGCTACCGAGGAGGCGGCACAATTGGCTGAGGCTATAAGATGTTTCCAAGATGAGTCCCAGAACGTCAGGGTTCCGAAGAAGCCCTATCCTGCCGTAATCTTTTATGAAGACCCTTCGTGGATCCGGCGGCGGTTTATTGGCCCCTTAGAGGAGTGGGGTGAAAGGGCGTTGAAGCAGGCCGTCTCGGAGGATGCTGCGGACGCGCTCTCCTTATGGACCGGCGGCCATGAGTCCACCCTCGAACCCCGGCGAGCACGCCTCCTTGAGAAAGAGCATCGGCTTGAAGAAGCCATATTGAAGGCTTCGTTACGCATTGGTATGCCTTTATACTTCTTTGTAGCATTTCAGATTGTTTACACCTGTATATACGTATCCTTATTCTTGCGTGAATTGTGCAGAGTCTTCAGCGATGGGAGAGATTCCTACGGGCTTGTTGCAGCTAGAGACTATTGATATTCCCGATGCAGCCTTACTCGATGCGGAGGGGGCTGACAATGCTATTCCTCTTGCCATCGAGCCTCCAGTGGCGGTTCCTGATCATGGAGCGCTTTCTCCTTTGGTAGAGGCTCCATTGGGGGTTGCCGCCCCAATGACTCTTCCTGCGGGCGGCCCAGAGGCCGGAGGAGAGGTGGTCAGGACTACCCTCCCTTTGCTGGAGCCGGAGATCATGGCGGAGGCCGTTGAAGCTGCCATTCCCCCGTCTCAGAATGGGAGGAGTGTTGAAGGTAACCTTCTACATTTTTAAATTAGCAATCTTTCTGTCGCTGATTTGTCTCCCCGGCAATCATTTCATTGTCTGCTGGAGATGGCAGCTCCACAGGCGATCTCTCCTCAGCGCATTGTCCTTTCCTCTGGGCAAGGTTAGCGTCGTTCGCCATTTTTTTATTGTGGCATTGTTGCTATTCTGCGAAATAACATTGATGCCTCTTACAGTTTTGGAGGCCGATGACGAGGTGGAGGTCGTTGAAGGGCCATGGGAACCTTCAGCTCCCACTTGCATGACCGTAGGTAAGCGACGTTTCAATATAGTCCCATTTGCTCTTTTGCTTAAGAGTTTTACTGACATTTTTCAAATCTGAACAGTCTTTCCAGCCCCCACAGCGTTGGAATCGCGTATCGCTATGCCACCTGGTCCCTATGCTTTGCGAGCCTCAGAGCGCTTGGCTCAGATGGGCCTTGTCTCCTTGTCATCCTTGATCGAGGAGCTTCGTGCTGGCAACGCCACCACAGCTGAAGCATTTGCCGCTGAAGCTAACGGTTCTCTTCCTTTTCTTGCCACCTACCATAGCGAAGAGGTGGTGCGAGTCTAGGTGGAGTTCTGTCGGCAGGTGGAGGCTTGCTTGCACGCCCTTGAATATTCCCGCCTTTCCTCGGAGGCCGTGGCTGCAAAGGCGGAGTTACGGGGGCTGATAGCACGATGCGCGGCAAACATGACATCGTGCGAGAAGAGGCTCGGCCGTAAATTCTCGGAGAGGGAGCTGGCTTCTAAGGCGCTGAGCGAGCTTCAAGCTAATCTTACCGCCAAGGCCAACAAAGCATATGAACTCTGGCGGGTGCTTCAAGAGTCTATCAAAGAGGTGGTGGCTCTTGATAAAGCTGCCACGTTCACTCATGAAAGGGTCGAGGCTCACAAGGCCACCGAGAAAGAGCTTGAAGGCCGGCTTGCTTCGTATCAGGCCCAACAGGCGGAGGCGGAGGCCCGTCTTCTGGCGATCCTGAATAATGAAGCCGTGACCCAGCAAAAGCAGGATGAGCTAGCGAAATTACTAAATCGCCCGCCGGCTTGAAAACTTGTATTATTTTTTTTCTTCTTTTTTTGCATACTCCTGAATGAGAGTATTTTTTGTTCTTTCATGAATTGTACTTTGTATCCATTTTGGTTTATGAATAAAGACATATTTTTTCTTCTCAATGATGTGTTCCCTTTTTATTGAATGTGTTCTGCGGATAATTTATCTTGATCTCTTTGCAGGGCAGCGATGGCTTAGGATTTAGGGTTAAGATCTGCCTCCTAAGACTTCTGAGCCTTATGAGCCGTGAGGGTCTCATAAAGAGTTTTTCTTCCTACAGGTCGAGAGGATCCCGTAGGTGTAAGTTCTTCTTAAGAGTCGTGAGGATTCTTAAGCGGGTTCTCCCTTGGGAGTCTTAAGGATCTCACAAAAGAGTTTTCTTCCTTGCAGGTCGTGAGGACCCATAAGTGCTGAGTGCGGTCGCCCTTATCCGTATTTCACGGGGTCAGGGGCTGCTTTGGGATGTTCTCCAGAGTACCGTAGTTTAAAGACATCTTGGTCAAGGTTAAGGACCTCATAGTCCGTGAGTTTAAGGACTCCACAGTCCGGCGTTAGTTTTAAGACATCACGGTCAAGGTTAAGGACCTCATAGTCCATGGATTTAAGGACCCCACAGTCCGATGTTAGTTTTAAGACATCACGGTCAAGGTTAAGGACCTCATAGTCCGAGGATTTAAGGACTCCACAGTCCGGCGTTAGTTTTAAGACATCCCGGTTAAGGTTAAGGACCTCATAGTCCGTGGGTTTAAGGACTCCACAGTCCAACGTTAGTTTTAAGACATCACGGTCAAGGTTAAGGACCTCATAGTCCGTGGATTTAAGGACCCCACTGTCCGATGTTAGTTTTAAGACATCACGGTCAAGGTTAAGGACCTCATAGTCCGTGGATTTAAGGACTCCACAGTCCAATGTTAGTTTTAAGACATCACGGTCAAGGTTAAGGACCTCATAGTCCGTGGGTTTAAGGACTCCACAGTCCAATGTTAGTTTTAAGACATCACGGTCAAGGTTAAGGACATCATAGTCCGTGGATTTAAGGACTCCACAGTCCGCGAAATGTGTGGTTACCGGGACCCGTCACCTCTTTGAAGACGTTGAGGAATTACAACGCCAAATATCAAAGGAGTGAAGAGATGTACCCTTTAACCAAGGTAAAATCAGTCTAGAATCATCGTGGTTGGTCGTTAGTTTTAAGACATTACGGTCGAGGTTAAGGACATCATAGTCCGTGGATTTTAAGGACTCCACAGTCCGATGTTTGCTCTGGATGCTTCACACGGGTTCACGGCCGTGCTTGGAAAGGACCAGGCTCCGCTCTGGGCGTTTTCCGCGGGGTCAAAGAGTGACGTTATCCGCGTTCCGAGTTGTTAGTTATGTATATGCCCTAGAGGCCATTGTTGTACATATGATGTATATTATAATGGATGCTTGGATATATATAGAGATGACTTTCTTGCTCGTCATGATAGTATGCTATTTGGTTTCACTTTATCTTAACATGTTGACTTGTATTGGTTTACTGTTTCACTCTCACATGTTGATAAAGCCCTTAGGATCTGTACTCGACTACTGGGACTATGATGAGATCATACTAGTGGGGCCGCGATAGTCGATGAGTACATCCTATAACTGTTCCTAGTCGAGGGTATATCGAGACAGGGCATCGATACACCACAGTAGACTAGCGTATACGCATCTTGACCCATATGATGGGCGATGGATGATCCCATATCCATCGGTGTTAGACATCAGAGATGGTGTACGGGTGCTCAGTGGAGACTGGATACACTGGACGGACTCGCCGAGAACTCCCAGATGGTGATATACCACACGTCAGATGGCAGTTCTCCGGTGACATGTTTAAGGATGATTAATTGAGGTTAGGGTTTGATTAGGGTTAGATGCTTCATGCACCTTCTAGAAGCTTTTTCTTTTGTCATTCTTAAGATATTTTTTGGATGACACATTCTTAACCCAACCAAACCCTAACTCTAGTTTATTCTCTTCTAAATCTTAGCCACTCATCCTTGACCATGGTTTATAAATCAATCATATAGCTTTCATTCTATTCATCACAAAAGGATTAATCTTATTATTGATTTTCCATCATCATCTTCTTCTCTCTTGAAAAAGCTTACTTGATTTTCTTTATGTGATGAATAAATAAGAGAAAATGATTTAAAAAGAAAGCAAAAATACTACTCTCTCATCCTCATCTCATCTAGCCCATGAGATTAGTGTGTTCATCTCTTTAGAGTGAGAAAGCTTGAGTTTTTGCAACTTCGACGTAGATCATCGGAGATTTGGAACACTTCAAGCTAGCATGGATCGTTCGAGTCGTGGAGCCTCTCATGAGTCCGGGAGATCATGGATCGCGGCAAAGGGACTTCTACTCGGAGCTTGTGAAGCGAAGGAGCGGACTACAAAGGTTGTAATCCCTCACACTTAGATAAAAGTTATCATCTTGCATGTTAAACCCTAATAATCTAGTAAAGATCCCGGCTTTGGGTTGTTCGGCACGTCTAAATTTTTATCCGGGCATGTTTGATGCCTTATGAACCTTCACAAGAGTGCCTAGGAACCCTACACGAGTAACCAGGAATTTTGCACTAGATGCTTCACACGGGTTCACTGCCGTGCTCGGCGAGGACTAGGCTCCGCTCTGGATGCTTCACACGGGTTCACTGTCATGCTCTGCGAGGACCAGGATCCGCTCTGGACGTTTTCCACGGGGTCAAAGAATGACGTTATCCGTGTTCCACGTAACCAGGAATTTTGTACTAGATGCTTCACACGGGTTCATTGCCATGCTTGGAGAGGACTAGGCTCCGCTCTGGATGCTTCACACGAGTTCACTGCTGTGCTCTGCGAGGACCAGGATCCGCTCTGGACATTTTCCACGGGGTCAAAGAGTGACGTTATCCGCGTTCCACGTAACCAGGAATTTTGCACTAGATGCTTCACACGGGTTCACTGCCGTGCTCGGCGAGGACTAGGCTCTGCTCTGGATGCTTCACACGGGTTCACTGCCGTGCTCTGCGAGGACCAGGGTCCGCTCTGGACGTTTTCCACGGGGTCAAAGAGTGGCGTTATCCGCGTTCCACGTAACCAGGAATTTTGCACTAGATGCTTCACACGGGTTCACTGCCGTGCTCGGCGAGGACTAGGCTCCGCTCTGGATGCTTCACACGGGTTCACTGCCGTGCTCGACGAGGACTAGGCTCCGCTCTGGATGCTTCACACGGGTTCACTGCCGTGCTCTG
This sequence comes from Agapanthus africanus, assembly GCA_030015575.1. Classification (NCBI taxonomy): domain Eukaryota; kingdom Viridiplantae; phylum Streptophyta; class Magnoliopsida; order Asparagales; family Amaryllidaceae; genus Agapanthus; species Agapanthus africanus. The sequence continues at coordinate 144,556,214 of JASDDO010000024.1, read as the reverse complement.
CGAGGACCAGGATCCGCTCTGGACGTTTTCCACGGGGTCAAAGAGTGACGTTATCCGCGTTCCACGTAAGCAGGAATTTTGCACTAGATGCTTCACACGGGTTCACTGCCGTGCTCGGCGAGGACTAGGCTCCGCTCTGGATGCTTCACATGGGTTCACTGCCGTGCTCTGCGAGGACCAGGATCCGCTCTGGACATTTTCCACGGGGTCAAAGAGTGACGTTATCCGCGTTCCACGTAACCAGAAATTTTGCACTAGATGCTTCACACGGGTTCACTGCCGTGCTCGGCGAGGACTAGGCTCCGCTCTGGATGCTTCACACGGGTTCACTGTCGTGCTCTGCGAGGACCAGGGTCCGCTCTGGACGTTTTCCACGGGGTCAAAGAGTGACGTTATCCGCGTTCCACGTAACCAGGAATTTTGCACTAGATGCTTCACACGGGTTCACTGCCGTGCTCGGCGAGGACTAGGCTCCGCTTTGGATGCTTCACACGGGTTCACTGTCGTGCTCTGCAAGGACCAGGATCCGCTCTGGACATTTTCCACGGGGTCAAAGAGTGACGTTATCCGCGTTCCACGTAACCAGGAATTTTGCACTAGATGCTTCACACGGGTTCACTGCCGTGTTCGGCGAGGACTAGGCTCCGCTCTGGATGCTTTCCACGGGGTCAAAGAATGACATTATCCGCGTTCCACGTGACCAGGAATTTTGCACTAGATGCTTCACACGGGTTCACTGCCGTGTTCGGCGAGGACTAGGCTCCGCTCTGGATGCTTCACACGGGTTCACTGCCGTGCTCTGCGAGGACCAGGGTCTGCTCTGGACGTTTTCCACGGGGTCAAAGAGTGACGTTATCCGCGTTCCACGTAACCAGGAATTTTTCACTAGATGCTTCACACGGGTTCACTGCCGTGCTCGGCGAGGACTAGGCTCCGCTCTGGATGCTTCACACGGGTTCACTGCCGTGCTCTGTAAGGACTAGGATCCGCTCTGGACGTTTTCCACGGGGTCAAAGAGTGACGTTATCCGCGTTCCACGTAACCAGGAATTTTGCAGATAATATCCGTATTTCACGGAGCTGGGATTTAAATCTCAGTGGGAGTACATCGCCGAGTCATGGAACTGGGAGTTGCCGCTGTTCCGCTTTTCCCGAGGTTGTATTTGCCGCAATGAGACGAATGTTGAGAAGATCTCTAGGTTATTTGTGGCCCGTCGAGATTTGGCTTCTTCTTCTGATGAAACCTGGGGGGAGGAGTATGATCCCTTCTTTATTTGCGCCCATGGATTGTATACAGGGATTGATGTAATATCACCTGTAGGGCATGAATTTTATTTTATTTCTTTTCCCGCGATGCTCTACCATTTCAGCTTTTATATCGCCAAGGTCGTGATTGCCCTATCATTTCGGCTATTTTTCGCGGTGCCTAATCATTTCGGCTATTTTTCATGCATACATTTTTACTTGCTGCTTTTTATTGCAAGCTGCCCCCATCATTTCGGCTATTTCATATGCATGTGTGGCTCGCTGGCCTTTTCGCTGCAAGCTTGGATTTTAGACACCGATTTCGGCATCAGCACTGCTGCAACTGGGATACTGCCAGGAGCGAATCATCACTTGCCTATGTCGATGTTGAACAAAGGTGGCTTAGTAAACAGGGTTAAGGGTCTTGTCGACTAAGGCTTTTGACTTCATGAGTCGTAAGGGTCTCACAAAGGTATTTCTCCCTACAAGTCGTGAGGATCTTGTAGGTGTGTTTTCTCCTTGGGAATCGTGAGGATTCCTAAGTGCATGTCCTCTTGCAAGTCGTAAGGATCTTACAAAAAGGTTTTCTCCTTATAAGTCGAGAGAACTTACAGGGGTTGTTTGCCATATGAACATGTCCCTAGTCACGGATGGGACTTGGTTGGGGAAATTTTTATTCGCGCCCGTGGATTGTATACAAGGGTCAGTATTGAGCCACTTGTAGGGCATAAATTGAAGGTTGTGGGGGTTGCTTAAGCACAGGTTTAGGTCTCTGTGACTTAAGACTTTCAAATCCTATGGGCCGTGAGGGTCCCATAAGAGAGTTCTCCTTACGAGTCGTGAGGATCTCGCAAGTGTAATTTCTCCCTAGGAATCGTGAGGACTCCTAAGTGTGTTTCTTCCTTGTGAGTCGTAAGGATCTCACGCGGGTGATTTCTCCTTACAAGGTCGTGAGGACCTTGCAAGTGCCTTTTAACGAGGTTGCGCCCTTTCGGGTTTTCACAAACACTCGCCGGTAGCCCTGCTGTTTTTACTCATAGAGCCCTTTCGGGTTTTCATCCGTGCCCATTTTGCTTATGGACATACCGTTTTTTTTATTTTATTTTATTTTATTTTTTTTATATCGGCTTTGAGATACTGTAATCCACCGTAGTTTATCGACATCTCGGTCAACAGCTAGTTTTAGGACATAGTGGTCCGTTGTTAGTTTAAGGACGTTTCGGTCCGTTGTTAGTTTAAGGACGTTTCGGTCCGTTGTTAGTTTAAGGACATTTCGGTCCGTCGTTGAAGAAGGCCGGTTACTACTCAAAGTTCGGGCTTAGGAAGATAGCGAGCGGACATAGTCGTCGTCATCTATCATTGACCTAGGCCTTAACCCGTTAAGCATAGTATTCCTTCAGGAAGCGACCGTTTATTGGCCTGAAAGGTCTTTCACCGTGCATATCCATGAGTAGATAGGCTCCACCCTGGTAGACCTTGTCTATGATGTACGGGCCTTCATAGTTTGGCTCAAATTTTTCCCGCTTGGCACGATTGGGGATCATAGGTCTTTTGACCACTAGCACGAGTTCGCCTTGGCAGAATGTCCTCGGCCTGGTCAATCTTTCGTACGAGCGCGTCATCTTTGCTTTGTAGGCCTCCAGATTTTGTTGTGCTATGAGCCGGGTCTCATCAAGGGCATCAAGCTTCTCAAGCCGAAGGTGAGCATTTTCTTCGTCCGTCAGCTCATAGTGGATCGCCACTCGTAGAGAGGGTAACTCTATCTCGAGGGGAAGTACTGCTTCTGTACCAAATCCCAACACGTATGGCGTTGTGTTCGTGGCCGTTTTGAACGTAGTTCGATATGCCCAGAGAGCTTCTTGCAGTCTCTCGTGCCAGTCATTTTTGTTTCGGGACACCGTCTTCTTCACGATCTTTGTCAAGGTTTTGTTGAAATCCTCAGCTAAACCGTTAGCCCGTGGATTATAAACTGAGGAATATCTCCAGTCTATGTTGTGTTGTTGCGCGAAGCGGCTAATCTTGTGGCTTCTGTAGGCTGGCCCGTTATCGGAAATGATCCGTCGCGGAGTTCCAAACCGATAAATGACGTGTGTCTTGAAGAAATGGAGAATATTCTCCGTCTTCACCTCCCTCAGTGGTATTGCTTCTACCCATTTGGAGAAGTAATCAGTCGTCGCCAAGATGAAACGATGTCCCCTGGATGATGCTGGTTCGATAGGACCGATTACGTCAGTCCCCCACATTTCGAACGGCCAACTAGCCACCGTTGGATGTAGTGGATTTGGGTGCTGGTGGATAAAGTCCCCATGGATTTGGCATGAGTGGCATTGTTTCGCATACTCGAGGCAGTCCTGGATCATCGTGGGCCAGTAGTAGCCCATCCGTTTAATTTTCAATTTCATCTTCGGGCCTGCTTGGTGAGAACCGCAGAGTCCGTCGTGGACTTCCTGAACGACTCTCTTCGCTTCGTCAGGTCCCAGGCATCTCAACCACAGAGAATCGAATGACCTCTTGTACAAAGTATCATTGACGAAGGCGAAAGACAGAGCTCGTTTCATGAGCTGATGTCTTGAGGACGCATCTTCAGGCGTTCGACGGGATTTGAAGTAGTCTATGAAGACTTCTCTCCAATCTTCAGCCGTTTCTTGGTCTTTTATTTGCAGGGTCGTCTGCTCAGCCGCTCCCTTTTCTTCGGATGATTCCGGAGATATTTCTGCTGGGGCAAGCACCCGACGGCTTTGTACCACGATTCTGACATCATCGAGATTCTCGTCAGCCAATTCTTTAGCGAGCTTGGCTAATGCATCCGCTTTGCTATTTTCGGCACGTGGTATGCTTTCCAAGGTGTAGGAGGGGATTTGAGTCAGCAGCCGCTGTACTCTTTTGCCGTACTTTACCAGTTCTGGCTCACATGTCTGGTAGTCGCCGTTTACTTGACTAACGATCTGTTGGGAATCTCCGTATATGAGGAGGTTTTCAATTCCTATGTCGATGGCGATCTCGAGGCCTGCTATCAAAGCTTCGTATTCGGCCTCATTGTTCGTCCTCGGTTCTGTTAAGGATAAAGCGAAGCGCATTATCCCTCCTCGTGGAGTTACGAAGATAAGGCCTACCCCCGATTTGATTATGGGCGTACTGTGCTTGCACATCTTCATGGAAGATGCTCCATCGAAATAAAGTTCCCATCGGGTATCACCGCCGTCGATCGCATCAAACGCGTGTTCATCTGGCAGTTCGCAATTCAAAGGAGAATCAGCAGGTATCGGATGCTCAGCGAGGAAGTCGGCGATGGCCTGGCCTTTCACTGCCTTGAGAGGCTGATATGTTATCGAGAACTCCATCAAGAGCAGGGCCCATTTAGCGAGCCGACCTGTCAATATGGCCTTCGACATTAAATATTTGAGGGGTCCACCTTCGATATGAGACGGACTTCATGCGCCAACACATAGTGCATGAGCTTTGTTATCGCAAAGATTAACACCAGGCAATGTTTTTCGATAGGGGAGTAGTTGCTTTCTACCCCCAGTAGAACTCGACTTAAGTAGTAGAGTGCTCTTTCTTTCCCTTGATCGTTCTCTTGCGCCCATAATGCGCCTAAGGAACCTTCGAGGGCGGTTGTATAAAGAATGAGGGGCTTTCCCTTGACTGGAGCAGCCAACACTGGCGGGTTCTGCAGGTATTGCTTGATCTCGTCTAGCGCGCTTTGGAATTTTTGGTCCCAGACGAACGGGGTTCCCTTCTTCATCAGGTGACTGTAGGGGCGGCATTTGCCTGAAAGGTTGGCTATAAATCACCGGATGTACGCGAGCTTCCCCTGGAGAGACCGCAATTGTTTGAGAGTCCTTGGCGGTGGCATTTCCATGATCACCTTGATCTTCGACGGATCGATCTCGATGCCTCGGTGCCGGACAATGAATCCTAGGAACTTGCCTGAGGACACCCCGAATGCGCATTTTAGGGGGTTCATCTTCAAGTTGTATTGCCGAAGGCGTTGAAATACGGTCTTCAGATGCTCGAGATGTTCCTCGTATGACTTGCTTTTCACGACGAGGTCGTCGATATAGCATTCGACGATTTCATGTATAAGGTCATCGAAGATCTTCGTCATGGCCCTTTGATAGGTGGCACCGGCGTTCTTTAAACCGAAGGGCATCACCTTATAGCAGAATATTCCCAGAGGGGTCCGAAAAGCGGTATGCTTCTGGTCTTCGGGATGCATATTTATCTGATTGTACCCTGATGAGCCGTCCATGAAAGAGAAGACCTCGTGAGTGGACGTGTTATCTATCATCGGCTCGGTTACCGGTACTGGGAAATCATCCTTTGGGCAGGCTTTATTGAGATCCCGGAAGTCCACGCATATGCGCACTGTCCTATTTTTCTTCATTACCGGGATGATGTTGGCGATCCAGCCAGGATATTGAACTTCTTGGATAAACCCAGAGTCGATCAGCTTCTTGACTTCGGCATTGATGCTCGTCTCAAGCTCGAGCCGCATTCTTCTCGGCGCTTGTTTGACTGGCTTGACGTCCGGAGATATTGCCAATTTTTGGACAGCTATCTCTGGATCCAGTCCTGGCATTTCGGAATAGTTCCATGCGAAACAATCTCTATGCTGCATAAGCACGTCTTTTAACGCAGACACCCTTTCTTCAGATAGCAGCTCGCTGACGAATGTCAGTCGTGGGTCGTTCGCCGTCCCCAACTCAATCTTCTTGAGGTTATCTGCAGTAGTATGTATGCCATCTTCCAGCTCTTTCGGCGCTGGTGGAAATTCTGAGATTACCTCGTCGTCATTGTTTTCGAAGCACCAGGGAAAGTCATCCATATTCTCGGGCTCTTCTTTTGATATCATTATCATACGACAGGTACGATCTCGTTTTCAAGACCGATGTGGATCTGGTTCTGCTCCTGTGGCTTTGGGTTCGTGCTTTTGTGGTGGCGATACCCTCCAGCTGTCGGATAGAGCAAATCTGCCTTGCTGATACTGGTCCTCAACCTAGTTCTTGAAGGTGAAGCAGTCTTCGATGGGGTGTCCTACGGCTCGGTGATAAGAGCAATAGCCCGGATAAGAGACCTCATTAGCTTGCTCAGGGTGTTTAGACTACGGAAGTGTAATCATTCGGTGTTTTAAAGCTAGGTCAAGTATCTTCCGTGTCTTGTCTTGAGGGAAAGAATACGCCCGACTCATCTTCTTCATGAGGGACAAATCCGGACCGTGCAATACCCGATCACATGACTCTTTGATCCTGCGTTGTCGTTGTCGACCTCCTTTTCTGCTTTTTGACTTACTTCTGCCTCTGAGTTGGGCTTTTTGTGCAACGGGTTGACAGGGAGGAGCATCTTCGTCTTTTGCAGCCTGTTGAAACAGACGTTGCGTCCTGGCTTTCTTGTAGATGGCCATTTCGCGGTTATGGTCGTCCTGAGCTTTTTGACCAGGTTTCCTGATAAGCTTGTCCATTCGCTCTTCAAATGACGGACTCGGCACTTCGATTGCGGGATCTAGTTTTGACGAGGTGTTGGCATTTCCCGACAGGGCGTCCTCTTCTTCATCGAAGTTGTATATTGAGTAGCTACCGTGGACTCGTTCCCGTTTCCCGGCTCTCACGTATCCAAGCCCAAGTGTTTCCATTCTCCCATTGGGCAATTTGCGCTGAGTCCCAGGGACATCCCAAATCCTATTATAGAATCGAGCTTGTCGAATAGTCTGTTTTAAGGGTACCCCTTGGCGCTTCAATAGCCTTTTCAATCCGTTTGTATAATATCTGGGCAAACGGATGGGTTGGAGCCTGTCGAGGGTAGAATCCGCGCTATGCCAGATTTCTTTCTCGACTCTTGTTTCCATGGACCGGTAGAATAGGATCGCTTTTTCGCCTTTTCACTTAGGAGGGACATAAAACGTCTGCAGGTCTTGCACGTTGTGAGCTTCGAGTGCATCAAGGTCTTTGTAGTGCTCCCGCGGAATCATGGTAATTTGCAAACTCTGATCATCACCAGGGAATTCTTGTATTGGAGGCCGACTGGAGAACACGACATTAACCTCATCTTCCGAGTCACTTCCGAAGATCAATATGGGGGCGGACGGCCCCGGGTCGTTGCGTCGAGACGGCCCAGAGTAAACTATCTCTTCTTCTTCTTCAGTATCACTCCCGAAAACAGGAATGGTGGCAGCGGCTTTGTTCTCCGGTTTGCGAAATCTCTCTGTATCCTCGAAATCTGGAAAAAAGTACTTTGCATCTTCGTATTTGCGGACTTCGTTCATGGAGAATGGGTTTAGCTCACCTGTTACGGTATACTCGAGACCATCCTTGAAATACTTCATACACTGATGTTGCGTAGAAGGGATGATGTTGTACTCGTGTAACCAAGGCCGGCCGAGCAGAGCGTTGTAACATGTCTTGGCATCTATGACGTGAAAGTTAATGTCCGTGACGAGTAGCCCAAAACGTAGTGTCAATATCACAGACCCAAGAGTTCTCGATGATTGGAAGTCGAACCCGGAGATGGTGATCTTGTCCCGAGCAAGGTGCTGGATGCTCATGCAAATTTCCTTTAACACCCGCACGTTGAGGAGATTAACGGAAGATCTATTGTCAACCAAGATTTTGCCTATCTTTATATCGTGGAAATACCCAGAGACGTATAGGGGACGGTTGTGGTCGCACGTCCCAAGGAGCAGGTCTTCGTCACCGAAAGTGATATCGGTCATGTGCACTTCTTCCAGTTCATCATTCATCCTTTCTTCGGCGAGGAAGGCTTGGAATTGCTCGGGCTCTTGCAGCGCCTTGATTAATGAATCTCTCGCTTCTTTTGATAATAGGAGGGCGTCGAGAATGCTGAGCCGCGATGGTAGCTTCCTCAGGTGCGCTAGGATGTTGTAATCCACCCTACTCTTCTTAGGCGGATCCTTGGCAGTCAGCTCTTTCATAACTTGGTCATCTAAGGTGATATCCTCGGCGACATTTTCCTTTCCCTTATCTTTTCTAGTTGCGGGTCCGAGATTCTTTTCCGGAAGCGTGCGATTGCGCAGCTGAATGTTTTCGCAGGCTCCTGGTTCTTCCTCTTTTCCCGAGGTGAACTCTTTAAAGAGGGGGCTAAGAGCCATTTCTTCGTCAGAGTCGCTCCCAAAGGTAAGAACCTGTGATCCTCCGGCATTGACTGTGCGGCAATTGCCAATAATTCTTTTGTGTCCTTTGGTCGTACTTCTCTGCTCCCTACGAGTTCTGCGTTTCATTCGCTTAAAATGCTGCCGATGAGCAACATATCCCTGCCACCATGTCTTAAAAGCGTCGCACTCCTCAGTGGGGTGTGAAATCTTCCGATGATATGAGCAGTAATTAGGGTGCCTCTCCGCCCTATCGAGCGTGTTTCCTTCCGAGGGTGGTAATTTCATTCCCATTGACATGGCTTTGGCAAACCTTTTCCTCGTCTTGAATATTTTTTTATCCGTGTCGGGTGCCTTTCGATCTGGCGGGAGTACCTCAACTCTTTCGTTTAATCGCCTGCGTTTGGCTCCTTCTGATGCGGCTATCTCACGCTCTTGGTCGGCTTTACTTTTCAAACGAATCTCGTCTAGAAAGGCGTCGATCATTTCGTCTGTTGGCCACACAAGCTCCGGTTCAGGCTCTGCCCCCAGTTTCTTAGTGCCGGGAGTTTTTTCATCGTCCATAAACGAGTGGGAGATCATATTACAACTCGCCACGTATCCCTCGGATTCATCCGACGAACTCTCTCCCTCATCTTCCTCTTGGAAGACATGGTTGAGAAACTCTTGGAGTGTGATGGGAGTCCGTGCCTTCTGATTGTATTCTTCCAGCGCGTCAATTTGTTTCTGCCAGTCCGTACGCTCGTTGCCAGGCTTCACGGGCTCCTTAGATTTCTTCTTCTTTTTCTTTGAAGATTTTGACGTCTTGTTGTGAGTGCTCGGGCCATCACCACTGATCTTCGGAGTTGGGCGCGGCTTCAGCATACCTTCAATGATCTGGGGTTCCAGCGGGTTCTTCCACCTGACTGCCGGGCATGCTTGGAGCTCGTTCAGCATTCTTTTGGTTTTTGCTGAAAGCACGACTTCCCATGGAGCTTCTTCAATGAAAGAACAAGTTGCCCCCGGTGTGTCCATCTTCTTAGCAGTGTGAGGTTGTGGCGGTTTTACCTTCCACTTCTCGGACAGCACAAACTTACACTGTAGGTATTGATCTTCAATCCATCCTTTGAAGACGAAGCAATTCTCAATCGGATGGCTTACCGTTTGATGGTAAGGGCAGTAATTGGGGTTATTCACCTCACTGGGTTGCGGCGGTCGCCTTGGGTTTGGCAAGTTGATAAGCCTGTTGCGTATTGCCAGCTCAAATAGCCTCTTCGTCTTATCCCGTGGGAATGAGTAGGGGCGCTTCATTTTCTCATTGTAATACCGCCGTCTTTCTTCCAGTTGATCCGCCAGCTTTGGGGCACTGGGTTGCTGCTGAGCGTTCGCAACGAAAGTTGATTTCCCTTTACCCTTGTCGTTCTGAGGTTCCGGTTTCGGGGGAGACGGTCTGTGACCCATCTGGTCCATCTGGGACAGCTTGTCGATCAAAGCCTGGAACATGGTTGGTTTGAAGAACATCATGAACTGTGAAATAGTTGCATGAGGGTCTAGGGTGCCCATGAACATGCCCACCGCGGGCGCTTCCTCAATGCGTTGTTCGCATTTCGACCACAAGTTTCGCCAGCGTATAGCGTACTGGACCCACGTCTCGCCTGGTTTCACCCTGGCATTAATCAATGCCGTTATCGGGGTACGTTCGCTGGCGCTCGCAAATCGCTGAGTGAATAGCAACTCCATTTCAACGAACGTCTTGATGGAATCGTTCGGGAGCTCAGAATACCATTCGAACACTGTTTCTGACAAGCTGCCGACGAATTGGCGAAGCAAGAGCTTATCGTCGCCACCAGTATTGCCACAAAGCGCCCTGAACTAGGCCACATGTTGATGGGGATTACCCGTCCCCTTATAGACATGGAATTTCGGTATTGTGTAGCCCGGCGGGTACTTGATCTGGTCATACCAGCTCGGATATGGTCGTCCCGTCCTGACAACTTGACCAGCTGCCTCAATCGCCTGGTGAACCCGTATCTGCTGAGCTATATATTCGTCTAGGTCAGCTTTGGAGATTGTCTCCTCCTTGGTTGTTGACAGAGCGGGTGGAGGATTTGACGTTTCTCCCCTGTTGTCTTCAAGAACGATTGGAGGATCTTGTTGGATCATCATACCCGCCATGTCCTGGAACAGAAGGGTCATTCGTTGTATATTGGCTGCTTGTTCAGCAGCCTCTTTATCCTTCTTCTCCAATATCCTACGAAGGAACCCAGCGTCAGTTTCTTGCTCCTGGCGTTGATCAGATGACGCTTCGGGGCTTTCTTTCGGCCCAGTGAGTGCGGCCATCGCGGTAATCAATTCTTGGAGCTTCTGCTGTTGCTCCTGAGCTTTGGTCACTGACCGTGTAAGCGGTCTATGACCTGTGGATGCACGGCTGTCCTCTTTTCCAAGCGCCATGTATATTGTATGCACCATCATGCCCCCAGACTTAGGGTGTTTAGGCTTATTGTCTTTGACCTTTGCTGCAGGATTGGGGCCTTTCTCCGGCCTTCTTCTCTTTTGAGTAGTCGACGTGGAGGGAGCCGTTGCAGCGGGCACCCAAGCGGTTGTCGTCCTTTGTTGTTTGACGTGACGGTTCTAATCTCCCTGCACTTTCGCCTTTTTCTGTCGGTGGGGATAATCTTGATCAATTACCGAGTCTTGGACTTGTCGCCAGACCTTGTAGATTTTGGAGGACAGCCGTTGAGGAGGCTATTCCGGCTTCGCTTCTGTAACCTCCTCCGCAGGTGGAGGGGATCTTTTGAGAACTGCGGTCGGCGAATTTCTGCGTACCCTGTTCAGCAGCTCGAAGCTGTTCCCGGTTGGAACAGCGGCCTCAATTTCCTCCGTTGGAGCCGGTGGAGTTAGTCCAGAGGGGGAGTTGCCCCCAGTCTTCCTTATACGGCGCCAGTGGCGACGTCGGGCATGACGGGTTGTTGGGATTGATTCAGCGACGGCTGCGTCTTGCCCTCTGTTCTGGGGAAGGGCTGCTGCCGGTGTCAGCCTCTTGAAGACTGACGTTCGTTTAGAAGCTACAATTTTCTGAGCGGGGGCGGGAACGGAGGTCAGTCTCGCGAAGACCGACCCTCTGGGAGGAGAAGCCGCCTTGACGACTTCAGGAGCAGCTGTCTTCTTTGGGATGGCCTTCTCAGGTATCACGGGCTTTTTGGCGGGCCTCTTGGAGTTCAGGCTTAGTCTTGTGAAGACCGAGGAGTTGGACGACCCGCTGAGAGGGGCCGTGGGAGTAGCAAGTCGATCAAAGACCGACTTCTTTGATGCTTCTGGTACGAGCATTGGGATGTTAATGTTCACTGGCGGGAGCATGGTCCCAAAGAATAGACCGGTGGTAGCTTGAGTCACTTGCTCCACAGGCATAGTGAATAGGGAAGCGGCCTGCGGTCCATACGCTACACCTTCAGATGAGGCGGAGCGTCGGTTACATTTGCAGTTCGAGCAGTTGCCAGCCATCGATCCTTTTGCTTTCTGCAGCAAACGAAACACCAAGTCTTAGTACTTCGAAACCCAAGAGCAACCATTAGCAAACCGCGATTGGTTCGCGAATCACGACACACGAAGTGTGGAGTGGAAAGAGGAAAAGGTCCCACCGGGCGTGCCAGAATCTGTTCCCCTCCGAAAGACGGCGCAAGACTGGACGTCTTGCCTGAGATTCGGGGCAGATGCTAATTGGTGCTATCCGTCTACCTCTCCGAAGATGCCAAGTTGATTTATGACACCATGCATCGAAGGTTTAAACGGATGCGTCCGATGTAGCAGACTTCGTCAGATTCCCCCTCGCTTGAGGGGTTTTTGATTGTGGGGATGCTCTTCCCTGCAGGAGCAAGCCCCTGCAGTTAATTACGCTGCCGCATGGCGGTAACAACTTTCTCCTTCTCCAGATGGTCACTTCGTGTCGTGGGTGTTTGTTTTGTGTTTGGTTCCCCGTGGATTGTATACGGAGACTGAGTTATGTCGTCGCCCGTAGGGCGTGGACTAGTCCAAATCCGTATCTTTCTTAGATTTGGGTTTGGGGGGTTGTGTTTAAGGATACGTTAGTCTCATTTGAGACTAAGATCGACTTAAACATTTGTTAAGGATACGTTAGTCCGATTTTAGACTAAGATCAACTTAACGAGATCGTTTAGATCCGACAAGAGAGCGATTAGGGGAGCCATGTTGTTTAGTTTAGTGACATTGCGGTCAATAGGTAGTTTAAGGACATTGCGGTCCAGTGTTAGTTTTAAGACGTTGCGGTCAAGGTTAAGGACGTCGTAATCCATGGATTTAAGGACTCCACAGTCCGATGTTAGTTTTAAGACATCACGGTCAAGGTTAAGGACGTCATAGTCCGTTGTTAGTTTTAAGACATTCCGGTCAAGGTTAAGGACGTCGTAGTCCGTGGATTTAAGGACTCCACAGTCCGATGTTAGTTTTAAGACATTACGGTCAAGGTTAAGGACCTCATAGTCCATGAGTTTAAGGACCCCACAGTCCGTATCAATGTGTGGTCATCGGGACCCACCACCTCTTTGAAGTCGCTGAGGAATTACAACGCCAAGTGTCAAAGGAGTGAAGAGATGTACCCTTAAACTAAGGTAGATTAAGCGATCCATAGTCCAATTTGGAAACTAAGATCAATTATTATATTATGAGCCCATTGGCCCAGTTGAATTTGAATTGAGGACTTATGGCCATCTTGGGCTAAGTCCAATTATGTTTGGGATATTGGCCCTCTGTTGATTCATTGAAGGAGAGGATTTGCCTCTGGAAACTTAGCCAATTGGGCTAAAGCTAGTGTTAAACACTAAAGACCAATAGTGTTGAACACTGGGAAAAGATTGACAAGTTAGTGTTAAACACTAAAAGATAATCAGTGTTGAACACTGGGAAAAGAGTTTTCAAATTAGTGTTAAACACTAAGCAAATCAGTGTTAAACACTGCAAATAGAGTTTTCCAAATTAGTGTTAAACACTAAGGAGAATCAGTGTTAAACACTGGATACAGAGGTTTCAATTTAGTGTTAAACACTAAGGCAAGAGGGGTCACGTGGTAACATGTGAGAGCGCCCTTCTTCTCTTTATTTTGTCCTACAGATAAGTGTTTTAACACTTTCAGTTCCGAAAGCTATCACATGCGGGCACGTGATGGGGGCTCATGCTCTGGTTTATTAGAATACTCATTAGGGGTCACGTGAGGGCACCCCAGAGTTCTCTTTTTTTTTGTTTCTTTATGTGCTTCAGGGATCACGTGAGGCACGTGAGGCATTGCCTCAAAGTTCTCTTTTATATATCTTCGCAGGAGTCACGTGGTAACACGTAAGGTGTCTACTTCAGAGCTCTATTCTGTGGGCCTTTGCAGGGGTCACGTGGTAGCATGTGACTCTGCATGTTTTAGAGTTCTGCTCATAGGGTTAAACCCTAAACTTTCGAGGACTTAAATTTTCTGTTTTCTTCTGAAGAATTATACTCTTAATAGGGTTAAACCCTAATTTCTTTTCTTAAGGGAATTAAATTTCTGTGAGTTTGAGAGAATTATATTCTCAATTAGGGTTAAACCCTAGTTCTGTTCATTTTGAAGGAATTAAATTCCTATAATATAGGGTTGAACCCTAATTTTATCTCAAACGAATTGAATTCCTATCATTTTGTGAGAATTAAATTCTCTAAACTCAGTCCCTCCACTGTGTTTTAGATCTGTATGGCAGGATCTCAACCCAATGAGAATTAAATTCTCAATTCATGGGGAGATGTGCACTTTGCAGATCCTCAAACAGAGAAAGAACTAAGTTCTTTTCTTTTTATATAAGAGTCAAACTCTTTTGAGAATTAAATCCTCCTTTGAAGCCTCCCTTTTCTTTTCTTACCTAAGGTTTTCCTTTTTTGCCGAGAATCCAAGGCTCTCTCTCTCTCTCTCTCTCTCTCTCTCTCTATATATATATATATATATATATATATATATATATATATATATATATATATCAAAAGAAAATGATCCAAAGGTCTTAAGGTTTCAGAAAAAGGTTTTAGAAAAAAGGTCTTCGAAAAGGGTCCTTCTCTTCTTTTCTTGGCTCCTATTTATAGGAGAAGGAAGAGAATCAATCTGCTTAGTAAATCTCTCATTGAGAGATTTGATTTGTATGTTGAGAGATTTGATTTATATTTATCATTAATCTGGGCCTTTAGATTGTTAAGTGAATTTTATTCACCATTGGATTTTAAATCCAAAGATATCCCTTTGTTATTTCGGTTAGATTTAGGGGGGAAATCTTTCCAAGTTCAAGATTTTTCCATAAATTGGTGATATTTAATCATCTTTAGATTTTTAATCCAACGGTTCCAAATAATCATTCTCTATTTTGGAAAGATTTGAATGATCTCTTCTCAGGATTTAATTCTGTTAAAGAATAAGGCTTTTAAAGCCGGTCACGTATGGCCACGTGACCCCTGGTCACGTGTAGGCACGTGACCCCTGGTCACGTGTAGGCACGTGACCCCTGGAATGGGCTTCTCTTCTTCTGCGCTCTGTTCTCTGGCCGCTGCTCAGCCGCCACGTGCCAACACGTGACCACTGGTCACGTGTGAGCACGTGACCTTTTCTGGAGCTTTTTCTTGAATGAGCTTCGTGTCGCTGCTTTAAACGTCACGTGCCAACACGTGACCACTGGTCACGTGTGAGCACGTGATGCCTCTTCTGAGTCCTTTCCTGATTTTTAATCAGGGAGCAGAGGTCATCCATATTCTCGGGTTCTTCTTCTGACAGCGTGATCACGTGACAGGTACGAGATCGCTTCCAAGACCGATGTTGGTCTGGTTCTACTCTTGCTGCATACGTGGCTTTCGGTTCATACTTCTGTGGTGGGGTTACCTTCCAACTGCTGGATAGAGCGAACCTGCCTTGCTGATACTGGTCTTCGACCCGGTCTTTGAATGTAAAGAGAGGATGCCCTATCGCTTGGTGATAGGAGCAATATTCCGGATGATGAACCTCACCTGCTTGCTTGGGGTGCTTGGACTCCGGGAGCGTCATTATCTGATATTTTATGACAAGATCGAATATCTTCTTTGTCTTGTCTTGGGGAAAAGAATATGCTCGACCCATCTTCTTCATAAGAGACGGATCTCTGCTGCTCAATTCTCGATCGCGTGGCTTCTTGGACCCGCTTTGCCGCTGTCGAACGTCTTTTCCGTTCTTTAGCTTGTTTTTACCTCTGCGTCGGGTCTTCTGTATGATGGGTTGACGACGAAGGGCATCCTCATTCTCCGTATCTTGCTGAAGGAGGCGCTGCTTCTTGGCTTTCTCGTAAATGGCCATCTCACGGTTGTGGTCATCCCGGACCTTTTGACCCGCTTCCCTTATTAGCTTGTCCATCTGTTCTTCGAACGACAGACTTGGCATTTTCACGGCGGGACCTCGTTTTGGTTCAGGGTTAGCATCTTCCTACAGAGCATCTCCTTCTTCATTGAAGTCATGTATGACGTAGCAGCCATGGAATCGCCCCCATTTCTTGGATCGGATATATCCAAGCCCGATCGCTTCCATTCTCCCGTTGGGCAATTTTCGCTGAGTTCCGGGGACGTTCCAGATCCTGTTGTAGAACTGAACTTATCGAGCAGTCTGTTTGAAGGGTACGCCTTGACGCCTTAACAGCCTTTTTAATCCTTCTGTATAGTATCTGGGCAGACGGATGGGCTGGAGCTTGTCAAGCGTAGAATCGGCACCATGCCAAATTTCTTTCTCCACTTTGGTTTCCGCAGACCGATAAAAGAGGATCGCCTTTTCATCTTTTTTCCTGGGAGGGACGTAGAATGTCTGCAGTTTCTGCACACTATAGGTATCAAGTGCGTCGAGTTCTTTGTAATGCTCTTGCAGAATCATGGCGATTTGCAAACTCCGATCATCGTCGGCGATGGCTTGTATCGATGGCCAAACAGAAAATACGGCATTGACCTCATCTTCCGAGTCGCTGCCGAAGACCAGAATAGGGGTGGACGGTCCCGGCTTGTTGCATTAGGGTGGCCCTGAACAAACTATTTCTTCTTCCTCCTCGGTATCACTGCCGAAGACCGGAATAGTAGTGATAGCTTTGTTCTTCGGTTTGTGACATCTTTCCGTGTCTTCGAAATCTGGTAAGAAGTATTTTGCATCTTCGTACTTTCGGACTTCATTCACGGAAAATGGGTTCAACTCCCCTGTCACGGTATACTTGAGACCATCCTTGAAATACTTCATACACTGATGTTGTGTAGAAGGGATGATGTTATACTCGTGTAACCAAGGCCTGCCGAGCAAAGCATTGTAGCATGTCTTGGCGTCAATAACGTGAAATTTAATGTCCATGACGAGAAACCCAAAGCGTAACGTCAGTATCACAGACCCGAGCGTCCTTGATGACTGGGAGTCAAACACGGAGATAGTGATCTTATCCCGAGCGAGGTGTTGAACGCTCATGCAGATTTCCTTCAACACTCTTTAGATAGCAGAAGGGCGTCGAGAATGCTTAGCTGTGAGGGTAGCTTCCTCAGGTGTGCCAGAACGCTGTGATCCACCTTATTTTTCTTGGGCAGGTCCTTGGCTGCCAGCTCTTCGACGACTCGATCATCGAGGGCGATATCCTCAGGGATCTCTTCTTTCCCCTTATCTTTTTTATTCGATCCCTTGTTTGCAGGTCCGAGATTCTTTTCAGGTAGCGTGCGATTGCGCAGCTGAATGTTCTCGCAGCTCTTCGGTTCTTCCTCGTTTCCTGAGGTGGATTCTTTGAAGAGAGGGCCGAGAGTCATTTCTTCTTCAGAATCGCTCCCGAAGGTGAGAACTTGCGATCCCCTGCTATCAACCATGTGACAGTTGCCGGCAGCTCTTCCTCGTTCGTCTGTCGCATTTTTCTGCTGTCGACGAGCTTCACGCTTCATCCTCTTGAAGTGCTTCCTGTGAGCGACATACCCTTGCCACCAATTTTTAAAGACGTTGCATTCTTCAGTAGGGTGTGCAATCTTCTGATGATATAAGCAGAAGTTAAGATGTACGTCCGCTTCATCAAGATGTATACCGCCAGGAGAATTTTCTCTGAAAGAGGGCAGCTTCATTCCCATCGATATGGCTTTGGCGAACCTTTTCCTTGTCATGAACCTGCTTTTATTTGCAGCGGACGTACTTTGATCTGGTGGGAGTGTTTCAACCCTTTCATCCAGTCGCCGGCATTTGGCCTTTTCAAATATGGCCATCTCGCGCTCTCGATCAGCTTTGCTTTTCAGAAGAGCTTCGTTCAGGAATACGTCAATCATTTCGTCCGATGGTCCTAGAAGTTCCGGCTCAGGATCTGCCGGTTTCTCTGCATCCAGAGCTTCTTCACCGTTTATTAACGAGTGAGAGATCACATGACAGCTTTCCACATAATCCTCAGGTTCATCCGACGAGTCTTCTCTATTGTCATCATCTCCGTCCTCAAGGACGTGGCCGAGAAATTCTTGGAGTGTGACTGGGGTCTGCGCCTTCTGGTTATATTCTTCCAGCGCGTCAATATGTTTTTGCAGGTCCGTGCACTTGTCATCAGGCTTCATGGGCTTTTTGGTCTTTTTCTTTTTCTTCGAAGACTTTGACGGCTGGGTGTGGGCGCTTTGACTATCACCACCAATTTTTGGAGTTGGGCGCGGCTTCAGCATTCCCTTGATGACTTCGGGTTCCAGCGGACTTTTCCTTTTGATCGCCGGGCATGTTTGGAGATCCTTCAGCATTCTTTTCGTTTTAGCTGAAAGAACGACCTCCCATGGAGCTTCTTCTATAAAAGAGCATGATGCCCCCGGTGTGTCCGCCTTTTTGAGAGCGTGCGGCTGGGATGGGTTTACTTTCCAATTCTCGGACAGTGTGAATTTGCCCTGTTGGTATTGGTTCTCAATCCACCCTTTGAAGACGAAACAATCTTCGATTGGATGGCCTATCGCTTGGTGATAGGGGCAATAATTGGGATAATTAGCCTCACCGGGTTGCAATGGGCGTTTTGGATCCGGCAAGTTGATGAGCCTGTTGCGCACCGCCAGCTCGAACAATCTCCTCATTTTGTCCCGGGGAAACGAATAAGGGCGCTTCATTTTCTCATTAAAGAATCGCCGTCTCTCGTCTTGGCGATCAGTTAGTTTTGGACCACTGGGCTGCTGTTGAGCATTGGCGACGAAGGTTGCTTTCCCTTTCCTTTTTTCATTCCGCGGCTCCGGCTTCGAAGAGGAAGGCCTGTGGTCCATTTGGGCCAGCTTGTCAATCAAGGCCTGGAAAGTGGTCAGCTTGAAAAACATCATGAATTGGGAAATGGTCGCCTGAAGGTTGAGAGTACCCACGAACATGCCTACCGCAGGCACTTCTTCAATGTGCTGCTCGCACTTCGACCATAGATTCCGCCACCGTATTGCATACTGCACCCATGTCTCTCCTGGCTTCACCCTGACATTGATCAATGCTGTGATTGGGGTGCGTTCGCTAGCGCTTGCGAACCTCTGTGTAAAGAGCAACTCCATTTCTACAAATGTCTTAACAGAGTCATTTGGGAGCTCGGAATACCACTCAAATGCCGTCTCTGACAAGCTGCCAACGAATTGGCGAAGCAGTAGCTTATCGTCACCTCCGGTGTTGCCACACAGAGCCCTGAATTGAGCAACGTGCTGGTGTGGATTCCCCATCCTCTTATATACGTGGAATTTGGGGATCGTGTATCCCGATGGGTACTTTATTTGGTCGTACCAACCCGGATAGGGTCGTCCAGTTTTAACAATTTGCCCAGCCGCTTCATTCGCCTGATGAGCTCGTATTTGTTGAGTGATATAGTCATCCAGGACGGCTTTAGAAATGGTCTCCTCTTTGGCTGCTGAACAAGCCGGAAGAGGGTTTGATGTCTCCCCCGCTGTCATCTTCAAGGATAATCGGAGGGTCTTCAGCTGGAGGATCCGGCTGTAACATCATCCTAACCATGTCTTGGAATAAGAACGTCATTCGTTTTATGTTGGCATCTTGTTCCGGTGCCTCTTTGTCCTTCTTTTCGAGGATTCTGCGGAAGAACTTGGCATCAGTTTCTTGTTCTTGACGTTGCTCCGACGACGTTTCCGGGCTTTCTTTTGGCCCTGTGAGTACGGCCATTTGCATCAACATTTCCTGGAGCTTATGTTGTTGATCCTGAGCCTTTGTTACGGATCTGGTGAGTGGTCGATGGCCCGTAGAGATACGGCCATCCTCTTTCCCGGATGCCATATAAACAGTATGTACCACCATGCCCCCAAGCTTGGGGCGTTTAGATTCAGTGTTCTTGCGATTCGTCGCAGACACAGGGATTTTCTCCAGCCTTCTCCTCTTGTGAGCGGTCGAAGTTGAGGGGGCTGTTGCAGTGGGCACCCAAGTACCTGTCGCCTTCTGTGGCTTGACAGGGCGGTCCTCTTCTTGCCGAACCTTCATCTTTTTCTGTCGGCGGGGATAGTCTTGATCTACCACGGAGTCCTGGACCTGTCGCCATACTTTATAAATTTTAGAGGACAGCCGCTGAGGGGGCTGCTCTAGCTTCGCCTTTGTAGCGTTCCCAATTGGTGGAGGAGATCTTTTCAGCACAGCAGTTGGCGAATTTCTGCGCACCCTGTTAAGTAGTTCAAAGTTGTTCCCAGTTGGAACAGCAGCATCAATTTCTACCATTGAAGCTGGCAGAGTCAGTCCAGAAGGGGAATTGCCCCTATCTTTCCTCACTCGGCGCCAGTGGCGACGTCGAGCATGTCGTGCGGCCGGGATCACCTCCGCTGTTGGATCAGCTTTTCCATGCCCCCTGTTCTGATGAGAGTCTGTTGTAGGCGACAGCCTGTCAAAGACAGATGCTTGCTGAGAGGGAATGATCAACCTGTCAAAAGCCGACCTTCGAGTAGGGAGAGCAGATTGGACGACCTCCACTGTAGCAGGAGTTGGAGTGTCCTTCTCTGGTATTGCGAGCCTCTTTGCGGGCCCACTTGAGCTTTGACCCAGCCTGTCGAAAACTGAGGCATTGGAGTTGGACGACCCGCTGAGAGGGTCCGTGGTGGTTCCAAGCTGATCAAAGACCGACTTCTTCGCAGCTTCCTGTGACGGCGTCTGAACGCTGAAGCTCGTTGGTAGGATCATGGTCCCGAAGAATAGCCCAGTGGTGGCTTGGGTCACTCGTTCCACCGGCATTGTGAAAAGGGAGGCCGCTTGGGGCCCGTAGGTTACTCCTCCAGATGAGGCGGAATGTGAGTTGTTGTTGCAGCTGGAGCAGTTAGAGGCCATTGATGTTCTTTTTTTCTGCACGGGAGCAAAACCAAATCTTAGTACCTCGAACACAAGGGCAGCCATATTAAACCGCGATTCGTTCGCGAACACGACGCACGAAGTGTGGAGTGGAAAGAGGAAAAGGTCCCACCGGGCGTTCCAGAATCTGTTCTCCGCCGAAAGGACACGACCGGGACGTTGGGACGTCCGGCCTGAACTTCGAGGGCAGATGCTATTTGGTGCTATCCGTCCACCTCTCCGAAGATGTCAAGTTGATTTATGACACCATATATCGAAGGTTTAAACGGATGCGGCCGATGTAGCAGACTTCGTCAGATTCTCCCTCGTTGAGGGTTTTTGATTGTGGGGACGCTCTTCCCTGCTGGCGCAAGCCCGTGCAGTTAATTACGCTACCGCATCGCGGTAACCACTTTCTCCTTCTCCAGATGGTCACTTCGTGTCGTGTGTGTTTGTTTTGTTTTTGGTTGCCCGTGGATTGTATACGGAGACTAATTTATGTTGTCGCCTGTAGGGCGTGGATTAGTCCAAATCCGCATCTTCTTAGATTTGGGTTTGGGGTTAGGTTTAAGGATACGTTAGTCTCATTTGAGACTAAGATCAACTTAAACATTTGTTAAGGATACGTTAGTCCAATTTTAGACTAAGATCAACTTAACGGGATCATTTAGATCCAACAAAAGAGCATTTGGGCTCTATTGTTTAGTTTAGGGACATTGCGGTCCATTAGTTTAAGGACATTACGGTCTAAGGTTAAGGACATCATAGTCCATGGGCTTAAAGACCCCACAGTCCAAGGTTAAGGACATCATAGTCCATGAGTTTAAGGACCCCACAGTCCGAGGTTAAGGACATCATAGTCCATGGGCTTAAGGACCCCACAGTCCGAGGTTAAGGACATCATAGTCCATGGGCTTAAGGACTCCACAGTCTCAGGTTAAGGACATCATAGTCCATGGGCTTAAGGACCCCACAGTCCGTGGTTAAGGAAATCATAGTCCATGGGTTTAAGGACCCCACAGTCCGAGGTTAAGGACATCATAGTTAAGGACATCATAGTCCATGGGTTTAAGGACCCCACAGTCCAAGGAATGTTTAGTTGCCCGGACCCGTCACCTCTCTGAAGACGTTGAAGGATTACAACGACATATATCAGAGGAGTGCAGAGATGTACCCTTGAACCAATTTTGGTTGGGAGATCTGTAGTCCAATTGGGACTAAGATCTTAGATTTATGAGCATATGGGCACAATTAATCTGAATGAGGGATTTATGGCCAACTTGGGCTCGGCCCACTAAGTTAAAATGTTAAACATTTGACAATGCTGAGCATTGATTTGGGTTCTGACAATATTTTTGTCTTTTATTGAATGCTGAGTATTCATCATAGCTCTGGGCTTTATTTATAGAACAATTTATGTTCTTTTAGCGCACACGTGAGGAGCACGTGGCGCGCTTGGCGCTTTGCGCTAGCCAAAGAGCGCAGAGCGCTTCTGCTGGGTAGCGCACACGTGAGGAGCACGTGGCGCGCTTGGCGCTGTGCGCCAGATTTGGAGCGCTAAGGCGCTTCTGCTGAGTAGCGCACACGTGAGGAGCACGTGGTGCGCTTGGCGCTATCGCCAGTCTATGAGCGCAAAGCGCTATTTGTTCAGTGGCGCACACGTGAGGAGCACGTGGTGCGCTTGGCGCTGAGCGCCAGTCCAAGAGCGCAAAGCGATATCTGTTAAGTGGCGCACACGTGAGGAGCACGTGGCGCGCTTGGCGCCAGTCCAAAAGCGCAAAGCGCTATTTGATCAGCTTTATGATCTGAGAAATAAATTCTCGTTTATAAGAGACTTTGTCTCAAGGTTCTAAGAACAAAGTTTTTATTTTATAGAAGATGTTTCAATCTCTTATTTTGGTGAAAGGCTTTGCCTTTATGGATCTGTGATCCTAAGAGAATTGAATTATTCTCCCTCCTTTTTTATATTGAGATGTTCATGATTTCTTTTTGTAAAAGACCTTAGTCTTATAGATCTAAGATCTGTGAGAAGAATTATGTTCTTCTTCTTATTTTTTTATGATGAGATCCTTTGATCTTTTTGTGAAAGACCTTGGTCTTATAGATCTATGATCTTAAAAAAAGAAGTGAATTCTTCTTTTTATATGAGACGATTTCGTCTTTTTGTTCTTTTTACCTTGAAGAAAATCTTCTTCTTCTGAGAGCTTGCTCTTCTTTCTGAGATTTCTCACAGTTTATAGGGGGTTCCTCTATATCTCTCTGTATCTCCTCTAGACTTGAAGTCTTGGGGCCTTTATATAGGGCAAGCTGATTTGTTCAATCGGTTAGGGAAATCTTTTCTCCAATTGATTTGGGGATTTCCCCACCGTTGGATCTTTGATCCAAGGGCTTCTGATTTACAGAAGGCAATTTTCTTATTTTTAACAAGATTGGGAAATCTTTTCCTATACAGAATTTATTCTGTAATTTTGGTGATTTTTAATCACCATTGGATCATTGATCCAACGGTGCTCTGAATTTCAGAGCACAATCTTTCCTATTTGGAAAGATACTGAGGAATGTTTCCTCAACAGAATTTTGTTCTGGTCGGTTGATGATTTTTAATCATGTTCGTTGGATCTTTGATCTAACGGTAGAGAACATTTAGTTCTAGTGCTAGCGCACTCGTGTTTTGCACGTGGTGCGCTGCTTAGAGTGCAGCGCTCTTAGCATCAACGCGCACATGCTTTGCACGTGGTGCGCTGCTTAGAGTGCAGCGCTCTTAGCGTCAGCGCGCACGTGCTTTGCACGTGGTGCGATGCTTAGATTGCAGCGCTCTTAGTGCCAGCACGCACGTGCTGCGCTGCTTAGAGTGCAGCGCTCTTAGCGCTGCTTCATTTCAAAATTTGAAATTTGAACAGAGCTTTACTCTGATTGGGGGAAACACCGTCGACGGCGAGGATGCAGGAAAGGGCTTTCCGGCGATGGGGCAGTGGGCTTCTTGAAGTCGGGGATTGAGTTTCGCAGGGAAATGAGGCTCAGGAAAGGAGGTGGTGGTTTCAGGGGAGAGGGGAGAGGGGAGAAGTGGTGGCGAGGGGTGAGGCCGACGGGGGTCGGAGCTCTGGTGAGGGTTCAGTGGGGACGAGGGAGAGAGGGAGGTAAGAAGGAGGTGGTCGAGGAGGAGAGGCGAGGTGATGGTCGGCGACGTCGATGGGCGAGCGCGGGCGTGGGTTCAGGCTTCGCGAGGAGGAGGACGAAAGCGGGAGAAATTGGGAAGATGAGGACGTGGGTTTTGGGGAACATGGGAATAGTTAAGAATATATATATATATATATATATATATAGTATAATTAGAGAGAGAGAGGCAGTGATTGGATAATAATTAGGATAAAATATTTTTAGTTACAAAAAATAAAAAATCGTATATTATTAACAGTTTATACAGTGAAGAATATAATATTGATTATATTTTAGATTTTAGCTAATACAAAAATAGTCCAAAATATGTTTGGGTTAGGTCTAAAATTACGGTTTGAAAATACGGATAATATACGTATCAACCAAAACCAAAATACGATATCCGGGTAACGAAAATGCATGCCCCCAAGAACGGATGCACGTAGCGTGCACGTAGCGATCCAAACGGGTCCGTTTCACTAAACGGAACGAGAACAAGATGTACGGATGCCACAACAGGGTTAGGGGTATGATGCTGGCCATGCTAGATATTTTTAAAATATATTATTAGACTTTTACTTATTTTATAAAAAAAATGCAGATGCCCGATATAATACAGATATACAGGATATACTACATGAAAGTGCACGAATCCTCTGCATAAGTAGGGATAAAACACAAATAGGAATCAAGACGGGTTTTCAGCATGCGGGGCGGGTCGGATGCAAACACAGATACCCATTATAC
Organism: Agapanthus africanus; assembly: GCA_030015575.1. Taxonomy (NCBI): domain Eukaryota; kingdom Viridiplantae; phylum Streptophyta; class Magnoliopsida; order Asparagales; family Amaryllidaceae; genus Agapanthus; species Agapanthus africanus. Next base: position 144,531,691 of record JASDDO010000024.1, on the reverse strand, counting down.
TATTCGCACCCATAACAGCAATAAATCAAGAAATAGCCACTCGATATATATAAAATAATCAAATCAAGCATGGTATAACGAACTAAGGTGTTACATTGGTGTCTGCATGTCTTGTTTCATATCCGAGCGACGAGCGAAGTTTTTACCTTTTAACATGAGAGATGCTATTTTGAGGATCCGACGGCTAAAACGTATAACAGTGTAAAATAGTGGGGCGGAGGGAGCTAGGGGGATTTGGATTAATTGATATTATCAAAAAAATATCATGGATGCCATGATACTTATTGTGGGCTTCAAATAGTGTAAAACTGGGGACCTAAGGTTTTGTTGGAATTTTTTTTCCATGTGCCATCCGTATGCACTCGGACAAGAGAGAGAAGAAATATAAGTGTGGGCCCCATATGCTTCCCAAGGTTGTCCGTGTCACGCCCTGCTTCCCGGCGTACGGGTAAGGAGACGTGGCGGGTCACACGACGTATTTACTCAGAAGTAAATGTGTTAAGCGTAAGTAAGCAATATAATAAAATACACAAGAAAGACATGAGATGTAAATAAACATCAAATTTTATTAATTAAACATTCTTTACAATACAACTGAAAAGTAAATACAAAGGGATAAGCAATGCCTAAACAATGGAATATGAACTGAAAGTAAATGTATATACAAGTAAAGTCTGCAAGTCGTGATGGTCAGTGATCTGCTCCAAATGCTCTGGCTAGACTCGAACTCCTCAGAATCAGGTCCTCCTGATAACATTCCAAAGAAAGAAGGAAAAAAGAATGTTGTCAACGAACAATCGCTCGGTAAATCCCAAAGAGAGATAGAGAAGAATAGACAGAGAATATAACAAGTAAAATATATAAAATTATGTTCGTTATACTAACGTAGTTGTTTATAGCTTGGTACAGACTATATTAGTGTATATAAGAGGAGTCCAACTATCCCGTGGACTAAGCTAACCCGTAATACAAGGCTCCGTCAAACCCTACGGAACAACAGCAATGGATGTTTAGTTACGTCTTTTAATGACCATCTCGTACCACTTTTACACATTCCATACCAGTCTACCCCTTTAACCCCGTAATATATATTGTGTTGTTTTATAGATTTAAAACTTTCCGAAACCATGATATCAGTTGTTCATATAAACGGATAAAGATGTAAACGGATAGTCATGTGATCAAGTCAATGTTTATCCATGGTTCGGTCAAATCAATTCATTTTGATATAGATAGTATTCTGGTATAAATGGATTCATGTTGTATTGGAGTTATATTTGAATTGTATTCAAGAATGGATTGTAATCGGATTGTATTCATATTAGATCGAGACTCAGATTGAGTCAGACACTTTAAACAGAATTGAAGTCCTGAATTAGTTTTGGAGTTATCGGTAACCGCTACACATGAACAGCGGGATTTGTGTTTTTTCCAAGACAATTACCATATTGATAACGCTGTTTTCATTGTCTACCTTAAATAGGCAAGCACCCATTTTCTCCGGCTCCCTGATGCTGAAGAGAATTGGTCTCGCTTAAATCTATATTTACTAGGGTCCTTATTGTAAATTAATATAGCTTGAGGGGATTTTATGAAAAATAGTTTTGGTATATTTTCAAATAAATCCTCAAGTATTTATTTATCATATTTAGGGTTTTCATGGATGTAATTTTTATATGATGAGATATTCTAATGGATATGAATCTAAATTGAATAGTATATGGTATTTTCATATAATTTGACTTATATGGATTCTTGATGGTATTTTCATGAACTTTTGTGATTCTTTTCTTTTGATTTAGAAAACATGGAATATATTATATATTTAAAATAGATATTTTGATAATATTTACATATATATATATATATATATATTAAAAAATAGAATTTATTTATTAATAGAAATCATGTTTTCTTAAAAAGTGTAATAAAAATTCCATCGAGGTTGTATGCTCCGTGAGGAGGTCTGCATCTCGTCCTACTAGTCCGATGGATGTGTGATAACCCGCACCAACCAAATCGGATTCCCCAAAATGGGTTGTAAGGATATAATTGTATGGAATTTGATTAAAACAATTTAAAGAATACGGTTTTTAGTAATTTAGAGTATTTTATTGTAAAATTGTATTTGTCTCTAACTATTGTAAAGTGGCAATCGTGTTATGTCAAGATGTATGTTGTGATGAGGTAGGTCATTATCTATGAGGTTTTCTAAAGGTAATACAAGTAAACATGATAAAATATGTCGAATATAAAGGTTGTGGTATTAAACCGTAAAAGTGCAATAAACATGGTTTTACATGGAGTTTTATAGTGAAATTGGTTTATAAATTTTAGTTAATAATTAATAAGCAAGGTTTAATAATTTGGATATGAGTTTCCTAAGAAAAATTGTTATTTTAAAGAGAATAAAATTTAAAAGTCAGTTAACTCCACTAACCGACGTCATTTGAAAAGAGAACTTGTTTAATAGAGAAGAGAGAAGAAAAGAAGGGATTGGTTGATAAGAGAGAGGAGAGGTATAAGAATGGTTTGAAAGCGCCATGGAGTTGCGGTGTCGCCGGATTTGTCCCGAGTCGTCGCCGGAAGTTGAACTTGGGCTAACCCCACTTGTACAACTAATTTGACTTAGAAAAAATTTGAGAGTTTTGATGATAGATTTCAGAATGGAGAAGGTTGGGGCATGATGTTGTATTTATAGGATAGAATTATGGCTTGGGGAATTAAAATGAGAATTAAAAATGCATTAAATATTGGATTAAAAGCTCATTTTTAATTTTCTGTTAATGTGCAGGAAAAACTAATAGAAGAGGAGTAGTGGGGGAGGCCAAGGGGTGTTGGGTTAAAAATTGGAGGCATTCCCGACGGGGGGCCCGGCGTAGCCGGCCCTTTGGTGGATCTTGCTTGTCATTTTGGTGGGGTTTAGGTCTGGATTGATGCCACGTGTCGAGGTCGTTTCATATAACTCAGTGCACATGTTTGGTTTCTGAGACTTTTCATTTTTACGTGTATTGCACGTGTAAACTTTTGGGCTTCCAAAAATTTTAAAGAAAAATCATTTAAAAATAATATGTGGCTGGGAGGATTTGAACACAGGGGCTATGCTACAACAGTATAAGGCTTTACCAATGAGCTACAAGGTTGTTCTTACTATTTAAAAATAAATTAAATTTATAACTTGTGGTCAGCTTAACGTACTCCTTTCTGTACTTAAGAAAAAAAATTGTACAGAAGGTTCAGGATCGTTACAGTCTGAAACACACCCCTCTCACCTCCTGTCCGGATGTATTACAGCCGGCATAACAAATAATTTCTCGGGTTTGTGGACGTCTAGATATACTAGATTGAGGTGATAATTGCCTTAGAAAGAGCAGCAGAGTTCTTTTCTTTTGTTGCTAAAAGGGGTATTTTTGATAATACTCATTCATATATATCATATTTTTAAAACCCCATCCAAATATTCATATTTTTAAAAATCTCATCTGATGAAGGCCTGGATCTCCTTAAGTTGTTGTCCTCCGTCGATCGAGTACGAGCGATGATGGATGGCTAGGATCTGGTTTGAAGTGTTGACTCTTTGAGCGTGTGGATCTCAATGGGCTTGGATTTGGTTGAAGCCGAGCTACCTGCAAAGAAGTCCCGGGGTCGTGGTGCCACCGAGGACCCTCCGACGATCAAGTTAGTCGAGGTGTTTTGGCAGAGTAGCGGCCTATTGGAGTCGAATCCTTACCTGAGTCGTCTGATAGGGGTTTATATAGTGGCAGCCATGGGCTGGCGGGTGCGAGATTTACAGCGGCCGTTACGCCCTCGGAGCCGCGCCTGCGCCAATGGCGGGATCCCCCCATTAATAGAGAGATACGCCAGTTAATAGGGGAACGTGATGGCGTGGGATGCGGGATCGTGTGGCGGCGGAAATCTCGTGTATGGCGAGATTCGCGGGGCCATGTCCGGGGCAGCTATGGTATGCGCTCAGGGTCGGTCGATGGGACCGAGGAGGCTGAGCTCGGCGGGAGGCTCGGAGACGGGCGGGAGGCCGAGCAAGCTTGGTTCTGTGATATCTCGGAAGCGAGCTGGGAGAGCTGAGGAGGCCCAGCGTGCAGGAAGGCTCGGAGGTGAGCCAATGGTTGTTCGTAGGACGAGCATAGGAGTGTTCTGGGAGATCATCATAGGTCGAGAACGCCCTCGGGTCGAAGGCCCGGGGTATGCCTCCAGTGTACCGTCCTTACTCCTTTCTTGTAAGCCTTGGGACATATCATCTGCCACGTGTCATGATCTGGGGAGTTCCCATTTATGAGCATCATCATTAGCCCCATACTCTCGTCCTGACCTATTTATGGGTCGGGTCGAGAGTGGATTACACGGAGGATCTTCTGCTCGGTTCGGCACCGAGAATCATGATGTCGACAGAGTCGTGTTAGGAGCTTGCCTTCTTCGGGTGCTTGCGCCGAGCAGAGGCTTGCCAGCTGGTTCAATGTGAGGCTCGGGGATCCACCGTTGAGACTGAGCATTAAGATGTCGGGAGGCTTCGTAACGAGGGCTTTGATTCATTTCTTTGTAGGGCAGGAAGCTGCCCGGAGTTGATGGACCGAGCAGGAAAATGCCCAGTCGCCTCATGATGAGGGCTTTTAACCCGTGTTTACCGCCAAACTCTCCCGAGGTCGTATCTGGGGGCATATGCTATTTGGGATTATCCGTCCACCTCTCCGAAGATGCCAAGTTGATCTATGACACCGTATATCGGAGGTTTGGACGGATGCGGCCGTTGTAGCAGACTTCGTCAGATTCCTCCTCTTTTACGAGGGGTTTTTGATTGTGGGGATGCTCTTCTCTGCAGGCGCAAGTCCCTGCAGTTAATTACGTTACCGCATAGCGATAACCACTTTCTCCTGCTCCAGATGTTCACTTCGTGTCGTGTCGTGTGTGTTTGTTTTATTTTGGTTGCCCGTGGATTGTATACGGAGACTAATTTATGTCATCGCCCGTAGGACGTGGATTAGTCCAAATCTGTATTTTCTTAGATTTGGGTTTGGGTTTGCTTTAAGGATCGTTAACCTCATTTGAGATTAAGATCAACTTAAATGTTTGTTAAAGATACTTTAGTCTAGTTTTAGACTAAGATAAACTTAATGGGGGTTTGGGATCATTTAGATCCGACAAAAGAGTGTTTGGGCTCTATTGTGTTAGTTTAAGGACGTCACGGTCTATTGTTAGTTTAAGATCGTTGCGGTCCATAAGTTTAAGGATATCATAGTCCAAGAGTTTAAGGACCTAGGGGTTTAGTTTAGGGACGTTACGGTCCATAAGTTTAAGGACATCATAATCCATGAGTTTAAGGACGTCATAGTCCATGAAGTTTAAAGACATCATAGTCTGTAGGTTTTTTCAGTTTAAGGACATCATAGTCCATGAAGTTTAGTTTAAAGACGTTGCGGTCCATTGTTAGTTTAAGAACGTCACGGTCCTCTGTTAGTGTCACGCCCCGCTTCCCAGAGTACGCTAAGGTAGGCACGTGACATAGCCAACCATGCTACCTGTGGGTAGGAATTATCCTTCCACGGTCACATTACGGCTGTAGAGATATCAAGAACAAAATAAAACTATCTAGCACATGTCCATAAGCCAAAATAAAATGAGTCAGGAGTAAATAATACGGAAGCAAAAGATCCAATACAAGAATAACTGGAATGTATGTCCCATAATGCGGGCTTACATCATGAATAAAATGTTGAAAGTGAAAGAACTAACTACTACTGAATCCTCATTGCTCAGCCTGCTGGCTGAAGTACTCCTGCTCGGACTGCAGCAAAGGTACGAAATCTGGGCCATGCAAAACCCAGACGTCAGCGCGGCATGTCATCAAGTAATAAAATATAAACAGGGAAACAAGCAATGCAAATATAATCATGAATGGTAAAGCAGGTGTAACAGCAATATACATCAAGGCGGTGAAGGGTAGTGTGCAGTGAGTAAACTAAACTGGTCTATTGGGCTATCTACTCTCAAGTCTTTGAAATCAATTTGATGAATCATCGATGTAACTCAATAGTATCCCGTGCGTGCCCGGGATCACGGTGAAGATTCTCGGGCTGAAACCGAGACATGCCGCTAGGCACTAAAGGAAAAGGGTAAAGATGAATGATGTCCATGGCATCATCCCAAGGCTGGCCTAGCCTCTAAAAGGTAATGGATAACGATGGATGATGTCAGCAGCAGCATCCTAAGGCTGGCCCAGCCTCTAAAACTGGTCGGTAAAGGTAGCACACTGTCGAGTTACAAGTCAGGTTTCATCATTGATTTCCCCATACCCCCAAGTTATAGGTGTTCAAGTCAGGTATTTAAGTAATCAAGAACAAATGCCAACACAGGAGCAGGTAGGTGCAGCTTTGTCTGGATAGACAACAGAACGGTCCGTAAGGACTACGTGTCAGGTTTGTTGGCATTAGACACAAGATCAGGTAACAGGTCAAGCTATGGTACATCAGGTCAAGTCAAGTAGTGTACGGTACCATGTCGGGTCAAGTAGTATGTGTGTAGCAAGTCATGTCAGGGTGTAAAGGATATCATGTGAGTGTTCATAATCAACTGACAAAAATCATGGTTGTAAATAAACAAGCATGGGTATCAATAACACAATAAATTGGCACATGTGATAGGTTAAGCAATATGTGCAGATTAAACTACTTAGCTGTGCGGTCATCAGTTTGTGTTTTAAGAGATGGTTTCAGCATTATATGGATACAGTATGACAGATATGAATGTTAAAAAAATCAAGTTAATAAGTATTGAATAATCTAGGGATGCGATGACATGTATAATATGTTCAATGGATGCAATTGTAACTAAACCGGTTAAAGATGCACACGGATGTCCGATAGGTTAATACTAGAGAAAAAGGGTATCATGGCTATAAAACAATTGTGAGCATGTGGTCTAACATATACATATGATTACTAGGTATAATCAACTAGATGCAACAATTCAATTTCAGGTTCTTGATCAGAAAAATATGTAAACGGAATGTTATGCGGTTAACTTGAAATTCAAGATTTTCGATTCTATCTAGAGATTTAATAGGAAAATAGATAAATTAGTATAAGGATAGTTTGAATAGCATGTAGCAAGTTTCACTTACCTCGACGGGTAGCGATACGGAAAACGGAACGTTACGCGTCGGCGGGGAAAAGTCGCGACGCGTGCACGGTACACGGAATGAGCCCAAACGACGAACAGTGGAATCACACGGGTCAGAGGTCCTCGCTGGGTCGTCGGGAAACGTCACCGGCACGGTCGGATTCCGGCGAACCAGAAACAGTAAACGTCAAGTTTCAAGAATTGCAGGAAAGAAAAGAAGAGGAGAAGAGAAGGAGTAAGGAGGGGAGGATGCTTACACTGATCTACAGAGGGGTCGTGAGGGTCGATGGCGTCGACGGAGCTCCAGCAAGATCCCTGCAGAGACCGCCGGCGGTTAAAAAAAAACTAACAGAGATCATAAAGAATGGGAGAAGAAGAAAGAAGGAGGAAAGAAGGAAGAAGGGGGAGAGGTAAGGCTCACTGGGGGTGTACGAAGGCCAAGGGCACGGGGACGAAGTCACCGGCGGTGGCTGGAAGCAGAGGTGGCCGAGACGAGTGGGTATGCAGTTCCTCGGCTGCTCGGGAGAAAAGAAAAAGGAGGAAAAAGAGAAGGTGGAGGCGAATGCGACGAGGGTGAGGGGCGACGGGGCTTGTGCGGGCATCGTCGGCGCTAGGCAAAGGCGAGGGATAGCGGCTAGGGTTTTCTGGGAATAGGTTTCATTGTTAAAGAAGAAGAAGAGAAAATATAAAGGGAAGAGAGAGAAAGAGAGATTTGCGAGAGGAGTGAGAAAATATTCGAGAGGGGGGAGAGAGAGAGAGATGAACAGTGAGGAGATATAAATTTGGCAGTATTCGCAAGAGAGAGAAAGAGAGAAGAGAGAGAAAATGAAGGGGAAAGGGGAGAGAGAGAGAGGAAGGGCAGTGAAGGGAGAGAGAGATGTGGGGTCGGATGGAATGGAGGCTCGCGATTGGTTGGGGGAAGTAATAGATTAGGAAAAAAATAGAAAAGATTTTTTTAAATGTTTAGAGAGCCATATCATTGGCTGGGAAGCAAAGAAATATTTTAGTTTGTTTACAGAAATATATTCGTTGGTTAAAATTTTAATAGGCTGTAGAATATATTTGAAACAGATTTTAGGAAATTTTGAAATAAAAGAATTTGGCGGAATACAAAATATTTCAGAATTGCGCCCAGGTCGGGTCCAAAAATTTGAATTTGAAATATGAAAAATATTAGCAAGTTCCAAAATTTGAAATGAAGGATTTTGTAATGAAAAAGCATACCCCCAAGAACGGACGCACGTACGTGCGCGTAGTCGTCCAAACATGTCCGTTTCACTGAACGGGACGAGAACACGGTGCAAGGACGCTACCACAGGGTTAGGGTATCAAGCAGGCTAACAAGTATATTTTAAATTATTTTAAGTAACTTAATTGTAATATGCAAACATACGTAATGTCGGGGTAAATTATAACTAGTAACTGTCAAAGCATGATCAATGAAATAAGTACAACAACAACACATACGGTAACTGAAATTGGTATAACTGGACTCGGTTGTTACATTATACCCAACTACAAAAAGAATTTCGTCCCCGAAATTCCAAGAACACAAAAGGATAAACGACCAACAAACTACAAGAAAAGATGGGGAAACTTCTGCCGGATTTCATCTTCTCGTTCCCAAGTGGACTCTCCATGTGAGCGACTACCCCAAGAAACAAGTACAAGAGGGATAACCTTGTTCTTAAGAACCTTTTCCCTCCGATCCACAATCGCAATCGGTCGCTCCTCAAAAGTCAAGTCTTCTCGTCTTGTCAACTCCGAATGATCCAATACATGCGTTTCGTTCCGAACATACTTACGGAGTTGTGATACGTGAAACACATCGTGCACATTCGCCAAGGTCTGCGGTAACGCCAAACGATACGCTACCTCACCAACACGCTCCAAGATCTCGAAAGGCCCGACAAACCGAGGACTGAGCTTTCCTCGACTTCCGAAATGAATCACCCCTCTAGTCGGTGATATCTTCAAGAATACCAAATCACCCACGGCGAACTCTAGAGGTCTTCTCGATGTATCTGCCCAACTCTTCTGTCGGTCTTGTGCTACTTTCATATGATTCCTGATAGTGTTAACTTTCTCAACTGTCTGCACAACCAAATCTGGTCCCAACACTCTTCGTTCACCGACATCGTTCCAACAAACCGGTGAACGGCACTTGCGACCATACAAAGCTTCAAATGGAGCCATCTGAATAGTTGCCTGGAAACTGTTGTTGTAAGAAAACTCCACCAAATATAGATGATCCTCCCATGAACCCTTAAAGTCCAACATGCATGCTCTCAACATATCTTCAAGAGTTTGGATCGTCCTCTCCGACTGGCCATCTGTTTGAGGATGATAAGCCGTGCTAAACTTCAATCGAGTCCCCAAACTTTCCTGTAAACTCCTCCAAAAGTGTGATAAGAATCGAGTGTCACGGTCGGATACGATGCTTACCGGTACTCCATGCAATCTTACAATCTCCTGCATGTACTGTTCTGCCAAAGTTTCTGTTGATTGACCAACCCGAAAAGGAATGAAATGAGCTGCCTTAGTCAAATGATCAACAATCACCCAAACTGCATTGTTGCCTTTTGGACTCCGCGGAAGAGCTGTCACGAAATCCATGGTTATATGTTCCCACTTCCACTGAGGAATCGGAAGTGGTTGCAATAAACCAGCAACTCTTTGATGTTCAGCCTTAACTTGCTGACACACCAAGCATTTTTCCACAAAGCGGGCAATCTCCCGTTTTATGCCTTCCCACCAGAAATGCTGTCGTATATCTCGGTACATCTTCGTGCCTCCTGGATGTACGGAATAAGCTGAGCTGTGCGCCTCCTTCATAAGTTCTTCGCGAATATCTCCCTTTGGCACACACAAACGGCTACCATATCTCAACGAACCATCTTCATGGATCAGTAAATCTGTTCATTGTCCGGCTTCAACCTGTTCTCGAAACTTTCGCAATCTAGGGTCCTGCGGTTGCGTTGCTTTAATATTCTCGATCAACGACGAATGTACCTGTAGCTGCATCAACTGTCCTGAAGAATGCGGTAGCACAACCTCCAAATCAAACCTCCGAAAGTCTTCAATGAGTTCCTTCTGAGCAGTCAACGTCTGAATTGCTGGCAACCGACTGAGCGCATCCGGCATGACATTAACCTTCCCCAGATGGTACTTAAGATCAAGATCGTAGTCAGCCATCAGCTCCAACCATCTACGTTGCCTCATATTAAGCTCCTTCTGCGTGAACACATACTTCAAGATTTTATGATCCGTGAAAACTTCGACCCTTTCGCCTAAAAGGTAGTGTCTCCAAATCATCAAAGCGAAGATCACAGCCGCAAGCTCCAAGTCATGAGTTGGGTAATTCTTCTCATGGGTCTTCAACTGTCTCGATGCGTACGCTACAACCTTCCCATGCTGCATTAAAACACATCCCAATCCTTTTCCAAATGCGTGGCTGTGAATCACTAATCCTCCGGAACTGTCTGGCATGGTCAGAATAGGGGCGGTTATCAATCTTTGCTTCAACGTCTCAAAAGCTGACGCATACCTATCCGTCCACACAAAAGGTACCTCTTTGCGCGTAAGCTTGGTTAACGGCTCCGCCAGACGAGCAAAGTTCTCCACAAATCTTCTGTAATACCCGGCGGGTCCAAGAAAACTTCTTATCTCCGCAACATTCTTCGGAATCGGCCAATCACGAACTGCTGCAATCTTTTCGGGATCGACGGCGATTCCATCGCCAGATACAACATGCCCCAAAAACTTTACTTCTTCCAGCCAAAACTCGCACTTGCTCATCTTCGCATATAATTTCTCTTGTCTCAACGTCTACAGTGCGATCTTCAGATGTTCTGCATGCGCTTCAATACTATTCGAGTAAACCAGAATATCGTCAATGAACACCACAATAAATTGGTCCAAGAATGGCAAAAAGATTCGGTTCATCAAGTCCATGAATATCGCCGGTGCATTCGTTACTCCGAAGGGCATCACAAAGTATTCGTAATGTCCATACCGAGTTCGGAACGCCGTCTTGCAAATATCCTCTGCTTTCACTCGGACCTGATGATATCCGGATCGCAAATCCAGCTTCGAGAATACCCTCACGCCACTAAGCTGCTCAAATAGTTCGCCAATGCGAGGGATCGAGTACTTGTTCTTAATAGTCACCCGGTTCAATTCTCGATAGTCGATGCACATCCTTCTTGTGCCATCTTTCATCTTAACTAGAAGAACTGGAGCTCCCCAAGGCGAGTTACTGCTTCGAATCCAGCCCTTCTCAAGCAATTCAGTAACCTGCTTCTTGACTTCTTCCAACTCCACTGGTGCCATTGGATAATACGCTTTAGAAACTGACGCTGCACCAGGAATAAGATCAATCGCGAACTCCACGTCTCGCTTCGGCGGTAATCCCGATATATCTTCAAACACGTCCATAAAATCGTGAACAACAGATGGCTCTTCACTTTTCTCAACCTCCATCGACGAAAGAACGTTAGTTGTCGGCCTAGCCCTAAACTCGACTGGCCCGACAAAACTGCTTCCTCCAGTGAAGATAAACTCGGGATGTCCGGGAATCTGGAAAATTACTTTCTTTGCCCTACAATCGATGTGAGCGTGGAAAGTGCCAAGAAAATCCATTCCCAAGACGACTTCGTAGCTGCCTGTATCAATCACCAAGAAATTTGCGAAAAGCTCCCGTCCGCAAACAACAACCGCACAATCTTTACATTCTCTACTAGATATGATTTTCCCATTCCCAGTGTGTATGTCCCAGAAACTAGACAGGGTCGTGCAGGTAATCGAGTGTGTAGCTATAAACTTGGACGACATAAAACAATGGGATGCCCCGAATCAAATAACGCTAATGCGGGAAAACCATGAATGAGTAGAATACCTGAAACAACTTCTCCTGAAGCCTTAGCTTCCTCAGCCGTCAAGGTAAAAGCTCGAGCCTGATTGGGTCCTTATGTCAGCTGCTTCTGTCCCGGAAACGGTTTCTGTGGTGGCTTCTGTATGTCATCCCTCGTGCGAAGCTTCGATGGACAAGCGTTGACAGTGTGATCCGCCGTCCACAAACCAAACAAAGCCCTTGCCTCCTTCGACAGTCTCTTTGCACATGACTGGGTAAATGGCAGTAGTTACAAATCACACTCTTTCTCTGGTCAACAAAAGCAGGCTTCTTCATCGGTGCTACACCACGACGGTTCGCTGGAATACCCCCGTGTCCATGTGCTCGGTTCGGTGCAAAAGTCGGCTTCCGTACTGTAATTGCTGTCTGCTGTGAACTCCCAGTCTTCCCAGATAAGCTCTGCTGTTCTCGGGCTGCCGTAAGTACCTGTGAGAAAGTGGTCAAACCCAGGGAGACAATCTGCCTCTGGATGTCCACATCCAAGCTGCGCATGAACCTCCTTGCCTTGTCTGCATCGTTGGCAACTAAAGGTCCAGCGAACCTACTGAGCCGCGTCCACTCAGCAGCATGCACATCAACAGGTGCACCGTTCTGCTTTAGACTGATGAACTTCTCTTCCATTTCCTCCCGTGCGGTCCGCGGGAAGAACTTCTCTCCAGGAAACTCTTCAAAAAATCCGCCCACTTGATCGGCTTGGGCAAGCGGGTCTCCTCCATAAGCCACCATTCACGGGTGTAATCCACTAACTGGATGCGTACCACATCCACCCTCTTATCATCTGGGATCTGCGCCGCAATGAGTAGATTCTCCGTGTCAACCAGCCACTGCTCCGCTGGCAACAGCTCCTCCAAACCAGTAAAGACAGATGGACCCAGTCTCCTGAAATCTGCTACGGTCCCTACTCGATCTACTGGTCTGGTCCCAACATTGTTCACGGATTGCTGAACGGTCCGTAAACCTTCTTGTAAGGAGTCAGCTTGCTGCTGGTTCAGCTCGGTCTGCCGCCTTTGGTTCTCCAACATCCCACGTATTACTCCAACTATAGAGGCTTCGTCAACACGCCTTTGGTACGTCTTCAGATTCTTGTCTGCCATGTTCCTGAAATCAAAACACCCAAGGAATAGCATGATAACAGATTCAAAATTGTAGATCAAGGCTAGAACTCCAAGTTACTTAAATAGAGTACCACATTGTAACTATGTCGCGGTATCATAGCTACAATTACATAAATCCACCAAAGTCGCCTAAGTTCTAGAGATAACAAGGAATCGGGTTTCGAGTCGATATGCAAAGGAGGTTTGCACACCGTAAAAGATATAATCAGGAAGAACTTAGATTCAAGAACGGTAAAACGGCAACGTGGCAGGACATGTTTCCTAAACACGAGTATTCTGATTCGTGTATTGGGTACAATACCCAACTACAAAAGAATCAACCTGACTAACTGATCGCACGCCAAAAGCGTGTCGGATGTTCAAAGTTCTAAAGTTTACCGCGATCAGGACGGTGTCGCTATGCAGCTAGCCGGTTGAGCACGGGTCGATCCACAGGGAGATGGTTGTTATGTCCTTTCTTGTTTTAGACGAGTCAATAAAGAATCTGTATGTGTTTGATTCTAACCTATGTGTTTATATGCAAGTATAAAGTTGTTAAGAAAAGATACGATAATGTAAGCTAAAGAAATCCGTACTCAAAACCTTTGAGCCGAGTCTTGACCAATTGAAGCTAGAGCAATCGGCAACAACGTGGATTAGGGGATTTAAGCGCGGTATTCGTGGAATCCGGCTTATTTACCCTTGTCCTTCCGTTCTTGTCTCTTGCTTTCGCCTCCGGCCAAACCGAACGCAACCGGTCGTGGTTAGGAGTCACCGTTACCTTGTCAGGGTAGGGTGCCTAACGGAGCGCTTGCGTAACGTTTGGGCGGAGTTCAAATGGAAAATAACGGGAAAAGGAAATGAGGAAAGAAGTGTTAACTTACAATGCTGTATTGATTCTTAACAACGACGATAATTACAACATTCACAAAATGAACAACAAAGAGCAAAAGAAAAGAACAAAGAAAAGAAAAGATTACAAGAATGTAAGTGCATGAAATAAATTGCAAGAAAGAAAAGCAAGATAATAATAAGCAAGTAATAAAAAGCGATAAAAAGAACAAGAAACTAGAGTTCAAGACAAGCATGGGATCAATAGCCAACCCTTAAACTTGCAAGCTCAATTAAGAGGTTGCAAGATCAAGAGAAGGGTAGAGAACGCATGTGAAGTGAAGAACTAGTCCCGTGAGAAAATACGACCCTTGAGATCAATAACAAACCCTTAACCATTCAAGCTCAATGAAGAGGTTGAATGATCAAGAGAAAGCAAGAATCTCAAGGGGGAGCTAAACTAACAAGAAAGATACAAAAACCTTCATCTTCATTTACATCCACTCAAAAAGCTCTCACTACAATTTTCATGGAGGAAGAATGAAGAAGAAGAAGAAAGAAACTAAAACCTAACAAAAAGAGGCTAAAGAAGTGCTCCATTGGCTTTGCTCAGATCCGGGGTATTTATAGGAGGGGAATGGGAAACCTAGGGCAACCATCTGCACATAAACAAAAGTACCAAACTACCCCTGAAGTTTGACGCAGAGAGGAGCCTTCTTGGCCGCGGATGCGCGGCCAATACCCCCTATTGGCCGCGCATCCGCGGCCGTATTGGTGAGTTGGGTCTTGGTCTTTTGTCTGCTTCCCTGGTTTCCTGTCCTTTGTTGTTATACATGTACAGATTTTCAATATTCTTCCATGATTGCTTCAGGTTCCAATAGTCAACAATGAAGGCTTCATTTTTCAACACATTTGAATTTATCTTCCTCGGGTCCCACATATCTTTGAATATCTTCAATGGGCCCCACGCATCTTTGAATATCTTCATTGGGCCCCACGCTTGACCAGAAATGACGACTGTTTTCGTCCTGCCCTTTTGAACTGGTAAGCGGTACTAGACATATGCGGATGACTGAAACCCGGCTTTTATCTGTCTGTGACAGATGTTCTGGATTTTGGCGTAACTGTGGAGATTTAGTGTTGATTTGCAATATTTGGACTGGAAACCTGTATTCTGTAAACATGTAACAAACACAGATAAAAAGCACCTGCCTATAAACACACGAGCGTAAGAATGGGCGGTATAAAATGCAATATTCTGTGATGAACAAATACCCCCAAACTTAACTTTTACTCGTCCCGAGCAAAACCAATTATTCATAAAATGATAACCGCACTTTCGCAGGGAACGCGATTGCACTGAGCGCGTGCAACAAGCCGTTAAACCTCTAGGTGTCCCTAGTAGGAGGAGTGTTGTCTCCTGAGGGTTTTCAGCGGATTACACCCACAAAATCCAGTCAAGCTAGTGTCATAAGTTAACATCGATTCTACTCCTACAGTTTAGTATTTATGTTAGAAACTCTATCATCCTAAGTTAGAAATATCCAACCCTAATGCTTCACACCTCCTATCTATTTAACTTTAGATCATATACGTTCCAAAAAAAATTTTAAAAGATGTTGGTTCTCCTGAGTTTTCCTCTTAAAGCGCGGCCTCAAATCAGGGATTTTTATCAACTTCACAGAAAACACAAGTCTTATTCTTTATCTCTATCTTTTATCCAAATATCGATTGTATACCCCTACGTGTGTGTATATTTGCACCCCTACACTCAAGAATTCAATTCAAGATATAATACCCTTGCCCTAATACCAAATACTACTTCTTTTCATTAAGGATGGACGGATTTGCTCACACACCTTTCATGTGACTATTAATGCTTCTTGAGGCACTAACGACTGATTACTGAATGTGTGAACTTCAAAGCGTAAATAGCAGTTTCCAGGTCTTGACTTTATTCTATTTTTTTTTTCTTTTTCAAGACCGGATATATTTTTTAATATGCTCTTTTGGTGTTTAGCTTTAAATACCGTTTTTTCTTTCATACTAGGCTTTCAGGCAAGAGTATTTCTAGGTATCCTCTACTATCCCAAGTTTCAAGGTACGTGTAGGTGCAGTTTGTAGGGTATATACTTTCTAAATTTGAACTTAAGAAAAGAAACTATTTTTCAGACTTATCCTCCGGTAAAGCTTCAATACTTTCCCTTCTTCTTGACTTAACTCAAAAAAACTGAACTCAAGATTACCTATTTCTCAAAAAAAACTGTAAGGACGTATAATCACCAAGTTTAAACAGAATGAGGGTTATTTTTAGGATTTTCAATTCCTAGGCCTAGAATTTAGTTATTTCTAACATATCAACTAAACTTTCAGAATAAAGATCTAAGTTACCTTATTAGCTAACTTGACGACAAAGTTTTTATAATTTTGGAAAATTTTCGAATTTTATGGTTTTTTTTAAATAAGGTATGCAAATGCAAAATATACAAATGAATGCGAAGGAAGAAAGCTTACCGAGCACACCCCCAAACTTAAACTTGACAGTGCCCTCACTGTCAGGCTATACCAAGAGGGTCAAAATTGTCGGCGCTCTCCAAAAGAAATTATATACAACAAAGAAAAAACAAAAAAATATATACAAAAAAAAGAGTCCCCCCCCAAACTTAAGTAAAACAGTGTTTCCACTGTTAAGCGTTGAAGTTCAGGATTAGGGGGGAAAGAACAGTATCAAGCTATACAAGGCCTTACACAGGCCAAAAGTGAGCACCAACCATTCAAAAATTCTATCTCTGTAAGATGCGGGTTGGTGAAAGAAGGTGAAGAGGAAAGAAATGGAGAATACGCGAGACCGTATGCGGAGAGAAGCGGGATACGGTCTCGGTATATCAAAAGAAGAAGAATGGCGGAAGGGAAAAAGAAGTGGAATACGAACTTGAGGGTGCAAATGGAGTAAATAGATTAGCACAATTTGTGATGACCGATGTGTGAAAAGCGATTGTGCTAATATATTTACCCGTCGAGAAATGGGGTCAAATCCCTCAAGATTCGTGAGAAACCATGGGTACGCCGAACTCGGTAAACCAGACATACGAAATGAAAGTGAGACGGTTTCTTGCAAGGTCGGAACGATGGAAAGGATGGAGGGAAGTGGTTGAGGAAGGTTGTCGGTTAAAGGTTCAGGAGGGTGTACACAGTCAGTGGAAGGAACAGGATGAATTGGAAAATCCGACTCATCAATTAAAACTGGTTCATCCTCAAAACTATCCTCAATATTCTCCTCAAAATTTAGCACATCCATGCATTTTTCTTCAAAATCTAGACGCGTATGGGGTTCGGAAAAAACAGTTAATGACTCGGGATGATGAATTGGAGAGGAAAACTCAGCCAAATCTGCGGGTTCATCATCCAAAATATTCCCAGCGTCAATATCCTTAATCAAGTGAAAATCAAAATTCTCTGACACCTTAACAAAAGCATGGATATCAATCGATTCAGGTTCTAAAGTGGAGGTGTAGAGGTCAAGAGGTTTGGGATCGGTTTCACTTGGAAGAGACCCTTCACAAGCGGGCAAATCAAACACTACGAAGTCGCACAACTCATTCATCATTCTATCTTCAATTGATAAATCATGTGGGATACTCGATAGACTTTCAAAACAGGAGTTGTGGGATTCAATTTGGGACGGGTAGGTTTGATTTGGAAGGGGGTACATCTCACTTTCTCCACTCAAATTCACAGCCTGTCCTACCGCCTCATCATACATTGGAAAATTTGGAGCTAGCTGGAAACTAGCTACCGGGTCAGTAGGTTGTATGAGAGCGGCCATGGACGCATTCAAATCCATCATCTGTTGGCTTGACGCTACCCTAAAGTCTTCCAACGACTGTTCTAGACTAGACATTGGTTGTGAAGGGGTTTCAGTAAAAGATTCAAAGTTGTTTGGATACTGAAAACTCCCAAATGGCTGTTCTGATGCAATGTCTAGGGAAGGTGCAAAAGTAGGGTAGGATTGGTAGGAATTGAATGGCTGGACAGGAGCAGGATCAACATTTGGATAAGAAGGTGAATGGAATTGTTGATCCCAAGAATTTGAAGTGGTGAAAGGAGTGAAAGATCGGCTACGAGATTGTTCAATACGTTCAGCGATAGACATAGGTCTCGGGGTTACAACTGGATTATCAAAAGGGGTATCAACGCAAGAAGGTGTGAATGTTTGAAACGGTTGATACGAAGTGGATTGCGAGGTCCAGTTGTTCGTCCTAGACGCGTCTATCCGATCTTTCAAAGAAATTTTTGGCATGGATGGATCGTTCGAAGTTCGACCAAAACAAGAACCGTAGGAAGTAATGTCTGGTTGTGGGTACCAAAGTTCGGCAAGAGTTTTGCGAGGTGGAGTACCCATGATATGAAGAGAGAGAGAAAAAGGTAGAGAAAAGGAGGGAAAAAAGAATGTGATATGTTTTTTTTAATTTTTTTTTATTAACAAAAGAATGAAGTATACACAAAAAAGAATATGGACAAAAAACAATCACGACACAATACTACCACACACCAAATCGTTCTAGGGTTCACCTAGGTCAACTAGACCTGCTCCAGAACTTAATTGTCGAAATAAAACCGTGTCGAGAAACAGGCTCAAGATACACTGATCACGAGGCCAGGTAAGTGCAGAGATAAGGGGAGGTTGTCCAACGCTTTCGCGAAGTTCCTTAATTAAATAACCCTTTTTCTTTTGGCGGTTTCGCCGTTAACACTTGCCTAGACACCTCGTAAACAATATACCATTAAGTAAGGTTCTAAACACAGTTAACTTCTCCTAGTGAGCGCGAAGTCCTTAAGGCTTAAAGTCTAGTTTCTTTTAAATTTTGTGTGGGTAAACGTTATGCTCAAGTTCGTGATTTGTGGGCCACGGAAAAGGTGATGAAATCCTTTACCGTATATTGTGGGGTTCGCTTGCCCTTAAGTCCGTATTAATTGATGCAATGCGCAATTCAATAAAAATTCTATAAAGAATCAAAAAATTGTATTTTAGTTTAAGCGCGGCACTGCAACAAATACGGGTTAGTCAATTTTGGCGTTTGGTAGCGAATTTGCAAAGAATCCTGCAAAGAATAGTATATTGGATGCGTCGGATTTGAGAAGAAGGTGTTAGTAAAGTACGTACCGTTAAGTTTTGGGTTAGGAAACCCCCGTTGAATCAAATCCGGTAAGCTTGAAAAGTTCGCTTGCGCGGGTCAAACTACCCGGATCTTTGGCACTGTACTTTGCAAACACCTTAGCCTTGAATGTACACTTTGCTCCCCACAATTGCAGTTTGCAAATACGCAAAAATCTGCACACTTGCCCACAAAAATATTATATAAAAACAAAAAGATTTTTTTTTTATATATATACAAAAAGAATATTAACCCGAATAACAAGAAAGAAAATACGCTACCGTCTCCCCGGCAACGGCGCTATTTGATCGCACGCTTTTGGCGTGTCGGATGTTCAAAGTTCTAAAGTTTACCGCGATCAGGACGGTGTCGCTATGCAGCTAGCCGGTTGAGCACGGGTCGATCCACAGGGAGATGGTTGTTATGTCCTTTCTTGTTTTAGACGAGTCAATAAAGAATCTGTATGTGTTTGATTCTAACCTATGTGTTTATATGCAAGTATAAAGTTGTTAAGAAAAGATACGATAATGTAAGCTAAAGAAATCCGTACTCAAAACCTTTGAGCCGAGTCTTGACCAATTGAAGCTAGAGCAATCGGCAACAACGTGGATTAGGGGATTTAAGCGCGGTATTCGTGGAATCCGGCTTATTTACCCTTGTCCTTCCGTTCTTGTCTCTTGCTTTCGCCTCCGGCCAAACCGAACGCAACCAGTCGTGGTTAGGAGTCACCGTTACCTTGTCAGGGTAGGGTGCCTAACGGAGCGCTTGCGTAACGTTTGGACGGAGTTCAAATGGAAAATAACGGGAAAAGGAAATGAGGAAAGAAGTGTTAACTTACAATGCCGTATTGATTCTTAACAACGACGATAATTACAACATTCATAAAATGAACAACAAAGAGCAAAAGAAAAGAACAAAGAAAAGAAAAGATTATAAGAATGTAAGTGCATGAAATAAATTGCAAGAAAGAAAAGCAAGATAATAATAAGCAAGTAATAAAAAGCGATAAAAAGAACAAGAAACTAGAGTTCAAGACAAGCATGGGATCAATAGCCAACCCTTAAACTTGCAAGCTCAATTAAGAGGTTGCAAGATCAAGAGAAGGGTAGAGAACGCATGTGAAGTGAAGAACTAGTCCCGTGAGAAAATACGACCCTTGAGATCAATAACAAACCCTTAACCATTCAAGCTCAATGAAGAGGTTGAATGATCAAGAGAAAGCAAGAATCTCAAGGGGGAGCTAAACTAACAAGAAAGATACAAAAACCTTCATCTTCATTAACATCCACTCAAAAAGCTCTCACTACAATTTTCATGGAGGAAGAATGAAGAAGAAGAAGAAAGAAACTAAAACCTAACAAAAAGAGGCTAAAGAAGTGCTCCATTGGCTTTGCTCAGATCCGGGGTATTTATAGGAGGGGAATGGGAAACCTAGGGCAACCATCTGCACATAAACAAAAGTACCAAACTACCCCTGAAGTTTGACGCAGAGAGGAGCCTTCTTGGCCGCGGATGCGCGGCCAATACCCCCTATTGGCCGCGCATCCGCGGCCGTATTGGTGAGTTAGGTCTTGGTCTTTTGTCTGCTTCCCTGGTTTCCTGTCCTTTGTTGTTATACATGTACAGATTTTCAATATTCTTCCATGATTGCTTCAGGTTCCAATAGTCAACAATGAAGGCTTCATTTTTCAACACATTTGAATTTATCTCCCTCGGGTCCCACATATCTTTGAATATCTTCAATGGGCCCCACGCATCTTTGAATATCTTCATTGGGCCCCACGCTTGACCAGAAATGACGACTGTTTTCGTCCTGCCCTTTTGAACTGGTAAGCGGTACTAGACAGATGCGGATGACTGAAACCCGGCTTTTATCTGTCTGTGACAGATGTTCTGGATTTTGGCGTAACTGTGGAGATTTAGTATTGATTTGCAATATTTGGACTGGAAACCTGTATTCTGTAAACATGTAACAAACACAGATAAAAAGCACCTACCTATAAACACACGAGCGTAAGAATGGGCGGTATAAAATGCAATATTCTGTGATGAACACTAACCTATGGCTCTGATACCAAAAGAACCATGTCACGCCCCGCTTCCCAGAGTACGCTAAGGTAGGCACGTGACATAGCCAACCATGCTACCTGTGGATAGGAATTATCCTTCCACAGTCACATTACGGCAGTAGAGATATCAAGAACAAAATAAAACTATCTAGCACATGTCCATAAGCCAAAATAAAATGAGTCAAGAGTAAATAACGCGGAAGCAAAAGATCCAATACAAGAATAACTGGAATGTATGTCCCATAATGCGGGCTCACATCATGAATAAAATATTGAAAGTGAAAGAACTAACTACTACTGAATCCTTACTGCTCAGCCTGCTGGCTGAAGTACTCCTGCTCGGACTGCAGCAAAGGTACGAAATCTGGACCATGCAAAACCCAGACGTCAGCGCGTCATGTCATCAAGTAATAAAATATAAACAGGGAAACAAGCAATGCAAATATAATCATGAATGGTAAAGCAGGTGTAACAGCAATATACATCAAGGCGGTGAAGGGTAGTGTGCAGTGAGTAAACTAAACTGGTCTATTGGGCTATCTACTCTCAAGTCTTTGAAATCAATTTGATGAATCATCGATGTAACTCAATAGTATTCCGTGCGTGCCCGGGATCACGGTGAAGATTCTCGGGCTGAAACCGAGACATGCCGCTAGGCACTAAAGGAAAAGGTTAAAGATGAATGATGTCCATGGCATCATCCCAAGGCTGGCCTAGCCTCTAAAAGGTAATGGATAACGATGGATGATGTCGGCAGCATCATCCCAAGGCTGGCCCAGCCTCTAAAACTGGTCGGTAAAGATAGCACACTGTCGAGTTACAAGTCAGGTTTCATCATTGATTTCCCCATACCCCCAAGTTATAGGTGTTCAAGTCAAGTATTTAAGTAATCAAGAACAAATGCCAACACAGGAGCAGGTAGGTGCAGGTTTGTCTGGATAGACAACAGGAACGGTCCGTAAGGACTACATGTCAGGTTTGTTGGCATTAGACACAAGATCAGGTAACAGGTCAAGCTATGGTACATCAGGTCAGCTCAAGTAGTGTACGGTACCATGTCGGGTCAAGTAGTATGTGTGTAGCAAGTCATATCAGGGTGTAAAGGATATCATGTGAGTGCTCATAATCAACTGACAAAAATCATGGTTGTAAATAAACAAGCATGGGTATCAATAACACAATAAATTGTCACATGTAATAGGTTAAGCAATATGTGCAGATTAAACTACTTAGCTGTACGGTCATCAGTTTGTGTTTTAAGAGATGGTTTCAGCATTATATGGATACAGTATGACAGATAGGAATGTTAAAAAAATCAAGTTAATAAGTATTGAGTAATCTAGGGATGCGATGACATGTATAATATGTTCAATCGATGCAATTGTAACTAAACCGGTTAAAGATGCACACGGATGTCCGATAGGTTAATACTAGAGAAAAAGGGTATCATGGCTATAAAACAATTGTGATCATGTGGTCTAACATATACATATGATTACTAGGTATAATCAACTAGATGCAACAATTCAATTTCAGGTTCTTGATCAGAAAAATATGTAAACGGGACGTTATGCGGTTAACTTGAAATTCAAGATTTTCGATTCTATCTAGAGATTTAATAGGAAAATAGATAAATTAGTATAAGGATAGTTTGAATAGCATGTAGCAAGTTTCACTTGCCTCGACGGGTAGCGATACGGAAAACGGAACGTTACGCGTCGGCGGGGAAAAGTCGCGACGCGTGCACGGTACACGGAATGAGCCCAAACGATGAACAGTGGAATCACATGGGTCAGAGGTCCTCGCTGGGTCGTCGGGAAACGTCGCCGGCACGGTCAGATTCCGGCGAACCAGAAACAGTAAACGTCAAGTTTCAAGAATTGCAGGAAAGAAAAGAAGAGGAGAAGAGAAGGAGAAAGGTGGGGAGGATGCTTACACTGATCTACAGAGGGGTCGTGAGGGTCGATGGCGTCGACGGAGCTCCGGAAAGATCCCTGCAGAGACCGCCGGCGGTTAAAAAAAAACTAACAGAGATCATAAAGAATGGGAGAAGAAGAAAGAAGGAGGAAAGAAGGAAGAAGGGGGAAAGGTAAGGCTCACTGGGGGTGTACGAAGGCCAAGGGCACGGGGACGAAGTCACCGGCGGCGGCTGGAAGCGGAGGTGGCCGAGACGAGTGGGTGTGCAGGTCCTCGGCTGCTCGGGAGAAAAGAAAAAAGAGGAAAAAGAGAAGGTGGAGGCGAATGCGACGAGGGTGAGGGGCGACGAGGCTTGTGCGGGCGTCGTCGACGCTAGGCAAAGGCGAGGGACGGCGGCTAGGGTTTTCTGGGAATGGGTTTTATTGTTAAAGAAGAAGAAGAGAAAATATAAAGGGAAGAGAGATAGAGGGATACGCGGGGAGAGAGAGAGAGAGATTTGCGAGAGGAGTGAGAAAATATTTGAGAGGAGAGAGAGAGAGAGATGAACAGTGAGGAGATATAAATTTGGCTGTATTCGCAAGAGAGAGAAAGAGAGAAGAGAGAGAAAGAGAAGGGGAAAGGGGAGAGAGAGAGAGGAAGGGCAGTGAAGGAAGAGAGAGATGTGGGGTCGGATGGAATGGAGGCTCGCGATTGGTTGGGGGAAGTAATAGATTAGGAAAAAAATAGAAAAGATTTCTTTAAATGTTTAGAGAGTCATATCATTGGCTGGGAAGCAAAGAAATATTTTAGTTTGTTTACAGAAATATATTCGTTGGTTAAAATTTTAATAGGCTGTAGAATATATTTGAAACAGATTTTAGGAAATTTTGAAATAAAAGAATTTGGCGGAATACAAAATATTTCAGAATTGCGCCTGTGTCGGGTCCAAAAATTTGAATTTGAAATATGAAAAATATTAGCAAGTTCCAAAATTTGAAATGAAGGATTTTGTAATGAAAAAGCATACCCCCAAGAACGGACGCACGTACGTGCGCGTAGTCGTCCAAACACGTCCGTTTCACTGAACGGGACGAGAACACGGTGCAAGGACGCTACCACAGGGTTAGGGTATCAAGCAGGCCAACAAGTATATTTTAAATTATTTTAAGTAACTTAATTGTAATATGCAAACATACGTAATGTCGGGGTAAATTATAACTAGTAACTGTCAAAGTATGATCAATGAAATAAGTACCACAACAACACATACGGTAACTGAAATTGGTATAACTGGACTCGGTTGTTACAGTTAGTTTAAGGATGTTACGGTCCAGAGTTTAGTTTAGGGACATTACGGTTCAGAGTTTAGTTTAGGGACATTACGGTCTATGTTTAGTTTGGGAATATGCCAAAGAGATGTTGGCTGTCGGGACTTGCCACCTCTCTGAAGACGTTGAAGAATTACAACGACGTATATCAGAGGTGTGAAGAGATGTACCCTTAAGCCAATGCATGTTCATTATGGCTTTGGTATTCTTGTTTGGGACTAAATCTGGTTTGAAAGCATATGGGTTGGGTTAATTTGGGATTTGACCAACCTTGGGCTCAGCCCATTTGATTATTTGGGCTTGGTCCCCTTTTTGCATCAGTAATGCTGAGAATTAATGTGGGCTCTGGCACCCTTTATTCTTTTTTGTTTTAAAGTGTTAAACACTTGGTAGCGCTCACATGCAGAGCACGTGGAGCGCTTGGCGCTGAGCGCCTGGCAGTGAGTGTTGAGCGCTTTTATTAAGTAGTGCCCAAGTGAGGAGTACGTGGAGCGCTTGGCGCTAAGCGCCAGGGAATGAGTGCTATGCACTTTTTATTAATTAGCACCCACGTGAGGAGCACGTGGAGCGCTTGGCGCTAAGCGCCAGGGAATGAGTGCTATGCACTTTTTATTAATTGGCGCCCACATGAGGAGCACGTGGAGCGCTCGGCGCTGAGCGCCAGGCACTGAGTTTTTTGTTCCGATCAGTTCAGTTTTCTGAGAATTAAATTCTCATTTATAGGAGACTTTTTCTCATAGATCTAAGATCTAGAAAAGAACTATGTTCTTCTTAATGAGATGTTATGATCTCTTGTATTTTTCTTTACCTTGAAGGGATGTAGTTCTTCTCTTGAATTTTGATGTTTATGGTGGGTTTCTTCTGTGTGGATGTTCTTTTTTAAGACTTGAAGTCTTGGGTCATTTATATAGTGGAGGTTGATTTGTTGGTTTAGTTGAGAAAATCTTTCATTGAAAGATCCCTAATTGATTTGGAGATTTTATCCACCGTTGGATCTTTGATCCAAGGCCTTCTGTTTTACAGAAGATTTTTCTCTTGTTATTAACAAGATTGGGAAAATATTTTTCCACACAGAGATTATTCCGTATCTTGGCGATTTTTTTAATCACCATCGGATTTTTGATCCAACGGTGCTCTGTTTTACAGAGAGCAATCTTTCTTGTTTAGAAAGATTCGAGGAAGATTTCCTCAGCGGAATTTGATTCTGAATTTTGTTGGATCTTTGATCCAACGGTGGAGAACATTTAGTTCTAGCGCTGGCGCTCTCGTGCTTTGCACGTGAGGCGCTTCCTCAGAGTCTTTGACTCTTAGCGCTTGGCGCTCTCATGCTTTGCGCGTGAGGCGCTGCCTCAGAGTCTTTGACTCGTAGCGCTTGGCGCTCTCGTGCTTTGCGCGTGAGGCGCTGCCTCAGAGTCTTTGACTCCTAGCGCTTAGCGCTCTCGTGCTTTGCACGTTAGGTGCTTCCTCAGAGTCTTTGACTCTTAGCGCTTGGCGCTCTCGTGCAAAGCACGAGAGGCGCTGCCTCAGTTCAAATTTTGAATAGAGCTTTGCTCTCTGATTGGGGGAAACAAATGCCTCCCCACCGTTGCGCTCACGTGGCTTACACGTGAGTGCAGTGGTGGCAGCCTTTCCATCGTTGGATCAACTTTGGAAGTTTGATCGACTTCCAGCGCCTATAAATAGGGCCTTTGGCCCCTGAGATGACTTCTGTTCATCTTCCTCCTTTCTTGTCTTTTGAGAATTTAATTCTCCTTCAGAACTTATATCTCTTCCTCAGAAAACTCCCTTTAGAGTTAAAACTCTGTCAAAAATTTGGTAAGAATCGAACCCATTAACAGAGCTTTGCTCTCCTCAGATCATAGATCTAAAAAAATTGATTTTAGTGTTTCTTAACCCGTTAAATGAAAACAGAGCTTTGCTCTTTCTGGATCATGGATCAAAAACTTTTTTAGAGTTTCTTAACCCGTTAATGAAAACTCTTAGAGTTCGTTTTGTAGATCTTAAAGATCTTGAAGTTTTTAGCTCTGTAAAAAGCTTTGCTTTTTAGGGTTTTGATGGATTACTCCATCGTTTTCATAGAACACGGCTCTTTAGAATTTTTGGGGAATTTTATTCCCCTCATAATTAGAATTTGATAGAGCATTGCTCTTAGAATTTTTGGGGAATTTTTATTCCCCTCATAATGACAGATTTGATTTCTGTTCCAGAGTGCTGCTCTCAAGGGAGTTTAACTCCTTGGACCGAGAAGCCTCTCATTAAATGAGAATCATCCTTTAGGATTTCTTTTTTAATAAGTGATTGTCTCATCAATGATGAGCCATCACCTTAATTTTATGGGTCCCCTTTGGTCCCTTTCTACTGCATTGCAGTATGGTACAAATTTAAAGTACCAAGCGTTAGACTTTAGACTGTAGCATTGACGGCTAACCCTCGTTCTTTTTCGCGTAGGTACTATGTCTTTCGACACTTCTTTCCCCTTTGTTCGTCCGGAGAGCGCCTACGCCAATGCGCCCGTAGACCGGGAAGTTTTTGCACTGATCAAAGATCACGACCCGGAGCAGAAGTCGCTTCATTTATGGGGGTCGTGGTATAACCAGATTATTCAGGGTCGACGCAGCTTCTCTTGTGCGACGCCTTTAGAGCCGATCTCCGCTATCCATTATGCCGACTCACCCCAGATCAACTACGCTGTAGAGGAGGTCAACTGGACTTCAGAGGGTCGCCTTCAGCCCTCTATGGCTTCGATACCCATGCAGCCGTCGATGGCTCTAGATATTCTGGGACGGCGCATATGTCAGGGCGAGTCGTGCTCATGGGGACAAGTGTATATGATCGACCTGACTCCTCGCCATTCGGCCGGATACTTGCAATGGGCTCGGTACATCTTATCGGCTAAGAAGTCGTCGTTACTGAAGCTTGGGTTGTACCCTGCTATCTATGCGTCGCTTTTCCAGTATCCGGCACCTCTGGTGTGGTGAATTAAGGCTTTCTTGGAGCAATGGAACATCCTGACACACACTTTTCTCCTATCGGACCGGGAGGTTTCAATTTCCCTGGAGGAGTTTGCGGAGATCTCAGGCCTACCTGTCAGAGGGGAACACTATGAGGAAATACTTCCTCTTGACGAATACGTCTTCGCGACCCGATCAGTAGTGATGGGTCTGACTCCGAAAAATGCCATTCAACACCGATTCCCAAGCTTAATCAAGGTGTTGAATATTTATGAGTGTCTGTTCTTGGAGTTCGGAGGGCACGGCGTCAGCTTTACAGATTTTATTGTCCCGCTTTCTCCGCCCGGAAGTCCTGTCGAAGGAAACCGCGAAATTTGCCAAACCCGGTGATCCCTTCGGTTTTGGTTTGGACAACCAGCCGACAACAGAGGCAGATCAAAGGAATTTCTTTCTCCCGGACACCCCGGTCGTCCCCTTCGCAGAGCTTGCAGTTTCAGACGTCGACGAAGAGACGTTCTTTTTGGGGTTCCTTGACCTATGGGTAAGTTGGTTCGTACTTCCCATGCACCCTCGACATATGAGGCCGTTCGTTTTCTACCCGGCTCACCGGATGGTTGAAGGGATGCGGGCTGCCGTCGGGATTGCCGGGCTGGCTCATTTGTATCATGGTTTGAGCTTAGCGGCAGACACTACTCAGCCGGGGGTATAGCCCGTACATCTCCCGCTGCACTATTTTACTTCGTGGATCGAGCTGCACGTGCTTGGCGCTTTTGGAATCCACAAACGTCCTCGTTTCTATGATAGCTACAATTTCCCCGGGTGATGTCTCTAATTGACGCCTCTGCTTCAGACCTGTCGCAGCGAGAAGTGATCAGTCGAAAATACTGCATTTTTAACACGGCAATTTCCCTATCATTTGCACTCATCTAGAAGTGTTCGGTATTCATATTGCACATATTAGCAAAACAGTCGTAAAATATCAGATTGCATGTGTTAGACTTTAAAACTGACACTTTAAGGGAAATTGACTGTATTTTATAGCATCGCATCATTCCTATAGTGCGCAACTTGTGTTTCGAAGTTTGTGCAGGAAATTTCAAGAGAATGGTCAAATTTACATCATTGTGTTGATCAAACATTACGCCAACTCAAAGACCTGAGAACTGGTAGCAATCTAGAGGGAAATATTAAATTCAACATATCAGAAAAAGCCCCAAGTGTCAGCCCAAACCAGTACCAGAAGACACAAGCTTTAAGGCTCATAAAGCGCCGCGGATCCGCGGCAGGAGCCTGCTTGCGCCGCGGATCCGCAGCGAGGTGACGTCATCAAGCTTCTATTTTTGCTTCATTATTCCTCTCTCAGTGGGTGCACCTCATTAAGACACGTCAAATTCCAGATTACTCTCGAAGCTTCTGCCAGATCAGCAAGGATGATTAAATAAGCTAATCTTGATTAAGCTAATCAAACTCCTATCAAACTAGGTCTAGAAGCTCCCTCTAACTAACTACTTCTAGAAGCTTATCTAGCTAACAAACTTTTGGAGGGAAATTCAAAATTCAAATCCTAGACCTAGGGTTTTGGAAGTCTATAAATAAGAGCCTAGATCTAGGGTTAATGGCTAATTTCTTTGGTTGTTGAAAATCAATCTTCTTCTTCTTCATTCTCTCATCTCTTCCACCCACAAGTCGAGTGACACGACTTGTGCCAAACCCTAACCCTAATCAAGAAACCAAATTCAAGATCCTTTGAGTTCTAGAAAGCAAGTCTTCAACCAACCTTTAGAAGCGAAACCGGACTTCAACGGAGCACGAGATCCAAGCCGATCCACGACTCAAGGAGCCGAGCGACGCTAGATTCGACGATCAAAGTTCCTTCCTCTTGTAGTTCTTGAGAGTTGTAACTAATTGTTGATATAATAAAGGTGAAGATTCTTTAAACTTGCTTATATTTCAATTCGAGCATTATGATTCATATTCAATTCTTGAATGTATTCTTCGTGATGATGCTTGAGTAAAACTTCGCTCATGGAGGAATCGAAATGATTGTAGAATGATGATATTGATGAATCTTTAAATGTTTTCTTAAGTCTTAAAACGATTGTAAATTCTTGAAAATTGAATGATCGATGATCTAGATCGATGTGAAATGCATTCTTGATTCTTTTCGCACGATCTAGAGATCAACAATTGATCATTCGATTTCCTAGAAGTTATCTAGTGAATGTTATTCATCGAAAGGACAAAGGATAGGATGAGGAACCCTAATTCTTCACAAGATCATCGATCCTCGATGAATCTACATCGATTTAGCATCAATTCGTTAATGGATAAGAAACATTAATTTCTAGTCTTCTTCACATCTACGATCTAATCGATTCCTACGAGCTTTACTTCAAATCTTGAAACTTAAATCTATTGGAATTCTATCAATACTTGATTCTTGATGTTTATCGTTTTCTTGATTCTTGATTAGAATAGTTGATTCTTGAAACTCATCGATAAAATCTTGAATCGTTTTTTTGTTTTTCTTTTCTATTAAATTTTCGATTCAAACAAATCAAAATACGAACGAATTGCGCAATCCCTGTGGACGATCCGCACTCACTAATGCGCTACAAACCGACACCGTTATTGATTGCGGTCAAATAATTCTTTGATTGTGAATTCTATTCATTTTCTAAACCGACACACAAAGATAAGATCAATCAAGAAGCTCGGGGAGTGATCCTCCGCCCGCGCACGGTTGGGGACAACATGACCTTCGTTGATAGGGTCATGACTATCGGCAAGGAGTCAACCAAGGCGGTGCAGCTGTTGCGCGACACTTTCAAGGACGGGGCTCCTATACTGAAGGCTCGGGAGATCCTGTATTTGTATTCAATCAGGCTGGGCTTCTTAGTATTCAGGAAGAACGAGTCGACGTTGTTCATGAGGTACAACCCATACCGTTTTGCCCAACAGTCGGGTTACAACCAGGGTGTTCCTCTTGAAGCTTTTCTGGCTGAACCGGCTGCCACAGAAGAGGGCATTCGCACTGCGCTGCACCACTTCATGCACCTAAATACTGAGTCAAACTTCCTTATCAGCGAGCCAAGTTACGTCCCAAAAGCCGTGAACGCATATGTGGCGTGGTATCAGCACGCGACGGGTGCCGTCATTAGGGAAGAACGGCGGCTGCTGCTAGATCGCTAGGGTGCAATCCCCGCAGGTAATCCGTCCGTCCCTCTAAAGCGACGAATCGTCGTTCGTCCTTTATTAAGAGGGGCTGATAGGTTGTGGTCCCCCCGCACTTTTCCTTTGGAGCCGCAGCCCAGCGTTCCTGAAACGGTGGCTACAGCGTCACCAGACTCTAGGGTCGACACGGAGATCGGGACCCGTCGCCCAAAAATGCTCGTGAGGCGTAAGCTCTATCATCGGCCACAGGCGTCCGCTCTCAGAAGAAGAAGAAACCGCTCTTCTCTGCTAATATTGTATTCAGCCAGGAGCCCCATGCTCCCTACAGCGAAGGCTTGGGTGAGTATGGCACCAACGTAGGCCTGTTTGACACGCCTGTGGCCGATATCGATCTAGAGGCTACCCTTGCGGCTTCCGAGCGGCAGGCTCATGATAAGGCGGCGTTGATGTCGATTGCAGAAACGAGTATGCTCTAAACATGTCATTTTGAGCTTATTCCTTTTCTCTTATTATGCATTTACTAATACTTCCTCCTTTGCCCAGGTATTTCCGCTGAAGAGGCTCTTGCGGCTTCCCTCCGGACTTTTGAGGAGGAAAAGAGGCTCCGCGCTTCTTGTGGCCTAGGTATAACTTATTTCATTTCATTACGCCCTTATGCTTTATATCTGTGCTCTGATGCTTTATTTCACCTTACTGCAGGGACTACTTTGGTTCCAGTTGTTCTAGGTGTAGCACCGATCCCAAGCGGAGGTGCAGCAGTCTTGTCAGAGCCGGACACCACGGCCACAGCTATCCCCAAGTCATCGTGAGAGGCCTCGCTGAAGCAGCCGATGAAGGACGCCGTAGCAGCGCCGGAGGCAGAACTCAGTTCAGATGACGGCGACGGCATCCCCTTGTCCGAAGTCTTGAGGAGGTCGGTCCTCACGGCTAAAGCCGAAAAGAAGCACAGGAAGCACGCAGCGAGGGAGCGTGATGTTGCTTTAGCTGTGGGTGCAGGCTCAAGCACCACTCTATCTGTCTTTGTTCCTTCAGAAGGTGCTTCAGCGGCCCTGTCTACCGTCCATAGACAGGTTGCCCGCGCGGCTCAAGAGGAAGCTGAAAATCCATCGCAAGGTAATGCAATGCCCGGTCTTTTTTTTATTAGACCTTGATCCGCAAATTTTGATAGACTATATCCTGCAGGACCATGTCCTGGCGGTGAGGTGGCGGGCGAGAAGACGGCGACCACGGAGCCCAAAACGGCTACTCTCTCCCGGGAGTCTGGGACTGCCCAAATCGCTGCTCTTTCTCCTTGTGGCTCCCTGGTATCGGCGGGCGTCGCAAGCGTCACGACGGCCATTGTCGAATCATGGGACGAAACCATGGGCACCGAGACTGTCCCACTGAAGGAGAGCGAAGAAGCCGTCCCGCCCGGTGAAGCTTCTATTGCTGAAGTTTTGGTCGACGACCCATCAGGTAGGTCTTGGGTCGTTGTTTTTTTTATTTTTCTATTCAGCCTCCTTTGACGATATTTTGTTTGTAGGTGAAGCGAACGTTGAGATTGTACCATCTAAAGCACCTGCGGCCGCCGCCATGACAGCTGTTGTTCCGTCGCCCTCTCCCATGTCCTCTAGAGTGCTGGAAGGCATGTGTTTGTGATTTATCAGTTTCACTGTGGATAACATCCTCCTTGTACTGACAGTATGTTGTTACAACTTTGCAGGAGTTCTTTTTGACCACTTGTATCAGGTGCTGAACCCATATTTTTCCTTCCAGTCGGAGATCGTCTTTCTTGCTGATGTTGGTGAGTATAATCTTTAGCCGACGTGCTTTCCTTTCTTTTACGGATAGCTAGGTTGCTAATTCTTCTTCATATTGAATATAGCATCACGGATTGAGAGAATAACAGAGCCTCCTGCACTTCCTGTTTTGTTGCCTGTTACAGACTTCACTTCTTATGTGTTTTCTTTATTTCTTGAGTCGGCATTTAACCGTAACTCATTTTGCAGCAATCGCACCGGCTCCAGCTCTCTTTGAGTCTCGCATTCCGATGCCGGTAGGGCCTTTTGTTAAACTCGCATCTTTCCGGGGCGCCGTGAACAGCCGACAAATGTTGGGCGAGTTCATCGAGGATCTTGATGTCGAGGCCCTCACCTCCGGCAAATTTTGTTGTACATGTTAATACAATGCCGGCGACACTCGTGAACTTCCATGATGAGGACGTCGTCAAGTCTTGGGTTAATTACTATAGGGAGATCGAGGCTTGCTTGCATGAGATCGAGGCTTGCTTGCATGAGATCGAGCTCAAGCGTATCGCTCCTGAGGTGTTAGCTTCAACTTCCCAGCGGGTTGCGTGGATAGAGCAGAGTGTTCCTTTCCTTCGCCATTTTGAACAAGAGGCGACCCTGCGACAGAAGGAACATGAGGCATCTTCTAACGAGTCTGTCCAGTTGTGTGCCCAGGTCGAAGCGAACGCTGCCCAGCTGAAGGCTATTTTCGACAACCTCCAACGGTGTATCTCGGACGGGTTAGCGCTAAGGCAGAAGCTCGACTCCACCGAACGTGTTGCGCAGAGTTACGAACCTGCTCGGCAGGAAATCGATGAGAAGCTTTCATCCTGTTTGCAGCAACGGGCTCAAATTGAGGCAGAGCTGGCCGTGGTGGCTGACTATGAAAAGGCGTCGAAAGGAGTGCGCGAGCGGCTCGCCGACTTATTGAAGAAGCCTCCCTCTCTGTAGTTGTTTTTTGTAATTTTCGTATTGATTGAAAATTTGTAATTCATGTATCCATTCATTCATCATTTTCATTTTATGTGATGTATCTTGTATTCAATTGAACTCATGAATAAAAGAATTATTTTATCTCATACCGTCACTTTCTTTTCTTTGTTGTTTCATTGGTGTATTACTCTAGCGAATGTAGCTTGCAATTGGTAGATAACAATTCATCTTAATATCCTTATAGGGTAGTGATGGCTTAGGAAACAGGTTCAGGTCTGCTGCCTAAGACTTTTCAACTTTATGAGCCGTGAGGGTCTCATAAAGTCTTTTCTCCCTACGAGTTGAGAGGATCTCGTAGGTGTAATTTCTCCTTAGGGGTCGTGAGGACACTTAAGTGCGTTTCCTCTTGAGAGTCATAAGGATCTCATGCGAGTATTTTCTCTTTACAAGGTCGAGAGGACCTTGCAAGTGCACAGTAAAAATTTTACGAGTCTGCGCCCTTTCGGGTTTTCACAAACTCGCCGGTAGCCCTGCTGTTTTTACTCACGGAGCCCTTTCGGGTTTTCATTCGTGCCCATTCGCTTGTGGACGTACCGGTTTTTTTTATCGCGCTAGTCTAAGGATGCTGCAGTTCGTAGTAGTTTTAAGGACGTTTCGGTCCGTAACTAGTTTAGAGACATTTCGGTCCGTTGTTAGTTTTAGGGACGTTTCGGTCCGTTGTTAGTTTAGGGACGTTTCGGTCCATTG
This sequence comes from Agapanthus africanus, assembly GCA_030015575.1. NCBI lineage: Eukaryota > Viridiplantae > Streptophyta > Magnoliopsida > Asparagales > Amaryllidaceae > Agapanthus > Agapanthus africanus. The sequence goes on along the minus strand of JASDDO010000024.1, from coordinate 144,497,703 downwards.
TTTGTTTATCCTGCGTGCACGTATATTTTTTGCATGATGGGATACATGATGATGATGTGGAATACACCCATTTAGGGGGTGATTTGACGCGCTTCGTTCAGCGACGTGTCAATCCCCTCGTCTGACGATTCCAAGGATTTTGGCACCAATCTTGCACCCAGCTCCTTTATGTTATCTTTTGATGCCGAGTGAGCTTCTTCTGCAAATGAGCATGATGCCCCCAGCGTGTCTACCCTTTTAGGAGTGTGTTGTTGTGGCGAATTTACTTTCCAATTTTCGGACAACGCGAACTTGCCCTGCTGGTACTGGTCTTCAACCCAGTTTTTGAAGACGTAGCAATCTTCGATTGAGTGGCCTACTATTCGGTGGTAGGGGCAGTAATTGGGGTTGTTGACGTCGCCTGGCTGTAGTGGGCGTCTCGGATCGGCAGAGTGATGAGCCCGTTGCGCACCGCCAGTTCGAACAGTCTCCTGGTTTTATCCTGGGAAAACGAGTAAGGACGTCCCAACTTCTCATCGAGGGATCGCGGCTTATTGCTTTGGTGAACAACTGGTCTTGGGTCACTCGGTTTTTGTTGAGCGTTGGCGACGAAGGTCGCTTTCCCTTTGCCTTTTTCATTCCGAGGCTCCGTCTTTGAAGAGGACGGTCTATGGCCCATCTGGTCCATTTGGGCCAGCTTGTCAATCAAGGCCTGAAAGGTGGTCGGCTTGAAAAACATCATGAATTGGGATATAGTCACCTACGGATCGAGGGTTCCCACAAACATGCCTACTGCAGGAGCTTCTTCTATGCGTTGCTCGCATTTCGACCATAGGTTCCGCCATCGGGTTGCATACTAAACCCATGTTTCTCCCGACTTCACCCCGGCGTTGATCAACGCCGTGATTGGGATGCGTTCGCTAGCGCTTGCAAAACGCTGATTGAATAGCAACTCCATCTCGATAAACGTTTTGACGGAGTCGTTCGGAAGCTCCGAATACCATTCAAAAGTCTTCTCCGCCAAGCTGCCGACGAACTGGCGGAGTAGCAATTTGTCGTCACCTCCGGTATTGCCGCAGAGAGCTCTGAACTGAGCGACGTGCTGATGGGGATTGTATGTCCCCTTATATAAGTGAAATTTAGGGATAGTATATCCCGGCGGGTACTTAATTTGATCGTGCCAGCTGGGATAGGGTCGCCCAGTTCTGACGACTTGGCCAGTAGCTTCGTTTTCCTTATGAGCTCGTATTTGTTGAGCTATATAATCATCAAGCGCATCTTTCGAGATTGTCTCCTCCTTTGTTGTTGAAAGGGTCGGAAGAGGGTTTGATGTCTCCCCTCTGTCATCCTCAATTATTACTGGCGGATCTTCGGCTGGAGGGTCCGGCTGGATCATCATGCCCACCATATCTTAGAACACGAGCACCATTTGCTTTATATTAGCCGCTTGTTCCGCGGCCTCTTTGTCTTTCTTCTCGAGCATCCTCCGGAGGAACTCAACGTCGGTTTCTTGCTCCTGGCGTTGCTCCGACGATGTCTCCGGGCTTTCTTTTGGCCCAGTGAGTGCGGCCATCTTTGTTAACATCTCTTGGAGCTTCTGTTGTTTCTCCTGAGCCTTTGTTACCGATTGGGTGAGTGGTCGATGACCCCCAGAAGTAGGGCTTTCCTCTTTTCCGGAAGCCATATAAACAGTATGCACCACCATGCCCCAAGACTTGGAGCATCTGGGTTCAGTGCCTTTGAGATTCGTCGCAAGCATAGGGATCTTCTCCGGCTTTCTTTTCTTGTGGGCGGTCGAAGTTGAGGGGGTTGCTGCAATAGGCACCCGTGCAGATGATACTTTCCGTGGCACGGCGGAGGGATGGTCCTCCTCTTGTTGCACCTTCATTTTCTTCGGCTGGCGGGAGTAGTCTTTGTTGATCACAGAATCTTAGACTTTCCGCCAAACCTTGTGAATTTTGGAGGACAGCCGCTGAGGGGGTTGCTCCGGCTTTGCCTTTGTAACATTCTCCACAGGCGGAGGTGATCTTTTCAGCACGGCAATCAGAGAGTTCTTGCACACCCTCCTTAGTGGTTCAAAGTTGTTCCCAGTTGGAACAACAACGTCGACTTCCACCATTGGAGCTGGTGGGGTAAGTCCAGAGGGGGAACTGCTCCCAGCTTTCCTCACTCGGCGCCAGTGGCGACGTCGAGCATGGCGAGCGGCCGGTACCGCCTCCGTTGTTGGATTGGCTTCTTCATGCCCCCTGCTCTAATGAGGGGCTGTTGTCGGCATTAGCCTGTCGAAGATAGACGTCTGCTGAGTGGGAATGGTCAACCTTGCCAAGGCCCACCTTCGAGTAGGGAGAGCAGCTTGGACGACTTCAACTGTAGCAGGAGTTGGAGTGTCCTTCTCCGGTATTGCGAGCCCCTTCGTGGGCCCACTTGAGCTTTGGCCCAGCCTGTCGAAGACTGAGGCATTGGAGTTGGACGACCCGCTGAAAGGGGCCATGGTAGTTGCAAGCCGTTCAAAGACCGACTTTTTCGGAGTTTCCTGTGATGGCATTGAGATGTTGAAGCTTGTTGGCAGGATCATGGTCTCGAAGAATAGCCCAGTGGTGGCCTGTGTGACCTGTTCCACCGGCATTGTGAAAAGGGAGGCCGCTTGGGGCCCGTAGGTTACACCTACAGATGAGGTGGAGCGGAAGTTGTTGTTGCAGCTGGAGCAGTTAGAGGCCATTGATTTTCCTTTTTCTGCACGGAAGCAAAACCAAATCTTAGTACCTTGAATCCCAAGGGCAACCATATTAGACCGCAATTCGTTCACGAACACGACACACGAAGTGTGGAGTGGAAAGAGGAAAATGTCCCAGCGGGCATGCCAGAATCTGTTTACCTTCGAACTCTCCCGAGGTCGTGTCTGGGGGCAGATACTATTTAGGTTTATCCGTCCACCTCTCCGAAGATGCCAAGTTGATTTATGACACCGTATATCGGAGGTTTGGACGGATGCGGCAGTTGTAGCAGACTTCGTCGGATTCCCCCTCTTTTACGAGGGGTTTTTGATTGTGGGGACGCTCTTCCCTTCAGGCGCAAGCCCCTGCAGTTAATTACGTTACCACGTAGCGATAACCACTTTCTCCTGCTCCAGATGTTCACTTCGTGTCGTGTGTGTTTGTTTTATTTTGGTTGCCCGTGGATTGTATACGGAGACTAATTTATGTCATCGTCCGTAGGGCGTAGATTAGTCCAAATCCGTATTTTCTTAGATTTGGGTTTGGGTTTTCTTTAAGAATCGTTAACTTCATTTGAGATTAAGATCAACTTAAATGTTTGTTAAGGATACGTTAGTCTAGTTTTAGACCAAGATCAACTTAACGGGGCTTTGGGATCATTTAGATCCGAAAAAAGAGTGTTTAGGCTCTATTGTGTTAGTTTAAGGACGTCACGGTCCATTGTTAGTTTAAGGACGTTGTAGTCCATAAGTTTAAAGACATCATAGTCCATGAGCTTAAGGACCTCATAGTCCATAGGGGTTTAGTTTAGGGACGTTACGGTCCATAAGTTTAAGGATATCATAGTCCATGAGTTTAAGGACATCATATCCATGAGTTTAAGGACGTCATAGTCCATGAAGTTTAAAGACATCATAGTCTGTAGGGTTTTTCAGTTTAAGGACATCATAGTCCATGAAGTTTAGTTTACAGACGTTGCGGTCCATTGTTAGTTTAAGGACGTCACGGTCTGTTGTTAGTTTAAGGATGTTACGGTCCAGAGTTTAGTTTAGGGACATTACGGCCTATGTTTAGTTTGGGAATATGCCAAAGAGATGTTGGCTGTCGGGACCCGCCACCTCTCTGAAGACGTTGAAGAATTACAACGACGTATATCAGAGGTGTGAAGAGATGTACCCTTGAGCCAATGCATATTCATTAGGGCTTTGGTATTCTTGTTTGGGACTAAATCTGGTTTGAAAGCATATGTGTTGGGTTAATTTGGGATTTGACCAACCTTGGGCTCAGCCCACTTGATTATTTATTTGGGCTTGGTCCCCTTTTTGCATCAGCAATGCTTAGCATTAATGTGGGCTCTGACACCCTTTATTCTTTTTTGTTTTAAAGTGTTAAACACTTGGTAGCGCTCACGTGCAGAGCACGTGGAGCGCTTGGCGCTGAGCGCCAGGCAGTGAGTGCTGAGCGCTCTTATTAAGTAGCGCCCACGTGAGGAGCACGTGGAGCACTTGACGCTAAGCGCTAGGGAATGAGTGCTATGCACTTTTTATTAATTAGCGCCCATGTGAGGAGCACGTGGAGCCCTTGGCGCTAAGCGCCAGGGAATGAGTGCTATTCACTTTTTATTAATTGGCGCCCACGTGAGGAACATGTGGAGCACCCGGCGCTGAGCGCCAGGCACTGAGTTTTTTGTTCCGATCAGTTCAGTTTTCTGAGAATTAAATTCTCGTTTATAAGAGACTCCGTCTCATAGATCTAAGATCTAGAAAAGAACTATGTTCTTCTTAATGAGGAGATGATGTGATCTCTTTTATTTTTCTTTACCTTGAAGGGAGGTAGTTCTTCTCTTGAATTCTGAAGTTTATGGGGGGTTTCTTCTGTATGGATGTTCTTTTTTAAGACTTGAAGTCTTGGGTCCTTTATATAGTGGAGGCTGATTTGTTGGTTTAGTTGAGGAAATCATTTATTGAAATATCCCTAATTGATTTGGGGATTTTATCCACCGTTGGATCTTTGATCCAAGGCCTTCTGTTTTACAGAAGATTTTTCTCTTGTTATTAAGAAGATTGGGAAAATATTTTCCTATACAGAGATTATTCCGTATCATCACTATCGAATCTTTGATCCAACGGTGCTCTGTTTTACAGAGAGCAATCTTTCTTGTTTAGAAAGATTCAAGGAAGATTTCCTCAACAGAATTTGATTATGAATTTTGTTGGATCTTTGATCCAACGGTGAAAAACATTTAGTTCTAGCGCTGGCGCTCTCATGCTTTGCACGTGAAGCGCTGTCTCGGAGTCTTTGACTCTTAGCGCTTGGCGCTCTCGTACTTTACGCGTGAGGCGCTGCCTCGGAGTCTTTGACTCTTAGCGCTATCGTGCTTTGCGCGTGAGGGGCTTCCTCGGAGTCTTTGACTCCTAGCGCTTGGCACTCTGGTGCTTTGCACGTGAGGCGCTGCCTCAGAGTCTTTGACTCCTAGCGCTTGGCGCTCTTGTGCTTTGCACGTGAGGCGCTGCCTCAGAGTCTTTGACTCATAGCGCTTGGCGCTCTCGTGCTTTGCACGTGAGGCGCTGCCTCAGTTCAAATTTCAAATTTTGAATAGAGCTTTGCTCTCTGATTGGGGGAACAACCCGCATTGTTGTGGGGCAGGAAGCTGCCTAGTGTTGATGAACCGAGCATGAGGATGCCCGGTCGCTTCGTGATGAGGGCTTTCGATCCTTGGCGTCGTGGGGCAGGAAGCTGCCCGCCAGGATGAATCGAGCATGAAGGTGCCCGGTCACCTCTTGAAGAGGGCTTTCGATCCTTGGCGTCGAGGGGTAGAAAGCTACCCGCCAGGATGAACCGAGCATGATGGTGCTCGGTTGCCTCGTGATGAGGGCTTCGATCCTTGGCGTCGTGGGGTAGGACTCTACCAGCCAGGGGTGGACCGAGCAAAGTAGCTGTTCGGTGGCCTCGTGAGGAGGGCTTTTGATCCTTGGCGTCATGGGGTAGGATTCTACCAGCCAGGGGTGGACCGAGCAGGGTAGCTGCTCGGTGACCTCGTGAGGTGGGCTTTTGATCCTTGGTGTCGTGGGCCAGGAAGCTACTCTCCAGGATGAACCGATCATGATGGTGCTCGGTTGCCTCTTGGCGAGGGCTTTGATCCTTGGCGTCGGTGGGGTAGTGAACTACCAGCCAAGGATGGACCGAGCAGGGAAGTTACTCGGTGGCCTCTTGGCGAGGGCTTTGATCCTTGGCGCCGGTGGGGTAGTGAACTACCAGCCAAGGATGGACCGAGCAGGGAAGTTGCTCGATGGCCTTTTGGCTAGGGCTTTGATCCTTGGCGTCGGTGGGGTAGTGAACTACCAGCCAAGGATGGACAGAGTAGGGAAGTTGCTGGGTGGCCTCTTGGCGAGTGTTTACCGCCGGAAACCGGGAAGACGGACTGTCTTGCCTGAATCTGGGGGCAGATGCTAATTGGTGCTATCCGTCCACCTCTCCGAAGATGCCAAGTTGATTTATGGCACCACGTATCGGAAGTTTAAACGGATGCGGCCGATGTAGCATACTTCGTCAGATTCCCCTCGTTCGAGGGGGTTTTGATTGTGGGGACGCTCTTCCCTGCAGGCCAAGCCCCTGCAGTTAATTACGCTACCGCATCGCGGTAACAACTTTCTCCTTCTCCATATGGTCACTTCGTGTCGTGTATGTTTGTTTTATTTATGGTTGCCTGTGGATTGTATACGGAGACTAATTTATGTTGTCGCTCGTAGGACGTAGATTAGTCCAAATCCGTATCTTCTTAGATTTGGGTTTGGGTTGTGTTTAAGAATACAGACTAAGATCAACTTAATGGATCGTTTAGATCCCACAAAAGAGCATTTGGACTCTATTGTTTAGTTTAGGGACATTGCGGTCGATTGCCAGTTTAGGGACATGGTGGTCCAAGGTTAAGGACATCATAGTCCGTGGGTTTAAAGGGACCCCGCAGTCCGAGGTTAAGGACATCGTAGTCCATGGGTTTAAGGACCCCACAGTCCAGGTTAAGGACATCGTAGTCCATGGGTTTAAGGACCCCACGGTCCAGTTTAAAGACATCATAGTCTGTGGAATGTATGGCTGTCGGGACCCGTCACCTCTCTGAAGACGTTGAAGGATTACAACGACAAATATCAGAGGAGTTCAGAGATGTACCCTCGAACCGGGTGTAAATTGGTAGAAAGATCTGTAGTCCAGTTTGGGACTAAGATCTATTGAAATATTCGTGAGCAGATGGGCTCAGTTCAATATAAGTTGAGGACTTACGGCCAATATTGGGCTAAGTCCAATAAAAATGTTTAACATTTTATTGTTCTGGGCTGTTGAGCCTTTATTTGAGCTTGGCCCTTTTAATAATGCTAAGCATTAGATACTGACATTTTTTGTCTTGTACTGAATGCATAATATTCATCAGAAAAAAGTGTGTTCTGACAATGCGCCACGTGGCGTGCCAGGCGCTTTGCGCCTATTAAAGAGCGCATTGCGCTTCTATCTGGTAGCGCACACCAAAAGGACACGTGTCGCGCTTAGCGCTAAGCGCCAGTTTATTAGCACGTTGCGCTTTCAATTTATGAGCGCTTTGCACTGATTTAAGGGCGCGCCAGTGAGTGACACGTGGCGTGCTTGGCGCTGAGCGCCAGTCCATGGGCGCAATGCGCTGTTTCAAAAGCGCAAAGCACAAGCTGTGTCTATGGTTGACACGTGGCATGCTTTGGCGCTGAGCGCCGGTTCAAGAAGCGCAAAAGCGTAATTCATGAGTGCAAAGCACTTTCTAATAGCGCAAAGCGCATTTGATCAAATTTAAGATCAAAGAACAAATTTATGTTCTTCTTAAAGGAGGCTTTGCCTCAAGATTCAAGAACAAAAGTTCTTGTTTTATAAAAGGGCTCTGCCTTTGTAGATTAAGGATCTGTGAATGAAGTAAATACTTCTTCTATTTTTTTATGATTAGATCTTTTGATCTTTTTTCTTTTTTATCAAAGACCTTGGTCTTTTGTAGATCTATGATCCTTTTAGAAGATGGTTCTTCTTTTCATGAGATGATTTCATCTCTGTGTTCAAGAATCATGTTCTTTACCTTGAAGAAATGATCTTCTTTCGCTAAAAGCTTGCTTTTCTTTCTTTGAGTTTTCTCAAAGTTTTTAGGGAGGTTACTCTATATCAGACTCGAAGTCTTGGGGCCTTTATATAGGGCAAATTGATTTGTTAAATCAGTTAAAGAGATCTTTCTCTGATTGATTTGGGGATGTTTCCCCACCGTTGGATCTTTGATCCTAGGGTTTCTGTTTTACAGAAGGCAATCTTCTTATTTTTAACAAGATTGGAAAATCTTTCCATAACATAATTTATTGTCTTTGGTAATTTTTATTTACCATTGGATCATTGATCCAACGGTGCTCTGATTTACAGAGTAAAATCTTGTCATTTGGAAAGATTTTGAGGAATCTTTCCCTAACAGAATTTAATTTTGATTAATTAATGATTTATCATTATCATTAGATCTTTGATCTGACGGTTGGGGAGCTTTTAGGTTCCAGCGCCGGCACACCCGTGCTTTGCACGTGTTGCGCTGCTTAAAAGGCAGCGCACCTAGCGCTAGTGCACATGTGCTTTGCACGTGGTGCGCTGTTTAGGGCGCAGCGCACTTGGCGCTACATCTGAAGCGTTGCTTCACAATGTTTTAACTCTTGGCTTTGAGGCATTTGTTACATTCTTTGCATGTGGAGTTTTTCCCTTCATTTTTTATTTTATTTTATTTTATTTTATTTTTTTTAAGGGAGCAAATTGTGAGCCAAAATTTTGGCGGGAACAAATGCCCCCCACTACTTTGCCCACATAAGTACGTACGTTGGTGAAGTAGTGCAGAGTTATGCATGGCCACAGAATTGAGGGCTTAGGAGACAAGTTTAGGGTCCTTGTAGCCTAAGACTTTCTTCGTCTTCATGAGCCGTAAGGGTCTCAAGAAGGTTTTTCTCCCTACGAGTCGAGAGAATTTCGTAGGTGCAAATTCTCCCTAGAAATCGTGAGGATTTCTAAGTGTTCATTACCTCCGTGAGTCGTAAGGATCTCACTCGGGTATTTTTCCTTACGAATCGTGAGGACCCGTAAATAGCTTCTTCACTTCAGCGGCGATTGTGGCTTTGGCAAATATGGCCCATAGATGGTAGATGACATTTCATCCTGAACTCTCCGAGAGGTGGTGATAGCTTAGGAAGAAGGTTCAGATCTGCTACCTAAGACTTTTTAACTTCATGAGCCGTGAGGGTCTCATAAAGACTTTTCTCCCTACGAGTCGAGAAGATCCCGTAGGTGTATTTTCTCCTTTGGAATCGTGAGGATTCCTAAGCGCGTTTTCTCTTGAGATTCGTAAGGATCTCACAAGAAAATTTTCCCTCCTACGAGTCGAGAGGACTCGTAAGCAGTTGTTTCCCTCCTTGTCGAGGTTCGACTTTGGAGAGTGTGGCCCGTGAATAGTATGCAAGAGTCCATTTTGGACCGACTTGCAGGGCCCCAGTGCTTAGGAAACCAGTTCTTATCCCCATTGCTTAAGGCTTTTCCCTACGAGTCGAGACGAATCGAGAAGTTCTCGCAAAGACACTAATTTCCTCACGAGTCAAGACGAATCGAGCAATTCTCGCAAGAATGTCCTAACGTCATAGTTATCCTCTGCTCTTTACGACAGATGTCCGTTAGGGTCTGTGGTACTAGGGTTTTGTGCGTCGTACCGTCGTGTTGGCTGATGTATTCCTCGATAGGCAATCTTGCTGTTCGGGTAGCCTTGCGACTGTCGTGTCTCTAATCCCTTCGGGGGCTGGACAAGACGTCTTCAAGCAATCCTCCTAGGCAGTTTGACCGTCGGATGAGCAAGCGTTAGGAATTTTGCCATGCCGCTTTTTACTTGAGGTTAGGCTCATTTTGGGGAGCCCCGATGAGTCATAACCACTCCGCGCTGGTGTGGGATGATCTCTGATAGTCTTTCAGGTTTTATATGAGTTGCCGTCAAGACCCTGAAGCTAAGAATTTGGCCTTTGCTTCGTTTGCTGGCATTGAGTTTGCTGTATCGAGACGAATGCCGCGGTTGTCTCTAGGTTGTTGGTGAACCGTCGAGGTTTGGAACTAGGGATTTTGCCGTGGCTCCGTTGTTTGATTGTCGCGTCTGAATCCTGCTGGAGGAAGAACGCTGTGGTGACATCTCATCTGCTGTATCGAGACGAACGTCGAGGTGGTGACCACTCCGCGCTGGCATGGGATGATCTCCGATAGTCTTTCAGGTTTTATATGAGTTGTCGTCAAGACCCTGAAGCTAGGAATTTGGCCTTTGCTTCGTTTGCCGGCATTGCGTCTGCTGTATTTTGACGAATGCCGCGGTTGTCTCTAGGTTGTTGATGAACCGTCGAGGTTTGGAACTAGGGATTTTGCCGTGGCTCCGTTGTTTGATTGTCGCGTCTGAATCCTGCTGGAGGAAGAACGTTGTGGTGACATCTCGCCTGCTGCATGGAGATAAATGTCGAGGTGGTGACCACTCCGCGCTGGTGTGGGATGATCTCCGATAGTCTTTCAGGTTTTATATGAGTTGTCGTCAAGACCCTGAAGCTAGGAATTTGGCCTTCGCTTCGTTTGTTTTAGCGTGTCCGAATCCTGTTGGAGGAAGGACGCTGTAGTGACATCTCGTCTGCTGTATCAAGACGAATGTCGAGGTGGAGCCGGGATTTTGCTATCACTTCGCTTTGTTTCGACCATGAGGTCTTTTGTTGACGTTGCATCTGCATCCTGCTGGACTACGAAGGAACGTCGTTGTTGACATTGCGTCTGCTGTAACGAGACGAATGCTGAGGTGGAGTTGGGATTTTGCCATCACTCCGCTTTGTTGACGTTGCGTCTACTGTAACGAGATGAATGTCGAGGTGGTCTCTAGGTCGTCTGTGAACCGTCGAGATTTGGAACTAGGGACTATGTCGTGGCTCCGTTGTTTTGACCCCAGGGTGACATTGCGTCTGCTTGTAACGAGACGAATACTGAGGTGGAGCTGGGATTTTGCCATCACTCTGCTTTGTTTCGACCATGAGGTCTTTCATTGACGTTGCATCTGCATCCTGCTGGACTACGAATGAACGTCGTTGTTGACATTGCGTCTGCTGTAACGAGACGAATGCTGAGGTGGAGCTGGGATTTTGCCATCACTCCACTGTGCTTCGACCATGAGGTCTTTTGTTGACGTTGCATCTGCATCCTGCTGGATTGTGAAGGAACGCCGTTGTTGACATTGCATCTGCTTTAACGAGACGAATGCTGTGGTGGAGTTGGGATTTTGCCATCACTCCGCTTTGTTTCGACCGTGAGGTCTTTCGTTGATGTTGCATCTGCATCCTATTGGAGTAAGGAGAAACGCCGTTATTGATCTCTAAGTTGTCGATGGTGACGTCGAGACCCTGAAGCTAGGGATCTTCCTTCGCTTCGTTTGTTTTGGCGTGTCCGAATCCTGTTGGAGGAAGGACGCTGTAGTGACATTTTGTCTGCTGAATCGAGACGTACGTTGAGGTGGTGATCACTCCGTGCTAGCGTAGGATGATCTCCGATAGTCTTTCGGGTTTTATATGAGTTACCGTCAAGACCCTGAAGCTAGGAATTTGGCCTTTGCTTCGTTTTGTTTCGACCGTGAGGTCTTTCGTTGACGTTGCATCTGCATCCTGCTGGACTGCGAAGGAACGCCGTTGTTGACATTGCGTCTGCTGTAACGAGACGAGTGTCGAGGTGGTCTCTAGGTTGTTTGTGAACCGTCGAGACTTGGAACTAGGGACTTTGCCATGTTCCGCTTAGTGATGTCGCATCCGAGTCCTGTTGGAATGTGGAGGATCACCTTTTTTGATTTTTAGGCTGTAGATATTGCCGCTAAGATTTGGAACTAGGGACTATGTCGTGGCTCCGTTTCGTTGTGTTTCTTCCGTGCCTTGCTGGCATAAGGAGGAACGCTGTTGTTGGTCTTCTGGGATGCAGATGTGACTGTTGAGAGTTGGCTCTCTTTCTTTCTGATGGAACTTGGTGGGATGATATGGTTCCCTCTTTGTTTATGCCCCTGGATTGTATACAGGGATTGATGTGATATCACCTGTAGGGCAAAAAGTTTCACATTTTTCATTCATTTTTTTTAATTTCTTTCCGCGATACTCTATCATTTCAGCTTTTTATATCGCGAAGGTCGTGATTGCCCAATCATTTCGGTTATTTTTCGCGGCGTCCAATCATTTCGGCTATTTGTTTTATTTTTACTCGCTGCTTTTTATTGCGAGTTGGCCAATCATTTCGGTTATTTTGCATGCATGCATTTTTACTTGCTGATTTTGTTGCAAGTTGCCCAATCATTTCGGCTATTTTGCATGCATTTTTACTTGCTGATTTTGTTGCAAGTTGCTCCATTATTTCGGCTATTTTGCATGCATGTATGGCTCGCCGGCTTTTCGCTGCAAGCTTGGGATTAGACACCGATTTCGGCATCAGCACCACTACAACTGGAATATTGCCAAAAGCGAATCATCATTTGCCTCTGTCGATGTCGAACAAAGATGGCTTAGCGAACAGGGTTAGGGTCCTGTTGACTAAGGCTTTTTGACTTCATGAGTCGTAAGGGTCTCATAAAGGTATTTCTCCCTACGAGCCGTGAGGATCTCGTAAGTGCATTTTCTCCTTAGGGATCATGAGGATTCCTAAGTGCATGATCTCTTATAAGTCGTAAGGATCTTACAAGAGTGCTTTCTCCTTATAAGTCGAGATGACTTACAAGGGTTGTTCACCGTGTAGACATATCCCTAGTCACGGATGGGACTTTGTTAGGGAAATGTTTATTCGCGCCCGTGGATTGTATACAAGGGTCAGCATTGAGCCGCTTGTAGGGCAATGTCGGAAGTTGAGGTGGCTGCTTAAGAACAGGTTTAGATCCATGTAGCTTAAGACATTCAAATCTTATGAGCCGTGAGGGTCTCATAAGAGGGTTCTCCTTACGAGTCGTGAGGATCTCGCAAGTGTAATTTCTCCTTAGGAATCGTGAGGATCCCTAAGTGTGTTGCTCCCTTGTGAGTCGTAAGGATCTCACGCAGGTGGTTTCTCCTTACAAAGTCGAGAGGACCTTGCAAGTGTCTTTTAACGAGATTGCGCCCTTTCGGGTTTTCATAAAACTCGCCGGTAGCCCTGCTGTTTTTACTCACGGAGCCGTTTCAGGTTTTCATCCGTGCCCATTTTGCTTATGGACATACTGTTTTTTTTTGTTTTTTTTTTGCCACGTCAGCCTGAGGATGCCGCGGGTTGGTAGTAGTTTAACGACGTTTCGGTCATAAGTCGACGCACGATTACGCAGCTAGATTTTGCCGCAAATCTTCGCATGTTTTGCGTCGGAGGTGGATTCCTTGAAGAGAGGGCTGAGGGTGATTTCTTCATCAGAGTCGCTTCCAAAGGTGATAACTTGTGATCCCTTGGTGTCGGCTATGTGACAGTCGCCAGCAGCTCTTTCGCGCTCATCTGTCGTACTTTTCTGTTCCCGACGAGCCATGCGCTTCACTCGTTGAACGTGTCGTCGATGGGCAACATATCCCTACCACCAGTTTTAAAAGCCAAGCACTCCTCGGTAGGGTGTGCAATCCTCTGATGGTATAAGCAGAAGTTAGGATGTATGTCCGCTTCATCAAGACGTATATTGCCAGGGGAATTTCCTTTGAAAAAGGGCAACTTCATTCCTATTGCCAGGGCCCTAGCGAATCGTTTCCTTGCTTTAAGCTTGCTTTTGCTGGCGATAGAGATGCTTTGCTCCAGTTGGGGTGTCTCGACCTTTTCCTCCAGTCGTCGGCGTTTGGCTTTTTCGAATATAGCCAGTTCGCGCTCTCGATTGGCTTTGCTTTTTCTGACGGTCTTCGTTCAGTAGCAAGTCAATCATCTCGTGAGACGGTTCCAAAGGTTTTAGCTTCGATCCTGCCCCCAGCTCTTTTATGTTGTCTTCTATCGCCGAATGCGTTTCTTCATTAGTTAATGCCGAATGAGAGATCATGTGGCAACTTGCCACATAGTCCTCAGATTCTTTTGACGGGTCATCCTTGTCGTTATTGTCGTCATCTCCGTTCTCAAGGATATTGTTGAGAAATTCTTGGAGTGTGACTGGGGTCCGCGTCTTCTGGTTATATTCTTCTAGAGCGTCAATCTGTTTTTGCAGGTCCGTGCTCTTGCTATCAAGCTCCACAGGTTTTTTGGTCTTCTTCTTCTTTTTCGAAGACTTTGACGGCCGGATGTGAGCGCTTTGGCTATCACTACCAATTTTTGGAGTTGGGTGCGGCTTCAGCATCCCCTCGATGATATCAGATTCCAGTGGATTTTTCCACCTGATCGCCGGGCATGTTTGGAGATGCTTCATTCTTTTTGTCTTGGCTGAAAGAGCGACCTCCCATGAGGCTTCCCTTATGAATGAGCACGATGCCCCTGGCACGTCCACTTTTTTAGGGGCGTGAGATTGTGGTGGGCTCACCTTCCAGTTTTCCGATAACGCGAACTTGCCTTGTTGGTATTGGTTCAACCCAGTTTTTGAAGACGTAGCAGTCCTCGATCGGATGGCCCAATACTCGGTGGTAGGGGCAGTAATTGGGATCATTGACGTCGTTTGGCTGCAACGGACGTTTTGGGTCTGGCAAATTTATGAGCCTGTTGCGCAATGCCAGCTCGAACGGTCTCCTCGTTTTATCTTGGGAAAACGAGTAAGGACGTCCTAGTCTCTCCTCGAGGGATGGGCATGGACGCGCGTTGTTTTGGCGAACAACCGGCTTTAAGTTGCTCGGCTGTTGTTGAGTATTGACGACGAAAGTTGCTTTTCCTTACCCCTTTTCATTCCGAGGATCCGTCTTCGAAGAAGAGGGTCTATGACACATCTGGTCCATTTGGGCCAACTTGTCAATCAAGGCCTGGAAAGTAGTTGGCTTGAAGAACATCATGAATTGCGAGATCGTCGCTTGCGGATCAAGAGTGCCCACGAACATGCCTACCGCCAGTGCTTCTTCGATACGTTGTTCGCACTTTGACCATAAGTTCTACCACCGTATTGCGTATTAAACCCATGTTTCACCTGGCCTTACCCTGGCGTTGATCAATGCGGTGATCGGGGTGCGCTCGCTGGCGCTTGCAAATCTTTGTGTAAACAGCAGCTCCATCTCCGTAAATGTTTTGACAGAGTCGTTAGGCAACTCCGAATACCATTCGAAGGCCGTTTCCGCTAAGCTGCCGACGAATTGGCGAAGCAACAGTTTGCCGTCGCCTCCAGTGTTGCCGCATAAGGCCCTGAATTGAGCGACATGCTGATGTGGATTCCCCGTCTCTTTATATACATGGAACTTAGGGATCGTATATCCCAGCGGGTAACTTATTTGGTCATACCAGCCTGGATAGGGTCGTCCGGTCTTGATAATTTGGTCATCCTCTTCATTCGCCTGGTGAGCTCGTATTTGCTAAGCTATAAAATCATCGAGCGCAGCTTTTGAGATGGTCTCCTCTTTGGTTGTTGAAAGAGGCGGAGGAGGGTTCGATGTCTCCCCTCTGTCGTCTTCAATGATGATAGGAGGGTCTTCAGCTGGAGGTTCTGGTTTTAACATCATCTCGACCATGTCTTGGAAGAGAAGCGTCATTCGTTTTATATTGGCTGCCTGTTCTGCAGCCTCTTTTTCTTTCCTCTCGAGCATTCTTCGGAGGAACTCGGTGTCAGTTTCTTATTCTCGACGCTGCTCCGAGGTCTCTGGAGTTTCTTTCGGCCTAGTGAGTGCGGCCATTGCAGTCAGCATCTCTTGAAGCATCTGCTGTTGTTGTTCCTGAGCTTTTGTCACGGATCGGGTAAGCGGTTGGTGACCCGTAGAAGCGCGGCTTTCCTCTTTTCCGGAAGCCATGTAAACAGTATGCACCATTATGCCCCCAGACTTGGGGCGTTTGGGCTCGGCGTCTTTGCGATCTGTCGTAGTTACAGGGGATTCTCCGGCCTCCTTCTTTTTTGAGCAGTTGACGTCGAGGGGGCCGTCGCAGCGGGCACCCAGACAGCCGTTGCCTTTTGTGGCTTGGCAAGATGATTTTCTTTTTGCTGAACTTTCACCTTTTTCTGTCGACGAAAGTAATCTTGATCAATTACCGACTCCTGGACCAGTTGCCAGACTTTGTAAACTTTGGAAGAAAGCCGCTGAGAGGGCTGATCCGGCTTTATTCCTGTAACATTCTCCACGGGTGGAGGAGATCTTTTCAGTACGGCGGTAGGAGAGTTCCTGCACACCTTGTTTAGCAATTCAAAGCTGTTCCCGGTTGGAACAGCAGCATTGACTTCTACCGTTGGGGCTGGTGGAGTTAGCCCAGAGGGGGAGTTTCCCCCAGCCTTCCTCACTCGGCGCCAGTGGCGACGTCGAGCGTGTCGAGCCGATGGTGTTGGTTCGGTGATGGGGATGGCTTTATCTTGCCCCCTATTCAGACGAGGCGTTGCTGGCACTAGCCTCTTGAAGACCGAGTTCCGTCCAGCAGCAGTGTCTAGCCTGTCAAATACAGACTTTTGAGCAGGAGCGGGAGTGGGAGCTGGAACAGTCAGTCTTGAAAAGACCGACCCTTTGGTAGGAGAAACCGCCTTGACGACTTCAGGAGCAGGGATGACTATCCTCTTCGAAACAACCTTTTCTGGGATTGCAGGCTTCATCATGGGCCCACATGAACTTTGGCCCAATCTGGCGAAGACTGGGGCGTTGGAGCTGGACGACCCGTTGAGAGGGGCCGCGATAGTAGCAAGCCGATCAAAGACCGACTTCTTTGGAGCTTCTTGCGACGACATTGGGGCATTGAAGCTCATCGATGGGAGCATAGTCCCGAAGAATAGCCCAGTGGTGGCCTGAGTCACCTTTTCCACCGGCATAGCGAAGATGGAGGCCGCTTGGGGCCCGTAAGTCACTCCTCCAGACGGGACGGGGCGAGAGTTGCAGTTGCAGTTAGTGCAGTTTGAAGCCATTGATCTTCTGTTTTCTGCACGGAGCAAGACACCAAATCTAAGTACCTCGAATCCACAGGCAACCATATCAAACCGCGATTCGTTCACGAACACGATACACGAAGTGTGGAATGAAAAGAGAAAAAGGTCC
Organism: Agapanthus africanus; assembly: GCA_030015575.1. Classification (NCBI taxonomy): domain Eukaryota; kingdom Viridiplantae; phylum Streptophyta; class Magnoliopsida; order Asparagales; family Amaryllidaceae; genus Agapanthus; species Agapanthus africanus. The sequence goes on along the minus strand of JASDDO010000024.1, from coordinate 144,480,869 downwards.
CTGTCACGCCCCGCTTCCCGGTATACGGCGAAGGGGACGCGACCGGTCCGCTACGTATATACTCAGAAGTACATACGCTAAGCGTATCTAAGCAATATAAAATAAATACACAAGAGACAAGATATAATAAAACAGCAACTTTTATTTATTAACATTCTTTTGTACAATGCATGAAAATGAAATACGACTGAAATAAAAAGATGCCTAAACAGTGGCATAACAGGAAATGAAAAGTATTGAATGGAAAAGTGTACAATGAAACTACAGTGCTGGATCTTCGGTAAACTGCTCCAAGTCTTCTGCAGATGGTTCGATCTCTGCCGGGTCCAATTCACCTGACGACATTCAAAGAAGAAGAAATAGAATGTCGTAAGCGAACAGGTCGCTCGGTAAGTCCCAAAGATAAGAGGAAAGTAGAATAGACAGAATAAGAGAGTATTTTTTACAGTTGTATAATATTGTTGTAATGTTGTGTTAACGCAGTTGTTTGTAATTTGGTACAGAAAGATACCGGTGTATACGAGAAGGGTCTCTATATGCTAGAGACCAGGGAAAACGGAATGTACAAGGAATCGTTAAGCCACGGTATAACAACAACGGAATATAGGTTAGATGACTTAATCTGACCGCATCGTGCCACCTTTAACACCTTCCGTACCAATTTACCCCTTAAACCTCGTAGTGTTTTATTTGTATTGTTTGTACTGTAAATTGAATTGAGTGTATAATTGAAAGACTGACCGATACCATGATATCAGTAGACGGTTATAACCGTAGAATCATGTAAATGGAATAACTGGAGAACCATGTAAAAGGAATATATCCATGGTTCGGTTCAGTCAAGTTGTATAGATTGATAATTGGATTCATGGGTTCATGTATTCATATTAAATTGGAATATTGTAGAATGTAGATTGACTTGAATCGTATTCAAGTCAGATTAATCAGACTCAAACCTGAGTCAGACAATCAGAAGTGTAAATTGGAATCATGATTATTTCTTTAACTTATAATTGCTAAGGTCCTTAGAGTAATTTATAAAACTTGAGGGGGTTTTATGTAAAAATACATTTTATATATTTTTCAAAATACACCTCAAGTATTTCTTATTCGTCTTTAGAGTTGTAATGAAGGTGGATTTTATATTGTGATATTTCTAGTGAAAATATCCTAATTTCATAAATAAAGGTATTTATTTGCATTATTGATTTATTTGGAATTCATGGTATTTTAGTGTAAAATTTATTCTTGTGATTTTAGAAAAAGGGTGGAATATTTATATTATAACAAAATAGATATTTTAATGATAAATATACATATATTTATACAAAAATAATTTTAATAAATACTTGATATTCCAAAAATCTCATTTTCTTAAGATATCGTATTTTAAACCTTTCGAAACCGAATGCTCCTTGCGGAGGTCTGAATCTCGCACTACTAAGCCCGAGAATGTGCGATAATCCGCACCATCCTGAACGGGTTCCCCAAAAATGGGTTTTAGCGGCGCTTTGCAAAGATTGTAAAATACTAAATCCTTTAGAAAACGGTTTTATAAAGTAAAAGGTATTTATTTGTAAAAATGTCAATTTTCCGTATTCTAGATTCTAGGGTTTCCTAAGTTAACTAGCCTATTCTAAATGGTCTAAACGACAAGTTGTTAGATGCCTCAAATCGCCTCTTCACCGCCAATTGTGGCCAGGTAAGTACAGGTGAGGAAAGGAGGGATCCGCTCACGAATCACCGTGAGTCGGGCCTTTTAAAGTTACCTTTCTCACTTGCCTAGCCTAGACACCACAAAGTCAGGTTTAGATAAATGACCGATGTCCACAACTTATCGTATTTTCCTAATAAGAGGTATTTATTTAAAAGTGTATCAACTAAATCTTTTAGAGATAGTTTTATTAAGTATATGGTATTTAAATGTAAATTCTTGTTTTCTCGTATTCTAAGGTTTCAATGGAATCGTGTTAGGTTGTATGTAAGTGTGTGGGGAGGTAGGTCGTTACCTCGTGATTCACTTTAATTGTATAGCAAGTTTGATGGGTTAAATGAAAGAGTGAAACAATGTGGTATTTAAGTGAAAAATACGGTAAATTGAGAAAGCTATCATTTCATATGGTGAAACTTGTTCAAATTCTTTGATTAGTGTTTAGTAGTCAACATAAATATGTTTAATTATGATTGCATTAGTGAGAAGCGAAATTTATAGAAAACCGAATCGGAAATCGGATTTGTTCCAATTCCGTCGGGTTTGTAATTTCGTATTTTCTTAAATAGGGAAGAGAGAGATAGAAAGGGACTTACGGGTTTCGATTAACCAAGGGAGTGAGGGGGAACTAAAGGGATTGTCGATGCGTTGCGTCGTCGCCGATATTTCCTAAAAACGTCGCCGGAATTTCCGCCGGAATTTCGTCGGAGCTTCGCCGCGAACTTGTTTTCAAAGTACACAACTCTTGGAAATTTTTGAGAGGGTGAGCTTAGGGTTTTGGGATGAGAGGGTAGAGGGAAGGGGGTGTGTTTATAGGGTAGGCTAGGGGTAGGGTAGGTGAAGGGTTTTTAATAAAAAAATTGTAAAAATTTGTGTGAAAATCATTAAAATTGTAGTAAATGGGGGATAATTAAATCTCGGGAACCGATCCAATAAATTAGAGTATACAGGGGTTAGGGGAGACGAAGAGCCCCAACTTTCATGTTGGGGACTCGGCCGTCCAGCCGAGTCCGGCCGGCGGCGCCGGCCCGAGTCGGGCCGAGTTAGGTGGTCGGGGGGTGGGGTGTCTCCTGGTGTAGCCTCTGGTGCATTTAACGATGCAGGTGCAGTTTAAGTTTTGGGAGTTATGGTGTTTGGACTGTTGGGCTTCCAAGGAATTTAAAACAAAAATAATCTAAAAATAATGTGGAGCGGGGGATTTGAACTCTGGTGGCTTGGTTCAGCAGTGCAAGGTATTACCAATGAGCTACAAGCTCCTTCTTGTAATTATTTGTGTGAGATAATTACTTAAAGTGGTAACGGCAACATTAAATACCCCAAGTATATTTCAAATTTAAATCAATTTTATGTATACGAAAATTGGAGTTGTTACAATCTACCCTCCTTACAAAAATTTCGTCCTCGAAATTTACAACTTTTATTGAGGACTAGTTTACAAAGAGGTGAGGATATCTTGCACGCATTTCATCTTCCCTTTCCCAAGTGGATTCTCCTGGAGTGTCTTTCCTCCAAATTACCCGGACCAAGTTAACTTCCTTATTCCGAAGGGTCTTCACTTTCCTGTCCAGGATCTCCACAGGATGTTGCTCACAAGATAAGTCAGGCTGTATAGTGAGCTCGGAATGATCAAGAACATGGCTGGGGTCACTCACATACTTTCTGAGTTGGGATATGTGGAACACATTATGCACTCCTTCCAATGAGGGTGGAAGCGCTAAGCGGTATGCCACTTCACCGACTCGTTCGAGTATGCCGAACGGTACAATGTATCTCGGACTTAATTTACCCCGTCTTCCAAATCGGATCACTCCGCGGTTCGGAGATATCTTCAGGAATACGTGATCTCCTGGCTGGAACTCCAAGTGTCGTCTCTTCGCATCAGCCTAGTGCTTCTGTCGATCTTGGGCTATGCGCATCCTTTCCCTGATAGTACGAACTACATCAACGGTCGCTACTATCATCTCTAGTCCAAGAAGTTCCTTATCTCCGACGTCGCCCCAACTTAATGGTGATCGACACTTCCTTCCATACAATGCTGCAAAAGATGTTATTCCTATGCTTGCTTGGTAGCTGTTATTGTATGCGAACTCCACAAGATGCAGGTGATCTTCCCACGATCCTTTGAAGTCTAGCATACACACTCTGAGCATATCCTCCAAGATCTGAATAGTTCGTTCCGACTGACCATCTGTTTGTGGATGATAAACAATGCTGAAGTTCAGACTTGTTCCCAAGCTTGCTTGCAGACTCTGCCAAAATTGCGATCGGAACCTGGTGTCACGATCGGAGACAATGCAGACCGGTACTCCATGAAGTCTCACAATTTCCTCCATGTACTTCTTTGCTAGTGCCTCAGTTGATTGGCCAACTCGAAAGGGGATGAAGTGAGCCGACTTTGTGAGTCGATCCATAATGACCCATATAGCATCGTTACCCTTTGTGCTGCGAGGAAGAGCAGTCACAAAATCCATTGTGATGTGTTGCCACTTCCATTCTGGGATTGGTAACGGTTGAAATAGTCCAGCTGTCCTGTGATGTTCAGCCTTTACTTGCTGACACACCAAGTATTTTGCGACACTTCTGGCTACTTCACGCTTCATTCCATTCCACCAATAATTCTGACGTAGATCCTTGTACATTTTGGTACCTCCGGGATGTACTGAGTAGGGAGAGCCGTGAGCTTCTTTCATTAACTCTTCCCGTACAGGACCTTTTGGTACACACAATCTGCTGCCGTATCTCAAAGATCCGTCTTCATGGATGATGAAGTCTGTTCTGAGTCCATTCTCCACTTGTTATCTGATCCTTTGCAACTTAGCATCACTTGCTTGAGCTGCTTTGATCTGATTGACAATGGTTGATTGAACTTGTAAATTCATCAAACTTGAAGCGTTACCTGGCATGACTACTTCAATCTCCATCCGATGCAAGTCTTGTTGAAGCTTCCACTGAGCGGTGAGATTCATTGCTAATGGTTGGCGACTAAGAGCATCAGGTATTACGTTCACCTTCCCTGGATGATATTGCAAGTTGATGTCAAAGTCCGCCATGAGTTCTAACCATCTTCTCTGCCGCATATTTAACTCCTTCTGAATAAACACGTACTTCAGACTTTTATGATCTGTGTAGATGTTCACTCGTTCACCAAGTAGATAATGGCGCCAAATCTTGAGAGCAAAGATGACGGCTGCCAACTCCAAGTCATGCGTCGGATAATTGCGCTCATGAGTCTTCAGTTGTCTTGAAGCATAAGCCACAACTTTACCGTGCTGATGTAGAACACATCCTAATCCCTTACCGGATGCATCACAATGCACTTCGAATCCTCCAGATTGATCCGGTATTACGAGAATATGTGCTGATGTTAATCTTGACATGAGTTCTACGAAAGCTTGTTCGCACGCTTCTGACCACACAAATTCTTCATCTTTACGTGTGAGCTTGGTCAGGGGTGTTGCTATCTTTGAAAAGCCTTCAATGAACCTTCTGTAATATCCAGCTAAACCCAAGAAACTTCGAATGTCCTTCACTGACTTTGGTGTAGGCCATTCGCTAACTGCTGAAACTTTTGCTGGATCCACAGAAATTCCTTCTCCTGATACGATATGTCCAAGAATACCAACTTGCTTTAGCCAAAACTCGCACTTGCTGTACTTGGCATAGAGCTTATGTTGTCGAAGAGTTTCCAGGACAATTCATAGGTGCTCTGCATGCTCTTTCCGACTCTTAGAATACACCAGGATGTCGTCGATGAAGATGACAACAAACCTGTCTAAGTATTCCCGGAAAACTTGATTCATTAGGTTCATGAATATTGCTGGTGCATTGGTCACTCCAAATGGCATCACTAGAAATTCGTAATGTCCATAACGAGTTCTGAAAGCTGTTTTGTGAATATCAGCTTCCTTGACCTTCACTTGATGATAACCTGAACGAAGATCCAATTTAGAGAAAACACAAGATCCACTCAGCCGATCGAATAAATCATCGATGCGCGGGAGTGGATACTTGTTCTTTATAGTGACTTCGTTCAAGGCTCTATAATCGATGCACATTCTGTATGAACCTTCCTTCTTCTTCACCAGCAGCACAGGTGCTCCCCAACTTGAAGTGCTGGGACGAATCCATCCTTTCGCCAATAATTCGTCCAACTGTGTTCGGATTTCCTTCAAACCTTCCGGACTTAATCTATAAGGTGCTTTGATCACCGGTTGTGCTCCTGGTACTAAATCAATACTGAATTCAAGAGCTCGATCGGGAGGCAAACCTGATATATCGTCAGGAAATACATCGTCGAACTCTCGAACTACCTCTGGTCTTAATTCTTCTTCCGCTTGAGCTGCTGCAACTACTGCTTTTCTTGGTTTCGCTTTGTAGGTACTTGGCTCCAGGGTACGGTCTCCACTCTTGAAATAGAAGATCGGATGGTCTGGAATCTCGAATACTACCCTCCTTTGTCGACAGTCAATGGTAGCATAAAAAGTTTCAAGCCAATCCATTCCTAGAACCACATCGAAGTTCGGTATGTCCACTACTTTGAAGTCAGCATAAAACTCTCTGCTGCAGACGACGACTGGACACAAGCTGTATCCCATAGTTGCCTTTAAAACACCATTTCCGGAACTGACATTCCAGTTGGATATAAGCGGTGAGACTGGAATCGCATGGGTTCGGACAAACCGTTGCGACATAAAGCAGTGGGATGCTCCAGTATCAAACAGTGCTAGTGCAGGGAGTGAGGCTACTAAGATTGTACCTAAGGTATGTGGGATATGTTTTAGGTATAGGGAAAGTGTGTAGATAACCAAGACTAAAAGATAAGTTTGAGAAGGAAAGTTTACCAGTGATTACTTGTCCAGTGGCCTCAGCTTCTTCTACGGACATCGTGAAAGCCTGGCGTTTTGGAACATTCCTCCTGGCCCGAGGAGCATTCCTCGGAACGTTCCTTTGAGCTTGATGGAACTGACGAGGAAGTGGTGGAGCTTGTGGTCCTCTGGGTGGTGCAGATAGTGCAAGTCTTGGAGCGGGTGCTTGGATGGCTGGGCATTGTGGGTAATTGTTTGCTGGCCTGGGTGCAACAACTGGGTTTTGCCTTTGGGGACAAGACCCAATATCATGAGTAGCTGAGCCGCAGACTAAGCAAAGACGGTTGGCTCGCCGGCAGTCTCTCATCATATGTCCGGCTCTCTTGCAGTAGGTACAAAAGGCTGGGCTGGGACGATGGTTCGGTACTCTGGGTCGCCTTGGCACAAAAGGTGGCCTGGACGAGGCTCCAACTGCCATCTGGTTGGCAGGGCATTTGACTCCTGCAGACTGAGGTCTGCCCCTTACTTTTATCACTGCCTCATAACTGCGGGCAGCTTCCAGAGCATCCTCATGGGTCAGAAATTTTCCTGTGGCTAGAGCAGCCTGAATTTCCGTGTCCAGACCTTGTTGAAAGCGACGGGCTCTGATCTCGTCCGTCGGTATCAAGTGTGCCGCGAATCTGTTTAAAGGATTGTGTTAGCTGTGTAGTATGTGCTATTTAAAAATTGAACTATTGTGACATATCTTACCGGCTTAACATGGTGAATTCAGCGTCGTACTCATCTACTGATTTGTCCTACATCGAACCCTGTTGTAGATGAATGAACTGCTGCTCCATGGCAAACCTGGCAGTCACAGGGAAGTACTTCACGTCGAACTTCTCGCGAAAAGTCTTCCATTCAATAGGCTGTGCAAGACGGCTTTCTTCCGCCTTCCACCAGTTGCGAGCATTGTCCGTGAGCTGTAGTTTCGCCACACGGACCCAAGCTATGTCTGGCACTTGTGCTGCTGCCAGATCATCTTCTATGCTTTGTGCCCATTCATCGGCTTCAAGAGGGCTTCCTTTTCCGGAGAACTTCTTGGGATGTAAAGCCCTAAATTGCTTTACTCCCGGTGCGTCAGTCTCGGGATGGTTCATGAGTTGTTGCTGTCCCTCAAGAAGGCTGCGAATCGCCTCAAGTAACACTGTTTGCTCAGTGGGTGGCGCAGGAACAGCAGGAACGACTGGTAGTGGAGGTGAAGGTGTGTTGTTGACGTTGGTGCTGGTGTTGTTCAGGGAATCCATAACCCTGAAGAAAAAATTTGGGTTAGGACAGATTCAAGTACATGAATTGATAAGATTCAAAGAATATGAAATTGTAAGATTCAAGGAACATGAACTGTAAAGAATGTTTTAGTTGCTGATTCTTGTGTTATATTTCTCAGGTTGTTCACGCAGAACAGAATTGCATGGTAGTGTTCCATACAACTCTGACCTGCATGGGCCACCAACAAAACCTGTCACGCCCCGCTTCCCGGTATACGGCGAAGGGGACGCGACCGGTCCGCTACGTATATACTCAGAAGTACATACGCTAAGCGTATCTAAGCAATATAAAATAAATACACAAGAGACAAGATATAATAAAACAGCAACTTTTATTTATTAACATTCTTTTGTACAATGCATGAAAATGAAATACGACTGAAATAAAAAGATGCCTAAACAGTGGCATAACAGGAAATGAAAAGTACTGAATGGAAAAGTGTACAATGAAACTACAGTGCTGGATCTTCGGTAAACTGCTCCAAGTCTTCTGCAGATGGTTCGATCTCTGCCGGGTCCAATTCCGCTGACGACATTCAAAGAAGAAGAAATAGAATGTCGTCAGCGAACAGGTCGCTCGGTAAGTCCCAAAGATAAGAGGAAAGTAGAATAGACAGAATAAGAGAGTATTTTTTACAGTTGTATAATATTGTTGTAATGTTGTGTTAACGCAGTTGTTTGTAGCTTGGTACAAAAGGATGCCGGTGTATACGGGAAGGGTCTCTATATGCTAGAGACTAGGGCAAACGGAATGTACAAGGAACCGTTAAGCCACGGTATAACAACAACGGAATATAGGTTAGACGTCAGCGAACAGGTCGAATCCTTACCTGAGTCGTCTGAGAGGGGTTTATATAGTGGCAGCCATGGGCTGGCGAGTGCGAGATTTACGGCGGCCGTTACGCCCTCGGAGCTGCGCCTGCGCTAATGGCGGGATCCCCCATTAATGGCGAGATACGCCAGTTAATGGGGGAACGTGATGGCGTGGGACGCGGGATCGTGGGGCGTTGGAAATCTCGCGTATGGCGAGATTCGCGGGGTCATGTCCGGGGCGGCTATGGTATGCGCTCAGGGTCGGTCGATGGGACCGAGGAGGCGGGAGGCTCGGAGACGGGAGGGAGGACGAGCAAGCTTAGTTCTGTGATAGCTCGGAGGCGAGCTGAGGAGGCCCAGCGTGCAGGAAGGCTCGGAGGTGAGCCAATGGTTGTTCGTAGGACGAGCATAGGAGTGTTCTGGGAGGTCATCATAGGTCGAGAACGCCCTCGGGTCGAAGGCCCGGGGTATGCCTCTAGTGTACCGTCCTTGCTCCTTTCTTGTAAGCCTTGGGACACGTCATTTGCCACGTGTCATGATCTGGGGAGTTCCCATTTATGAGCATCATCACCATCCAAAACCTAGCCGTTAACTTATTATCACATTCTATTTGTTATTTGCGTTAACTATGGTTAAGTTACTTAATGTCTAAACTACCCTTTTTCCTCACTCTTCTCTTTCTTTATTTTTCCTTTGAGGTCGAATTGAGTGGCTTGATTGCTAAATTCTTCCTCCTCTCATCGGCGGCCGAGAGAGTGACCGTCGAGAGATCAAGCGAGCAAGGGAGGTATGGAACAGAAGAAGAATAAGAAGAACTAGCCATTATATATGGGCTATGGTCCTTTTTGGAAAAAACTTTTATGCAAGGGCTTACATGTTGTAAGCTACTTGCAAATCTTTGGATGACTTTGGGTTCTGTGTAAAGAAAGTCCATCTAAGGGATTGCAAGTGGCTTGCACCATGCAAGCTCTTGCATAGAAGTTTTTCGGTCTTTTTCTATCATTGTTTACCAGATTATGGATGATAACTGAATGACTGTTAATTACGGGCAATTATTTAATTTAATTTAAAGATTTGGAGGGTTTTTTAAAAATATGTAAGATTTGCGTGGGCAATATTAAAGAAATATCTTTCTTAAGAACAAGAGCTTCCTTTTTGATTCACATTGCTTTGAGCCGCCTCACTTTTTCCCCCAAATCCCTAAACCCCAAATCTCACTCTTCCACATGGCCGATCATCCCAAACCCTAATCGCCACCATATCAATCCATTGATTCAATCTTAAACCCTAAATCCAAAACCCTAATCCCCACCGCATTCGAAAATGGAGGATATCTTTCCGATGCTGACCAACGACAGGAAGCTGAACGGCGAGAACTACCTCAGGTGGAAGAGGATGGTGGAGATCAGCCTGAGGGGCACGGCCATGGCGAGGCACCTGACCCAAGACCCGCCGTCTCCGATGACCAAACAGTGGCAGCGCCAAGATGCTCACATCTTTCATCAGATGATGAACTCCATGAAGAACAATGCGATGGATCACATCCTTCACCTCAACACAGTGAAGCAGGCTTGGGACCGCCTCGCCGCGGTCTACTGCAGCCCGTCTCGTAAATACGAGATCTGCAGGAAGTATTTCAGGGTCAAGCAGGGGAACCGGTCCGTCGACGAGTACGCGGATGAATTCGACAGGCTGTACGCGGAGTTTAGCCTCTTGTTTCCTGAAACCGACGATTTCGAGGAGAGGAAGCTTCAGCGGGATGAATGGCTTGTTTTCAGGTTCATTAATGGTCTGCTGCCGGAGTATGAGAGGACTTGTTGTCGGATATTGGAAGGAAGGGAAACAGTTCCGTCCAAGGATGAGATGCATCGTCTGCTGCTGCTGATGCACCCTGAAGAGGAGGAGGAGAGGTTGGAAGAATCGGGATCGGGTTCGGTTTCTTCGTGTGGAGGGTATAGGGGAGGTAGAAGAGAGTGTGACTATTGTGGGAGGAAGGGTCATATCCGGGATATTTGCTGGGACTTGCATGGAAAACCGTCTCCTTTCTACTAGTGTCATGACATGTGGTGAGGATCTTACTCGCCATCCAATTTCAGCTGTTCCACCCTGTTTGTTAGAAAGTTTACTTTGTTAGGAATATATCCACCGAATATGTGGGGAAAACGTGGATAAAGGAAACAATCACACAAATAATGGAGACACAAGATTTTTTATAGTGGTTCGGCAATTTGCCTAGTCCACTTTGCCGCACTAGTTTTCTTTTCTTCTTTTTTATACATGATACAAGATTACAAATAAATCTCTCGCTGCAAACTTGCAATTACTTTTCTTTCTGAAGAATACACGCTTCTTCGTGATTGGGATATCCTTTCCGTCTGCATAACATTCATTATATAGGCAGTAGACTCGGTTTACAAATTGATGTGATAAATTAAGTGTGGTCTTTCTTTCCTACACATACTTTGTTTTTTCCGTTTGCCTTTCCAAATTTCTTCAGTGTATTTAATGCACTTTGTTCTCTTTGTTTTTCAAACGAATCAAAGAAAAAATCTTCCTCTCATAACTCACTTAATGTAATTTGTCCATGTTCTCTATTCATGCATGCATAATTTCTTCCATGCCACTTTTACCTATAAATGTACGTCTTTCCTTATCTCCCATTTGAATTCATGCAGCATTTGGCACCAATCTTAAGGAAATCTTGAAAACGCTACAGCAGAAGAAAGGTATTGACTACACCGAAATTTTCTCCTGTAGTCAAATTAACTAATATCAGATTGGTGCTTAGTATTGTTGCTGCTGAAAATTTACATCTATAGCAACTAGATGTGAAAACGGCTTTTCTTCATGGCGATCTAGATGATGACATATACATGGTGCAATCAGAAGGTTTTCAAGTTCATGGTAAAAAAAATCTTGTGTGTAGTTTAAAGAAGAGTTTGTATGGTTTGAAGTAAACTCGCAGGCAGTGGTACAAAAAGTTTGATAACTTTATGTGTAACAATGATTTCATAAGAAGTGAGATGGACCACTGTTACTTCAAGAATTTTGATGACTTATATTATTTTGCTTTGTATGTGGATGACATGTTTGTTGCAGGATCTAATATGAAGGAGATCAACAAGCTAAAGATACAATTGTCAAAAGAATTTGAGATGAAGGACTTAGGACCATCAAATCAAATACTTGGGATGATGATCACCAGAGAGAGCACGAGGTACGCTGGAGTTATCCCAAAAGAAATACATAGAGAAGGTGCTGAGCAGGTTCAATCTTCATGATGCGAACCCTAGAAACATATCTTTAGGAAGCCAATTCAAGTTTACCAAGAAACAGTCGCCTAAGACAGATGAGGAGCGAAAACATATGGAAAAAGTTCCATATGTCTCAGCGGTTGGGAGTTTGATGTATGTTATGGTTTATATGAGACTTGACATATCACATGCGGTGGGTGTACTAAGCGGATACATGACGAATTCTGGAAGGATATATTGGGAAGCCGTGAAGTGGCTTCTACAATATCTCAAAGGCACCTCAGGTATGACACTTCAGTTCAAGAAAAACAATGTTACATTGCAGAGATTCACCGATGCAGATTTAGGTGGTGGCTTGGATGACCGGAAGAGTACAACAAATTATGTGTTTACTTTGGGTGGTACAACAGTAAGTTGAATGTCTAAACTTCAGAAAAATGTTGCTTTATCAACCATTGAAGCAGAGTATATGGCTATATCTAAAACCGCAAAGGAAATGATTTGGTTGAAGAATTTTCTGAAGGAGTTAGGTAAAGAGCAAGATGACAATGCTCTTTTTAGTGACAGTCAGAGTGCTATTCATCTTGCAAAGAATCTAATGTTTCTTTCAAGAACAAAGCACATTCAATTAAGCTATTACTTTATTCATGAGTTTATAGATGGTGGAACATTGACATTAGAAAAGATTCTTAGATCAAAGAATCCGGCATATATATTTACCAAGATTGTCACCATTAAGAAACTAAGGTTGTGCAATGCCTCAGTTGGTCTCCATGGTTAATGATGAGAAGGCGCCGCATTAGAAAGCATTTTTTTAAATAAGAAAACAAGATTACAGTAAAAATTCATTTTACTTGATTTGCCTAAATTGTTAAAAGTCTTGGGCAATGAAAATGACATTTCAAGAAAGCGTAGAGATTCACTAGTTATTAAGTCAAGGTGGTGATTGTTGAAAATAATTTAAAACTAGTGAACTGTCCAAAAAGACCCTATTTAAATCAGCCTCAAAAAAAGTCTGGTCCGGTCCAAGAATTTAACGCATGCACTGATGAACGATCTGCACACGCGGGCGATGGCCAAATCCTGCATGAATTCAAATAAGAGATAAGAAAAGACATACATTTATCGGTGAAAGTGATATGGAGTAAATTATGCATGCATGAATAGGGAATATGGGCAAATTACATTAAGTAGCATGAGAGGATTTTTTCTTTGATTTGTTTGAAAAACAAAGAAGAGTACAGAGTGCATTAAATGCACCGAAGAAATTTGCAAAGTCAAACGACAAAGTCAAAGCATGTGTAGGAAAGAAAGATCACACTTAATTTATCACATCAATTTGCCCATGTTCCCTATTCATACATGCATAATTTCCTCCATGTCATTTTCACCTATAAATGTATGTCTTTCCTTGTCCCTTATTTGAATTCATGCAGCATTTGGCCACCGTCCGTGTGTGCTAATCGTTCGTTGACGTATGCGTCAAATTTCTAGACCGCGTTGGGCTGATTTAAATAGGGTCTTTTTGGGCAGCTCAATAGTTTTAAGTTATTTTCAACATACTTTTGTGGAGCGTAAGATCTTATTCTTTCTTGATCGTTGTATGATGCAGGATCTTGAAATGAGGAGGTCGATCGTACTGAGCGTGAGTCTGAAGCACTATAATATCGTTTGAATAAGAGTCCGGTGGCATGTTTTAGCTCTTCTTTGGGCCTGCTTGATGAATATTCACTGTTCGTTAGAACTTGTGTGCAGGCTCTTAGAAACTAGCTTGTGTTTTTTCGTTTAGTTGTCTAGTTTGGAGTGTGGATCTTGTCAAATGGATACACAGCATTGAATTGCTTGTCTATCTAATGTCCGTAAAAGTGTCAAGAGCCCTTTTAGGCATGTTTGCTTAGTGTAGGGAGTATTAGTGTTGTAGTGTCAAAAGAGTCGAAACTTATTTTCAAGTGGTTTGTCAATTTAATTGATGAAAATGTTAGATTAATTGTCTTTTGTTTTTTCCAATGAAAAAGCGATACGGGTGCTTTTCATTTTCAATGATTTTTGTTCTGAGATTAAGAATCAATTTAGGACTTGTGATTGTGCCTTGTGTATTGATAATGCTAAAGAGTAATTCAGCTCATCATATTCTAACTTTATGAAACAACTGGACACCATCTATTAGAACTCAAGTTTTTAGCCTGTCCTCAACATGGGGTGGCTGAGTTGAGGATTTGGCATTTACTGAAATTTCCGTTTCTTTGTTAATTCATAAGCAGGTTCTAAACCCTGTTGGGTGCATAGTGTTTATCATCATACTGCTATGCCTTATTCTGTTCTTCATGGTTAGGTTCCATATCCATATGATATCCCTTTTTACTTGATTTATGACCTATATAGATACTCGTGTGGATCCAAACATGAAGCTATTATCAGGGCAGATTGCAGAACAATCCAAGTAATTAAAGGAGACTAGTGGGTAGCCAAGTTAATTAAACGTTACTCGACCAGACATTGCTTATCCAATGAGTATTGTCAGGTTGGTTTTCTATTGGGATGTTGCGGATTGAATTCTGAAAGTGCATGGCGGAGGCTTTAGTTTTGGATTCTAAACCGACTTACTTAAAGTTATTCTAGTTTTAGATCACCTTCAGATCGACGATTTACTGAAGTATATTGTGTGTTTATTGCGGTAAACTTGATCTTTGATAGAGCAAAAAGCAGGACGTGGTGTTGCAGAAATTGCATGTATGAGCTACGGCCAACACCACAAGTGAGCTATGGCTAACACCACACTTGAGTTGGTGAACTCGATGTTCGACCTCCTCTGCTATGAGATTGTATAACACCTAAGCAGCCATTTACATTATACCAGATCGATCTTGCATGATTGGACGATTGGACCAAATACATTGAGGTGGATTCTCACTGTTTGTTAAGCGAAGGAGGGGATTTTTAAGACTATTTATGTGAAGTCCTTTAACCAATTAACATATTTATTCATTGAGCATTGAAGGTCTCACACTACTTTGGATTTATTTGTGACATGCTGGACATATTTGAAATAGCTCCAGCTTGAGGGGAAGTGCTGGAATAATTAAATTTAGAGAGGGTTACAATTGGTAGCCTTGGTTATCTTTTGCTCGTCCCTCTGCTAAAATGATTGGACGTCTGTATTCCCCATCTACGCGAGGTAGGTGCTCTTTTCAACAACACAAGATGCCCTTTTGTATGTGCTTTAATGCGAGGTGAATTTGCGAGGAGAATGCACTTGGTAGGTTGAGGGCATATTTCGTGCATCGTCAACATGCAAGAAAAGGAAAATACATTATACAGTGTGCTGTCCGTTGGCTTGGGAGAAAACTCAATTTACTCAAGAAAGAACCATTTGGAACGAGGGAGGTAAGCTAATGTTTGTCTAAACTCTCAAAAATCCTAAATTTAATAGTATCAAGAATACTTATAGGTATATTGACATTTGTCGTGCCATTTTTAAAAATTAGTTGGGACAAAAAAGTTTAGTATATATGTAAATAAATTGTTTATTTTATAAATATCGGGTGATTTATCCATGCTATTACTCATATCAGGTTATTGGATATTTATTCACCTACCACCAAAAGTGCGTGCTTGTTGCCTCTCAAGCTACAAGGCATAACCACAAAATAACTGCTTTTATTGGTGGTTAGGATTTATGTGATAGCATATATGAGTTATATGACACACCTGGACACAATTTTTATCTTGATCTTGTTAACGTTTTTGCCAGTGATATTCATAATCTAACATTTCCAGTAAGTTCTTGATTTACATTTAAATGCCATGGTTGCTATTTTGATATATTCTTTACACTTCTGAGCTAAGTTCTCGACAACACTGCATATATGCTGTTCAGGGCACCAGATTTTACTCTTCTGTATCATTAATCCCTGAAACTTTGTTTTCTCTTTTTTCACCGGTAGCTTGCTAAATCTGAATCATATTATTGTGAAGCCTAAAACCGTTAGCAACTATTTGATGTTCTTGATATATGTTAAAACTATGATATAAATACTGTTTCCAAGAACTTAGTAGCATTACCTGGTGTTTTTACATTACGGTTGGAAGCCTCGTTTACGAAGAACATGTATAGTTACATAACTTGCTTATGCTGGAAGGGTTTACTGTTCCACTCTATCAAATTGAAAAAAGAAAGAAAGAGAATCTACAAATATGTCTCTATCAAATTGAAAAAAGAAAGAAAGAGAATCTACAAATATGTCCCTATTAGTTTTTCTACCTGGTTTTCCTTAGATAACCAACCATATTAAGATCCCCACCTTTTCTTCTGCACACACACTTTATATTCATCAGAAGAGTAATGGGAAAAATAGTTTGAGTTATTTAGTTTGATTTAAACAAATTAACAATGTTAATGTTCATCGTTCTTCAATTACATGACAAGGTTATTTCAAAGGAAACATGTAAAGGCTATTTCTTTCTTATGATATTTTTTTCGTTCACCTTATACTTGTTTTAGTTTTACTGCTAACATAATTGATTAACAGTCAAGGTCCCGGGAAACCATGGCACTATTTACATTGCAAACTCGAGATTCCTGCAGCATATGATATAAAGATAAATTTTGAACAGCAATGGAGAGAAGCTATAAAATGGCGAGATTTGACGCTGCCTTGATAAAAACTTGAACGAATTTCATGGATGTTCATGCCTGCTTTTGAAAAGTCCGATGCACATGTTTCTTAGGAACAAGATCGCATGTTCAGGTTGGCATACACATTTAAATTTGATTCTATTGAAACTTGATCAAAACTTGATTATATATTTGCCGAAAGTTGTTCATGTGATTTTTTCTATGTAAAACCTTTCTTTTGCATAATGAAACCTGATATCTACGGATTTTTTTAACCAAAGTCTCAAGCACAATGCATCAAGTTGTATATCTTTTTTTAGCTGTTACACACACATGTTTTTTCTTGCCGGTAGATTCACGGAAAGTTTTTAGACATCACTAGCAGTAGACGGAGAAAGAGTAAGAGAAGAGGCCAGTTGGACACTACTATAAGCCATGTCTGAGATCGGGGAACCGAGTTCGTTTGAAGACGCAAAGGGTAGGACAGGAATAGAAGGAAGAAAGAGACCATCTTGGACTGCAAGAAGGAATGCTCTTAAAATTAGGGATGAGCGCGCTAGCACGGTATTGGTTTTAATGGCACAGCGCATCCGTTTTCTTTTACCGACCGCTCGGTGGACTTCTTTGTCTAGCCTTTTGTGCCAATTAATTCCCTTTATGTTTATAATTATTTATTTTTTTGCAGAATCTTTTATGTGCAAAGATTTTGACAATATACAAGAGCATATATATGCCGAGCCGGATCAATTTTTTTTAACTTCTAAAAAAATTGCCAAAAAATCCGAAAAATTCCGGAAAATCCAGAAAAAATCCAGCAAATTAAGATTTTTTTTTTAAATTTTTGGGGAGTTCACTCAAGTTTTGAGTTAGTTAAGGGTTTCGCTGTTAACTCTGGGAATTATATTATTTTTGAAAATTTTGTTTGCTTACCAAAAGTTTCAAATTTTCTCGCACATAAAATCTTGGAGATTTACCGGGCAGTTGTTCCAGTGGGAACGTCTGGGGCGTGTATTAATTTCACTAATAAAACGAAAACCCTAATAAAACGGACAAGATTAGATAGGGTGGTTTAATGAAAATGAAATTTGTTAAATTGATTGTTGCATTTGTAATGTGCAGGCATATTATATATATAAAAACACATACTGTATTAATCTGACAAATTTTAAGTGGGAGATTTTGAGAGGAGGCGGGAGTATATAGATTCAACTACTCAATCTACTCCGTTTATAGAAAATCCGTGTTCCGTTCAATCATTTAAACAATATTTTAAATTAATACTTTTGAAGGATGTGGTTTGGGCCATAGTGTAACACCCTAGCACGATCATACGTTATTTAATGATATTAAATAGGTGTATTGAGTTTTCTTTTAATTGTTATTGTTTAGGTTATGATTGGTATTTGGATGGGTATCCATGGTTATCATAATTGTACCCGAACCGCTTGCATATAAAACTATTTTATTTATTATTGAAGTTTAATATTTTGTCATGATAGAATATAATTATGGTTATCTAGTTTGTTAGATAGATGATAGTATTTAATATTTATTTTGCTAATCTATTAATATCTTATATGCATATATTTTATCGTCTAATATTAGTTTGGTAACTAAATAGATATATTTTGTATGATAGTTTAATAAGATTGTGATAAGATATTTGAAAATCCATTTTAAATCTTTAGAACTTAGTTCTATGAAAGTTTCATCAATATCTATTTATATTTATACAGCTCATACTCTTTACCATCAACAAACTAATCCAATATAATCTCTCTCCCCAATTAAACAAATCAATATATAAATATATATAAAATAATCCTATATATATTATATACACATTATAATCTCTCTCATCTTCATTTTTATATATTCATCAGTAGTAAATCTTTTCCCTCTCCTATACATATCTATCTCCTTATCCTATTCATCCTTCTATCTCCTATACCTATGTCTCCTTCCTCTAGCACCGACCCAACCTCGACCGCCGCAGCACCTTCCATCATCGGCGCATCCGCCTCGTCCTTGCTATCGTGGCTTTCTCCTTCCTCTCATCACGTCGCAACAACCCATCTCCATCGCCTACCACCTCGAAACCCAAGCCCGAGCTTTCTCCTTCCTCAAAACCCATCACCGGCGCACCAACCTCAATCCTGAGCACCTCTCCGCGACCACCGCCATCGCAGCCGTCACCTCTATCTCCCTTCACCAACTTCCTTCCTCCGTAGCCGGCCCTCTCGACCAAGACACCATCGCCATCAACTCCTTCAACCCATCGCCAACCTCGCTCCAGCCACGAACCCATCTTTCTCGAGCACCGATCTTGTTCTTCGCTTCTTCTCGTCACCGAACCCAAACCCATCTCTCTCCCCCGTGCACATCATCTTCGCTGCCGTTCCCTCGCCGACCTCTATCCTTGTCGTCTTCAAACCCATCGACCTCACCGTCGGCGCCGATCCCCCACTCGTCGGCGCCGCCAGCTTTGTCTTTCTCTTCATTGATCGGGTGGAACCCTTCGCCGCTCCAAACCCAGACCAGCATCCATTACCTCCATCGGTCCTTGGCGCCGCCGCCTTCTTCAGGTTCAACTGCAAACCCTCATCACCGTCGCCATCGCCATCTCCATCACCGGCCGACCCATCTCCTTCATCTAGCCCAATCACGACGGAGACCACCCCTTCATCTGACCGCCGTTGCTGTCATCTTCTCAACACCCGAGAACTCCGGTCATCATCTCCTCGTTCCCCGTCGTGGCCATCGTCGACTATGACATTGATAGTCAGCAGCTGCCGCAACGACAATTTCGACCTCTACTTTGACAGCATATTCGATGCTGTTTCGGGCCGCGAACCGCGACTCCAAGGTTTGGCCCAAGTTCGCATGAACGAGACGATCGTTTCTGTCTATGGATCAACGTTCCGACAATAATCGATTTTGCACGCGAAGTGTTCGATGAAATGCCGCAATGGAGATTTTCCGTCATTTCTCACGTTCTCGTCCCGTGCCGCGCACCTGTGGATCTCCGAGGCAAGTATTTTACTTGCTATATGCTAGTTACGGCAAAGTTATATCGTGCCGTAATATTTGTGTTGTTATTGTATCTTTTATATTACTAGATAATTAATAATTATAATTTAGCTCATAATAATTGTGTGTAGGTTAATTATCATTATTTATAATTTTAACAAAAGATTATTTTAATACTGTCAATTTGGTATAATAAACATATATGAATTTATACGACTGTCACAGTTATCTAATTAGTGCAAGTGTCGCCAATTTGATAGTGTCACCGTAGAATAGAAACATTCTATATACGGTAAAGCTTAAATAGTTTAATATCATAACGAATTATTTGCATGTTAAACTTATAACTATATATTTTCAAGTTACATGCCTGACATGTATTAAACTGTTTCCTATTGCTATTCATACGTCCTTATCAATAAATGACATAATACTGTATATAAACTATGAACCTATGACGGACGTAGGAAAGATACTGGTAATACCAGTACAATGCTTGTTTACCTATACCCATGATGTATCTTGCTTAACATGTTACTGACTTGTTGGCTATACCTGCTATTGACATGAAACCCCGATATCTTGTTATTGTTATTGTATTGTTATCACATTCTGTTAACCTACTTGTAAAATAATATTTATCGATATGCTAATAATCCCGATATTGACTTGATTGACTGGACATGTTTTGATAAACATAACACGTACATGCTTATTCATCTGTTAGCATTAGGTAGATATTACAGTTATACCTGACATGAGCACAAACATGGGGAAAAGAGAAATCAAGAATGGAACCAAATTGTAACTCTAGTGATTATTTACTTGTACCATTTTTCCGGGCGTGGACAGGATATTATTATTGATATACTTGTACCGTTTTCCCGGGGCTGGATGGGATATACTTGTACCGTTTCCCCGGACCTGGAGGGGATACACCGTTGAGTTACAATGAGGATTTCATTAATTGGTTTTGAATACCTATAGGATAGATAACCTAGTAACATGGATCCATATGATACACATATATGATTGACCCATCGTATATTGCTCGTCCATTACATATTATTGTTGTCGCTTGTTATTTATATACATGACATCATGTTCTTACAAATGGTATGCTATATCACATTATAATTATATTATTATTAATGATATCTATGATGCACTGACGTCTGGGTTTTGTATGGCCTAGAACCATTGACCTTAGTACAAGAGAATCGTGGGTACTTCTAGAATCTTGCCGATCAGCGAGTAGCTTTCCACTGATCTAGTTATTAGCTATGGTTTAGTTTCTTTTTAGTTTTGAACTTGTTGGAATTATCGTTGTGAGCCCATGATGGACAACTATGAGTTATTGTTTATTTATTTCTTTAGATCGTATTGTTTCCGCTATTGTTTCATGTTATTATTTATTATGACTATTTGACATGTTTAGATATAGAAATTTTATTCTGTGCTTGATTACTGTATGACAGCCTTAATGTGACTATAGAGGGATGTTTCCTTACCCTAGGTAGCATGACTGGTTTTGTTACGTACCTATTTTAAAGTATTTTGGAATGCGGGGCATGATAAGGTTTTGTATTGTCACGTTCTATTGTTTTACAGTTGGTCTCACGGACTCAAGAGGTGGGGGATTCAAGAGGTGGCTCCCGCCTTTTGGCTTGGCATTTTGTTACGTGTAGCACTTTATTCCATGAGTAACGACCGGGGTCCGACATCCTCCCCACCTTTGAACAATGGTTCGTCTTCAAACCACAGACCTACATCCGAGGGACTGACTTTGATACCATTCTGTCACGCCCACAGTGGGTCTTACGGACTTGAGAGGTGTCCCCTAAGGATTTAAGAGGTGGCCCCCGCCTTTTGGCGTTGCATTTTGTTCCGTGTGGTACTTTATTCCGTAAGGACTTAAGCTCGAGCACGCTTAACTACGGAGTTCTCAAGTTCCTGTGGTACCGGTTCACTTAAAAGCCGCATATATATTGACAGAATGGTATCAGAGTTGCTCCCTCAATAGTAGGTTTGTGGTTCGAGAACGAACCATTGTTCAAAGGTAGAGAGGATGTCGGATCCCGGTCCTTGCTCACGGAATAAAGTGCCATATGGAACAAAGTGCCATACGGAACAAAGTGCCACGCCAAAGGACGGGGGCCACACATCTTGAATCCGTGGGGGCCACCTTTTGAGTTCGTGGGGCTCACTGTAGAACAATGAGGAATTTTCGGAATACATTCTTAACCGAACTATAAATGGAATGATATAACTATTCAATACAGAGACGCCTTTTAAGTGAACCGGTACTACATGAGCTTGAGGACTCCATAGTTATGCATGCTCGAGCTAGGGAAATTCTGGGATGGGTGATCTCCTGGGAAGTGACCCGTGGTCGGGTCCGGTTCGCTCCGAAGGACAAAACCGTGTGGTTTCTGTCAGAGCGGACAATACCTTCTGTGTTGGGGTGGGTCGTGACACATAGGCTTTCCTTCTCTTTCTTCGGGATAGTAAGTTTATTATTTTGTTAAGATGAGTTGAAGACGAAGCATTTTATGAGAGAACGATACTCCATCATGTGCCATAGTTTTAATGCATCCATGATAAAATCAATAATCACCAGGGATGAGATGGTAGACGACGATAACAAAATTGAAACATTAGTTTAATGTTATATGAATAAGCTGAAAGACTTGAACGCGAGTGACAAGATGGCAGCGATGCAACCGAGCTACACGACGCCACACCATCAAGGTGGGCAGCTATGTAGCGGGTTACACGACGTAGCACCATCGAGATGCAACGATCTTCGGAGGATTGACGCATTTAGAATTGCTTTACGCGTTGGACGTGATGAAGAGCATGTCATTAGTGGTCATATGATTTATTGCCGAGCACTCGTAGTTTATGCTGAGCGGTAGTTACCGGGTATCCACGCGCCAAGAGATAAGCTGTGCGATAATTATGGGGTAATCTATGCGACGTGGCAACGTCACATTATTTCTTGATTTTGCCCTTATTTTCATATAATGAGTCGAACCAAGTAATGTGGAGACACTTAAGAGTTATATCTTTATCGATCTGGGATCTGAAGAGTGCTTGCTCTAGTTAGACCGTTGAACGATAATAACAGGCAGTTATATGTTTTTCCACCCTATATATGAAGCAGTTAGTTATGAGAAAAGCGAATGTGTTGACGTTTGTGTAGGGTGTTTTTCGTCACCCTATTGAAATAGGAATACGCGTCGCTTGTCAGGCATATTACAGATTCCTTCTGCCTGGGGTAGGCTAGGTTTTAATGATTGCGGGGATCCGAATCTCCGGCAGCCGCGGACTAAGCTGTCGTTAATTACCCTTCGCTTTTAGAGCGAGAAAACCTCCAATTAACAAATCAAATAGATCATATGAACTCAATATGCAATATGTGCGTGTTGAACCAAATACAAGCGTTTTAGAGGTCCGATGGCTGAATGATTCAAGTAATTAAAGGAGGCTAGTGGGTAACCAAATTACTATATAGTTACTCGACCACGTATTCAATGAGTATTAGAAGTTTGGCTATTTCCGGAATGTCGCAGTTTGAATTCTGAGGTAAGAGTGAGCACGATACGAGCTTTTGTTATAATCACCTTTTGACAGACAACCTACCACAATATCGTGTGTTTGTTAGGATAAACTTGACCTTGAAAGAGCAAGAAGGAGAGTGTGGTGGATAGATCGAGTGCAGAATCTGAATATTGAGCTGTGGCCAACACCATGCATGGGTTGGTATTAACTACGTTTCAAGGAGACGATTCTCATTGGATTTGTCGTGGACCCTGATCGAACTCTTTCTGGTACGTCCTAAAATTTATTGTTTTCCTAGATGTATAGAACATGCGTCAGTCGATAATATACACCATCTATGGATCAAGACTTGCAAATTTTTGTAGTCTTAGTTCAGATTTTCTTTATTGCTATTTTTTGGTATTATTTATACATATGTACAGTACAGTACAAAAGATTAGTGTATCCCAACAAATTGTGTCCTAGACTGATGTAAAAAAGCAAATTCTTGACCGACTCGTATTGTCCTGTACATATTGTATCCGACTCTGCTAATTACTTGCTTGGTGAACTATTTTTGGACCTTCTCCACTATGAGATTGTATCGTGACAACATAGCAACCATTTACATTTGTATCAAGTCCAGTCTTCCCATGCATTAATGGACCAAACACATTGAGGTGAACTGGCACTTTGTTTGTAAAGTGACGGTGAGAGTTACTCAGTCTACTTATGTAAAATCTGCTAGGCTGTTCACTAAGCCCCTTGGTGGTCTCGGGCTAATTTGAATTTATTTGTGACATGCTGGGCAAGTATGAAATGACTCCAGCTTGAGGGAGAGTGCTTGAATAATAAATCCAACCTTGATTCTTGTGTCTGTTTTATTGTGCCAAGAAATTAGAATATGTGCAAAAGCAAAAATGACCAAGACACTGAAGGGAAGCTGTTAGGGAGTTTGCATGGGAATTATCGGTCCTGCACAGAGGTTTGATGAACCTGCAAAGCTTATTAATTATTGATGTTAAGATGATCGACAGAGAGAATTTTATGATGATATGGTCTTCTGAACTTTCAATAAAGTTATTTGGTGATAAAAATTAAGAATATTGATCAAGAAACCTCAGCAATTACATTCCTTGTTGAGGGTTAATTTACTTGTAACAATAACTGTTAAATACCTAGGAGGTAAAGCTGGATATCCTTTAGACATTAAATGCCATGGTTTGTTTTAAAGAAAGCGAGGCATAAGAAACTCATATGTGCATTAATATTACCGAAACATCCCTAAACTAGTATATCATCCCGAACACGGAAATGGTGGACCGCGATGTCCTTAAACGAGCATGTTGCCCTACGGTATGGTTCATATAACCAGCCATATACAATCCACGGACACGAACGATCTATGTTCTCCATTAGACCGAAACGTCCCTAAACTAGTATATCATCCCGAACACGGGAATGGAGGACCGAGACGTTCCTAAACTAGTACTGGACCGAAATGTCCTTAAACTAATATATGTCCCAAACACGGGAATGTTGGTCCGAAACATCCCTAAACCAATATGTTACCACATATATTCTTCATAATATACATGATGGACCGAAATATCCCTAAACTAATGTTGGACCGTGATATCTTTAAATTAGCATGTTGCCTTACGGTATGGGTCATATAACCAGCCATACACAATCTACGGGCACAAACGATATATCGTCCGGAACACGGGAATGGAGGACCGAAATGTTGCTAAACTAGTATATCGTCCTGAACACGGAAATGGTGGATCGAAATGTCCTTATACTAAAACTAATATGCTTGGCCCTGCGGCTTGGATCATATAACCAACTGTACACAATCCACGGACATAAACAATCCATATCTCGCCCAAGTCCCACCGGTTAGGAAGCCCTACTAATGATGTAATCTTTCGAAAAAACGTTATGACCGACGGTCGATTGTGCGTTGCTTTACGTGCCGTCTGTCTCCTCAAGTCCCACGAGCAAGCAATGTTGGATCACCCACGGTGAGGCAAAAAAAGGTACGTCCACAAGCGACATGGGCACGGATGAAAACCCGAAAGGGCGCCGTGAGTAAAAATAGCAGGGCTATCGGCGATTTAACACCTTAGAACGCGATTAGTGTTAATTAAGCGATAATGCGGGTTTTTAGGGAAAAGTTTACCAAATCGGGTTCCTCACATTTTATAGCAATTAATTAATATTTTATATTAAAGTGTTATGGCTTGCACACACATGTGCATGTTAATGTGGGTTAATAGTGTTAATCTTGTTTAGTGGCCATGACACCTTAAGCAATCCATGCTTTGATTTAACCTTGCTTTAACCTTGCCTAGATATTTTGTGAGAGATATTTCCTTGGTTAGATTGAGAGAGGTGGCTAATGAGTCATGAGGCATTTAATGCAAGCTTTAATGAGGAGAGGGAGAGTAAGAATAAGGTCTTGCTTCACCCTACACTCACTCTTCACCATTATTTCCTTCACTCATTCTCTCATTCTCAATCTTTGTTCATCCCCTCTATTCTAAACTGAACCGTCACTATCCTTTCACTAAAATCTTGCTAAACTTCACAAAAATCCTATTAAAACACTTCAAATGTCTTGAATTAGCCACTTGGTTGCCTTGGAGCTTGGAAAGCTAGGATTTTTAAGCAAGAGTGGCTATGTAATGACCTCAAACTGATATTTAGGAGTTATTTTGTTGTGTTGCCTTGTTATGGATTGGAACACTAAAGGTAGCATTTTGTGCAAAATATCGTATTTTTAGTGTTAACTTTGTGTCTCTGTGATCTGCTGTAGAACTAGGTATTTGTTGGAAAAGTTCATATCACAGTGACCTTTTGTAGTGACCTAGAACCCACCATAAAAACCTGAGACCCATCCCCTCAAAACGGGCCGCAAATTTAATGGTTCTGGCCGCAAATTGCGGCCAGAGTGGGGGCTGGGGTGTTGATTCTTGGTCGTGGGGTCTCTGGGGTTGTGTATGGTCTCGTGGCACTTGCAACTTTCACTAATTATTTGTATATCAAAATCTGGGATCACTTTGCTATAATCTAGTGTTTTGAGTACACGTGTTACGTTATCCGACACGGTTCGTAATCTTGTGTAGCTACTGCACTTGGGTTAGTTTCGTAGTGTCGCCACGCACGTTAGCCACTAGACGGACACTTGTGAGTTGGTTTAGAGTTGGTGCGTCGGTCAAAACATAGTTGTACGTGGTATTGGTCGATTTCTGAGATTTTGCACTGGCTATGTTTTGTGTTAATAGGATCGCAGGCGGGGACTTCAGACGCTGCGATGAAAAGGAAACAGGTGATTGGATCTATCTAGCCGGTGATTATCGGTGAGTAGATTTAACATCTACAGGGAGATCGCCCATATGGCGTTATACTTCAGGGCTGGATATGATATGATTTTAGCTCCATGTTTATATGCACATATAGAGCTTGTGCATGAGCATCATTACATATTATCACTTGTTGTGCCTGTACTTATACCTTTTGGACACTACACTATTATTGACAGTTCATGTTACGAGCACTAATTGTATGCTACACACACCGTCGGTAATTGCCATGATATGCACAACACATATACATACGTGATATTGTATTGGTTAGAGACATTGAGACATGATCCTTATTTCTAATATGCATATGAGAGGTAGTATACTTGCATACCTACCTGCTACACATATACCTTGCTATAGCTACATGTTCACCTGTATATGATGTCATATTTGATTTCGGAGAAATTTGGAACCGCATGATATATATAATAACTTGTTGCAGTTAAATAGCGATTTTTCCTTGACATGCTCATATTACTGTTTATGTTGCATATATCATATTTACATGGATTTACGCATTGAGATATGGTTTTCATGTGATTTCTGGATTTGAGAACCGCGGGGATATTTCAAGAAATGTGTATTTGTATTAAAAACCCAGTTTCTCTTGATATGATATTTCAGTGCGTCCACCATGTGATTCTCGGTTCTGAGATTTGGCATATGATACCCGATTCGAGGAGCGGGAGACACCGTCTGCGGGTACATGGTGGACCTGGTATGGTACCCTGGGGCGAGGTGATTTCGTGGTGTAGACGATGAGCCTGGCGGAGGGACCACTACCTACCGGTGAATTATTTGGACCCGACGGATATCTGGAGGATACCGACCGGAGTCATGTTCATGTTCAGACATGCTACGTGGATTTCGGGTGTTGATGTGGACACTCATGTTCCTGAGATGTACTGACATCAGGGTCAGTCGTGGTGACGACGCCTGACAGATGAGTATTTACGTGTCGATGCTGGACACTAGTTTTCATGATGTTTTCGGGTGTCGATGTTGGACACTCAGATTCCATGAGACTTACAGGATATGAGGGCCGATCGGAGGATACAGTGCTTTTGGTATTGGAATTGGAGTGTCATTGATGGACACCGGTCTTCCCACGATGAGGGTTCCGTGAGGGTGACATGTTTTATTCCATACTCAGCATTTATTTGATATGCATTGCTTCATGTAGTTGTAGTACTCTGATGATGTACCTTTACATGATTGTTGTATATCCATATTGCTATACTTATGCTATCAGAATTCATGATAGATTATTGTTGTCCGTGCATATTTGCGATTACTGTATGATGTTATTTACCATTCACGAGTTGGCAACTCACCCCCGTTGTGCCACAGTGTTTTGCAGGTCTGACCCTCAGGGTAGTCGCGGCAGGGCGCTCTTTTACTTCTACTTTTGCGGATACCGCTACGGTTGGCTGTGAGGCCTTTTTGCTATAGGTGGGTTTGCGGTTATCCGATGATCTCGTTGTGCATCCTTTGTATCTAGTACACTCCATCTACTATCTTCATGTATTGACTTAGAGACGAGTTGTGAGGATCGTTGTATATTCTTATGACTCCGGTTGTCGTGCTCGTGTGAGCCGGCCTTTATTTATGTTGATTATTGTCTTTTCCTTCGCTTCGGCGTCGTATATCTGTTGTGGTGGTTGTTTCCGCCTTTGGGCGAGATTTGCTCCCGGTTGGGGGATGCTTTACTTATATCTTATGTTTGTACTCGTTTCGGGCTAGTTTTTACAAAGGAGGCGCTGTCGAAATTTTCATAAAAACAAAGTTTTACTCGAGATTTAAAAATGGGGTTTCTATCTTTTCCTTCTTGTGATGGTTTAGATTGCTGGGTTTCGGCTTACTTATTTGCGTTACGCCTGTTGACGTTACGTAGTTTAAGTGCCGATCATGTGCCTAACTTTGGTCGTGACAGGCGAGCTTGTGAAAACCCGGAAGGGCATAAACTCGTTGAAAGAAAGAAAAATATACACTTGCAAAGTCCTCTTGACTTTATAAGGAGAAAATACCTGCGTGAGATCTTTACGACTCACAAAGGAGGAACACACTTAGGAATTCATACGATTCCTAAGGAGAAAACACACTTACAAGAGCCTCACGACTCGTAAGGAGAATATACCCTTTATAAGACCCTCACGGCTTATAGAATTCAAAAGCCTTAAGTTATAAGGATCTGAACCTGTTCTTAAGCCATCATAACCCCACAAAATTTATGTCCTATAAGTGGTCTAATATCGACTCTTGTATATAATCCATGGGCGTAAATAAATGTTCCTGACCAAGTCCCACCAAAGGCGAGAGATATTTCTCGACATGGTGAACAACATTTGTAAGTCCTCTCGACTTAGAAGGAGAAAATACACCTATGAGATCCTCACGACTCATAGGGAGAAATATCTTTATGAGACCTTTATGGCTCGTAAAGTCAAAAAGCCTTGGTTAGCAGGAATATGAACCTGTTAGCCAAGCCATCATTGGCCGAAATAGGCAATGGTATATGATGAGTTGCTTCCGGCAATATTCCAGTCGTAGCAATACTGATACCAAGTTTTCGGCTCACAAGAAAACCGATGAGTAAAAAAAACCGAAATGATTGAGCACCGTGAATAAAATTGCCGAAATGATTAGGCAATCGCGATTTTCGCAATATAAAAAATTGAAATGATAGAGTGTCGCGGAGAATAAAAAAATAAAAAAATAAAATTTTTCCTGCCCAGCAGGCAATTCGAATCTCGACTTCTGTAGACGGTTCATGAATGAAAATGAGCAATGTGCGATTGTGGCATCCTTAAAGGTCCAAGGGTTGAAATCAAGCAAAATAACGACATATTCCTAGTTTTGGGTCTTGACGGCAATACATACAACACCTAAAGGCCAATTGGATGTCATCCCACCTCAGAAGGATATGGCCATGACTTCTTGGGGCTTCAAATCGAGCCCGACTTCAAGTAAAGCACCATGGCAATACCTAACACTGGATCTTCTAATGGCAAGTGGATATATCAACCTAAGAAGACTATTTGAAGACGTCTTGTCCAACCTCAGAAAGGATCACAGACACGACAAACGCGTGGTTGCTCGAGCTGCAACTCAAGGGATTGCATATCAGGGAAATATCAGTCAACGCTGTGATGGACTTAACCCAGTATCACAAACCTAACAGACTTCTATCATAAAAAGAGGTTATCTATATTTAACGTTAGAGCGTGTTTGTCTATAAGTCTAAGAGAAAGGGTAAACTAAGAATTCTGAAACGAGTAAATAAACTAATCCATGTCATTTCAGGGCAATCAAGATATAGAAAGATGCAAATATGAAAAGAGATCTTTTATTCATGAATCAAAATAGTTAAAAGATACAATTTATAAAAGGGGTACAGAAAGAATAAAAAAAAGTTAATTAAGAAGGTGGAGCTCCTAGCAAGTTGGCAAAATATCTGCTCCTCTCTTCAAGCTCCTTTCTCTCCTCTAAAATGGCTAGCAAGGCTTCAGTCTCTTCCTTTCGGCGACGGTGTTCGGCGAGCTTATTGTCGATTGCATGCTTTTCAGCGACATGGTTCTGCACCACTGCTTCCATAGCTGCGACTTCATTATCCAAGGCCAGCCCTCTGGCCATAGCTTGGGTAAGTGCTCTATGAAGTGCGTGCACCCTATTAGCAGTGATTATCCGTTCCCTTCTTAAGCGTCCAAGTTTCCGGGAAGCTACTTCATCTTCCGACTTTTTTCGAATCAACCTTCGCTCGTTGGACTCGACAAGGGTGGCGCACCGTTCGACCCATTCAATCAGTTGAGTCCTCAACAACGGTGCTTCTGAGGCAGAGCGGACAGAAGCGAGCTCGTGGAGGTAGGCTTCAATTCGCCGACAACAGTCAACCCAGGCACATGCTAGTTGTTCCTCGTGGTAGATGCTGAAAGTACTCAACATGAGATTAACTACTTCGGCAAATTCCCCTGCAGAATATGTGACGCCGGAGTTCTACAACGAGAGCCCTTAATGATTGTTCACTGTTCGCCGCCAACATGGGAGACATGCTTCGGGCGAAGGGTCCCACAGGCACGATTACACGGGATTCAAAAGGAACTGAGCCTGCCTGACCGTTATGAGTGATAAGTTGGGAAGTGCAGCAGGCTCCTTCAGGTTCTCATCCTCTATAAGTTGCAAAACTGCAATCAGAAATTACTCCTATTATGAATATTATTTTATGAAGTAGCCTGGAAAAGATCGGGCCAGAGGTAAAGCTTATCGATGCTGGACCGAAGTGCCGGGCGGGAAGACGAGCTGTGACCTAGCCTCGCCAAAATAACTCTAGCAAGTTGTGACACCATCAGGTCTATCCCTGAAACATCAGACAGTCGATGTAAGAATGGAGTCGGTATGAAAAATGATAAAAAATAAAATCGAAAGGTATCTTCTGCCATCATCGCAGAAGTAGGAACGAAAATGGTCATGAT
Source organism: Agapanthus africanus (assembly GCA_030015575.1). Taxonomy (NCBI): domain Eukaryota; kingdom Viridiplantae; phylum Streptophyta; class Magnoliopsida; order Asparagales; family Amaryllidaceae; genus Agapanthus; species Agapanthus africanus. Next base: position 144,449,951 of record JASDDO010000024.1, on the reverse strand, counting down.
GTCAGCCTCTCCAGTCTGTAGAACATCAGGAGTCGCGAAAGCGGCAACTCTCGATATCGAAGATGATGTTGTCGACACGCCCGCACCTGAAACAAAAAACGCATCAGCAAATATATCTGTGAAGATGAAAATAAGCGCAAGGTAAATGCAGCGAAAAATACCAATAGGCCCAGCGGGAGTCGGTAGGACATGGGCCACAGACGCTTCCCGAACACCGCTAACCTCAACGCCTGCCTCAATAGAGCCACTTATGTCCACAGAGGAAGTGGAATCAAAAGAAGCCGAGGCTCTTGAGTCAACAGTCATTGTCTCCACGCTGTTGGTCTCGTCAGACGTCTGCAAGACGTCTGCGAGCCACTAATAGAGGCAGTGACTTCAGGAGCAACAGGATCGTGCGGGTTCTGACACATCCGAATGGCTGAGTTCATCCGTGTAGGGGTTGTCCTGTTCGTCGTCTTTATTCGCCGGCTCCACGGGTGACATAAGGACCTCCACCGAAGGGATTTCATCTTCAGGGATATCAACAACAGCCTGATTGCTGGAACTAGCGCCAGCAATAAAAACATACCCCAAGAGGCTAATAAAGTAATCACTTGGACCAGCATAAATAAAATAGAAGATCTTTTTATACCTAAAGATGCCCGAAGTTCGGCTTCCTCATAGAGATGCATGCTTCCTCCGCCTGAGCTGTCCGTAGAGATCTTCTGTAGGCCTGTGATAGTTGGACCTCTTCATCATCATAATGCTCAGCGTTGGAAACAGTTGGCCGGAGCAGTTTAAGTGCTCTTTCCTGTGATAATCAGGAAGGTCTGTGAACAAGAGTTGGCGAACCCAAAGAGTGCGCAACAGTTGTTTGAGGAGGAACATCTAATATATGAATACCAGTTGGTCGTTCATGAACATCTGTTGAGGAAATCACAGAAAGAAGAAATCAATAAATGCACAAGATAAATTGTGCATCATAAATAAGGAGCATCAGGAGAATAGATTTTACCGGGATCGTGAATGGCTCGTTGCCTCCTGCGTACTTCTCGATACGAGTCAAAAGATGCTTGGACGGCTTCCTCGGTAGAAATTGCTGCGAAAAAGAAAGATAATGAGATGAATAATATCATTTGTCATGAAAAAGGTATGAATAAGAGTAGAGGAAATATACCGGTCGCCGCGAACGCCCGTATCCTCTCCGCTTCCCTTTCACCCAACTGTTCGGAGGCAGATATTAAGAATATTAATCAAGAAACCTCAAGCAATTACATTCCTTGTTGAGAGTTAATTTACGTATAGCAATAACTGTTAAATACCAAGGAGGTAAGCTGGATATCCTTAGATATTAAATGCCATGGTTTGTTTTAAAGAAAGTGAGGCATAAGAAACTCATGTGCATTAATAATAATTATGCCATATTCTAGTGCATCTTTTTCTTTCTTTCAACAAATTTGCGCCCATCCGGGGTTTTACAAGCTCACCGGTAGCCCAGCTATTTTTATTCACGGCACCCTTTCGGGTTTTCATCCGTGCCTATTTCGCTTGTGGACGTACCTTTTTTGGTCTCGCCATGGATGATCCAACATTGCTTGCTGGTGGGACTTGAGGAGACAGGCGGCCCGTAAGGTAACACACTATCGATCGTAAGTTATAACGTTTTTCGGAAGATTACGTCATTAGTAGGGCTTTCTACCCGGTGGGACTTGGACGAGATATGGATTGTTTATACCCATGGATTGTGTACGATTGGTTATATGATCCAAGCCGCAGGGTCAAACATATTAGTTTAGGGACATTTCGGTCCACCATTCCCGTGTTCAGGACGATATACTAGTTTAGGGATATTTTGGTCCAGTACTAGTTTAGAGACGTCGCGGTTCAGTATTAGTTTAGGGACGTCTCGGTCCACCATTCCCGTGTTCGGGACGCTATATCGTTTGTGCCCGTAGATTGTGTACGGCTGGTTATATGACCCATACCGTAGGGCAATATACTAGTTTAAGGATATCGTGATCCAACATTAGTTTAGGGACATTTCGGTCCATCATTATGTTTATCATGAAGAACATGTAAGATAATATATTAGTTTAGGGACGTTTTGATCCAACATTCATATGTTTGGGACATATATTAGTTTAAGGATATTTCGGTCTAGTATTAGTTTAAGGATGTCTCGGTCCACCATTCCCTTGTTCAGGATGATATACTAGTTTAGGGACGTTTCAGTCCAATGGAGACATGGAGAACATAGATCGTTCGTGTCCGTGGTTGTGTACGGCTGGTTATATGACCCATACCGTAGAACAACATGCTAGTTTAAGGACATACTCTGTTGGCCTCAATTGCTGCGACCGAGTATTCAAAAAGGGCAACAAATGTTTCATGTAACATTGATAGTTTACAATCGTGTCTTCTTGTATATCCGAATCCGAAATTGAAAAAAAGGAATGATAAACACAAACCATAGCTTAGCTCGCAAATGGGAACATGATCAAGCGATTTGATTATGAAGCTCATCTCTTATTTGTATTGATCTAAGTCACGATTTTTGGATATGGATCGGATTGTTCGAGCTAGCACTATTAAGAGATCAAAACAAAACAAAATTGTTTTGACCATCGCATGAGAAGATTGAAATAAACAAAACGGGATTGCGTGAGAAGATATCAAAACAAACTCATTTTCGGGAAGGAGATCGAAACGAGCAGGGCTAGCAGTTTGTTTGGAAATGGAGGGTTATGGATTTGTTTCGGAATCTGTGTTTTTCCTTGCACATCTCCACTATTATCTCTATTTTTACTAGTCTTTTGCACGTGCGTTGCACGTACATAATAAATTAGATTTTTAAGAGACCAAATTAGATAATTTAGATAGTGAGAGCGGTTTCTTTAGAGAGAGAGAGTGGTTAGGGCCCGTTTGTTTGATTGAGCCAAAATTTGAGTCTAAAATTGTGCAAGACTTAAGAATTTTTTGTTCCCTTGAGTTTGAAGTATAGAGTTTGTTTTCTTAAATTAAAGGCTTGAGTACAAGACATAAGGGAAGTTCATTATTTGTTTAGTTGAGTTGAATTTTGGACTAATATATTTTAGCAATAAAATTGATTAGGTGGCAAGACTAAAAAATTCTTGTGGCATGCGACCATTCTTTCTCTAAATATTTTAGTAATAAAATTGCTTATGTGGCAAAAGTCAAGCCAAGAGTTGGAGGAAAAAAGAGTTGACCTCAACTTTTGGCTTTTGATAATGTGTGATGTTTTTGATTTCAAGTTTGTGTTTTTAGTTAATGAAACTAACACTTGACTCCTAACTCAAGGGGACAACAATTGTGTTGTCCCCCTTGAACACCAACTCAACCCTTTACTCCATGAAACAAACAACCCTTTAGTGGAAAGAGTTTTATTAGAAGAAAGAAAAAAGAAAATAATTCTAACCTTTTCTTTGGGTATTAGGAAACAGATTATGGTAAGGCAACGGATCTTCTTTACTATTACTAGGCTAAAAATGTCGGAAAACCCCCCACTTTTGGCCATAGGAATCCCTATAAACTTGAAAAACATGCATTTTATCCCCAAAAACCTAATGGTGTTAAATTTTCAATTCATAAGACCTTTTTATGCCAAAAATGCCCCTTGAACATATTTAATTGACTAGCCTAATATTTTATTTTATTTTTCTTCATCTTTTTCAAAATTCATGCCCTTTTGAATCGATGCTCGCTTTTTTAGAGGATTGGAAAGAAAATAGGTGATGTTCTGAATTAGAGATTTAGGAAAAAATAATTTTAAAAAGTTTGGAGAGGAAAAAATTTATAGAGAAAGAGGAGAGGATTTGGAGGAGAAAGGTTTGAGGGGCATTTTTGGTAATATACGCCTAAAAAACTAAAGGTGTTAAATTTATGAGATAAAGTGTATGTTTCTAAAGTTTAAGGTGGTTTCTTGCTTTTCAGGCAAAAGTGGGGGGTTTCCCGCATTTTAGCCTTAGTAGTATTGGTAAATGCACGTGCGATGCACGTATGTGTCAAATTTTAACGGCACAACATTAGATTGCATCCTGATCGGATACAGACTGAATATGAGAATTACCGTATCCGTATCCGCTTTCTAGTTTCGTATACGGATATGGTGCGGTAAGAAATATTTATATATGTATCTGGGAAAAATCTGATACAGATTCGAAGCGGATATTAAAGAGACGGCTATGGATACGAATCAGATATTTGTAAAAATAACATATGATATAAAACAAATATAAATGTGAAGCGGAAAATCGATATGTTTGATTGAATGCTTATTTAGTATGACTTAAACATATTTGATAAAGGCAAATTTGTATGGAAATGATTATTATACAAATAAATAAATATAGTAACAAATATACTAAAAATAACTAGCGAATTTTAATTTTTTTATATAAAAATATTGATGAAATAATGTCATAATATTATTTTAAATGCATAACATATAAAATGAGTAAAAAACGTATGGTTTAAATAGGCATTATCAATGAAAAATTAATTTAGAAAGATATATTTTCTTGTATTTTCCTGCGGATATCCGGATCCGTATCCGAATTCATATATCCGGATATCCGGATCCATATCCGGATAATTTTGCTAAAACCGTATCTGTATTCGGAAGAATATTTAAATATATATTTGTATCCGGATCCGGATGCAACCCTACACAACATGCAATAAAATGTAAGATACCATACATATAAACTTTTATCGTCTTCAGTATTTTATAAGTGATTATGATTATCATATGGACATGATGATAACTTTAGTTGTTTTTAGATAATGGCAGTGAGATGCAGTTGAAGAGATGTTTGAGATAATGGAGAAACAACCAGGCAGTGGGTAGTTGTGATTTGTGAGTGGTTTTGAATTAGATTTTTTCTTTTAAATTTAATTGGAGTTTATATTAAATTAGATTTATCACATTTTTTCTTTTAAATTTAACCAGGCATTGCTAACATGACAGAAAATTAGAAGGTTTTTTTTGGCACGGGCTCCACACACCCAGGTTTTGGCATTATAATAGTGGAGATTATTATTACTATTTTAATGCCAAAAAGATTGGGCTACAAGTTCTAATTAGAAATTGGGCTATGAGAGATGCTGCCGCATAGGACATCTCAAATTCTTCTTTATTAGCCTGTCCACCTCATCGCAAAACTACCCAAGCCCACTAAATGAGTTTTAGTTACAATAACCACCCCATATTCCTTCCTTTAGATTTTTAGAATTATTTTTTTATGGTTTCCCCTTAGCGTGCAACGCATGTGCAAAATACTAGTAATTCTTAACTAAAATAGTTAACCGGTATTTTATTTGGGAACAAGAGATTTTAACAGAGTGGAATTTGAGTAACATGATTTTGTGACTATTAAGAATCAATTTGCTTTGTAGGGGTACTATAAGATAAGATTAGGCATTAAGACCTTTTATGATCTTATTCTTCCATCATGCACACCATAAAAACTCCATTGCCAGATTTACACAAAATTTGATAGGGGTTGATGTATTGTTGTAAATTGGTAATTAAATCGAATATGCAAAATTAATCATCATAATAATTAGCAAACCTTTTTTTCTTTTTCGGGGAAAGACACAACTGAATGATTTAGTTTTAGAAAGATATATTTCTGAGCTGAATTTTTGGAAATAGAATTTAGATTTATGCTCTATATAGTACTGCTAGAAAGTTGCATGGAAACTAGTCTTTTGCACCATAAGCTTCAATTGGAACACATCTTTACTGATTCAAATTCTTGTCATCAGAGGAGATGATGGAGGGGATTTTTCCGATGGTCGGTACGATAGAAAGTTGCATGGCGAGAACTACCTTCTGTGGAAGAGGATCATGGAGATTAGTTTTACTTGACCGGAGATCCTCCTACTCCAATGACCGAACAGTGGCGCTGCAAAGATGCTTGGATCTTTCACCAGATGATGAATACATTGAGAATGATGTGATGGTTTTGGTGATTCACCTTGATACGGTGAAGGATGTGTGGATTCATCTCGGCGTAATCTACGCTTGGACTAGCAGCCTGTCTCGTAAGTATAGAATATTCCACAAGCTGGCTAGAATGAAGCAGGGCGACCGATCTGCTGCAGAATATGTTGCTGACCACAGCAAGGTGTCGGAGTTTAGTCTAGTATATCCTGATACTAATGATTTTGACCAGATGAAGCTTGAGCAGGATGAATTGATTGTTTTTGCTTTCCTGTGTTGTCTACTGCCGAAGTATGACATGGCACGTTACCTGAAATTAAGAGGAGAAACAGTTCCGTCATTAGATGAGGCGATTCAATTAGTTATGCTGATGCACCCTTAGCCTGAGAGCTCTCAGTGTACTACGCCACAGGGACAATTTGGAGTCGCAGATGGACGAGGAGGCAGACGTCGAGGATTCAGAGAAAGGAGAGTGTGTAACTACTGTGGAAAAAAGGGTCATACCCAGAATACTTGTTGGAAGTTGCATGGAAAACCGGCTCGAATCCGCTGATGTGGCGACTGTTTACAACTCATTGGCACAAACAACTGGTGTCACATTATATGGTAAGGAGTTCACTGATCACTGACTATTATTGCAGCCCCCCCCCCCCCCTGATTTTCGTTTATTTTACTACTACATTTTTAACACCGCCACTATAATAGAGAATGTTAGAAACATATAAGTTGTATGTTCAGTGAGATTGGTTTAGATACTTGCACATTCTTCTTGCTTTTATAAAAGGACAAGTATTTTGAAACACAAACAATTGGCCAATAGTACAGGTAAAATGAACCGAAGGGAGTTTCCTGACAGTGAATTAACCCATTATTATCATAAGCCGTCTAGCACATTCTTTCTTGATGATTGTATCTTGGAACGAGGAGGATGAATGCGTGAATCTGGAGCACCATATCATTTGGATACGAGTTCGGAGGCATGTTCTAGCTTTTCCTTACGCTCGCTTGATATGTCTGCGGAATTGAAGAAGCTTGTTTCTCCTAATTTAGAGTCAATATGAGCATTGGTAGTGCTTTTAAGTTTTGCTCATTTTGTGTATTCAGTAATTGTGCTCTAGTGTGAAAACTTGGTTTCAAGGAATTTATGTGTATTATTGATGATAATTTCTTATCACTTGTGATGAGAGATCAAATCTTGCACTAGACTGAATAAGATTGACACAATGTGGAATCTTATTAAATCATGTGTGCTGTTAGATTATTAGATTTTACTCGATCAGTTCTTGTAGAAAATAAATATTGTTTAGATTTTTGAGATCTTATTTATCTTTTGTTGTTAAAAGGTTATTTTATCTGCAATCAATACAAAGAAACCCTAACATGATAATTTCGTGCGTAAAAGGCCTCTTCCTGCTGCACATTAAATATATTTTTGAATTTGAGGGGATTCATATGCGGTTTTGTGCTGATCTGCTCCGAAAGCGATTTAAGTCGGGAAACTGATTAAATTTCTTCATAATAAAAAAATTTGATTGCTATGCATTTGTTGGTTTCTTTACAACCATCCATGACTTGGTTGTATCCAAAGACTTCGAAATTAATTCTCCTATCATCTTTCTCCACACCAATTACAAGATCAAAACCATCAGTATTATGTATCAAAAAGCCATTAAACATTTATTTTCATCATTCAGTCAAAGAGCCCAAAGGTTCAATGGTAAAACATTAATAGCTCAAGGCTCTACAGTTGGAGCTTCACAAACATAGAAGACCCAATGGCACAACTCAAGTACACTCTTGGATCTTGTTCTCATTTTTGCAATGGGATCATAATACCGCCTTACTATTTTTATGAAGACATTGCTTCAACAGTAATGTTCTGAAATTGCTCGTGATATCAATCAGTTATGTCCCAGTGTTGTCAACAACCGATTCATTCCAAATTTCATCATTCAAATAAGCTCACCTATTTAAAGATTCCTGTACAAACAAACATTCCATTCTGTCCTTCCATCAAATTTTACAATAGCAAACTAAAAAGGCCACAGGGCTTTGAATTAAGGGGACTTTTAAAAGAACAATCAAATAAAAAGCAGAAAAAAATTATATAAATCCTTTTATAAACACCAACTCCCCTTTAATAAGCTTGCGAGCATGAATAATAAGCAACAGCTAGATCAACCTCTATAAAATGCGTTAGAGATGCCAAATAATACATCATCCCAAGTTCATGTTAGAATTAATCTCGAAAACCGCAGAGATCCCTATTGCTAAAATCGGCACTACCACCAAGAGATCTGCTACTGTTACAGCTATGTAGTGATAGTCCTCTCATATGACCAGACATGCCAGTGCCGTCCACATGCTTCTCCTTGAAGAATTTCTCCCTCTCAACGTGTTTAGCTGACGGAGGCAGAATGACTGCTGCTCCTTGAGGTGGGGACTTGCTGTCAGAGTCTGATGAGGGCTGTATGCAGAGGGGTCGATTTAGAGTTCGCCTAATACCGTCGTCAGGTATAGATCTAAAAGAGCCGTTGGAATAGTCATTGGCACACGCTTTTCCTTTACATATCCTGGAGTAGATGTAGATATTACAGTACTTGTCATAGAACTTCAATTATATTTACACAACTACACATGTACAGAGTAGCAAGAAAAAAAAATTGCGAAAAAGTTCTATCGCCACAATTCGAAAATGGATACAAGTGTACAGAGTAGCAAGAAAAAATGATCTATGAACAATTTTTTAAAATATGGAGAAACAAGTATTAGAAATTCATGTCTACTTTATCTTGTTTTTGTTTTCACCTGTCTATGCATATGAACATCATCACCTCTCTGTAATAATAAGAAATTTCATGTGTGCTGAAACTTAGAAGTCTTGAGGATTCAAACTTTAATTTAAAAGTTGCTAATACCTCAATTTTTTTCACCAATACATGGCTAAGGTTATTGTGTGCATGTCGTTAAGTTAGTATAAGACATGGCTCCCTAAGAAATTTAGTACATTGGCTTTTGTTGATCGTAGTAGCTTATGAGACCAGGCATGAGGATAAGCATTTTTCACGGGTTTAATTAGGTATAGCAGTATTTTCCCCCCGATAAGGATAAGCATTTGATCATGATGCAGATCAAGATATTCAAAAACTTTGTAACCCACATTGTCAGCATACTCATAGAAATTAGAAACCATACCTCCGAGAAAGACATTCAGCATCCTCTTCCTCTCCTGGTTCGTCGTTGACGAGGGAAGGTGTAGTAGTTGAACCAGCACGAACTGAAAGTAGAGCTTCATGTTTTGCTAGTACCTTCAGTAGCTGTTCATTAAGTTCGATGGCCTGAGTAACCATCTTCTTGTCCCTGCAAAAGTCAATAGTCTAATATTGAAATTTAAGGCAGTGATATCTCTGTTCACAAAAATCAGACCAGGAGAATCATAATGCTTGGAGCATGAAATCACTTTAGGGTAATTGAGGAATAGCAAGAGGGTAAACAGCTTTTGATTGAAAAGGGATCACAGGAACAAAGGATATTTTACGTATACAGTTTCTAGAGAGATCTTAACAATCAGAACCAGGGCCGAAGAACATGTGAATAGCAATCTAATCATGTGTTTTGATAATTAAATAAAGGTTTTTTTTTGATATACAACCACCAAAAATCTCATATTTTCAAAAACATCACAAAATAGAAATTAAAAAAAAACCCTGAAACTTTCCGTTAACTAAATAGACCCATCTGTTAGATTAACTCAGTTTCGACACTGAGTTTGAGATAACCATGGTTAAACCAAGAGAGTCAAAGTCCTAAATGCGCTCCTCTCTCTTTCTCAATCCGGAGTTCATGAAGACCCAAGCCCTAAAATTCCCTCCCAAAAAATGTTCTCTTTAAATCTCTTCCCAGTTCTCAAATCAATCTCTCTCAATTTTTTCGTACTCTGTCCAAATTTCCAAATTTTGTGGTAGAAATTAGGGATTCCATTGTATATAGTTGTGTGGACTTTGCATGCAATTCCAAACAATAGCCTCAATTTATAACTGAAATCTTGAAATAATGTTTGGAGATTGGAGGGGAAGTTTTGGGCTTGCATGGTTTCTTTTAAGGATATAGTGTATTCAAAGCACAACAATTTGAAGGATCAACAAGAACCCATCACAGATCTTCACACAAAGAAAACCCAAAACCCACCACCGAAATTGAATCAATACTTAATACAAATTAAAAAAATAAAAAGAGAAGGGGGAAGGATCATCATCTGACAACATGGAAACTAATGAAGAGCATTTGAAGGATCGAAACTTCGCATAGAGTGGTGGACGGAACCCCTTCGTCTTCGAGCAGGTGGGTTTTCTTCAAGGCAACGATCTTTCCAGAGATTATTTTAGGGCTACAACTTCAAGAAGCATAGGGAGAGGGCTTTCAAAGAGAGAATATAGTTGTTGGAGGGTCAAAACAGTCTTTCTGCCCATCCTATTTGCTATATGTAAAGGAGTTAGCTTTCAATTTAACCTAAGGGTTGTATTTAGTTAGGTTAGTGGTTTTAGTGGATGTTTTTGAAAATAGTTTTTTTAGGGGTTCTTTTCAAAATACGAGACTTTTTAATGGTTGTAATATTAAAAAACCCTTAAATAAAAGACATTCAGAAGCATACTTAGTCCCATAAAATACAACATCAGGAAAATGAGAAATATTCTTTAAGGCAAAAGAGAGTGAACACGTGCGCGTGTGGAGTGTTATGTTGCAACCTCGGTTGCACAATAAGAAAATGGGAACTCCTAAACGCCATAAGATTTGAACCATCCAAACCGTCCATCTTAACTCCATATCCTAAAACCATCTATTTGTCTATCTATATAATAATACTTATAAATGCTATATCAAAGCATAATTTAGGGAATATTCCCACTTTTCTATTTTGTTTGTTTGTGCAAATTTTTTTTAAACCCCTAACTTTCTGTAAAATGTAAACTAATCTCATTCTAAGCTTATTTGTATGTGCAAAAATTAGTTTAGGTCCCCAACTTTCTATAAAATGTAATCTAATCTCATTCTAAGCTTTAGCATAGAAATAATTCACCAAAATTAGGTTTTGTTTCGAAGAAAAGTATTGCACAGATAATTATACAAAAATATAATTTAAGTGCAAAAAAAAATTCAACTATATCTCCAACATAGCATGTTCAATAAGAAAAGAAATATCACAACTTCGAATTTATATATTTCAATCAACACGATTAATAATTGTAAAGGTAAAATAATGGAAAAAAAAGAAAGAAAACAGTTTTTTTTAGAATTTTAAAACTTTTATGATTTTCACGTGCTCTATCTTGCAAAATATTTAAAAAATCAAGAGACAGAATTTATTTTTGAGAATTCTATAAATTTTGCGATTTTCATTTGTTATTGCAAGCAGAATATTGGAAAAACTAAAAAAACAAAAACTTTTGCAATTTTCATGTTCTATATACCAAGCAAAATAATTTAAAAATCGAAGAAAAAACGAAATTTTGATATTTTTGAAAATTTCATGATTTAATATTGTAAAACTGAAGAAAACAAAAAGAAATTTAGGACATTTTAAGATTTGCGCTTCCCAAGTATAAAAAGCAAATCATCGAGAAACGGCATACAAAATATTTTTTTTAAAGTTTGCGATCTCTAAGTTCTATATATCAAGCAAAATGTAGAAAAACCAAATAAAACAAAAAAATTAAGATTTTTGAAATTTTCGTAATTTCCGTGTTGCAAAATATTGAAAATTCGAAAAAAATTGGATTTTAAAAATCACTATTTTAGTGTGCTATAGCATGAAAATATTAATAATATGAAGGAAGAAAAAAACTTTGATTTCTTGAAAATATCACGATTTTCGTGTGCTATATATAGCAAGCAAAATATTGAAAATCCGAATTAAAAGAGAAAATTTTGCGATTTTTAAAAATTACATAATTTTGGGTGCAAAATGTGTATATTTAAAGAAAATAAATAATTTTTGGATTTTTGTAAATCTGGCACGTTATCATGTGCTATAGAATGCAAAATATTTAAAACCCGAACAAGGCAGAAAATTTGAGATTTTAAAGAAATTAATATAATATGCATAAAACTGGAAAAAGAAAGAAAACAGATAATTTTAAAATTTTCATGGGTTATATCATACAAGATATTGAATAACCGATAAAAAATAATTTATTCTTGAATATATCATGATTTTTTTTTCTATTGTATATAGCAAATAAAATAGTAACTTTCAGATTATTAAATTTCACCATATTCATGTATTATACAACGTGCGAAATATTGAAAATTTAAAGAAAACAAAAAAAATTGGATTTTTGGACATTACGTGATTCTCATGTGTTATAACAATCAAAATATTGAAAAACAAGAATTTTTAAAAAAGATTTTTACAAATTTCAAGATTTTTGTATGTTATAACAAATTTCAAGATTTTTGTATGTTATATCAAGAAAAATATTGAAAATATGAAGAAAATGCCCAAATATTTGAAAGTTAATCTTTCATATATTTTTCGTATAAAGTCCATAAATATGAGATATTCCAATTTACAAATGATATAACAATAAATATTGAAATTAGGGAAAATCGTTTCCAGACACTAGATTAGATATTGATTTATTTTTAACCCACGTAGTTTCAAAAATGCTAAAAAACCCAAAATACGAATATCTATTTTTAAAAAAAATCCAGGCCCATTGTTAAGCTATGTATTTAAGTATATGGTACATTCCGTAACTTAAGTGACTTTCCCTTCATCTTCCTGCAGATCCCATTTATACTCATTCTAAATAAATGTAAGACTGCTTCAAATTTTAATGCATTTGCGACATTCATAGCATGCTCGAGGAACTCAACAATCCAATAAAGTCGTTTAAGGCAATGATTTGGGACTTCTTTTGTTTGAAGAAATAAATTAGAGCTCTTGTGTATTGTTAGAATTGTGGAGAACCTTCCTCAGACGTCTGAACAAGGAGGTTCAGACGTCTGGCTATGCAAGAAATATCGAGCAAAAGTCTAGACCAAGCCTAGACGTCTGAAGGCCAAAGTGGCAGACATTTGACGAAGTGTCTGAGCCGTCTCCAAAGTGAAATCAGACGTCTGACCAAGGAATGTCCGAACATCTGCCCAAACTGAAACCAAAATCCCGAGCGTAGGCAGACGTCTGATCAAAGAATGACAGATGTTTGCCCAAGAAGCTGAAGAAAACACAGAGCGTCAGCAGACGTACGATGAAGTCTTCATCAGACGTTTGCGAGCGGGTTTTCTGTGTGAACCGAATATTTAACATATTCTGTTTGAATCCTAATTTAAATAGGATTAGGGTTAGGCTATATATAAGGTCTCTCATATGGAAAAACATTAAGGCTATTATTTTATATAAAGAGAGATTATAGAGATTTGAAAGAAATCTTCTAGGGTTTGCTCTTGGTATAACTTGACTAAAAGATTAGTGAAAGTTTTGCAGATTCCGCTCTGTCAGAGATTAGCCATACGGTGGGTGAACCTCGTTAACAAATATCGTGTCCCTCTAGTTTGATTCTCTTATTCTTTTATCTTTCGTTGCGTATTGCGTTTTTGCATGGTTGATCGTTTAGCACAGTTCCGCGTGCACCTTCTCCCCCTCTCCCAACATGTTTCCCGATTCAAATCTAAAATGACAAATCATGGATATGTTACAATGTATAACTGAAATATGCTAATGGAGAATTTTAATGATTATGTACTTAGATTCACTTTGGTTTCTCAAAGAAAACAAAGGGGAGTCATGATCAAAACTTAACAGTTTCATGCAATATGTTTAAGTTAACTCTTATTAAAAAAACTACACAAATGTCAAAAGCTATGGAGATCTTTGCTAGCAATTTGATAAAAATATCTCTTTCATATGAAGGGTTGGTTTGTAAAAATGAAATGACAATAAAGATCTTTCAATGGGTTCGAAATTGATTTAGGGAATACTAAAAGGGGTCATAAAAAGGGTTTTTAGAAAAAGGAAAAAGAATTAAAAAAAGCTATGTTGTTGAAATTCACAATCGATGCCGATAGCGTTCGGTGGATGTGTTTGAGACTGGGTTTCAGATTAGGATTCACGGTAGGGTTGATGTAGAGATGATGTTGCTGAAGCAACTAAGGCTGACAGAAAGAATGTAGATTGAGATTTAATGGGTTTCAAAGTATATTCTATATTGAAGATGAGGATAATTTTGGTATATTCAAAAGATTATCATATATTGTATACCATATTTTTATACGATGAGTATATTGTGCTTAAAAGAAACTCTGCAAAAGGTATTGGGTTTTCTGATATTTATGTAACTTTGTGGGTTTAAAAGTAAATCGGCTCCAAATAGTGGGTTTAGAAACGATTTTCCCTTGAAATTAATATGATTAATTTTAACTTTGGATTTCATGCCTGCGCATTACAAGGGGGCCATTCTAGTTATATTTAAAAAATCAAAAAGTTTGGATGCTTCTAACCCATGCATCTAATGGATGCAAAATGAATGTTTTTTTTATAATAGAACATAAAGTCCATTAGACTAGAAGGCTCCAAATCTTCTGATTCTTATATAAAACATTTTAGAGAATGTATAACATGATGAACGGTTTGGATCGTTCAAATCTTGTGTCGTTTAAGAGTTCCCGTTTTCTTATCGTGCAACCCGGATTGAAACGGAACACTCTCATATGCATACACCTTATTTCTTATTTTGAGGCTAAATTTTTAAACACAGCCCGTCGTGTTTTCATCAATCTGTATGGGTCAATGTGATTTACACATTCTAGCCTATGTATCAAATTTCATGAGATTTAGAGACCTCCAACATATCCATCAAACGATCACATTCTTCATGCACAAAAAATCCATTAAATATTTTGACCATTTGATGGATTGTTAGAAATCTCTAAATCCAGTGAAATTTGATACATGGTCTATCTAAAACATGTAGATCACAGTGACCGATACATATAGGTGAAAAACATGAAGGGTTGTGTTTAAAAATTTAGTCTCAAATAAAAAATAGAGCCTGGACTTACCGGATTAGCTCTCCATATATATAGCCATAGGAGGGAATTCCCTCCCATACCAGAATGAAAATCAATCCAACTTTTATTCGACGATCAGCATCCATCATCATCTAAGATGTGGATACACCAAATTTAATGTGATTCTACCACTTTTTCACCATTGAATTTGCAATATAAAAAGTTCTATTGTCGGTAAATTGTTAATTTTGCACCGATTAAATCAACGGTGAAAATGTGGAAGGATCAAATGAAATTTGGTGTTTCCACATCTTAGATGAT
Organism: Agapanthus africanus; assembly: GCA_030015575.1. NCBI lineage: Eukaryota > Viridiplantae > Streptophyta > Magnoliopsida > Asparagales > Amaryllidaceae > Agapanthus > Agapanthus africanus. Next base: position 144,434,677 of record JASDDO010000024.1, on the reverse strand, counting down.
GAAGATGATGAATGATGATTGTCCAAAAAAATCGCGAAGGGTGTATATTTTCGACGCCATAAGAGAATTCCTTCTTATGGCACATTTCCCCCATTATTCTCTCTCTATACACACACGATGAAGGAAAGAGGCCCTAGAAGGGTTTTCGTCAGGTTATGTCTAAAAAATACACCTTCCAACATTTTATTTAACGATCAGCACTCATCATCATCTTTAGCATCTAAGATGTGGATACACCAAATTTCATTTGATTATACAACGTTTTCACCGTTAAATTAGAAATGTAAAAAGTTCTATTATCAGTAAATCGTTAATTTTGCACCCACTAAATTAACGGTGAAAAGGTGATACAATCAAATGAAATTTGGTGAATCCACATCTTAGACGATAAAGATGATAAATGCCGATCGTCGAAAAAAATCGTAGGTGTATTTTTTCGACGTCATAGTATGAAATTCCCTTCTATGGCACATTTCCTTCATTATTCTCATATATATATATATATATATATATATATATATGGCTTATTTACTAAAAACTCCCAACAAGTTTGGGACAGAATCAGAAAACTACCAATACCTTTAAAATGATCAAGAAACCACCAAATTTAATGGTGCAACGTCACAGCCATGTCACTTATGTTGCCACGTCAACAATTTTTTTAAAAAACCCCCAAATTACCCTTATTCTAATCCTCATTTCAAAAAATAAAAAAATAAAAATGCATAGATAAAAAATCTCACTTTCTCATCCTCTCCGGCAATCACCGCTAGCGAAGGCATCACCTCGCCGCCGCCGCCGCCATCAACAACACCGTCGCCGCCGTCTCCATCACCTCCTTCCTCCTCTTCAACCCACTACCGCTGCCATCACAACCATTACCACCTTTGATCCTACCACCACCATAATCTTCCTCCTTTTCAATCTTCCACCACCATCATCACCACACTATCTTATTCTTCATCTTCTTCACCACCACCACCACCATCACCATCTTCGCCGTCGGCACCCTCCCCCTCCTCCACTTTGGCCCTTCCTCCCCTCCCCGCCCTCCCTTCTACCCCCACCCTTGCTCACCGATTGCGTCCCCTTCCCCAGCCCCCACAATCACCACCACAACCACAATCATCACCATCACCACCACTAGCCCGCCCCCTGCCCCATCTCCTGCCCTATTTATTTAATTAGTTAATGGTTAATAATTATATAAAAATATTATTAATATAGTTAATAATTAATTATTTGTTTTCTGATAAGGACAAAATGGTCTTTTGCTGCGAAATTTAACACCGTTAACTCGTGGTAGTTTTTTGATCATTTCAAAGATAGTGATATTTTTTTATTCTGGCCCAAACATGTTCGGAGTTTTCAGTAAATAAGCCTATATGTATCTATATATACATATATACATATGTATATGCATATGTATATAGATAAACATATGCTGCATACACACATGAGAATAATGAAGGAAAGAGATCATATGAGGCTTTTTTCATCAGTCGGCGTCAAAAAAAACACCTTCCTTTAGGGCTGTTAAACGAGCCGAGGTTTAGGTTATTCGGCTTGGCTCAATTATTTAAATAAGCTTAAAAACTTATTCAAACTCGGCTCGTTTATTTATCAAACGAGCTCGAGCCGAGCCTTCTGTTGGGGTCAAAATTTGCACCCCAGTTGACCGGGTCAAAGTCAAGGTCAACCCTAAGTAAACGGGCCCAAGCCCAAGCAAGTGGGCCCATGCCCAAGTCGAGCCTCGCGGCCGGCCTCCCCATGCCAAAATAAAAAACATGTAACAAATAATTTTGATGTAATTTTTTGTGCATGAATGCAAGCAAAATGTGTATAAAGCCAAATTTTTGTAAAGCCTATGGCTTATATGCTAAAAGAAATAGCACATGAGACATGGGATGGGCAAAATGCCATTTTGTAAAGCCCAAGGGGCTATGTGTAAATGTGTAAGCCTATAAGAGGCAACATAATGAAAATATCTAAGAGACTTTTCATTCCTCTAAAAAAGGTTAGGGTTTTTGTGCCTCCTTCTCCTTCCTCAAGGTTCTAGACCTTCTTCTTTTTTAAAATTAAATCAAGAGTTTTACTCTTCTTTTTCCAAAACTAAATAGTTTTTCACCACAAAACCCATAAAGGGGAACTCAGATCTTCCATTAGATCTCAAAAAGGAGAGATTTTTAAAATCTCATACTTCTTGTTCTTCAAGATGCGGCCAACAGAGGAGGAAGAAGGAGACCCGCTTCTAAGAACCCTATTCCGGGGAAGATCCAGGGTCAAGTGAGAAGCCCCTTCCATCAGCTCCAAAATATCTTAGGAGTTCAACTCCTCAAAAATATATATACAAAAAAATAAATATTTCCTTTTTGGAGCACAACTCCCAGTGCAGGAACCAAGTCCCTTCTGCTGCTGACGCCTAGCGCCCGCGTGCCAGGCACGTGGGGCGCTGGCGGTGGGACACCGGCGCCCGCGTGTCTGGCACGTGGGGCGTGGCCCCTTCTCCCACGCATACTTTGGATGCCCTTTCCCTTTATATATATATATATGTATATGTATATATATATACACACACATACTCCACAACACCGTTACCGTTAGAAAAAAAATTTAGAACAAAACTCTGCGGGACCCCCGTAAAAACTCTGTGGGCCCCCTGATATATTCAAAACCCCTTCAAAACACAACACCGCACATTGAGTTCGCATGACCAGTTTGACCCGTCAATCGGAGTTCTCGCTCCAAAGGCGAGGGGTAATTAACGGCAGCTTAGTCCGCGGCTGTCGGAGATTCGGATCTCCACAATCATTAAACCCCTGCCTACCCAAGACAGGAGGAATCTGTAGTACGCCTGACAAGCGCGCGCGTATTCCCATCTCAATGGGATGACGAAAAACACCCTACACCTTCATTGAGCCAGAGCTAGCCTCGAGCTTTATCGAGTCTATATAAAATCTAGAACAAAACTATAGATAACTATATCAATATATAAAATCATATCAATGTTCAATATTATATTTGACAGTGAGCAGTGAGAATAGAGTTATTATAATTAAATAAACGAGTTTAAAACTTGTTTTGAACTTGGTCAATAAAATTTAAAGTCTTCAATATTTTATGATAACAATATTTATCATGATATAAGTCCCAGTTAATATCAACAAGCTAATAATTATAATCTAAAATTAAGAATAAGTAATTATATATTTATTCGTAGTGAATACCAAATAAGATACAAATTATCCAACTTTACACGAGCCTTAAACAAGCCAATTTTGAACGCGAGTCGAGCTTGAGCCTGCCATGTTCGTGTTTGTTTATTTCACCGAGCTTAAATTTTTGTTCAAGCTCGGCTCATTTGGCTGTCAAACGAGCCCGAGCCGAGCTTTCAACAAGTCGATCCCGAGCCAAGCTCTAAGCTTTTTTAACAACCCTACCCTCGACCATTTTATTCGACAATCGGCACCGGCCATTTTGATCTTCATCGTCTAATATGTCAATACACACACATAGCTCTGTGTGTGAGGAGAGAGGGAAAGAGATGGATGTATATTTTGGGAAATTTATATTCTCTAATAGTGTGGGTAACTTACATCTAAATTACCATAGGCATTTTAAAGTGGTTGTACACCTATATAAGAATCAAATAGTTATGCCTTCGGTTTACTTCATATTTAAGAAGTTGACCGCCATTCAATGAACCTATGTTGCACAGATTCATCGTTGAGGTGACCAATCATATTGGATTTGTGTCGGGTTGTATTCTTATTGGGTGCATCGACAATAGTCGAGGTGCTCATTTTGACAAATCTTAAAATTTGTATTGTATTCTAAATGTATAGAACATGTATAAAACTATAAATAACTAAGGTATTAACAATTTATTGTTGTTTGTTGTGAAATTTTTCGTATTCTTAGTATGTTTCTAAAAACATAAGCTTTGTTTACACACACGCATACAATGAAGCACGGGTATGGACACGGATACGGGACATGACAAATTTGTAATAAGGAGGACAAGAGGACACAACTATAATATTAATAAATTACGAGAAAAAACATGTACTAGTACAACATTAAAAGCACAATAAATATAAACGCAAGGCTATACATTCATCCATAACTAGTCCAACATTAAAATTTTGAAATATTTAATATTATTATATCCTCAAAGGACCAAAGGTATCAGAGTTGTCTACACCTAGACATGTTCTTATTTCTAAAAGCCCTTAAGGCCTAGGCTGTTTAGAAGTGTCGGACACGTCCAACTTGAAAGGACACGACCCAAGGGTGTCAGACAGAGTATCCAATATGTGTCGGATACAAGCACAACGAGCCAACAAAAGTATTCGTCCTTCCTACCGTGTATGTGTGTGTGTATTATATTTAAACAATGTTTGAGTAGCTTAAATTATTTATGTAGTATTTTTCATTATTTATATATTTATCTGTATATATTAACGTGTGTGTGTATAATTAATTGATTGATTTGAAAACGTATCGCATCTCCTAAGTTACGAATCAATGAATCTGAATCGTATTGTATCTCATACCATATCCGAATCCATGCTACTTAGCAATGGACTGATAATAGAAATTGGTGGCACTAAAATTTAACAAACGGACCCAACGGGGAGAAGAGATAGTGGAGCATAAAGGCGGTGGCAGGGAGGTCACAAGATCAAAGACAACTGATGGGAAAATAGAGAGGTTTAATTTAAACCCACCTACACTCACTAAGTAATAAAACTTAAGAAATAAAACTTACTAGGGCATGTAGGTAATAACAATGGTGATGGTTGAGGTCTCTCTCTCTCTCTCTCCCCCTCTCTCTCACGCACGCACGCATGCATGCATGCATGCACGCACGATTGAAAGCGATAAAAAAAAAGGGATTCAAGGCATCCCAAGAAAGAAAATATGTCTAAAATTGGCTATATTTCCAGTTATAACATTTTGAATGATCTAACTTAAGAAAGCAAAATAGAACTGAAAAAAGATTCACAGAAAAAAAGATGCAACAAAAGTGAAAGATCAGAAGAGAGTACCGGGAGGTCACTACGAGATGCATGACTCGCTGCTTTTGAAAGGAACATTGTTCAACAAGGTCCAACACAAATTCATCAGTTGCTCCCTGCAAAAGTTTTAATTTCTTCAAATCAATCAGGGTAATGCAAGGAGCCCCGACAGACTAATCGGCAAGTTTCTGAAAAGTTTAAGCAATGCAAAAATAATAATAAAATGTTACACGTAAGAATATAGGAAAAATAAAAAAAATATATGCACAGCTCAACTAGTGCAGAGGAACTCCAGTTGAGGAAGACATATAGCTTATATAGAAAGTGTAGGGGACTGGTGTACGGCGAAAATTGACTAATGACCGGTGTAGAATGATATGACTGGTGTAGAACATCTTTTGGGATCCACTGTAGAATGCATGACTGCTGTAGAATGAATAACTGGTGCAGATCAGTTGTAGGCCTCTACTGTAGAATGCATAATAGCTAGTGTAGAATAAAAATGATGTGTTCAGAATATATATATATATATATATATATATATATATATATATAATTTGCTTTGCTTATGAAAGAGTAGTTAGAGGAAAGCAAATACAAAGTGTTCAACTGGTGTGCAGCTATAAATAACAAGTCAATATAGATGGTCTGCTACAAAACAAGGGAGGGAAGGAGAGGGGGGAGGGGGAGGGGGAGGGGGAGGGGGAGGAGGACATGACATTCAAAAGAATCAAAACTGATTAAAGCAATTAGCGGGGACCAAGAAACGAACATCAGTGGCTGTACATTTGTGATAGTCCAGTAAGACTTGTGAGCAATAGTGCATAAGCTTGCATGTGTATGTTTGTGTAGAGTAAATAATGTTGAAGTCTAAAAAAATTATATCAATAAAATAAAATCCCCTTCCAAGAATTCTCTAGGAAATTTAAAGGCTTTAATCTTTTGATTCCATAGAAACAAATCAGAAAAAGGAAATGTTCTTACCGCAGGGCATTTAGGATCCATAGCATTAAGTACATCTCTTAGAACCTCCAAGACAATAGTGGCCTTCTGAATGATACTGAAGCAAAATTAAGATAGATGATAAAGAAAGTGTCATGCAGACTTCATAACTAATTCAACAAATTAATCCAACCTTGCACGAACCTTTCCTGTGAAATGTAACTATGTTAGTTATAAGCACAAGGAATGAATGTGAAGTTCCCTACCTAATTATCCACAGGGTCACTGCCAAAGGTAGATTAGATATGTACTGTGTTAATTATATCTATATCTTAATAATAGTACATGCAAAAGAGAACTTCTAGAATAAATATTCGAGAAAAATAAATAACGGCTGCCATATGTATGCTAGTTTTGTGTAAGCCTCACAGAATACATCACATTTTCTGCTTACTCCCCATCAATTGATATGGCCCACCATGCACTCTTATAATTATGCATAAGAAGTGTCGCAAACACATATATGATATATACATGCATATACAGGTAAAGTGATCCTAAAGGTGCCTCCTTTGGAACAGATTTAGGAGTTTGTTAACAATCTCACAACGGGACAACCACAACATGTTTTTCATGTCCTAAAATTCTTTCAGATAAGAAAATCATGCAATTTTGATATCACTGACACAGTATGGATGCAGCCGCTTACATGCACATGGGGTAAATCATTACACATATCTAAAATTCAAAAATGGTATTGAGGACTCAGCTATGCAACATTTGCTTTACAAACGCACACACATTAAATGTCTAAATTCTTTAACTAGTTAACCAATGAAAAAAGCAAAAGAAGAAATGTACATTTGAATTAATTTTGCAAGTATCCAGAAGAAAAAAACTGATTTAGATGGAGACATGCAAAGGGACATCAATTTCTATCCTGATACAATGGGGTTACGCTAAATTTTGATTGACCGACTATTTATTGAAGGTTTCCTAGAATTGATACAACACCCCAAACTGTCTTGCCGTGAATCACATTTATCTCCATCGCAATTTTAGGCACCAAAAGAGCTGCCTAAAATTCCAAGCATGACTACACACAAATCCCATATGAAGATGTGTGAACAAGAAGAGCTGACCCCTTTCAACAGGTAAGACGTCACCCAAATGATTCAGGTTGATGCCGATTTGACTATGATATAATCGTTGATCTGAAACTAGTTTGAAGGGCAACTAAAGGCACAGGAGAAAGCATCCAAACAAAAGTTTCAACACAAAATTCAACATCTGTGTAAAAGAAATTGACGACAGAGATGATCAAAGAAAATAAGGCAAGCACACAGCACCTAGGATCAGATAGAATTTGGGCAGCTGGAAGTTTTTCAGCGACTCCACCATTTTGTTGAAGGGGTTCTTGGGCAGGTGTGTTTGTATGTGAATTAATTGGTGGTTCTGGTGGTGGGACACGAGAATGTTGTGGAAACTGAACCCTTGCAGACTGGAAAAAAAGAAATGAGTAACAGATTAGAGTTTAGTAAGTATATCATCTTCGTAAAGAGAACAATGCCAGATCATGCATATTATGCAGCCAAATTGGCAAGTATAAACAAGAAAAACGCCTACAATATCATGTCAAACTACCAGTGATGGGCTTCCAGTGCTCCAAATTTCCAATACCTGGTTAAGGTTCGAGTAACCACACATATCCAGGGTTTCAAAGGAAGAAAGTTGAAAAGTACAATATACTTTGTTTAATTTTGTCATGCAATTAAGTAACTGAGAGATGAGGGGATGCACTATGGTATATATCTATAATTGCCCCTGTCATCTAACATCTAAAGCTTTTGTTTGAAGTGGATATGAGCATAGTACTAGAGGCTCTGCAAGTAAAAAAGTCATCAGTTCAACTTTTTTATGTGATTAAGAGGTTACATATAACCAAACCCCATGAGTGAAAAAAGGGCAACGATTCTTTACCCAACATAAACGCTAATAATTCCATCGTTCTGCATGCTGTCCAACACATGCGAAAGAACATTTCGTTATCGTTTACAAGAGAGAGGGGGGTTTGGATGTTCGGGGAAATATAATTGTTGATTCATCAGGTTATCATCCGTCAAATTAAGCCAAAACAGGAGAAAACTATCCAAGAATAGCATATCACACAATGTAATTTTGTAACATACTGTACGATATATCAGTTTTATCTGTTAGAAGGGACTACAAATCAAGCAAAAGTGACACCAAACGCACCTTTCACAATTGTGAAGGGGCTTCTAGGACTGGGGGGAAGTTTCCAAACAGCCTTTATAGCTTTTGAGAGAAAGCACCCAGCAGCAACAGTTTAGAGAATATAGATAACAGAAATAGTATCAACTCAAAACCTCATTTACAGAAGACTGCTAGACAGAAGCCTAAAATGTATTCTGTAATTCTTAGCAACAACGCTCTGATGTATCTTAAAGGATACATAGCAGTTGCATAAGGCGATGTAAATTTCTCAACCACCACAGGAATTGAAAGTTATTTGTGCTGAAAATAAGGATAAGCGACTTTCAAGAAAAAGCATGGAAAAAGGTTAAAACTAATTACATGCAATCTTATAGTACCTACCACCAGGTCATAGTATGCAGCATAATACTGAGGATATGTTCCAGAAGCACCACCAAGGGCTGTCTGAGTAGCATCCAGAAGAAGAAATATTCTCTCTCGAACAGGCAAAACTGTCTAGAAAAGAGAAGCAAAGAGGGCGAAATTATCAAATTAGACTCAAATGAATACGAAAAGTAGCAACTTCTTATGACAATGAAAGTTTTTTATCCAATAAATATGATGCACCTTTTTCTTCACTATCTTCACAAGTATTGGAAGAAGTCCATTATCAATAACCTTTCCATCAATATGCTCCCCACAATTATTCATTAGCATTTCCATAGTCACATAATTCGCGAATTATTCGCCGAATTCGCGAATAATTCGCGATTTTTTGATCAAACGAATTAATCTTCGAATTAATCGCCATTGCCGAACTGGCCGAATTATTCGCGAATTATTCCCGAATTATTCCCGAATTATGTGAAAAAACAACGAATAATTCAAAAAACAGCAAATAATTCACAAAATCAAAACCTAGCGTCTCATATATTAATTTATTGCTCGAAATCCTTCCCGAACATTTCCCGAACACTTACCGAATCTTTCCTGAATACCTGCCGATTTTTTCCGAATAGTTCTCCGAATCCGAATTTTCGTCCTCGCCGAATTATTCCCGAACGGCGAATTTGTGACTATGAGCATTTCTAACAACTGCAAGAGAAACGATTGATAGTTTAGACCAAGGGAATAACATTGAAAATAGCTGGACCATATAAATTTCAACTTCTTCATAATCAAGAAACAAAAAGAAAAAGTTTTGCTGTGGATGTCAGTTTCATGTATATGAACTTAAAACAAACTGCACTGTGGGACTCCAAGGGGAATAGCTGGTGAGGCATGGGAAGAGTGACAAGAAGATCACAAATTTCAAGGCTAGCAACCAACAAGGGCGAGGAAACCAACCTTATATTATAAGGAAAAGGGTGGGTCTTGCAGGAGACTAAACTTTTCACAAAAAAAAACAGCTCAAAATAAGATGTGATGGAAAGTCAATTCAACAGCATGAACTATGTTGAAGCAGTTTTTAGTATTGATGAACTTTATCGTTACACATTCAGTATCCATTGTCAGAAAGAAAATAAAAACAAGTACGGGAAGTTTACTTCCTCCACTTATGAAAGCTTGATGTCCCAACATGTGATTGAAACAAATTGACATTTTAAAGGAAGATGGAAGAACGGTCTGCCTACATTATATAAGAAATCATATAAAACAACACGACATCTCGAAAGAAACTAATTAAGCATGGCACATGATGTATGGAACCAAGTATGATAAAGATTGCACTATCAAGGGGGTTATCATAATTAACCATTTCAGATGCATTTTTAGAATGTAAGGATTTTGGAAAGTTAAAACTACGAAATTCCTTCCTAATGGCTAATTGCCCATGTATCCTCATGTTTATAGAAATTCTATAGAAATACAAAGAGTTTATTCATAACATTGATGAAATAAAATAGTTCACAAATTGCTTTCCAATATGCAGCTAGGAAGCACGAACACTTCTATTTGCTCACGGTGTCCATGTCCGACACATATCAGACACTCGAACACTTCGCTTGACACCGTGTCGACACACTTGCGCCATGTTGGCCCAAACTGGACGTTTCCAAGACTTCTGCATGAAATAAGAATGTGGAATATGTGTAGGTAACTTTGATAAGTTGAAAAGAATATTAACTATTTCAAATATTTCTCATGACGGACTAAAACTAGGAGTAAAAGATCCAAATTAATGCAAGTAATGGAGTCGATGTTGGATATGTATGTCCTAGAGGCCATTATTGTGTGTGTGTAGTAGATACTTGGACATATGTTTGTACAGGACGATCTTGCTCGATATGATAGTATACTATTTGGTTTGTCTTTATCTTAACATGTGTATATATTTTACTTGTTATTACGTACCGCTAATACATGTTGACAAAGCCCGTAGAATTATTGCTTGACTACCAGCGTTGTGATGGCGATCATACATGTGGGGGCTGCGTAGTCTATAATCACATCCTTAAATGTCCCTGGTCGTAGGTATATCTAGACTGGGCATCGATATTCTGGAGTAGACTGGTGTATACGTTTCTAGATCCTGACGAAAGGCGATGATCGCTCCCACAGCCATTGGTGTGTGGCACTTAAGATCGTATATAGGTGCTCACTAAGATGAGTACACTGGACGGACTCGCCATGAACTTCTAGATGGTGTTGTATCTATCGTCAGATAGCATTTCCCATGTGACATGGGTACATATTAGTCTTTAGACATGAGATTGTCATTTGTCTTAGCATTCAATAAAAGACAAAAAGATTGTCAGAGCCCAAACCAATACTCAGCATTGTTAAAAGTTCAACATTTTAACTAAATGGACCGAGCCCAAAGTGGCTACAGAACCCTACTTCAGATTATTTGAGCCCATATGCTCATAAACCTTTGATCTTAGTCCCAAATTGGACTACAGACCTCTCAACCAATATTGGTTCAAGGGTACATCTCTTCACTCCTTTGATATTCGTCGTTGTAATACTTCAACGTCTTCAGAGAGGTGACGGGTCCCGATAACTAGACATTCCATGGACTGTGGGGTCCTTAAACAAATGAGACGAACGTATCCTTAACAAATCGTTAAGTTGATCTTAGTCTAAAATTAGACTAACGTATCTTTAACAAACGTTTAAGTTGATCTTAGTCTCAAATGAAACTAACGCATCCTTAAACCCAACCCAAAACCCAAATTTAAGAAAATACGGATTTGGACTAATCCATGCCCTACGGACGACAACATAAATTAGTCTCCGTATACAATCCACGGGCAACCAAAAATAAAACAAACACACACGACATGAAGTGACCATCTGGAGAAGGAGAAAGTTGTTACCGCGATGCGGTAGTGTAATTAACTGCAGGGGCTTGCGCCTGTAGGGAAGAGCGTCCCCACAATCAAAAAACCCTTCAAACGAAGTGGAATCTGACGAAATCTGCTACATCGGCTGCATCCGTCTAAACCTCCGATACATGGTACCATAAATCAACTTGACATCTTCGGAGAGGTGGACGGATAAAACCAAATAGCATTTGTCCCCAAATTCAGGCAAGACGAACCTACGCGGTCGCGTCTCTGTATTCGGAGAACAGATCCTAACTCTGCTTCCTAAGCCATCGCTACCTTATAAAGAGTTCAGGATGAACTGTTATCTACCATCTATGAGCCACACTTGTAAAAGCTACATGCCACTGAAATGGGAAAGTTACTCATGAGCATATAAACCACTTCACGCCAGAGTATGACATAAAGAAATAGAAGGGTGCGGCTCATGAGGCTGAGGGTTTGGAATTATATCCCTTAAGAGTCAAGATTTGAGTCAATGATAAATGACAACGCTTGTGTCCGTTCGTTATCTTCTCAGATCAAGATTCTGAAAGTTATATACCAACCCAAAACTGGTCATACGCTATGAATTACTCTGCACTACTTCACCAACGTATATACTTACGTGGGCAAAGTAGTGGGAGGCATTTATTCCCGCCAAAATCTTCGGCCAAGAGCTATTAGTTCCTGTTTATGCCGGCTTAAGTTTCGTTTACAGATATGTGTGAAACCAGGTTCATTCATATACGCACATGCACACATCAAAGGAAGAACAGGTGTTCAACGACAAGAACAAAGCATTTAATTGAACATTTTATTCTACAGGAAATAGATCACCAAACATGGGATCAAAAGTACAAGGATTTACAAAACTATGGATAAAATTATCTAACTCCCTCTCTTCCTTCTCCACCATGGCAAAGCGGCGATCTTCACGAGGAGTAGCTACCTATCGGTCAGCATCGCACCCATCAGCAAAGGCAGACATGACGATCCGCTGAGCCCGTATCTGGCTTAGCAGCCGGACAGAGCGATCCCTTAGAGCTGTGGTGATCAAAAGTGCCTCGTGGAAGCACTTGATCTTGTCTTCCGCGGCGTCGAGCATTGCCGGAATCATTTCCGCCGGAGGAGGGGGAATATCATTGATCACAGACAAGAAAACCATCCGGAGCCAAATGGAGCCGATGGGGAGATGAGATCCTATACGAGTCAAGAGCTCGTGCAGCACCATGTCGCATTGGTCATTCGTAAGAGTAGGGTTCACCAAGCGCGCAGCAAAACGAGGAACAGTTTCCCCAATATGCACCTTCCATGGCTGACGAAGAGCATGTGGGCGATTACAAACCATAGCTCTTCTCTGTCAAAATGATTCTCTGAAAATGAGAGAGAAGAAGTATTGCTTCAGATTATGAATGGAGACATTTAAGTCTAGGCACAGAAAATGCTGTGCATGATGGAACTATTTCCAAGCTCTGGGAAGAGAAGCTTGACTCGGGAAAAGCGGAGAAGGAAGGTGAAAAGACACCTTCAGTAATGAGGCAGCGCCTCACGTGCAAAGCACGAGAACGCTGAGCGCCGGCGCTAAAGAGTCAAAAACTCTGAGGCAGCACCTCACGTGCAAAGCACGAGAGCGCTGAGCGCCAGCGCAATGAGTTAAAGACTCTGAGGCAGCGCCTTACGTGCAAAGCACGAGAGCGCTGAGCGCCAGCGCTAAAGAGTCAAAGACTCTGAAGCAGCGCTCACGTGCAAAGCACGAGAGCGCCAAGCGCCAGAACTAAATGTTCTCCACCATTGGATCAAAGATCCAACGAACATGATTAAAAATCATCAATTTACCAGAATAAAATTCAGTTAAGGAAACATTCCTTAGAATCATTCCAAACAGGAAAGATTGTGCTCTGAAAATCAGAGCACCGTTGGATCAATGATCCAATGGTGATTAAAAATCACCAAAAAACAGAATAAATTCTGTATAGGAAAAGACTTCCAAATCTTGTTAACAACAAGAAGATTACCTTCCGTAAAACAGAAGCTTTAGGATCAAAAGTCCAACGGTGGGGAAATCCTCAAATTAATTAGAGAAAACATCTCTTCAACTGATTCAACAAATCAGCTTGCCTTATATAAAGGCCCCAAGACTTTAAGTCTGAGATAGAAGAACCCCCACAAACTCTGAGAAAGTTCAGAAAGAAGAGAAAACTTTAGCAAAAGAAGAATTTCTTCAAGGTAAAAAAGAAAAGAGATCAAAGCATCTTATCATAAAAAGAACTTAGTTCTTATGCTAGATCATAGATCTTTAAGACAAAATTGTCTTTCACAAAAGAGATCATAACATCTCATTATAAAAGGGGAAAGAATAATTCAATTCTCTTAGGATCACAGATCCATAAAGGCAAAGCTTTTCACCAAAAACATAAGAGATTGAAACATCTCCTATAAAATAAGAACTTTGTTCTTAGATCTATGAGACAGAGTCTCTTATAATTGAGAGTTTAATTCTCAGAGCGCAGAACTGCCTAAAAAGAGCCTTAGCGCTCCAAGTTTAAAGAAGCGCATCAGCGCTGCAGAGCCTTAGCGCTCCAAATTTACAGAAGCGCACTGCGCTCATTGTCTGGCGCACAGCGCCAAGCACGCCACGTGCTCCTCACGTGTGCGCTACTTCACCAGAAGCGCTATGCGCTCATTATCTGGCGCTCAGCGCCAAGCGCACCACGTGTTCCTCACGTGTGCGTTACTTTAACAAAAGCGCTCTGCGCTCATTATCTGGCGCATAGCGCCAAGCGCGCCACGTGCTCCTCATGTGTGCGCTACTTTACAGAAGCGCACTGCGCTCATTATCTTGCAAATAGCGCCAAGCGGGCCATGTGCTCCTCACGTGTACGCTACTTGACAGAAGCGTTCTGCGCTCATTGACTGGCGCTTAGCGCCAAGCGCACCACGTGCTTCTCAAGTGTGCGCTGAGAGAACATAAATTGTTCTTTAAACAATAAAGCCCCAGAGCTATAATGAGTGCTCGACACTCAATAAAAGACAAGAAGATTGTCAGAGCCCAAACCAATACTCAGTATTGTTAAAAGTTCAACATTTTAACTAAATGGGCCGAGCCCAAAGTGGCGACAGAACCCTACTTCAGATTAATTGAGCCCATATGCTCATAAACCTTTGATCTTTAGTCCCAAATTGGACTACAGATCTCTCAACCAATATTGGTTCAAGGGTACATCTCTTCACTCCTCTGATATTTGTCGTTGTAATACTTCAACGTCTCAGAGAGGTGACGGGTCCCGACAACCAGACATTCCATGGACTGTGGTGTCCTTAAACAAATGAGACTAATGCATCCTTAACAAATCGTTAAGTTGATCTTAGTCTAAAATTAGACTAACGTATCCTTAACAAACGTTTAAGTTGATCTTAGTCTCAAATGAGACTAACGCATCCTTAAACCCAACCCAAAATCCAAATCTAAGAAAATACGGATTTGGACTAATCCACGCCCTACGGGCGACAACATAAATTAGTCTCCGTATACAATCCACGGGCAACCAAAAATAAAACAAACACACACGACATGAAATGACCATCTGGAGAAGGAGAGTTGTTACCGCGATGCGGTAGTGTAATTAACTGCAAGGGCTTGCGCCTGCAGGGAAGCGTGTCTCCACAATCAAAAACCCTTCAAACGATGGGGAATCTGACGAAGTCTGCTACATCGGCCGCATCCGTCTAAACCTCCGATACATGGTGCCATAAATCAACTTGGCATTTTCGGAGAGGTGGACGGATAAAACCAAATAGCATCTGCCCCCAAATTCAGGCAAGACGAACCTACGCGATCGCGTCTCTGTATTCAGAGGAGAACAATCACCTAGTATTGCCAAGAGACAATACTATGATTTTGAACAACTGCTACTATGTACCTCCCATACTTTACAATATTATATCAGTTTCTTTATTAGATAAAAATGGATATAACTTTATTATGGATAAAATATCATGAACATTTACCTAAATCAGGTATTAGTTGCAAAAGGTGCATTATATAATGGTATCTATGTTCTTAATCAAAACATGGTTTTCAATGTACAAAACGCACGCAAGAGGAAGAGTTCAGATACGAGCGAAGCCTATTTGTGGTATTGTAGACTTGGTCATATCAATGAGAAAAGACTATAAATTACATAAAGATAGATATTTGAAGCCGTTCGAATTTTCATCTTATGAAATTTATCGGTCTTGTCTTAAAGAAAAGATGATCAAAACTCTGTTTCCAGGACACGGAGAAAGAGCTATAGAGCTCTTAGGACTCGTACACAGTGATATACGTGGTCTGATGTCTATACATGCAAGGGGTGGATTCTCATACTTCATTACATTCACTGATGATCTCACTAGATTCAGATATGTATTTCTGATAAAATATAAATCTAAAGTTTTTGAAAAATTCAAAGAATATAAAAGCGAAGTAGAGAACCAGATAGGAAAAAGTGTCGAAGTCCTTCGATCTGATCGAGAAGGGAAATACTTGAACACAGGGTTCCATGGTTTTCTAAAAAAGAATAGTATTCTCTCTCAACTTACTCCTCCGTATACACATCACAACGGTGTATCAGACCGGAGGAATCGTACCTTATTAGATATGCTTCGCTCTATGATGAGCAATACTGAGTTGTCTCTTTCATTCTGGGGACATACACTAGAGACGGCTGCATATGTATTGAATAGGGTTCCAACCAGATCAGTGTCTACCATTCCTATGAAATATGTGACGGAAAGAGACTATGTATTAATTTTATTAAGATATGTGGATGTTCTGCTTATGTAAAGAAGCAGAATTCGAACAAACTCGAGACACGATTAATTCTATATAAGTTTGTAGGATACCCCAAGCATTCACAGGGCTATCTTTTCTACCACATCGAGGAACAGAAGGAGTTTGTTGCTAACCATGCCTTTTTCTTAGAAAAGGAATTTCTTGCAAAAGAAATTAGTGGGAACACAGTAGAACTGGAAGAAATTCCAGTAGCACAAACTGCAACTGAAAATTTGGTAGAACCAGAAAATTCAATAGAACCCGACGAACCTCACACTCCGTAGATCTAGTAGGATTTCTCGTCCGCCCAAGAGATACTACGGTTTTCTCATAGATGAGAATGTAGAGGATTGCATTTTGGAAGGTGATCTTACTAGTTTCAAACATGCCATTACCAGTAGGGACTCTGATAAATGGCTGGATGCTATGCGATCCGAAATGAAGTTTATGTATACCAATAAAGTTTGGACTTTGGATATTGTTCCTCCGGCATAAAACCCGTTGGATGCAAATGGATCTTCAAGAAGAAAATTGGTGTAGATGGACAGACGGAAACTTATAAGGCTAAACTTGGTGCAAAAGGTTTTCGTCAAAAACCAGGTGTGGACTATGACGAAACATTTTCTCCAGTAACTATACTCAAATCCATTCGGATCCTACTTGACATTGTTGTCTTCCATGACTATGATATCTGGCAGACAGACGTAAAAATGGTTTTTTAAACGGAAGTTTAGAAGAGTGAGTTTATATGGATCAGCCAGAGGGATTCAATGACAGTAAGAGCGGCGGAAAAGTATGCAAGTTGCTTAAATCCATTAAAGAATTAAGTCAAGTATCGTGAAGCTGGAACATCTGTTTTGATGAGACGGTCAAGAAATTTGACTTCATCAAAAACGAGGATATGCCTTGTATCTACAAGAAAATTATAAGGAGAGCTGTCGTATACATCGTCTTGTACGTCGATGACATTCTCCTGATAGGAAATGATATTCATATGCTGCAATCGGTCAAGCTGTTCTCATCACAAAAATTCTCCATAAAACACATGGGTGATGTCTCCTACATTCTGTAAATTAAGATTTACAGAGATGAATCCAAGAGAATGTTGGGACTTTCACAGTCAAGCTACATAAACGCCATGCTAAAGAGGTTTAGTATGAAAAATTCCTAGCGCGGTAATATACCCACTTTGCATAGAATCACCCACTCCAAAAAGATGTCACGCCCCGCTTCCCAAAATACGGAATACGGAGAGCGACGAAGGCCAGCCGTGCTACCTACGGTAAGGAAAGATCCTTCCATAGTCACATAAGGCTGTCTAGATTAACCTGTCAAAAATAAAATCCAATACTAAAAGGGATAATACTGATAATCATGCTGCAATAAAACCACAAAGAATACTAAAAATGGGTCCACTAGATAATTGATGCAAAAAGATCCGATACAATAGGTTTGAAAAGAAAACATCTGAAAGATACAAAAGTTCTAATATCCCAGAAGGGCGCACATGCTAAAAGCTAAATAAAAAGGGTGTATTTTCACCCTACGGTTACTGGTCTTCAGCAAGGTCCCGGTAGCCGCTCTGATCCTGCTCAGCCTGAAAACCTGTCTCTAAACCTGAGATAGCAAATCTCAGGGATGTCAGAACATCCCAGCAAGTACTCAACGTAAAAAGTGTGTGTAGCATAATAACATGAATATATGAAAATAGTGAAGCCCGGTGCGCAAGAAAAACAGGTATATAAATAATTAGATGCATTGACACTATGAAACATGTATGTAAGGGGTCAGGTCATAACCTAACTGGTCACTAAAAGGTAAACTATCCTATCGTAAGCTCGAGTGTGTGCGTAAACCTCTGCAGGAGTATTCCTAACCTAAGAGTGGTGCCCTAGGGGCTAGGAAACACGGGCCCAACCGTGGAATGAACAATAAACCGCTATAGCCCGGTACGAGCTGTAAACATGAGACCGCTATAGCCCGGTACGAGCTGTGAACATGAGACCGCTATAGCCCGGTACGAGCTGCCGGCATGGGACTCCTGAGATCCTGTTGTACAACGCACACTCAAACTACCCCAACACCCACGTATTTATAGCTACTATGGTAATGACTAGAGCACTAATTAAGAATGCTGAAAAGACAGGAACTTGTGGTATGGTAATTGTATAGAGATAAAACTTATAAACAGTATAGATTGTGTCATGTAATGTAGTTCAGCATCCTTATCAGCGATCTCGCCCAAAAAGACTAGAGTAATGAATAGTCAAGACATGTCAGTGGTAATAGTTATCAGATAATAGTAACTGCATAAAGGTGGTGTACAAGCTGGTATGAGTCCTAATTGTTATTTTTACCGTTAACCTTAATATGGGTATATTAATCACAATCTGACTAGAAACATATAAATGTGAGATAGGTTATCAACTTTCGAACTTTATTTGTAGTTAAAATAAATCTCATTTTAAAACCACACTTGCTAATTATTTTCACCTGCTACATAAAAGTTTGTCTATATATATATTTGTATGATATAACGAAGGATAGATACTAACACATTTCCCTTTTTGTTCTAACAGTGCAGGAAATATAAATATATACACATATAACCACAAAGGAAAGCCGATGTACATCGACCAAAAGTAAGCAAGAGTACTTGCCTGGAGGATAAGGATCACGCAAGAACGATGTACGAAGATGCGAGGCACGAACTCAGCTAGGATTCACTTGGGGTCAGAGTTATACGCTCTCGTAATTCTCATTAACAATGCCCATGCCCAAAAGACTCGGAGGCTCCAACAAGAAGTGTTTCTTACATGCAATCTTTATTGCTGTTATAAGAGAAGTTATTGTTCCATCGTGTCTAAGGAAATAGTTTCTTAAGAATAATGCAACTTTGTAGCCAATATTGAATCCAAAGCATGTCTTGACCATGACAGTCTCAACTAAAGCATTCATCCTATCAGAGGGAGATCCCAATGTGAACTTCAATGGTTGCAGATGTTGCAATGTATCTGAAGGGAGAAGTCTCCTCAGCGCATCCACAGTTGTGACGACACCCAGGATAAAGAACAACGGAATCTTGATCACCCATTCACATTGCATCGCTCCATATCATCAATTATCACAATGACAGGACGATCATAGTTCTCTAGCTCACAGTACCATGATGCTAGAATGGTTATATCAGCCACATCCACATCCTCCGTCACTAACTGCCGCAGCAAACTTTTAAGGGAACCACCAACTCCATGCTTTGCCGAAAAATCCAATGCTGATAGATAGGCCACATGGCATCCATTGGATTGCAAATACTCACCAAGATCTTGGAACGTTATCAGATCATCAACAAACTCAGCATTCTTTGTAAGAATAAAAGCCGTAGGTATCTGTTTGCATATAGAATCGGTTGTAAGAGGGAAAGGCCATTGGATCTCAGTTACATTCTGTGGCCTAATTAACATGACAGCAGCGAACGATTCACTAATCCAGTGATGTACCTCCTCAAAAAGATCCTGATTGATTTTTCTCAAAACCTCCTTGATGGTGGAATCGATTTTCGACCATGTCAAATTGAAGGCTTCGAACCGTAATTGCTCGCAGATCGCATCAGAAGAACCATCGGTGTGAGATCCATCAGATCTAGCAGCGGATTTTGGGGAAGGGCAAGGGAGATCTATCTTCCTTCGAGTTTTCCCAGATCCGGATGGTTTTCTCTCGGATTTTCGAGCCGATGCTTTGTGAAGAACGAAGAATGGCTGGAGATTGTTGTTGCTGTCGTCTGAAGCGGCGATGGCAGGAGGAGAATCGGCGATCGGCGACGACGGCATGGATATCGATTGAGAGGGAGGAGAAAAGGGGGGTTAGGGTTTGGGATGGGTGGAAGGGTTGGCGTTTTGGCGGGAAAATGTAGCTATGAGGTTCTCGTCGGGGTCGGGGGTTCTGTGCCGGGGAAAGAGGCTCTGGTGTTGGGTTGTCGAGAAGGGAGAGGAGAGGAAGGAGAGGTGAGGGTGATGACGAGGGTCACCGGCGGCGAAGGCAACGGCGACGCGATGGTGAAGCTAGGGTTAGGGTTTTCGGGATGATGGGTTCGTAGGCGGGAGAAAGTAAAGGAGAGAGAGAGGAACGTGAGTAGTGGGAAGATGGGTAAAATAATATTAGGTTTTAATATATTAATATATATATATAGAGAGAGACGAGAGGAGATTAGGTGGGGGATTGTTAGGATCAGGATTAATAAAAGATTTAAAAATATATTTGGTTTGGTAAAATTATTTGGTTTGGTAAAATTTTAAATGGATAAAAGTATAACATAATATTAGTTTGTTTAAAATATGATTGAGGATATTAGAATATAATATTAATAAAACTTGAGTTTTAGGCTAAATACAAAATAGTCCAAAAGACGTCCGGGTTGGGTCTAAAATTACTGTTTGAAAATACGGATAATATACGCGTCAGCCAAAACACAAAAGCGAATTAAAACAGGAAATAGCCACAAAAAAATAATGAAAGAGAATATAGTATAACTGAACTAGGGTGTTACAAAAGATGTTTCCAAAGATTGATGAGAAGAGAGCCCGCATGAGCATTATACCCTACGCTTCGGCGGTATGATCTATAATGTATATGATGCTATGTATCAAACCAAATATAGCTTACGCACTTGGCGCGGTAAGCCAGCAACAGTCAAATCCGGGGAGAAGCACTGGATAGTTATGAAGAACATTCTCAAGTACCTGAGAAGGACTGAGGAGATGTTCTCGGTGTACGGTAATGGAAACCTCCAGGTCGAGTCCTTTATTGATTCAAGCTTCCAAAGTGATAAGGATGACAGCAAGTCTGTCTCGGGTTATGTGTTTACTCTCAATGGAGGGGTGGTCTATTAGAAGAGCTCCAAACAAGACATCGTCGCAGACTCGACGATGGAGATTGAATACATTACTGCCAACAATGCCGCAAAAGGAGCGGTATGAATGAAGTTCATTACTGAACTTGAGGTGGTTCCGTCCATTGTTGATCCAATACATTTGTATTGCGATAACAATGGAGCTATGGTTTTAGCAAAGAAACTACGGTCCCATCAGAGATCCAGACACATTTTGAGATGGTATCACCTAATCAGGGAGATCGTAGATCGCCGGGAGATCGTAGATCGCCGGGAGATCAGAATGCGGAGAGTAGATACAAAAGAAAACACGGCGGATCCATTGACGAAGGCCCTCCCTCAAGCACGGTTCGAGCGACTATTTGAGATGTTGGGTATGCGATACGCTAACAACCGGTTCTGGTTATGGCTAGTAATCAAACGAGTTAGCTCGTGTTCGGCTCGCTAAAAGCTCGTTCAAGCTCGGCTCGTTTATTAATGAACCGAACATGAGCAAAAACCTTAGCTCGTTTATTTAACAAGCCGGACATGAACCGACCTTGGCTTGTTGGTACCCAGCTCGAATTTGGTAACAGCTTATCTGTATATGCCTAAATACAATTGCATCCATGATCCATTAACCTAAAATCCATAAATATAAGTCTAGTGAGTAGTGACTAGTAAGTAACTTAGTAATTAGTAGCTACCCATTAGACCCAATACCCATTAACTTATAATATAATCTTATATAAAAAAGAATGTGAAAAAAACCTAGAGGCTAGAGTTCAGATCCGACTCCAGAGACTTCTCTTCTACTTCAAATATCTCACATATCTCTCATTTTTTTCTCCGTCTCTAAATTTCTTTAAAGTTTCGATTTTTAACCAAAATGTCTCACTTTTGAAGCTCGGGATTCGATTGAGCAAGGTATTTTGAAGAACCCCTCTCGATTTCTTCATTTTAGATGTTTTTTTGCAACTGCATCGTTTGATGATGATGAGAATCTATAATATGTAGAGATGATTTCTTGTCGTATTTGAGGATTTAATTGTTAGGTCTTTGGTTAAATATTTCGATATCGAAGTTAAGTGAAGCCTTTGAATTGTTTGATTTCTGTTTTGTTTTATCATTTGTATAAAGGAAAAGCTTTGATTATATGAAAAAGTTTTTTAAAAATAAATTTGATTAATCGAGCCGGACCTGAGCCGAACATGAGCTGGGCGTGTTTAATCGAGCCGGACCTAAGCTAAGCATCTCCAGCTCCATTCGGACCCGAGCCAGACTTAGGCCGACCAAAAAACCCAGAGCCAAACTCGAGCTGAGCTTGGCTTGCTCAAGCTCGGCTCGTTTACACCCCTAGCCCTGGTGCAGACATTGGGTACTCGATACGCCAATAACCGGCCTTAGTACAAGTGGGAGATTGTTGGATATGTATGTCCTAGAGGTCATTATTGTGTGTGTATAGTGGATGCTTGGACATATGTATGTACATGACAATCTTGCTCGATATAATAGTATGTTATTTGGTCTGTCTTTATCTTAACATGTGTATATGTTTTACTTGTTACGTATCGCTAATATATGTTGATAAAGCCCGTAGGGCTATTGCTTGACTACCAGCATTATGATGGCGATCATAAATGTAGGGGCTGGATAGTCTATAAACACATTCTTTAACCTCCCTGGTCGTAGGAGTCATCACGGTTTACATAGTGTTTACATTACGAGCAATTGTTTCATAATACTATAATTAATTGTTGTGTATACACACACTTACAAGTATTTTTAATGTGCATTCACTGGAGTAATTGTAGGATGTATTTCGTTACCCCATTGAGATGGGAAATACGCGTCGCTTGTCATGCGTATTACAGATTCCCCATGTCTGGGGTAAACTGGGATTTATTGATTGTGGGGATCCGAATCTCCGACAGTCGCAAACTAAACTGTCGTTAATTACCCCTCGCTTTTGGAGCGAGGGAACCTCCGATTGACGGGTAAAACTGATCGTGCGAACTCAATGTGCGGTGTGCGTGTGGTGTTTTGAAAGGGACTTAGACGTATCAGGGGCCTCGCAGAGTTTACGGGGGTCCTGCTATCCGGATAGCAGGTTGGGGTCAAAAGGGCTAGCAGCCTCCTTGTGGGGTCGAGCAGCGCCCCGTAAGAAATTTTTTCTAACGGTGGACGTGTTTTGGGTGTGGAGAGTGAGGGGAAAAGAGGGGTGAGGAGCGTCTTGAGGATGCGTGAGTGGCGCATGGACGCCGGGCGCCCGCAAGTCATATGCACGGCACGCGAGCACAGGAAACACCAGCAGAGAAAGAGGGCTTAGCCTCTGTACTGGGAGTTAAACTTCCGAGGAGATTTGGAGTTGAACTCCTAAACATGAATTAGATATAGATTTGGAGTTAAACTCCTAAAAGATTTGGATTTGCAGTTAAACTTCTATGTAATAAATTGGATGTGGATTTGAAGTTAAACTCCTAAAGAGTCTGGATGTGGAGTCAAACTCCTTTGAGGATTTGGATCTTGGAGTTGAACTCCTCGAAAATCTTCGGAGATGATCAAAGGGGACCCATTTCTTCTCCCCAGAACCTCGGATCCCCCAAAGTGGGATTTTCAAAGGTGGGTCTTCTTCTTCATCTCCTTTTGCTGGATCTTGGAGAAAAAGGGAGGTGAGATCAAAAATATCTCTTTTAGGGATTTGATGGAAGATCTAAAATCCCCTTCAAAGGTTTTATGGTGAAAACCTATTTCTTTTTGGAAAAAGAAGAATTAAAATCTTGATTTAATTGGATCAGAAAAGAAAAGGGAGAAATTGAGAAAAAAAGGAGTTGGATGCACAAACCCTAGAATTTTTTTAGAGAACGAAAAGTTGTTTTTGATTTCTCATCATGTTTGCCTTTATAGACTACACACTTTACATATGACCTTAGACTTTGCCAAATGGCACTTATGCTACCCCATACCTTACGTGCTTATTTTTTTTTCACATAAGCCATGAGATTTACAAAATTTTGGCTTTTTGCCTACTTTACATACATTTATTTCTAAAAATTGTATTTAAACTAATTTATTGCCTATTTTTTGGCATGGGCTTGCCCTCTTCCATGCTTGGTGATGACTTGGGCTTTCGCCCACTTGGCTTGAGTTTGGACCCACTTGGCTGGGGTTGACTGACTTTGATTTGGTCAACCAGGTTATAATTTTTTACTCCAACAAAGTGCCTCCATCAATAAATGCACACCACGTGTATGTGTTGTGTGCATGAAATTGATGGATTGATTTGGTTTGGTCTCCTGTGGAGGGTCGATACTGTCCTTTTTAATGACGTGGATGGTCGGTACTGCCATTTTTGCGACTTGGACGGTCGGTGTTGCCATATTTGCGACTTGTGCCACTTTTGCGACTTGGACAGTCGGTGTTGCCATTTTTTGCGACGTGGATGGTCGGTGCTGCCCTTTTTGCGACTTGGACGATCGGTGCTTGATTTGACTTGCTCCGCTTCTTACAGTGTCGGGATTTGCTTTGACTGGCTTTGCTTTCTGCGATGTCAGGATTTGATTTGACTTGCTCCGCTTCGTGCGGTGTCAGGATTTGATTTGACTTGCTTCGTTTCATGTGGTGTCGGGATTTGATTTGACTTGCTCCGTTTTCTGCGGTGTCGGGATTTGATTTGACTTGCTCCGTTTTCTGCGGTGTCGGGATTGAAGTTGACTTGCTCCGCTTTGTGCGGTGTCAGGATTTGATTTGACTTGCTCCGCTTTCTGCGGTGTCAGGATTGAAATTGACTTTCTCCTCTTTTTGCGGTGTCAGGCTTGATTTGTTTTCGAGGTGGAGTTTGACTCCACCGATGAGGTGATCGATTGACTTCTTTGATTTGATTTGTTTTGTTTTGGGAGTTCCTTACCCGTCCGGCAGAACTTTTGAGCTTGGGAGCACTGCCGTGTTAGACGTTGATTTGATCTGTTTGATTTCTGCCTTATTTGGCAGGAATTTTGAATTTGAGAACTTGAAATTTGGATTTTGTTTAGCATCAGTATTGCTACTCTGAAATAATACCAGGAGCAACGTATCATTTACTCTGGAAGGACCTGGGATTTGGTTTTTGGGTTGGCATCAACACCACTAACACTGAAACGTAGTGCCGGGAGCGACTCATCATTTACCTTTGGAAAAACTTGGGGTTTGAATTTTGGATCGGCATCAGCACCGCTAACATTGAAGCATAGCACCAGGAGCGACTCATCATTTTCCGTTGCCCGTTGGGGAGCGATAGCTTAAGAGACAGATTAGATCTCTATCACCTAAGGCTTTTCAATTTTATGAGCCGTAAGGGTCTCATAAAAGCATTTTCTCCTTACGAATCGAGAGAATCTCGCATGTGTATGTTTTCATTAGGAATCATGAGGATTCCTAAGTGTGTTGCTCTTTTGTGAGTCGTAAGGATCTCACGCGGGGATTTTCTCCTCACAAGGTCGAGAGGACTTTGCGAGTGTATTTCATTTCTTTTCACGAGTTTGCGCCCTTTCGAGTTTTCACAAACTCACCGGCAGTCCTGCTGTTTTTACTCATAAAGCCCTTTCGGGTTTTCATCCGTGCCCGTTTTGCTTGTGGACATACTGTTTATTGTTTTTTCATCGCTAGTAGGACTTCAGATGTAGTCTCGCCGGTAGGAATTGAAAAAGATAAGGGTCATTTGCGCCCGTGGATTGTATACGGTTTTACATGATGTATGACCCAGACCGTAAGGTCGGTGTGCTCAATTCGTCTGCGACTTGGAGCATTCACGGGTGGTATTTCTTGAGATACCGACCATTGATGGGTGGCATGTGCCTTTTTCCCTCGGCATTTATCAGCTGGTAGGATCCTCCATCAAACACTTTCTTAATGGCGTATGGTCCTTCCTAGTTTGGCTCGAATTTTCCCTTGGCAAGTCAATTGAGGATGATCGGTCTTTTGAGGACCAACACAAATTCGTCTTTCTTGAAAGCATGGAGACTGATCATCTTGTCATAGGCCCGTGACATTTGAGCTCGGTACAGCTTCAGATTTTGTTGTACCGCGAGCCTCTTTTCTTCGAGAGCGTCGAGCTCTTCGAGCCGAAGGAGAACGTTTTCCTCCTCTGTCAAATCATGCTGGACGGCCATTCTGAGGTTTGGAATTTCGACTTTGAGAAGGAAGATTGCTTCCACTCCAAAAAGTAACGAGCATGGAGTGGACTGAGTTGGAGTGCGGTGCGTGGTACGATATGCCCACAACGCCTCGTGGAGCTTGAGATTCCAGTCTTTCTTGTTGGCCGAAGCATTTTTCCTCAGGAGCTTGTATAGAGTTTTATTGAAGGTTTCAGGTAGCCCATTGACTCTTGGATTATAAATGAAGGAATATCTCCGGTCTATCTTGTGCTGAGTAGCGAAACTTGAGATTTTGAAACTCTTAAATGAAGGCCCGTTGTCAGAAATGATTCTTTTAGGTGTACCGAAGCGGTACAGAATATTATACCGGAAGAATGTCAGAATATCTTCTCTTTTGCCTTCTTTTAGCGGGACAGTTTCAGCCCATCTGGAAAAATAGTCAGTCGAGACCAATATGAACTAGCGGCTTTTGGATGACGGAGGATCAATTAGGCCAACTATGTCGGTGCCCCAAACTTCGAAGGTCAATGACACCACCGTAGGATGCAGCGGGTTGGGATGCTTGTGGATGAAGCCACCATAAATTTGGCAGAGATGACATTTCTTCGCATGCTCTTTACAATCTCTTATTATGGTAGGCCAGTAGTATCCTAGCCGTTTGATTTGAAGCCGTATTTTGGAGCCGGCCCGGTGAGCTTCGCAAACACCCGAGTGAACTTCTTTCGTGACTTTTTGGGTTTCCGCCGATGACAGACATCTGAGCCAGAGTTGGTCATATGATCTGCGGTATAGCATGTTATTTACAAACACATATTAGACGACTCTCTTCTTTAACTGAACTTTCGCAGACTTTTCTTCGGGCAGATTGTCGTATCGGAGATACTCTATAAAGAGCTCTCTCCAATCGGGCTCGTCTTGAATGACCAAAATTTCTTCGACAGGATTGTTCTCTTGCTCTATACTTTCTTCTTCTCGTAAAAAGACCGGAGGCAGAATTTACCAGTTTCTGACTATGATTAGAATTTCATCCATGTTGGGATTAACCAGCTCTTTGACTAGACGAGCGAGTACGTCGGCTTTTCCGTTCAATGCCCTAAGGACTCTCATTAGTTCAATGTGAGTGAACTGTTTCATGAGTTCCACCACCCGGCTTCTGTATCGAGCTAACTCGGACTTATATATCTTGTAGTCGCCGCTCACTTGGTTGACGACAAGGTCAAAGTCACCGTAAACCCATAGCCGAAAGATTTCCATTTCTATGACGAGCTCTAGACCAACTATCAGAGCTTCGTACTCAGTCTCGTTGTTTGTGCGAGGCTCGGTAAGAGCGAAGGAACGTCGTAGGGTTCTTCCGATGACGCGACGAACACCAATCTTATCCCTGCTTTTATCTCCAGGACGATTGATTTGCCGGATGTCCTTATCGATGAAGCTCCATCTAAATAGAGCTCCCAACATAGCTCGTCATCATCGAGGTGTAGCACTTGTTCGTCGGGTGACTCATAATTGAATGGTGACCCTTCTGGTATGAGATGAGCAGCAAAAAAATCGGCGAGGGCTTGCCCTTTTACTGCTTTCTGAGTAAAAATTATGTCAAATTCAAGCAACATGACAGCCCATCTTTCCATTCTCCGGTTACGCTTGCTTTGGTCATTAAGTGTTTGAGCGGGTCGACCTTGAAGATCAGCATAACCCGATGAGCGAGCAGATAGTGTCTCAGCTTCTTCACAGCGAATATCAAAGCAAGACATTGCTTTTCGATCGGGGAATAGTTTTATTCCGCCCCGACTAAAGTTCGCTGAGATAGTAAAGGTCATTTTCTTTTCCCTCCTCGTTGTTCTGGACAAGGAGCACACCGAGTGACTCATATAGCGCGGCGGTATAGAGAATCAGCAGTTTATTTTTTTATAGGAGCAGCAAGTACTGAAGGGTGCAACAGGTACTGTTTGATATTTTCGAATGCTTCTTGACATTCGACATCCCATACGAAAGGAGCTCCTTTCTTCATAAGCTTCGAGAAGGGCTTGCATCTTCCCGGTAGGTTCAAGATGAACCTTCGTATGTAAGCGAACTTGTCTTAAAAGGATCTAAGCTGCGTTAGATTCTTCGGAGGAGGCATCTCCATGATGGCCTTTATCTTCGATGGATCAACTTCAATCCCCCGATGTCGGACTATGAAGCCCAAGAATTTTCCCGATGACATGCCAAAAGAGAGGATTCATCTTTAGATCGTATTCCCTCAGTCGGATGAAAACAGTCCTGAGATCTCGGATGTGATCGACCTTGGTTTTAGTCTTGACGACCAAATCATCAACATAATATTCGACGACTTTATGGATCAAGTCATAAAAAATTATGGTCATTGCCCTTTGATATGCGGCGCCTGCATTCTTCAGTCCGAACGGCATCACCTTGTAGCAGTATATCCCAATCGGGGTTCGAAATGCTGTGTGTTTCTCATCCTCGGACGACATCTTAATCTGATTATATCCAGACAAGCCATCCATGAAAGTGAACAGCTCGTAATTTGAGATATCGTCGACCATCATTTTCATGACCGGAAGCGGGAAATCGTCTTTAGAGCATACCTTATTGAGGTCCCTAAAATCGACACAAACTCGTATCTGTCCGTTCTTCTTTTTCACTGGGACAATGCACGCGATCCAGTCCGCGTATTTCTCTTCTCTGATGAAGCCAGCATCGGTAAGTTTCTTAGTTTCCTTGATAACCTTTTCTTTTAGCTCCCTTCTCATTCTTTGAGGAGCTTATTTGACTGGCTTGGCATTAGGAGATATAGCCAGCTTATGCACGGCCATTTTAGAGGAGAGGCCATGCATTTCTTTGTAAGTCCACGCGAAGCAGTCGACGAACTCATGTAGCAGGACGATTATTTGTTCTTTCATTTTCTCTGACAAGAGTGAGCTGATGTAGGTCGGCCTTGGATTATCGGGCGTTCCCAAATCAATCTCGGTTAGCTCGTCGAAGCTTGCTTGTCCGCCATCTTCGAGTTCTTGAGGGGTTCCTTATGGTTCGGCTAGCTCGTCGTCATCATTTGACCTTTCGCTGGCTTCACCAACATGGATTATGTAGCATGCTTTGCATCAGGGTGAATGAAACCTATGCCTCGTCTATCTGGGATTCGTCCATCGATGAGTGCTCGAACCAGAGGCGGATGCCACTGCCTTTCATACAACTTCGCTTCGGACTCCGTTTGATATAACCGACATCCGCACTTTTTAAAATATTCCCGCATCTCGGACGCATAATATCTGGAATTGAGGTCGGCTCTTATGTCTCTCTCATAGGGAAGGCACATGACAGACAAATCGTCCAGGTGCACGAAAGGATTTGACCCATAAAACATGATGCCCTTCTGTCCACTTTTCCATCCGGAAATGTAGAAAGTTTGAAGTTGGTTCACGGTAGAGACCGACAAAGCATCTAGCTCCTTGCACGTCTGTCCCGGCAACCTTATGATAGCTAAGGACCTTTCTGTAATTTCGAAAGTTTCTCTTAGTTTCGCTTTTTGCATGAGGGACCAATCCGCATACTGTTACAAGACGGGTCCTCTTCCTCCGACTTTTCAGTGTCGTTGCCGAAATGAGAACGTATTTTGCTGCTAGATGGGCCTTCAGTATCAGACTCGTCTGTATCGCTACCGAAATGAGTACAAGTTTTACGAAAGGATGGACTTCCAGCGTTGGATTCATCAGAGTCACTACCGAAACGCGGACGCGCTTAGAGGGTTTTTTCTTTTGAAAGTGACAACCGCCTCAGATTTGCTTTTGAGTTTCGGAGCCGTTTTATTTGATCAGTCGTGGCTCAGTATTTTGGGGGTTCACGAGGTACCGAGAATCTTCATATCGGACTTCGTGCACACCGAACGGCTGGATGTCTCCGGTAATACGTCTTTCTTCACCATTTTTGGTATACTTCATATATTGATGGAGAGTTTTATAAGACGTGTCGGCCGTCCCAAGAGAATTTTATAAGACGTGTCGGCGTCGATCATGTATATCTTGGGTTCGGTATGTAGGTCTCCGAATCTGATCGGCGGAGCATGGATCCCAGAACTTGTTGGCAATTTTAATTGAAACCTTTAATAACAATCATTTCCCTTGACAGGTGTCGGACATCCATTGACAAACTCTTCGGAGTCCGCCCGGATTAATCAACAGACGATTGATCTGATCTCCGTCGCTGTACCCGGTCTCGTAAAGTGCCCAGTTATGCTCGGCTGTTCCCAGTAGCAGGTTTTCGTCCTTAAACGTAACCGCGGCGGTATGCAGAGTGTACTGGGCTTCTTTCATATTAATTTCCGCAAAACGAGCCTGGTATCGCTCGGAGTTTTGTAGAGCATGAATGAGAATATCTCTAAGCTCCTTAGATAGGACCAAGACATCGTAAATGCTCATGAGAGTCGGAAGCTTCCGGAGATAGGCCAAGACAATATAGTCCATTGAGGAAGGACTCGAGTTTTCATGAGCCAGCTCTCTGCCATCTTCTTCATTAGCGACTTGTTTTTCCTTTCCTTTTAGTACGTTGCCCTGATTTGGCGGTAGAACCCTGCCGCTTCTGAGCTGGATTTGGTTACCTTTTGTGGCGAGCTCCTTGTCCTCTTCGGGAAAACATAGCTCTTCCTCAGAGTCGCTACCAAGATAGACGATGTAGCAGGTTACTATAGGTATCTCGTCATTGGAGTCTTCTTCTAGCTCTTTCAGAATCTTAGCCGTTTCTACGAGGGAAAACTCCTTCAATTGAATCAGAGTTCATTCCTTTTGTTCATAGTCTTCGAGAGAATCGATGTACTTTTGAATGGTTGATCTCCCCGCAGACTCTTTTTCGCATCAAGTCGCACATTTCTTCTTCTTAAGATTTTTGGACTTTGGGTCTAATTGAGCCGAATTGGCAGCTGGAATGGTGGGCTTTTTCTTCCCTTCCTATTCAGTTCTGGGCTTTTTCTGAAACAATTTTAACATCTTTTTGGACATGTGCATGTTCTATGGAGGCTGCGGCGAGTCGGTTTCATTTCTCAGAGCGACGGGTTCAGCTGTCTGCTCTCAGAAGGCTTCGGCTTATGTCTGTATAAAGTTGGTGGTTGCAGCTTGATTGTTCACCAACACACTCTTGGACAACTCGATCTCCCCAGTCTTGTACTGTTTCTCAACCCAGTCTTTGAAAATATAGCAATCCTCGATTGCATGGCTCACTACTCGGTGGTACGGACATTATAGAGGATTTTGGTCAATATTGCTTTGTAAAGTCTTTTCGACTTTGACAATTGTAGACCGTTGTTCAAAGCATCTTTGAATATGTTGCGGACCTTGTCCCTTCTGAAAGAGTAAATCTTGTCCTTTTTCTCCTCTAGGGAAGGCCCTTCTCCTCCCAGCGCTTGCTTTCGAGACCAGTTGGTTTTGGATTCGCCTGCCTTTCGCTTGTTTTCATTGTCGGACACATTGAAGACATTGGTATTTCTGGAATTCCCGTTTCTACGGTTGTCGTCTCTCTTGCTTTTCCAAGTCTTGTCTCGCTGAGAGTCCGGGGTAGACTCTTACTTTGAGCGTTCCAGCATTTGGACTTTCTTGGTCAGCTCCTGAAACGTCTTGAGGCTTGCTGTATACAAGAATGGCACCATTCAATTGCTGAGGTTCCCAATGAGGAGGCTGACGGGCTGGTCCTGCTCTAACGGCGGTTCGCACTTGACAGTGAGGTTGTGCCATCGGGCAATAAAATCCATGTTGCTTTCGTTGTTTCCCGGCTTGATTCTCACGAGGTCAGATTTTGTCACCAACACTCATGAATATTTGTCGAAACAGAAACTCCATTTGGACGAAAGTAGTGACGGATCCATCTGGTATACTTGCGTACCATTCGAAAGAGACACCGGTCAGGCTGTTGACAAACTGACGAAGGAGCACATCATTGCCCCCTTATTTACATACAACGCTTTAAAGTAGGTGACGTGCTGATTTGCGTTTCCCGTCCCGTCAAATCTTCCGAACTTAGGAATGACGTAGCCGCTGGGAAACTCAATCAGATCGTACTGTGCGGGATATGGCCGCCCACTACTGCCAATTTCTTTCTGAGCTTCGGCTTCGGCCACCAATGTTTTAACCTTACTGGTGACCAAGTCCATTATCCGATCTTGTGTTAGCAAGATAGTGTCATCCAGGGCTAAGGCGTCCTCAGAAGTGGAATGCAGCCGGCTTTCGTACGACTCGCGCATACTTAGGCCTAAAGGTGCGGGCATCGGTTGCTTCGGATCGTTATCGTCCGGCTCATGAGTAGAGACATGTGCTTTATTGGAAGGCGCCCGAGCAATTTGAGCCGTGAGCTACACTACGACGTTCGTCGGGTCATTAATTTTTTAGTAAAGCTTGGTCATCTCTTTATCTTTACTCCTGGACTGTTTTCGGAGCTCTTGAAGCGGTTTTTGCTCTGCGGTCCTGGGACGGAAAGTCGGCTTTTCTTCGCTGTCCTGGCTTGATTCCACATGGACTGAAGGGTCATTCTGCCTATCAACCTCATTAAGAGGGTTTTCATCGTCCAGCGGAGGTGGCTGATCTTAGAGAGTGACGGCCACATTCAAGCCAGATTGGGCTTAGGATGTGGTGGCCCCATCTTTGCTTTTGCAGCACAGGTTGTCGCTGGTACGCGTGCCTGCCATGTAGACCATGTGGATAATATATCTGATCGTCTTTTCATCATTGGCAGCTGATTTCACGGGTCGCTGTCATAGCCCTTCTGTTTCGGTAACAGACAATCGATTGAAGAAGGCTGGCCTGACCAAGTCCTTGAGTAGTACCGGCGCTTCTTTTCTGACTTTGCCCCGCTGCCTTCACGTCGTACAGAACACCTGATAGACTCTTGAAAAGGTGTCATGCTTTTTTTGTTGGGGCTGGAATACGTCTCTTTATAGTATCGTTCAGTCTGTTGTCTTCTTGATTCTGACGGTCATGGCGTTTTTCTGAACCCACTTCAGAGGTTCGAAGGAATTGCTGACTTTTAGGGCTGACTCAGCCGTCGTCGCGGGATAACCCTATTCTTGGAACCTCATAAGATTCCACTTGGCCGGAGTCCTGGCCCTCTTGTTAGCTCGATACCTGAGTCGCTTCTGTCTTAACCTTTCTAATTTGAGCACTTGGCAGGCTTCGGCTTTTCGGGAAGCCGTCGTAGACCGAGCAATGGAGAGGTTTGGAGATACGCCTGAGTGTGCACTTGTTGGAGCCGTCGCCTGAGCTCGTCCGCGACGTTTGATAATACTCTTTGTTCCGGCAGTCTTGCCCCCAGCTGGAGCACCAGAGAGTCGTTCGGACACCATCTTAAGTTTAGGTTGTGGTGTCTTAGCGATCACAACGTTCGGCCTCTTGCCCCTCGAGACCGGCTTGGCCACCTGGTTTGCCAGGATTTTTGCCAAATGAGCGCTTCCGGCAGGGTAGATAATGACGGAACCAAATTGGCGGACGGTTCCTCCCACTGCAGACTAAGGCTTGCAGGGAGAATCACACGAGGATTGATCTTGACTACGTACGGGATCGGGGTCGTGTCGGAAGCTGAATTCATCTTAAAAGACATCATCGTTGAAAGTTGATTACTGTACGGAAAAGCATTATTTCAGTACAAACATCGATATGTATGTTAAATGAGTTCGCATGAATGCTTGACTCGAGATATGGAAGGAGCGAAAGATCCCACAGGGCGTGCCAGAATCAGTATGGTGTTTTTCGTCACCCTATTGAGATGGGAAATACGCGTCGCTTGTCAGGCATATTACAGATTCCCCCTGCCTGGAGTAGGCTGGGATTTATTGATTGTGGGGATCCGAATCTCCGACCGCGGACTAAACTGCCATTAATTACCGCTCGCTTTTGGAGCGAGAGAACCTCCGATTGACGATAAAATTGATCATGCGAACTCAATGTGCAGTTTGCGTGTGTTATGTTTTGAAGGGGATTTAGACGTATCGGGGGCCTCGCAAAGTTTACAGAGGTCCCGTTACCCGGATAGCGAGCTGGGGGTTAAGCGAGCTAGCAGCCCTGTTGCGGGATGCGGGGTAGTGCCCCCTTAGAAATATTTTTCTAACAGAGGACTTGTTTTGAGTGTGGAGCGTGAGGGAAAAAGAGGGATGGGGAGCGTGTGCGGGCGTCGGACGCCAGCGGGGTCACGTAAGCGGCGCGCGGGGCGCCAGCAGGTCACGTGAGCGGCACGCGACCGCTGGGAACACCAGCAAAGAAAAAAAGGCTTATCCGCTGGGCTGGGTGTTGAACTCCCGAAAGGGCTTTGGAGTTGAACTCCTAAACAAAAATTAGGTATAGATTTGGAGTTAAACTCCCAAAAGATTTGGATTTGGAGTTTAACTCCTATGTAATAAATTGGATGTGGATCTGGAGTTAAACTCCTAAAAGACTAGGATTTGGAGTTAAACTCTTAAAAGGTTTAGATGTGGAGTTAAACTTCTTTGAGAATTTAGATTTTGGAGTTGAACTCCTCGAAGATCTTTGGAGATGATCAAAAGGAACCCATTTTTTCTCCCCGGAGCCTCGGATCCTCCCAAAGTAGGATTTTCAGAGGTGGGTCTTCTTCCTCTCCTTTTGCTGGATCTTGGAGAAAAAGGGAGGTAAGATCAAAAATCTCACTTTTAGGGATTTGATGGAAGATCTGAACTCTCCTTCGAGGTTTTACGGTGAAAAACTATTTCTTTTTGGAAAAAAAAGAATTGAACTCTTTGATTTAATTGGAAAAGAAAAGAAAAGGGAGAACTTGCGAGAAAAGAGATGGATGCACAAACCCTAGAATTTTTTTGAGAAAATGAAAAGTTGGTTTTGATTTCTCATCATGTTTGCCTTTATAGGCTACACACTTTACATATAGCCCCTTGAGTTTTGCTAAATGACACTTGTGCCACCCCATGTCTTATATGCTTATTTTTTTTGCACATAAGACACGAGATTTACAAAATTTTGCCTTTTGCCCGCTTTACATATATTTATTTCTAAAAATTGTATTTAAACTAATTTATTGCCTTCTTTTTGGCATGGAGTCGGCCCCCTTCCATGATTGGGCTTGGGACCACTTAGCTTGAGCTTGGGCCCGCTTGGCTGGGGGTTGACTGACTTTGATTTGGTCATCCGGAATGTAATTTTTGACCCCAACAGTAATCAAGTAATAATATGACAGTTAAATACAAGTTTACCATATCACAGTAATAATTGTGGATAATAACATAAATGATTTCATAGGTTGTCGTATTATTAAACGTGATGATTAAGTTAGCAAGGCAATAGTATTTTAGAGAATTGTCGATGTTACATCGACTAAAATAGAAAGCGAGAATACTTGCCTCAGAGACGAAAACACGACGATACGATGTAAAACCTCAAGCTTTGATGCTTGGCTAGGGTTGTTGCGATGGCAGGAGGCGATCATCGGAAAAGTAGATCGGAGACAAGGGAGAAGAGGGAGACGATCGGGTTCAGAGGTGGAGAGCCGGCGAGGTGATCTCAGCGAGGGCGAGGTGACGTTGGCGGTAAAGGAGGGTGCTGCGGTGAGGAAGGGCAAAGGCGTAGGATGGTGGCCGGAGGGGTTTGGAGCGAAGTAGTCGAGGCAATCGCAGAGGGGATGGGTTTAGGGTTTGGACGCCCGTGGAAATGGCTAGGGTTTTAGGAGCTTGGTGAATAAATGGAGGAAGAAAAAGATAATGGGATGGAATAGAGAGATAGATGTAGTATTATATATACAACAGGGAAGAGAAATAGAGAGAGATTCTGGGCGATTAGATAGATTGGAGAGAAAGAAATAAGTTGATGATGAGAGAGAGGTCGGCGGAGTATTTGAGATGGGGAAAATTGATAGGAGGGAAAATTGATAGTAAGAGGAAATATTTATATATATTTTTTAATTAGGTTTAAAGATTATATAGTATAAGAAAGTATACACATAAGGTATTAGAAAAAATTTGTTAGAAGAGAGAAAGAATATATAATATATATAAAAAGATTTAAAAGGTTTAAATCTCATATATATATATATATATATTACCTATCATCTCTGTTTAAATTTTATCACTCCTCTAACCAGTGTCAGACGACCTTATCCCCCTCATCATCACAACAACATTTCACCTCTCTCTCCAATCATCTTTCTTAAATAAACGATCTCTCCAAATATTTTATCTTCTTCTCTTTAACAATAATATATATACCCATATCATAACCATCTCTCCCCCTTCATAAAATCATCTCCTCAAATTTATCCTCCTGCACACCACCTCCTTCCCTCATCAAGCCCTTACTCCATCACCCCCTTCAACTCAAACTCCAAACCCAACACCGAGCAGCCTTCTTTATCTCCTTCACCACCCGAGACCTCTCTCTCATCAAGATCAACCGAACCTATCTTCTCAAACTAGCCCAAGACCCTCACCGTCAACCCACACCACATCACCATCACCTCGCCTAAAAACCCCGCAGCCTCTTCTTCATCGCCAGCCACCTTTGTCAACTTCGACCAAATACCCATTTCACCGGCGTCTCCACCAACCGCCGCACTCACCGACACCATCATCCTCCAAACCCAGCCCCTGAGCACTCACCAATAGCACCTAAAGACTCCCTCTCTCCTCAACCCTGAGAACACCCAAGCAGCCCTTCACCTTCGAAAAACCCTTCGCCCCACCTCCTCTAACCAACATCGGCGCCGACTGCAACCAACGTCTCATCATCCCATCGAACCCAAATCTTCGGCCAACTCTTAACCCTATCCATACGTGTTCTTTGACAAGCTCAAGTTCCGACCTTGCTCCGTTCGTATTTTTCATGTCCGCGTTCATCTCGAGGCAAGTAGTCTTGCTCTTTTCTAGCCGAAGCAACATCGGCAATTCGTTATATATATATATATATATATATGCTTTTATTATAGATCGAATCATTATATTTACACAATCATAATTAAATAATGAAACCTTATATTTATCGTGATTAAATGATTAAAACCCTAGGACGTAGCACACCTATTAATGAACTAACTTATCATTGCTCAACTTGTGTTTGATTAAATGATAGGCCCATTGTCAAATAGAATTTCATGTATACCTTAGGCATATTCTTGGTTCTAATATTGCTATGACACGATTACCATATTATTAGACACTCACCATAACCATTTTCTTCATGCTTCACATATATTCGAGACTATTATTGATTGTCATATACCAGACCTCTTGACATGCTTTATACATTCGTGACTAATAGTGTTTGAACGATAGAACGTGATCACCAACTAAAATAATGGGACATAGGTATATACTGATTGATTCGGCACAAATTCATGACTCAATGATTACTCGTGACCCGGTGTTTATTGTGCTTCAAGTGTTTATTTATGATTAGTGCTTATTCATGACATGTGCCAGTAAATCGTTCCTTTATAGTAGTGACTAAACTTAAGAACACGGGGGATTGGGAAAATTGAGAGTGGAAAGTGGACCCGTATTTTGAAGGATTTAGTGTTAGAGATTGGCCAGTCGAACGCACAACTTGCGCAAGGGTGGTGTGCTGAACATCATCCACAGTGATAGAGTGTAGAATTTCTCCTAGCGGCAAGTTCGGAATCAGCTACGAGCACAGTGGATCATGGTTCTAGGTACGTACGGAATATCCTCCAAGGTTCAAGAATACTTTTCACCAAATCAATTTCAAACTTATGCAAGAGTAATTAAGGTTTGTGTCAGTGACATCTAGGAATCACCTGACTTGTTATTATTGCATCTTATCGTTATTATACCTTTTATTATGCATAACACCTTTATTGATATATCCATATTTACGTGTGCACGCGGGCTTCACTACACTCACATATTCATGCTATCACACATATACACACTATTACGATTGCGTACTTGCGGGATATTCTGACATCCCTGAGATCTGACATCTCAAGTTTAGAGACCAGTTCACAGGCAGAGCAGAATCAGATTGACTATCAAGAGTTTGCCGGAGATTAATAGTATTTGTAGTTTTATTTCTATTTTATTTCAGCTGGTATTTAGCATGTGCGTCCTCGCGGGATGTTAGGAGTGATGTATCTTTATTTTGGATTATGTATTTCGTTTATTCGGATCTTTATTGGATCTATCATCTTATAATTCTATTTTTAATATTACTCATTATTCTTGCAACATGATTTTAGTATTATATATTGGATATTATCGTACAGGTTTAGTTAGAACCTTAGGTGTGACTATGACGAGGAGATTTCCCCTTGTCCAGGAGCACTGACGGTTTCGGTCCATATATCTGTATTTCGGGAATTGGGACGTTACAGTATCGAGACTGGGCATCGATATTCCGGAGTGGACTGGTGTATACGTTTCTAGATCCCGACGATGGACGATGATTAATCCCACAGCCATTGGTGTGTGGTACCTAAGATCGTATACAGGTGCTCACTAGGGGTGAGTACACTGGACGGACTCGCCGAGAACTTCTTGATGGTATTATACCTATCGTCAAACAACAATTCTCAGGTGACATGAGTACAGGTTAGTTTTTAGACCTGAGTTTGTCATTTGTCTCAATAATTTCCCACTGTACTTAGATTACTACCCTATCACGGCTTATGCAAACAGGTTTTAATTG
This sequence comes from Agapanthus africanus, assembly GCA_030015575.1. Lineage (NCBI taxonomy): Eukaryota > Viridiplantae > Streptophyta > Magnoliopsida > Asparagales > Amaryllidaceae > Agapanthus > Agapanthus africanus. The sequence goes on along the minus strand of JASDDO010000024.1, from coordinate 144,395,742 downwards.
GGTACAGTCCCGAGCCACATGGAGGCAGTGAGCGATTGTTAGGGATTCGTCTCTCCCGATATAGAGTCGATATCGCACTGTGTTCGGTTTGCCAGCACCATAAGACCTTGACTAAGGAAAATGAGATTTACTAATGGTTAGATCAGTAGTTTCTCGAATCGGTCCTGAGCCGCATCAGCACGAATTATCGGGTTATTAAGGTCTAACGTTTACCATCTCTAAACTCGGTATGCGATACTCTTAGACGATGATACCAGACTGTACTGAGATTATCACAGATAGGCTCGGTAGGGGTTCAGATGAGCTTGCTCATCAGCCTTCCTTTTCGACAGATACATGGGTAGTCGTTACGTACAGCTAGTGCCGCTGACGTGCTTGTGGTTATGGATTTATCCGATAACTCACTGCCAGCGTACTGTCGAGTCTTTAGAGTTCCACACAGAAAGTTTCTCTGGTTCAGACAAAATAAAGTAGTGGTTGTATTTTGATACTGCAGGGTTCCGATTAAATACGTGTACTAGCTATACGGACTTTAATCGAACGGATGGTAATACTGACCGGCTAAGGATTAAGCCGGATTATTAGATCAAATATTGATTTAATAATTTAAATATATATATTTCGATATGTATATTTTAGTATTATGTTCATTGTATTATTATTCTATCTCTTTGGGTATTTGTATTATGATACGAATACATATATGTATATATGGGGAATATATTTTGTATTATACAAAACACATTATATGGCATCTCATTTTAGGATTTTCCATTTGCTGGAAAATAGAAATGAGGTATAGGGGTGAGGTGGAGAGAGAGAATGGTGAGAGAAATGATTTTGTATTTGTTTATTGCATTTGTATGCACTATTCAAGTATGGTTGTTATTTTCTATTTAGAAAATAGATAAACAAACCATGCTGGCCATTTTCATTTTCACAAGTTTTCATCTCACCATTTCCTTTCTCCCCTTCTCTTGAGCTCGTCCTTCATCTTCTTCCCTACACTCTCATAAGTTAAGAATCAAGGATAGAAAGAAATAGAAAAATACTGGAATACATCACTACTTCTCTAAGCACATTAAATTAGCAACCTTGGGTCTTTAGATGTTTCACTTGCTTATTTGTGTGAAGATAGAGTCTTAAGCCATATCTCTCGGGTAGATCATCTAGGACCAAGGTAGACCCGGCTTGCAAGCTCGATCCAGCAGTCTCGGAGAGCTAAAGAAGTGTATAGAAGACCGAAGGACACGAATCCTTAGGTATAACCTTCTAACCGAGTAGATACTTTTTGTAGTTTGCTAGTTTAAGCGTTGGTTGAGATTCTAGGATTTGTGTTTTTAACGCCTCTCCGAAAAATTTTGTTTTTCATTCCGCATAGGCCGCAGTTAGGGTGCTAGGAATATCTTCAGTCAAGTCTATTAAAATTGCTCCAATTAAAAAGGATTAATCTTTCATTTGTTTTGACTCTTATGGATTGTATTTTTATCATTGTTTACCTTAAGTTTTATGTGTATTTGTTTATGCCCAAAAAAACTTATGTTTATGGATAAAAGTTATAACCTTGATTTTATTTTTATTACGCTTTTAAAGTTATATCAATACATCTTTCTTCTCATAGTTTATTATATTTTTGGTTTAATATATATAATTAAATATATATAAATAGATTATATAATCATGTCCCCATGTCCTCCATTTTACAATTTGCCATGTCCCTTCTCTGTGTCCGTTTCCTTGATTCATAATAAGCAGTTTCTGCAAATTTTATGGAAAATTGGACAATTTCTATAGAAAGAAGCATTATGCAAGGAGTCTTTTGTAGTTCTGTGCGCATGCATTTTTGTATGCAAATGCACATATGGACACATGAACGCATGCATGTTTATAACATCAAACACTGGTTTATTTTTTCTTTTAGCTAATCAATGCGGACGCTCCACTAGCCTGATAATATTACCAATTTTTCAAAGTTTCTTCTGGTTTCATTTTACAATATGAGTAATCCAGAGAATTCTTCAAGGTTGCTTCTACCCTTTTTTATAATATGAGGAATCAAGAGAATTCATGGAAGGATCCTTAAAACTGTAATCAAATGCCAGAGAATCCTACAGTTGATCTTTATTTTCTTACCCGCAAGAACTAATTCAATTATGATACTTTTAACATCCCCATTTACTTTGGCATTGCTTTTATACAAGAAAGAACAAATGGCAACTAGAGATGTTCAAGATAACAAATGTTTTGGCCATTAACGATCCATCGAATTGCCGTCTTATTTTAGGATATAATAAATCCTTACCGATACTCTATGTTGAAAACATAGACTATACTTTATTACATTGAAGAATACCCTCCAGTTTTTCACCAATAGTCAACAGGGTACTTGCTTTTATTCCGCTAATCACTGCTGTTCTAACATTAAATTAAAACTAAAGATTATCATGATCTAATATAGTGGAAGCTATTGCAATGATTTAAATGGACATTGGACAAGCTGATAACTGTAATTTGTTTCCTGTTTGACAATGCAAAATGGCTAAATAGTTGGATAGAAGGAGCACGGATTCCTTGTCAAATTGATGTATCCATATCGGATTCGTATTGGATAGGTATCCATGTCGGATTCTTTCATATTCGTCTAGAATGCTTGTGTAACTCTTATTGGCACATTCTAAGACATATACTATGTACTAGATGTAGGAAACATGGATGACCGACTAAAACTTCAACTATCTATATGCCAAAGTAATAAATATCTGTACTCAGTTTCGGTACGCTACTAAATAACCTTTTGTTTTAATAAGTATGTTTTATGGATTAGGATCCTCTGCCCTTGAAAATCAAGATCAGGGTGCTCTTTGCTTTTCCTAGCCGATGGATCTCCAAGTGGACCCCACCAACCATGGTCCCCCGTGTGCCCGTTTTTACACACACACGCCGTTGGATCAGCAAGAACCCTGCTCGTTTCATCCAAACGAGCAGAGGATCCGGATCCATATTTTATACAACAAAAACTTAAGAGTATCATAATGAATAATTGCGAACCCAACTTGTATTGTGTCCCGTATCCGTATCCGTACCCATGCTAGGTACCATGGGATCACCATATTCGAACATGATAGAAAAATAAATTCAAGCTAACAAAACTATAATTGATTCTGCTTATGATATATAAGACTTGCACATCACATAGAAGTTCATGTAAAACCTAAAGCGAACAAAAAATTTGCAATCAACTGTTAAATGTATCATAACTAATTTCCAATTAACATAGATTTTTTTCTGTGAACACGTGTAAGCAAAAAACGGTGCTCACCATGACAGCATACAGTTGGGTAGTCGCATTTTTGTTGCGTACTTGCTTTTTTATGGATTTGATGACATCTTCAGCTTGCCTGCTCATCAAACACCCAGAGACTCCGTACATTGAAATATTGAATTACTAAATTTGGAAAGGGTTTTTGATAGACCACACTCAAAACTTGCATATTTTGAAAAAAAAACACGCCCCAAAATCAGTGTTTTTAAATACCACACACAAAACTTAAAATTAAACTTATCCCAACACTACTATTGTTAGTTAAGTTAATTGGTTAAGCTGACTTGGGTTAAGTTAGTGTATATAATTTCTTACTTACCTCTCTAACTCACACTCAACTCATCTCCCCTCACCCTCATCTCCTATCTGTCCATCACCCTCACCTTGCGCCCACCCCCTACGACCCCTTCACCAAAAAACACATCTTCTCCGAACCCCAAAACCGCTCAGACCTCCAAGAAATCTTCCACGAAATACGTGCCCAAGGGCTGACCAACAATGCCATCAAAATGTTTGACTTTTCTACTCGACAAGGACTCACTCAGGAAACCATAGAGCTCTTCTCCATCATCAAAGGCCAAGGCAACATGCCCGAAATCGCGCTCACACCGCCATGATCGATGCCTACACAAATGCACGTAGGCACTCGGAGCAAGCGATGAGGACGCTTGAGAAAATGCTGGCTTGTGGGTTTTTTCGAATTCCTATATTTATAGTGCTTTGATTGGAGGGTTCGCTAAAGATGCATTTTAGGGGAGGTGAGGAAATTGGTGATGGAGATGATGGGGAAAGGGATGAGGGTTGATGCTGGGACTTAGTTGGGTGTTTGAGCGTTTGTGCAAGAGGAGTAGATTCAGTGAGAGAGATCTGAGAGGGATTAAAACTTCGAAAGAGAGGACAAGTGAGAAATGAAAGGCTGAGATGGTTAGAGAAACATGAGAAAGAAGCAGCAAGAGGAAGATTAAGTGAGAGAGAGTATTTTGGTCTTTTAACCCCTCTAACAATTTTTCTAACAGGGATAACAGAAATGGTTGGAACTTAATTAGGGGTTGTATTTAGTTAAATATTAAGTTTTGGGTGTGGTTTTTAGAAATACCGATTTTGGAATGTGTTTTTTCCCTAAATATGCAAGTATCCGGTGCGGTCTAACAAAAAAAAAACCATTTGGAAATATTAGACATCTATTTCAAATGGCTTAACAAGCAAAGCCATTACAATAATCAAGGAAAACAAATAGGTTTTGGATGGTTTAAAGCAGAACAAGACACCAAGAGAATCGCCTAACTTTCTCAAAAAAAAGTAACTTTTATGGAATTCACAAGGAAATACTTTACGTCGGAAACAATCAAGTGATATACCCTTGATCACGTATAACGAGCTCACAAATCTCAATGTTTTTTGCCCAATCCATTTCTGTTAGTTTGTCACTCGTAGCCATATGGACCATCTCAGCAGCCATACCTCTATGACGAATACTCAATCCAAGCATCTCAAAGAGAACAACAAATGCTGAACCAATATGCGTCCCTTCCTGCAGACCAAAGAGTATTAACGAATTTATATAGATTAGGAATAATGAAACAATAAACTTAAACATAATTAAACAAATAATATACCATGAAAAATTCCACTCTTTAAAATTAAGTTTATTTTTATTTTGAAATATAGGCTTTCTTAGAGTCTTCTGTATTCACGGCAGTGCTCAATTGGTTCCTTTATGTCTTTTGTTAAGCTCAATTCAATTCCAAACAGTAAATCTTACATAATATCCACACTTCATCTAGTTTATTCCTAGTAGCAGGTCCTAACGTAGGGAGATAATTTTTATTTAAATTTGTTTCGTAATGCTAACTTTCACAATTAAGCAACACAACATTTGAAAAGAGAAATCATAACTATTTAATTAAACATGGATTTGGATTTTGTACTTTTCTGTTTGAACTGAAGTAGTTAACAAATACCATAGTTTGATCTCAAATACGAGACATTAATTCAACACCCTGAGAACATGTAGGAGCATAACACTTAGTTTTGTTGCTAAGTTATACTATTGTTGGGCAATTACACACATTTAGCATTATTATAGTAGATTTCATTTGTAGCTAAAATGCATTTTCAACTTTATTTAAAAAAATAATTTATAATATAGAAAAAAGAATTTGCACCTACACCTTATCAATATCTTTTATGAGAATAAAAAAAATCCAGAAATTGGGTTTCAAACCCGCATCCCCCTTTTCCAAAAGTTTATATTAAAAAACCATAGGTATTGGGTGTCAAACCTACAGCCAAAGTAGCATGAATTTGGATGCTGATACAAGACACGATACGAGTCGCACTCATGGGTGCATAATTTTCAAAATTTTGAGGATATGATTCGATCGGAAATGCTAGGTTTTTGTTATATAAAATATATATACCAAACAACAAAATGTTATCATATTTGAACATCTAACCTAAAATAAGAAATATGTGTTAGTTTTGATGCATAGATAGTTGATGTTTTAGTCATTTATACATGTTCTATACATCTTGAACATAATATAAGGTTTAGGATGTGCAAAAAAGAATTCAAAAAGTATCCTCGACGAATCCAAAAGAATCCGGTATGGCTAAAAATCCCACTCGGATACGTCTCATCAATGTACCCATGCAACACAGCCTACAACCACCCAGGTAAAACAATTTAAACTTTAACACCTCAAAACCCTTCATAGTTAATGTTGAGTTTATAGCCTAAAATTTCTTAACTAATTCAGTGAATCGTTCATTTGTTAAATATATATGCAAAAAATTCTATGAGTTCAGGTAGGGACTTTTATAACTACATCCAGCTAGGGGTAAAGCCACAGTGGATTGCATTTCTAGTTTGTGAGAAAAAGGATTTCTTTTTTAAATAATGTTATAATTAACTACTTTATTCCCCTGTTTTCACCTTGTACACCATCAAAAGAGCATCTCAAACACCAAATTGGATCCTATGAGAACTCACCTAAATCGACAAATCCAAAGCTTCCACTACGAAAAACAACTTCATTCCTCAACTCCCAACAATAAAATCAACTACCTAAACCCCTGCAATCAACATATTTAGCGATCAAACATGATTAACAGCAATGTTATAAGCCTACAAACACAACCCAAAAACAATTTTTTTAAAAGTAAAAATCCCAACTTTAAACAAGCACTCGTTTTTTGGTCCACCGTCAGTCAAAATCACAAAAGAAAGAAAGATCTAACAAAAAACACCTAAAAAACACACAAATTTTGTTGAAGAGGAGAGATTAGACCTCGAAAAGCTACCGCATTTCAGTTGCTGCTAGGGTTTCGGCCTGTTCCAATTGAAGCTTGAGAGAAATGTTAGTGGCGGTTAGAATCGCCCATTCTACGTCAATCTCCGCCTCTTCCTTTTATTTCTAGAGAGAGAAAGAAACAAGAGAGAGAAAGAGAGAGAAGTCTAGAGAGAGAAAAGGACAGCTACAGGACAGCGTGTTTCCTCATGCTCCGCGTCCCGCTCCCCCCCCCGCCACCCCGCTGGCCCCAGAAGCGCCGGGAGTGAGGCTGACGTGGATCGCTTCTATGCCGTTGGATTGGTTGAGAATGAGATGGTTATGGCCGTTGGATCGATTGGTTCGTTTGGGCTGGGGCCGGTGCACATGGATCGGCCTTTAGGTGAGGCCCATCGGTTTTTAAGCTGGTTAAATTATTATAGGTTTTGCATTTGTGCATTGATTTATAATGGCAATTTTTTTCTTGGGCAATATTAATAACTAAAAGAATATATATTGTTAGATTTATTTTGAAAGGGATTTTTATTTGTAAAATTGTCGAATTCTGCATTCGAGAAAACATTTTCGGTGTTTCCTTGAACTCATGTTTTGATCGTTGATTAGCACCTCTCTATATAATGCAAAAATTCAAAAAAATACCAAAGCTTACCCACATGCTACTGGAAAAATAAGAACATGGTTTCCTCTGATGACATCGGTAGTTAGATGAATGCGGGCTTCATATTATCTCCCACATAGCAGTCGAAAAAGCGGATAAGATTGTAGAAAAAGTGTCTCAATTGAAACACCATGCAATACATTATAAAAAAAGGCCACTGTGCAACTCAACCCATGGACAATTTCGCTAACTTTTCTAGTTGTAGTTTTTAGATTCCTAGCTATAACTTATATGCAGTTTATGATTGGATTCGTTTTGGTTCAAATTAATCAGTAGTTTAGTCTATAAAACAATCGAGCTAAACGATGACATGTACTGATTAGAGTTGAAACACGAAGTAAGATTCTTTTGATTAGTTTAAATGGGTTAGGACCTTTGCATATTTTCAAATTTAGGGTCTATGGATCACGACGGAATGAATAAAAACACATATAAATTTAGGGTCTATTTTATCCATTTTATAATCTTTCAAAGCCTAAACCCAAGCCAAGACAAATCCATTTGATTTCTTTCTCTTTTTTTTCTAAGCTCACTTTCTTTTTAAGGTACGACATATATTCAATTCTTGTTAAATATATGTATAAACAATCTTGTATCTCATTGGTTAAGTTCTTATATTGATATTCGATAAGTCACATGTTTAAATTCCCACTGTTTCAATTATTTTTTTCAATTTTTATCATTCTCATAACCTATAAATAAGACCTTTCATTTTATCTTCCTTTTAACACCCAAAATAATTAAAATGGTTATGAGCAATAATTTATTAGAGTTATGATGGCCATAAATCTTTTTTATATGTCACTCCTTTTTTTTATTCACCACACATTTCTATCATTTTTCATCTCCCTCTTCATCTAGATTTCTCGAAAAAAAACATGAAGTTCTCAAAAAGGTCTCGCTAGAATCGCAAGACTATCGGCGGATAGACAAGCCCGATGACAATACCGGCTTGTGTATGTAAGTCCTCTTCATTTCTTCTCCTCCTCTCGCTGAATCATCCTCATCTTGTCATGTTTCCACTGATTTCCATACTTGCTCACTTCGTCTCTAAACTCCTTATTTAGAAAACACATAAAATAAATAGATAACCTAATAGTTAATTGTTTTGTAAACTTATTTATCTTCATGAATATGATACATTTTTAATTAGTAGTGATTATCTTATTTCATGTTTTAATAGTTATGAAAATATGTGACTCGTATCATCCTATATTGCATACCATCATATAACATGATCGTTTATTCAAAACAAAGAAAAGTGTTTAATAATTTTTGTATAGAACCTTTATTAATCTTTTATATCGATTTTAGTATATATATCATGAATGATTCGTATACTTGTCCGTATGCCTTTCATAATTTATTGCTCGTTATTTTTATTTTATTTATATTTATATTTAGTTTTAAAAGAAAACGAGATTTCAAATAAATACCATGACCTTGTCCAACTTAAATACCACTTTGAAGAAATATTTTTACCTTCAAAATATTTTTTAGAAAATCAATCTTGACTTATGGACATTCTAGAAAATTTTTATTATATACTAGATAGAATTTCGGGTCTACAGTAAAAATTTCATATCAAACCGAATAACGGTTTAGGGGTTACGCGGTTTTTATTCACTGTTTTTAAAACCAGAAAACTGTCAATAAGGGTCTTTTTCGAGAGATCATAACTCTATAATCGTTGATCCAAATTAAGTGTCTTTAGATTCTTTATCTACATCGAAAGATATAGATTTTCTTAGTTTTAAGTTTTACTGAAAATCGACGTAAAATACAGAAAACTGCGTTACAATATTAAACGACGAATCTGGACGGAATTTGTCTTGATTCGCACACTATTTTTAAATAGGACATAACTCGAACTCCCGATATCCGTTCATGAAAAACTTTAGATATGTAGATGCACAATTGATAGAAATATAATTTTATGTATACTAGATTACTTAGAAATACATGAAACAACCCGATATAGGCTTTGCAATATAACATGTAGTTGCTGTCCAGAAATCTGAATTTATGTTTTAAACGCTGATATTAAAATGATCATAACTAGAGTTTTAGAAATCCAAATCACGTTAATCTTGGTGTTTCAGATAAGTACATCAAAATACCTACAATTTTCAAATAATCTTCGTAATATGAAATCTGATGAAAATTGACCCAAACTCTGTTTTAAAAATATATGACGGTGCTGAACAGATTCTGATCTGTTTTGCTCGACGATACGAAAACAGGTATATCTCCCAAACCAGTAGTCATATTTAGGCGATACCAAAACTCACGTGTACACAACACTTAAATCTATATTTATGTTTATGTTCCGAAATTGATTGACTTGATTGATGTAACACTTTAGAAATGCGGTTAGTGTTACTTAAGCGTTAATGCGGGTTTTTAGGGAAAAGTTTACCAAATAGGTTTCCTCACATTTTATAACAATTAATTAATATTTTATTATTATTTGTTATGGCTGGCGCACACACGTGCACGTAATTGTGAGGGTTAGTTAGTGTTAATTTGTTAAGTGGCCATGACACCTTAAGCAATCTATACCTTGATCTAACCTTGTCTTAACCTTAAGCCTAGAATTTTGATGTTAGAAATATCTAGTTTGGATGATAGAGATGTGGCAAGTGAGTCATGAGCATTAATTGTTGGCATTAATGAGGTGGGGGGGGGGAGAGTGTAAGCTAGATATTCACCCTACACTCACCCCTTTTCATTGTTTTCTCTCTCACTCTCTCATTTTCTCTTTTCCCTCAACCCCAAAATGAACCCTCACTACCCATCACAAAAGCTTTGCTAAACTTCATAAAATTCATGGAAAACACTTCTAATATCTTGATTTAGCCACTTGGTTGCCTTGAAGCTTGGAAAGCTAGGATTTTTGAGCAAGAGTGGCTAGGTAATGACCTCAAACTGATATTTAGGAGTTATATTGTTGTGTTACCTTGTTGTTATGGATTAGAACACTAAAGGTAGAATTTTGTGCAAAAATCATATTTTTAGTGTCAACTTTGAGTCTTTGAGATCTGCTGTAGAACCAGGTATTTTCTGGAAAAGTTCCCATCACAATGACATAGTGTTGAGGTATAGAACCTACCATAAAAACATGAGACCACCCCTTAATATTTGGGCCGCAAATTTAATGGTTCTGGCCGCAAATTGCGGCCAGAGTGGGGGCTGGGGTGTTGGGGTTTGGGCGTAGGGTCTCTGTGGTTGTTTGTGGTCTCGTGGTACTTGTAACTTTTATCAATATTTAGTGTATCAAAATCTGGGACCACTTTGCTATATTCTAGTGTTTTGGGTACGCGTGTTACGTTATCCGACACGGTTCGTGATCTGGTGTGCTGCTACACTTGGGCTGGTGTTGGTGTGTCGTCACGCACATTAGCCGTTAGACGAACACTTGTGGGTCGGATTGGAGTTGGTGCGTTGGTCAAACATCTTGTGTACGTGATATTGATCGATTTCTGAGATTTGCACTGGTTATATTTTGTGTTAATAGGATCGTAGGCGGGGACTTCGCACGCTGCGGAGAAAGGGAAGAAGGTGATTGGATTTACCTAGCCCGCGACTGTCGGTAAGTAGATTTAACATCTACGGGGAATTCGCCCGCATGGCGTTATGCGTCAGGGCTAGATATGATATGATATTAGCCGCATGTTTATATTGCACATATAGAGATTGTGCATAAAACTCCATTGCATATTATTACTTGTTGTGCTTGGACTTGTACCCTTTGAACACCGCACTATTATTGATGGTTCATGTTACACGAGCACTGATTGTATGCCACTCACACCGTCGATAATTGCCATAACACGCATAACTCATATACATACGAGATATAGTTGACACTTATACGTACGTGATATTGTATGGTTAAGGATATTGAGACATTGATTCATATTCCATTATGGATATGACATATAGCATACCTGTATACCTACATGCTTACACATATGCCTTGCCATGACTACATGCTAGCTACATATACCTGGAGGGTATTGTGTCATTATTGACATGTATATACACATACCTAGCTTGATATAGCTACACATATACCTGGAGGGTATTATATCATTATTGATATGTAGATACACATATCTTGCTATACCGACATGGTTACGCATACCTGGCTATAGCTACATGTTCACCTTTATATGATGTTGCGTTGGATTTCGGAGAAATCAGGAACCGCGTGATATATTTAATAACATGTTGCAGTTAAATAGCGGTTTTTCCTATATATGCTTATATTACTGTTTCATGTTGCATATATTATATTTCATGGATTTCGCATTGATATATGGATTTCATATGATGTTTCTAGATGTTTTACTCCTGTGTATATATATCAGTGGTATGGGACGCTGATATATATACATATATATATATATATATATCAGTGGTATGGGACGTTATATATATACACCTAATATATATATATATATATATATATATATATATATATATATATATATATATATATATCGGTGGTATGAGACGCTGTTATATATGTATACCTATGATATATATCATCATAATTATCTGTGCATGTATTCTTATTCATTGCGATATGAGGGGCCGATGTGGCCGATGTGCCCGCCGTTTTGAGGAGGAAATTTGGGGTTTTAGATTGTCTTAATGGACACTGGTTCGCCACGATGAGAATTCCGTGAGGATGATATGTTTTATCCCATATTCCGTATTTATTTGATATGCACTTGCTTCATGTATTAGTAGTACATGATAGAGTACTTTTCATGACTGTTGCATATACATATTGTCATACTTATGTTATCAGATTACATGTGATAGATTATCGCTGTTAGTACATACTTGCGATTAATGTATGATGTTATTTACTATTCACGAGTTGGCAATTCACCCCCGTTGTGCCGCAGGGTTTTTCAGGTCTGATCATCAGAGTGGTCGCGGCAGGCGTCTTATTATCTCTACTTTTGCGGATACCGCTACGATTGGCTGTGAAGCCGTTTGCTATAGGTGGGTTGCTGTTATCCGATGATGTACATTGTATATTTCTTGTATCTAGTACTCTTCATCTACCACCTTCATGTATTGACTTAGAGACGAGTTGTGAGGATCGATGTTGTTTATTCTTATGACTCTGGTTGACGTGCTTGTGTGAGCCGGCCTTTATATATGTGGATTATTTCATTTCTTCGCTACAGCGTCGTATATCTGTTGTGGTGGTTGTTTCCGCCGTTGGGCGAGATTTGCTCCCGTTTGGGGATATTTTACTTTTTCTTATGTTTGTACCCATTTCGGGGCTAGCTTTTACAAAGGAGGTGCTGCTGAAATTTTTATGAAAAACAAACTTAAGTTTAAAGTTTTGCATCGAGATTTTTAAAAGTGATCTATCTTTCTTTCTTGTAATGGTTTATATTGCTGGGTTTTTCGGCTTACTTAATTGCGTTACGCATGTTGACGTTACGTAGTTTAAGTGCCTGTCATGTGCCCAATTTTAGGTCGTGACAAAGTTGGTATCAGAGCGCTAGGTTTTACCTTTCGGAGTGTAGCATGACCTTGGTATGATGGAGTAGGTAGTTTAAGCAGAGTAACATAGCGTGCGTATGTTCCGCGGCATACTTACGACACGGTGCTCCGCCTAAGTGACCTTAGAACTTATTGCTTGAAATTCCTTCCGTGATATATATATCCTTGTGATCCGACTTTTGTGTCCTTATCGAATCCTGTTTCCATTTCCAGCCTTTATGCCACCGAAGACTACGATGGCGCAGAGAGCGGCCGTGAGGGCTGAGGTCAGAGTTGACTCGTCTGAGATGAGGACTGACCAGGACGGTACGCCCGTTGTGCAGGAGCAGATTGTTCTACCTTCGTCAGACCATATGGCTATGCTAGGGGCTGGTATGCAGGATTTGCGCCAGATGATGGGGTCGTTAGTTGAGGTCATTCGAGCGCAGGGGCAGGCGGTTGTTCCACCCGTTACGGGGACCGTGTTGGTGCCTACTGTTCAGACGGTTGTACCTGCAGCTACGGAGGTAATCACCATATCGTTATCCGAGTTCATAAGGCTGAGACCTCCGGTTTTCACTAGCACCAATGCAGCTAAGGATCCGCAGTCGTTTATCGACCAGATGGCCAGGATATGTCGTTCGCTTAGATGCTCCGACGCGAGATGGGTGGAGTTCATGAGCTTTCGTTTGGAGGGTCTGGCCCAGAAGTGGTGCAAGTCCTTATAGAAGGATAGAGCCGCATGTCTTTCTCATATAACCTGGGCTGAGTTCGTGACGGTGTTTCTTGCGCATTTTCTTCCGCTGAGCGTCAGGAATGCTCGAGCGCGGATTCGAGTCGTTACGCCAGACTCAGGGTATGCCGATGGCCGAGTATGATGTGATATTTACTGAGCTGTCTATGTATGCTCCGTATTTGGTAGCTACGGAGGAGATGCGGGTCAAGAAGTTTGTTCGAGGCCTGCTTACCTATTTGTTCCTCGCTATCAGCGTTCAGCATTGCGACACCTATGCAGCAGCGGTGGACGCAGCCCTGTTGGTTGAGGAGCGTCTTTCTGAGGCGTCGGTTGCTCCGGAACCAAAGAGGGTTCGTACTGGTGATTCAGCAGGGAGGCGGGCGTTTAGACGTCATGACTATTCCCGTTCATATACTGGGGGTAGTGGAGGTCCGGGACGAGGACGGCTTTTTAGCTCTTATTCTCAGGGGAGTCAGCGGTTTTCACCTGGATGTTACCGGTGCGGGAGTTTGGGTCATCGGGTTCGAGATTGTACTGACCCACGTGAGCGCGGGGCAGCTGTACCGCAGGTTACCTTACCACCTTCTCCACCGCAGAGGGCGTTTCCCCTTATGCCTGTTGTTGCTCCAGGTCAGACTCTTGTGCAGAGAGGTCGAGGACGCGGTGGTTTTATGCCGAGAGGGCGGGGTGGTAGAGGCAGAGGTCAGCCAATCGCCGGTAGAGGACAGGCTCGGGTGTTTGCCTTGACTCATCAGGACACGCATGCGTCCAATGCAGTGGTTTCAGGTACTCTTTCTGTATGTTCTTTTGAGGCTCATGTTTTGTTTGATCCGGGATCTACGCATTCGTATGTTTCTATGCATTTCGTGTCGAGTTTGGGCCGAGAGTCGTGTTTGCTAGATCAGTCGCTTGTTGTGATTACACCTGTTGGCGATTCTTTTGTCGCGCGTTATGTGTTTCGGTCGTGTGCCGTTCAGATTGTAGATAGAGAGTCGTCCGTCAATTTGATCCTTCTAGATATGTTGGACTTTGATGTTCTCCTTGGCATGGACTGGTTGGCAGCTTATTATGCGTCGGTGGACTGCCGTGAGAAGACGGTCAGTTTCAGTTTTCCGGGCGAGTCTGTTCGGGTTGTGCAGGGGGACCGTGATGCCGCCCCTTACAGTTTGATTTTTGCCCTTTGCGCTAGTCGGCTTTTGAGGAGGGGATGCCGGGGATTCTTGGCTTTCATTTGTGATACTGGGGCCACTGTAGGGTCGTTGGACCGGGTTTCTATCGTGCGAGAGTTTCCCGACGTTTTTCCCGATGAGTTACCTGGTTTGCCGCCAGGGCGCGATATTGAGTTTTACATTGATTTGATTCCTGGCACGGGGCCTATTTCTATACCGCCTTACTAGATGGCTCCGGCGGAGTTTCGAGAGCTCAAAGATCAATTGCAAGAGTTGCTTGATAAGGGACTTGTGCATCCGAGTGTTTCGCCGTGGGGAGCTCCTGTTCTGTTCGTCAAGAAGAAGGACGGCAGTTTGAGATTGTGTATCGATTATCGTCAATTGAACCGAGTTACGGTGCGAAACATGTATCCATTACCTCGCATTGACGATTTGTTTGATCAGCTCCAGGGTGCGAAACATTTTTGTAAGATTGATTTGCGTTCGGGTTATCATCAGTTGCGGGTTCGGAATGATGACATTCCGAAGACTGCTTTTCGTACACGCTACGGGCATTATGAGTTTCTGGTGATGTCGTTCGGACTCACCAATGCCCTAGCAGCGTTCATGGATCTGATGAACCGGATTTTCAGGCTATTCCTCGACCAGTTTATTATTGTGTTTATTTATGACATTCTGGTCTACTTTAGGAGTCGAGAGGAGCACGAGCAGCACGAGCAGCACTTGAGGATTGCTTTGCAGACATTGAGAGAGCACCAGCTGTATGCTAAGTTCTCAAAGTGCGCATTTTGGCTTGATAAAGTTAACTTCCTGGGTCATGTGGTGACGGGAGACGGTGTTCTTGTGGACCCGAGGAAGATCGAGGCTGTGCAGCTTTGGCCCAGACATGTATCCATGACAGAGGTCCGCAGCTTATTGGGCTTAGCTGGTTATTACCGTCGTTTTGTGCAGGATTTTTTGAGTATTGCTGCACCGCTGACCAGACTGACCCGAAAGGGGGCTCCTTTTCTTTGGACTGATGCGTGCGAGCAGAGTTTTCGGCAGTTGAAGACTCGGTTGACGACTGCACCCGTTCTATCTTTGCCTTCTGGATCAGGTGGCTTTGTAGTTTACTGTGATGCGTCTCGAGTGGGACTCGGGTGTGTGCTGATGCAGCATGATAGAGTGATTGCTTATGCTTCTAGGCAGCTGAAGAAGCACGAGCAGAATTATCCCACTCACGATCTTGAGATGGCTGCGGTGGTCTTTGCGTTGAAGATTTGGAGACACTACTTGTATGGGGAGTCATGTCAGATTTTCACGGACCACAAGAGCTTGAAGTACATCTTCCAGCAACGGGATCTAAATCTGAGACAGTGCCGGTGGATGGAGCTTGTGAAGGATTATGATTGCGAGATCCTTTATCACCCGGGTAAGGCGAATGTGGTAGTTGACGCTTTGAGTCGTAGGCCCAAGGGTAGCTTGTCTCAGTTGAGCACAGTTTAGAGGCAGTCTTCTGCGGATTGGCAGACCTTGTGCGATAGTAGAGTACAGTTTGAGTTCACTTCTACTGGGGGATTGCTTGCTCATGTCGCGCCCGTCCGTTTATTTTGGATCGTATCCGTGAGGCGCAACCCAGTGATGCCCGTTTGGTTGAGATTCTTGAGCTTGTTCGACAGGGTACAATTTCGGAGTTCATGATTGATGACCGGGGTGTGCTACGTTGCGGGACTCGCTTGTGTGTACCCGATATTGATGGGTTGAGACGCGAGATCCTAGAGCAGGCACATCGGTCAGCCTTTAGCGTTCATCCAGGTTCCACCAAGATGTACCGTGACTTGAGAGACATTTACTGGTGGGAAGGGATGAAGCGCGATGTTTCAGATTTCGTTTCGAGGTGCCTGACTTGTCAGCAACTCAAGGCTGAGCATCAGAGGCCGGCTGGAGAGTTGCAGCCTTTACTCGTTCCTGAGTGGAAATGGGAGCAGATTTCCATGGACTTTGTTGTGGGTCTACCCAGGACCAGTCGGGGGTATGACTCCATTTGGGTGATTGTTGACCGGTTGACCAAAGCGGCTCACTTCCTTCCAGTGAAGACCACTTTCGGTTATGCTCGGTATGCTCAGTTGTATATAGATGAGATTGTGCGTTTGCACGGTGTTCCCACATGCATTGTATCCGACAGGGGCACCCAGTTTACTAGCCGTCTTTAGCAAAAGCTTCAGGGAACTTTGGGTACCCGGTTGAGTTTTAGCACCGCTTTCCATCCGCAGACCGATGGTCAGTCAGAGCGGACAATACAGACTCTGGAGGATATGCTTCATGCGTGTGTGCTTGATTTTGGTGGCAGTTGGGATCGTCACTTACCGTTGATTGAGTTCTCCTACAACAACAACTTTCAGGAGACTATTCAGATGACACCTTTCGAGGCTTGTATGGTAGGAAGTGTCGATCGCCAGTCTGTTGGACCGAACTCAGTGAGAGTAGGGTTTTGGGACCCCAGCTAGTTCAGGAGACTACGGAGAAGATCCAGCTGATTCAGGACAGGATGAGAGTAGCCCAGAGCAGACAGAAGTCATATGCCGACCGTCGTCGTCGCAGACTTGAGTTTGCAGTGGGGGATCATGTATTCCTGCGGATTTCTCCGATGAAGTGCGTAATGAGATTTGGGAGAAAGGGGAAGCTTAGTCCCCGATTTATAGGCCCCTTCGAGATTCTTGAGCGAGTTGGTACCGTTGCTTATTGTTTGGCGCTCCCGCACAGTTTTCCGGATGTTCACCCCGTGTTCCATGTGTCGATACTTCGTAGATACTTTCATGATCCTTCTCACATGATTCAGTACGAGACCGTTCAGCTTGAGCGCGATCTTTCGTTCGCCGAGCAGCCGGTAGTTATTTTGGATCGGCAGGTGAAGAAAATCGGTCAAAGATCTTGCCATCTGTGAAGGTTCTTTGGCGTAGCCCGACTAGTGAGGAGATCACTTGGGAGGCCGAGAGTGAGATGCGGAAGAATTTTCCTCATCTCTTTGAAGGTACACTTGTATGAAATTTTAATTCGGGGACGAATTTTCTTTAAGGTGGGGAGATTGTAACACTTTAGAAATGCGGTTAGTGTTACTTAAGCGTTAATGCGGGTTTTTGGGAAAAATTTACCAAATCGGTTTCCTCACATTTTATAACAATTAATTAATATTTTATTATTATTTGTTATGGCTGGCGCACACACGTGCACGTAATTGTGAGGGTTAGTTAGTGTTAATTAGTTAAGTGGCCATGATACCTTAAGCAATCTATACCATGATCTAATCTTGTCTTAACCTTACGCCTAGAATTTTGGTGTTAGAAATATCTAGTTTGGATGAGAGAGAGGTGGCAAGTGAGTCATGAGCATTAATTGTGGGCATTAATGAGGTGAGGGGGAAAGTGAGTGTAAGCTAGATATTCACCTTACACTCACCCCTCTTCATTATTTTCTCTCTCACTCTCTCTTTCTCTCTAACCCTCTCATTTTCTCTTTTCCCTCAACCCCAAAATGAACCCTCACTACCCATCACAAAAGCTTTGCTAAACTTCACAAAATCCATGGAAAACACTTCTAATATCTTGATTTAGCCACTTGGTTGCCTTGGAGCTTGGAAAGCTAGGATTTTTGAGCACGGGTGGCTAGGTAATGACCTCAAACTGATATTTAGGAGTTATATTGTTGTGTTGCCTTGTTGTTATGGATTAGAACACTAAAGGTAGCATTTTGTGCAAAAATCGTATTTTTAGTGTCAACTTTGAGTCTCTGAGATCTGCTGTAGAACCAGGTATTTTCTGGAAAAGTTCCCATCACAGTGACATAGTGTTGAGGTATAGAACCTACCATAAAAACATGAGACCACCCCTTAATGTTTGGGCCTCAAATTTAATGGTTCTGGCCGCAAATTGCGGCCAGAGTGGGGGCTGGGGTGTTGGGGTTTGGGCGTAGGGTCTCTGTGGTTATTTGTGGTCTCGTGGTACTTGTAACTTTCATCAATATTTAGTGTATCAAAATCTGGGACCGCTTTGCTATATTCTAGTGTTTTGGGTACGCGTGTTACGTTATCCGACACGATTCGTGATCTGGTGTGCTACTACACTTGGGCTGGTGTTGGTGTGTCGTCACGCAGTTAGCCGTTAAACGAATACTTGTGGGTCGGATTGGAGTTGGTGCGTTGGTCAAACGTCTTGTGTACGTGATATTGATCGATTTCTGAGATTTGCACTGGTTATGTTTTGTGTTAATAGGATCGCAGGCGGGGACTTCAGACGCTGCGAAGAAAGGGAAGTAGGTGATTGGATTTACCTAGCCCGCGACTGTCGGTGAGTAGATTTAACATCTACGGGGAATTCGCCCGCATGGAGTTATGCATCAGGGCTAGATATGATATGATATTAGCCGCATGTTTATATTGCAATATAGAGATTGTGCATAAAACTTCATTGCATATTATTACTTGTTATGCTTAGACTTGTACCCTTTGGACACCGCACTATTATTGACGGTTCATGTTGCACGAGCACTGATTGTATGCCACTCACACCGTCGATAATTGCCATGACACGCACAACTCATATACATACGAGATATAGCTGACACCTATACATACGTGATATTGTATGGTTAGGGACATTGAGACATTGATTTATATTTCATTGTGCATATGACATATAGCATACCTGTATATCTACATGCTTACACAAATGCCTTGCCATGACTACATGCTAGCTACATATACCTGGAGGGTATTGTGTCATTATTAACATGTATATACACATATCTAGCTTGATATAGCTACACATATCCCTGGAGGGTATTACATCATTATTGATAGGTAGATACACATATCTTGCTATACCGACATGGTTACGCATACCTGGCTATAGCTACATGTTCACTTTTATATGATGTTGCGTTGGATTTCGGAGAAATTAGGAACCACATGATATATTTAATAACATATTGCAGTTAAAAAGCGGTTTTTCCTATATATGCTTATATTACTGTTTCATGTTGCATATATTATATTTCATGGATTTCGCGTTGATATATAGATTTCATATGATGTTTCTGGATGTTTTACTCCTGTGTGTATATATCAGTGGTATGGGACGCTGATACACACACACACACATGTATATATTTATCAGTGGTATGGGACGCTGTTATATATGTACACCTATAATATATATATATATATATATATATATATATATATATATCAGCGGTATGGGACGCTGTTATATATGTGTACCTATAATATATATCATCATAATGATCTGTGCATGTATTCTTATTCATTGCGATATGAGGGGCTGATGTGCCCGATATTAGAAGTCGATGTGCCCGAAATGAGGGGCCGGTGTGCCCGATATGAGGGCCGATATGGGGGCCGTTTTGAGGAGGAAATTTGGGGTTTTAAATTGTCTTGATGGACACTGGTTCGCCACGATGAGGATTCTATGAGGATGACATGTTTTATCCTATACTCCGCATTTATTTGATATGCACTTGCTTCATGTATTAGTAGTACCTGATAGAGTACCTTTTATGACTGTTGCATATACATATTGTCATACTTATGCTATCAGACTACATATGATAGATTATCGCTGTTAGTACATACTTGCGATTATTGTATGATGTTATTTACTATTCATGAGTTGGCAACTCACCCCTGTTGTGCCGCAGGGTTTTTCAGGTCTGATCATCAGAGTGGTCGCGGCAGGGCGTCTTATTATCTCTACTTTTGCGGATACCGCTGCGATTGACTGTGAAGCCGTTTGCTATAGGTGGGTTGCGGTTATCCTATGATGTACATCGTATATTTCTTGTATCTAGTACTCTCCATTTACCACCTTCATGTATTGACTTAGAAACGAGTTGTGAGGATCGATATTGTTTATTCTTATGACTCTGGTTGTCGTGCTTATGTGAGCCGGCCTTTATATATGTGGATTATTTCATTTCTTCGCTACGGCGTCGTATATCTGTTGTGGTGGTTGTTTCCGCCGTTGGGCGAGATTTGCTCCCGTTTAGGGATATTTTACTTTTTCTTATGTTTGTACCCGTTTTGGGGCTAGCTTTTACAAAGGAGGTGCTGCCGAAATATTTATGAAAAAAAACTTAAGTTTAAAGTTTTGCATCGAGATTTTTAAAAGTGATCTATCTTTTTTTCTTGTAATGGTTTAGATTGCTGGGTTTTTCGGTTTACTTAATTGCGTTACGCCTGTTGACATTACGTAGTTTAAGTACCGGTCATGCGCCCACTTTTGGGTCATGACAATTGATCAGTCGTACACAACACTTATTTAAATATTATTTTTGGTCGTTATTTGTATATTTATCTCATATCATGTTCTGTGATTGCTTATTTATTTTTGTCTATATGACTTGTGATTAAACCATTATATGCTAGAATTTACTTGATCTTGACACGACTCAATCATAAATACTTGAACCCAATATATACACTTGAACCAACTTGACTCGAACCATGAATACAATTAGCATGATTTGTACTTGACATGACTACATGAACTCAATTTTTAAAACTTGACATCATACATCACCTTTTGTATTCATATATTCGATCAAGACTCATAACATTAATCATAGACTAATATACACGGGGTGTTGGGGTTGTTTAAGTATGAATCAGACGAAATCTTATGAGTCCCATTATTATAAATAACGTTGCTGTGATATCGGGTTGAAACGGTACAAATAACGTTATTGTGGTACCGAGCTGAAACGGTACATCACGAATTCATGAATGAGGGCCCGTATTTCCAAGCCCCTAGATGATAGCCCGTTGGGTTTGGAATAATTCAATAACAACTGAAGTCCTGCTATTTTGGGCCCATGATTTCTTGCCCCTGGACGATAGCCTTGGGTTCGAAAATACTCTTGAGATTGATTGATATTCACACTTGAACTGACGTTATGACATATTACCTTGTAGAGACCTCTTAAGACACGGATATCCACTTCATGTTCACTATACCTACACTCCATGGCCCTGTTATACTTATTTGCCATGCTGACACAGTTTCCATATACATTACCATACTTGTTCACATATTACAATTTCCATTTATACTATATCACATATCATCTTGCACTCAATTTATATATTACATATCTCTATTGGGACTTACTGAGAGCAAGTTCGCTGACGGGCATTCCATATATCTTTTGTTTCTTAGAATGTTCGTCGGATGACTTAGGATCAAAGGAGGTGGAAGTGATCGCAGAGAATTACAACCAGTTCACACCTGAAGCAGATCATTAGTTTTCTTTCCCGCTTTTCTTTTTCAGTAAGTTACATGTTTAAACACTTTCTTTTTATATTCAGACTTCTTATATCAGTTAAACTCTATAAAGTTGAGAATGTAAATATATAAAGTGGTTAGATTCTAGTTGATATAAACCTAGTAATATTTATACATGATATTTTAATGTAATATTGAAATTGTATTGAACTTGGATGGTAGTTTTATGAAATTGGTGATTCTTCTATTGGATTTTGGAAACATGGAATATTTTATATATTTAAAATAGATATTTTGATAATATTTACATATATAATTATTTATAAATATATAATTTTATTTATTATTAAGGCGGCTAGGGTGGACGAGTAGATAGCGAAGGGCATGTGCGAAAGAGCACACCATCGAAGAAATGCCTATTTAAGCGAGCCTCTCCTCCTGTTGGTGGATGCTCTCTTCCCACTTCTCTCCGTGGCGTAGGGTCACTGGGAAGGATAGAGATAGGGTCCATTGAAAGCAAAGCCAGGACGAGAAGGGCCTGAAGGAGCGTTTCGTTCAGGCCGGCAGGAGGGCCCCAGGCATAAGTAACAAATAGATATGACAGTCCTATGCCTTCACTGATAGGGAAAGGGAACAGGCACAAGTATACAAGTGGTACAGTGCAATGGATCAAGTCGTTAGCGAAACGAGCCCAAAGGCGCCGGAGGATGAGTCCTCCATTTGTTTTAGCAACTTATCCCTTGTTTAAGTTGTTGACAGATTGGGCATGTTGTCGCTTACGACTTGGCA
Organism: Agapanthus africanus; assembly: GCA_030015575.1. NCBI lineage: Eukaryota > Viridiplantae > Streptophyta > Magnoliopsida > Asparagales > Amaryllidaceae > Agapanthus > Agapanthus africanus. The sequence goes on along the minus strand of JASDDO010000024.1, from coordinate 144,372,993 downwards.
CTAAAGAAGATTCCCTGTGATGGTAGGCCATATTATGTTCCCTTGTCTCCCCTTAGGGGGAGAACTATGGAGGAGTTTATGTGAGACAGCATCATAATTCTCCTATTTCATAGAGTTAGCAAGATCCAGATGACCAGAGTGATCAGCTGCTTGATCAGCTTAAGGGGGAGTTTCGCAGGTTTGTAAAGACATATTATTATCAGTCAGTTTTCATAGCTGAGCTAACTGATTCAGTGGTCTCCCTCTCTCTCTACTTCGAACCAAGACTCTTCTTCAGACTTAGGTTCTCTGGCTTCCATTCTTGCATTGGTCGAAGACAAGCAACCATCGAATTTCACCCTTTTTATCCTCTTGTTTTTCTTAAAATTATAATAAAATTCCATCGGAATTCGAATGCTCCGTGAGGAGGTCTGAATTCCGCCCTACTGGTCAGATGGATGTGCGATAATCCGCACCAACCAAGTCGGATTCCCTACGAATGGGTTGTAAGGACGAGATTTGTATGGAATTTATTAATACACCTTTGAAGAAAATACGGTTTTGTAAGTTTAAGGTATTTTATCGTAATCTGTAAATTTCCACAAATATTGTCCAAAAGTAATATCGTGCTATGTCAAGAATGAGTGTTGTGAGGAGGTAGGTCATTACCTCATTAGTTTTCTATAGGTAATATGATCAGAATAAACAAGCAATGTCGTATGTAAACATGATGGTATTTTACTGTAAAGATGCGATAACAGTTGCAATTCATATTACTTTGATATGAAAATTGTTCTAATGTGTTTATTTATAGTTGTTGAACATTATAAGAAGATATGGTAATTTATTGTTTAATAAAAATTGAATTTTGTAAAGAAAAGAGAATCGGAAGTCGGAATAACTCTGTTTCCGATGAATTTTGAAAAGAAAAAGTTTTAGAATAGCAAACGAGAGGGGAAGAGGGGACTTACTGATTGAAAATAAAGAGAAGAGGTAGGGAAAGAATTTGGAATCGCCGGGAAGTCGTTTCGTCGCCGGATTTGTCCCGAAACATCGCCGGAACCTTGCTCTTTACTAACTCCACTTGCACAACTTTTTGGACTTAGAATTTTTAGAGAGTTTTGGTATGAAAATTCTGAATGAGGAGGGGTGAAATGTAGTGTGGTATTTATAGGGAAAATTAGGATTTAGTGTAATGAATTTGAGAATTAAAATGTGCATTAAAAATGAATTAAAGAGGTGATTTTAATCTCTCTGTTAATTTACAGAGAAATCAAACAGTACTGGGGTAGTGGGGGTAGGCCAAAAGACTAGTGTTAAAGTTTTAGGAAGTATTAGGTATGGGGGGTCCGGCGGTGCTGGTCTTGGAATGCATCTCGTCGGCCCAATACCGATGAGGGAAGCTTGGATTCTTGCACGTGTTGGTGTCGTCTCATATACCTCAGTGTACATGTTTGATTTTGAGTGACTTTTCATTTTACGTGCAGTGCATGTGCAAACTTTTGAGTTTCTAAAAGTTTAAAAGAAAAATCAACAAAAATAATATGTGGCTTGGGGGATTTGAACACAGGTGCTATATTACAACAGTGCAAAACTTTACAAATGAGCTACAAGTATTTTCTTGCTGTTCAAAAGCAAATTTAATTTATAACTTGTGCTCAGACCTAGATATTCCTTTCTGTATTTTGAAAAAAATTTGTACAAAAAGTTTAGGCTTGTTACATTCTACCCTCCTTATAAAAATTTCGTCCTCGAAATTTATAAAAGGAAAGTGTAACAGATTAGTGTTGGTGATGGTGATAGAAATACTGGTATTGCATGAAAAAAATATTTAGAATAATGCAAAAGCTTTGGAAAGATTGAAAAGGTGTGAGAGAAATACCAGGGTTACCTTGGTCAACAGCTTCGGCTTTTACGGCTGTTAAAGTGTAAGCCTGTCACCGGGGTACATTCCTCCTAACTGGAGGCACATTCCTCTGTCCTTGAGGTATGTTTCTCAGTGCCTGTTGGAATTGGTGATTAGGCTTTGCTGGAGGTCCACTTGGAGGTGGAGCTGGAAGAGCAAGTCGAGGTGTAGGAGCCTGGATAGATAGCTGCTAAGGATAGTTGGTGTGTGTTGGAGTTAGGTTGCGTCTATAAGGACATGTTCCAATTCCATGATTAGTGCGCTACAAACTAAGGACAAGCCTTTTGCGCGCTAACAGTCCTTCCGCAAGTGTTCATCTGTAACATTTCAGAAAATATAAAATATTATTTTTGGAATTTAATATTAAAATAATATTTTTTCCCGAAAACTACCCGATTTGCGAAATTGGGGTTTTCGAAAAAGGGTATATATATACCAATAATCGTGAAATAAATGAAAATTAAAATGATTTATTCATTTAATAATATATTTAAAAGATTTGACATTTTTAAATATTATTATATGTAATTTGGATAAAAACCCGATTAGTGTACTGCTAATCGCGATTAAGCCAAATCCGTGTTTCTACAGTTTTTCATGGTTAGTGCACAATGACATGTTACTTGTTATTTCATTTGGGTGTATGCGTTTTGGGTGAGAATAGAAGGGAAAAAGGGTGCAATGATGAGTTAGAGAGAGAGAGGGGACATAATGATGACTTGGAAAGTGAGTGGGTGAGAATAATAGTGAGAAAGAGAGAGGGGGCTGCTGCCCACATTCCCTACCATTTTCCTTTTCCTCTCCTTCATCTTCCTCAAGCTCACTACCCTCCACTTCAAACCCTAGATCCACCTCCAAATAATCCCCAAAAACCTAAACCCCTTTCACAAAAATTAACCCTCATTTCTTCCTCTACACATTAAACCAAGCAAAGTGGAATTTTGATGACGTTGGAAAGCTAGGGTTTTCTTGAGTGGCCTTATTGAGGTATAATTTCTTCCCTTTAGATTAGTTTTGTGAGATATCGTGTTTTGGATGTCGTTTTGTGATGTCGCTGACCTGCTGTGACCCCGAGCATTCACTGGGAAAACAAATAGTGTGGTAATGTTGTACTCGTAACCCTAAGTGACCACCTGAAGAACGAGACCTATCTGGGCGGTTTTGGCCGGCGGCTATTGGGGAAATTCCGGCGACCTCGGGGGTATAGGAGAGTTAGGGTTTGGGTTTTATAGGGTAGTTACCTCAAGGTGTTTAAGGGTGTTTGGTCCTACTAGATTTTTCTGTTGTGAAAATAGGTGGAATCTGAGAACATTTAGGAGTGTTTACATGACCATGGTGACACGTTTCCTGACCTGAGCCATAGATTTGAACCCGACGCATAAGCTTAGGAATTGTTCCGTATCAGTTTTGTGACTTTTAGTGTGCCTATAGGGTATCTGGAGCAACCCATGGAAATTTTGAGAATAGCAAACAATACTAGCGACCAAATTAAGTCACTAGGAGACCACCTTGACCCTCACTAGGAGACCACCTTGACCTGATGAACCCAAACAGAGACCCCTGGGCCGGCGACCTCGGATTTTAGGTGGGAGTGGCCGGCCACTTAGTGAGGGTAGGGATCTAGGTTGGTCCAGTAGGTCATATATACTATATACATCACCCTAAACTTGTTTGCTTAGATTTATTTGACCTGAGTCAAAATCTGGGAACACTTGTGTGTGATTTAGGATATGTTTTCTGTATTTTGAATGATGAGTTTGATATTTGGATTCGTTTTTGGTTGTTGCATGTTTGTACATCGACTACAAGGGTTGTTTGGTTGATTTTGTACGCGTATGCTATAGGTTCTAACCTACAAGCAAGGCGCGTGCCGTTTTGGATTTTAGAACTTGATTTTAATAGCGTTGCGATATGTGTTGTTATTGTAGGTACCATCGCGTGGATTCCGAGGCGACGGAGCGTGACGTCATCGACTTCGGCAAACAAGAACCAAGGTGAGTGGATCTATATCCACGGGGGAAGTCGGGTGGATGGCGTATAGCACCCCCGCAAAGTTTTGGTGGAAACCGATTTGTATCTTATGGTTAAGAAAACCTAGATTAGAAAACTAGTGTTAGGGTTAAATGATAGTTAGTAAAACCATATTAGAAACTAAGGATAGTTAGAAGTGATATAATATGGCTAATATGTGATGACGGTATTTGAGGATGATATTTGACGATACTGCCGTTTAGGGTACTATAGGACTAGATAGTTGACGTAGATGTGCTCCAAACTGAAGAATCGTATGCATCTTTTAAACAGTTACCTTGAGGAACGTTACGGATTTTCAAATGATATCTTTTCTTTAAAAACACCGTAACCCCTATTTTCAAAATTACGATTCGCTTCTTTTAAAAATCTGCTTGTATGGTTCGGGTGTGTATGTTAGATTAGATACTTATAATTAGTAGAGATAAAATGTTTATATAAACTCGACTTGATGTGAGATATGAATGCGATGAAAAAATATGAGACGGATATGATGATATGATGAGTTGATGGTATACGGATGCGAGTCGATTGAGATGAATTATACCCTGTCGGTCCCCTGATATAAGAATATTGCGGATGCGACCTGGGACATAGATATATAGAGACATTTATATATGTTGTGAATCGTGAGTGATAGCCGTACGAGACGTTAGGTCCGTACCCTCTTCGTCTTATAGGATGATAGGATCCCTGATAGCTTAATGCCGCCGTACGATAATTTTCCGTACGTGATGAGTTTGACTTGAGGTTTGATCCATACCCTTGACTAGAGGTTGCCGTACGATGGATTATACCGTACGTGGTGCCGTCAGGCTCGATGCCGATTGATAGGTTCACCGACTCAGACATATGATACTTACGTATACCTTATAGCTTTTAGCTGATGATTTACCTTATGCTGCATTCATGATATTATTATTGCATTGCATATACCTGTGTTAGTACACTTACACCATTATCGATGATGCGTATGTTACACGTACACAGATTTGCCGGTTCACACACTTCATCATCGATAATTGCCATGTCACTACATAGTAGGATTGTTGCATCATGATATGACTCTTTGCATAATGTACTTGCTATAGTTACCTGTGCACTTTATTACGATGTTTCATTTGACTTTGGAGATATTGGGAACCGCAAGACATATTTTCAAAACTGGAAATATTTAAAGGAGCGGTTTTCCCTTAATATGATATATCACTGTTCCATGTTGCATGATATACGGATATGCTTACTTTTCATCATATGTCGCATACATCATGCTTTATGATTTACGCATTGAGATATGCTGTTTTCATGAGATTTCTGGATTTGAGAACCATGGTCATTTTAAAAGAAAGTATGTATTGTTTTAAAAACCCGGTTTCTCTTGATATGATATTTCAGTGCGTCCACCATGTGTTTTCTCGCTCCTGAAAGTGGCATGTGAAACCCGATTCGAGGAGCGGTAGGCACCGTCTGCGGGTACATGGTGGACCCGGTGAGATACCCCGGGGCAAGAAGACTCGTATATATTAGACGGTGAGCCTGGCAGGGGAGCACTACCTACCGGTGATACTATTTGGACTCGGCGGTTATCCGGAGGATACCGACCGGAGTAGCGAGATGGATATGAGGGCCGACCAGAGTGTGCGGCGCCTGAGGGCCGATCTGAGGATGCGGCGCCTGAGATATATGAGGATTTACGTGTCAATGCTGGACACGGTTTTCATGATGTTTCGAGTGTCGATGCTGGACACTCAGGTTCCATGATTTTGAGGTGTCGCGAGGGACACATGTTGACTTATATCCTCGTATTTTCATGCATATGATTTTATGATATTTACATGCATGATGTTGTTGCGTCAGTAGTTGACGCGTGGACTAGATCCACATACATACATACATTGATTTTACTGTTGGATGTCATACACATGCTTATAGACATCGACTACCTTGTTGGCACACATACAGACCCGGTCACCCTAGATATCATAGTATTACCTTTATGATATAATTGACCTAGGAGTCGTTGTTTATTTGATTTCTATCTGTTGATACTCACGAGTTGGCAACTCACCCCCGTTGTGCCACAGTTCTTGCAGGTTGACCGCTTGGATCAGTAGCGGTTTCGCTGGCACACAATTGCATTCGGGTGTTTTGCATTGGTAGGTGGGACACTTGTATCGTACCCACTCTTGTATCTATATTTTATATTGTATCTAGTTAACTCCATCAATCAAAATTTGTAAATTGTATAAATAATGAGACTTAGTGGGATTGTGGTTGCGAGACTTAGAGCGAGGGGTTTTCTGCTACATGTGGTTTTGATGTCTTGCTTATTTCTTTATCTTTTGTGGTGATCTTCGCCGGTGGGCATCGTATACTCATATTTACTGTCTTGCGTGGTTGTGATCCGCCGTTTGGCGAAGAGCTAGCTCCCGCTTGGGGATGCCATTATTCTTATTATGTATTTGTGGTTTTGGATCAAAATATACAAAAGAGGTGCTGCCCAATTTTCAAAAAGACGATACCTATTTTTAAACTTGCATAATCCACTTGCATTTTCAGGTTCCTTTTCTTTGCATTAAGAAAACTTGATTTCATTACACCTTTATTTCAAAACTTCACCTCCTTTATTTTTCTTAAAAGGTTTAGATTTCTAGGTTTCAGCTTACTTGAATTACGTTACGCCTTTAGACGTTGCGTGATTTAAGTGCTGCTCACGAGCTAATATTTCGGGTCGTGACAAAGTTGGTATCAGAGCGTTAGGTTTAACCTTTGTTCGAGTCTATGTTTGACTATGCGGAGTCTAGGGCGGGTGTGTACTTTGGAACCTAGGCTTGACCTTATGGAATTTAGACTTGAACGGGGGGGAGGGGGGTATTAGACCCGAACTTTCGTCTCATAGGCTGATCCTGATTGATGGAGTAGGTAGCTAGAGTAGAGTGATGTACCGTACGTTTGTTCCGCGACATATTTACGATACGATACTCCACTTAAGAAACCTTAGGATGTACATATTTTGAGATCTGTGATTCTCTTCGTATCCTTGATTATACATCCATTTGGGATCCTTGATTTTATTTGTTCCATGATCATACTCTCATTGATGCCGTTCCTTCTTATGATCATATATCCATTCCGGATCTGTCGTTTTCTTTCATGCCGTTGAGCTGCTTCCTTCGATACTCGATTAAGGTTCCTGTCACCATGTTTGAGCGCAGATTGAGCTGCTGCTAGTGTTGCGGTCAGGGCGAGCTCGTCTGGTACGAGGGCCGACCATTGTGTTTTCTGGTGACATGGGAACGTCTCGATGTAGTGTTGTGTTGTGACCTCCTGTTGAGGCGAGTGTTTGGTTTTGCACCGGATGATTGGGCCATCGATAGAGCTGCCAGTTGCAAGAGGACTGCCGATGTACAACATACTCCTAGAGATATTGATGTCGCCTACCGTGCAGACAGATGACCCAGCTGTTGCTGAGATTGATAAGATGTTGCTTCCAGAGCTTACGAGCTGAGATCGCCGGAGCTTCCAGGCAGAAATGCGACAGATGATAGCTAGCCTACCCCGAGTTGAGAGACGAAGGTGATTCGTCAGATTGATGCACCAACGTAGGCCCAGTTGAGTTGAAGATTTCCAGTGTGGAGAGTCTTACTCAGATCTAGAGCAGACCGATCCAGAGATGACCGTCGATGTATCGTCTTTCCTGAAGGATTGAGGCATTGTTTAGCGTGCAGACGAAGGGTATTCACATGTTGTATGGGCGAAGCTAAAAGGTTCGAACGAGTGTCAGAAACCCATTTTCCCCAAGTTTGAAGTGTTCGGAGGAACATGCAGGTAATTCTGTGGACCCTCTAGAAGAATGAAACCCTAACTCGACATGATGACCATGGAACCGCTTTGAACCTTAGGGTTTGTGGCAGTTTAGCAGTGCCATCAGTGAGGCTTGGGTTTGCCCTTCTACGGCTGGTCCAGAGGTGCCGTGGTATGTACCAGATATTTTTAGACTGCGCTCAGGTGTTGAGCCTTCGGGAAATTTTGGGGCCTTGATGACTCGAACGAAAAGTTTGACGTTGTCCAGATACCATGTGATAAGATATCAGCAAGCTGACCAGTTTCGGATAGAGGACCTCACCCAGATGCGTTGTGAGTTGATCGAGAGCGGAGAAGTATAGAGTATTCCTTCGATGGTTGGGACGAGTTCCCGAGGACATGTTCGGCCAGATATCTTCCACAGAGTGATGAAGATACCGAGTTCGTAACTTCAAGTCCATGTGAGAGACTCCGGATTGACCGTGTCCGAGAACAGTGGCAGTACGCAGACAGCACGATGTGACGTCGAAGCGGACGATGATAAAGATGAGTGGAGCCGGAGGTTCATGCACGATGCTGACGAGCTGTTACTACTCCCCGTCGAGATTAGAGATCTGATATGTATACAGAGGCGTTGGGATACGGCCTGTTCCTGAGGGAAGGTGTGCGGAACACGCAGATGTCCAGAAAACGAGAAAAGATTATGCAAGAGTACCAGCCTCCGTACAATTCGGCATAGGCGAGATCGGAAGAGACCTTGAGCTGGATTCCTTCTGGGACACTGCTGCAATGAGATTTGCATCCAGGATCAGATGTGTCACGTGTATTCAGAGAGCCAGAGGCCGACGCCAGTGACGTGCTGCCTTACGAGTGGTCGTGATGATTGACCGGGAGATGATCAGAGAAGTGCCAGAACAGAATCGTCCCCGTTAGCACACCTGACTGGGCCGATGAGCCGATGGATTACGGGATTGGTAAATCCACGGAGAAGATAAGGACCCAGAGACAGAAGACGCCAGACCGTGAGCACGAGGCGAGCGGATATTCTTATTCTGCCGGTTTTAGGCACACCGATTCATTTTTCGACATTGTAGGAGGTGTACCTCATTGTCCTTTGTTGCGAATTGCGTTTGTGATCTGAGTATCATGCTTATATCACTTGGATTTGAGTTTTGATGATTGAGTTTCATGATATAGTGTTCATGCACTTTTTAGTATTTTGATTTGCTTTTGTGCACGCTGATGCACATGGTTGTGAGATTATATGCCACAGTATACCTGATTTGGATTTGGATTGAAAGGTGTTGTATACCGTCGATTTTGATTTTGATACTCGATATTTGTTTTGTGCACCTTGTGCACCTGATTGGATTCTTGCGCATATTTGACGCGCTTGGAGTGGACTTTTGCGCATGTTCGGCGCTTGATATTGGATTTCGTGATTTTGTGCATGTGGGATGCACATGATTTAGATTTTATTCGTGCATGTTGGATGCACCTGATTTGGATTTTCACGCGTGTTGGGCGCACGATATGAGATGCGATTTTGGTGCACACCAGATGCGCTGAATCGGGATTCTTGTGCATATCAGATGCACCCGATGTTGTTGCCGTGCACGCCCGTTGCACTGGACTGATGCTTTTGTGCACACCCGTTGCACGTAGTTTTGGCTTTTGTGCATATTGTGGCACCTGTACTTGGATTTGATTTCCGTGCGCACCAGACGCATATGATTGTCGGATACGCCTTTTGAGCCCGATTTTGCTTTTTGAGCACTTTGTTGTCATGATAGGTACTATATATAGTATATAGTAACCGAACAGGGCTGATCTGAGGACAGTACCTGAGTACTGTGCATACATTAAAAGCTTACCAAGAGGTTTTCAAAGGAGTTATAGTCTCGCTATTTCCTACGTGTCCGTGAGCAACGCAAATGTTTATAAAGGAAAACCTTTTGGGGTATTTTGAAAATGACGGAATGTATATTTAGCAATATATATATATGGACATATATTATTTCCTTACAAATGGACGTCCGTCACTTAGGCCGTGAGTTACGCATCACACGGCGATTTAGAAAGATTTTTTCATGAGTTTTATTTAGTTCCTGAAAGTTTTCCAAAGATGCGTACTATACACGTATTATGGTATTTGACTAGTGTATTTTGGATTTTAGTAGTAGATTTCGAGATCTGTATCTCTATTGTAGCTCCGAGGATATGCGTGCAAATCCGATGATTTTCGTGACGCTTGACGGAGTTCGATTTGAGTTTTGTACTCGTTTTCCTGCGCACTTGCCGCGCTGTGGTGTTTCTGTATCTTCCGTGATTTCGGAGCCCCGTTGATTTGAGCTGATTATTGAAATGTTTTAGATTTTTAGTGTTTAAATTTAAAATTCGGGGACCGAATTTCTTTAAGGGGGAAGATTGTAACATTTCAGAAAATATAAAATATTATTTTTGGAATTTAATATTAAAATAATATTTTTTCCCGAAAACTGCCCGATTTGCGAAATTGGTGTTTTCGAAAATGGGTATATATATATACCAATAATCGTGAAATAAATGAAAATTAAAATGATTTATTCATTTAATAATATATTTAAAAGATTTGGCATTTTTAAATATTATTATATGTCATTTGGATAAAAACCTGATTAGTGCACTGCTAATCAAGATTAAGCCAAATCCGTGTTTCTACAGTTTTTCATGGCTGGTGCACCATGACATGTTACATGTTATTTCAATTGTGTTATTTCATTTGGGTGTATGTGTTTTTGGTGAGAATAGAAGGGAAAAAGGGTATAATGATGAGTTGGGGAGAGAGAGGGGACATAATGATGACTTGGAAAGTGAGTGGGTGAGAATAATAGTGAGAAAGAGAGAGGGAGGCTGCTGCCCACATTCCCCACCATTTTACTTTTCCTCTCCTTCATCTTCCTCAAGCTCACTACCCTCCACTTCAAACCCTAGATCCACCTCCAAATAATCCCCAAAAACCTAAACCCCTTTCTAAAAAATTAACCCCCATCTCTTCCTCTACACATTGAACCAAGCAAAGTGGAATTTTGATGACGTTGGGAAGCTAGGGTTTTATTGAGTGGCCTTATTGAGGTATAATTTCTTCCCTTTAGATTAGTTTTGTGAGATATCGTGTTTTGGATGTCGTTTTGTGATGTCGCTGACCTGCTGTGACTCCGAGCATTCACTGGGAAAACAAACAGTGTGGTAATGTTGTACTCGTAACCCTAAGTGACCATATGAAGAACGAGACCTATCTGGGCGGTTTTGGCCGGCGGCTATTGGGGAAATTCCGGCGACCTCGGGTGTATAGGAGAGTTAGGGTTTGGGTTTTATAGGGTAGTTACCTCAAGGTGTTTAAGGGTGTTTGGTCCTACTAGATTTTTCTGTTGTGAAAATAGGTGGAATCTGAGAACATTTAGGAGTGTTTACATGACCATGGTGACACGTTTCCTGACCTGAGCCATAGATTTGAACCCGATGCACGACCTTAGGAATTTTTCCGTATCAGTTTTGTGACTTTTAGTGTGCCTATAGGGTATCTGGAGCAACCCATGGAAATTTTGAGAGTAGCAAACAATACTAGCGACCAAATTAAGTCACTAGGAGACCACCTTGACCTGATGAACCCAAACAGAGACCCCTGGGCCGGCGCCCTCGGATTTTAGGTGGGAGTGGCCGGCCACTTAGTGAGGGTAGGGATCTAGGTTGGTCCAGTAGGTCATATATACTATATACATCACCCTAAACTTGTTTGCTTAGATTTTTTTGACCTGAGTCAAAATCTGGGAACACTTGTGTGTGATTTAGGATATGTTTTCCGTATTTTGAATGATGAGTTTTGATATTTGGATTCATTTTTGGTTGTCGCATGTTTGTACATCGACAACAAGGGTTGTTTGGTTGATTTTGTACGTATATGCTATAGGTTCTAACCTACGAGCAAGGCGCGTGCCGTTTTGGATTTTAGAACTTGATTTTAATAGCGTTGCGATATGTGTTGTTATTGTAGGTACCTTCGCGTGGATTCCGAGTCAACGGAACGTGGCGTCATCGACTTCGGCAAAAAAGAACCAAGGTGAGTGGATCTATATCCACGGGGGAAGTCGGGTGGATGGCGTATAACACCCCCGCAAAGTTTTGGTGGAAACCGATTTGTAGCTTATGGTTAAGAAAACCTAGATTAGGAAACTAGGGTTAGGGTTAAATGATAGTTAGTAAAACCATATTAGAAACTACGGATAGTTAGAAGTGATATAATACGGCTAATATGTGATGACGGTATTTGAGGATGATATTTGACGATACTGCCGTTTAGGGTACTATAGGACTAGATAGTCGACGTAGATGTGCCATCCGAACCATACATATCCAAACTGAAGAATCATATGCATCTTTTAAACAGTTACCTTGAGGAACGTTACAGATTTTCAAATGATATCTTTTTTTAAAAACACCGTAACCCCTATTTTCAAAACTACGATTCGCTTCTTTTAAAAATCTGCTTGTATGGTTCGGGTGTGTATGTTAGATTAGATACTTATAATTAGTAGAGATAAAATGTTTATGTAAACTCGACTTGATGTGAGATATGAATGCGATGAAAAAATATGAGACGGGTATGATGATATGATGAGTTGATGGTATACGGATGCGAGTCGATTGAGATGAATTATACCCTGTCGGTTCCCTGATATGAGAATATTGCGGATGCGACCTGGGACATAGGTATATAGAGACATTTATATATGTTGTGAATCGTGAGTGATAGCCGTACGAGACGTTAGGTCCGTACCCTCCTCGTCTTATAGGATGATAGGATCCCTGATTGCTTAATACCACCGTACGATGATTTTCCGTACGTGATGAGTTTGACTTGAGGTTTGATCCATACCCTTGACTAGAGGTTGCCGTACGATGGATTATACCGTACGTGGTGCCGTCAGGCTCGATGCCGATTGATAGGTTCACCGACTCAGACATATGATACTTACGTATACCTTATAGCTTTTAGCTGATGATTTACCTTATGCGATTTACCTTATGCTGCATTCATGATATTATTATTGCATTGCATATACCTGTGTTAGTACACTTACACCATTATCGATGATGCGTATGTTACACGTACACAGATTTGCCGGTTCACACACTTCATCATCGATAATTGCCATGCCACTATACAGTAGGATTGCTGCATCATGATATGACTCTTTGCATAATGTACTTGCTATAGTTACCTGTGCACTTTATTACGATGTTGCATTTGACTTTGGAGATATTGGGAACCGCAAGACATATTTTCAAAACTGGAATTATTTAAAGGAGCGGTTTTCCCTTAATATGATATATCACTGTTCCATGTTTCATGATATACGGATATGCTTACTTTTCATCATATTTCGCATACATCATGCTTTATGATTTACGCATTGAGATATGCCGTTTTCATGAGATTTTTGGATTTGAGAACCGTGGTCATTTAAAAAGAAAGTATGTATTGTTTTAAAAACCCGGTTTCTCTTGATATGATATTTCAGTGCGTCCACCATGTGTTTTCTCGGTTCTGAGAGTGGCATGTGGAACCCGATTCGAGGAGCGGTAGGCACCGTCTGCGGGTACATGGTGGACCCGGTGAGATACCCCGGGGCAAGGAGACTCGTATATATTAGACGGTGAGCCTGGCAGGGGAGCCCTACCTACCGGTGATAGTATTTGGACTCGGCGGTTATCCGGAGGATACCGACCGGAGTAGCGAGATGGATATGAGGGCCGACCAGGGTGTGCGGCGCCTGAGGGCCGATCTGAGGATGCGGCGCCTGAGATATATGAGGATTTACGTGTCAATGCTGGACACGGTTTTCATGATGTTTCGAGTGTCGATGCTGGACACTCAGGTTCCATATTTTTGAGGTGTCGCGAGGGACACATGTTGACTTATATCCTCGTATTTTCATGCATATGATTTTATGATATTTACATGCATGATGTTGTTGCGTCAGTGGTTGACGCGTGGACTAGATCCACATACATACATACATTTATTTTACTGTTGGATGTCATACACATGCTTATAGACATCGACTACCTTGTTGGCACACATACAGACCCGGTCACCCTAGATATCATAGTATTACCTTTATGATATAGTTGACCTAGGAGTCGTTGTTTATTTGATTTCTATCTGTTGATATTTTTCTACTCACGAGTTGGCAACTCACCCCCGTTGTGCCACAGTTCTTGCAGGTTGACCGCTTGGATCAGTAGCGGCTTCGCTGGCACACGATTGCATTCGGGTGTTTTGCATTGGTAGGTGGGACACTTGTATCGTACCCACTCTTGTATCTATATTTCATATTATATCTAGTTAACTCCATCAATCAAAATTTGTAAATTGTATAAGTAATGAGATTTAGTGAGATTGTGGTTGCGAGACTTAGAGCGAGGGGTTTTCTGCTACATGTGGTTTTGATGTCTTGCTTATTTCTTTATCTTTTGTGGTGATCTTCACCGGTGGGCGTCGTATACTCATATTTACTGTCTTGCATGGTTGTGATCTGCCGTTTGGCGAAGTGCTAGCTCCCGCTTGGGGATGCTATTATTCTTATTATGTATTTGTGGTTTTGGATCAAAATATACAAAGAAGGTGCTGCCCAATTTTCAAAAAGACGAAACCTGTTTTTAAACTTGCATAATCCACTTGCATTTTCAGGTTCCTTTTCTTTGTATTAAGAAAACTTGATTTCATTATACCTTTATTTCAAAATTTCACCTCCTTTATATTTCTTAAAAGGTTTAGATTTCTGGGTTTCAGCTTACTTGAATTGCGTTACGACTTTAGACGTTGCGTGATTTAAGTGCTGGCCACGAGCTAATTTTTCGGGTTGTGACACCATCCCTCTTACAGTAGAAACAAAAATCTAGACTTGGCCAGTTAATTGTTTCTTCCTATCTCCTAGGTGCAAAAGTTGGTATAGGTGATGCACCTCCTGCCATCTGGGTGGCAGGGCGCTTCACACTAGCAGATTAAGGTATGCCTTTCTTCTTCACTACTGTCTCATATCTATGGGCAGCCTTCAGAGCCAGATCGTGGGTTGGGAAATCCCCTGTAGCTAAGGCTGCTTGGATCTCTGGGTCTAACCCTTGCTGAAATCGTCTGGACCTGATCTCAGCAGTCGGTATCAAATGTGCCGTGAACTTACTCAATATAGTAAATTCAGCATCATACTCATCCACAGATTTGGTCCACATCGAACCTTGTTGCAGATGGATGAACTGATGTTCCATGTCAAATCAGGCAGTCTTCAAAAAATATTTCGCGTTGAACATGTCGCGAATGGTCCTCCATTCGATCGGCTGTTCAAAACGGCTTTCTTCCACCTTCTACCAAACTTTGGCATTATCTATGAGTTGCAGCTTCGCAACTCTAACCCAGGCAATCTATGGCACTTGTGCTGCCGCCAGATCATCTTCGACAGATTGAGCCCATTCTTCAGCTTTCAAAGGGCTCTCTTTCCTAGAAAAGTTCTTAAGGTGCAGTGCCCGGAATTTCTTTACTCCGGGTGCTTCTGCTTCTCGACGGTTCAGTAATATAGCAGTCTGTTGCTGCTGTCCTTCCAGGAAGCTTCGGATTGCCTCCAGCAAAACCGTCTGCTCGTTGATCGGAGTATCAACGGTAGGTGTAAGTGGTAGCAGTGTAGGTGGTGTGTTCCCATTCACATTTGTGCTGGTGTTGTTTGGGGAATCCATAACCTTGAAATAAGAAATTAGGGTTAGGATAGATTCAAAAAATAAGATTCAAGGAATATGAAATGTATAGAATGTTTTTAGTTACTGTTTCTTGTGTTATATTGCTTAGGACTTCATACAGAATTGACCCTGCATGTCCATGCAGAAGTGACTTTGCATGGTAGGGTTCCATGCAAAACTGACCTGCATGAGCCGCCACAAAAACCTGTCACGCCCCGCTTCCTGGTGTACGGGAAGGAGACGCGGCGAGGCCCACTACGTATTTACTCAGAAGTAAACACGCTAAACGTATCTAAGAAATATAAAGTAAAATGTACACAAGAAGACACGAATGTAAATGAACATCAACTTTTATTTATTAAACATTCTTTTACAAGTACAACTGAAATGTAAATACGGGAAATGAAAGCAATACCTAAACAATGGCATAACTGAAAGAAATATGTACAAGTAACTACAACTCGGATTCTTCAATGAACTGCTCGTGCTGCTCAGTGGTCTGCTCCAAGCGTTCCTGGCCGGTCTCGAACTCTTCAGAGGCGGGTCCTCCGGACAACATTCCAAAGAAAAAAAAAATAGGAATGTCGTCAACCAACAATCGCTCGGTAAGTCCCAAAGAAAGAGAGAAGTAGAATAGACAAAGAGAGATTACAACGGTGTAATATTTGATTGTTATGTGTAACAACTATAATTTATGTGTACATAAAATTGTTTAAAAGTTAATGTACACTGGGGGTATTTACAATTCCTGTGAAGGCTATAAGTATTTGTTTCAATTTTGAACAGTAAGAAAGAGTTTGTAACTCACTGGTAAAGCCTTGCACTGCTGTGACAAAGCACCGGAGTTCAAATCCCATTAGCCACATTATCTTTTTATTTTGATTTCTTTTAATCTTTTTAGAAGCCTAAGAGTCTACACATGCACAACACGTAAAACCAAAAGTCACAAGGAAAATAAACATAAACACGAGGGAATACAAAGCGACCTCGACACGTGGCCCAAACCCCAACCCCAACCGTCGGTGATGACCCTGCGAGATGAAGGAAATCCACCGGCGCCGCCGGTCTAGACCGTCGGGAATTCCCCTAACTCTTCAACTCTGCACCCTTTCACCTAGCCCACTCCCCTACACTATTTGTATTCTCTGCATATTTACAGAGCACAATAAAATTCACATTTAATCTTATTTTTAATACACCATTCACTATAATAAACCCTAGTTTTTCCTATAAATATCACCATCATATCACCCCTCCTCACTCACAATTCCCTGCCTAAACTCTCAAAAAAATTCCAATATCACCCCTCCTCACTCAAAATTCCCTGCCTAAACTCTCAAGAAAATTCCAAGTTCCTATAGTGTGCAAGTGGAGTTAACGAAGGGTGAAACTCCGACGAACTTCCGGCGACGATCCGAGGAGTTTCCGGCGACGAAACGATGCACCGGCGCTTCCCCACTCTTCCTCTTTCTCTCCTCTAGACTCTAAACCAGTAATTCCCTTCTTCCCCTTCTCTTTTCTATTCTAAAAACTTGGAATTTTAAAACCCGACGGAAGCGGAGTTAATCCGACTTCCGATTCGGTTTTTCCTTAAAAGTTATATTTTTCTTAAACACAATAATACCAAACACTCACATCATGACCATTAAATATTAACAAAATATATTGAATAAGTTTCATGTCAAAAGAATTTATATTGTAATTTTTATCGCACTTTTACAGAAAATACCATATACTTTAGTTTTGGCATAATAGCTTATTTCCTTACTATACCTTTAGATAGTTCACGACATAATGACCTAACTCATCACAACTCACATCTCTATCATAGCACGATGAATCTTGGAATATAGAACACGGGAAATACGATTTTGCAAATAAATACCTTTAACTTATAAAACCGTTTTCTTTAAAAAGTGTATTTAACGTTACATGAAATTATACCTCTACAACCCATTTTTGGGGAGCCCTGTTTCGGGATGGTGCGGATTATCTCACATCCTTGGGTCTGGTAGAGCGGGATTCAGACCTCCACAAGGAGCATTCGGATTCCGATGGAATTTTAATACCATTTTTAAGAAAATGAGATTTTCTAGAATATAATAAATTAAAATTATTTTTATATACATATGTATCATCAAAAGATCTACTTTATATATATTATACAAGATTCTAAATTTTCTAAATCAAAAGAATCACTTTACATAAAAATACCATGCAATACAAACAAGTTCAATACATATCAACAAAATACCATATACTTTGAAAACTAGGTTATTCTCACTAGAAATTTCATAATTATAAAATATACATCCATGAAAACTCTAAAGACGATAATTAAATGCTTGAGGTGTATTTTGAAAATTATATAAAATTATTTTTACATAAAACCCCCTCAAATTCTATAAATTACAATAAGGACCCTAGTAAATATAGGTTTAAGCGGGACCACTCTCTTGAGCCTCAGGGAGCCGGAGATATGGGTGCTTGCCTATCTAAGGTAGACAACCTAACAAACGGTGTTATCAATACGGTAATTATCTTTGAAAAAGACATAAATTCTGCCGTCCATGTGCAGCAGTTACCGATAACACCAAAACCTAATTCAGAATTCAATTTCTTTTCTAATTGTCTGACTCAGACTGAGTCTCAATATATACAATCTGACTTGAATGATATTCAAGTAATAAACTACAATACAGTATGAATTCATGAATCAATATAATCAATCTGTTCAATCTATTCAATCTATATTGACCGAACCGAACCATGAATATACATCCATCTACATGATTCTCCAGTTACATCCATTTACTGATATCATGGTTTCGGTAAGTCATCCGTCTATACAATCTATAATACAAGACAATAAAATACAATCAAGATATCGCAGGGTTTTAAGGGGGAGATTGGTACGGAAGATGTTAAAAGTGGCATGAGACTGTAACCATAATACACTTAATCTGAATATCCATTGTCGTTGTATCGTGGCTGAACGGTTCCTTATGCTCCGTATACCTTAGTCTCCGGAATAGTGGGACTCCTCTCGTATACACTGGTATTTTCTGTACCAAGCTACAAACAAGAGCGTTAACAATATAATCAACATTAATAACAATACACTCTCTCTGCCTATTCTATTTCTCCCCTATCTTTGGAACTTACCGAGCAATTGTTCGCTGACGACATTCCTTTTCTTTCTTCCTTGGAATGTTGTCAGGTGAATCGGACGTTCAGGAGATTGAGCCCTCCAGCGAGGACTTGGATCAGTTAGCTTTCGATCCGGAGCTCTAGTTACTTGTACATTTCATTTCTGTATTTCCATTTCTGTTATGCCACTGTTTAGGCATCGCTTTCATTCCATGTATTTACTTTTCTATTGTACTGTAAAAAGAATGTTTAATAAATAAATTTGTTGTTCATTTACATTTGTCTCTTGTGTGTATTTCTCTTATATTACTTAGTTACGCTTAGCGTATTTACTTCTGAGTAAATACGTAGCGGGCCTCATCGCGCCCTCTGCCCGTACACCAGGAAGCGGGGCGTGACATTATGTTAACGCAATTATTTGTAGCTTGGTATAGAATATGCCAGTGCATACGAGAGAAGTTCAACTTACACCGTGGACTTTGGTAACCCGTAGTACAAGGCTTCGTCGATAATACCATGGAACAACGGCATGGATGTAATTACGTCTTTTAATGACCACCTCGTGCCACCTTTAACGCATTCCATACCAGTCTACCTCTTTATAAACCCCGTAATGTCTTATGTATTGATTGAATTGATTGTATTGTGGGTACTGAATTGTATTGCCTTGTTTTGTAAATGGAAGACTTGCCAAAACCATGATATCAGTAAACGGAATGGATGTAAATGGATAGTCATGTAATCATAGTATATCCATGGTTTGGTCAAGTTCATGTTCACGTTGATATAAATTGTATTCTGGTATTCATGGATTCATATTGTAGTGCAGTTATACTTGAATTGAATTCAAGTCAGATTATTTTCAGATTTGACCTTGACTCGAATCGAGTCAGACTTTTAAACAGAATTGAAGTCCTGATTGTTTTGGAGTTATCGGTAACTGCTGCACATGGACGGCATGATTTGTGTCTTTTCGAAGACAATTACCGTATGATAATACCGTTTTTAGTTGTCTACCTTAAATAGGCAAGCACTCACTTTCTCCGGCTCCCTGAGGCTCAAGAGAATTGGTCCCGCTTAAACCTATATTTACTAGGGTCCTTATTATAAATTGATATAACTTGAGTGGGTTTTATGAAAAATAGTTTTGATATATTTTCAAAATAGTCCTCAAGTATTCGTCTTTAGAGTTTTCATGGATGTAATTTTTAAATGTGAAGTATTTTCTAGTTGATATAAACTTAGTAATATTTGTACATGGTATTTTAATGTAATATTGAAATTGTATTGAACTTGGATGGTGGTTTCATGAAATTGGTGATTCTTCTCTTGGATTTTGAAAACATGGAATATTTTATATATTTAAAATAGATATTTTGATAATATTTACATATATAATTATTTATAAAAATATAATTTTATTTATTATTAGAAATCTCATTTTTCTTAAAATTGTAATAAAATTCCATCGGAATTCGAATGCTCCGTGAGGAGGTCTGAATTCCACCCTACTAGTCTGATAGATGTGCGATAACCCGCACCAACTAAGTCGGATTCCCCACGAATGGGTTGTAAGGACGAGATTTGTATGGAATTTATTAATACACCTTTAAAGAAAATACGGTTTGTAAGTTTAGGGTATTTTATCGTAATTTGTAAATTCCTAC
Organism: Agapanthus africanus; assembly: GCA_030015575.1. Taxonomy (NCBI): domain Eukaryota; kingdom Viridiplantae; phylum Streptophyta; class Magnoliopsida; order Asparagales; family Amaryllidaceae; genus Agapanthus; species Agapanthus africanus. The sequence goes on along the minus strand of JASDDO010000024.1, from coordinate 144,352,686 downwards.
AAATATTGTCCAAAAGTAACATCATGCTATGTCAAGAATAAGTGGTGCAGGAGGTAGGTCATTACTTCATGAGTTTTCTATAGATAATATGATCAGAATGAACAAGCAATGTCGTATGTAAATATTATGGTATTTTACTGTAAGGATGCGATAACAGTTGCAATTCATATTACTTTGATTTGAAACTTGTTCTAATGTGTTTATTTATGCTTGTTGAATATTATAAAAAGATATGGTAATTTATTGTTTAAGAAAAATTGAATTTTTTAAAGAAAAGATAATCAGAAGTCGGAATAACTCCGCTTCCGACGAGTTTTGAAAGGAAGAAGTTTTAGAATAGCAAACGAGAGGAGAAGAGGGGACTTAATGATTTGAAATAAAGAGGAGAGGTAGGGAGGGAATTTGGAATCACCGGAAAGTCGTTTCGTCGCCGGATTTGTCCCGAAACGTCGCCGGAACCTTGCCCTTTGCTAACTCCACTTGCACAACTTTTTGGACTTAGAATTTTTAGTGAGTTTTGGTATGAAAATTCTGAATGAGGAGGGGTGAAATGTAGTGTGGTATTTATAGGGAAGATTAGGGTTTAGTGTAATAAATTTGAGAATTAAAATGTGTATTAAAATTGAATTAAAGAGGTGATTTTAATCTCTCTGTTAATTTACGGAGAAATCAAACAGTGCTGGGATAGTAGGGGTAGGCCAAAAGACTAGTGTTAAAGTTTTGGGGAGTATTAGGTACGGGGGGCCCGGCGGTGCCGGTCTTGGAATGCATCTCACCGGCCCAATACCGGTGAGGAAAGCTTGGATTCTTGCCCGTGTTGGTGTCGTCTCATATACCTCAGTGCACATGTTTGATTTTGTGTGACTTTTCATTTTACGTGCAGTTCACGTGCAAACTTTTGAGCTTTTAAAAGTTTAAAAGAAAAATCAACAAAAATAATATGTGGCTGGGGGATTTGAACACAGGTGTTATGTTACAGCAGTGCAAGACTTTACCAATGAGCTAAAAGTGTTTTCTTGCTGTTCAAAAGCAAATTTAATTTATAACTTGTGCTCAGGCTTAAGTATTCCTTTCTGTATTTTGAAAAAAAATTGTACAGAAAGTTTAGGGTTGTTACAACTCAAGTAACTCGAACTCATTCTAATACGCCGCTACCCTGCTCTTATTCCACAGTGCTAACTTGATTGTCTAAAGGTTTACCACCTCGGGACTTTCTCTGCAGGTAGCTCGGCGTAGACAATATCCAACAATCCATTGAGATCCACACATTCACCTTCCCACCAAATCTTAACTGCTTGAAACTGCTCACAACCAGATCGACGGAGGACAACATTTGAGGGAGATTCAGACCTCCATTAGTTGGCGCCGTCTGAGGTATGATCTCACCTTCGAATTCTCATATCGGTTTCTTCCTAGTCTTGTGTTTCCCAAAGATGATCGGCCGTGTATATACCATTAGGAAGATCGTTTCTCATGACGATGTGTATTTTTATAATCTTGATCATTCCGAAGAGATGTACGAGGTGGTGATAGGCCGCTTGGAGGGCCACTGTGGGCGATTACTTCCCTGGTTATCTCCTCTCCTTCAAGTGCTAATCTACGCGATATGGAGGACTTCCCCGAGTTTGTACAACACCCTATCTCCGCAGTTGATGGACGAGGCGTTTGACAAAATGCATGTGGTCTACGAGCTTGGTCTGATCTCGAAGAGAAGGCGGGACCGCTCGGTGGACTTCTTTTCAAGTGTTTCCAGCAAAGGTTGATCGTTGCATCTTGCTCGGCGGATGGGGACCTCGTCGAGTCTATGGCTTCTAGGGTCCACGTATACCGTGAGAGGGAGCGGACGGAGGCTACATGGGCTCGGCTGGAGGAGCTTTCTTCTGAGTATCACTAATAATGTTTTCTTAATTCTCGTCCTCCTTTGCCGTAATCGTTGTAAGGCTGGAAGCCCATAATACCTCCGAATAAATAAAATTGTCTTTGGTTATGGTGTATTGTCTCTTTCCTCCTTTCGGTATATTTATTTATTTATTTTAACCCAAGAGTCTCGAGATTGAGGAAAGTGACAAAGGGCTGGAGCCCCGGGGTGGTGCAGAAGTCTCTTCTGTGAGAGAACCTAGTTCGGAAGACTTAGTTAATGCTGAAAAGAATTACAATATTTAAAAGAGAGTACATGTTTATTTATAAAACTTAAGATTTTCGGCATTATATGGCCGAGGAAAATTACACCCCCGGAGTCCTGTAGGCGGTATGCTCCACCGGGCAATGCTTTCGTTACGAGAAACGGTCTATCCCACTTCGAGGAGAACTTATGTAGTCTCTCTTGGTCTATGAACTCGTTTCTTCGTAAGACCAGATCTCCCATCTTGAAGGTCCGATGTTTAACTCATGTATTGTAGTAGCAAGCGCTTTGCTGCTGATAGACGGCTGTGTTAGAATTCCTTAGCACGTCTACTAGGTTTCATGGGCATCGAGTATGCAATTTTTAAAAAATCTAGTGTGCTAAGAAATGCTAACCTAGAATCGAACTAGAGAATTAGGGTTTTAAAACAAGTAAACAAACTTTACTGTAAGTGAATAAGAAATACAAGCTTTGTAGACCGGTCCTTCACTTCTAAAGCTCCGTGTAGTAGTCCCTTAGCTCCAAGTAGTGGTATCCTGGACTCTCCTTAGGCTCCACTAGGCGAAAGGAACGAGCCTGCTCAAATATCTTTGAGGCCGAAGATGATCTACCTTGAGGAATCTCTAACTCAAGCTAACTCTTCACTAATTGAGAATTAGTGAAGTAAACAACCTATACTAAATGGCTAGTTTGGTATAGATTGGTGAAGTAGGAATTTTGCTCACTTTAGAATTATTTTTCTCCTTTTCTTTTCTTCACTCATGAAAAGCTAGAAAGCAAAATGAAAGATGAAGGAGAAGATGAAGTGGTGAACCATCTCTCAACCATGGGTAAGAAAATATCTTAAAGTGTATTTGTAGAGACTTAACCATGGCTAAAGATAATAGTTGGGTTAATAAAAATCTAGAGTAAAACAAAATTAGTGGACTAAATCAATATTTCTACATGCTTCCATAAGCATCTTAAACCATACCAATTTCCACCTAATTTTGATTTTTCCCTTAATAATTAATCATCATAATTATCTTTAGTTTGGTATCAGTCTCATACACCCATGCCCTATGTATCATCAAGCATGACACATAAATAAATACATTAATATATATCTCATATATTTAAATGTATTTATAGAAAAGAAATTCTTAAGTGAGCTAATATTAGTTAATATATATTAATATATCAAATATATAATTATATATCAAATTATTAAATCAACACTTGATTTAATAATCCTGCTATATCATATATAACCGACTAATATCATGCATAGAAATTTATCGAATCAACACTTGATTCAATAATCCGGCTATATCACATATAACTGACTGATATCATGTATCGTGAGATTAGAATACGGTATCACATACACGTATTAATCTCGGTCCTGCACATATCTCATATGTGCCCTATTTCGTTTCGCTTGAGCCAGGAAACCTCTGTGCAGGACCCTAAAGACTCGTCAATATGCCGGCAGTAGGTAATGATCATATCATTCACCCACAAGCCGTCAGCAGTACTAGTTGGACGTAACGGCTACCCAGGTATTGAGCGATCAGAAGATCAACAAGCAAGCTTGTCCAAACTCCCGTGAATCCAGTAAGTAACACTACCGTACAGTCCGGTCTCTTTGTCTGATATGTCGCATATCGAGTCTTGGGTGGTAAACGTCAGACCCCAATAACTTGATAAGTCATGCCGATATGAGGCTTATAACGAGTCGAGAAACTACTGATAACACTTACCAGTGAATCTCATCATCAGCACTGGGTAGGGACTTCCTGTTATAGCCAATCGAGCATAGCGCAACATCAACCCCTAATACCGGAAAAGACGAAACCCCTCTTATCGCTCATTGCTTCTATGTGACTCGGAACTATACCCAAAATCCACTTGTTTGCACACTCTCTTGAGCGTGGTAGGGAGGAAATCAAAGCACAGTGGGAATCACACAAGACTCTATGACGATCTCGGGTCTACAGACTAACTTGTACAAGTGTCACCACAGAACTGCTATCTGACGTCAGGTATAATACCATCTAGGAGTTCTTGACGAGTCCTGTTCGGTGTACCTATTCTCCAATGAGCACCTGTGTACAATCTTTGATGTCAAACACCAATGGCTGTGGAATCAACTATCACCCCATATAGGGTCAAGAAACATACACACTAGTCTATTCTGGAATATCGATGCACTGTCTCGATACTCTCTCGACTAGGAACAATTAAAGGATGTACTTATGGACTACCCTGGCCCCATTAGTATGATCTCCATCATAGTCCTGGTAGTTAAGTACACATCCTAAAGGCTTTATCAACATGTAACAGAGAAACGGTATAAAGATACAAGTATACATGTTAAGATAAAGAGTAACCAGATAGCATACTATCATGTCGAGCAAGAAAGTTGTTGGGGTCAAAAATTACACCCCAGTTGACAAAGTCAAAGTCAATGTCAACCCCAAACCAGGTGGGCCCAAGCCCAGTTCAAGTGGGCCCATGCCCAAGCCGATCCTCGCGGCCAATCTTCCCATGCCAAAATAAAAATCCTATAATAAATAATTTTTATGTAATTTTTATAGGCATATAGCCAAATTTTTGTAAAGCCCATGGCTCATATGCAAAAGAAATGAGCACATGAGATATGAGATGAGCAAAATGCCATTTTGTAAAGCCCAATGGGCTATATGTAAATGTGTAAGCGTATATAAGGCAACATGATGATGAAATAAAAAAAGACACAACTTTTCCATTCTAAAATTCTAGGGTTTTTACCTTCTCCTCCTTCCTCAAGGTTCTAAAACCTTCTTCCTCTTATTGAATTAAATCAAGAGTTTAACTCTTCCCTTCCCAAAAATAAATAGTTTTTCACCACAAAACCCACAAAGGAGAACCCAGATCTTCCATCAGATCTCAAAAAGGGGAGATTTTTAAATATCACCCCCCTTTTTTTCCTTCAAGATCCAGCCAACGAAGAGGAGAAAGGAGGAGGCCCATCTCCAAAAATCCCATTCCAGGAGGATCCAAGGCTCAAAAGAAGATCCAAAGATCTCTAAGAGTTTAACTCCATTCAAGATCTGTTGGAGTTTAACTCCATAAATCAAACCCATGTTTAGGAGTTTAACTCTAATTCTATACTTAATCCCTGTTAGGAGTTCAACTCCAAAGCCCCATTGGGAGTTTAACTCCTAACCCGGGGGCTAAGCCCCTTTTCCGCTGGTGTTTCCAGTGGCCGCGTGCCGCACACATGACCCGTAGGCGTTCAACGGTCACGTGCCGCGCACGTGACCTGTGGGCACCTAACGGTCGCGCGCAGGGCATGTGACCCGCGGGTGCTAAGCGCCCACGTGCGCCTCACGCGACCCACGGGCGCTCAGCTCCCAGCGGTCGCGTGCAGCGCATGTAACCCGCTGGCGCCCAGCGCCCATGCACCAGGCACGTGACCCGCGGGCACCGGCGCCTACGCGCCAGGCACTTGACCCGTGGGCGCCCAATGTCCACGTGCCATGCACTCGTCTTTAAGATGCCCCCCCATTTTATATGCACTCTACACTAAATATACTTCCCCCGTTAGAAAAAATTTCTAACGGGGTGCTGCCTCGCACCCCGCAAGGGGGCTGCTCGCCCCCTTGACCCCCAACCCGCTATCCGGGTAGCGGCCCCCCCGTAAACTCTACATGGCTCCCGATATATCCAATCTTCCCTCCAAAACACAACACACGCACACTGCATCTTGAGTTCGCATAACCAGTTTAACCCGTCAAATAGGTGGTTCCTTCGCTCCAAAAGCGAGGGGTAATTAACGGCAGCTTAGTCCGCGGCAGCCGGAGATTCGGATCTTCACAATCAATAATTCCCGGCCTACCCTAGGCAGGGGATCTGAAGTACGCCTGACAAGCGCGCGTGTATTTCCATCTCAATGGGGTGACGAAAAACACCCTACAAAAGTCATCTCTATATATGTCCAAGCATCCACTATAATATACAATCATGTACAATAATGGCCTCTAGGGCATACATACAACTAACAATCTCCCACTTGTACTATGGCTAGTTGTTGTAGTACTTCATACCCAACATCCCGAAAAGTCTCTCAAACTGTATCTAGGGAATGGCCTTCGTGAGTGGATCCGCCGTGTTATTCTTCGTGTTAACTCTCCTGACCTCTATCTCCCAGCGATCAACTATCTCCCGGATCAGGTGATACCGCCTCAGAATATGTCTGGATCGCTGATGAGACCGGGGTTCCTTGGCCAAAGCCACAGCTCCATTATTATCACAATACAAAGGTATTGGATGCTCAATGGATGGAACCATACCAAATTCAGTTATGAACTTCTTCATCCAGACTGCCTCTTTGGCGGCATCGTTGGCAGCGATATATTCAGCATCCATCGTCGAGTCTGCCATGGTATCTTGCTTGGAACTCTTCCAACATACCGCCCCTCCATTGAGGATGAAGACAATGCCCGAGACCGACTTACTGTCGTCCTTATCACTCTGGAATCTCGAATCGGTAAAGGACTCTACCTGGAATTCACCGTTACCATACACAAAGAACATTTCTTTAGTCCTTCTCAAGTACTTAAGAACGTTCTTCACAGCTGTCCAGTGATTCTCCCCAGGATCCGATTGATACCTGCTCACTACACCTACTGAGTAAGCTATATCTGGTCTGGTACATAACATCGCATACATGATAGAGCCTACTGCTGAAGCATAGGGTATCCCTTGCATGCGAGCCCTCTCTAAATCAGTCTTAGGAGACATCTCTTTGGAGAGAGTGATTCCAGAGATAGTGAGTAAATTACCATACTTAGATCCTTCCATACTAAACCTCTTTAGTATGGTGTCAATGTACCTGGATTGGAACTATCCCAACATCCGCTTAGATCTATCTCTATAGATCTTAATCCCCAGAATGTAGGAGGTATCACCCAGATCTTTCATGGAAAATCTGTGTGATAAGAAGAGCTTGACCGAGTGTAGCATAGGAACATCATTTCCCATCAAGAGTATGTCATCCACATACAATACGAGGAAGACAATCTTACTCTCTACAACCATCTTGTATATACAAGGTTCATCTATATTTTTGACGAAGTCAAACTCTTTGACTGCTACATCAAAACAGATAGTCCAACTCCACGATGTCTGCTTTAACCCGTAGATTGATTTGAGCAGCTTGCATACCTTTCCGCTCCTCCCACTGTCTACGAAGCCCTCTGGCTTTGTCATGTACACGCTCTCTTCTAAATCACCATTTAGAAAAGTGGTCTTGACGTCCATCTGCCAGATTTCATAGTCATGGTATACAACGATGGTAAGTAGGATCCAGATAGACTTAAGCATAGCTACTGAAGAAAAGGTTTCATTATAATCCACACGTAGTCTTTTAACGAAAACCTTTTGCTACAAGTCTAAATTTGAAAGTCTCAACTTTTCCATCTATACCAAGTTTCTTCTTAAAGATTCATTTGCTCCCAATGTGTTTTACCCATTCAAGAGCAACTTCCAAAGTCCATACTTTGTTGGTGTACATGGATTCCATCTCAGATCGCATAGCATCTGGCCATTTCACAGAGTCCCCACTTGTGATGGCCTGCTCGAAACTAGTTGGATCATTATCTTCCATGATGCAATCTGTTCACACCATAATATTGTATTATTATATTCCCCATTCTTATTCGTTTTATAAATAAACAGGTGCTTTTGACGCATGTCTGCTACATATTATAGGTTACAGGTTCTTGGATCTAAAATAGTGAAAAAGAGAAAAGCCGATGCAAAAGTGGAACTACAACCACCAAACAGAAGGATTTTGATAAAGCCTACACAAAGATCAGTACAAGGCAACGCAAGGTCCAGGATTACAAAACGAACGGTTAAAAATCCACTGCAATTGTTCACTGGAGATCTTGTAGAAACCTAGAAGCTATTTTAATAAAAGAACCAAAGAAATAAGAAGCCCAAGAGTCCAAGAAAAAGCCCAGGAAAAATAAGCCTCCAGTGCCATCATTGGGCCGCGGAACCGCGGCCCAACCCATGCCGAGGCCGCGGTTCCGCGGCCATCCAGAGCCCGTAGAAGTTTAATTTTTTACCAAGTTTCAGAGGCGGCGCGGATCTTTGACTAGGTCTTTTCTTAGAGGACATTTTTGTAAAAGCATATGTACGAATCAATTGTAACCTAGGGTTTCTATGTCCTATAAATAGAAGCCCAATTCCTTGTATTTGTTTATGCCTCCCTCATGCCTCTATTCATCAATAAAATTTCAGTTTTCTTTGAAGTTGGAGAGCATCAATCGTAAGTAGGTTATTTTTCTGTCCTAGTTCTAGTTTTTAATTTCTGCCCTAGGTAAATTCTTTTCTTGCCCTAATTTAATATAGTTTAGAATTATTATTAACTTGTAATAGATCTTTCCTCTCTTTAATCAAAATGAAAATAAAAATTATGTTTTTCGTAGATCCCTCAATGAGCGAGTAGTTTCCTCGCTTGTTAGGGTTAGGAATAGGGAAGTGTTTGAGAGATGAAGATCTCTCATCTCTTTTCTTTGCCAATCTTTTATGAACATTAGGACTCCATGCATACTTTCATCTTCCGCTCCCTACGGCACCTTACCTACGAGGTAACGGTGATCCGTAGTATAAAAGACCGGAGTTGTAAGCTTTCCATGGAGGTTAGGGTAAAGATTAAGAAAGGAAGGACAAGGATCTTGAGGAAGAAACATCTTCCCAATCATCCTAATCCTCTTTATTAATATTTACCATAACCCCTAATATGATATTTAATTGAAGGCATAGGAAAGAGGTGTAGATCTTTATTTACCAAACTTTACCTAAACCTAATCCTAGCAAGTTTCCTAATCCTAGTATCACACAACTTCATTTTTAGATCTAATTAAAAGACCAAACACCATTTGGAATTAGCTCGTAAGAACATTTAGGAAAATTACAACATCCCTGTGGACCGACCCGTACTTACCGGCTAGCTACCAAGCGACACCGTTCTTGATTGCGGTTATAAGTATTTTTGAGACAAATCAAATGACGCCGTTGCCGGGGATGGCGTGTTATTTCCTTTTTGCAATTTCGGGTTAATCTTAATTAAAAAAATCATAAAAACTGAAAAATCAAAAAATATATATAAAAATATATCATCTGTTATTTTTTGGAAAGGGTATTTTTTGTGAATCTTTGCAGGATCGACGGATCTGGAAAAATCCAGAGTGCGAAACAGAAAAAGGTAGATCAGAACAGAAAGGGATTGGAACAACAGAGCATCACAATTTTTTCAGAGACCTGAAGCTTCAAATCCGCCGCCCTTCCGTCGCGCAACCGCGCTCCCGCCGAGTTTCCGCGGTCCATTTGCTACGTCAGCGCGCGTGTTTTGGACTGTTTGCCCCCCTTTTCCCTCTTCTGCCAATCTCCATATATCTTTTGTCAAATCTTCTGCAGGATTCCTTGCGCTTAAAAAAAAATCTTCCCTTCCAAATAACAAATCTTGTGCAGGATTTTTTGCGCCGCGCATGAAATAAAAAGATTTGATTGCAAGTGATTTTTCTGTTTTGCATATCTTTAAAACTGACTTTAAGGGGTTTTTGACCAATTCAGATTAGGTGGGGATTTCATCACCCTTCCCAGGACCCCAGAAATCACATAAAGCATTTGCATTGACCATTCTTAATTAAAAAATACTAGACTCAGCCCTAAGGACTTCGAGCTCAATAGGACAGGGGACTAGTTATAGGCATCGACCGTTTATCCTAACCTGACTTTGCGGTGTCTAGGCAAGTGTGTCTAAGGCAAGTGGTTACTTAATTAGGACCGCTACTTGTAGCGGGGAGCCTCCCACTTACCTGGCCGCAATTGGCGGTGAAGAGGCGGTTTGAGATCCTATTTCTAGCTCTTTGGAACAGTTAGGAGCTGTCTAGCTGACCTAGGTGACCCTAGATCTAGGCCTGATTGTGCATTTGTGGTTGATCGCATTTGTGTCAAAGTCTCTTTTCAAAAAAATCTTTTTGCAAAATTTCCAAATATAGAGATGAAGGAAAAAGGAATTTTTTTTAACAACTTGCAAAGTTTGCCGCTAAGAAATCCTTGCACCACCTACCTTCTTTCTCTTCTCTTTCTTCTATCATGGGTACCCCACATCATAAATCTCTTGCCGAACTTTGGTATCCCGAACCTAACTTTGCCTCGTACGTCAATTATTTCGGTCGATTTAAGGAAGATCCCTCCGTGCCCAAAATTTCTTTGAAAGATCAAATAGAAGCATCTAGGAGAAACAGTTCGACTTTGCCACCCACTTTGTGTCAATCATGTCAACCTTCACCACCTTCATATGTTGATACCACTTTTTCAAGTCCTGCGGTAACTCCTAAACCGATGTCCATTGCTGAGCATATTGCTCAATCTTGTAGCCGATCTTTCACCCCTCTCCACTCATCTAGTTCTAGGGATCCACAAGACTATTCAACTTTTTATCCACATGTTGACCCTACCCCTGTCCAACCATCCACTTCCTACCAGTCCTACCCGACTCTCCTACCTTCAATAGACACTGTTTCTACACAGCCTTTTGGGAGTTTCACGTATCCAAACAATTTCGAATCTTTTACCGAAACCTCTTCACCACCCATGTCTAGTTTGGAATAGTCGTTGGCAGCTTATATTTCAGCAACAAACAAAATGGTGAGGAATGTGGATGCATCCATATCCGCCCTTATACAACCTACTGAACCGGTAGCTGGTTTCCAACTAGCTTCAAATTTTTCAATGTATGAGGAGGCGGTTGGACAGAGGGAGAATTTGAGAGGAGCAAGTGAGTTCTACACATTTCCAAATCAAACCTACCCATACCAAATTCCAGTCCACAACTCCGGTTTTCCATCGATTGTCCCAAATAGTTCACCAGTTGAAAATAAAAACGAGTTGTGTGATTTTGTAGTGCTTGATTTGCCAGATTGTGAAGAACCCCTTTCGAGTGAAACCACACCTAATCCTTTCGATCTTTACACCTCCACTCTAGAACCAAAATCGATAAATATCCATGCTTTTGATGAGGTGTCAGAAAATATTGATTTTCACTTGATTGAGGATATAGACGTCGGGAATATTTTGGATGATGAACCAGTAGATTTGATTGAAATTTTATGTCCAATTCATCATCCCGAGTCATTAAATGTTTCTCCCGAACTTCATATGCGTCTTGATTTTGATGATAATGGCATGGATGAGTTAACTATTGAGGAGACTTATGAGGATAATATTGAGGAGAGTCTTGAGGATAATATTGAGGTTGAACCATTTTTGTTTGATGTGTCGGATTTTCCAATTCATCCGCTTGATCCTTTACCTAAATCACCCTCCCTCCTTTCCATCGTTCCGACCACGCCTAATATCACGCTTGAAGACTGTGAGTTTGAAAATTTTTCCTTTGAATCTGACACAGTTCTCACAGCCGATAACACTTACGAGTGTTTCACTTTTTCGGACGATATTGATGACTCACCGTCCGAGTTTGAGTCCTTTACATTTTTAGATGAGTTATTTGAACCGTCAGACTCGGTTGCTTACAGTCGTTTCGAACCATTGTTGGAATCTTTCCAGTTCGAGACAGTTTACTACGGTGAGAATGAGGCTATCCCTAATTCACTCCCTTTCGTCCTTCCTATCGTTCCGACCTTACAAGAGACCGTTACGCTTTCATCTCCAATACCAAGTTCGACATACCCATGCGTTCTTGCGAATCTTGAGGGATTTGACCCTATTTCATGACGAGTTGATAGATTAGCACAATCACTTTTAACATTTCGGTCATCACAAATTGCGCTAATTTACTCACTCGAGTTACACCCTCAAAATCGTACTCCACTTTTTTCTCTTTTCCGCTATTCTTCTCCTCCACCGAGACCGTATCCCGTTTCTACCTCCACACGGTCTCGTGTGCTTCTCATCTCTTTTCTTTCCACTCCATTCTTTCACCAACTCGACCATTACCACGATAAGATTTTTGAATGGTTGGTGCTAATCTTTGGCTTGTGTAAGGCCAAGCTTAAGTTTGGGGGGGAACCTTGTTGTATATATGTATATATACCTTTTGTTTTCTCTTTCTATAAAAATAAAAAAAAATTATAAATAAATAAACAGGGGAGTGCCGACAATTTTGACCCTCTTGGTGTAGCATGACAGTGAGGACACTGTCAAGTTTAAGTTTAGGGGTATGCTCGGTACGTCTTCTTCCTTCGCATTCATGTGTATATTTTTGCATTTGCATACTTATTTTAAAACCCATAAAAAATTGAAAAATTTGAAAAATTATAAAAATTATTGTATTCAATTTTGGCCATATTTGACTTGAGTTTGACAAATAGGTTAACTACCTAGGAACAACTAGATCTTAGACTTAGTAAATTAAAAACCCTAAAAATAACTTTCCTTAAAGTTTAACGATAGAAAGTATGTATCTTTGTAGTTTATTTAGAAATAGGCAAATTTTGAGTTCACTTCTTGGGCTAAGTCAAGATAAAGGAAAAGTATTGATATTTTTATTAGAGTATAAGTTTGAAAAATAATTCCTAGCTTAAGTCTAAATTCCGAAAGTATATACCCTACAATTTGCACAAACACGAACCTTGAAACTTGGAATAGTAGAGGAGACTTTGAAATGCTCTTGTCTAAAGTCCTTAGTATGAAGAAAAATAAAAAAATTCAAGTGTGAATAAAGAGATAAAAAAAATGAACACTGGTTTTTATGATTACTTAAGGCTGCAAAAATAGAAAAATATTTAGCAAGGGTGCTTCATCACCTAGTGCCTTAGACCAACTGGTTTGGGAGTCACTGCTAAAGCCTTAGGTGTTGCAAGACTAGGAATTACGCTTTAATGTGCAAACATATCTTGTAATCGGTTGTTGGTACCTCAAGAAGTATTAACAGTCGCATGAAGGACGTGTGAGCGAAATTCATCTAAAAATTCACCTATTAAGAAGTGCTTTGGACGACGGACAAGAGTATGATTACTTGATTTGAATTTCCAAGTGTAGGGGTGATTTATACACACACGTAGGGGTATGTGATTGGGGTTTAGATAAGAGATAGGAATGAAGAATAGGACTTATATCTTTAATAGAGATAATAAAAATTCCTAAGTTAAGATAGAACCCTAGAAGGAAAACTTAAGAGATGACAAAAGCTAAGAAAGTCTACATAACATATATAATCTTAAGTTAAATGATGAGGAAGCGTGAAGAATATGCGTGGATAATTTACGAGGCGAAGATAATAGAATTCCTTGTTAGAAAACCTAATTGGAGAATAAAAGTCAATGAGCCTAATTGATAGGATTTTGTGGGTGGTATCCGCTGAAAATCCTCAGGAGACAACACTCCTCTTACTAGGGACACCTAGAGGTTTAACGGCTTGTTGCACGAGCTCAGTGCAATCGCGTTTCCCTGCGAAAGTGCGGTTAGGTTTTTTGTAGAGAATAAAAATAAGTTTGCTCGAGGACGAGCAAAAGATAAGTTTGGGGGTATTTGTTCACACCATAATATTGTATTATTATATTCCCCATTCTTATTCATTTTATAAATAAACAGGTGCTTTTGACGCATGTCTGCTACATATTATAGGTTACAGGTTCTTGGATCTAAAACAGTGAAAAAGAGAAAAGACGATGCAAAAGTGGAACTACAACCAGCAAACAGAAGGATTTTGATAAAGCCTACACAAAGATCAGTACAAGGCAACGCAAGGTCCAGGATTACAAAGCGAACGGTTAAAAGTCCACTGCAATTGTTCACTGGAGATCTGGTAGAAACCTAGAAGCTATTTTAATAAAAGAACTAAAGAAATAAGAAGCCCAAGAGTCCAAGAAAAAACCCAGGAAAAATAAGCCTCCAGTGCCATCATTGGGCCGCGGAACCGCGGCCCAACCCATACCGAGGCCGCAGTTCCACGGCTATCCAGAGCCCGTAGAAGTTTAATTTTTTACCAAGTTTCAGAGGCGGCGCGGATCTTTGACTAGGTCTTTTCTTAGAGGGCATTTTTGTAAAAGCAGATGTACGAATCAATTGTAACCTAGGGTTTCTATGTCCTATAAATAGAAGCCCAATTCCTTGTATTTGTTTATGCCTCCTTCATGCCTCTATTCATCAATAAAATTTCAGTTTTCTTTGAAGTTGGAGAGTATCAATCGTAAGTAGGTTATTTTTCTGCCCTAGTTCTAGTTTTTAATTTCTGCCCTAGGTAAATTCTTTTCTTTTTCTAGTTTAATATAGTTTAGAATTATTATTAACTTGTAGTAGATCTTTCCTCTCTTTAATCAAAATGAAAATAAAAATTATGTTTTTCGTAGATCCCTCAATGAGCGAGTAGTTTCCTCGCTTGTTAGGGTTAGGAATAGGGAAGGGTTTGAGAGATGAAGATCTCTCATCTCTTTTCTTTGCCAATCTTTTATGAACATTATGACTCCATGCATACTTTCATCTTCCGCTCCCTACGGCACCCTACCTACGAGGTAACGGTGATCCGTAGTATAAAAGACCGGAGTTGTAAGCTTTCCATGGAGGTTAGGGTAAAGATTAAGAAAGGAAGGACAAGGATCTAGAGGAAGAAATATCTTCCAAATCATCCTAATCCCCTTTATTAATATTTACCATAACCCCTAATATGATATTTAATTGAAGGCATTGGAAAGAGGTGTAGATCTTTATTTACCAAACTTTACCTAAACCTAATCCTAGCAAGTTTCCTAATCCTAGTATCACACAACTTCGTTTTTAGATCTAATTAAAAGACCAAACACCATTTGGAATTATCTCGTAAGAACATTTAGGAAAATTACAACATCCCTGTGGACCGACCCGTATTCACTGGCTAGCTTCATACGACGCCGTTCTTGATTGCGGTAATAATTTTTGATCGATAAAATCTCTCTAAATCACAATCCTCGCTCCCACCGTCTACGAGAAAACCGTAGTACCTCTCAGGTCGATGAGGAACCCTACTAGATCGGCGAAGTGGCTGAGCTTTGTTGGGGACTATCGAATCCTCTGGTTCGACCAAATCATCAGGCGCAGTTTGTATAGCTGGAACTTCTTCCGGTTCTACCTCATGACCACTAATTTCTTTTTCGAGAAATTCCTATTCTAAAATGGTAGCATGTCGAGAAACAAACACCTTTTGTTCCTCGGTGTGGTAGAAGATATACCCTCGCGAATGTTTGGGATATCCAACAAACTTGCACAGAACTGTCCTTGCCTCGAGCTTGTCTGAATTTTGTGTTTTCACATATGTCGGACAACCCCATATCTTAACATAATTAAGACATGGTCTCTTTCTTATCCATATCTCATATGGAGTGGTTGGCACGGATTTGGTGGGAACCATATTCAATAGGTCTGCAGCTGTCTCTAGTGCATAACCCTAAAAAGAAATAGGTAACTTAGCAGTACTTATCATAGAGCGCACCATATCTAATAAGGTGCGATTTCTCTGCTCCGATACACCGTTGTGCTGTGATGTATACGGAGGAGTAAGCTGAGAGAGAATCACATTCTCTTTTAAATAGTCCAGGAACTCCGTGCTTAAGTATTCTCCTCCCCGATCATATCGAAGGATTTTAATATTTTTACCTGTTTAGTTCTCTGCTTCGCACTTATATTCCTTGAATTTCTTCATCAGACTTATGTTTCAACAGGAACACATGTCCGTATCTTGAGAGATCATCGGTGAATGTAATAAAGTATGAGAAACCATTCCTAGCATGAGTAGACATGAGACCACATACATCACTATATATCAGCCCCAAGAGTTCTGTAGCTCTTTCTCCGTGTCTAGTAAACGGAGTTTTGGTCATCTTACCTTTGAGACATGACTGGAAAGTTTCATAAGATGTAAATTTAAACGGATTCAAATATCCATCTTTATGCAACTTGGCTAGTTGTGTCGTATTGATATGACTTAGTCTATAATGCCACAAGAAAGATTCGTTCATTTCTGAACTTTTCCTCTTATGTGTGTTCTGTATATTAAGAACTGTATTCTGATTCATAACGTATATACCGTTACATAACGTACCAAACCCAATTAACACTTGATTTAGGAAAATGTTCAAAACATTTTTCTCTACTACAAAATTATATCTTTCTTTATCTAATAAAAAAATTGATATTAAATTGCACATCATAGATGGTACGTAATAATAGTCGTTCAAGATCAATGTATTACCATTTGGTAATACAAGGTGATATTGGCCAACTGCTTTGGCTGCAACATTTGCACCATTCCCTACTTTTAGAGAATGTTCACCTTTTCCCAGTTCTCTACCTCTCCTAAGCCCCTATAACATATTACATATGTGGGATCCTGATCCGGTATCTAATACCCAGGACGTCAAGTGTACTGAGAAACAATTCTCGGTTACGAACACACCCGAAGAAGATACATCAACATGCTCATTCCTCGTTCGGGTCGTATGGAAATCCCGCTATTCCCCTATTTCTTGCTCAGAATTATAACAATTATAAGGAAGAGCGGAACCAATGTTTCTCAGCTCAATATAATAAGTGGGTTCGGTCAATACATCCATATTATTATCTTGATTAAGACGTGTCATAGTTGCTACCTGGAAAGAAAAAGAAGAAAAAATTTTAGCGTATGCTCTTGCAAGATTAGATTGGTTATTATCTTATCTAATCAGGATGGCTTCCACTGTTTTTTATCAAATCTTCTTTCAAACCCTAAAAGGTAAGACTAGCCGGGATTTTACCCTATAAGTTCGCTAACCGGTCAGCCAGACTAGTGTCGGTACTCCGAGGGAGGTTTCCCGTGTTTTCGCACGGACCTAATTAAATAACCTCGTTTCCGTAGAGGTATAACCCCATTGACACTTTTCTAGACAACTACTGGATCAGCTAATTGTAAAGTGCAAAACTCTCCCTGGAGTAACACTTACTCGCAATGGGTATCGGGATCCAACTATCTCATAGAAGGTATGCAATCTCATTGAAAATTTCAACACTTGAAATTCCCAATAATATTTCGCCCCTAACGTCCTATGACCTTGACGAAAGCCAACAAACCATAGAGCGCTAGTCAAGTTCAACCCGTTCATTTCTTGATTGAATTAAACCCACCCGCACGATCCTTAATGAAGGCCAATAAAGTCGCACGACCACCCTAATCTAATCGCATCTCATGCAGCAGATAAGCACTAATCAGTTACCGCACACTACGCCTTGACGAAGGCCAACAAACGTAGCACGAATACTAAATAGCATTTATCTAAAATGACGGAGGGCTACGATAAGTTTTTAAGAAAATCTTTTACGTAATGAACTTGATATCGTTGTAGAATCGAGTGATTTTAAAAGGAGTGGTTTAAGCTCCGCTTTTAAAATCGAGTGTTTTCAAAACAAACCGAATAGGTGTAGCATCTGCTAGCTTCTGCTAAAGAGGTCACTTCCGGTGAAGAGATCTAGGTTCTTTCCTTATCGAATAAAGTGCTGGATATTCTACAAAGAATACCACTATGCAAAGTAAGAACTAGAGCTATCTTTTTGAAAATTTAATTCTACAATATCATTAGGTTTCTTTTCTTTTCATTAATCTCATTAATAAAGTCCCATCATTTATGTTTCCTAAACATCACAGATAAAGAAACGAAAATAGAACGTATGCGTATGCCATCCGCATTTGCCACGGGGCCCCATCTTCACTGTTAGGTTACTTAACTACCGGCAGAGCGGGGGCCGTACTAGCATGGGTGCAAAACATAAGCAATGTTTATTATATTATATAGATATATATATAATATAAAGCATTCGTCTCACGTAATTATATAATCTCATCACAGAACATTTCAGCAGAAGTTAAAATATGAAATGTTGGATATGCTAGGTCCGTGTTTTAAATTAATCCAGTAAAAAACACGGATTCCACGGTCGCGATGAATAGCCAAACCCACATCTTTAGATCCCTATGAGAGCGGCAAGCAACCCTTCAAATTCTAGAGTTAGGAGACCCAGTCTCGACTCCTCGAGATGGTCTCCCACTGGACTCCAGAACCCGGTTACTTGTGCTCTCCTCCTTGGGTCTATCCTAATGCGGAAAAGTAAATAATATACATTAATGGTGACATCATCCTCAACCCGGAAGTGTCTCAATAAAAAAATATCACATACAGTTTTTACATGAATGAAAAGAAAATCTCTCATCTCAAGCAAAACACCCCGACTATTCAAACACGACGACCCAATATAATATATCACAACAACACATAATATCATATGTTATCAACGTAAGTAAATATGCACATCCCAATTGTCATTGACGTATAGCAACGAAACCGGTGATACACCACATATTACATTTACGGTCGCAGAAAAGAAAGTGAAAACTACAATAATTAGAATCTGCAACTTTCTCAGACACCATAAACCCGAAATATCACATATTTCGGATTTCATGCCTAACCCAGTAAATTCCTTAGACATCATAAACCCGGAATATCATATATTCCGAATTTCATGCCTAACCTTATAAACCCCGCATTTTAGTCTCGAATTGAAAATACTTTTCAATAACCAGTCGGGTAATTCAACAGAATTCCCGACTACCTGATCGAATACTCGTCGGAAACTTTAGTAGACGGCCGCACCCCCGATGTCGTCGACAAAGTGCACTTAGGCGGAACACCGCGGCCGCGAGCATCCGAGTGGATGCTTTTGGCAACGGGGTTCTCCTATAGTCACTTGGTCGGGGCTATAGGACGTGGCTATCTAGTAATGTTACCCGGAAAGTATTTGCGCACACTGTGCGATTGCGATGGAGTTTTGATCCGAATCAAAACCCCATAGCAACCAATCAACTGAGACTAAATTGCTAGATTTATAAAACACTAACTAGTTTTCGTAAAACTAATTATTGTGGATTCCAAATATTATATCACATATCACATATATCTAAACGATATTAAACATTTCGATCAATACAACAAACACACATAATTCCCAGAGACCTCAACACTTGAGACTCATTTAAAAATACCCAGAAAATGCCAATTGTACCTGCGGATCAACACAAAAAGGGTCGGTCCCTGCCTCACCAACGACGCCGTGGAACCGCGGCTAAACCTATAGTTTTGCCGCAGTTGCGCGGCCGTTTGGTCGAGTTGGGCGCTCGTTCTTCTTGGGAATCCATAGAAAAGTTTGCACTATTTTCTGAATATTTTTAATATAAAAAATTCTAACTTTTGGAAAAATTTACAAAAACCAGGTAATTCCGGGTCTTCGAAGTTCGATCGAACACTTTAACGTCGTTTAGTCTACTCCTAATACTCTAACTTGGCTCTGATATGTTGGAATTCCTTAGCACGTCTACTAGGTTTCATGAGGCATCGAATATGCAATTTAAAAAAAATCTAGTATGCTAAGAAATACTAATCTAGAATCGAACTAAAGAATTAAGGTTTTGAAACAAGTAAACAAACTTCACTTTAAGTGAACAAGAAATACAACCTTTGTAAACCGGTCCTTTACTTCTAAAGCTCCATGTAGTAGTCCTTTAGCTCCAAGTAGTGCTATCCCGAACTCTCCTTAGGCTCCACTAGGCGAAAGGAACGGGCTTCTAAAAAATCTTCGAGGCCGAAGATGATCTACCTTGAGGAATCTCTAATTCAAGCTATCTCTTCACTAATTGAGAATTTGTGAAGTAAACAAGCTATACTAAATGGCTATTTTAGTATAGATTGGTGAAGTAGGAATTTTGCTTACTTTAGAATTATTTTTCTCCTTTTCTTTTCTTCACTCATGAAAAGCTAGAGAGCAAAATGAGAGATGAAGAAGAAGATGAAGTGGTGAACCATCTCTCAGCCATGGATGAGAAAATATCTCAAAGTGTATTTGTAGAGACTTAACCATGGCTAAAGACAATGGTTGGGTTAATAAATATCTAGAGTAAAACAAAATTAGTAGACTAAGTTAAGGTTTCTACATACTTCCACAAGTATCTTAAACCATGCCAATTTCCACCTAATTTTGATTTTTCCCTTAATAATTAATCACCAAAATTATCTTTACTTTGGTGTGAGTCTCATATACCCATGTCCTATGTATTATCAAGCATGATACATAAATAAATAAATTAATATATATCTCATATATATTTAAATGTATTTGTAGAAAAGAAATTCTTAAGTGAGCTAATATTAGTTAATATATATTAATATATCAAATATATAATTATATATCAAATTATTAAATCAACACTTGATTTAATAATCCGGCTATAGCACATATAACCGACTAATATCATGCATATCAATTTATCGAATCAACACTTGATTCAATAACCCGGTTATATTACATATAACCGACTGATATCATATGTCGTGAGATTAGAATACGGATACACGTATTAATCTCGGTCCCGCACATATCTCATATGTGCCCTACTTCGTTTCGCTTGAGCTAGGAAAGCTCTGTGTAGGACTCTAAAGACTCGTCAATACGCCAGCAGTAGGTAATGATCATATCAGCCACCCACAAGCCGTTAGCGGTACTAACTGGACGTAACGGATACCCAGGTATTGAGCGATCAGAAGATCAAAAAGCAAGCTTGTCTAAACTCCCATGAATCCAGTAAGTAACACTACCGTACACTTCGGTCTCTTCGTCTGATATGTCACATATTGAGTCTGGGGGTGGTAAACGTCAGACCCTAATAACTTGATAAGTCATGCCGATATGAGGCTCATAACGGGTCGAGAAACTACTGAAAACACTTACCAGTAAACCTCATCATCATCCCTGGCCAGGGACTTCCTGTTATTTCCAATCGAGCATAGCGCAACATCAACTCCCAATGCCGGAAGAGACGAAACCCCTCCTATCGCTCATTGCTTCCATGTGACTCGAGACTGTACCAAAATCCACCTGTTTGCACGCTCTCTTGAGCGTGGTAGGGAGGAAATCAAAGCACAGCGGGAATCACACAAGTCTCTATGACGATCTCGGGTCTATAAACTAACCTGTACCAGTGTCACCAGAGAACTGCTATCTGACGTCAGGTATAATACCATCTAGGAGTTCTCAGCAAGTCATGTTCGGTGTACCCATTCTTTAATAAGCACCTGTATACAATCTTTGATGTCAAACACCAATGGCCGTGGGATCAACCATCGCCCCATACAGGGTCAAAAAACGTACACACTAGTCTACTCTGGAATATCGATGCTCTGTCTCGATACTCTCTCGATTAGGAACAATTAAAGGATGTACTTATGGACTATCCTGGCCCCACTAGTATGATCTCCATCATAGTCCTAGTAGTCAAGTACACATCCTAAGTGTTTTATCAACATGTAATAGAGAGACAGTATAAAAATACAAGTATACATGTTAAGATAAAGAGTAACCAGATAGTATACTATCATGTCGAGCAAGAAAGTTCTTTCTATATATGTCCAAGTATCCACTATAATATACAATCATGTACAATAATGATCTCTAGGGCATACATACAACTAACATGCTACCTTAATTTGCGCTCGATCTCGTTTTCTAACAAGATGTCCAGGTTGCTTCGGAGTGCCGAGGTGTTAGCTTCATCGTCAAAGTGTTCGACTCTATAACTGGGTAGTCCAATTTCCGTGGAGACCATTGCCTCGGTACTGTAGCAGAGGCTGAATGGGATTTCTTCCGTGGGTGTCTTTTTTGATGTCTGCAACCCCCATAGTACTCGCGGCAGTTCCTCGACCCAGCTGCCCTGCCTTCCCTCCAAGCCGGCTCTGAGACCGCGGATGACACCTCGGTTCGCTACTTCGGCCTGCTCGTTGCATTATAGATGCTCGGCCATGGAGAACTTCATCAATATGTGGTAGTCGTTGCAAAAATTTTTGAATTTATCATTTTCGAAGTTGGTCCCATGGTCGTTAACTATGTACCTCAGGATTCTAAATCGGGAGATTATGTTGTTCTGCAGGAATTTTATCGTAGAGGCAACGTCCTGTTTTCTGATGGGCACGGCCTCTATCCACTTCGTGAAGTAGTCCACAGCGACAATGATATATTTGTGTCCGCTCGTGCCGGTGGGGAGTTGGTCTACCATATCCATCACCCATTGCGCAAATGGCCAAGGAGGACTTAGTGGCGTTAGTTCGGTGGCTAGGAGACGAGGTATGCTGCCGAAGAGTTGGCAGTTCTTGCATCTTCTGACCAGGTTCTCGGCATCCTGGTGTATTCTTGGCCAATAGTACCCCTGGAGCCGTGTCTTCTGGACCAGGGTATGGGCCCCTTGATGCGCTCCCCCGACCCCTTCATGTATCTCTCGTAGAACATAGTCTGCCTCGTAGGGGTCGACGCACCAGAGCATGGGTTGAGTGTATGACTTCTTTTACATGTTTCCATTGCTCCAGATGAAATGACGTGCTTTTGTCAAAAGCCTGCGAGCCTCTCCCCGGTCTTCCGGAAGTACACCGTCCTTCAGGAATTCCACAAGGGGCTTTCTTCAATCTTGGCTTTCTTCCTGAGTGGTGTAGATTTGGAGTGTTACCTCTCCATCTTCCACGCTGTGTCGTAGTTAGACTTCGAAGACGATATTTCTTTGATGGCTGGCCAAATAGGAAGAAGCGAGTTTGCTCAAGGCGTCGGTCTGGGTGTTCAAGTTTCTGGGAATCTGCTCCACTTGAAGTTCTTCGAAATTTTTCTATAGCCTTTTTTATCTCGGCCAGGTATTTTATCATAAGTGGCTCTCGGGCCTCGAAACACCCGGCTACTTGGCCGACGACTAGTGTGGAGTCGCTGCGTACCCTGATGGTCTTTAGCCCTATCCCGGAGGTGATTCATAGCCCTGCCAATAAGGCCTCGTATTCCACGGCGTTGTTCGATACCCTAAAACCGTGCTTTAGAGAGTACTCCATTTCCGCCTTATCCGGGCTGTGGATGATCAGGCCAGCCCCGCTCCTTTTCTCTGTGGAGGATCCGTCCACGTAAAGTACCCAGTCCAGGATGGGGCCGGGCACCTCCTCGACAGAGGGTCGTGGTTCGGGGCCTCACGCTACTGTTCATTCTTTAGTGGGGATGGTGCATTCGACAACAAAATCTATTAAGACATGTGCTTTGATGGATTATCTGGGGAGGTATTTGGTATCGAATTGAGACAACTCCCACCTCCATTTCTCCAAGACGACCTGACGATTCGGGGGAGGAGAGAATAGACCCTAGAGATCACTCAGTGTGGACGAGGATTGTGTGCGCCTGGAAATCCTGTCGAAGTTTCCTGGAGGTGACGACAAGCGCCAGGACTATATTCTCTATAGCCGGGTATCTTGTTTCCGCGTCCTTGAAAACATGGTTCACGTAGTAGACCGGTCTCTGTATGCCTTCGAATTCTCTGATGAGCACTGAGCCTGCAGCTTGGTCGGAGACGACTAGATATAGTAATAGCTCGTCACCCTCGACCGGTCGGGTGAGTAGCGATGGGGTCGCTAGGTGCGCCTTGAATTGTTTGAAAGCATTCTGGCACTCCTCAGACCATTTGAACTTAGGAATTTTCCTTAGGGCCCTGAAAAAAGGGAGGCACTTTTTTCCGGATCTGGACATAAAGCGACTCAGGGCAGCCACCATCCATGTGAGTCACATGATATTGATATTGCTCTTGGGTGTTGCCATGAACACCTCGATTTTTTCTGGGTTCGCTTCGATTCCTCGGTGGGTAATCATGAACCCGAGGAACTTCCTACTGGTGACTCCGAACGCACACTTAGCTGGATTCGGCTTCATCTTGTACTTGCGTAGGACGTCAAATGTCTTGCCGAGGTCTTTAGTGTGTCCGGCTGACGAGGCGGATTTTACGAGCATGTCGTCGACGTAGACTTCTATGTTTCTCCCAATCTGCGATTTGATCAGCTTGTTGACCAGCCGCTGGTACGTGGCCCCGGCGTTCTTGAGTCCGAAAGGCATCACTTTGTATCGGTAGACTCCTCGGTCAGTGGTGAAGTCGGTAAGTTCTTCGTTGGCCGGGTCCATCCGGATTTGATTGTAACCAAAGAAAGCGTCCATTAAGCTCAGTAATTCATGGCCGGCCGAGCTATCTAGTAGCTGGTCTATTCGAAAAAGTGGATAGTTTTCTTTGGGGAAACCCTTGTTCAAGTCCGTGAAATCGACGCACATGCGCCATTTCCCTTTTGCCTTCTTGACCATGACCATGTTTGCCAGCCAATCTGAGTAGTACAGGTTTCTGATGAAGTTGGAGACGAGCAATCGATCCACCTCATCTTCTATCGCCTTTTATTTAACCGGTGCAAAACTTCTCTTCTTTTGTCGAATAGACCGGGCCTTCAGGTCGACCCTAAGCTTGTGAGAGATTACTTCAGGGTTGATCCCGGGCATGTCCGCTGGTGTCCAAGCGAATACGTCAGAGTTATCTCGGAGGAACCGGATCAAGATTTCGCGGGTGTCCTCTGTCAAGAGAGAGCCGATATGGACTGTCCGGTTATCAACTCCCTCTATGAGGGGGACTTCTGTCAATGCTTCCACCGGGGCACCTCGAACTTCCTTTTAGTCGTCGCGTGTATCTAAAGACCCCTGGAAATCATGCGTGTCGTCAAAATCGCCGCCCTGCTCTCCGGCGGGGGACGTCGAGACGAGGCAAATCCCGACAGTTTGCTGGTCCCCATAGGTCCGGCCTATTCCCCAATGATCCAAAGGGAATTTGAGCGCAATGTGATAAGTCGAGATCTGAGCCGGGGGCGTTTAAGGTAGAGCGTCCCAGGAGAATGTTATAGGACGACAAGACCTTAGCAATGAGGAGCTCACCGGTATGGTCCGCGTGTTTCCCGCTTCCGCAATGTTGAAGAGGAGGGTGACCGATCTCTCGGCCAGGACGGAATGGTTGGTCGGATGAACCCACCCCATACGCTGGAAACGGTCGTAGAACATGATGTCCGCCGAGCTCCCTGAATCGACCAATATTCTTTGGACCTCATAACGGTATACTCGGGCCGCTATCACAAAGGGGTCATTATGAGGAAGTGATATGCTGTGAAGGTCTTCCTGTCTTTTCTTTGCTATAAAAATCACCCCGGTACCTATAAGAAAGAGCCGAGCTGGGTGTACCTATCATTTAAAAAACGTAAGGGTAGTACGGCCGGGTCAGGGGTAGTGGCCGTCCCTTCTTCCATCCATGAATGGAAGGAGAAGTTCGTCTTCGTCGGGCCACCGGAAG
Organism: Agapanthus africanus; assembly: GCA_030015575.1. NCBI lineage: Eukaryota > Viridiplantae > Streptophyta > Magnoliopsida > Asparagales > Amaryllidaceae > Agapanthus > Agapanthus africanus. Next base: position 144,327,343 of record JASDDO010000024.1, on the reverse strand, counting down.
GCGAGAATGGGTCTGTGCCCATACAGTGGCACATGGCCGACTGCCCGAAGGCGAGGCAGTCGAACGCCCCCGAGGTGAAGGTGGTGTCCCAGTAGGATCTGATCAAATTTTAACCGGACCAGAAACCCGAGGAGGATCCTCCACGAGTTCGGTGCTAGCTGGCCCGGGGCAAGACGGAAACAATGGAGCACAACAAAAACCTCAGACGAAAAGGGCATACACATCTCTGTCCGGAATGCTTCCAGATACAGAGCAATCTCCTTGCCCCGCACCTGATCTGCCTGCTCACCTTCTCTGGCCAGACGGAGTAGATAGCCAGAGGGGATATGGAATCGAGCCCGGATGTCAGAAAGCTCGTCCAGACGATTCAAGATTGAAAGCGCATTGCGGGTATTCCTGATGTGCACCTTGGGAGCCCTTGTCGTCGCCCGATGATGAGTGACAAGGGCGGCCCTGGCCCTGGGGGCGAGCCTGTAACGACTCTGAATTTTCTGTGCAAAATTTTTCTTTTTAAAGTACAGAAATGAGTTTCTTAGCCTGAGCACAATTTAAAAGTTATTCTTATTTAAGAATAGCAAGAAACATCTTGTAGCTCATTGGTAAAGCATTGCACTGCTGTGACATAGCCCTTGTGTTCGAATCCCATCAGCCACATATTATTTTTCCTGATTTTTTCTTTTAAACTTTTTGGAATCTTAAAAGTTTACACGTACACTACACGTAAAAGTGAACAGTCAGGAAAAACAAACATGTGCATAATGTTATTAACAGCGAGATATACACGTGTCAAGCATCCGACGGCTCACCTCAACAAGATGGCCGGTGATTGATCGTGAAAAATTAGTAGTAAATAACCGCAATCAATAACGATGTCGCGTGTAGCTAACCGTAATGAGTACGGGCCGTCCGCAGGAATGCGTGGAACTTTTAATCTTTCATTAGACGAGTTGAATAGAAGAAAAGGAGGGGAGAATAGTTGTTTTAAGATCTATTTTAAATACGGATGTAAAATATATATAAAGAAGGCCTGTAGGGTTCATCGGATTTAGTAGTCCTGGATGGATATAAAAGATTACTCCTTTTATCTTTTAATAGATTTAAAACTATATCGATAGTGATGCATGCAGATTAGGCTTTTCGGAGGGAATAGGGTTCCCACTCTTAACTCTTATCTTTACATGGATCTCCATTCATGTCAAGTCTTTACCAAAACAATTATTAATCTAATCTTTAATCGCGGTCGGGACTATCAATAAATTGATAGCGCGCCCGATTAGAATGTTAACAATTCTTTTGATAAAATTTATAAACTTTATAAGACTTAAAAGGAGCTATAAGATTTTACCATTCATTGATCTACCATAATCCTAAAAACCCTATCAAGCGGAGAATTACTCGCACATCATGGAGATAGAAAAAGAAAGAATAGAGAAGGAATTCATAATGCAGAAATTAAAATGCGAAATAATTAATCTAATGATCAATCTTTATTAATCAACTTCACAAGTACAATTTTTCGAGTTTAGATTACAAGAGAAGGAAGAAGTTTGCTCTCGATCTCTACCTCGTAGGAAGTAGATGTTTCGTCGAATCTCATATCGCTTTATCACGTCGAATAGCAGACCTATCGTGGATCACTTGTTCTTTAACGGTGATTGGTTTCGTGTAAAAAGTGATAATTTCTAAGTTTAGTCCTCGGTCCTTTATATAGCCCCAAATCCAAAAACCCTAGATTTTATAGGTTAAGATATGCTGTTAGTATCATGATCATGAAATCTCACATCGTACGGCTGTAACAACCCAAACCTTTCTGTACAATTTTTTTTCAAAATATAGAAAGGAATACCTAAGTCTGAGCACAAGTTATAAATTAAATTTGCTTTTGAACAACAATAAAGCATTTGTAGCTCATTTGTTAAACCTTGTACTGCTGAGACATAGCACCTGTGTTCAAATCCCCCCAGCCACATATTATTTTTGTTGATTTTTCTTTTAAACTTTTAGAAGCCCAAAAGTTTGTACATGCACTACACGTAAAATGAAAAGTTAGATTAATCAAACATATGCACCGAGATATATGGAACGACACCAACACATGGCCTGCATCATACCCCAGACCCTATGGTTGCATCCGTACATCGTGTTCACTTCCTGTTTATTGAAACAGATTTGTTTGGATTGGTACGTGCATTTTACGTGCATCCGTTCTTGTGGGTATGCATTTTTATTAATCGGATATCGCATTATAGTTTTAACTTATACGTATATTCTCCATATTTTAAAACTAGATTTTTAGACACAACCCGGATATTTTTCGGAGTATTTTTGTATTAGCCTTAAAATCCAAGTTTATATATTATTATATTTTCAAACCAATTCTAAAGATCCCAACGCCTTCCTCGTTACTTATTCTCACCTCCCTCCTCCCCTCACTTCTCTTTCTCCACTCTCTCTCCTTATATATATATATATATATATATATATATATATATATATATATATATATATATATATATATAATATTTTTAAAAAAAAATTAATCTTTCAACCCACAACCCTTATGTTATCTCTCTCTTTACAACCCACACTTTTTTCTTTCTCTTTTTTTCCTTTAAAACTCACACACAACTCTCTCTTCCTCTTTATATATATATATATATATATATATATAAATTATTATTATAAAAATCAAATCCTAATACTATTTAAACACCCCCACTCTCTTCTTCTTTCTCTCGTTCCTTCATTTTTCCTTCTCGCCACACTCGCGAAACCACAGCCCTCTCTATTCTGAAATCTATTGTCAAAACTCTCTAAATTTTCTAAGTCAAAAAAGTTGTACAAGTGGAGTTAGCAAGAGGCGAAGTTCCGACGACGTTTCGGGGAGATTCCGGCGACGAAACGACGCCCCGACGGTTCTGAGAGCTTTTTCTTTCATCTCTCTTTCTTAATAGCCAGTAAGTCCTTATTCCCTCCTCTATCTCTATTCTAAAACTTCTCTTTTTCAAAACTCATCGGAAGCGGAGTTATTCCGACTTCCGATCCGTTTTTGTTTGGAATTTTTTTTTATTTTTTAAAATAATAAAATACCAAATTCTCTCATAATATTTAACAAACACAAATAAAAATATTAGAATAAGTTTCATCTCAAAATAATATTTATAGCAACTTCTATTTCACTTTTACATTAAAATACCCTCATGTTTACTTTCGACATTGTTTATTCGTTCTAAACATATTACCTTAGAAAAATCACGAGGTAATGACCTACCTCTTCACAACACGCATTCATGACATAGCACGATGTTACTCTTAGACAATATTTGTGGGAAATTTACATGTTACATTAAAATACCCTAAATTACCACAAAACCATATTTCTTTAAAATGTAGTAACTAATTCCATACAATCCTCGTCCTTACAACTAATTTTTGGTGAAATCTGATCGGGATGGTGCGGATTATCGCACGTCCTCAGATCTAGTAGGGCGGAATTCAGACCTCCGTAAGGAGCATTAAGATTCCGATGAAATTATTATTACAATTAAAGAAAAACGAGATTTCTAGAAAATAATAAAATTATATTTTTATAAATAATTATATATGAAAAAATTATCAAGATACCTATTTTTAAGATATAAAATATTCTATGTTTCCAAAATCAAAAAAAAAAAGAATCACCAATTATATGAAACTACCATCACAATTCAAAACAACTTCCATATTACAGTAAAATACCATGGATAAATAACACTATGTTTATATCAACTAGAAAATACTTCACTTTTAAAAATTACATCTATGAAAACCCTAAAGACGATAATTAAATACTTGAGGACTATTTTGAAAATATGCTAAAATTATTTGTACATGAAACCCCCTCAAGTTATATAAATTTACAATAAGGACCCTAGTAAGTATATGTTTAAGCGGGACCAATTCTCTTGAGCCTCACGGAGTCGGAGAAAGTGGGTGCTTGCCTATTTAAGGTAGATAACTAAACCGGAGTTATTATACGGTAATTGTCTTGGAAAAAGACACAAATCCTGCCGTCCATGTGCATCAGTTACCGATACTCCAAAACAATCAGGACTCCAATTCTGTTTAAAAGTCTGACTAGGTTTGAGTCATAGGTCAAATCTGAAAACAATCTGACTTGAAAATGATTCAAGTATAAAACTACAATTTAACATGAATCCGTCTATTCAATCTATATCAATTTATATTGACTGAACCGAATCATGGATATACCCCATTTATATGTCCATCCATTATATCCGTTCTATTTACTGATATCATAGTTTCGACAAGTCATCCATCTATATAACAAAACAATTCAATCAATACAAAAGATATCGTGGGGTTTACAAAAGAGTAGATTGGTCCGAAAGGTATTAAAAGTGGCACGAGACTGTAACCATAATACACCTAACCTGAATATCCATTGCCGTTGTACCGTGGCTGAACGGTTCCTTGTGCTCCTATATCTTAGTCTCCGGAATAATGGGAATTCTCTCCTATACACTGGCATTTTCTGTACCAAACTACAAACAACTGCGTTAACCTTATAATAAAACATTATTAATTATACTCTCCTTCTGTCTATTCTATCTCTACTCATCTTTGGGACTTACCGAGCGATTGTTCACTGACGATATTCCTTCTCTTCTTTCTTTGAAATGTTGTCAGATGGATCGGACTCACTGGAGATCGAGCCCAGCACCGAGGACTTGGAGCAGTTAGCATTTGATCCGGAGATTTAGATACTTATACATACTATTTTCATTTATGTTATGCCATTGTTTAGGCATTGCTTTCATTCCATGTATTTTCATTTCAGTTGTATTGTAAAAAGAATGTTAAATAAATAAAGTTGTTGTTCAATTACATCTATTATCATTTTCCTGTGTACCTTTACTTTATATTACTTAGATACACTTAGCGTGTTTATTTCTGAGTAAATACGTAGCGGGCCTCGCCATGTCCCCTTCTCATACACTGGTAAGCGGGGCGTGACAACGGCCACCAAAGCGTCGTGGATCCGCCGCGTTTACCCCTATTTGGCCGCCCTTCCGCCGCGGTTTGGTGGAGTTAGGGTTTGGGATTTTTTTAGTGGCTTCACATTGACACGTAGAGGTCTTCTAAATGTCTAAATTTTGGAAATCTTCTCTTAATCTCTGTCATAATTGATTTCATGATTTTATTCAATATTTCGGCAGATTTTCTCTCGATATCTCGGATCTCCTTGATTCCAGTCCTGATCTAAATTCTGCACAATATCTCATATCAAAGAGTTAGTAAAATTTGGTATTATATTTATATATTCTCCTAATCATTTATATGATATTATATCATTTAAGAATATTACCTAGAATATTTGATATGACATGCACAATTTAATTACCAAAATATTATATTAATATTATATGCATATATTTTCCTTCATAATGTTAATTATAATGTAGAAACATATGATAATAATTATTTTACAGATAAAACCTCATATGTTCTATATTTACAATAAACAACTTTAAGTATTTAACAAAAGTAAGGAAAATGTCATATCAAATGTGCAATATTTTCAACTGAACAAATACCCACAAACTTAAATTTAATTGTCCCGAGCAAACTTATTATTCAAAAGAATAAAAAGAAGAAAAGAAAAAGAAAAACTAAGTACCACACTTTCGTAGGCAACACGATTGCACCGAGCACGTGCAACAAACCGTTAAACCTCTAGGTGTCCCTAGTAGGAGGGGTGTTATCTCCTGAAAGTTTTCAGCGGATTACACCCACAAAATCACATAGTAAAAGAAAGAAGATAAAAGTTACATACAAAAATAAGAATTATAAATATTGAACTTGAAAATAAGAGTTTCCAACTATATTAGCTTTTCGGTTGTCATGAGCCCTATCTTAATGGTCATGAAAAGATATTAGAAATCACCTCATCCCTCAATAAAACATCGCCATTAGTCTTCCTCCCTACCTTTCTTCCAAACATCGATCATATACCCCTATGTGTGTGTAAAAGACATCCCTACACTTAGAGAATTCAATTCAAGCTATCATACTCTTGTCTATCTGTCTTAGTACTTTTTAGTCGGTGAATATTATAAATGGAATTGCTCACATATTTTTCATGCGACCGTTAATATTTCTTGAGGTACTAACCGGCCGATTACTGAATGTGCTTATTTATTAGACGCAATTAGCAATTTACCCGTCTTGCAACACCTGAGACTTACCAGTGGCTCCCAAACCAGTTGGTTTAAGACATTAGGTGATAAAGCACTCTCACTATATTGTTTTATGCTGCTTTGGTAATTGCAAAACCAGTGTTCATTTTTCTTCACCGTTTTATTTATATTTTATTTTTATATTTACTTTTCTTCATATTAAAGCTTTTAGACAAGAGCATTTCAATGTATTCTCTACTATCCCAAGTTTCAGGATGTGTGTAAATGCATATAGTAGGGTATCAACATTTAAATATTTGGCCTCAAAATAGGGACTATTTTTCAGATTTAGTTTTATTCTCAGATTAGCAATTTCCTTCATCTTACTAACCCTTGGGACAATAGCCCATAACTACCTATTACTAGTTTCGTTTAAGAAAATATCTAATTTTCTTATTTTTCTTAAACTCTTCCTATCTTTCATATGTAAATTTTCACTTTCTAACTCTTATTATCACTAAAAGTTTTTGTACTTATGCAAAGTATAATACAAAATAATGCGTAAATAAGCACAAATCTTCCCCAAATTTGTTTGCAACAGTGTCCTCACTGATGTCATCATTCAAATCTCAAAACCTGTACACTTTGGAGGAAAAGTTATTAACGGGGACCATAATTAATGAAAGTGAAATCCACCCCCAAACATATTTTTGGCTCATAATTTTGTAAAAAAATTATTTTCTTCAAGAGCCAAAATATTTTTCTCCCCCCTCCCAAACTTGAGTTAAACAATATTAAGCATTTTAGAATTATAAAGAGAGGGGGCAAAGTTATTGGTCAATATAAAGTTTTACAAAGACCAAAAGTCAACACCAACCATTCGAATATTTTATCAATGTAGCGCACTGGTTGGTGGAAGAACATGTTATAAATAGCCAAGAAGAAGTGAGGAGGAGATAAGAGGTGGAATATAACGGTTTTGCGTCTCGGTTTGTAGAGACGAAATAGTGATGGTGGATTAGTCGCATTCTTGTTTCGGATAAGTAGAAGGGGTGGCGGTTCAACTTCTTTGTGTTGGGGTTGATTCATCACAACGCCCATGTCTTTTAAGAATGCGAGTTTTTCAGCGAAATTTTTTTCAAAACTTTTATCGATATCCCGAATAATAATCACATCGGAAAGAACAGGATGATACTCGGACTTCATAAAAGGTTTATAATTAGCGTTAGATGTTGACCCGGACATCTCAATAAAAGAGTCCGTATATGTATAATAAATAGCGGGGTCAAACAACAACGTACTAAGAGAGTCTAGATCTGTGTCGTGGAACTCTTCAAGTTCGTTGCTGTCGGAATCTACTGTTTCGACAGAACATACATGAGCATAGGGTTCGGAGGGTTCACTTCACAACTTGAAAATGTTAAGCTCAATTGACATCTTTCCGAAGGATAGGTTCATAGAGCCGTTACGACAATTGATTACAGCGTTGGAAGTTGCTAGAAAATGTCGACCTAAAATCACCGGAATTTGGTTTCGTGGGTTTGCTACAGGCTGTGTATCAATAACTATGAAGTACACAGGGAATATAAATTCCCCGACTTTGATTAACACATGTTCTAACTCATCCCTAGGTTGGATGATAGATCGATCAGCCATCTGGAGAGTACAGTGCACAGGCTTCAACTCTCCGATCCCTAATTGCTCATAAACAGAATACGAAAGCAAGTTAATACTAGCACCTAAATCGAGTAGAACACGATTAATATTTTTACCTTCAATAGAAATAGATATTGCAGGACTCCCGGGATCCTTTCGTTTCTTGAGTAGTTGCTGTATAAAAGCAGGCTCACATTACTCGCAAGGAAAACTTTTTTAGGTACTTGAACTTTCCTTTTCCTAGTGCACAAGTCCTTTAGAATTTTCGCATAGGACGGAACTTGTTGTATAGCATTTAGAAGAGAGATATTTATGTTAACTTGCTTAAAAATTTCCACAATCTTCTCCATTTGTGGACTTGGTCTGTTTCCCCTTAACCTGTTTGGATAAATAGCCTTATTAATAAGGGTTGGGTCCAACATTCGAGAAGATTGTGGGGGTAGAACGGATCACAGAATTGGAGTTGGGATCGTTTTAGGTTGACTCGCGGGGGTGGGCTGAGGGTTTGAGCCTTGGGGAAACGGAGAATAGGCTCGGAAGAAGGTGGAAGACTAGATGAATTAGGGTTAGAAGTAAAAGCCGGGGTATTATTGATTGATTCCTCCTCATCAACCTGTTCACCGACTTGATTGTTCAACACTTATCCCGATCTCAATGTGGTAACGACACTCACATTATGACTTTGTGAGTGGCCAGGATTCTGTAGGGTTTGAGATAGAAGTTTCCCTTTCTCTCTCGCACTTATAGCGGCATTTAACTGTAAAATTTGTGCTTCTATCGATTTTATACTCTTACCGTGGGAGACGGTGTTTTGCGTTAATGTTTGGATAGAAAAATTTAAATCAGCCGATGTTTGCATGGAATGTTTAATAAACAGATCGAGTGCAGAGGAGTTTTCGGTACCGGCCGTTTGGAAAGAATTATTATAGGGTGCAGAATTGTTGGCCGGATTTTGAAAGAATTGTGGTTGAAAGGGGTGCTGACTCTGTGGTGGTTGCTGTTATTGTGGAGGAGGTATTTGATAGTTGCTTGGGAACTGGTTTTAATTTTGAGTTTGGTTTTGGTTCCAAGTAAAATTATGATGATTCCCCCATCCCTGATTGTATGTGGAAGAATAAGGATCATTTCTAGGTCATTGCTGAAAAGCAGCATTAGTTTGTTCTCGACCTTGAAACGGAGGATTCAAAGGACTTTCTTCCGTCAAGTGTGATGGGTTAGAATATCAACCACACATGGTTTTGAGGAGCGTAAATTGGTTTAGGGAGGCTGAAGAGACTTTGTTTTCTATAGCATCGAGTTTCCTTTGTATCACGGCCATTTCGGCTTTCACCGCGATGGAAACTTCGAGCTGATGGATACCTTCCCTAGACGATGTAGGTCTAACGCTTTCCCATTGTAAAGTTTGTTCGGCGAGAAATTGCCAAGCTTCACCATCGTCTTTAGACAGGAAATGATATTGACACATGGTTTCAACCATATGTTTTGTTGCGGGATCAATACCCTCATATATAATGCGACACAGATCACTTTTATTGATTCCGTGATGAGGACATTGTAGAAGAAGATCCTTAAACCATTCAAAGCATTTCCAAAATGGTTCATTGGGAAGTTAGGTAAACTGGTTGATCTCGCTTCGAACGCGGGCGTTCTTATGATTTGGATAAAATTTCTTAAGGAATGCTACTACGAATTCATCCCATTTGGAAATAGAATGTGCGGCAGTGTTATAAAGCCGTTTTTCTGCCAGATCGCACAAGGTAAAAAGGAGAAAACGTAATCTCATAGCATCCATAGAAAGTTGTGACACGCCAATCATTGCACATACGTCTTTGAATATGTTTATAAAAACGTATGCGTCTTCGGACTCAAGCCCGTGAAATTTAGGCGATAGTTTGATGAAGTGGGGTTTAATTTCAAAATTATCCCTATTGGCTGGTGGAATAGATAGACGGGTAGGAAAGGGTCCACGCACTGGGTAGCATCTCTCTTGGAGAGAGATGCACGGTGGATTTTGCACACCTACAAGTGGTGGCAGGATAGTGGTGGTAAAATATGATGGAGAACCGTCCATCGTGGATGTGGTGGGTGGAGGGGAAAAAGAAGACGGATAAATACTGACTTCGGAGTCGATAGCAGAAACGCGGACAAGACGGGCACTAGAATCCCGTGTCCAGCCGAGCATGCACTAAGCGAGTTTAGTGTACGTGGCAGCGTGTGTGAGAACGAATTAAAAGGGTTTGTTTTGAAAAAATGTTGGACTTGATACAAATCACAAAAAAAATGCATAATCAACTCTAGAACTAAGGTCACCTAGGTCAAGCACTAGACCGCTCCTAGACTTCCAAAGGACAAGTTGCAGGATCAATCCTCTACCACCTCTTTATCACTCTTATGGCTAGGTAAGTGCCAGATAAGTGGGAGGTATCCGCTATACGAATCACCGAAATAGCGGGCCTAATTAAGTAACCACTTTTCTAAATCACACTTACCTTAGACACCACGAAAGTAATGCAGATAAGCGATAGATTACACACGACCTTCCTCTGTCTTAATATGAGCATGACGGTCCTTAAAGTCTTGGTCTGGATATTTTTTAATTAATGCAGAGTGATGTGGATGCTTGTTTTGTGATTTGTGGGGCTTAGAAAGGGTGATGAAATCCCCGCCTAATCTGAATTTGGTTTTTGCCCCTTAAAGTCCATATTAAAATATGCACAAACAAACCAATAACAAAACATGCAAAAAGCGTTTTGTGCAGCGAAACTTTTGCAAAGAATCTTGCAGAAAATATATTATTGGATTTTCAAAGCAGAGAGAAAGATATGTAGAAGATACCAGAGAAGTTTGGATGCACAACTCAACAGAAACGCCGCGGTTCCGCCGCCAAAAGTGCCTTGTTGCCGAGGTTCTGCCGCGTGAATGAGAGATCTTTTGAAAATTTTTGCTACGGTGGCCTCCCTTGCTCCTCTGGTCCTCTCTGAAAGTCTTTGAATTTTTATCTCCTCGCTACAGCGACTCCAGATATCCTCGCAAAAAAAAAATTCGCACACTAATCGTTAAATATACAAGATGCAGTTTTGTTTTAAATTTTTATGGATCGTCGGATAAGAATTCAACCTGAATAGCAAGAAAAAAATTACGCATGTATCCCCGGCAACGACGCCATTTGATTAATCGTGAAAAAGTAGTAGTAGATAACCGTAATCAATAACGGTATCGCATGTAGCTAACCATAGTGAGTATGGGTCGTCCACAGGAATGCGTGGAACTTTTAATCTTTTTTTAGATGAGTTGAATAGAAGAAAAAGAGGGGAGAATAGTTGTTTTAAGATCTATTTTAAATACGGATGTAAAATATATATAAAGAAGGCTTGTAGGGTTCATCGGATTTAGTAGTCCTGGATGGATATAAAAGATTATTCCATTTATCTTTAAATAGATTTAAAACTAGATCGATAGTGATGCATGCAGATTAGGCTTTTCGGAGGGAATAGGGTTCCCACTCTTAACCATTATCTTTACATGGATCTCCATTCATGTCTAGCCTTTAGCAAAACAATTGTTAATCTAATCTCTAATCGCGGTCAGGACTATCAATAAATTGATAGCGCGCCCGATTAGGATATTAACAATTCTTTTGATAAAGTTTATAAACTTTATAAGACTTAAAAGGAGTTAGAAGATTTTACCATCCATTGATCTACCCTAATCCTAAGAACCCTATCAAGCGGAGAATTACTCGTGCATCATGGAGATAGAAAAAGAAAGAATAGAGAAGAAATTCATAATGCAGAAATTAAAATACGAAATAATTAATCTAATAATCTACCTTTATTAATCAACTCCATAAGTACAATTCGTCGAGTTTAGATTACAAGAGAAGGAAGAAGTTTGCTCTTGATCTCTGCCTCGTAGGAAGTAGATGTTCCGTCGAATCTCACATCATTTTATCACGTCAAATCGCGGACCTGTCGTGGATCACTTGTTCTTTGACGGTGATTGACTTCGTGTAAAAGATGATGATTTCTAAGTTTAGTCCTTGGTCCTTTATATAGTCCCAAATCCAAAAACCCTAGATTCCATAGCTTAAGATATGCTGTTAATATCATGATCCTGAAATCTCACATCGTATGGCCACCAAAGCTTCACGGATCCGCCGCCACCAAAGCTTCACGGATCCGCCGCGTTTACCCTTATTTGGCCGCCCTTCCACCTCGGTTTGGTGGAGGTAGGGTTTAGAATTTTTTTGTAGCTTCACATTGACACGTAGAGATATTCTAGATATCTAGATTTTGGAAATCTTCTTTTAATCTCTGCCAGAATTGATTTCATGATTTTATTCAATATTTAGGTAGATTTTCTCTCGATATCTCGGATCTCCTTGATTCAAGTCCCGATCTAAATTATGCATAATATCTCATATTAAAGAGTTAGTAAAATTTGGTATTATATTGAGATATTCTCCTAATCATTTATATGATATTATATCATTTAAGAATATTGACTAGAATATTTGATATGGCATGCACAATTTAATTACCAAAATATTATATTAAAATTATATGCATATATTTTCCTTCATAATGTTAATTATAATGTAGAAACATATGATAATAATTATTTTACAGATAAACCCTCATATGTTCTATATTTACAATAAACACCTTTAAATATTTAACAAAATTAAGGAAAATGTCATATCAAATGTGCAATATTTTCAACTGAACAGTAGGCGGGATGGGGCTTTGGGCCGACGGCGACGGGTAGCCCGTAGGGAAAAGTCCCCATGTCTTGCACACAAAACCCTTGGCCTACCCCCTTTATCCCTGCACTGTTTAATTTTTCTGAATTAAAACAGAGACTTCATTTTCACCATAAAATCCATTTTAAATATAATTTAATTCATTCTTTCAATTGCAAAAGCCTAATTTCACACTATAAATACAAATCTATACCCTTGTAACAACTCCATTTTTAATGTACAAAGAATTGATTTAAATTCAATGTATACTTGGAGTATTTATTGCGGCTGATATCTCTTTAAGTATTTATTTCACTCCATAATTACAAGAAGGAGCTTGTAGCTCATTGATAATACCTTGCATTGCTGAACCAAGCCACCAGAGTTCAAATCCCATGCCCTACATTATTTTTGTATTTATTTTGTTTTTTTTGTTTTTGGAAAGTCAACAGTCAATAGGCCATAACTCCCAAAATATGTACTGGACAATAAAAAGTAAATATACCAAATTGTACCACCGAAGTTTCCCCGGCCTCTGGTGGCCTGACTCGGCCCGACTCGGCGCCGCCGGCCTGCGAACCGGCCGACTCGGTCCGGCGCCGCCGACCGGACTTGGCCGGACGGCCGAGTCACCAACAGAGAAAAATTGGGTCTTGAAGTGGTCAACCCTCCTGCACACTCTAAATGCTTGGATCGGTTATCATTCGGCCAATAAATCCCTTTTAATCCTAGGTTTAATGAGTTTTAATGAATTTTTATATATTTTTTTTATTAAAAACCCTAACCCTATATAAACCCCCCATACTCTCTACCCTCTCATCACTTTTTCTAAGTCCACTCTTCCAAAATTCCAAGAGAACTTGGTACGTGAGAAAACGAGCGAAAGGCGAAGCGCTGACGAAATCGACGGCGAAATCCCGACGATCGTACTAGGACCTCTTCACGACGTTTCGACGCACCGGTAAACCCACTACCTTCCTCTCACTCTCTAGCGTTGTCCAAACCCGTAAGTCCCCATTTTCTACCTTTCTTTTTCCTTCATAATAATACGACTTTATAAATCCGACGGAAATCGGAACGAACCGATTTCCGATTCGGTTTTTCTATCAAATCTCACTTATCACTAATTCCATAATGCTTAAACATATTCATGTTGACTACTAATCACTTAAAAATTAATTTGAACAAGTTTTTACACATGAAATGATAGCTTTTGCAATATATCGTATTTTTGCACTTAAATACCACTATGTTTAATTTATCACATTTAACCCTTTAATATTGCTATACCTTAAAGTAGATCACGAGGTAATGACCTACCTCTACACACACGCAAATACAACCCTAATTGATATCATCAAAACTTAGAATACGATAATACAAGATTTTACATTTAAATAAACTTTTCTTAATAAAACCTTTTCTAAAAGTTCTAAGTTTTAGACAATTTTAAAACAATATCTTTTAATAGGAAAATACGATATGCCGTGGACATCGATCGTTTATCTAAACCCGACTTTGTGATGTCTAGGCAAGTGTGTCTAAGACGAGTGGTTACTTAATTAGGACCACTACTTGTAGTGGAAAGCCTCCCACTCACCTGGCACTTACCTGGCCGCAATTGGCGGTGAAGAGGCGATTTGAGCCTTCTAATGACTTATCGTTTAGACCATTTAGAAAGAGGCTAGTTGGCTTAGGAAACCCTAGAATCTAAAATACGGAAATTTACACCCTTTTACAAATAAATACCTTATTTTTATAATACCGTTTTCTAAATGATTAGTAATTATTAAATCTTTGCAAAGCGCTACTACAACCCACCTTTGGGGAACTCGTTAGGGATAGTACGGTTTATCGTGCACCCTCGAGCTTAGTAGTGCGAGATTCAGACCTCCGCAAGGAGCATTCGGTCTCGAAAGGTTTAAAATAGGACATTTAAGAAAAATATGATTTTGAAAAATAAAATATTTATTAAAAATTATTCTTGTATAAACATATGTATATTTATCATTTAAACACCTATTTTATTGTAAGATAAAGTTTTCACCTTTTCCTAAAAATTACAAGATTAAAAGTTACATTAAAATACCATGAATTTCAAATAAATCAATATTACAAATTAATACCTTTATTAGGATATATTCATTAGAAATATCACAAATAAAATTAACATTCATTAGAACTATAAAGACGAATAATAAATATTTGGGGTGTATCTTGAAAACTATACAAAAGTATTTTTACATAAACCCCCCTCAAGTTTTATAAATTACAATAATGACCCTAAATATAGAACTTCGATTTACATTTCTTTTGGTTTGATTCGGGTTTGAGTCTGATTATAACTTGAATACGATTCAAGTCAATCTTTATTCTTTAATATTCCAACTCAATATGAACACATGAATCCCAGAATCCAGTTAACAATCTATACAACTTGACTGAACCAAACCATGGATATACATCCATTATTCCGTTATTCCATTTACCTGATTATGCAGTTACAATCTGTTTACTGATATCATGGTTTTGGTCGGTCATCCAACTTACACAATACAATACAACAATACAACCAAAATACTACGGGGTTTAAGGGGTAGATTGGTACGGAAGGTGTTAAAGGTGGCACGAGGTGGTCAGATTAAGACACCTAACCTATATTCCGTTGCTGTTGTACCGTGGCTTAACGGTTCCTTGTACATTCCGTTTGTCCTGGTCTCTAGCATATAGAGACCCCTCTCGTATACACTGACATCCTTCTGTACCAAGCTACAAACAACAGCGTCAACACAATATTCTACAATTTCTTTAAAAGATATCCTTTTATTCTGTCTTTTTCTAATTCTTCTTTATCTTTGGGACTTACCGAGCGACCTGTTCGCTGACGACATTCTATTTCTTTCTTCTTTGAATGTCGTCAGGTGTTTTGGACCCAGCAGAGATCAAGCCCACCGGTGAAGACTTGGAGCAGTTTCACGAAGACCCTGAGCTCTAGACATTGTACCTTGTTCTATTCAGTATTTTTATTTCCTCTTATGCCACTGTTTAGGCATCGCTTTTCATTCCAGTTGTATTTACTTTTCATGCATTGTACAAAAGAATGTTATTAATAAAGTTGCTGTTATTTCTATATCTCTTGTCTCTTGTGGTTTACTTTTAGATACGCTTAGCGTATGTACTTCTGAGTACATACGTAGCGGACCTCGTCGCGTCTCCTTCGCCGTACACTGGGAAGCGGGGCGTGACAGGTTTTGTTGGTGGCCCATGCAGGTCAGAGCTGTATGAATCCCTATCATGCAGTTCTAGTCTGCATGAACAACCTAAGCAATATAACACAAGAACCGGCAACTAAAACATTCTTTACAATTCATGTTTCTTGAATCTTACAAATTTCTATTCCTTGAATCTTATCATTTCATGTATTTGAATCTGTCCTAACCAAAATTTTTCTTCAAGGTTATGGATTCCCCGAGTAACACCAGCACCAACGTCAACAACACACCTCCAGCACTACCTCTTGCACCAGCTGTTCCTGCACCACTCACCGAGCAAACAGTGCTACTTGAAGCGATCCGCAGCCTTCTTGAGGGACAACAACAACTACTGAACCGTCCTGAGACCGACGCACCGGGAGTAAAGCAATTCAGGGCTTTACATCCCAAGCAGTTCTCTGGTAAAGGAAGCCCTCTTGAAGCTGAAGAATGGGCACAAAGTATCGAAGACGATCTGACAACAGCTCAAGTGCCAGACATCGCTTGGGGTCCGTGTTGCGAAACTACAACTCACGGATAATGCTCGCAACTGGTGGAAGGCGGAAGAAAGCCTTCTGGTACAACCGATTGAATAGAAGACTTTTCGCGAGAAGTTTGACGCGAAATACTTCCCTGTGACTGCCAGGTTTGCAATGGAGCAGCAGTTCATTCATCTACAACAGGGTTCAATGTGGGACAAATCAGTAGATGAATACGACGCTGAATTCACCATGTTAAGCCGGTAAGATATGTCACAATAGTTCAATTTTTAAATACACATACTACACAGCTAACACAATCTTTAAACAGATTTGCGGCACACTTGATACCGACGGACGAGATCAGAGCCCGTCGCTTTCAACAAGGACTGGACACGGAGATTCAGGCTGCTCTAGCCACGGGAAACTTTTTGACTCATGAGGATGCTCTGGAAGCTGCCCGCAGTTATGAGGCAGTGATAAAAGCAAGGGGCAGACCTCAGTCTGCAGGAGTCAAACGCCCTGCCAACCAGATGGCAGGTGGAGTTTCGTCCAGGCCACTCTTCGTGCCAAGGCGACCCAGAGTACCGACCCATCGTCCCAGCCCAGCCTTTTGCACCTACTGCAAGAGAACTGGACATATGATGAAGGACTGCCGTCGAGCCAACCGCCTTTGCTTAGTCTGCGGCTCAGCTACTCATGATATTGGGTCTTGTCCCCAAAGACAGGACCCAGTTGCTGCACCCAGGCCAGCAGTTACTTATCCGCGGCGACCAGCTCTTCAAGCACCTGTTCCCAGACCTGCACTACCTGCACCACCCAGAGGACCACAAGCTGCACCACCTCCGCGTCAGTTCCATCAAGCTCAAAAGAACGTTCCGAGGAATGCTCCTCAGGCCAGGAGGAATGTACTAAGGCGCCAGGCTTTCACGATGTCCGTGGAAGAAGCTAAGGCCACTGGCCAAGTCATCACTGGTAAACTTTTCTTTTCAAACTTTGCTTTCTATCCTGCTACTTAGCTACATATTTTCTATACCTAAAACAAATCCCACATACCTTAGGTACAATCTTAGTATCCTCAATCCCTGCACTTGCACTGTTTGATACTGGAGTATCACACTGCTTTATGTCGCAACGATTTGTTCGAACCTATGCGATTCCAGTCTCACCGCTTGTATCCAGCTGGAACGTCAGTTCAGGAAATGGCGTTCTAAAAGCAACTATGGGATACAACTTCTGTCCAGTCATCGTCTGCAGTCGAGAGTTTTATGCTGACTTCAAAGTACTGGACATACCGAACTTCGATGTGGTTCTAGGAATGGATTGGCTTGGAACTTTTTATGCTACCATCGACTGTCGTCAAAGGAGAGTAGTATTCGAGATCCCAGACCATCCGGTCTTCTATTTCAAAAGCGGAGACCGTACACTGGAGCCAAGTACCTACAAAGCGAAGCCAAGAGAAGCAGTAGTTTCAGCAGCTCAAGCGGAGGAAGAATCAAGACCAGATGTAGTTCGAGAGTTCGACGATGTATTTTCTGACGATATATCAGGTTTGCCTCCCGATCGAGCTCTTGAATTCAGTATTGATTTAGTACCAGGAGCGCAACCGGTGATCAAAGCACCCTATCGTTTAAGTCCGGAAGGTTTGAAGGAAGTCCGAACACAGTTGGACGAATTACTGGCGAAAGGATGGATTCGTCCCAGCACTTCAAGTTGGGGATCACCTGTATTACTTGTGAAGAAGAAGGAAGGTTCATACAGAATGTGCATCGATTACAGAGCCTTGAACGAAGTCACTATAAAGAACAAGTATCCACTCCCGCGCATCAATGATTTATTCGATCAGCTAAGTGGATCTTGTGTTTTCTCTAAATTAGATCTTCGTTCAGGTTATCATCAAGTGAAGGTCAAGGAAGCTGATATTCACAAAACAGCTTTCAGAACTCGCTATGGACATTACGAATTTCTAGTGATGCCATTTGGAGTGACCAACGCACCCGCAATATTCATGAACCTAATGAATCAAGTTTTCCGGGAGTACTTAGACAGGTTTGTTGTCATCTTCATCGACGACATTCTGGTGTATTCTAAGAGTCGGAAAGAACATGCAGAGCACTTACGAATTGTCCTAGAAACTCTTCGACAACATCAGCTTTATGCCAAGTACAGCAAGTGCGAGTTTTGGTTAAAGCAAGTTGGTTTTCTTGGACATATCGTATCAGGAGAAGGAATCTCTGTGGATCCAGCGAAAGTTTCAGCAGTTAGCGAATGGCCTACACCAAAGTCAGTGAAGGATATTCGGAGTTTCTTGGGTTTAGCTGGATATTACAGAAGGTTTATTGAAGGCTTTTCAAAGATAGCAACGCCCCTGACCAAGCTCACACGTAAAGATGAAGAATTTGTGTGGTCAGAAGCATGCGAACAAGCTTTCGTAGAACTCAAGTCAAGGTTGACATCAGCACCTATTCTCGTCATACCGGATCAATCTGGAGGATTCGAAGTGCATTGCGATGCATCCGGTAAGGGATTAGGATGTGTTCTACATCAGCATGGTAAGGTTGTGGCTTATGCTTCAAGACAACTGAAGATTCATGAGCGCAATTATCCGACGCATGATCTGGAGTTAGCAGCCGTCATCTTTGCTCTCAAGATTTGGCGTCATTACCTACTTGGGGAGCAAGTGAACATCTACGAGCTTAAAGTACGTGTTTACTCAGAAGGAGTTTAATATGCGGTAGAGAAGATGGTTAGAACTCATGGCAGACTTTGACATCAACTTGCAATATCACCCAGGGAAGGTGAATGTAGTACCTGATGCTCTTAGTCGCCAACCATTATCGATGAATCTCACCGCTCAGTGGAAGCTTCAACAAGACTTGCATCAGATGGAAATTGAAGTAATCATGCCAGGTAATTCTTCAAGTTTGATGAATTTGCAAATTCAATCAACCATTGTCAATCAGATCAAAGCAGCTCAAGCAAGTGATGCTAAGTTGCAAAAGATCAGAGAACAAGTGGAGAATGAACTCAGAACAGACTTCATCATCCATGAAGACGGATCTTTGAGATACGGCAGCAGATTGTGTGTACCAAAAGGTCCTGTTCGGGAAGAGTTAATGAAAGAAGCTCACAGCTCTCCCTACTCAGTACATCCTGGAGGCACCAAAATGTACAAAGATCTACGTCAGAATTATTGGTGGCATGGAATGAAGCGTAAAGTAGCCAGAAGCGTCGCAAAATGCTTGGTGTGTCAGCAAGTAAAGGCTGAACATCACAGGACTGCTGGATTACTTCAACCGTTACCAATCCCAGAATGGAAGTGGCAACACATCACGATGGACTTTGTGACTGCTCTTCCTCGCAGCACAAGGGGTAACGATGCCATATGGGTCATTGTTGATCGACTCACAAAGTCGGCTCACTTCATCCCATTTTGAGTTGGCCAATCAACTGAGACACTAGCGAAGAAGTACATGGAGGTAATAATCTACTTAACATTTAAACTCTTCATAATGTACTATCTCTGATACCCATGAACTCATACAAGAAATTGTAAGACTTCATGGAGTACCGGTCTGCATTGTCTCCGTTCGTGATACCAGGTTCCGATCGCAATTTTGGCAGAGTCTGCAAGCAAGCTTGGGAATAAGTCTGAACTTCAGCACGGCTTATCATCCACAAACAGATGGTCAGTCGGAACGAACTATTCAGATCTTGGAGGATATGCTCAGAGCGTGTATGCTAGACTTCAAAGGATCGTGGGAAGATCACTTACATCTTGTGGAGTTTTCGTACAACAACAGCTACCAAGCAAGCATAGGAATGTCACCTTTTGCAGCATTGTATGGAAGGAAGTGTCGTTCGCCATTAAGTTGGGACGACATCGAAGATAGGGAACTTCTTGGACCAGAGATGATAGTAGCAACTGTTGATGTGGTTCGTACTATCAGGGAAAGGATGCGCATAGCCCAAGATCAACAGAAACACTGAGCTGATGCAAAGAGACGACACTTGGAGTTCCAGCCAGGAGATCACGTATTCTTGAAAATATCTCCGAACCGCGGAGTGATCCGATTTGGAAGACGGGGTAAGTTGAGTCGGAGATATATTGGACCGTTCGACATACTCGAACGAGTCGGTGAAGTGGGCATACCGCTTAGCGCTTCCACCTTCATTGGAAGTAGTGCATAATGTGTTCCACATATCCCAACTCAGAGAGTATGTGAGTGACCCCAGCCATGTACTCGATCATTCCGAGCTCACTATACAGCCCGATTTGTCTTGTGAGCAACAGCCCGTGGAGATCCTGGACAGGAAAGTGAAGACACTTCGGAACAAGAAAGTTAACTTGGTTCGAGTGATGTGGAGGAAAGACACTCCAGGAGAGTCCACTTGGGAAAGGGAGGATGAAATGCGTACTAGATATCCACACCTCTTTGTAAACTAGTCCTCAAATAAAAGCTGTAAATTTCGATGACGAAATTTTTGTAAGGAGGGTAGACTGTAACAACTCTATTTTTAATATACAAAGAATTGATTTAAATTCAATGTATACTTGGAGTATTTATTGCGGCTGATATCTCTTTAAGTATTTATTTCACTCCATAATTACAAGAAAGAGCTTGTAGCTCATTGGTAATACCTTGCATTGCTGAACCAAGACACCAGAGTTCAAATCCCATGCCCCACATTATTTTTGTATTTATTTTGTTTTTTTTTTGGAAAGTCAACAGTCAAAAGGCCATAACTCCCAAAATATGTACTGGACAACAAAAAGTAAATATACCAAATTGTACCCCCGAAGTTTCCCCGGCCTCTGGTGGCCTGACTCGGCCCGACTCGACGCCGCCGGCCGGCGAACCGGCCGACTCGGTCCGGCGCCGCCGACCGGACTTGGCCGGACGGCCGAGTCACCAACAGAGAAAAGTTGGGTCTTGAAGTGGTCAACCCTCCTGCACACTCTAAATGCATGGATCGGTTATCATTCAGCCAATAAATCCCTTTTAATCCTAGGTTTAATGAGTTTTAATAAATTTTTATATATTTTTATTTTTATTTTTATTAAAAACCCTAACCCTATATAAACCCCCATACTCTCTACCCTCTCATCACTTTTTCTAAGTTCACTCTCCCAAAATTCCAAGAGAACTTGGTATGTGAGAAAACGAGCGAAAGGCGAAGCGCTGACGAAATCGACGGCGAAATCCCGGCGATCGTACTAGGACCTCTTCACGACGTTTCGACGCACCGGCAAACCCACTATCTTCCTCTCACTCTCTAGCGTTGTCCAAACCCGTAAGTCCCCCTTTTCTACCTTTCTTTTTCCTTAATAATAATACGACTTTATAAACTCGATGGAAATCGGAACGAACCGATTTCCGATTCGGTTTTTCTATCAAATCTCACTTATCACTAATTCCATAATGCTTAAACATATTCATGTTGACTACTAATCACTTAAAAATTAATTTGAACAAGTTTTCACACATGAAATGATAGCTTTTGCAATATATCGTATTTTTGCACTTAAATACCACCATGTTTAGTTTATCATATTTAACCCTTTAACATTGCTATACCTTAAAGTAGATCACGAGATAATGACCTACCTCCACACACACACAAATACAACCCTAATTGATATCATCAAAACTTAGAATACGATAATACAAGATTTTACATTTAAATAACCTTTTCTTAACAAAACCTTTTCTAAAAATTCTAAGTTTTAGACAATTTTAAAACAATATCTTTAAATAGGAAAATACGATATGTCGTGGACATCAATCGTTTATCTAAACCCGATTTTGTGGTGTCTAGGCAAGTGTGTCTAAGGCGAGTGGTTACTTAATTAGGACCACTACTTGTAGTGGAGAGCCTCCCACTCACCTGGTACTTCCCTGGCCGCAATTGGCGGTGAAGAGGCAATTTGAGCCTTTTAATGACTTATCGTTTAGACCATTTAGAAAGAGGCTAGTTGGCTTAGGAAACCCTAGAATCTAAAATACGGAAATTTACACCCTTTTACAAATAAATACCTTATCTTTATAAAACCGTTTTCTAAATGATTAGTAATTATTAAATCTTTGCAAAGCGCCACTATAACCCACCTTTGGGAAACTCGTTAGGGATAGTACGGTTTATCGTGCACCCTCGAGCTTAGTAGTGCGAGATTCAGACCTCCGCAAAGAGCATTCGGTCTCGAAAGGTTTAAAATAGGACATTTAAGAAAAATGTGATTTTGAAAAATAAAATATTTATTAAAAATTATTCTTGTATAATGTATATTTATCATTTAAACACCTATTTTATTATAAGATAAAGTTTCCACTTTTTCCTAAAAATTACAAGATTAAAAGTTACATTAAAATACCATGAATTTCAAATAAATCAATATTACAAATTAATATCTTTATTAGGATATATTCATTAGAAATATCACAAATAAAATTAAGACTCATTATAACTATAAAGACGAATAATAAATACTTGGGGTGTATCTTGAAAACTATACAAAAGTATTTTTACATAAAACCCCCTCAAGTTTTATAAATTACAATAATGACCCTAAATATAGAACTTCGATTTACATTTCTTTTGGTCTGACTCGGGTTTGAGTCTGATTATTTCTGACTTGAATACGATTCAAGTCAATCTTTATTCTTTAATATTCCAACTCAATATGAACACATGAATCCCAGAATCCAGTTAACAATCTATACAACTTGACTGAACCAAACCATGGATATACATCCATTATTCCGTTATTCCATTTACCTGATTATGCAGTTACAATCTGTTTATTGATATCATGATTTTGGTCGGTCATCCAACTTACACAATACAATACAACAATACAACCAAAATACTACGGGGTTTAAGGGATAGATTGGTACGGAAGGTGTTAAAGGTGGCACGAGGTGGTCAGATTAAGACACCTAACCTATATTCCGTTGCTGTTGTACCGTGGCTTAACGGTTCCTTGTACATTCCGTTTGCCCTGGTCTCCAGTATATAGAGACTCCTCTCGTATACACTGGCATCCTTCTGTACCAAGCTACAAACAACAGCGTTAACACAATATTCTACAATTTCTTTAAAAGATATCCTTTTATTCTGTCTTTTTCTAATTCTTCTTTATCTTTGGGACTTACCGAGCGACCTGTTCGCTGACGACATTCTATTTCTTTCTTCTTTGAATGTCGTCAGGTGTTTTGGACCCAGCAGAGATCGAGCCCACCGGTGAAGACTTGGAGCAGTTTCACGAAGACCCTGAGCTCTAGACATTGTACCTTGTTCTATTCAGTATTTTTATTTCCTGTTATGCCACTGTTTAGGTATCGCTTTTCATTCCAGTTGTATTTACTTTTCATGCATTGTACAAAAGAATGTTATTAATAAAGTTGCTGTTATTTCTATATCTCTTGTGGTTTACTTTTATATTGCTTAGATATGCTTAGCGTATGTACTTCTGAGTACATACGTAGCGGACATCGTCGCGTCTCCTTCGCCGTACACTGGGAAGCGGGGCGTGACAACCCTAACCCTTCCTCATTCTGAAAATTCTAGTCAAAATTATCATATTTTTCTAAGTACAAGTAGAGTTAGCCCAAGACCAATTTCCAACGAGAATTCGAGGCAATTCCGGCGACCTCGCGACAACCTCAACCTCTTCCTTTCTTTATTCTTAACCCACGTCACTTGTAAGTCCCACCCCCTCTTTCTCTTTCTACTTAAAAAGTTTCTTTTCATAAAACATGTCGGAAGTGGAGTTAACACTGACATCTTCTTTAAAATCTTATAAATTCCACTTTTTCCTATATTTTCTTCATGTATATTCCTACACCATACTTGTTAATCATGAAACTAATAATTAGAAACAACTTTCACCTTAAAATATCATGTTAAATAACTTTAATCTAGTTTTTACATAAAAATACCATAAACTTCATATATTCATCTTTTAGTTCTTTTGATAACTATTACATTTAGAAATTTAACGGGATAATGACCCACCTCCCACATACGCATATGTTTACATAGCATGATATTCTTTGAAACATACTTTTGTGGCAAATACAATTTTTTCATTAAAATACCATGAACTGTAAAACCCGGTTTTCTTTTTAGATTGTATAGTTAAATCTTTGCGATTATGCATCTACAACCCATTTTAGGGAACCCACTATTGGATGGTGCAGGTTATCGCACATTCTCGGGTTAATAGAGCGATATGCAGACCTCCTCACGGAGCATTGGGTCTCGGAAGATTTTTAATACGATTTTCAAGAAAAAAACGAGATTTTCTACTTAATAATCAAAATTAATTTTTTAATAATTATATAACTATTATCAAACCATATATTTTCAAGTTATAATAAATTCCATGTTTTTCTAAAAATAAAAGAATGACACGTTCTACTAAGATATCATCAAGTATCAATACAAGACAAGTTTTACACTAAAATATCTTGAACTATTCAAGCTATATAAATTTTCATTAATATATCTCACTCTTTAAAATTTACATCTATGAAAACCTTAAATAACATAAATAATTTCTCGAGATTAATTTTGAAACTATATATTAAAAATATTCTTCATAAAAACCCCTCGAGTTATATAAAATTACATTTAAGGATCTTAGTAAATATAGGTTTAAGCGGGATCAATTCTCTTGAGCCTCAGGGAGCCGGAGAAAGTGAGTGCTTACCTATTTAAGGTAGAAAACTAAAACGGTGTAATCAATAGTAATTGTCTTGGGAAAAAACACAAATCCCGCCGTTTATGTGCAGCAGTTACCGATAACTCCCGAACTTAATTCGGGATCCAAATCTGTTTAAAGTGTCTAACTCAATCTGAGTTTAAGTCTAAATCTGAATCCAATCCAAATATGAATCCAATTCAACATGAATCCAATATACCAAACATAAATACTTGAACCTGAACATGAATATCAGAAAATATAAAATATGCAACATGAATTGACTTGACCGAACTATGGCTATAACTTGACTTAATTACATGACTACTTGTTTACATCATGAACCCGACTACATGAACAACTTGTATCCATGGTCTCGACAAGTCTGATAACTACAATCTATACAATATACATTACGGGGTTTAACGGGATAGACTGGTACGAAATATATTAGAAGTGGCACGATGAGGGACATTAAAAGACACCTACCTGAACATCCATTGCCGTTGTCCTGCGGGTTTTGACGGGGCCTTGTAATTTCCTGTTCCCATAGTCCACGAGATAGTTGGACTCCTCTCGTATACACTGATACATTCTGTACCAAATTATAAACAACTACGTTAGTATAATAAATATATACCTGTACAAATTACCAGTTCTATTCTCTTTACTTGTCATATTTTATTATTCTTTTGGGACTTACCAAGCGCTAGTTCGCTGACGACATTCATATCTCTTCTTTCTTTGGAATGTTCGTCAGAAGGACCTGACTCTCAGAAGGCCGAGCCCAGCCAGGAGTATTTGGAGCAGATCACCGAGCAGCACGACTATTAGCTTACCTGTACTTATTTACCTTTCAGTTCATATACTACTGTTTACGCATTGCTTTTATCATTGTACTTTCCTTTTCAAATCAGTTGTAATATAAAGAATGAATATTAATAAAAGTTATTGTTTATATTACATCTCTTGTCATTCTTGTGTATATTTTATATATTGCTTATTTATGCTTAGCGTATTTACTTCTGAGTAAATACGTCGTGTACCCGTCACGTGATCTTCCCCGTATGCTGGGAAGCGGGGCTTGACAGAGCCCGACACAGAAGAAGTAGATGAAAAAGAAGAAGAACTCTCCCAGCTATCTGAAGCCGAGGAGGAAGAAGATCCGCTGGACTCGGCCTCATAAACTGGGGCCTCATCGCCCGACTCTACCCCTATTACATCCACAGATACCTCGGAGGAAGACATTTAACCTGATTCAAGGATAGGGTTTTGCCGAGGAAAATTCAACGGAAGATCCGACCTAAGCGAAGGTGCGCCGGGCAATCTTCAAACGACGAGAGGCAACTAAGGCAAAGTGTCGGCCCTAAGATGGCCTCCTCCAATTTATACACTCCAAAGAGGACATCCTACGGCCCAAATCGATTCCCGCCAAAACGAAGCGTCGCACATAGTGGCCGTCAAGGCTCCACGTGGCGATCGGCTATTAGAAACATCGCCTCACGGCAGGAGCCAGAGACGGCCTCTCGCGCCCCGCCAATCAATGTTGGGCACGTGGCGCGTAGCCTAACTGACGATCGAGCGAAACAGTGCCCCCTCTTTAAAAGCGCAATCATTTCACCGATCCGCTGACGTCACCAAAGATACGCGCGGTAACCAAGGCTTTCCGTGACCCGCCATGTGGGCCTAGTCATTCGAGAGGAGTAGCCGCCAAATGTCCTCCCGTCGTCAGACAACCCGGGATCCTATGCTGAACCGTAAAAAACCGGGCTTACCACTCTCGACCCTGACCCATAAATACGTCAGGACGAGAGTGGGGGGCCATTGATAAGGAACAAGAATCCCTCAGATTACAACACGTAGCAGATGACGTGTCGACCACACGAGCCCACTAGGCTCCTGGAGGCCGTGGAGGTAGAATCAGTGCGGTGCCCTGGGGACTTTCCTCGGGTCTCGTCCCCAAGCCATCCAGCAGCTGAACTTACACCCCCTTTGCTCGTCTCCGAGCTATTGTAGGGCTGAGCTTTCTCGGCCTCAAGGCTCGCCTCCGAGCCTTCCATCAAGCCGAGCTTCCTCGACTTCCCCGGTCAATCGAGAGCGCGGAGCCCAAGCGCCCCCGCAACGGCTCCTTGTATCTCGCCAAATCGAGATATATGCCGCCCTGCGATCCGCGTCCCACGCTGGCGCATCCCATCATTAATAAACGGATCCCGCCATCAACGCGGGCATAACGTAAGGGCGTAATTAACGGCGAGGATCTCGTGCCGGCTCGCCCTATGCAAACACTATATAAAACCCCTATTTCAGACGACTCAGGTAACTCGAACTCATTCTAATACGCCGCTATCCTGCTCTTATTCCACGGTGCTAACTTGATCGTCAGAGCGTCTGTCGGTGGTTTCCCACCCCAGGACTTCCTCTGCAGGTAGCTCGACGTAGACAACATCCAACAGCCTATTAAGATCCACACGTCACCCTTCCACCAAATCTTAACCGTCCTAAACCGCTCGCAACCAGATCGACGGAGGACAAGATGTAAGGGAGATTCAGACTTAACATTGTTGTTTAAATAACTGGGTTTGTATCTTGATTTTGAATTAAAGGCTAGGTGCAAATTAATTTTTGCTAGTATTTTGCTGCACATGGGGTTATAAAATTATGGTTTTTATTATCATTATTTCTGGATAGTTATTTTAGAAGCATAACATGTAACATGTGAGTGGTTATTGTTAATCTGAAATTTATAATCGTGCAATTTAAAAGTAATTCATTTTAATTTAGTTTGATATACTGAGTTAGCAACCTTACTAATTTTCTTAATATCCTTAAATTTACAATTGAAGTTTACCGGAGACAAAAACTTAAGAAGAAGAGTTTAACGAGAACAAATTAAGAGAAACAAGTTATTAGCTAGCTAGTTGATATTAAACCGTCAGCTAGCCTATTACATAGCCCAATCCGACCGTGAAATCGACGACAACCCGCTCCGGCCATCTTGTTCCACACATGGAGTGATCTATATAGATGAAATTTTGGTAAGTATGATACATTACAAGTGATGAATCAAGTATTTAAAAAATGGATGGTTGTTAAACACAATAAAAATATCATGTATCGAGGACACTTGATCGAAGACATAGATAGTATCAAAGTGATTAAAATTTAACAAGGATCACTTCATGTGTGGAAACCCCATAAATCAATTTATGACTTTGTTCCAATAGAAGGCCCGATATAAAATCCAAATAATAAAGGTCATCCAATAATTTTGTTAACCAGTTTATTCAATAAAATGAGACATACTATTATGAGTCTAGCTTTTTGTTTAAGGGGAACAAAAAGAGAGATTCTGGCCCAGATACAACATCTCATTTCTTCCTATTTATAATCATCTTCAGTATCCTGTACCCATTACATATTTAAGAATTGCATACAACATGCACAGAAAAAACTCGGTTTGGACCAACAACAATACATGGATGCATATGGATTTTAATATGGTGGAACTCCATCCAAAAGACTCAAGCCTTATGATAAGTTGTCACATCATATATCTTATACCTTATATCCATATGCATCACACAATTTCCTCGATGTGCGACTATGTTTCCACATTCTTAACAGTCTCTGAATAAAAATGAAAGATTTTATATATATAAAAAGTAATGCGGAAAAGGAGATTTTGTCCTCTTCCACAGGCAAACTTATATTCAACCCTTAAGTTACTTTTTGCTTGGGTTTTAGTTTCTCATGTTGC
This sequence comes from Agapanthus africanus, assembly GCA_030015575.1. Classification (NCBI taxonomy): domain Eukaryota; kingdom Viridiplantae; phylum Streptophyta; class Magnoliopsida; order Asparagales; family Amaryllidaceae; genus Agapanthus; species Agapanthus africanus. The sequence goes on along the minus strand of JASDDO010000024.1, from coordinate 144,298,576 downwards.
TTAATCATAGATTGTAAAATTAATTGATGAGCCTCAATTGTTTTCAAATTTACCTAACACCCACATTTGAATTGTAAATATGATTTACAATCCTCAATTGTTTTCAAACATTGGTTTTAGTGCTGATACAATTTGGATTTAGATTTTTGAGAGGGTAACGAGATGGATCCAGTCAAATAATGAATATATTCATTCAAATAGCATGATGAATATAGTTATATAATGAGCATATTCAGTCAGCTAATGAGCATATTCAGTCAGGTAACATGATATTAAAATCATATGATCACATATATGGTCTAAGAAGATCCCTGTATGGGTGGATGTAAAAATAAATTTAGACATTTCATTTGGTTTTCGATTTTAGTTAGCCCCCCAATTAAAGTACAATCTCTACTTATTCGATAGCTATGGTTCTGTATAATCTGTTATGGATTTATATTTTCGAGCGAGTTACAAAATTGAGTTTTTCGATTACAATTTAATTACATTTCTGAGAGGGTAACAGAATAATAGATTTAAATTTTAGATTTTCGAGACCGTAATGGAATGGATTTGATCAAGTTAAAATTAGACAAAGTCTAGAGCTGACGCGACCTGGATCGCGCCAAGATGTTACCTTCCGTTGATCTGCTGATGGCGGCGATGGATGGCCGAGATTGGATCTGGAGGGCGTCGCTCCTGAAGCGTGTGGATCTTAATAGGTTTGAGGTTGTGGTTGCCGAGCTACCTGCAAGGAAGTCCCGGGATGGTTGTACCACCGAGGACCCTCCGACGGTCAAATTAGACTAGAGATCCGAGCAGAGTAATGGCTTAGTGGAGTAGAAATGGCTTACTTGGACCGTCTAAAGAAGGGGTTTATATAGCGGTGGCAGCAGGCAGGGTAGGCGCGAGAATCACGCCGGCCGTTACGCTCCCGACGTCACGCCCGCGTGATGAGTGGGATCTCCCATTAATGGCGAGACATGCCCATTAATGGGGGATCATGATGGCGTGGAACGTGGGATGTGGCCGACGGATATCTCGCGCATGGTGAGATTCGCGGGATGGCGGTTGCGCCTGTGAGCGGTACCGTTGGTCGGTCGATAAGACCGAGGAAGATGACCTCGATGGGAGAGCTCGCGGACGAGCGGGAGAGCCGAGGTACCTTGGTTCTGCTCGAGCCCGGAGGCGAGCTGAGGGGGCCGAGGAGGCTCGGGCCTGTGATGGCTCGGAGTAGAGCAAAGGGACAGTTGGCTTAGCTGCTGAGGTGCTCGGGGGTAAGGAGTGGGGTGCATCTTCGGAGACAGGGTTTGAGGGAAGCTCCCCACTGTAGCATACTGGTTCTCCCTCCGTGGCCCTTGGGGGCCTAACTGGCTTATGCATGTGACACGTCATCTGCGATGTGTCATGATCTAAGGAATTACCGTTGTTGAGCATCATCATTAGCCCCCCACTCTCGTTCCGATCTATTCGTGGGTCGGGTCGAGAGTGGACTGCTTGGTTCTTTCTGTGCGGCTTGGCGCTGGTAATTTCTCGAGGTGGATTGTTCGGGGACGACATGGCGTTCTTGTTGTCGCGCATCGAGTATAAGTCAAACGAAGGACGAGTGTGGGAAGGTCGGTATCCTCCTTTTGCCGGAGTTGAGGCGCTGATCGCGCGTTGGGTATGAGTTTATTCTGCGGGCCTTGGATCCGTGTCTTCGTAGGGTAGGAAGCTACCCGCTGCGGATGCGACAAGCAGGAAGCTACTCAGCGGCCTCGCGAGGAGGGCTTTGGACCCACCGCGTTGATGGGCAGGAGGATGCCCGCTGGGGATGCGTCGAGCAGGAAGGAACTCGGCGGCCTCACGATGAGGGCTTCAGATCCTCAGCGTCTGATTGGCAGGAGGATACCCGCTGGGGATGCGTCGAGCAGGAAAAAACTCGGTGGCCTCACGATGAGGGCTTGTTCATATCAGAATTTTGCATTATTATATCGCCCATTCTTAATCACATTACACATAAATAGGTGCTTTTGATCCATGTCTGCTAAATAGTTGTAGGTTACAGGTTCTCAGATCGTTACAGTGAAATTCATGAAAAGTCGCTACAAATGTGAGACTACGACCAACAATAGATGAATCCGTATGATGCCGCCTACCAGTTCAAGGAACAAATGAAATTAGTAGACAGTTCAATACACAAAGCACAAGGGCGGCACAAGATTCAAGACTTCAACGCGAAGCTCAAGGCAAAAGTCCACATCATTCTGCACTATTGAAAATCTGAAAGAAAATAAAAGAGATTCTGAGGAACCATGTGAAGAAAACAGAAGATAAAAGTAACATGAAGCAACCCTGAAAGATTGAGACCAAGAACCCACCAAATGGTCGCGGAACCGCGGCCAAACAGGGCTTTCTGCCGTGGTTCCGCGGCCGTATGGTGCATGTGTCGGTGCAGGTGTCGGTGGGTGTCGGTGCTTTGACCCGACTTTCTTAGGGTAGTTTTGTAATTTCATGTATGGATCAGAATGTAACATAGGGTTTTTTCTATCTATAAATAGGAAAGCCAAAAGCCTAATGAAGGCATGCCTCTCTTTATTTTTATGCCTCTTTTTAATTCTTAGATTTAAATTTCAATTCCAATTGTAATGCATTGTTGAGAGGTCATCAATAAAGTAAGTTTTATTTTTATCTCGCATTCTTTTTATCTGGATTTTAATTCCTGCAATTTTTTATCTGTTCTTTTATTATCTGCAATTTAGTTCATCTATTAAAATAAAAAAATGAATTTTATTATTATCTTCCTAATGAGTGAGTAATTTCTCACTTGTTAGGGATAGGAGAGGGAAGGTTTGAGAGAAGGAAATCTCTCTCTCCTTTCTTCGCCCAAATAATTTTAATTAAGGACTCTCTTTAAATCAACTATAATCCGCTCACTACGGCACCCTATCCTACATGATAGCGGTGATTCCCTAGTTAGACCGGTTGTTGTTGACTTAACCGGAGGTTAGGGCTAATAGCCAAGAACGGACGGACAAGGACCAAAAGGAAGAAACTAAGTTTCTTCCTAGTCGTGCTAATCCCCGTTGTTGAGTATTACCCTAACACCTATATTCTTAATTAGGGCATTAAAAGAAGTGAGAAGAATCCCTATTTTGAACTAACCTAATCCTAAGCCTAGCAAGCCTTTATATCAATTTATTCTCATTCTTAGATCTTAAAACAAAACTTATCAAAGTTAGGACTTAACTCGTTAGAACTTAAAGAAAAGGACATCATTTCCCTGTGGATCGACTCATACTCAACCGGCTTGCTACCAAGAGACACTGTCTTGATTGCGGTATTTTTAAATTTAAAACGCATACAAAATCATCCAACAATCAAGTGGCGCCGTTGCCGGGGAACGGTAGTTTATTTCTTTTTGCAATTTCGGATTAATTAATTAAAAAAATATAAAAAACTCAAAAAAATTTAAAAAAACATAAAAAAATCATCTTATTATTTTTGATTGGTTTTTGTGCGAATTGTGCAGGAAAAGAAGACGGACTAATTCAGATCTGGAGCAAGCTCAGTGAACAAATCCAGAAACAGAGAATCTGAACAGACAGAGGAGAACCAAATCAGCACATAGAAAATTTTTGAAGATCCAAACCGACTAAACCGCCGCGGAAACGCGGTATAAGCAGGCATTTGACCACGGTTCCGCGGTCAACTGCTGACGTCAGCAACCCTGATTTCTCTGTAAGCACTCCATTTCTTTTCTCCTACCCTCTGCACTCCACTGAAAAATCTTTCCTGCAGGTTTCTTTGCACATCAACCTCTTCTCCCTCTCCAATAAATCATTTTATGCAGGATTCTTTGTGCCGCAATTAAAAGAATTTTTTTTGGCAAGTGTTTTAGATTTTTGTGTGTTACTGCTTTGCATATTTAAAACGGAATCTAAGGGGCTATAACACCAATTAAGATTGGGTAGGGATTTCATTACCCTTCCTAAAACCCCAGAAATCACAAAAAGTATATGCATCAACCTTGAGTTAATTAAAAAATATCTTGACTCAGCCAATTAAGGACTGTCGCGCTCATTAGGACAAAAGAAGGTTGTGGGCATTCAGTCGTTTATCTAAACCTGACTTTGTGGTGCCTAGGCTAGACAAGTGAGAAAGGTAACTTTAAAAAGCCCGTCTTACGGTGATTCGTGAGCGGAACCCTCCTTTCTTCATTTGTGCTTACCTGGCCACAATTGGCGGTGAAGAGACGATTTGAGGGATATCTCACAACTTATCGCTTTGGAACAGTTATGAGCAGTCTAGTTGACTTAGGAGACCCTAGTTCTAGGATTGATTGTGCATGTTTCAATTGTGATTGTTTGAAAGTGTGTCGTAGTTCCGTACAAATTTTTGCAGAACTCTTTATAAAAAAAAACACAAAACAAAAAATTTTACAAAAAAAAAAACTTGCCCTTTGTCGCTAGAATCCCATTGCACCCACCTTTCATCCACATTTCCCCATTAACGTTTTCTTACCCTCACATTCTACGTTTTGACTACACTAAAACTCGTTTAGTGTATGTCCGGTTGGACTCGGGACACTAGCGCCCGTCTAGTCCGTGTTTCGTTAGTTGCTACCGATCGACTCCGAAATCGAAACTCTCTCCACTTCTTTGTCATCCTTACCTTTGCCGGCCAACTCCAACGTTGACCGGAATTCTGTCCATTCACCTTCATCTTCACATTCATCATCTTCTAAAGAGATGTCAGGATTCAATCCTAACAACCCTTTACCTACCTCGGGACTGATTCCACCTCAACTGGGTACGAATAACCCGCAACCACCTCCTGTTGAAGCGCCACAGCGAATAGCGCTCCAGGATCGTTTCTATCCTACCCGCTCCGCACTTCCTACCTGTCTTTCATTTCCACCGGCAAATGGGGATAATTTCGAAATTAAGCCCCACTTCATCAATATATTGCACAAATTTCACGGGCTGGAATCCGAAGATGCCTATATCTTCATTAACAAATTCCAGAATATTTGTGCAATGATGAAGACCACCCAACTGTCCGACGATGCTATACGGCTACGAGTCATTCCTTTCACTTTGTGTGACCTAGCTGAAAAGTGACTATATAACACCGCGTCGCATTCCATAAACAATTGGGAAGAGTTTGTTAAAGCGTTTCTTAAAAAGTTTTACCCAAAGCACAAGACCGCGAGAATACGTAATGAAATCAACCAATTTTCCCCGCTTCCTTCCGAACCTTTTTGGAAGTGTTTCGAATGTTATAAAGACCTTCTTGTTCAGTGCACTCATCACGGTATTGAGAGATGACAACTTTGCCAAACCTTATACGAAGGACTGAACCCAGCAACTAAGCAGTTGCTGGAAACCATTTGTCAAGGTCACTTCTTATCCAAATCTGATGAGGAAGCTTGGCAATTTCTCAACGATCTTGCTGAACAAACGCTTCAGTGGGAAAGCACTAGACCGACCACTTTGTTCACTTCATCTACTTCTTCTGGTCAATCTAGGGCAGACGTTCATCAACTTGATATGTCAATTGTAATGAAGGCCGAAATGGCAGTAATTACACGAAAACTTGAAGCAATTGAGAGCAAATTCTCATCGCCTTCTCTTGCCCCTGCTTTACCCACTCGCACTATATGCGCTTGTTGTTCGGATCCATCCCATTTGACCGAATAGAGTCTTTACAACCCACCTGCTCAAGGACAGGATCAAGTCAATGCTGCCTTTCAACAAAGACAAAGAAATGATCCATACTCTTCAACTTACAATCCTGGTTGGAAGAACCACCCTAATTTTGCTTGGAATCAAAATCAACAAAAATTCCAAGGCAAAAACAATTTCCAGAGGCCTCCTCCTCAACAACAAGCTCATCAACAAACTCAATATCAGCAAACTTTCCAACCCCAACCGTACCAAAATCAAACGAACAATTTTGCACCCAACAATTCTTTTCCTCAAAACAATTTTGTTCCGCAAAATAATGATAAGGTTACCTCGTTAGAAAGTCTGGATGCGTTTTTAAAACAATCAACTCAATCCTCCGCCAACATCCAGTCTTCCATTCAGTTTTTGGTGCAACACACTACTTCACACGGGCAAAGTATCGAAACCATTGAAGCCCAGATTGCACAACTGAATGCAGTTTTAAGCGAACGAGAAAAGGGGAAGCTTCCATCTCAACTACTCCCAAATCCTGGTCACCCACAAAATGCACATGTTGCTCTTGAACAACAAAACCATAATGTGAGTGCCGTGACTACATTGGGATCTGGAAGGATGTTGCACAACAATGTTGGCACTAATGATGACACCCCGGCCACCGCTTCTTCTTCTTCTTCTTCTTCATCTTCAGAGCATGCTCTCCATTCTTCACAAGGCTCTACTTCTTCTGCTAATCCGAACGGACCCACATCTCACTCCACGAAAACACCAGCACTGGGATCCGTTCCTGCTCCACAATCTCCTCCACAAACATTGGACTCATCCAATTTTCAAAATGTTCCATTTCCAAACCGGTTGAGATCCAATAAACAAAATCCACAAATGGAGAAAATTGTGGAGTTATTTAAGCAGGTTAGTGTTCCCCTCCGAATGGCGGCCAGACGTGGACGGTCTTCTCTGAGATTCGGGGCAGATGCTAATTGGTGCTATCCGTCTACCTCTCCGAAGATGCCAAGTTGATTTATGGCACCATGTATCGAAGGTTTAAACGGATGCGTCCGATGTAGCAGACTTCGTCAGATTCCCCCTCGCTTGAGGGTTTTTTGATTGTGTGGACGCTCTTCCCTGCAGGCGCAAGCCCCTGCAGTTAATTACGCTACCGCATTGCGGTAACAACTTTCTCCTTCTCCAGGTGGTCACTTCGTGTCGTGTGTGTTTAATTTGTGTTTGGTTGCCCGTGGATTGTATACGGAGACTGAGTTATGTCGTCGCCCGTAGGGCGTGGACTAGTCCAAATCCGTATTATCTTAGATTTGGATTTGGGGGTTGTGTTTAAGGATACGTTAGCCTCGTTTGAGACTAAGATCGACTTAAACGTTTGTTAAGGATACGTTAGTCTAGTTTTAGACTAAGATCAACTTAACGGGATCGTTTAGATCCGACAATAGAGCGATTAGAGGAGCCCTGTTGTTTAGTTTAGTGACGTTGCGGTCAATAGGTAGTTTAAAGACATTGCGGTCCAATGTTAGTTTTAAGACGTTGCGGTCAAGGTTAAGGACGTCGTAGTCCGTGTATTTAAGGACTCCACAGTCCGATGTTAGTTTTAAGACATCACAGTCAAGGTTAAGGACGTCATAATCCGTTGTTAGTTTTAAGACATTCCGGTCAAGGTTAAGGACGTCGTAGTCCGTGGATTTAAAGACTCCACAGTCCGATGTTTAGTTTTAAGACATTACGGTCAAGGTTAAGGACCTCATAGTCCATGGGTTTAAGGACCCCACAGTCCGTATCAATGTGTGGTCATCGGGACCCGCCACCTTTTGAAGACGTTGAGGAATTACAACGCCAAGTATCAAAGGAGTGGAGAGATGTACCCTTAAACCAAGGTAGATTAAGTGATCTGTAGTCCAATTTGGAAACTAAGATCAATTATTATATTATGAGCCCATTGGCCCAGTTGAGTTTGAATTGAGGACTTATGGCCAGCTTGGGCTAAGTCCAATCATGTTTGGGATATTGGCCCTCTGTTGATTCATTGCAGGAGAGGCTTTGCCTTTGGAAACTTAGTCAATTGGGTTAAGGCTAGTGTTAAACACTAGAAATCAACAGTGTTGAACACTGGGAATAAGGTTGACAAGTTAGTGTTAAACACTAAAAGATAGTCAGTGTTGAACACTGGGAACAGAGTTTTCAATTTAGTGTTAAACACTAAGCAAATCCAAATTAGTGTTAAACACTAAGAAAATCAGTGTTAAACACCGCAAATAGAGTTTTCCAAATTAGTGTTAAACACTAAGAAAAATCAGTGTTAAACACTGGATACAGAGGTTTCAATTTAGTGTTAAACACTAAGGCAAGAGGGGTCACGTGGTAACACGTGAGAGCGCCCTTCTTCTCTTTATTTTGTTCTACAGATAAGTGTTTAACACTTTCAGTTCTGAAAGCCATCACGTGCGGGCACGTGATGGGGGCTCATGCTCTGGTTTATTAGAATACTCATTAGGGGTCACGTGGTGGCACGTGAGGGCGCCCCAGAGTTCTCTTTTATTTTGTTGTTTCTTTATATGCTTCAGGGATCACGTGGGGGCACGTGAGGCATTGCCTCGACGTTCTCTTTTATATATCTTCGCAGGAGTCACGTGGTAACACGTGAGGTGTCTACTTCAGAGCTCTATTCTGTAGGCCTTTGTTGGGGTTACGCGGTAGCACGTGACTCTGCATGTTTTAGAGTTCTGTTCATAGGGTTAAACCCTAAACTTTAGAGGACTTAAATTTTCTGTTTTCTTCTGAAGAATTATACTCTTAATAGGATTAAACCCTAATTTCTTTTCTTAAAGGAATTAAATTCCTATGAGTTTGAGAGAATTATATTCTCAGTTAGGGTTAAACCCTAGTTCTGTTCACTTTTGAAGGAATTAAATTCCCATAACATAGGGTTAAACCCTAACTTTATCTCAAAGGAATTGAATTCCTATCATTTTGTGAGAATTAAATTCTCTAAACTCAGTTCCTCCTCTGCGTTTTGGATCTGCATGGCAGGATCTCAAACCAATGAGAATTAAATTCTCAATTCATGGGGAGATGTGCACTTTGCAGATCCTCAACCAGAGAAAGAACTAAGTTCTTTTTTTGTATATAAGAGTTAAACTCTTTTGAGAATTAAATTCTCCTTTGAAGCCTCCCTTTTCCTTTCTTACCTAAGGTTTTCCTTTTTGCAGAGAATCGAAGGCTCCATCTCTCTCTCTCTATGTATCAAAAGAAAAAGATCCAAAGGTCTCAAGGTTTCAGAAAAGAGTTTTAGAAAAAGGTCTTCGAAAAAGGGTCCCCTTCTCTTCTTTTCTTGGCTCCTATTTATAGGAGAAGGAAGAGAATCAATCTGCTTAGTAAATCTCTCATTGAGAGATTTGATTTATATTTATCATTAATCTGGGCCTTTAGATTGTTAAGTGAATTTTATTCACCATTGGATTTTAAATCCAAAGATATTTCCTTGTTATTTTGGTTAGATTTAGGGGGAAATCTTTCCAAGTCCAAGATTTTTCCATAAATTGGTGATATTTAATCACCTTTAGATTTTTAATCCAACGGTTCCAAATAATCATTCTCTATTTTGGAAAGATTTGAATGATCTCCTCTCAGAATTTAATTCTGTTAAAGAACAAGGCTTTTAAAGCCGGTCACGTGTGGCCACGTGATCCCTGGTCACGTGTAGGCACGTGACCCCTGGTCACGTATAGGCACGTGACCCCTGGAATGAGCTTCTCTTCTTCTGCGCCCTGTTCTCTGGCCGCTGTTCAGCCGTCACGTGGCAACACGTGACTACTGGTCACGTGTGAGCACGTGACCTTTTCTGGAGCTTTTTCTTGAATGCGCTTTGTGCCGCTGCTTTAAACATCACGTGCCAACATGTGACCATTGGTCACGTGTGAGCACGTGATGCCTCTTCTGAGTCCTTTCCTGATTTTTAATCAGGGAACAAATGCCCCCACAGCGTTGTTCTCACGTGTCTGCACGTGAGTGCAACGCTGTCCTTTTTGTGACCGTTGGATCCATCTAGGGAATCGGGGAGATGAAGCGTCTCCATCACATTCTATATATATAGGGGTCACTTCAGAAGCGCCTCCACTTTGCTCATCTTCCTCCTTGCATACTTTTCTTTCTGAGAATTTAATTCTCCTTTCCAGAGCTTAGTTCTCTTTCTTGCACAATTTTCAGAGTTTAACTCTGTTCAAAAAGAATTCTTTTCTTCAGGTAGTGCTTTCGAACGAACGATGAACTCTCATGTCCCTATGGATTTTAAATCCATAGCAAGGGTTTCACCCCTTTAAATATAAACCCATTTTTCCTTTAAGTTTTTCAACCGAAATATGAAACCATTTAATCTTCAGCAGTAAATCTCTTTTAGGGTTCATCTGATCCTTCAGGGAGATGATGATGACAGTTCAAATCCATGGAGTTTAACTCCGCTCACAGAAAAAATGTTTCTGGGAATTTAATTCCCCTTTTCAAAAGGAATTTAATTCCTGTGGAGAACTAAGTTCTTCCCATAGAGGCTTCTTAGGGTTTTCTTGCCCTAGGTTGTCCTTCTGTAATCAATGAAGAAGAAGAGGATTTGTAATAGATTCTCCTGATTTTTATTTTAGGTATCATGGACGCCCATATGTACGATCTTGACGAAATCATTTCTTATGGGAATATTCGTGCGCTGGGCCATAGCCAGAACCAGGAGTTCAGTAACGCTCAATGTGCTGAAATCATGAGCCGCTTCGATGAGTATAACCATCGGCTACTCCCCCGTCGCTCTTCGCTTCTGAAACTCATCGTGTTAGCGATTTGGGAGGCGCTTCCTCTCTTCTGCACCGGTGTACCTCTCAGGGCATTGGACGCTGCCGAGGATAAGATACATTCAGTGTATCTGATGAGCCTAATCTCGAAGAGAAGGCGAGACAACCTCATTGATCTCTTGCACCAGGCTTTTCAGCAGTCGGCCATACTTGCTGCCTATCGGAGAGTACAAGACATTCGCGAGGATCCCGACACTTGTGACCGTGAAAGAAAACATACTCAAATGGTTCGAAATGCTTGGAGGATCTTGTACAAAGTCAAGTTTGAGTTTCTCGATCCGTGCCCCGCGTCTGAGGTCTTGCCGTTGTAATCGTTTTATTTTCATTTTGTATGAACTACTTAAAGCATGAATGATAAGTTTTATCATGCCTTTCTGTGTTTGCATGCCTTTCTATGGGATTTTATCATCATTTTTTTTATTTAATTGTTGCTGCTGATGTGTTTAGTGTGTGGGGTATTATTTCACTTTCTGGTACACACCAAGCATGGTGCTCACGTGCTCCACACGTGAGAGGCCTTTTATGGGGCTATTCAATTTTTCATGCCATATTTTTAGTGTACAGCATTAGATGCAGAAAAGGAGACTTGGAAATAGTTCCATCTCCTTGATTTCCAATGCCTTCCCCTTTTTGGGCCTTGGAAATAGCTTCACCATGCAAGATTTTCCGTGCGCATCACTTAATGCCCCTCTTTATATCCTAGGGCCATGGCCTTCTTTTCTCTTCACAGAGAAATTTATTCTCATTTTGGTGTGATTTGTCTTGAGAGACAACTGAGCGCCATGGCCTGCAATTGCCCTCATGCTCGTCGACAGCCATGGGAAGTTCCTATCAAGGAGATGATCCCCCGCTTTGCTGCCCGATTGGTGGATCCCCTCCTTACCGACGACGAATGCGACTCCGCGGCGTATGAACTCTCGATCCGCAGGGGGTCTCCCCTCCCAATGGGCTCCCTCTGGCTCCGGATGATTCTTGCTGTCGTGCTTGCCGACGTCCCTCCTCACCCGGCGGAGATGACCCTGGCGATGCTTGACGCAGCCGAAAAAAAGCTCGAGGGCTTTCACGAAGCGTGCCTAATCACTCAAGCTTTGAAAGATCACTCGGTTCACCTTTTGAGCGAAATAAGAGCCCGTCGGGCTGTTATGTCTGATTTGCGGACGAACATGGCGCCAATCGGTGGGGAGCGACTCCCCGCGAGAACCGGCGCTTTGATGTGTTGGAGAGAGTGGAGAGAGAGATGGAGAATTTTGTCTTTTGTTTTGTCAACCCTTGCGCTACCGATCCTTTGTTCGGCGACCTTTTCCCGCTAGTGTAATATATTCAAATTAGTTTTCGCATGCTTTACGTTGAACTTTCATGTATGCTGGGTATCCGTATGTATGTTTTTGCTTGCATAAATGAACTTTGTGTTCTTCCCATGAGAACTTTCTTTAATTGCGAACACTATCACTATGTTGCATGCGCATCAGAGTTTCGGATATTATTTCTTTTCGGATATTCATATAGTTGCGAATGCATGCTTGATAGGGTGTACATCGAGAACTTTTTGTTGCTTCCCATACCAGGTGATGTGAGCGCGTTTTAGATCGACTATTGCTGTCGACTGGAGGCCCGTTTATACGGTCTTGAGCGTATATGTCCTGTTTCCAAGGTTGCGGTCGCGAAAGCGAGCTTACGTGATCTGATAGAGCGACGCGTGGCGAACATATTGTTGTGCGAGAAAAGGCTCGGCCGTAAATTCTCGGAGAGGGAGCTGGCTTCTAAGGCGCTGAGCGAGCTTCAAGCTAATCTTACCGCCAAGGCCAACAAAGAATATGAACTCTGGCGGGTGCTTCAAGAGTCTATCAAAGAGGTGGTGGCCCTTGATAAAGATGCCACGTTCACTCATGAAAGGGTCGAGGCTCACAAGGCCACCGAGAAAGAGCTTGAAGGCCGGTTTGCTTCGTATCAGGCCCAGCAGGCTCAGGCAAAGGCTCGTCTTCTGGTGATCCTTGTATCCATTTTGGTTTATGAATAAAGACATATTTTTCTTCTCAATGGTGTGTCCCCTTTTTATTGAATGTGTTCCGTGGACAATTTATCTTGATCTCTTACAGGGCAGCGATGGCTTAGGATTCAGGGTTAGGATCTGCCTCCTAAGACTTCTGAGTCTTATGAGCCGTGAGGGTCTCATAGTCGAGAGGATCCCGTAGGTGTAAATTCTTCTTAAGAGTCGTGAGGATTCTTAAGCGGGTTCTCCCTTGGGGGTCGTAAGGATCTCACAAGAGAGTTTTCTTCCTTGCAGGTCGTGAGGACCCACAAGTGCTGAGTGCGGTCGCCCTTATCCGTATTTCACGGGGTCAGGGGTTGCTTTGGGATGTTCTCCAGGGTACCGTAGTTTAAAGACATCGCGGTCAAGGTTAAGGACCTCATAGTCCGTGGGTTTAAGGACTCCACAGTCCAATGTTAGTTTTAAGACGTCACGGTCAAGGTTAAGGACCTCATAGTCCGTGGATTTAAGGACTCCACAGTCCGATGTTAGTTTTAAGACATCACGGTCAAGGTTAAGGACCCATAGTCCATGGATTTAAGGACCCCACAGTCCAATGTTAGTTTTAAGACATCACGGTCAAGGTTAAGGACCTCATAGTCCGTGGATTTAAGGACTCCACAGTCCAGTGTTAGTTTTAAGACATCACGGTCAAGGTTAAGGACTTCATAGTCCGTGGGTTTAAGGACTCTACAGTCCAATGTTAGTTTTAAGACATCACAGTCAAGGTTAAGGACCTCATAGTCCGTGGGTTTAAGGACTCCACAGTCCAATGTTAGTTTTAAGACATCACGGTCAAGGTTAAGGATCTCATAGTCCGTGGATTTAAGGACTCCACAGTCCGCGAAATGTGTGGTTACCGGGACCCGTCACCTTTTTGAAGACGTTGAGGAATTACAACGCCAGATATCAAAGGAGTGAAGAGATGTACCCTTTAACCAAGGTAAAATCAGTCTAGAATCATCGTGGTTGGTCGTTAGTTTTAAGACATTACGGTCGAGGTTAAGGACATCATAATCCGTGGATTTTAAGGACTCCACAGTCCGGTGTTTGCTCTGAATGCTTCACAAGGGTTCACGGCCGTGCTCTGCGAGGACCAGGCTCCGCTCTGGGCGTTTTCCGCGGGGTCAAATAGTGACGTTATCCGCGTTCCACGTAACCAGGAATTTTGCACTAGATGCTTCACACGGGTTCACTGCCGTGTTCGGCGGGGACTAGGCTCCGCTCTGGATGCTTCACATGGGTTCACTGCCGTGCTCTGCGAGGACCGGGATCCGCTCTGGATGCTTCCCACGGGGTCAAAGAGTGACGTTATCCGCGTTCCATGTGACCAGGAATTTTGCACTAGATGCTTCACACGGGTTCACTGTCGTGCTCGGCGAGGACTAGGCTCTGCTCTGGATGCTTTACATGGGTTCACTGCCGTGCTCTGCGAGGACCAAGATCCGCTCTGGACGTTTCACACGGGGTCAAAGAGTGACGTTATCCGCGTTCCACGTAACCAAGAATTTTTCTCTAGATGCTTCACACGGGTTCACTGCCGTGTTCGGCAAGGACTAGGCTCCGCTCTGGATGCTTCACACGGGTTCACTGCCGTGCTCTGCGAGGACCATGATCCGCTCTGGAAGTTTTCCACGGGGTCAAAGAGTGACGTTATCCGCGTTCTACGTAACCAGGAATTTTGCACTAGATGCTTCACACGGGTTCACTGCCGTGCTCGGCGAGGGCTAGGCTCCACTCTGGATGCTTCACACGGGTTCACTGCCGTGCTCTGCGAGGACCAGGATCCGCTCTGGACGTTTTCCATGGGGTCAAAGAGTGACGTTATCCGCGTTCCACGAGACCAGGAATTTTGCTCTAGATGCTTCACACGGGTTCACTGCCGTGTTCGGCGAGAACTAGGCTCCGCTCTAGATGCTTCACACGGGTTCACTGCCGTGCTCTGCGAGGACCAGGATCCGCTCTGGACGTTTTCCACGGGGTCAAAGAGTGACGTTATCCGCGTTCCTCATAACTAGGAATTTTGCTGATTATATCCGTATTTCACGGAGTTGGGATTTGACTCTCAGTGATTAGTATACCGCCGAGTCGTAGAACTGGGAGTGGCCGCTGTTCCGCTTTGCTCGAGGCTGTATTTGCCGCAATGAGACGAATGTTGGGAAGATCTATAGGTTATTTGTGGCCCGTCGAGATTTAGCTTCTTCCTCTGATGAAACCTGGGGGGAGGAGTGTGATTCCTTCCTTGTTTGCGCCCTTGGGTTGTATACAGGGATTGATGTAACATCACCCGTAGGGCATGGATTTCATTTTTATTTTATTTCTTTTTCCGCGATGCTCTATCATTTCAGCTTTTATATCGCGAAGGTCGCGATTGCCCCATCATTTCGGCTATTTTTCGCGGTGCCCTATCATTTCAGCTATTTATTTTATTTTTACTCGCTGCTTTTTATTGCGAGTTGCCCCATCATTTCGGCTATTTTTCATGCATACATTTTTACTTGCTGCTTTTCATTGCAAGTTGCCCCATCATTTCGGCTATTTCGTATGCATGTGTGGCTTGCTAGCCTTTTTGCTGCAAGCTTGGATTTTAGACACCGGTTTCGGCATCAGCACCGCTACAACTGGGATATTGCCAGGAGCGAATCATCATTTGCCTCTGTCGATGTTGAACAAAGGTGGCTTAGTAAACAGGGTTAAGGGTCCTGTCGACTAAGGTTTTTGACTTCATGAGCCGTAAGGGTCTCACAAAGGTATTTCTCCCTACAAGTCGTGAGGATCTTATAGGTGGGTTTTCTCCTTGGGAATCGTGAGGATTCCTAAGTGCATGTCCTCTTGCAAGTCGTAAGGATCTAACAAAAAGGTTTTCTCCTTATAAGTCGAGAGGTCTTACAAAGGTTGTTTGCCATATGAACATATCCCTAGTCACGGATGGGACTTGGTTAGGGAAATGTTTATTCGCGCCTGTGGATTGTATACAAGGGTCAGTATTGAGCCACCTGTAGGGCATAAATTGAAGGTTGTGGGGGTTGCTTAAGCACAGGTTTAGGTCTCTGTGACTTAAGACTTTCAAATCCTATGGGCCGTGAGGGTCCCATAAGAGAGTTCTCCTTACGAGTCGTGAGGATCTCGCAAGTGTAATTTCTCCCTAGGGATCGTGAGGACTCCTAAGTGTGTTGCTCCCTTGTGAGTCGTAAGGATCTCACGCGGGTGATTTCTCCTTACCAGGTCGTGAGGTCCCTGCAAGTGTCCTTTAACGAGGTTGCGCCCTTTCGGGTTTTTACAAACACTCGCCGGTAGCCCTGCTATTTTTACTCACGGAGCCCTTTCGGGTTTTCATCCGTGCCCATTTTGCTTATGGACATACCGTTTTTATTTTTTTTCTTTTTTTTATATCGGCTTTGAGATACTGCAATCCACCGTAGTTTATCGCCATCTCGGTCAACAGCCAGTTTTAGGACATTGTGGTCCATCATTAGTTTAAGGATGTTTCGGTCCGTTGTTAGTTTAAGGACATTTCGGTCCGTCGTTAGTTTAAGGACGTTTCGGTCCTTTGTTAGTTTAAGGACGTTTCGTTCTGTTGTTAGTTTAAGAACATTTCAGTCCTTTGTTAGTTTAAGGACATTTCGGTCCGTTGTTGAAGAAGGCCGGTTACTACTCAGAGTTCGGGCTTAGGAAGATAGCGAGCGGACATAGTCGTCGTCATCTATCATTGACCTAGGCCTTAACCCGTTAAGCGTAGTATTTCTTCAGGAAGCGACCGTTTATTGGCCTGAAAGGTCTTTCACCGTGCATATCCATAAGTAGGTACGCTCCGCCCTGGTAGACCTTGTCTATGATGTACGAGCCTTCATAGTTTGGCTCAAATTTTCCCCGCTTGGCACGATTGGGGATCATAGGTCTTTTGACCACTAGTACGAGTTCGCCTTGGCGGAATGTCCTCGGCCTGGTCAATCTTTCATATGAGCGCGTCATCTTTGCTTTGTAAGCCTCCAGATTCTGTTGCGCTATGAGCCGTGTTTCATCAAGGGCATCAAGCTCTTCAAGCCGAAGCTGAGCATTTTCTTCGTCCGTCAGCTCGTAGTGAACCGCCATTCGTAGAGAGGGTAACTCTATCTCGAGGGGGAGTACTGCTTCTGTACCGAATACCAACGCATATGGCGTTGTGTTCATGGCCGTTTTGAACGTAGTTCGATATGCCCAGAGAGCTTCGTGCAGTCTCTCTTGCCAGTCCTTTTTGTTTCGGGACACCGTCTTCTTCACGATCTTTGTCAAGGTTTTGTTGAAAGCCTCAGCTAGACCGTTAGCCCGTAGATTATAAACTGAGGAATATCTCCAGTCTATGTTGTGTTGTTGCGCAAAGCGGCTAATCTTGTGGCTTCTATAGGCTGGCCCGTTATCGGAAATGATTCGTCGCGGAGTTCCAAACCGATAAATGACGTGTGTCTTGAAGAAATGGAGAATATTCTCCGTCTTCACCTCCCTCAGCGGTATTGTTTCTGCCCATTTGGAGAAGTAATCAGTCGTCGCCAAGATGAAACGATGTCCCTTGGATGATGCTGGTTCGATGGGGCCGATTATGTCAGTTCCCCACATTTCGAACGGCCAACTAGCCACCGTTGGATGTAGAGGATTTGGATGCTGATGGATAAAGTCCCCATGGATTTGGCACGAGTGGCATTGCTTCGCATACTCGAGGCAGTCCTGGATCATTGTAGGCCAATAATAACCCATTCGTTTGATTTTCAGCTTCATCTTTGGGCCCGCTTGATGAGAACCGCAGAGTCCGTCGTGAACTTCCTGAACGACTCTTTTCGCTTCGTCAGGTCCCGGGCATCTCAACCACAGAGAATCGAATGACCTCTTGTACAAAGTATCGTTGACGAAGGCGAAAGATAGAGTTCGTTTCATGAGCTGATGTCTTGAGGACGCATTTTCAGGCGTTCGACGGGATTTGAAGTAGTCTATAAAGACTTCTCTCCAATCTTCAACCTTCTCTTGGTCTTTTACTTGCATAGCCATTTGCTCAGTCGCTCCCTTTTCTTCGGATGATTCCGGAGATATTTCTGCTGGGGCAAGCACCCGACGGCTTTGTACCACGATTCTTACGTCATCGAGGTTCTTGTCGGCCAGTTCTTTAGTGAGCTTAGCTAGTGCATCTGCCTTGCTATTTTCTGCACGCGGTATTCTTTCCAAAGTGTAGGACGGGATTTGAGTCAGCAGTTGCTGTACTCTCTCTCCATACCTCACCAGCTCTGGCTTGCATGTCTGGTAGTCGCCGTTTACTTGACTAACGACCAGTTGGGAATCTCCGTATATGAGGAGGTTTTCAATTCCCATGTCGATGGCGATCTCGAGGCCTGCTATCAAAGCTTCGTATTCGGCCTCATTGTTCGTCCTTGGCTCTGTTAGGGAAAAAGAGAAGCGCATTATCCCTCTTTGTGGAGTTACGAAGATAAGGCCTACCCCTGATTTGATTATGGGCGTATTGTGCTTGCGCTTCTTCATGGAAGATGCTCCATCGAAATAAAGTTCCCATCGGGTATCACCGCCGTCGATTGCATCAAACGCATGTTCATCAGGCAGCTCGCAATTCAGAGGAGAATCGGCCGGTATTGGATGTTCAGCGAGGAAGTCGGCGATGGCCTGGCCTTTCACCGCCTTAAGAGACTGATAAGTTATCGAAAGCTCCATTAAGAGAAGGGCCCATTTAGCGAGTCTCCCTGTCAATATGGCCTTCAACATTAAATATTTAAGGGGGTCCACCTTCGAAATGAGACGGACTTCATGCGCCAACGCATAGTGCCTGAGCTTGGTTATCGCAAAGATCAACGCCAGGCAATGTTTTTCGACAGGGGAGTAGTTGCTTTCTGCCCCCAGTAAAACTCGACTTAAGTAGTAGAGTGCTCTTTCTTTCCCTTGATCGTTCTCTTGCGCCCATAATGCGCCTAAGGAACCTTCGAGGGCGGTTGTATAAAGGATGAGGGGCTTTCCCTTGACCGGAGCATCCAACACTGGCGGGTTCTGCAGGTATTTCTTGATCTCGTCTAGCGCGCTTTGGCATTTTTGGTCCCAGACGAATGGGGTTCCCTTCTTCATCAGGTGACTGTAGGGGCGGCATTTTCCTGAAAGGTTGGCTATAAATCGCCGGATATACGCGAGCTTCCCTTGGAGAGACTGCAATTGTTTGAGAGTCCTTGGCGGTGGCATTTCCATGATCGCTTTGATCTTCGTCGGATCTATCTCAATGCCTCGGTGGCGGACAATGAATCCTAGGAACTTGCCTGAGGACACCCCGAACGCGCATTTGAGGGGGTTCATCTTCAAGTTGTATTGCCGAAGGCGTTGAAATACGGTCTTCAGATGCTCGAGATGTTCCTCGTATGATTTGCTTTTCACGACGTGGTCGTCGATATAGCATTCGACGATTTCATGTATGAGGTCATCAAATATCTTCGTCATGGCCCTTTGATAGGTGGCACCGGCGTTCTTTAGACCGAAGGGCATCACCTTATAACAGAATATTCCCAGAGGGGTCCGAAAAGCGGTATGCTTCTGGTCTTCGGGATGCATCTTTATCTGATTGTACCCTGATGAGCCGTCCATGAAGGAGAAGACCTCGTGAGTGGACGTGTTATCTATCATCAGCTCGGTTACCGGTACTGGGAAATCATCCTTTGGGCAGGCTTTATTGAGATCCCGGAAGTCCACGCATATGCGCACTGTCCCAATTTTCTTCATTACCAGGACGATGTTGGCGATCCAGTCAGGATATTGAACTTCTTGGATAAACCCAGAGTCGATCAGCTTCTTGACTTCGGCATTGATGCTCATCTCAAGCTCGAGCCGCATTCTTCTCGGCGCTTGTTTGACTGGCTTGACGTCCGGGGATATTGCCAATTTATGGACAGCTATCTCTGGGTCCAGTCCTGGCATTTCGGAATAGTTCCATGCGAAACAATCTCTATGCTGCATAAGCACGTCTTTTAACGCAGCCACCCTTTCTTCAAATAGCAGCTCGCTGACGAATGTCGGTCGTGGGTCGTTCGCCGTCCCCAACTCAATCTTCTTGAGATTATCTGCAGTAGTATGTATGCCATCTTCCAGCTCTTTCGGCGCTGGTGGAAATTCTTAGATTACCTCGTCGTCATTGTTTTCGAAGCACCAGGGAAAGTCATCCATATTCTCGGGCTCTTCTTTTGATACCGTTATCATATGACAGGTACGAGCTCGCTTCCAAGACCGATGTGGATCTGGTTCTGCTCCTGTGGCTTTGGGTTCGTGCTTTTGTGGTGGCGATACCCTCCAGCTGTCGGATAGAGCAAATCTGCCTTGCTGGTACTGGTCTTCAACCCAGTTCTTGAAGGTGAAGCAGTCTTCGATGGGGTGTCCTATGGCTCGGTGATAAGAGCAATAGCCCGGATGAGAAACCTCATTAGCTTGCTCGGGGTGTTTAGACTCCGGAAGTGTAATCATTCGGTGTTTTAAAGCGAGGTCAAGTATCTTCCGTGTTTTATTCTGAGGAAAAGAATACGCCCGACTCATCTTCTTCATGAGGGACAAATCCAGACCGCGCAATACCCGATCACATGACTTCTCGGTCCCGCCTTGTCGTTGTTGAACGCCTTTTCTGATTTTTGACTTGTTTCTACCTCTGCGTTGGGCCTTTTGCACAACAGGTTGACAGGGAAGAGTATTTTTGTCTTTGGCAGCCTGTTGAAGAAGATGTTGCGTCTTGGCTTTCTCGTAGATGGCCATTTCGCGGTTATGGTCGTCCCGAGCTTTTTGACCAGCTTTCCTGATAAGCTTGTCCATTCGCTCTTCAAATGACGGACTCGGCACTTTGATTGTGGAATCTAGTTTTGATAAGGGGTCGGCGTTTCCCGACAGGGCGTCCTCTTCTTCATCGAAGTTATATATGGCGTAGCTACCGTAGACCCGTTCCCGTTTTCCGGCTCTCACGTATCCAAGCCCAAGTGTTTCCATTCTCCCGTTGGGCAATTTGCGCTGAGTACCCGGGACATCCCAAATCCTGTTATAGAATCGAGCTTGTCGAGTAGTCTGTTTTAAGGGTACCCCTTGGCGCTTCAATAGCCTTTTCTATCCGTTTGTGTAATATCTGGGCAAACGGATGGGTTGAAGCTTGTCAAGTGTAGAATCCGCGCCATGCCAGATCTCTTTCTCCACTCTAGTTTCCGGGGATCGATAGAATAGGATCGCCTTTTCGCTTCGTTAAACGTCTGCAGGTCTTGCACGCCGTGAGCTTCAAGCGCGTCAAGATCTTTGTAGTTCTCCCGCGGAATCATAGTAATTTGCAAACTCCGATTATTGCCAGGGAATTCTTATATTGGCGGCCGACTGGAGAATACAGCATTAACCTCATCTTCCGAGTTACTTCCGAAGATCAATATGGGGGCGGACGGCCCCGGGTCGTTGCGTCGAGATGACCCAGAGTAAACTATCTCTTCTTCTTCTTCGGCATCACTCCCGAAAACAGGAATGGTGGCAGCGGCTTTGTTATCCGGTTTGCGACATCTCTCTGTATCCTCGAAATCTGGCAAAAAGTACTTTGCATCTTCGTATTTGCGGACTTCGTTCACAGAGAATGGGTTTAGCTCACCTGTTACGGTATACTCGAGACCATCCTTGAAATACTTCATACACTGATGTTGCGTAGAAGGGATGATGTTGTATTCGTGTAACCAAGGCCGGCCGAGCAGAGCATTGTAACATGTCTTGGCATCTATGACATGAAACTTAATGTCCGTGACGAGTAGCCCAAAGCGTAGCGTCAATATCACAGACCCAAGAGTTCTCGATGATTGGGAGTCGAACCCGGAGATGGTGATCTTGTCCCGAGCAAGGTGCTGGACGCTCATGCAGATTTATTTCAACACTCGCACGTTGAGGAGATTAACGGAAGACCCATTGTCGACCAAGATTTTGCCTATCTTTATGTCGTGGCAATATCCAGAGACGTATAGGGGACAGTTGTGGTCGCATGTCCCAAGGAGCAGGTCTTCGTCACCGAAAGTGATATCGGCCGTGTGCACTTCTTCCAGTTCATACTTCATCCTTTCTTCGGTGAGGAAGGGCTTGGAATTGTTCGGGCTCTTGTAGCGCCTTGATTAATGAATCTCTCGCTTCCTTTGATAACAGGAGGGCGTCGAGAATGCTGAGCTGCGAGGGTAGCTTCCTCAGGTGCGCTAGGATGTTGTAGTCCACCCTACTCTTCTTAGGCGGGTCCTTGGCAGTCAGCTCTTTCATAACTTGGTCGTCTAAGGTGATATCCTCAGCGACCTTTTCCTTTCCCTTATCTTTTCTAGTTGTGGGTCCGAGATTCTTTTCCGGAAGCGTGCGATTGCGCAGCTGAATGTTTTCGCAGGCTTCTGGTTCTTCCTCTTTTCCTGAGGTGGACTCTTTAAAGAGGGGGCTAAGAGCCATTTCCTCGTCAGAATCGCTCCCGAATGTGAGCACTTTCGATCCCCCGGCGTTGATCGTGTAACAGTTACCGGTAGTTCTTTTGTGTCCTTCGATCGTACTTCTCTGCTCCCGACGAGTTTTGCGTTTCATTCGCTTAAAATGTTGCCGATGAGCAACATATCCCTGCCACCATGTCCTAAAAGCGTCGCACTCCTCAGTGGGGTGTGAAATCTTCCGATGATATGAGCAGTAATTAGGGTGCCTCTCCGCCCCATCGAGTGTGTCTCCTTCCGAGGGTGGTAGTTTCATTCCCATTGACATGGCTTTGGCAAACCTTTTCCTCGTCCTGAATATGTTTTTATCCGTGTCGGGTGCCTTTCGATCCGGCGGGAGTACCTCAACTCTTTCGTTTAATCGCCTGCGTTTGGCTCCTTCTGATGCGGCCATCTCACGCTCTTGGTCGGCTTTACTTTTCAAACGAATCTCGTCTAGAAATGCGTCGATCATTTCGTCTGTTGGCCACACAAGCTCCGGTTCAGGCTCTGCCCCCAGTTTCTTAGTGCCAGGAGTTTTTTCATCGTCCATAAACGAGTGGGAGATCACATTACAACTCGCCACGTATCCCTCGGACTCATCCGACGAACTCTCCCCCTCATCTTCCTCTTGGAAGACGTGGTTGAGAAACTCTTGGAGTGTGATGGGAGTCCGTGCCTTCTGATTGTATTCTTCCAGCGCCTCAATTTGTTTCTGCAAGTCCGTACGCTCGTTGCCAGGCTTCACGGGCTTCTTAGCTTTCTTCTTCTTTTTCTTTGAAGATTTCGACGGCTGGTGGTGAGTGCTCGGACCATCACCACTGATCTTCGGAGTTGGGCGCGGCTTCAGCATCCCTTCAATGATCTGGGGTTCCAGCGGGTTCTTCCACCTGATCGCCGGGCATGTTTTAAGATCGTTCAGCATCCTCTTGGTTTTTGCTGAAAGCACGATTTCCCATGGAGCTTCTTCAATGAAAGAACAAGTTGCCCCCGGTGTGTCCGTCTTCTTAGCAGCGTCAGGTTATGGCGGGTTCACCTTCCACTTTTCGGACAGCGCAAACTTGCCCTGTAGGTATTGATCTTCAATCCATCCTTTGAAGACGAAGCAATCCTCAATCGGATGGCTTACCGTTTGATGGTAAGGGCAGTAGTTGGGGTTATTCACCTCACTGGGTTGCGGCGGTCGCCTTAGATTTGGCAAGTTGATAAGCCTGTTACGTACCGCCAGTTCGAATAGCCTCTTCGTCTTATCCCGTGGGAATGAGTAGGGGCGCTTCATTTTCTCATTGTAATACCGTCGTCTTTCTTCCAGTTGATCCGCCAGCTTTGGGGCACTGGGTTGCTGCTGAGCGTTCTCAACGAAGGTTGCCTTCCCTTTACCCTTGTCACTCCGAGGTTCCGGTTTCGGGGGAGACGGTCTGTGACCCATCTGGTCCATCTGGGCCAGCTTGTCGATCAAAGCCTGGAACGTGGTTGGTTTGAAGAACATCATGAACTGTGAAATAGTTGCATGAGGGTCTAGGGTGCCCACGAACATGCCAACCGCGGGCGCTTCCTCAATGCATTGTTCGCATTTCGACCACAAGTTTCGCCATCGTATAGCGTACTGGATCCACGTCTCGCCTGGTTTCACCCTGGCATTAATCAATGCCGTTATCGTGGTACGTTCGCTGGCGCTCGCAAATCGCTGAGTGAATAGCAACACCATTTCAGCGAACGTCTTGATGGAATCGTTCGGGAGCTCAGAATACCATTCGAACGCTGTTTCTGACAAGCTGCCGACGAATTGGCGAAGCAGGAGCTTATCGTCGCCACCAATGTTGCCACAAAGTGCCCTGAACTGGGCCACATGTTGATGGGGATTGCCCGTCCCCTTATAGACATGGAATTTCGGTATTGTGTAGCCCGACGGGTACTTGATCTGGTCATACCAGCTCGGATATGGTCATCCCGTCCTGACAACTTGACCAGCTGCCTCAGTCGCCTGGTGAACCCGTATCTGCTGAGCTATATATTCGTCTAGGTCAGCTTTGGAGATTGTCTCCTCCTTGGCTGTTGACAGAGCGGGTGAAGGATTTGACGTTTCTCCCCTGTCGTCTTCAAGAACGATTGGAGGATCTTCAGTAGGAGGCTCTTGTTGGATCATCATACCCACCATGTCCTGGAACAGAAGGGCCATTCGTTGTATATTGGCTGCTTGTTCAGCAGCCTCCTTATCCTTCTTCTCCAATATCCTACGAAGGAACTCAACATCAGTTTCTTGCTCCTGGCGTTGATCAGATGACGCTTCAGGGCTTTCTTTCGGCCCAGTGAGTGCGGCCATCGTGGTCATCATTTCTTAGAGCTTCTGCTGTTGCTCCTGAGCTTTGGTCACTGACCGTGTAAGCGGTCTATGACTCATGGATGCACGGTTGTCCTCTTTTCCAAGCGCCATGTATACTGTATGCACCATCATGCCCCCAGACTTAGGGCGTTTAGGCTTATTGTCTTTGACCTTTGCTGCAGAAGTGGGGACTCTATCCGGCCTTCTTCTCTTTTGAGTAGTCGACGTAGAGGGAGCCGTTGCAGCGGGCACCCAAGCGGTTGTCGTCCTTTGTTGTTTGACGTGACGGTTCTTTTCTCCCTGCACTTTCGCTTTTTTATGTTGACGAGAGTGATCTTGGTCAATTACCGAGTCTTGAACTTTCCGCCAAAGTTTATAAATTTTGGAGGATAGCCGTTGAGGAGGCTGTTCCGGCTTCGCTTCTGTAACGTCCTCCGCAGGTGGAGGGGATCTTTTGAGAACCGCAGTTGGCGAATTTCTGCGTACCCTGTTCAGCAGCTCGAAGCTCTTCCCGGTTGGAACAGCAGCCTCAATTTCCACCGTTGGAGCTGGTGGAGTTAGTCCGGAGGGGGAGTTGCCCCCAGTCTTCCTTATTCGGCGCCAGTGGCGACGTCGGGCATGACGGGTTGTTGGGATTGGTTCAGCGACGGCTTCGTCTTGCCCCCTGTTCTGGGGAGGGACTGCTGCCGGCGTCAGCCTCTTGAAGACTGACGTTCGTTGAGAAGCTACGTCCATCCGGTCAAAAACAGATTTCTGAGCGGGAGCGGGAATGGGGGTAGTCAGTCTCGCGAAGACCGACCCTCTGGGAGGAGAAGCCGCCTTGACGACTTCAGGAGCAGCTGTCTTCTTTGGGACGGCCACCTCAGGTATCATGGGCTTCTTGGCGGGCCCTTTGGAGTTCAGGCTCAGTCTGGGGAAGACCGAGGAGTTGGACGACCCGTTGAGAGGGGCCGTAGGAGTAGCATGTCGATCAAAGACCGACTTCTTTGAAGCTTCCGGTACGGGCACTGGGATGTTAACGTTCACCGGCGGGAGCATGGTCCTAAAGAACAGACCGGTGGTAGCTTGAGTCACTTGCTCCACAGGCATAGTGAATAGGGAAGCGGCCTGCGGTCCATACGCTACACCTCCAGGTGAGGCGGAGCGTCGGTTGCATTTGCAGTTGGAGCAGTTCGAGCAGTTTGTTAGTTATATGTATGCCCTAGAGGCCATTACTGTGCATACGATGTATATTGTAGTGGATGCTAGGACATATATAGGGAGGACTTTCTTGCTCGACATGATAGTATGCTATCTGGTTGTACTTTATCTTAACATGTACTCTGATTGTCTCTATATTACATGTTGATAAAGCCCTTAGGATATGTACTCGACTACTGGGACTATGATGAGATCATACTAGTGGGGCCACGGTAGTCGACGAGTACATCCTATAACTGTTTCTAGTCGAGGGTGTATCGAGACAGGACATCGATACACCAGAGTAGACTAGCGTATACGCATCTTGACCCATATGATGGGCGATGGATGATCCCATATCCATCGGTGTTTGACATCAAGGATGGTGTACGGGTGCTCAGTGGAGACTGGGTACACTGGACGGACTCGCCGAGAACTCCCAGATGGTATTATACCATACGTCAGATGGCAGTTCTCCGGTGACACTGGTACAGAGTAGTCTGTTGACCCGAGATCGTCATAGAGTCTTGTGTGATTTCCACTGTGCTTTGATTTCCATCATACCACGTCCAAGAGGGCGTGCAAAAAGGTGGCTTTTGGGTACAGTCCCGAATCACATGGAGGCAATGAGCGATAGGAGGGGATTCGTCTCTCCCGGTATAGGGAGTTGATGTTGTGCTGTGTTCGATTGGCTATAACCGGAAATCCCTGGCCAGGGTTGCTGAGATTTACTGGTAAGTGTTATCAGTAGTTTCTCGAACTGTTATAGACCTCATATCGACACGACTTATCGAGCTACTGGGGTCTGACGTTTACCACCCCTAGGCGAGATATGCGACATATCAGACGACGAGACCGGACTGTACGGGAGTGTTACTGTTTGGATTCACAGGAGAAGTTACAGGCTTGCTTGTTGATCTTCTGAGCACTCAATACCTGGGTAGCTGTTACGTTTAGCTGACCGCTTGCAGCTTGTGGGTGTTTGATATGATCATCACCTACTGTCGGCGTATTGACGATTCTTTAGAGTCCTACACAGAGGTTTCTTGACTCAGGCAAAACGAAGTAGGAGCACATATGTGATATGTGCGGGACCGAGGATAATGCGATATGTGATACCGTATTCTATTCTCGCGATATTTGATATCAGCCGGGTCATCGGATCAAGTGTTGATTCGATGAATCGGTACGGATAAATATTAGTCGGTTATATGCGATATAGCCGGATTGTCGGATCAAGTGTTGATTCGATAATTTAATGTATAATAATATATATATGATATATTAAATTGCATTAACTAATATTTGCTCACTAAAAGATTCTTTTTCTCACTCGGATAATACATTGATATATATGCGATATATGTTAATTGTATTATTTTATTTTGTTACGATAAATATTATATATGTGATATATAATATTGTAACATGATATGATAAATAATGCAACTTATTTAGTGGAGTTTAAACATGATTAGGGTTTGGATTAGGGTTAAACTTTCTAGATGTTTCTAGAAGGTTTTGTTTTTGTTTTGTGAAAGATATTTGTTAATGACTCATGCTTTAACCCAACCCAAACCCTAACCCTAGTCTATTCTCTACAATGGTTAAGTGAACCATGGTTGCATAATTCTATCATATCATTTCTTTTCCTATTCATCACAAAAGGATGATGATTATTGTTCATCTTCTTCCTTCATTCTTTTCATGGAAAAAGCTTTCTTGATTTTTCCAAGTGATGAATAATTGTGAGAAAAATATAAATAAAGAGAGAAAAAATCCTACTTCATCATCCTCATCTTCCCTTGCCCTTTAGATGAGAGTGTTCACTCATCTTAGTGAGTGTAAGCTTGTGTTAAAGAAACTTCAAGGTAGATCATCTTAGTATCGAAGATCGGAAGCAAAGGTTGCGTCTTTCTCTTCGTGGAACCTCTCGAGAGTCCGGATCCCGATGATCGCAGCGAAGGGACCACAACACGGAGCATATGAAGTGAAGGACCGGATCTACAAAGGTTGTAATCCCTCTCACTTAGTGTTAAAATGTTTAGCATGTTAGTTTTCGCCTAATCTCTAGTTTAAAGTTCCGTATTCGGTTTGTTCGGCACGGCTAAAATTTTAATCGGGCATGGTTGATGCCTCGTAGACCCTTGTGCGCGTGCCTAGCAACCCTACAGTTGCCAGCCATTGATCCTTTTGCTTTCTGCAGCAAACGAAACGCTAAATCTTAGTACTTCAAAACCCAAGGGCAACCATTAGCAAACCGCGATTGGTTCGCGAATCACGACACACGAAGTGTGGAGTGGAAAAAGGAAAAGGTCCCACCGGGCGTGCCAGAATCTGTTCCCCTCCGAATGGCGGCCAGACGTGGACGGTCTTTCCTGAGATTCGGGGCAGATGCTAATTGGTGCTATCCGTCTACCTCTCCGAAGATGCCAAGTTGATTTATGGCACCATGTATCGAAGGTTTAAACGGATGCGTCCGATGTAGTAGACTTCATCAGATTCCCCCTCGCTTGAGGGGTTTTTGATTGTGTGGACGCTCTTCCCTGCAGGCGCAAGCCCCTGCAGTTAATTACGCTACCGCATTGCGATAACAACTTTCTCCTTCTCCAGGTGGTCACTTTGTGTCGTGTGTGTTTAATTTGTGTTTGGTTGCCCGTGGATTGTATACGGAGACTGAGTTATGTCATCGCCCGTAGGGCGTGTACTAGTCCAAATCCGTATTATCTTAGATTTGGGTTTGGGGGTTGTGTTTAAGGATACGTTAGCCTCGTTTGAGACTAAGATCGACTTAAACGTTTGTTAAGGATACGTTAGTCTAGTTTTAGACTAAGATCAACTTAACGGGATCGTTTAGATCCAACAATAGAGCGATTAGAGGAGCCATGTTGTTTAGTTTAGTGACGTTGCGGTCAATAGGTAGTTTAAAGACATTGCGGTCCAATGCTAGTTTTAAGACGTTGCGGTCAAGGTTAAGGACGTCGTAGTCCGTGGATTTAAGGACTCCACAGTCCGATATTAGTTTTAAGACATCACGGTCAAGGTTAAGGACGTCATAATCCGTTGTTAGTTTTAAGACATTCCGGTCAAGGTTAAGGACGTCGTAGTCCGTGGATTTAAGGACTCCACAGTCCGATGTTTAGTTTTAAGACATTACGGTCAAGGTTAAGGACCTCATAGTCCATGGGTTTAAGGACCCCACAGTCCGTATCAATGTGTGGTCATCGGGACCCGCCACCTCTTTGAAGACGTTGAGGAATTACAACGCCAAGTATCAAAGGAGTGGAGAGATGTACCCTTAAACCAAGGTAGATTAAGTGATCTGTAGTCCAATTTGGAAACTAAGATCAATTATTATATTATGAGCCCATTGGCCCAGTTGAGTTTGAATTGAGGACTTATGGCCAGTTTGGGCTAAGTCCAATCATGTTTGGGATATTGGCCCTCTGTTGATTCATTGCAGGAGAGGCTTTGCCTTTGGAAACTTAGCCAATTGGGCTAAGGCTAGTGTTAAACACTAGAAATCAACAGTGTTGAACACTGGGAATAAGGTTGACAAGTTAGTGTTAAACACTAAAAGATAGTCAGTGTTGAACACTGGGAACAGAGTTTTCAAATTAGTGTTAAACACTAAGCAAATCCAAATTAGTGTTAAACACTAAGAAAATCAGTGTTAAACACTAAGAAAATCAGTGTTAAACACCGCAAATAGAGTTTTCCAAATTAGTGTTAAACACTAAGAAAAATCAGTGTTAAACACTGGATACAGAGGTTTCAATTTAGTGTTAAACACTAAGGCAAGAGGGGTCACGTGGTAACACGTGAGAGCGCCTTTCTTCTCTTTATTTTGTTCTACAGATAAGTGTTTAACACTTTCAGTTCTGAAAGCCATCACGTGCAGGCACGTGATGGGGGCTCATGCTCTGGTTTATTAGAATACTCATTAGGGGTCACGTGGTGACACGTGAGGACGCCCAGAGTTCTCTTTTATTTTGTTGTTTCTTTATGTGCTTCAGGGATCATGTGGGGCACGTGAGGCATTGCCTCGACGTTCTCTTTTATATATCTTCTCAGGAGTCACGTGGTAACACGTGAGGTGTCTACTTCAGAGCTCTATTATGTAGGCCTTTGCAGGGGTCACGTGGCAGCACGTGACTCTGCATGTTTTAGAGTTCTGTTCATAGGGTTAAACCCTAAACTTTAGAGGACTTAAATTTTCTGTTTTCTTCTGAAGAATTATACTCTTAATAGGGTTAAACCCTAATTTCTTTTCTTAAAGGAATTAAATTCCTGTGAGTTTGAGAGAATTATATTCTCAGTTAGGGTTAAACCCTAGTTCTGTTCACTTTTGAAGGAATTAAATTCCCATAATATAGGGTTAAACCCTAACTTTATCTCAAAGGAATTGAATTCCTATCATTTTGTGAGAATTAAATTCTCTAAACTCAGTTCCTCCTCTGCGTTTTGGATCTGCATGGCAGGATCTCAACCCAATGAGAATTAAATTCTCAATTCATGGGGAGATGTGCACTTTGCAGATCCTCAACCAGAGAAAGAACTAAGTTCTTTTTTTTTATATAAGAGTTAAACTCTTTTGAGAATTAAATTCTCCTTTGAAGCCTCCCTTTTCCTTTCTTACCTAAGGTTTTCCTTTTTGCAGAGAATCAAAGGCTCTCTCTCTCTCTCTCTCTCTATGTATCAAAAAAAAAAGATCCAAAGGTCTCAAGGTTTCAGAAAAGAGTTTTAGAAAAAGGTCTTCGAAAAAAGGTCCCCTTCTCTTCTTTTCCTGGCTCCTATTTATAGGAGAAGGAAGAGAATCAATCTGCTTAGTAAATCTCTCATTGAGAGATTTGATTTATATTTATCATTAATCTGGGCCTTTAGATTGTTAAGTGAATTTTATTCACCATTGGATTTTAAATCCAAAGATATTTCCTTGTTATTTTGGTTAGATTTAGGGGGAAATCTTTCCAAGTCCAAGATTTTTCCATAAATTGGTGATATTTAATCACCTTTAGATTTTTAATCCAACGGTTTCAAATAATCATTCTCTATTTTGGAAAGATTTGAATGATCTCCTCTCAGAATTTAATTCTGTTAAAGAACAAGGCTTTTAAAGCCGGTCACGTATGGCCACGTGACCCCTGGTCACGTGTAGGCACGCGACCCCTGGAATGGGCTTCTCTTCTTCTGCGCTCTGTTCTCTGGCCGCTATTCAGCCGTCACGTGGCAACACGTGACTACTGGTCACGTGTGAGCACGTGACCTTTTCTGGAGCTTTTTCTTGAATGCGCTTTGTGCCGCTGCTTTAAACGTCACGTGCCAACACGTGACCATTGGTCACGTGTGAGCACGTGATGCCTTTTCTGAGTTCTTTCCTAATTTTTAATCAGGGATCAATTAGCATTTATATTCCTCTCTTGGATGCAATCCAACAAGTCCCTTCTTCTGCAAAATCTTGAAGGACTTATGCACTAAGAAGAGGAAATATCATGTACCTAAGAAAGTGTTCTTAGCTAGTGCCGTGAGTGATGCTCTTACCCAACTTTTACTTCAAAAACGAAAGGACCCTGGCTGTCCTACGATTTCAATAACTATTGGGGATAAGAACATCAACTGCACACTTTTGGATCTTGGTGCCAGTGTTAACCTACTTCCTTATTCGGTATATGAACAATTAGGTGTTAGAGAGCTGAAACCTATTTGTACTCTCCAAATGGCTGACCGATCTATCACCCATCCTAGGGGTGAACTAGAGGATGTGTTAATAAAGGTAGGGGACTTCATATTCCCTGTTGATTTTATTGTTCTCGATACACAACCTGTAGCAAACCCCCGGAATCAAATTCCGGTGATACTCGGTCAACCATTCCTTACGACTTCGAATGCTGTGATCAATTGTCGAAATGGTTCGACGAACCTATCTTTTGGAAACATGACAATTGAACTCAACATTTTTAAGTTGGGGAATCAACCCTTCGAACCTAATGCTAATATACTTGACGTTTGCTCGATCCAAGAGATCACCCAGGAGGACTGTGAGCTCGAGAAATTTTTGTTCAATCACAACAATCTTAACGCCACTAGTGCGTTCCTCCTTGAACCTGATACTGCTTTCACACCTGATAATGACTACGAGTGTTTCACTTTCTCAAACGATTTCGACCAATCACCACCCTAGTTTGAATCCTTTAAATTTTCAGATGAGTTAGCTAAACCATCTGACTCGGTTGCTTACACTCGTTTTGAACCTCTGTTGGAATCCTTTGAGTTTGAGACAATTTCACCGATTTTACCTTCAATTGTTTCACCTCCAACACTCGAACTCAAGCTATTACCGTCTCACCTTAAATACGCTTACTTAGGTGAGAATGAGACCCTTCTTGTTATCATCTCGGCTTCTCTAGCCCCAGAGCAAGAGAAAGCCCTTTTGACGGTCTTGCAAAGCAATCGGCAAGCTTTTGGCTGGACTATGGCGGACATCAAGGGGATTAGTCCCATAATAGTTGAACATCATATTCATATGATGGATGATGCTAAGCCAGCAAGGGATCCACAGAGACGACTCAACCCAGTCATGAAGGAGGCTGTTAAAAAGGAGATCGTAAAATGTCTTGATAGTGGTATCATTTACCCTATCTCTGATAGCCAGTGGGTTAGCCTCATTCACGTTGTCCCCAAGAAATCGGGCATAATGGTCATAACTAATGAGGCAAATGAGTTAATACCTACTCGCACCCAAACTGGGTGGCGAGTATGCATCGATTATAGAAAACTCAACGCCGCGACACGGAAAGACCACTTTCCATTACCTTTCATTGACCAAATGCTAGAACGATTGGCTGGGCATGAATACTATTGCTTTTTGGATGGCTACTCCGGCTATAATCAAATTCCCATCGCCGAAAAGGACCAAGACAAGACCACATTCACTTGTCCTTTCGGTACGTTTGCTTACCGCCGCATGCCCTTTGGGTTATACAATGCACCCACTACCTTCCAGCGGTGTATGGTGGGTATTTTTTCAGACATGGTGGAAAAATTCTTGGAGATCTTCATGGATGATTTCTCCATTTTCGGCGACTCCTTTAATGAGTGTTTGCTACATCTCTACGCAGTCCTTACCCGGTGTAAGGATAAAAACCTTACTTTAAATTGGGAGAAGTGCTACTTTATGGTAAGAGAAGGTATTGTCTTAGGACATATCATCTCGCAAAATGGCATTGAGGTAGATAAAGCGAAGATTGAAGTCATCTCCAATCTCCCTCCTCCCAAATGCGTCCGAGAAATTCGAGCCTTCCTTGGCCATGCCGGTTTCTATAGACGGTTCATCAAGGATTTTAGCAAGATTGCTAGACCCTTGACTCTTTTATTGGCCAAGGACATCACATTTGATTTCGACTCAAGCTGTATGAAGGCGTTCGGGTCATTGAAAAACTCACTTCCTTCTGCTCCCATTCTTTCGTCTCCTGACTGGACGCGTCCATTTGAAATTATGTGCGATGCATCCGATTTTGCCATTGGTGATGTCCTTGGACAGCACATCGATAAGATGCCGCATGTCATCTATTACGCTAGCCGAACCTTGAACGAGGCCCAATTAAATTACACAACAACCGAGAAGGAATTCTTAGCTGTTGTGTTTGCATTAGAAAAGTTCAGGCCCTGCTTAATCGGCTCTCCAGTCATCGTATACACCGACCACTCAGCTCTTCGCCATCTTTTTGCGAAGAAGGACGCTAAATCTCGGCTGATACGTTGGATCCTCGTACTACAAGAGTTTGACCTTGTCATCAAAGACAAAAGAGGATGCGAAAACGTAGTTGCCGACCATCTTTCACGCCTCCCTTCTTCGCCGATGCTTCAATTTCCTATTAAAGACGTTTTTCCAGATGAGCAGCTCTTAACTATATCATGCGAACCTTGGTTCGCAGATATTGTGAATTATTTGGCCACCGGACTTATACCAAATGAATGGTCGAATCAGGACAGACTCCGATTCTTATCCCAAGTAAAACATTTTTACTGGGATGAACCTTATCTATTCAAATACTGTCCCGACAAAATTATTTGTCGGTGTGTCCCCGACAATGAGTTTAAGAGCGTGCTGTCATTCTGCCACGATCAAGCATGTGGCGGACATTTTGGCCCTAAAAAGACAGCCGAAAAGATCTTGCAGTGTGGCTTCTACTGGCCACAACTTTTTAAAGACGCACATGATTACTGCAAGACATGCTCCCGGTGCCAACACTTGGGCCGGATATCTAGGAGAAATGAAATGCCGCTCCAACTAATATTGGTTGTGGAAATTTTTGATGTTTGGGGGATCGATTTTATGGGGCCGTTTCCGAATTCTTTTGGGAATTTGTATATTCTCCTCGCTGTTGATTATGTATCTAAATGGGTCGAGCTTGTGCCCAGCCGAACTAATGACAACAAAGTTGTCGTTAGATTCCTCAAAGAAAACATTTTCTCCCGGTTTGGGCACTCCCGAGTAATCATTAGCGACAATGGAACTCATTTATGTAATAAGACTTTCGAGTCCTTAATGCGGAAATATTCCATTAATCATAAGCTATCAACGCCCTATCATCCCCAGACGTGTGGGCAAGCCGAGGTTTCAAATCGGCAAATTAAGCAGATATTGGAGAAGACGGTTTCCAAAAACCGTAAGGATTGGTCTCTAAAACTTACTGATGCCCTTTGGGCATTTCGAACTGCCTATAAGACCGATCTTGGCATGTCTCCTTATAGGCTTGTTTATGGAAAGGCTTGCCACCTTCCAGTTGAAATTAAGCATCACGCATTTTGGGCGATAAAAGAGCCGAATCTATCTATCGAAGATGTGGGCAGCCATAGAAAGCTGCAGTTAAACGAATTAAACGAGCTTCGGGATGAAGCTTACGAGAACGCGGTTGTCGTCAAAACCGAACGAATGTGTTTCACGATAAACACCTTATACGCAAAACATTCAAACCTGGTCAACATGTTTTACTTTACGACACCCGGCTACATTTCCATCCCGGCAAGCTCAGATCTAGATGGAAATGGCCATTTTTGGTACGCACTGTATATCCACACGGTGCGGTCGACTTAGAGAATCCGGAGGACGGTTCACTATTTAAAGTGAACGGACATAGATTAAAACCGTTTCTCACCGCGGACCCTTCTGAGGAGCTCCTGATATTGCAGGAGCCGGTTTACATCGACTAATCTTCCTCCGCCTGCCCCCAAATTTCGGTTATCCAGTCATAAACAGTGGAAATATTATTTCAAATAAGTTTGGGGGTATGTCACACTTGTAATTATATAAAAACAAAATAAAAATAAAAAAATAAAGAAATATAATAAATTTTTTTCTCTAATTTTTGGGGGTATTTTTGTAAATTTTCAGTTTTAATAAATATTAAATAAAAAAATATAAAAATTTTATTTACAAAATAAATTCCTCTTTTTAGGAGGTCCTTTTTGCAAATAACCAATAAACCCCTATAAAAAGAACCCGACCCCTCCTCTGAACTTTCATAACCCTAATTTCTCATTTCCTCAAAACCCTAGCCGCCGCTTCGATTTCTGCAGCAAGATCTTCTCACGCCGCCGCGGAACCGCCGCCTAACGCCACATCTGGCGCGCTTCCGCCGCTTTCCAGCCTCTTCTCCCTCTGAAAACTTCAGAGGAGGTTTGCATTCTCTGATCCTCTCTGTT
Organism: Agapanthus africanus; assembly: GCA_030015575.1. Classification (NCBI taxonomy): domain Eukaryota; kingdom Viridiplantae; phylum Streptophyta; class Magnoliopsida; order Asparagales; family Amaryllidaceae; genus Agapanthus; species Agapanthus africanus. The sequence continues at coordinate 144,263,396 of JASDDO010000024.1, read as the reverse complement.
AAAATTTTTAGAAATATTCTGCACTTCTCTGTGATGGCACCCACTTTGCAATTTGAAAGAGATTTCTCACAAATCTTTGCACACACGGTCTATGGTAGTTATTTCGGTGATGAGATCCGAAAGCGTGGGTGGAACTTTTTACTTTTTAACTATCCAAATTCCTTCGTGCTTCCGGATCTTGTCACCCGATTTTATGATTGCATGGATGAGGATAGTTTTGCACAAAATGGTTACCTTAGATTAATTTGGGGGGATAGGGAAATAATAATCGATAGGGACTTCATCCATGAAGTCACCTTAATACCTAGACTACCTATTCATGACCAACCCCTCCAATTCGAGGACTACCTACCCTTGATGGGTAATGATTGTTCGAGAGAACTACGAAAGGGCATCCATGCTAGAACCCTCTTTGCGAACGTCTTAACTGTGTGCCATTGGGCACAAAATAATATTTTTAGTAGTTTGCACAACACGACATTTTTCACGCCATCCCTTCATATAGTGCACACTTTGATGACTAGAATCCCCAGTTATGATATGTGCACTGTATTACTTCATTCAATTGGTGCGGGCAAGAGGGCTGCCAACTATCCATGCCCTATGTTGGTGACATAACTGTGTCGCCATTTCCTCCCTTTGGAGGAATTCGAATTTTATATGCATGGAGGGATCCCCATTAGACCTCTTCTTGAGGGCGTATCCACGTCCTACACACCCTTACATGATGTATGGTCGCGCACCGAGCCGGCCGAGGACGTGCCCGCCAAGACACCCAGCCCGAGCTCGACCGCGAGTGATGAAGAGCTTACCCCTGCTGCGCAAGCGCACTTGATGCGACGAACAAATAGGGGGGTAGAAAGATTGATAGGGATGGTGACCAACCTTGATCAACGAGTGACAGGATTGGAGCAGGGCATGACCACCCCTGCTGGCGAGAGAGGAGCGTTCTCGATCACGTTCGAGGGGACGGCGAGGCTTTGAGCAGTGAGGACACTGCTTTCGATAAGTTTGGGGGTGGAGGTGGATTGTAAATAGTTATCTTTGCATTGCATTTGCATATTTTTATTTTTTGTACATATTTGTTTTCTCTTTCTTTGCATATTTAATTCCGCATTGCATCTTTATAAAAAAAATATATATAAAAATTAAAAATATAAAAAATAAAAAAATATATAAAAATAAAATCAAATAAAAATTGAAAAATTTTAAAAATTATAAAAATTGAAAAGATCAATTTTGGCCATATTTGACTTAAGTTCAACATGACGGTTGACTGGTTCGGAAAAACTAGATCCTAAACTTGGTAAATTAAAAACCCTAAAAATAATCTCTCTTAAAGTTTAATTATAGAAAATATATGTTCTTGCAGTTTATTTAGAAATAGGCAAATTTTGAGTTCAATTCTTGGGCTAAGTCAAAATAAGGGAAGAGTATTGAAATTTTTATTTGAAGTGTAAGTCTGAAAAATAATTCTGAACCTTAAGTATAAATTCTGAAAATATATACCCTACAACTTGCACATACACGCACCTTGAAATTTAGGATAGTAGAGGATACCTTGAAATGCTCTTGTCTAAAATTCTTAGTATGAAGGAAAATAAAATAAAGTATAAATGGTGAATAAAGAGACATAAAAAAATGAACACTGGTTTTGCAATTGTTTAAGGCAGCATATATAAAAAAAATATAGTGAGGGTGCTTTATCACCTAGTGTCTTAGACCAACTGGTTTGGGAGTCACTGCTAAGCCTTAGGTATTACAAGACGAGAAATTTACTAAATGCGCAGGCACATTTTTTAATCGGTCGTTTAGTACCTCAAGAAGTATTAACGGTCGCATGAAGAATGTGTGGGTAATTTTATCTAAAATTCACCAACTATAAGTATTTTGGAAAATGGACAAGTGTATGATAGCTTGAATTGAATTTCCAAGTGTAGGGGTAAAAATTACACACACGTAGGGGTATATGATTGGGGTTTGGATGAGAGATAGGAATGAAAGATAGGCCTTATATCTTCAATAAAGATGATAAAAATTCTTGAGTTGAGATTGCACCTTAGAAGGAAAATTCAAAAGAAGCTAAAAACTTTATAAATTGTGAAACATATACGATCTTAAGTTAAATAAAAAGTGAGTGTGAAAATATGGGTTGATGATTTCTAAGTTAAAGATAATAGAATTTCTTTCTAGAATACTGAATTGAAGAATGAGAGTCAACGGGCCAAATTGATCAGATTTTGTGGGTAGTATCCGCTGAAAACCCTCAGGAGACAACACTCCTCCTACTAGGGACACCTAGAGATTTAACAGCTTGTTGCATGAGCTCAGTGCAATCGCGTTCCCTGCGAAAGTGAGGTTAGGATTTTTTCGAGAATAAAATTGGCTTTGCTCGGGACGAGCAAAAGATAAGTTTGGGGGTATTTGTTCATATCAGAATTTTGCATTATTATATCGCCCATTCTTAATCACATTACACGTAAATATGTGCTTTTGATCCGTGTCTGCTAAATAGTTGCAGGTTACAGGTTCTCAGATCGTTACAGTGAAATTCATGAAGAAAATAAAAGATGAATCCGTATGATGCCGCCTACCAGTTCAAGGAACAAATGAAATCAGTAGACAGTTCAATACACAAAGCACAAGGGCGGTACAAGATTCAAGATTTCAACGCGAAGCTCAAGGCAAAAGTCCAAATCATTCTGCACTGTTGAAAATCTGGAAGAAAATAAAAGAGATTCTGAGGAACCAAGTGAAGAAAACAGAATATAAAAGCAACATGAAGCAACCCTGAAAGATTGAGACCAAGAACCCACCAAATGGCTGCGGAATCACGGCCAAACAGGGCTTTCTACCGCGGTTCCGCGGCCGTATGGTACACGTGTCGGTGCAGGTGTCGGTGGGTGTCGGTGTTTTGACCCGACTTTCTTAGGGTAGTTTTGTAATTTCATGTATGGATCAGAATGTAACCTAGGGTTTTTTCTATTTATAAATAGGAAAGCCAAAAGCCTAATGAAGGCCTGCCTCTCTTTATTTTTATGCCTCTTTTTAATTCTTAGATTTAAATTTCAATTCCAATTGTAATGCATTGTTGAGATGTCATCAATAAAGTAAGTTTTATTTTTATCTCGCAAACTTTTTATCTGAATTTTAATTTCTGCAATTTTTTATCTGTTCTTTTATTATCTGCAATTTAGTTCATCTATTAAAATAAAAAAAATGAATTTTATTGTTATCTTCCTAATGAGTGAGTAATTTCTCACTTGTTAGGGATAGGAGAGGGAATGTTTGAGAGAAGAAAATCTCTCTCACTCCTTTTTTTGCCTAAATAATTTTAATTAAGGACTCACTTTAAATCAACCATAATCCGCTCACTACGGCACCCTATCCTACATGATAGCGGTGATTCCCTAGTTAGATCGGTTGTGGTTGAATTAACCGGAGGTTAGGGCTAAGAGCCAAGAACGGACGGACAAGGACCAAAAGGAAGAAACTAAGTTTCTTCCTAGTCGTGCTAATCCTCGTTGTTGACTATTACCCTAATACCTATATTCTTAATTAGGGCATTAAAAGAAGTGAGAAGAATCCCTATTTCGAACTAAGCTAATCCCAACCCTAGCCAGCCTTTATATCAATTTATTCTCATTCTTAGATCTTAAAATAAAACCTACAAAAGTTAGGACTTAACTCATTAGAACTTAAAGAAAAGGACATCATTTCCCTGTGGATTGACTCGTACTCAACCGGCTAGCTACCAAGCGACACCGTCTTGATTGCAGTATTTTTAAATTTAAAACGCATACAAAATCATCCAACAATCAGGGCTTCAGATCCTCAGCGTCTAATAGGCAGGAGGCTGCCCGCTGGGCGCCGAGCAGGAAGGAACTCGGCGGCCTCACGATGAGGGCTTCAGATCCTCAGCATCTGATAGTTAGGAGGCTGCCCGCTGGGAATGCGCCGAGTAGGAAAGAACTCGGCAGCCTCACGATGAGGGCTTCAGATCCTCAGCGTCTGATGGGCAGGAGGATGCCCGCTGAGGATGCGCCGTGCAGGAAGGGACTCGGCGGCCTTACGATGAGGGCTTCAGATCCTCAGCGTCTGATGGGCAGGAGGATGCCCACTGGGGATGCGCCGAGCGGGAAGAAACTCGGCGGCCTTACGATGAGGGCTTCAGATCCTCAGCGTCTGATGGGCAGGAGGCTGCCCCGCTAGGGATGCGCCGAGCAGGAAGGAACTCGGCGGCCTCACGATAAGGGCTTCAGATCCTCAGTGTCTGATGGGCAGGAGGCTGCCCCGCTTGGGATGCGCCGAGCAGGAAAGAACTCGGAGGCCTCACGATGAGGGCTTCAGATCCTCAGCGTCTGATGGGCAGGAGGATGCCCGCTGGGGATGCGCCGAGCAGGAAGGGACTCGGCGGCCTCGCGATGAGGGCTTCAGATCCTCAGCATTTGATGGGCAGGAGAATGCCCGCTGGGGATGCGTCGAGCAGGTTAGCTGGTCGGTGGCCTCTTGGCGAGGGCTTTGATCCTTAGCATGGGAGGGGCCGTAAGAGGCCTACCAAGGATGGGCCGAGCAGGGGTTACTTCTCGGTGCCTCTTGGCGAGGGCTTTTGATCCTTGGCGTCATAGGGTAGGGAACTACCAGCCAGTGATAGCCGAGCAGGGTAGCCGCTCGGCTGCCTCTTGATGAGGGCTTCGATCCTTAGCGCGGGAGGGGCCGTAAGGGGCCTACTAAGGACGGAGCCGAGCAGGGTTGCTGCCCAGTGCCTCTTGGCGAGGGCTTTGATCCTTAAGGATGGGACGGGCAGGGTTGCTGCCCGGTGCCTCTTGGTGAGGGCTTTGATCCTTGGTGTGTTGGGGTAGGGAGTTACCAGCCAGGGATAACCGAGCAAGGGAGGGCCCGGTTGCCTCTTTCGAAGGATTTTTATCCTCAGCGCGGGAGGGGGCGTAAATGGCCTACTAAGGATGGCCGAGCAGAGTTGCTGCCCGGTGCCTCTTGGCGAGGGCTTTGATCCTTATGGATGGCCGAGCAGGGTTGCTGCCCGGTGCCTCTTGGCGAGGGCTTCGATCCCTGGTGTTGTGGGGTAGGGAACTACCAGCCAGGGATAGCCGAGCTGGGTAGCCGTTCGGCTGCCTCTTGGTGAGGGCTTAGATCCCTGGCGTTGTGGGGTAGAGAGCTACCAGCCAGGGATAGCCGTGCAGGGTAGCCGCTCGGCTGCCTCTTGGTGAGGGCTTAGATCCCTGGCGTTGTGGGGGTAGTGAGCTACCAGCCAGGGATAGCCGAGCAGGGTAGCCGCTCGGCTGCCTCTTGGTGAGGGCTTTGATCACTGGCGTTGTGTGGTAGGGAGCTACCAGCCAGGGATAGCCGAGAAGGGTAGCCGCTCGGCTGCCTCTTGGTGAGGGCTTTGATCCCTGGCGTTGAGGGGTATGGAGCTACCAGCCAGGGATAGCCGGGCAGGGTAGCCACTCGTCTGCCTCTAGGTGAGGGCTTTGATCCCCGGCGTTGCGTGGTAGGGAGCTACCGGCCAGGGATAGCCGGGCAGGGTAGTCGCTCGGCTGCCTCTTGGTGAGGGCTTTGATCCCTGGCGTTGCGTGGTAGGGAGCTACCGGCCAGGGATAGCCGGGCAGGGTAGCCGCTCGGCTGCCTCTTGGTGAAGGCTTTAATCCCTGGCGTTGTGTGGTAGGGAGCTATCAGCCAGGGATAGCCGAGCAGGGTAGCTTCTCGGCTGCCTCTCAGTGAGGGCTTTAATCCCTGGCGTTGCGTGGTAGGGAGCTACCAGCCAGGGATAGCCAAGCAGGGTAGACGCTCGGCTGCCTCTTGGTGAGGGCTTTGATCCTTGGCATTGTGGGGTAGGGGAGCTACCAGCCAGGGATAGCCGAGCGGGGTAGCCGCTCGGCTGCCTCTTACTAAGGACTTCGATCCTTGGCCTCTACTGTTGGAGACCCGTGTCTGGCCGAGGCCCCGGTTCTTCTCAATGAGGTTCCTTAGACCCCCCGGCGAGGTAGTCTTCGAGCCGCTGTGGCGAGTCCTGTCCCAACGACCCCGTCGAGAGAGGGGGTGTCGGTCATGCCTGGTAACAGGCGAGCTGACCAACATCTCCTCGGAAGGGACAAGTGCGCGAAAGATCTTGGGGAGAGGTGCTCTGGCGACGGACCTCGGTGTTGAACTATGGGGTGCCTAGCGAGTCGCAGAAGGTACTGGCCCGGAAGATCTGCGGCCATGGGACGTAGCGAGGAGGTGGTCGGCGGGGCCGATGCGTGCAGAGTCTTCTTTCCCCCTATATGGGTCCCGGTCTCGAGGCGAAGGAGCGGCGACCTGGGGAACTTGCCCTGCCTTTTGGACACGGATGAGCGCCTCCACGACAGACGCGAGTCGGTCTATCCGACCGGCAAGGGCGTTGATGGTATTCGGTGGAGGAGGTTCTTCCGCGCCCCCGTTGACGGGGAGGCGGCGACTGGTACTGGGATCGTCGTGATGATCGCTCGCCATTAGAGCAAGATTGGAAGATGAACTTTTGTTTTTGTGGAATCAAGTTTTCCCACAGACGGCGCCAGCTGATGCGACCTGGATCGCGCCAAGATGTTACCTTCCGTTGATCTGCTGATGGCGGCGATGGATGACTGAGATTAGACCTGGAAGCTGTCGCTCCTGAAGCGTGTGGATCTCAATGGGTTTGAGGTTGTGGTTGCCGAGCTACCTGCAAGGAAGTCCCGGGATGGTTGTACAACCGAGGACCCTCCGACGGTCAAGTTAGACTAGAGATCCGAGCAGAGTAACGACTTAGTGGAGTAGAAATGGCTTACTTGGACCGTCTGAAGAAGGGGTTTATATAGCGGTGGCAGCAGGCAGGGCATGCGCGAGAATCACGCCGGCCGTTACGCTCCCGACGTCACGCCCGCGCGATGAGCGGGATCTCCCATTAATGGCGAGACAGGCTCGTTAATGGGGGATCGTGATGGCGTGAAACATGGGATGTGGCTGGCGGATATCTCACGCATGGCGAGATTCGCGGGATGGCGGTTGCGCCTGTGAGCGGTGCCGTTGGTCGGTCGATGAGACCGAGGAAGATGATCTCGGCGGGAGAGCTCACGGACGAGCGGGAGAGCCGAGGTACCTTGGTTCTGCTCGAGCCCGGAGGTGAGCTGAGAGGGCCGAGGAGGCTCGGGCCTGTGATAGCTCTGAGTAAAGCAAATGGACAGTTGGCTTGGCTGCTGAGGTGCTCGGAGGCAAGGAGTGGGGTGCATCCTCGGAGACAGGGTTTGAGGGAAGGCCCCCACTGTAGCATACTGGTTTTCCCTCCGTGGCCCTCAGAGGCCTAACTGGCTTACGCATGCGACACGTTATCTGCGACGTGTCATGATCTAAGAAATTACCGTTATTGAGTATCATCAAGAGCTATAACAAAACTCAGAAGCATTTTAATACCATCAAAATAGATGACAATAAAATCGTCGGATCAAATATATGGTCTAGGAGGATCAAATTGTTGATTAGTTTAATCGGAATTTACTTTTACTTTTTTTCTAAGATAGTCTTCGCAAATTAAATACTATGTTGTATAGAGATATTTTCCGAAACCGTAAGCTTTCCATGTGCTTAGGCAGGGATCTATGCTAGTTTATATAAGATAGAAAGGTTTGAAGTTTTTATTTTTATTTTTTACCAAAGCAAATGGTTTAACCAAACTAGCATGAAGGAATAAAAAAAATGTGAAAAGACAAACTATATCGAACACCACCATCGTCCTCCAAAATCTTTTTGGCATGCTTTTGAACCATTGATGATTCGGTCATATAACATCCATATCTTCTAAGTGATTTCTTCTCGGCGAAGCATCGTGTTTGTCAAAAAGGTTTGAAGTAGGTTCTTAAGTTACGAGTACCAAGTGATATATTTTTGTAAGAGGATGAAAACAAAATTGCATATCTGATTTTGCAGTACATATGAATTCATTATACATTTAGAAAAATAGATCTGTTAAACTTTACCGTAGGGTATAAAAATATCATCTCTGCTGTTATAATCAGAGCCAAGAAGGTCACGTGGATTTTGTCATTTTTCAATGGAAAAAATACAAAAGGTGATAAAAGATTTGTACAATTTATTCCAGATCCTAAAATTATTTGTATCATATCCTTCTCTCCTTGGAAAAGAAAAGTGCATGCTTCTTGAAATTTGAATCCCAAAATCATCTATAAATATTCTTCTTAATAATACTCCACATCTCTTGGGAGTTACCACACCCACGATGAAAAAAATCCTAGTGCAATTATGGTAATCTGCACATGCTTTAAAGACGCAAGCCGTTTTAACTTTTCTTTTGTACAACTCATAATAGAAGTTCTATTAGTTTTGATAACTACCGATTATGCTTAGCTTAGCCGGTGCCATTTCCTCTCAATTATGAGAGTTCGCAAGCTCTATTCCGAAGAGGGTTGATTTCAAAAAGGAAAAAACAAATCTTCATAACTATACTCTATGAATTTAATTAATGGAAACTTAGCATCTAACATGTCAGATTACCAAAACTTCGAAATTATTACGAGAGTTTGATGATATAATTTTATAATTTAACAAATTCGGCAATTTTTTTCTTTCTTAAAAGTTGATATTCATAGACGCTAATAACATAAAATCATGAGGAAGTGATAAGGATGGGTTACCAAGTTTGTTGATAGACATTGACACGCATGCCTTCAATAATTACACAGTTCCTTAAATGAAGACCACCTGCATACTATATAACCTGCGATACGCGGTATTCCTCAGCAGCACCCAAAGTACTTTGAACCTATTGATATGGCATGCGTCATAGTATCCTTTAATTTAGTATAGGGGTTCGAATAATTATTGGATCAAGTTGATACAATTATAAAAATGCTGAGTGATTAAGTGCCTAATGTATTCGTAGCTTAGTTAATGCTACCATTAATTACTTGGTCATATTAACTAGGGAAACACCTTTCTTGGAATCTCATCTTGAAAGCAGTAGTTTAACTCCCCTAAGCCAAAAATTCAAAATTTACTGCCAATGAATGGCTCAACTGACATGACACTTCACACTTTGGGAAGAGTGTGGGGTTCGATCCCAGAAGGAAAAATGGTCACAATTTATGTTATCCGGGACAAATTCATGAGTCCTCTATGTGTGATGTGTGCTTGTATGCGATGCGTGTGTGAGTGTGTTGTATGCATATAGGTTATGGCTTACGGGCTAGTGCCAAACAAATAAAAAATTCAAAATTTACAGTTGCAGCTGCATTTTGAATCTCTCTCAAATGTTATATCTTGACAAGATGTACCGATGAAGAATTAAGATACTTTAATTTTTCCCAAGTTTTTTTCTTCAAATTAAAATTGGGAGTACCATATGCATATGCCTCTGTGTTTGTATTATAATGGCAGAGAAGACTATATTTATATAATTTAATAAAATCGTTTTGAATTGTAATTGCTTTTCAATGGAACTCACCAATAAATTAATAGCTTGAACAAAAAGCAGAAAGAATTTTGATACCATTCATATTGCTTTACCATATCATATCCTTAATTTATAGGCAGGAATACTGATCCAAAGGTTCATTTAGTTCGTTAGAAAAGTCGACGATGGCATAAGTTCAATAATTAAGCTCTATATTGACATCGATATTGCTAATTACACGTACATACTAATCAAATTGCAGGCAGGTAGGACATACAAATCTATAGCTTGCAACACAATATCTAATGGTTAGGAATCTAACAGACTTTTCAAGGCAATATTAAAGTGTTGCTAACTAACAAAAATTAACGAATATATTAATCTTTAATTTGTAGCCATGTTCTAGAAAGATCCGGCGGATTAAAATAACTTTGTCATTAATTAATCATTAATTTTCATTAGCTAGTTGCATTAATAATTTCTAATACTAATTTTGTTATAATTGTTTGGATCTGTTGGATCTATGTAGAGTTGAAAATAATTTTCTACAGCGAGTCTATTCTCTTTAACCTTTTCTATGTTCTTTTCTCTCTCAAAGAATCCAAGGATACCAACCAATCTTGCGGGGATTATATATCACATATGCTATTTTTTGACAATAATTTGGCTAATATTAAAGCAGAAGAGTTGATGATATGTCGTCATCTCATTAATGGTGAAAAATATTTAACAAAGATAGGCAGCTAAATAATGGTTATTTATCAAGTACCTACTCTTTCAAAGTAGTGAGTCCCGCTACAGTTAGTAGTTTACAGTCTCTATAGCCAAACAAGAGGTTAGGGTTTCAAATTCCGTGTGCATCAAATTACAAGGAAAAAGAAAATTAAGAGAGAGAAAAATCTTTCAAAATTTATCAATTCTATCCAAATGATTATCACTAATGATTTGAATAAAAGAATAAGTCTAGGCTAACGTGACAACAAGTTTTGTTGGCGGAATTAGTCTAATTGCGAAACATGGGACCATTTGAAGTTTATTTAGGTTTGTATGGTTTATATTGTTACATTTGTTTCTTATGACAACATTGAGCCCATATGTTTTGTCTTAATACTTGGGGTGAAGCCCCACGCATCAGGTGGGGATTATGAAATTATTTTTCCAAATTTTTTATAGATAGTAGCAAAGCTATGTCAAATGTTTAAGAAAATACAAAAATAAACATGAAAAGTTTTGTGATAAGGCTGGGTTTTACTAAACATGAACATTAGCATATTTCAAACAAGTGTCATAAGATAAAAAAAAAATACAATTAAATCCAAAAGCTTAGTTGTAAATATATGCGGCAAACTTTTAGTTTTACAACATTTTAATATAGATTTCATCCTAATACCATAAGACAATCGCTATAAAATCAAATTATATTTATATATATAAAATTCATGAGAAAACCAATATTTTTGGCATTTATTTACAAATAAAACGTAGACTTCATAATTATCTCATTTTTTATGGCGTTTACATGTAGGAGAGTGTCTAGTTTCAACTCCATCTATAACATTTAGACGCTTGCAAACTTTCAATCTCCAAATGAATTAAAAAAAAAGATAGGAAAACTAAAATGAAAGGATATTGACAATTAATTGTTCATTAGTTCCTTGGCATTTTTATTTAACCAGAAAGAGATCATATTATCGCAAAGTTGCAATTCATTATCGCTAATAAATTTGATCTGTGATGGAAAATAGAAAGAGTCTATAAGATTTTATTTTATTTTTTGGTTGAAAAGGGCCTTAACCATATAAGAAAATTAATATGAGAGTGCAGATTAGTTATGAAATTTAAACTAGGAAAGAGTTTCTTGGAATGTTCCTGTTGCTGTATTTTACCGATCTTTTGAAGGGCCCATATTAAACAGAAAATAACTGACTTAGCAACTATGTCTCTCTGAATGATTGATCTCATTTTTAAAGGAAGGGGAGAACGGTCTTCCTAAAATAAAAAATAAAAGTGTTTTTAACCCAGTAATATGCAAGTATGGTAAATCATTCATAGTCATAAAGATAAAGTGGGTTTCAACCCAATCAGTCGGCCTGTTTCATTTCAATAACACTATTAGGTATGTACATCGAGCTCAAAACATTGGCCCATAAAGACTTGATGTAGTAAACATTACACCGATCCGACTTTCATGTAAAAAGTCCTATCTATTATGAACAACCATCATATTCATCCGCCCGGTAACAACCGGATATCATAAACATTAAAACCCTTAATAGTTATTGTGAGATGTACCGGTCGAACATGCTTCTACCCCATCATTTTGGGGGCATTCGGCCTCCATATAAAAGCTCTATGGCTTTCATGTCACATGTTCCCTTTTTGTTCTTCTCATGGACCGTCTAGCAGTCGACCGAGATATCAATTGCAGACCACCTTCCTGTCCCGAACCGGACATCTGACTTACGGGCAAAAGCAAGCCGCAGCTGACAACCCGATCCTCGGCGTAGCGCTCGGCCTAACGTCAAATAGTTCGAGTGTAGGATTGGACCTCAGATCACTTGTCCGGCCTCAGGAACTTAAATCATGAACCGGTCGTGGATACTCTAAGAGGCCGAGAACGCGCCGCTTACCTCATCCAGAGTGAGGTCCGGGCTATCTCCATCGGCTTAAGGGCGCAGGACTGGACATTTAGGTCGCCCTTGATGATGGATCTGCTCCGGTTCTTTTCACTGAATTCTTCGACCAAATCTGTATCGACATAATCACCCATGGGTTGACTGTACATTGGCGTTGGGGTCAAGAATCGTCCCATTTGGTGTTGCTGGCGTTGGATCAGGAACGAAAGAGACATTACCTATCGGGGAGGGCTGGGCTTCTCGATCCCAATTAGGGCCTCGATGGTGGCGACGTTCGTGGATCAACTATCGGCTAATTCAACAACCATAGTAGCCGGAGAAGAACTAGGTCTTTGCTAGAGTTAATTTTAAGCCAGGGTTTTTGTGAGATTGGTTGTTCAGATTTTATTTTTTTGCCTCTGACTGACTTTTTATAGCCTTTCGTTTGTTTAGGGCTCAAGTCTTGTCTTAGCAGGCCGAACCTGAGCTCTCTATCCAATCCGATTCTTTGAGGCTTCTGTATGATTAATGCTTGTTGGGTCGGACTATTTTTCTATGGGTCCTTGATTAGATATTTGATTGTCTATGCAAACAGTTTCTAAATAAGAAAGAAAGTGAAAATTATTTGGCACTCCATAATAAATGAAAGGCATTATTGGAAATAAATAAAGAATATATTTTTAACTATTCATCAAACCAGAGGGAAATCACCATTATATATAAAAAAAAACCATGAATAAAAGATACAGAGAACATCTAAAAACATGAGAGCAAATATGGGGAAAAAATGAAAAAAGGTTATTTAGTACAAAAAATGGGCACCCAAAACTGTAGTGGCATCTTAAATGGGCCAGTGGGGTCCAGAAGGTCTAACTGCAAAATAGCTAGCGGACCCACTGGGCCATGTGAAAAGCCACTGCAATTTGAGCCTGAAGGGACCGTAAGTAGATGCCCGTGCACGTGCCGCTAACCATGTAAGTAGATACTCGTGCTCGTATCGGTAACTTGCGGCTAAGACGAAATATAAAACAAAAATTTCTAAATAAGAGTATGGATTTCTATGACCTAGAATCAAATCCAAACACTAAACAAGCAAGGTAGAAGGAATTTAGCTACTTGGATAGAGTTTAGTGTCACGATCCAAATTAGACACGTAACCGGCATTTAAACCACGTAACGTCAACAGGCGTACGCAATTTAAGTAAGCCAAAACCCAGAAATCTAAACCACCCAAAAAAGATAAGTGGAGAAAATATAGTTAAAAACCTTCGGAAATCTCAGGTAAAAATATTTAAACTTAAGTTTTACTTTCCTAAAAATTTCGGCAGCACCTCCTTTGTAAAAACCAGCACCGAAAACGGGTACAACATAGAATATAAATAATGCATCCAAAACGGGAGCAAAATCACGCCCAACGGCGGAAACAACTGCCACAAGCATATATACGACACCGTAGCGAAGAAATATAAAGGAAAACATCATAAAGAGGTAAACCTTTATAACAAGGCCGGCTCCCACGAGCACGGCACCCAAAATCACAAAATAATACAATATCGATCCTCACAACCGTCTCTAAGTCAAAAACATGAAGATAGTAGATGGAGAGTACTAGATACAAAAGATAAATAATGAACATCGTCAGATAGCCGCAAAACCCACCTATAGCAAAAGGCCTCGCAGCCAATCGTAGCGGTATCCGCAAAAATAGAGATAATAGGAAGTCCTGCCGCGACTACACTGAGGGTAAGTCCTGCAAAACACTGTGGCACAACGGGGGTGAGTTGCCAACTCGTGAATAATAAATAATATCATAGTGTAATCGCAAGTATGCACGAACATCGATTATCTATCACATGCAATCTGATAGCATAAGTATGGCAATATGGATATGCAACAATCATGATCAAGGTACACCACCAGGGTACTACATCTACATGAATCAAATGCATATCAAATAAATCCTGAATGTGTGATAAATAATAAATCTCATGCACAAATCATCAGCATGGAAAAACCCTGGTGTCCATCAATGAAACCCCAAATCCCAAAATTCTCAGGCGCCGTCACCAAAACCGGCCCTCATATCTGTAAATCTCATGGAACCTGAGTGTCCAACATCGACACTCGAAACATCAAGAAATACAAGTGTCCAGTGTCGACACGTAAATCCACGTACCATGGGCCCCGTCTGATCGAATCGGCCCGCGGGCTCCGGCAGTAAATCGGCCCATATCTATCTCACGACTCCGGTCGATATCCTCCGGATAACCGCCGAGTCTAAAACTATCACCGGTAGGCAGTGCACCTCCCCTCCCAAGCTCATCGGCTAAATCTATCGACATACCTTTCTTGCCCCGGGGTACCATACCGGGTCCACCATGAACCCGCAACACGGCCTCATCCACTCCTCGCATCGGGTTTTTAACACAAGTCTCAGAACCGAGAAAACTCATGGTGGACGCATTGAAATATCATATCAAGAGAAACCGTTTTTTTCAAAACAATACACATTTCTTGAAATATCCCCGCGGTTCTCAAATCCGTAAATCACATGAAATCCATATCTCAATGCATAAATCCATGAAATCTGATATATGCAACATAAAACAGCAATATGAGCATATTAAGGGAAAGCCGCTCTTTTGAATGAATCCAGTTTTAAAATATATCATGCGGTTCCCAATTCCTCCGAAATCAAGTGCAGCATCATATGAGGTGTACATGTAACTATAGAAAGATATTTGTATCTACAGGTAAGTATGTATGTATGATGCATTTCATAAGCGCAATACTACAATAATCAACGTCTCAATGTCAAATGACAATACAATACCACTAGGGGTATATGTAGCTATAGTAAGGTATATGGGTGTACATGTAAGTATGTATGCATGATGTACATGTAGCTATAGCAAGATATGTGTATATACCTGTCAATCATGAAACAATACCATATAGGTATATGTGTAAGCTTGTAGGCATAGCAAGGCATATGTGTAAGCATGTAGGTATACAGTTATGCTATATTTCATATGCACAATGGAATAAGAATCAATGTCTCAAAAATAATAACCGATACAATATCACATATGTATGTATGCAGTGCGTGTCATGGCAATTACCGACGGTGTGTGTTTAGCATACAATTTGTGCTCGTGCAACATGAACCGTTCGTAATGGTGTTGTGTCCAATAGGTACCAAGTCAAGGCACAACATGTAATAATATGCAATGATGCTCATGCGTAATCAACTCATATGCGTATGAACATACAGCTATAATATCATATCCAGCCCTGACGCATAACGCCATATGAGCGATTTCCCCGTAGATGTTAAATCTACTAACTGAAGATCTCGAGCTAAGAAAATCCGATCACATGCTTCCCTTTCTTCGCAGCGTCCGAAGTCCCCGCTTGCGATCCTAAAATTTCACAAACACAACACATAAGGCTAAATATCCCGCGCCGACACAAAGATAACGAAACAAAAGAATAACGTCCACAAGTTCAACACACTGTGCATCTAGTGCACAAAACACGTACGATATCGGCACAACCCTAGCTAGGATCGCTAAACTACGCAACCACCAAGCCTAGACCTCGATCGTACCGATCGCGCATTCACAACACAATATATATCGTGGAAGATAATATATATAATATCACAACGTCAATTGAAAGCCACGCCTAATTTAACTGAAAACCTAGTAAGCAACTTTTTCTCATTTTAGCTCAAGTCTAGAAGTTTAAACAATTTTAGCGATCACAAACATCGCAAAGTAGGTTAACTAAGTCATGCAAACCTTTACTACAATTTTAATCTCACCCATATAAGATTTAGTAAAAGTTAGTTTGTTATTAAGCTTAATTAGACAATTAGAAAAATAACAAATAACATTCTCACAACTAGGTTAAGTTTTCAAAGTCTACACTTCTCCATTAACCATTTTAAACAAATCAAAACCTAACTTGATCTTCACAACTCTTTCATGAATTCCTAAATATGCTAATTAAAGCTATATTAAATATCTAATAAGCTAGTTTAATGTATTTAAACAATAATTAAAGTTTAGGGTTAGGATTTTATACCTCCACTAGATTCACAAATTAGCAACTAAACTCCAAATTAGCCTCCAAAATGATAACTTTCATGAAGATCCAAGCTTATTTAGGGTTGAAGAATAATGGGTAGGGATTTGTTTGTGAGTTTGTGGGATTATTTGATGATTTTAGATGATTTATTTGATCTTGAAGAAGTGAAAATGGGGCAAAGGAAAAGAGAGGGCGGCAGGGGGGAGGGGGGAGGGGCTCGGCCAAGGGGTAAAGATGAGGAGGGTTAAGGAATTGTGTGGAAATTTCTAGTCTAAAACACCAACTAATGCTCATTAAAGCACCTCCCATCCAAGCCATCTCTTAAACATTTAATTAAAATTTTCCTTTAATTCAACAAATATCTAGATATTTTGGAGAGAAGGTTTAAAGCTTAATCATGTGATTAAATTAGCATAGATTCACTTTTAGCATAATTAACCCAATCAAAATTGTAATTACCACTAATTAAGTGCATAATTAAAAGTTTATAATAATATTTTAATTAGGGAAAAATATTTAAGTGAACTAAAATTTCCAAGTGACAACTAAAAACCGTAAACTAGTAATTTGCTAGTTAAACTAGGTGCAGTTAAGTCTAAACTGAAAAATGAACACTTCCGGATTTTTACGGAAAAACACCACCTATTTTACCTTTTAACGGAAAATTCGCATAACGATTCCTAAAACGTTACAATCTTCCCCCCTTAAAGAAATTCGGTCTCCGAATTTAAAATTTTAACTGTGCGTACCTTCGAAGAGGTGAGGAAATTTCTTCCGCATCTCGCTCTCGGCCCCCCAAGTGATCTCTTCACTAGTAGGGCCACACCAAAGAACCTTCACAGATGGCAGGACCTTTGACCGAAGTTTCTTCACCTGCCGATCCAATATAACTACTGGCTGTTCGGTGAACGAAAAATCTCGCTAAAGCTGAATGGTCTGGTGCTGAATCATATGAGAAGGATCATGAAGGTATCTGCGAAGTATCGATACATGGAACACGGGGTGAACATCCGGAAAACTGGGCGGAAGTACCAAACGATAGGCAATGGCACCAACTCGCTCAAGGATCTCGAAAGGACCCACAAATCTGGGACTGAGCTTCCTCTTTTTCCCAAATCTCATAACGCACTTCATCAGAAAAATCCGCAGGAATACATGATCCCCCACTGCGAACTCAAGTCTGCGACGTCGACGGTCGGCATAAGACTTTTGTCTGCACTGGGCTGCTCTCATCCTGCCCTGAATCAGCTGGATCTTCTCCGTAGTCTCCTGAACTAGCTGAGGTCCCAAAACCCTACTCTCGCTGAGTTCGGTCCAACAGACTAGCGATCGACACTTGATACCATACAAAGCCTCAAAAGGCGCCATCTGAATCGTCTCCTGATAACTATTGTTGTAGGAGAACCCAATCAATGGCAAGTGACGATCCCAACTGCCACCAAAATCAAGCACACACGCACGAAGCATATCCTCCAGAGTCTGTATAGTCCGCTCCGACTGACCATCGGTCTGCGGATGGAAAGCGGTGCTAAAACTTAACCGGGTACCCAAAGCTTCCTGAAGCTTCTGCCAAAGACGGCTAGTAAACTAGGTGCCCTTGTCGGATATGATGCATGTGGGAATGCCGTGAAAACGCACAATCTCATCAATGTACAACTGAGCATACTGAGCATAACCGAAAGTGGTCTTCACTGGAAGGAAGTGAACCGCTTTCGAAAACCGGTCAATAATCACCCAAATGGAGTCATACCCCCGACTGGTCCTGAGTAGACCCACAACGAAGTTCATGGAAATCTGCTCCCATTTCCACTCCGGAATGGGTAAAGGCTGCAACTCTCCTGCCGGTCTCTGATGCTCAGCCTTGACTTGCTGACAAGTCAGGCACCTCGAAACGAAGTCCGAAATATCGCACTTCATCCCTTCTCACCAGTAAATGTCTCTCAAGTCACGGTACATCTTGGTGGAACCTGGATGAACGCTAAAGGCTGACTGATGTGCCTGCTCTAAGATCTCGCGTCTCAACCCATCAATATCTGGTACACACAAGCGAATCCCGTAACGTAGCACACCCTGGTCATCAATCAAGAACTCCGAATTTGTACCCTGCCGAACAAGCTCAAGAATCTCAGACAAACGGGCATCACTGGGCTGCGCCTCACGGATACGATCAAGTAGAAGTGGATGGGCGCGGCCGTAAGCAAGATGTCCCCCAGTGGAAGTGAACTCAAACTGTACTCTATCATCGCACAAGATCTGCCAATTTGCAGAAAAATGTCGCCGAACTGCGCTCAACTGGGACAAGCTACCCCTGGGCCTACGACTCAAGGCATCAGCTACCACATTCGCCTTGTCCAAGTGATAAAGGATCTCACAATCATAATACTTCACTAGATCCATCCAACGGTATTGTCTCAGATTCAGATCCCGCTGCTGGAAGATGTACTTCAAGCTCTTATGATCCGTGAAAATCTGACACGACTCTCCGTACAAGTAGTGTCTCCAAATCTTCAGCGCAAAGACCACCGCGGCCATCTCAAGATCGTGAGTGGGATAATTCTGCTCGTGCTTCTTCAGCTGCTGAGAAGCGTAAGCGATAACTCTATCATGCTGCATCAATACATAACCGAGCCCTACTCGAGAAGCATCATAGTAAACAACATAGCCGCCCGATCCAGAAGGCAAAGATAGAACTGGTGCAGTCGTCAACCGAGTCTTCAACTGCTGATCAGTCCAAAGAAAAGGAACCCCCTTCCGGGTCAGTCCGGTCAGCAGTGCAGCGATACTCGAAAAATCCTGCACGAAATGGCGATAATAACCAGGTAAGCCCAAAAAGCTGCGGACCTCAGTCACAGATACAGGTCTGGGCCAAAGCTGTACAGCCTCGATCTTCCTTGGGTCCACAAGAATACCGTCTCCCGTCACCACATGACCCAGGAAGTCAACTCTATCAAGCCAAAACGCGCACTTTGAGAATTTAGCATACAACCGGTGCTCTCTCAATGTCTGCAAAGCAATTCTCAAGTGTTGCTCATGCTCCTCACGACTCCTAGAGTAGACCAGAATGTCATCAATAAACACAATAATAAACTGGTCGAGAAACGGCCTGAAAATCCGGTTCATCAGATCCATGAACGCTGCTGGTGCATTGGTGAGTCCGAACGACATCACCAAAAACTCATAATGCCCGTAGCGCGTACGAAAAGCAGTCTTCAGAATGTCATCATTCCGAATCCGCAACTGATGATCCCGATCGCAAATTAATCTTAGAAAAATGTTTCGCACCCTGGTTTGGGAGTCACTGCTAAGCCTTAGGTGTTGCAGGACGAGGAAAATACTATATACACCTAATCTGCAAGCACATGAGTAATCGGTCAGTTAGTAACTCAAGAAGTATTAACGGACACATGAAAAATGTGTGAGAAAATCCATCTAAATATTCATCGATTAGAAAGTACTGAGGTAGATGGACAAGAGTATGATAGCTTGAATTGAATTCTCCGAGTGTAGGGATGTCTTGTACACACACGTAGGGGTATATGATCAGTATTTGGAAGAAAGATAGGAATGAAGAATAAAGACGAAGTTTTATTGAGGGATGATGTGATTTCTAACATCTTTTCATGACTATTAAGATAGGGCTCATGATAACTGAAAAGCCAGTATAGTTGGAAACTCTAATTTTCAAAGTCTTTCTTTTACAATTCTTATCTTTACATGTAACTTTCACGGTCTTTCTTTTATTATTGGATTTTGTGGGTGCAATCCGCTGAAAACCCTCAGGAGACAACACTCCTCTTACTAGGGACACCTAGAGGTTTAAAGGCTTATTGCACGTGCTCAGTGCAATCGTGTTGCCTACGAAAGTGTGCTAGTTAGTTTTTCTTTTTCTTATATTTTCTCATTCTCTTAAAATAAAAATAAAAGGTGTTTGCTCGAGACGACCAAAATTAAGTTTGGAAGAATTTGATCAGTCGAAAATATTGCATTCTTAACATATCAATTTCCCTACTCTTTCTAATCATCTAAGGGTGTTTGGTATAAATATAGCACATATTAGCAATTCGTCTGCAAAATATCAAATAACATATGTTATACATTATAACCGGCATTATGAGAGAAATTGTGTGTTTATTACTACATGCATGATCTTTGTATATTTAAACACTTGTCTCAAGATTTTGTGCAGAAATTCTTCAGGTCAAAGAACCGGAATCACAAAAGTGCCGATAAAAACGCATCAAATCAAAGACTTGAAATCTGGCAGAGATTTAGAAAGGAAAATAAGATTCCATACATCAGAAGAAGACCCTAAAGCCAACATAAAACAACACAGAAGAATTAATGCAGCGATCCAGCGATCTCCTTAAATGGCCGCGGAACCGCGGCCGAGTCAGGCCGATCCGCCGCGGATCCGCGGCCGATTCGACTCGTCGGCGGTGGAAACTTTTTGCAGAGGCTTTCTTTTAACGGCCAAACTTCTTTAAGTCGCTTCAAAGTCCCTAGAAATCTCCAGAAGCTTCTCTCCAACAGCCAAGCTTCTAGTATAAGCTTGGTACCTACCTAGCTTCCTATGCAAGCCTCATAACAACCGAGCTTCTAAGAGAAGATAGAGGAAAACTATAAAAGGATACCTATGGTTTCATTACAAAGGTTGTTGTTCATTAGATAGGTTGTTCATTAGTTGAGTTGTTAAACATTGAACCAAACCCACAAGTTGAGCGACACAACTTGTAACTCAAAACCCTAGCCCAAATCCAATTCCAAAGCCAAATCAAGATTCATCGAGAACAAATCAAGCAAGCAAATGAAAATCCTTTGAAGTAACGCCGATCATCATCCGAGCAAGTGATCGCTATCGTTCCACGACTCAAGAAGATCGATGCGAAGCTAATTTCGACGGATCTAGTTAGCTCCTCAAATCTTGTAACCTCGAATTGAGTGAATGTGTATCTAATCGTCGATTAATAAAGGTGAAAATTGTAAATCTTGCTTTCTTTACATTCTTGCATTATGAAAATTTATCGATTCTTGATTCTTTCATTTTTCATGATGTGTGAGTGAAATCTCCGCTTGTAGCAGAATCGAGAGAATAGGTAGATGATGATGATGAAATTATTTAACGATTCTTAAGTCTTATGAGGTTTGTTAACTCTAGGAAAAAGAATCACCGATGACCTAATTTTGAGCGAGATCGCTTTCTTGAATGTTTTTGCTCCAAATTAGAGATCAACGATTAGTGATTTTCTTGACTAGAGGCTAGAATGTGAATGATAATCAATGAAAAGACAAGAGATATTGAAGGAGAAACCCTAGTTTCTTCAATAGATCCATAATCTTCGTTGATCGTCATCGATCTAGCTATAATTCCTCAATAGATAAGATTTCATAATCTTTAGTTTTCATGATCACTACTTATTTGATCGATTCCTATAAGCTATTCTTCAAATCTTGATAATTCAATTGGATTAGACATTTTATTGATCTTTATTAATTCTTGATCCTAGATCTATTTCTTTATGATTCTTAAAACTAAATTTCACAAATATTGAATCATTTTCTTTTATCTTTTCTTTTCAACTCAACTAAAACAAATTCGAACTAATTCATACAATCTTAGTGGACGATCCGTATTCGCTAACGAAACTTCAATAGACACCGTTAATTGATTGGGGTTAAAAATTTCTTTGGTTGTGATGATTAAAACTTTTCTAAATACGACATGGAGATGATCAATCAGTGAGTATCAAAGAACATACAAAAAGAGTACCTGAGACCACTGCATTGAACGCCTACGCGTCTTGATGAATCAAGGCAAACACCCAAGCCTGCCCTCTACTGGCAACTGGCCGTCATCTGCCTCTGCCACCCCGTCCTCTCGGAACAAAACCGCCGCGACCACGACCTCTCTGAGCATGGGTCTGACGCGGAAGAACAACAGGCATAAGAGGCAACGCTCTCTGAGGTGGAGAATGTGGTAAGGTAACCTGCGGTACAGCTGCCTTGCCCTCAAGTGTCTCAGTATAATCTCGAACCCGATGATACAAACTTCCACACCGGAAACATCCAGATGAAAACTGCTGACCCTCCTGGGGATAAGAGCTAAATAACTGGCCTTGTCCCGAGCCTCCACTACCCCCAGTACCTGAACGGAATATATCATGGCGTCTAAACGTCTGTCTCCGTGCTGGCACACCAGTACGAACCCTCTTCGGTTCCAGAACAACCGACGTCTCGGAAAGACGCTCCTCAACCAATAGGGCTGCGTCCACCGCTGCTGCATACGTGTTACAATGCTGAATGCTGATAGCGAGGAACAACTGGGTAAGCAGGCCTCGAACGAACCTCTTTACCCGCATCTCCTCAGTAGCTACCAAATACAGAGCATACAAAGACAACTCGGTAAACTGCACATCGTACTCAGCCACCGTCATACCCGGAGTCTGGCATAATGACTCGAAACTGCGCGCTCGAGCATCCCTGACGCTCTGCGGAAGAAAATGGGCGAGAAACACCGTCACGAACTTAGCCCAGGTCATAGGAGCAAGACCTGCGGTTCTGCCCTTCTCTAACGACTCGCACCACTTCTGGGCCAGACCCTCCAGACGAAAACTTGCGAACTCTACCCATCTCGCGTCGGAGCATCTCAGCGAACGACATATCCTGGCTATCCGGTCGATAAACGACTGCAGATCCTCAGCTGTATCGGTGCCTGTGAAAACCGGAGGCTTCAGCCTCATGAACTCAGATAATGATACGGTGATCACCTCCGTAGTTGTAGCTGCGACTGCCGGAACAGTAGGCACCATCGAGGTCCTCGCAACAGGTGGAACAACCTCTTGTCTCTGCACTCGAATGGCCTCAACTAACGACCCCATCATCTGGCGCAAATCCTGCATACTGGCCCCTAACATAGCAATATGGTCTTTCGAAGGTGGATCAATCTGCTCCTGCACAATGGGCGTACCGCCCGGGTCAGTCCTCGTCTCGGAAGAGTCAACTCTGACCTCGGCCCTCGCGGCCGCTCTCTGCGCCCTCGTAGTCTTCGGCGGCATAATGGCTATAAATGAGAATAGGATTCGATAAGGACACAGAAATCGAATCACAAGGATGTATATAATCACGGAAGGAATTTCAATCCTAAGGTCACTTAGGCGGAGTACTGTGTCGTAAGTATGCCGTGGAACATACACACGCTACGACACTCTGCTTAAGCTACCTACTCCATCATACCAAGGTCATCCTACACTTCGAAAGGTAAAACCTAGAGCTCTGATACCGACTTTGTCACGACCCAAATTAGGCACGTGACCGACACTTAAACCACGTAACGTCAACAGGCGTACGAAATTTAAGTAAGCCGAAACCCAGAAATCTAAACCACCCAAAAAGGATAAGTGGAGAAAACATAGTTAAAACCCTTCGGAAATCTCAGGTGAAAATCTTTAAACTTAAGTTTTACTTTCTTAAAATTTTGGTAGCACCTCTTTTGTAAAAATCATCCCCGAAAACGGATACAACATAGAATATAAATAAAGCATCCCAAACGGGGGCATAATCACGCCCAACGGCGGAAACAACCACCACAAGCATATATACGACGCCGTAGCGAAGAAATATAAATGAAAACAGCATAAGCAGGTAAACCTTTATAACAAGGTCGGCTCCCACGAGCACGGCACCTAAAGTCATAAAATAATACAATATCGATCCTCACAACCCGTCTCTAAGTCAAATACATGAAGATGGTAGATGGAGAGTACTAGATACAAAAGATAAATAATGAACATCGTCGGATAACCGCAAAACCCACCTATAGCAAAAGGCCTCTCAGCCAACCGTAGCGGTATCCGCAAAAGTAGAGATAATAGGAAGTCTTGCTGCGACTACACTGAGGGTAAGTCCTGCAAAACACTGTGGCACAACGGGGGTGAGTTTCCAACTCGTGAATAGTAAATAACATCATACTGTAATCGTAAGTATGCACGAACATCGATAATCTATCACATGAAATCTAATAGCATAAGTATGGCAATATGGATATGCAACACTCATGATCAATGTACACCACTAGGATACTATATCTACATGAATCAAATTCATATCAAATAAATCCTGAGTGTGGGATAAATAATAAATCTCATGCACAAATCATCAGCATGGAAAAACCCTGGTGTCCATCAATGACACCCTAAATCCCAAAATCCTCAGGCCCCGTCACCAAAACCGGCCCTCATATATGTAAATCTCATGGAACCCGAGTGTCCAATATCGACACTCGAAACATCATGAAATACTCGTGTCCAGCATCGACACGTAAATCCACGTACCATAGGCTCCGTCTGCCCGGATCGGCCTGCGGGCTCCGGCAGTACGAATCGGCCCATATCCATCTCATGACTCCGGTCTATATCCTCCGGATAACCGCCGAGTCTAAAACTATCACCGGTAGGCAGTGCACCTCCCATGCCAGGCCCATCGGCTAAATCCATCGACATACCTTTCTTGCCCCTGGGTACCATACCGGGTCCACGATGAACCCGCAACACGGCCTCATCCACTTCTCGCATCGGGTTTCTAACACAAGTCTCAGAACCAAGAAAACTCATGGTGGACGTACTGAAATATCATATCAAGAGAAACCGGGTTTTTCAAAACAATACACATTTCTTGAAATATCCCCGCGGTTCTTAAATCCGTAAATCACATGAAATCCATATCTCAATGCATAAATCCATGAAATCTGATATATGCAACATAAAACAACAATATGATCATATTAAGGGAAAGCTGCTCTTTTAAATGAATCCAGTTTTAAAATATATCATGCGGTTCCCAATTCCTCCGAAATCAAGTGTAGCATCATATGTAGGTGTACATGTAACTATAGAAAGATATTTGTATCTACAGGTAAGCATGTATGTATGATGCATTTCATAAGGGAAATAGCACAATAATCAACGTCTCAATGTCAAATGACAATACAATACCACTAGGGGTATATGTAGCTATAGCAAGGTATATGGGTGTACATGTAAGTATGTATGCATGATTTACATGTAGCTATAGCAAGATATGTGTATATACCTGTCAATCATGATACAATATCATATAGGTATATGTGTAAGCCTGTAGGCATAGCAAGGCATATGTGTAAGCATGTAGGTATACAGGTATGCTATATTTCATATGCACAATGGAATAATAATCAATGTCTCAAAGACAATAATTGATACAATATCACATATATATGTATGTAGTGCGTGTCATGGCAATTACCGACGGTGTGTGTGTAGCATCCAATTTGTGCTCGTGCAACATGAACCGTCCGTAATGGTGTTGTGTCCAATAGGTACCAAGTCAAGGCACAACAGGTAATAATATGCAATGATGCTCATGCGTAATCAACTCATATGCGTATGAACATGCAACTATAATATCATATCCAGCCCTGACGCTTAACGCCATACGGGCGATTTCCCCGTAGATGTTAAATCTACTTACTGAAGATCTCGAGCTAAGAAAATCCGACCACCCGTTTCCCTTTCTTCGCAGCGTCCGAAGTCCCTGCTTGCGATCCTAAAATTTCACAAACACAACACATAAGGCTAAATATCCTGCGCCGACACAAAGATAACGAAACACAAGGATAACGTTCACAAGATAAACACACTGTGCACCTAGTGCACAAAACACGTACGCCATCGGCATAACCCTAGCTAGGATTGCTAAACTACGCAACCACCAAGCCTAGACCCTGATTGTACCGATCGCGCATTCACAACACAATATATATCGTGGAAGATAATATATATAATATCGCAACGTCAATTGAAACCCACGCCTAATTTAACCGAAAACCTAGTAAGCAACTTTTCCTCATTTTAGCTCAAGTCTAGAAGTTTAAACAATTTTAGCGATCACAAACATCACAAAGTAGCTTAACTAAGTCACGCAAACCTTTACTACAATTTTAATCTCACCCATATAAGATTTAGTAAAAGTTAGTTTGTTATTAAGCTTAATTAGACAATCAGGAAAATAACAAATAACATTGTCACAACTAGGTTAAGTTTTCAAAGTCTACACTTCTCCATTAACCATTTTAAACAAATCAAACCCTAACTTGATCTTCATAACTCTTTCATGAATTTCTAAACTTGCTAATTAAAGCTATATTAAATATCTAATAAACTAGCTTAATGTATTTAAACAACAATTAAAGTTTAGGGTTAGGATTTTATAACTCTACTAGATTCACAAATTAGCAACTAAACTCCAAATTAGCCTCCAAAATGATGACTTTCATGAAGATCCAAGCTTGTTTAGGGTTGAAGAATAATGGGTAGAGATTTTTTTGTGAGTTTGTGGGATTATTTGATGATTTTAGATGATTTATTTGAGCTTGAAGAAGTGAAAATGGGGCAAAGGAAAAGAGAGGGCAGCAGGGGGGGGGGGCTCGGCCAAGGGGTAAATATGAGGAGTGTTAAGGAATTGTGTGGAAATTTCTAGTCTAAAACACCAATTAATGCTCATTAAACACCTCCCATCCAAACCACCTCTTAAACATTTAATTAAAATTTTTCTTAATTCAACAAATATCTAAATATTTTGGAGAGAAGGTTTAAAGCTTAATCTTGTGATTAAATTAGTATAGATTCACTTTTAGCATAATTAACCCAATCAAAATTGTAATTACCACTAATTAAGTGCATAATTAAAAGCTTATAATAATATTTTAATTAGGGAAAATATTTAAGTGAACTAAAATTTCCAAGTGACAACTAAAATCCGCAAACTAGCAATTTCCTAGTTAAATTAGGTGCAGTTAAGTCTAAACTGAAAAATGATCACTTCCGGGTTTTTACGGAAAAACACTGCCTATTTTACCTTTTAACGCTAAATTCACATAACGATTCCTAAAACGTTACACTTAGATACCTTTGTACTCGTGTTCTTTGTTTTCTATTCCTTTTCTTACGTTTTTAGATCGTAGGAATCGAGCTTGGGAGTCGGTCTTACTTGTCGAAGATGATCCATCCGAGAGAACCCTGTTCTAGGCTCTAGCTTCGCACTAATAGGCAAAGTGAAGCAACTAGTGAACAAGACTTGCTGAGAATTGATTACTAGGATTTAGTAGTGACTAATCTCTAATGTTTTATCTCTTTTCTTACTTCTTTCTTTTTTTTATAAAAATCAAGAGAGAGGAAGAAGAAGCTCAAGATGATGATGATGAATGAGCACGCATGGCTACTAATTATCTCACTCTCTTTTTTCTTCTTTTTCTCTTTAGAACTCAAATACACGTATTTATATAAATACCCGTATTCGTATAAATACCGTATTCTGTCAAAATACAAATACCAAAAGAAAGTTGATAAAAAAGAGATATATAATACTAGCTCACATTTTATCCAAATGTGATAATTTGGTTATCTTTCAAACCGGCTAGTGTTAACAAAATGTTCAATTAAAAGTACGTGTATAAAAACATATATTTAATTGAATCTAAGTACGTATCAAAATACGTACATTATATCATTTCGCCTGAACCGGAAAACCTTCTGTGTGGGACTCTAAAAACTCGACAATACACTAGTGGTGAGTTTAACCACAAGCACATCAGCGTCACTAGCTGTACGTAACGGTTGCCCATATATTGAACGAAAAGAAAGTCGACAAGCAAACTCGTCTGTATCCCTACTGAGCCTGAAAGTGACAATCTCCGTACAGTCCAGTCTCTTCGTCTGAAAGTATTGTATATCGGGTTTAGGGGGTGAAAAACGTCAGACCCCTAATAATCCAGTACGTCGTGTCGATGTGGCTCAAAATCATTCCGAGAAATTACCGATCTTACAATCAGTTCTCAACTGCATTAGCCAAGGTCTTATGGTGATGACCAATCAAAGACTACACGACATCGACTCCTTATACCCATCGCTCACTGCCTCCAAGTGTTTCGGGACTGTACCCAATTAAAACCTGTTTGCATGACTCTTTAAAGCCGTGGCAGGGTAGTAATTTAAGTACAGTGGGAACACACTTGGGACGAATGCCGATGTCAGGTCTAAAGACTAACATGTATTTATGTCACCATAGAACTGCTATCTGACGATATGCATATTACCATTTAGAAGTTCTTGGCGGGTCCGTCTAGTGTAACTCATAATCTAATGAGCATCTGTATATTATCTTTGATACCGTAGACCATTGGTTGTGGGACAGACCACCTTCCCTCATGCGAATAGGAAACATATATACTAATTTACTCCGGAGTATTGATGCCCTGTCTCGAAACTCCAGCGACCAGAGATAGTTTAAGGATGTGCTTATAGACTATCTAGACCGCATGAATATGATCGCTATCACAACTCTAGCAGTTAAGTAAAAATCCTACAGGCTTTACCAATATGTATTCGAGATACGTAATATAAATAGAATATATACACATGTTAAGGTAAAGTCAAACCAGATAGCATACTATCATATCGAGCAAGACTGTCATGTACATATATATCTTAAGAATTCATATGTAATATACAAGCTTGTACTATACAATAATAGCTTTTAGGACATATACATCCAACAAGGACCCTGCAGGACCCGTTTCCTCCTAGTAAGAGAAAGGAATGAAGATTCAAGTGAAAATTGATTAACTATGAAGTTAACGGTGTAATTGTATGCATGATAAGAAGTTAATGTGGGAAATTTAAAGGCATACACAACACTTTTAGAAGTTAATGGGGGTAATCAAGGAGAAAAATTTTCTATGCAAGGGCTTGCATAGTGCAAGTCTCTTGCAAACTCTTGAATAACTTCCATTGTACAAAACCCAAAGTTATTTAAGGGCTTTCACCATGAAAGCCCTTGCATATTAGTTTTTTCCAATTAAGGGACCAGTTAAATTGCTAAACTTTTTCACATGCTTTCCATATTTATCCACGTCACTTGGTCAAAATTTCAAAAAAGCCAGAACAATCCATTTTTCAGTAAGGGTGACAATATTGCTAAACCCTTTTTTGGTAAATCCACATCAAAATTTATGTATGTACAAAATTAACCCTAGCTACATCAGCTTATAATTCACTCTCCCAAGTCACACCCCATCGCCCTCCTTCACTTGCGACCGCTTACCCGCCACGTCGTCGCCCTCGACCTCTTCTTCCCTAACCTCACCGTTTCGATCCCCTTCCCCCTTCTTCCACATCTCCTTCCTATCCCACCTCTACCTGCTCAACCTCTCAAACAACCTCCATTATCTTCTCCGACCCAATCTTCTCGCTTCGACGTTTTTTCGACCCTAGCGGATTTGTTGGCCAAGATTGGTAGCGTATTCGGTGGTGAGATTGATGCTGTCAAGTAACAGCTTCTCGACGAGGGCATTGACGCCTTCATCTTGATCTCATCGCAGGAGGATCTCGACAACATGATGGAGGAGCTCGATCGTGTTGCCAACGAGCCCGTGAGGATGCAGATGTTCATGCAAGGTTACACATCTTTGTGATCTCGCTCACGACTACATCTTGCAATCGACACGGAGCTGTGCTACATCGACCGTGAACTGGATCTGGATAAGGATCAAGAGTAATGGCCGCATAAAAAGACAAAAATCAAAGTTTGATCCAGTTGGGTCAATTTTGTCTATACACAAGTTTTGATATGGAGTTATCAAATAAATGTTTAGCAATATTGAGCCAACGCTACTACAATAAGGGGTTGCCTCTACGGATAACGTTATCCATATAGGCAAGAAAATGTTGCCCCTACGGATTACTCCGTAGGTCCATGTAGTTGTCCCTACGGTGTTATACGAATTAATTTAAAAATATTAAAATGTAATTTGTTATTTGGCCCTACCGAGCCGCAAAAGAAGGAACTATGGCTTAATCCGTAGGGGCATATATATGGGTTATTAATAAGAAATAAAGCACAGAAAACGTAATTTGTTATTTGGCCCTATGGAACCACAATAGAAGGACCTACGGTTTAATCTGTAGGGGCAGATATATTGGTTATTAATAAAAAATAAAGCAAAGAAAAGTCCTCGTTCCCAAAAAAATTACGCTCATCTCTCTCCCGCGCGCGCCTCTCGTCGCCACCGCCCGCGCCTCGTCGCCACCGTCCGCGCCTCGTCGCCACCACCCTCCCATGCGCGTCTCTTCGTCCCCGACATCACCGTCGACTTCCTCGTCAACTTCCTCTTCGCCACCGCCCGCGCCTCGTCGCCGATTGCGCCTCGTCGCCATCGCCTCGTCTTTGCTACAAGGTAGCAAAATTATTATTTTTACTTCTAATTATTCGGTTGAAACTGTTTTTATTGATTAGGGTGAGGGTTAGGGTTAGTGTTAGGGTTCAGTTAGTGTTAGGGTCAGGGTTAGGTTTCGGGTCAGTTATAGGGTAAGGGTTAGGGTTAATTAGTTGTGGTTAGGGTTAGGGTTCATCGGAAAATTTTGAGTTACCAGAGCTTGGGACATCGATAGGGTGTTCTACAGACAATTTGGTTTCAGAATTTATGAGGCTGCACTCCTCTGCTAAGAATTTGAGCTGGGATTTCATGGAACAATCTTTTGAGTTTAATGATATATATGGTTTAATTTGAGCTTGGTGGGTTCTTGCTATAGAAAATCCAAGCAATTAAGTTATTAGTTTTGATGCCATTTGGACTTTTTTAATCTTCTTTTCTTCGTATATCTATTTGTGGATTCTCGGGCTGATGTGATCATGTCGATTGCTTTAGGAAAAGGTTTCCCTTGATCTCCCTTCAGGGCAACTTTTCTTAGGATGAAAATAATCGAGTTAATTTAATTCTCACATAGCTAGAGTGCTTCTATTGATGATATGCTGTATAATTTTGTGTATATATAGTCCTACAAACTAGTCTTGTAATCTAATTTATATGTTTCATTATGTTTTCTTGAAGAAACGTAAACCAATATAATTAAAGTGCCACTTAGTCCAGTGTGGAGAAGTTAAATGTTCAAGTTAACGAAACATAAACGTAAACGTAAAACCCATTCAACTTAAATGTTCAAGTTAAAACCAATATATGATACTCGATGATAATATGAAACTTTCAAATTCTCATCGATACTCATATATGAAAATCAAAGCGCCATTTAGTCCCCGTCTATCGGTTAACATACGTTCGATGTTCGTCGTGACATAGAACTATATGATAATTGTTAAATATCGGACGGTATAGTTCGGTACTAACAACCATCGTGTAGTCTATGTGACGAGAAGATTCAATTGTATGATAATCGATAGATTTGTCCAGTGTGGACAAGTTAGGAATGTATAAAGCAAACAACTGCATTCACTTGTGTTTTCATTCGTTTCGAGTTATTTCGTCGGTACTTTTCCGCTGGTTCTCTGTGTACAAAGATAGATTAGATGTTCATTTCAACGTTGTTTCACAGTTCTGAAATGAATATCTATTTTATTACAGTGTACTCAGAGAACGGCGGAGAGGTGCTGCCGAAATTTACTTGAAACGGTTGAAAGCACAAGCGAGGGTGTTTGCTCTATATATTCTTAATGGGATATAAGCCTTAGCCCCGACAGCCGAAACACATACATACAATACGAATACCCAACAAACGCACACACAACACATACACACTAACAACCCTACACTTATAAGCGAAATCATAAATTGAAACACATATATATAGAATACAACTCATACTTGGGTATTTTCAAATCTAACTTTGTTTATCGATAATTTATTCTTTTCAATGCCAAACGCACATACAAAGCACATACACGGATTTTCTCCTTTGTCAGTAACCATCCCGTTCTTAGATTTCTCAATATAGTTATCATAACCTACAATTTATATGTTATACAGTCTAACATGGCTCATGAGTACATCAGAGTTAAGAACTGGATGTATGTGGATTGGCAACAACGTATGCAACCTAAGTTTGTCACAGGAGTTGCTGCTTTCATTGAATTTGCACGTGCACATAATAAGATCATGATAGTGAGGATTCTCTGCCCGTGCGATAGATGTGGGAATAAGTACTGGCAGAAGGTAGAATTCACAGAGATTTATATCGTTAAATATGGTTTTACTAGACTTTATATAACTTGGCTATATCACGGGGAAGGAGAAGAAGATAGTAATGCGGCAGAAGAAGACGGAGAAGATGGTAATGTGACCGTTTCCACCCAATCAGAGCAAAACTCTGTTCAAATTTCAAAATTTAAAATGAAGCAGCGCTTCATAAGAGCGCCAGCGCTAAGAGTCAAAGACTTTGATGCAGCGCTCACGTGCAAAGCACGAGAGCGCTCGTGCTAAATGCGCCAGCGCTAAATGTGATAGTGCCAAGAGTCAAAGACTCTAATCGTAGCGCTCACGTGCAAAGCACGAGTGCGCCAGCACTAAGAGTCAAAGACTCTGAAGCAGCGCTCACGTGTAAGGCACGAGAGCGCCAAGCGCTAGACCTAAATTTTCTCCACCGTTGGATCAAAGATCCAACGAAAATGATTAAAAAATCATCAAATTACCAGAATAAAATTCTGTTGAGAAAATACTCCTCAAATCTTTCCAAACAAGAAAGATTGTGCTCTGTAAACCAGAGCACCGTTGGATCAAAGATCCAATGGTGATTAAAAAATCACCAAGATATATGACAATCTCTGTATGGGAAAATATTTTTCCAATCTTGTTAAGTAACAAGAAAGATGTCTTCTGTGAAACAGAAGCCCTTGGAGCAAAAATCCAACGGTGGGAAACATCCCCAAATCAATCAGAGGAAAGATTTCCTTAACTGATTCAACAAATCAGTCTCCACTATATAAAGGCCCCATGACTTCAAGTCGAAGAGAGGAGGAACCCCCCCATAAACTTCAAGTTCTCAGAAAAGAAAAAGAGAAGAGCAAGCTCTGAAAAGAAGAATTTCTTCAAGGTAAATAAAATAGAGAGATCAAAGCATCTCATAAAAAAAAGAACTTAGTTCTTTTCCTAGATCATAGATCTACAAAGACAGAAGTCTTTCATAAGAGTAGAAGAGATTGGAGCATCTAATCATAAAAAAAGGGAGGGAGAAGAACTTAGTTCTCTTTAGATCACAAATCTATAAGACAAAGACAAAGTCTTTCACAAAAACAGAAGAAATCATAGCATCTCCTATTAAAATAAGAACTTAGTTCTTGGATCCACGAGACAAAGTCTCTTAATTCGTCGAGCACAGAATTGATCAAGAGCGCTTTGCACTCATTGGCTAGCACTCAGCGCCAAGCGCGCCACGTGCTCCTTACGTGGGCGTTGCTTAATAAAGAGCGCTCTGCACTCATTGGCCGGCGCTCAGCGCCAAGCGCACCACGTGCGCCTTACATGAGCGCTACTTTAAAAGAAGCGCTTCAGCGCTCCAAGTCTGGCGCTCAGCGCCCAGCGCTCCAACCGCTATTTGATAAGAGCGCTCTGCGCTCATTATCTGGCGCTTAGTGCCAAGCGCACCACGTGCTCCTCACGTGTGCGCTATTTCAAAAGAAGCGCCTTAGTGATCCAGGTCTGGCGCTCGGCGCCAAGCGCACCACGTGCTCCTCACGTGCGTACTATTTCACAAGAAGCGCCTTAACGCTCCAGGTCTGGCGCTCAGCGCCGAGCGCACCACGTGCACCTCACGTGTGCGCTGAGGGAACACAAAGTGTTCTTTAAATAAAGCCCAGCACCATAAAGAGTGTTCAACACTCAATAAAAGATAAGAAAAAGGGGTGTCAGAACCCAAAATTAATGCTCTGCATTATTGAACAAAAAGGGCCTGAGCCCAAACAAATGTTAACATTTTGTTCAAAAATGAATGGACTGAATCCAAATAAGTGTCCAAACACTTTAACTGAATGGGCTGAGCCCAAATTGGCCATAAGTCCCTAACTCAGACCAACTGAGCCCATGTGCTCACAATTCATCTCAGTCCCAAGCCTGACTACAGATCTCCCAACCAACCTTGGTTCAAGGGTACATCTCATCATTCCTCTGATACGTGTTGTTGTAATTCTTCAACGTCTTCAGAGAGGTGACGGGTCCCGACAACCAGACATTCCCTGGACTATGATGTCCTTAAACTTATAGACCACAACGTCCTAAACTAAATCCAATAGATTATGATGTCTTTAAACTCCATGGACTATGATGTTCTTAAACTTATGGACCGCAATGTCCCTAAACTAAGACGATAGAGTCCAAATACTCTTTCGTTGGATCTAAACGATCAAAAACCCCGTTGAGTAGATCTTAGTCTAAAATTAGACTATCGTATCCTCAACAAACATTTAAGTTGATCTTAATCTAAAACAAGATTAACGATCCTTAAACCAACCTTAAACCCAAATCTAAGAAAATACGGATTTTGACCAATCCACGCCCTACGGGCGACAACATACATTAGTCTCCGTATACGATCCACGGGCAACCGAAAATAAAACAAACACACACGACACGAAGTGACCATCTGGAGAAGGAGAAAGTGGTTACCGCTATGCGGTAGCGTAATTAACTGCAAGGGCTTGCGCATGCAGGGAAGAGCGTCTCCACAATCAAAAACCCCCTCGTAAACGAGGGGGAATCTGACGAAGTCTGCTACAACGGCTGCATCTGTCTAAACCTCCGATATATGGTGCCATAAATCATCTTGGTATCTACGGAGAGGTGGACAGATAAAACCAAATAGCATCTGCCCCCAAAATTCAGGCCGGATGTCCCAATGTCCAGGTCGCGTCTTTCGGCGGAGAACAGATTCTGGCACGCCCGATGGGACCTTTTCCTCTTTCCACTCCACAGTTCGTGTGTCATGTTCGCGAATGACTCGCGGTTTAATGTGGTTGCCCCTGGATCCGAGGTACTAAGATTTGGTGTCTTGCTCCCGTGCAGAGATCAATGGTTTCCAACTGCACTAGCAGCAACAACAACTCCCACTCCGTCCTCGCTGGAGGAGTGACCTATGGGACCCAAGCGGCCTCCATCTTCTCCATGCCAGTGGAACAGATGACTCAGGCCACCACTGGACTGTTCTTTAGGACCATGATCCTACTGGCAAGCTTCAGCGTCCCAGTGCCGTCACAGGAAGCTCCAAAGAAGTCAGTCTTCGACCGGCTTGCAATTATCGCGGCCCCTCTCAACGGGTCGTCCAAGTCTACTGCCTCAGTCTTCGACAGGCTAAGCCTGAGCTCTAGTGGGCCTATGAAGAAGCCTGCAATACCCGAATGAGTCATCCCGAATCGGATAGCTATTCCAACTCTGACGGACGAAGTCGTCAAAGGGGCTTCTCCTGCTAAGGGATCGGTCTTTATGAGACTGGCGATCCCAATTCCTGCTTTGGGTGATGTCGTCCAAACTACTTCACCTGCCCAAAGGTCAGCCTTCGATAGGTTGGACGTTTTTTTTTCAGCGGACGTCAGTCTTTGATAGGCTGGCTCCAACAACAACCCTTCACCAGAACAGGGGGCATGATGAAGCCACCCCCGTAACTGAGCCAGTACCGTCTGCAAGACATGCTCGACGTCACCACTGGCGCCGAGTAAGGGAAACTGAGGGCAGTTCCCTTTCTGGACTGACTCCGCAGCTCCAACGGTGGAAGTTGATGCTGCTGTTCCAACTGGGAACAACTTTGAGCCGCTTAGGAGGGTACTTAAGAACTCTCCAACTGTCGTGTTGAAAAAGTCCCCACCACCCGCTGAAAGTGTTACTAAGGCGAAGCCAGAGCAGCCCCCTCAGCGGCTGTCATCCAAAATTCACAGGGTTTAGCGAAGAGTCCAAGACTTTGTAGTTGACCAAAACTACCCCCACCGACAGAAGAAGATGAAGGTTCGGCAAGAGAAGGACCACCCTGTCGTACCACAGAAGGTGTCGTCTGCTTGGGTGCCTGCTGCAAGAGCCCCCTCAACTTTGACCGCCCACAAGAGGAGAAGGCCGGAGAAAATCTCCGTGTCTGCGACCAATCTCAAGGGCACTGAATCCAGACGCTCCAAGTCTGGGGGTATGGTGGTGCATACTGTTTATATGGTTTCTGGGAAAGAGGAGAGCCACACTTCCGGGGGTCATCGACCACTCACCCGATCCATGACAAAGGCCCAGGAGCAACAACAACAAAAGCTTCAGGAGATGCTAATGAAGATGGCCGCGCTCACTAGACCGAGCGAAAACCTGGAGATATCGTCAGAGCAGCGCCGGGAACAGGAAACCGATGCCGAGTTCCTCTGAAGAATTCTCGAGAGGAAAGAGAAAGAGGCCGCGGAACAAGCGGCCAACATAAAACAAATAGCGCTTTTATTCCAAGATATGGTCGGAATGATGATACAGCCGGATTCTCCAGCTGAAGACCCTCCGATTGTCTTTGAAGACGACAGAGGGGAGACATCAAACCCTCTTCCTGCTTGTTCAGCAGCCAAGGAGGAGACCATCTTTAAAGCCGCCCTTGACGACTATATAGCTCAACAGATACGAGCTCATCAGGTGAGCGAAGCGGCTGGCCAAATCGTTAAGACTGGACGACCCTATCCGGGTTGGTATGACCAAATAAAGTACCCGATGGGATACACGATCCCTAAGTTCCACGTGTATAAAAGGATGGGTAATCCATACCAGCACGTTGCTCAATTCAGAGCCTTGTGCGGTAATACTGGGGATGATGACAAACTGCTGCTTCGCCAGTTTGTTGGCAACTTGTCGGAGACAGCGTTTGAATGGTTCTCTGAGCTCCCGAACGACTTGTAAGACATTTGCAGAAATGGAGCTACTGTTTACACAGCGGTTCACAAGCGCTAGCGAACGCACCCTGATCACGGCATTGATCAATGCCAGAGTGAAGCCGGGAGAGACATGGGTGCAGTATGCAATCCGGTGGCGGAACCTATGGTCAAGATGCGAACAACACATAGAAGAAGCTCCTGCCGTGGGCTTGTTCATGTGGACCCTCGACCCTCAGTCAACTATCTCCCAATTCATGATATTCTTCAAGCCGACCACCTTCCAGGCCTTGATTGACAAGCTGGCCTAAATGGACCATATGAGCTATAGGCCTTTCCCTTCAAAAGCGGATTTTTGGAATGAAAAAGGCAAAGGGAAAGCGACCTTTGTCGCCAACCCTCAACAACAGCCGAGTGAGCCGAAACCAGCTGCTCTCCAAGGAAACAAGCGGCGATCCCTCGATGAGAAGTTAAGACGTCCTTACTCATTTCCCCAGGATAAAACAAGGAGGCCGTTCGAACCGGCAGTGCGCAACGGGCTCATCATTCTGCCGGATCCAAGATATCTGTCGCAACCTGGTGACGTTAACCATCCTAACTATTGTCCCTACCACAGAGTAATGGGTCACGCACTCGAAAATTGCTACGTCTTCAAAAACTAGGTTGAAGACCAATACCAACTGTTCCCTCATAAAATTCAAGGAAACCCCAATGGGGCATCACGTGCACACACGTGATTGGGGGTCATGTGCCGACACGTGATGGCTTCCTGAGGGCTCTGAAATGATAAGAATTGAATCCTAATCAATTGGGGTCACGTGCCCATACGTGATGGGCCTTTAAACCCACTGAAAAGAATTAAAAGGTATAATAAAACAACAAGGAAAAACCCCAATGGGGCATCACGTGCCCACACGTGACCAAGGGTCACGTGATGACACGTGATAATTCCTGAGTTCTTTAAAACAACAGAATTAAATTCTGGTTAAATGCTTAATCAGTGGGTCATGTGCCACCATGTGATAGGGTCTTAAAACTCTTTGAGTTAGAGGAAAGAAAACCCTAAATGGGGCATCACGTGCCCAGACGTGACAGGGGGTCACGTGCTAACACGTGATGGGTTCCTAAGATCTCTGAACTGATAGAATTAAAATCTAATTAAATGGCCAATCAGTGGGGTCACGTGCCAATACGTGATAGGCTCTTAAACCATCTGAACTAATAGAATTAAATTCTAATTAAGGGAAATCCCCTAATATATCCCTAGATCTTTCCAAACAAAAAGATTGCGCTCTGTAAAGTGGAGCACCGTTGGATTAAAAATCCAATGGTGATTAAAAATCGCCAATTTATAGAAAGATTCTATACAAGGAAAGATTTCCCTGAAATTTGCCAGGAATAACAGATAAAATATCTTTTGGATTAAAAATTCAATGGTGAATAAAATTCACTGAGTGATCTAAAAGATCATGTTGGTTACAAAATCAATCAAAATATTTCAATGGAAGATTGACTAAACAAACTGATTCTTTTCTTTCTCCTATAAATAGGAGTCAAGAAGAGAAGAGGAAAAAGGAGGATACAACAACAGAGAGAGAATACAAAAGAAGATAATTTAATTCTCCAGAGAGAAAAAAAGATTTCTTGAGAAAAGAAAGAAATCCTTGGTAAGAGATCATCCTATAAGCTCCCACAAAAGAAAAAAAAAGAATTTAATTCTCAAATTAAGAGTTTAACTCTTCTGAATAAGAACTTAGTTCTTCCTTTGGTTAAAGGTCTGCAGAAGAAGATATCCCCATAAGTTGAGAATTTAATTCTCATCGGGGAGATTCTACCATGCAGATCTAAAATCTAAGAGAAGACCTAAGTTCAGAGAATTATATTCTTCCACAAGGCACATAGGAGATTAATTCCTCCAACAAAATTAGGGTTTAACCCTAGAAAAGAATTTAATTCTTCCAAATATATAGGAATTTAATTTCTCTAAATAAAATTAGGGTTTAACCCTATAAAGAATTTAATTCTTTCAAATATATAGGAATTTAATTCCGCTAAATAAAATTAGGGTTTAACCCTATAAAAGAATTTAATTCTTAAACAAGGGATCTAACTCTCCATGCACGTAAAAGAAATCAGTACCCGACCTGATCATATGTGTACACGTGACTCCCCTCCTCAGTGATCAAAAGAGAACGAATTTGGGTCACGTGCTTCCACGTGACCCTTGAACAAACTCCTTAAAATAAGAAGGGAATAATAGACTTTGGGCGCCCTCACGTGTCCCCACGTGACCCCTAAAAAATCCTTTTGATATCCAGTGCATGGGTACTGATCAGTCGAAAATATTGCATTTTAACACATCAATTTCCCTACTCTTTGTAATCATCTAAAGGTGTTTGGTATAAATATAGCACATATTAGCAATTCGTCTGCGAAAT
Organism: Agapanthus africanus; assembly: GCA_030015575.1. Classification (NCBI taxonomy): domain Eukaryota; kingdom Viridiplantae; phylum Streptophyta; class Magnoliopsida; order Asparagales; family Amaryllidaceae; genus Agapanthus; species Agapanthus africanus. Next base: position 144,224,142 of record JASDDO010000024.1, on the reverse strand, counting down.
ATCAAATAACATGTGTTATACATTATAACCAGCATTATGAGGGAAATTGTGTGTTTATTACTACATGCATGATCTTTTGTATATCAACACTTGTCTCGAGATTGTGTGCAGGAAATTCTCCAGGTAAAAGAGTCGGAACTGCTAAAAGTGCTGACTAAACGCATCAAGTCAAAGACTTGAAATCTGGCAGTAAACAAGAAAGTATAAAAATATTCCAGACATCAGGAAAGTGCCATAAAGCCAACATGAAACAATCCATAGATTTTCATGCAGAGATCATCTAAAACGGCCGCGGATCCGCCGCCGAGTCAGGCCGATCCGCCGCGGATCTGCGGCTGAGTCAACTCATCGGCGGTTGGAACTTTTCCCGAGGCTTCTCTTCAACGGTCAAACTTCTTCAAGACGCTTCAAAGTCCCTAGATTTCTCCAGAAGCTTCTCTTCTAACAGCCAAGCTTCTTGTGCAAGTTTGATACCTACCAATCTTCTCATGCAAGCCTCATAACAACCAAGCTTCCTTGAGAAGATTGACGTAGCTTCTAGGGGAAGCTTGAGGGAAAACTATAAAAGAGCACCTAGGGCTTCATTACAAAGGTTGTTGATTAGTTGTTCGGTTTTTGATCAATATACATCAATTCACCTACAAGTTGAGTGACACAACTTGTGATCCAAAACCCTAACCCAAATCCAATTCCAAAGCCAAATCAAGATCCATTGAGAAGCGAATCAAGCAAGCCATCTACGATCTTTTGAAGCAACGCCAATCTTCATCCAAGCAAGAGATCCACGACAATCCACGACTCAAGAAGATCGATGCGAAGCTAATTTCGGCGGATCTAGTTACCTCCTCAAATCTTGTAATCTTTGAGTGAATTGTACCTAATCGTCGATTAATAAAGGTGAAAATTATAAATCTTGCTTTTCTTTACATTCTTGCATTATGAAAAGTTACTGATTCTTGATTCTTTCCTTTTTCATGATGTTTGAGTGAAATCTCCGCTTGTAGCGGAATCAAGAGAATAAGTAGATGATGATGATGAAATTCTTGAACGATTCTTAAGTCTTATGAGTTTTGTAAACTTTAGGAAATTGAATCATCGAAAACCTAATTTGAGCGAGATCGCTTTCTTGAATGTTTTCGCTCTAAATTAGAGATCAACGATTGGTGATTTAATTTGCTAGAGGCTAGACTTTGAATGATAATCAATGAAAGGACAAAGGATGATGAAGGAGAAACCCTAGTTTCTTCAATATATCCGTAAACCTTGTTGATCGTCATCAATCTAGCAACAAATCCTCAATAAATAAGAATTCGTAATCATTAGTATTCATCATCACTATCAATTTGATCGATTCCTACAAGCTACTTTACAAATCTTGAGAATTCAAATGGTTTGGATATTTTCTTGATCTTTATTAATTCTTGATTTTAGATCTATTTCTTTATGATTCTTGAAACTAAACTTCACAAATATTGAATCATTTTCTTTTACCTTTTCTTTTCAACTCAAATAAAACGATTTCGAACAAATCACACTTTCTCAGTGGATGATCCGTATTCATTAACGCGCTACATCGACACCGTTAATTGATTGCGGTATAAATTTCTTTGGTTGTGAAACATTTCCAAACACACACGAAGATGATCAATCAATTAACGGTGTTGATGCTATTACCACGTTGAGATCCTAGATATTCACATCATGTGAATGCTATTACCACGTTGAGATCTGGAAGCGTGCTTGACAACCATGTTGGTGAAGAGATTGATAATAATAAAGAATCAATCGATGATACCCCGGCTGAGACTTTTCCTTCCACGTCTACTTCTACTTCTGACCCCAGTTCGTCTACCCTACCATTTTCTTCCGAGCCTATTCTCCGTTTTCCCCAAGGCTAGAACCCTCAGCATACCTCTTCTAGTCCACCAAAGACGATCCCCGCTCCTATTCTGGGATCTTTTCTACCCACACAATCTTCTCCAATGTTGGACCCCGCTCTTATTGCTAAAGCTCCTTATCCGAATCGGTTAAGGGGAAACAGACCAAGTCCGCATATGGAGAAGATCACTGAAATTTTTAAACAGGTTAATATCAATATCCCTCTTCTAGATGCTATACAACAAGTCCCGGCTTATGCGAAAATTCTCAAGGACTTGTGCACTAGGAAGAGGAAGACTCAAGTGCCAAAAAATGTGTTCATGTCGAGTACTGTAGACACAGCTTTTCCCCAAAAATTACCTAGAAAGCGTAAGAACCCTGGCTTTCCTACAATTTCTATTTCTATTGGGGGTAAACACATTAACCTTGCTCTACTTGGCATTGGCGCAAGTGTTAATCTGCTTCCTTACTCGATTTATGAGCAGTTAGGGATTGGAGAGTTGAAACCAGCTCACTACACTCTCCAGATGGCCGACCGATCAATCACCAAACCTAGGGGTGAACTGGAGGATGTGTTAATAAAAATTGGGGAATTTGTATTCCCCGTGGACTTTATTGTTCTTGATACACAGCCTGTAGTGAACCCACGGAATCAAATTCCGGTGATCCTTGGTCACCCCTTTTTGGCCACTTCCAATGCTATAATCAACTGTCGTAACGGTTCTATGATCCTATCCTTCGGGAAGATGTCAATTTAGCTGAACATTTACAAGTTGGGAAGTGTACCCTTCGAACCTTCTGCTCATTCATGTTCTGTCGAATTAATGGATGTCGACGGCAGCGAATTTGATCAGCCTCATGATACCGATCTAGACTCTTTTCATATGTTGTTGTTTGACCCAACTATGTATCATACACATACGGACTCTTCCACCGAGTTGTCCGGGTCAACAACTAACACTGATTATGAACAGTTTTTGGAGTCTGAAGATCACCCCGCGTTTTTTGATGACATTATTCTTCGGGGTATTAATGAAAGCTTTGAGGATATTTTCGCTGATGAACTCGCATTTTTAGCAAACATGGGTGTTGAGATGAATCATCTCCAAAACGAAGAAATTGAACCTCCACCCCTTCTTCTGGACTATAAAGAGAATGCGAGTAATCCATCACAATCACTGTGTCGTCTGTCCAAAACAAAACGCAAACACATTCTATCCCACCACTTATCTTTTCCCCACTTCTTCCTGGCTCTCTACAACATGTTCTTCCACCAACCGATGCACTACACTGATAAAATTTTTGAATGGTTGGTGTTGATTTTCGGTCTTTGCAAAGCTTGGCATTGACCAATAACTTTACCCCTTCTTATGATTTTAAAAGGCGTAATATTGTTTAACTCAAGTTTGGGGGAGAGGGTTTATATTTTTGGCTATTGAAAATAAATTTTTTTACTCAAAATGGTAAGCCAAAAAATAAGTTTAGGGGAGGATTTTCACGATCATATTTCATGTCCCCGTTAATAAATTTTCCTCCCAAGCTTACAGGTTTTTGAGATTTAGCAGAAGACAACAGTGAGGACACTGTTGAAAACAAGTTTGGGGGAGGTTTGCGCTTATTTACGCATCACTTTGCATCATACTTTGCATAAGCACAAAACAAATAAAAAAATTATATATAAAAAAAAATTTATGTACATAAATAAGATAATAAAAGACTAGATAGTGAAAAATTACATCTAAAAGATTGGAAAAATTTAAGAAAACCAAGAAAGTTAGAAGTTTTCTTAAACGAAACTAGTAATAAGTAGTTATGAGCCGTTGTCCCAAGGGTTAGTAAGATGAAAGAAGTCACTAATCTGCGGATAAAAATAAGTCTGAAAAATAGTTCATAATCTGGAAGCCAAACATTTGAATGTTGATACCCTACTATACGCACTTACACACGTTTTGAAACTCGGGATAGTAGAGGATACCATGAATGCTCTTGTCTAAAAACCAAAGTATGAAGAAAATTATAAATAAATAAAAATGTAAAATGGTGAAGAAAAATGAACACTGGTTTTGTTATCACCAAGGCAGCAATAAAAAAATATAGCGAGGGTGCTTCATCACCTAGTGCCTTAGACCAACTGGTTTGGGAGTCACTGCTAAGCCTTAGGTGTTGCAAGACGAGGAAAATGCTACTTACGCCTAATCTGCAAGCACATGAGCAATCGGTCGGCTAGTACCTCAAGAAGTATTAAAGGTCGCATGAAAAATGTGTGAGCAATTTCATCTAAATATTTATCAATTAAAAATTACTGAGGTAGATGGGCAAGAGTATGATAGCTTGAATTGAATTCTTCGAGTGTAGGGATGTTCTTTACACACACGTAGGGGTATATGATCGGTGTTTGGAAGAAAGGTAGGGATGAAGAATAAAGGCGATGTTTTATTGAGGGATGATGTGATTTGTAACATCTTTTCATGACTATTAAGATAGGGCTCATGACAACCGAAAAGCTAGTATAGTTGGAAACTCTAATTTTCAAAGACTTTCTTTTACAATTCGTATCTTTACGTGTAACTTTCACTGTCTTCCTTTTATTATGGAATTTTGTGGGTGCAATCCACTGAAAACCCTCAGGAGACAACACTCCTCCTACTAGGGACACCTAGAGGTTTAAAGGCTTGTTGCACGTACTCAGTGCAATCGTGTTGCCTACGAAAGTGTGCTAGTTAGTTTTTCTTTTTCTTATATTTTCTCTTTCTCTTAAAAATAAAAGATGTTTGCTCGAGACGACCAAAATTAAGTTTGGGGGAATTTGATCAGTCGAAAATATTGCATTTTTAACACATCAATTTCCCTACTCTTTGTAATCATCTAAAGGTGTTTGGTATAAATATAGCACATATTAGCAATTCGTCTGCGAAATATCAAATAACATGTGTTATACATTATAACCAGCATTATGAGGGAAATTGTGTGTTTATTACTACACGCATGATCTTTTGTATATCAACACTTGTCTCGAGATTGTGTGCAGGAAATTCTCCAGGTAAAAGAGTCGGAACTGCTAAAAGTGCTGATAAAACGCATCAAGTCAAAGACTTGAAATCTGGCAGTAAACAAGAAAGTATAAAAATATTCCAGATATCAGGAAAGTGCCATAAAGCTAACATGAAACAATCCAGAGATTTTCATGCAGAGATCACCTAAAACGGTCGCGGATCCGCGGACGAGTCAGGCCGATCCGTCGCGGATCCGCGGCTGAGTTAACTCGTCGGCGGTTGGAACTTTTCCCGAGGCTTCTCTTTAAAGGTCAAACTTCTTCAAGACGCTTCAAAGTCCCTAGATTTCTCCAGAAGCTTCCCTTCTAACAGCCAAGCTTCTTGTGCAAGTTTGATACCTATCAAGCTTCTCATGCAAGCCTCATAACAACCAAGCTTCCTTGAGAAGATTGACATAGCTTCTAGGGGAAGCTTGAAGGAAAACTATAAAAGAGCACCTAGGGCTTCATTACAAAGGTTGTTGATTAGTTGTTCGGTTTTTGATCAATATACATCAATTCACCCACAATTTGAGTGACACAACTTGTGATCCAAAACCCTAACCCAAATCCAATTCCAAAGCCAAATTAAGATCCATCGAGAAGCGAATCAAGCAAGCCATCTACGATCCTTTGAAGCAACGCCAATCTTCATCCGAGCAAGAGATCCACGACGATCCATGACTCAAGAAGATCGATGCGAAGCTAATTTCGGCGGATCTAGTTACCTCCTCAAATCTTGTAATTTTTGAGTGAATTGTACCTAATCGTCGATTAATAAAGGTGAAAATTATAAATCTTGCTTTTCTTTACATTCTTGCATTATGAAAAGTTACCGATTCTTGATTCTTTCTTTTTTCATGATATTTGAGTGAAATCTCCGCTTGTAGCGGAATCGAGAGAATAGGTAGACGATGATGATGGAATCCTTGAACGATTCTTAAGTCTTATGAGTTTTGTAAACTTTAGGAAATTGAATCATCGAAAACTTAATTTGAGCGAGATCGCTTTCTTGAATGTTTTCGCTCCAAATTAGAGATCAACGATTAGTGATTTAATTTGCTAGAGGCTAGACTTGAATGATAATCAATGAAAGGACAAGGGATGATGAAGGAGAAACCCTAGTTTCTTCAATAGATCCGTAAACCTCGTTGATCGTCATCAATCTAGCAACAAATCCTCAATAGATAAGAATTCGTAATCATTAGTATTCATCATTACTATCAATTTGATCGATTCCTACAAGCTACTTTACAAATCTTGAGAATTCAATTGGTTTGGACATTTTCTTGATCTTTATTAATTCTTGATTTTAGATCCATTTCTTTATGATTCTTGAAACTAAACTTTACAAATATTGAATCATTTTCTTTTACCTTTTCTTTTCAACTCAAATAAAACGATTTCGAACGAATCACACTAAGTGGACGATCCATATTCATTAACGCGCTACATCGACACCGTTAATTGATTTCGGTATAAATTTCTTTGGTTGTGAAACATTTCCAAACATACACGAAGATGATCAATCAGGTACCCATCACGTTCCCACACGTGATGGCCGTGAAGACTAAAGTGTTCAACACTTACTTGCATATTTTGAGAATAAAATAAGGGAAGTCTGGCCCAAAATTCAAGCGCCTCACGTGACCCCACGTGAGCGTCTCTTTTTTAGTGTTTAACACTATTTTGTGCGCTTCATCCTTAGTGTCTAACACTATTCTAAGCACATCTCGTGGGAGCACGTGATAGCCGAGTGTACTCTAATGTTTAATACAACATTCGAGCCAATCTTAGCTCAAATTAGCTAAGTCTTCCAGAGGCAGTACCCCCTTTTGACTGAACCTCAAATACACTTTTGTTTTCCAAAATTGGTCATCTCATATAACATTCAAAGTAATTCCCAGAGCCCTCTCAGTCAACTTTGGTTCAAGGGTACATCTCTTCACACCTCTGATACATGTCGTTGTAATTCTTCAACGTCTTTAGAGAGGTGGCGGGTCCCGATGACCAATAACCATATGGTGCATTTCCCAACCCATGTTTGCATCTGAACTTGGACCGCAATGTCCCTAAACTAGACAACAGAGCCCAAATGCTCTTTTGTTGGATCTAAATGATCTTGTTAAGTAGATCTTAGTCTAAAATTAGACTAACGTATCCTTAACAAACATTTAAGTTGATCCTAATCTCAAACGAGATTAACGATCCTTAAATTAATCCAACTACAGATCTCTCAACTAAAATTGGTTCAAGGGTACATCTCTTCACTCCTCTGATATTTGTCGTTGTAATCCTTCAACGTCTTCAGAGAGGTGACGGGTCCCGACAACTAAACACTTTACGGACTGTGGGGTCCTTTAAACCCATGGACTATGATGTCCTTAACATCGGACTGTGGGGTCCTTAAGCCCATGGACTATGATGTCTTCAACCTCGGACTGTGGGGTACTTAAGCCCATGGACTATGATGTCCTTAACCTTGGACTGTGGGGTCCTTAAGCCCGTGGACTATGATGTCCTTAATCTCGGACTGTGGGGTCCTTAAGCCCGTGGACTATGATGTCCTTAACCTCGGACTGTGGGGTCCTTAAGCCCGTGGACTATGATGTCCTTAACCTCGGATTGTGGGGTCCTTTAAGCCCGTGGACTATGATGTCCTTAACCTTGGACCGTAATGTCCTTAAACTAACAATAGACCGTAACGTCCCTAAACTAAACAATAGAGCCCAAATGCTCTTTTGTTGAATCTAAACTACCCCGTTAAGTTGATCTTAGTCTGAAATTAGACTAACGTATCATTAACATACGTTTAAGTTGATCTTAGTCTCAAATGAGACTAACGTATCCTTAAACCCAACCCCAAACCCAAATCTAAGAAAATACGGATTTGGATTAATCTACGCCCTACGGGCGACAACATAAATTAGTCTCCGTATACAATCCACGGGCAACCAAAAACAAAACAAACACCCACGACACGAAGTGACCATCTGGAGAAGGAGAAAGTTGTTACCGTGATGCGGTAGCGTAATTAACTGCAAGGGCTTGCTCCTGCAGGGAAGAGCGTCCCCACAATCAAAACCCCCTTAAATATGGGGGAATCTGACAATGTCTGCTACAACGGCCGCATCCGTCTAAACCTTCGATACATGGTGTCATGAATCAACTTGGCATATTCAGAGAGGTGGACGGATAAAACCAAATAGTATCTGCCTTCGAAATTCAGGCAAGATGGACCTACGCGGTATCGTCTCTGTTTTCGGTGGAGAACAAATTCTGGCACGCCCGGTGGGACCTCTTCCTCTTTCCAATCCACACTTCGTGCATCGTGTTTGCGAACGAATCGCGGTTTAATATGGTTGCCCTTGGGTTCGAGGTACTAAGATTTGGTTTTGCTCTCGTGCAGAAAAAAGAACATCAATGGCCTCTAACTGCTCCAGCTGCAACTGCAACTCCCGTTCCGCCTCATTTGGAGGAGTAACCTACTGGCCCCAAGCAGCCTCCCTGTTCTAGATGCCAGTGGAGCAGGTAACTCAGGCCACCACTAGGCTATTCTTCGGGACCATGCTCACACCGATGAGCTTCAACGCCCCTGTACCATTGCAAGAAGCTCAGAAGAAGTCGGTCTTTAATCGGCTTACCACTACTGCGGCCCCTCTTAACGGGTCGCCCAAACCAAGCGCCTCAGTTTTCAGCAGATTGGGCCGAACCTCAGATGGGCTCGCGAAGAAGCGCGTAATACCAGAAGATGTTATCCCAAAGCGGATAGCCATTCCTACTCCTGAAGTCACCAAGGCGGCTTCTCCGGCTAAGGGGTCAGTCTTCACAAGACTGGCTGTTTCAGCTCCCACTCCAGGTGAAGTAACCAAGGCCGTTTCCCCTGCATGAAAATTGGCCTTTTCAAGATTGGCCATTCCCTCTCAGCGAGCATTTGTCTTTGACAGGCTGGCGCCAACAGCCGACTCTCATCAGAACAGGGGGCATGGAAAAGCTGATCCAACAGCGGAGGTGATCCCGGCCGCACGACATGCTCGACGTCGCCACTGGCAACGGGTGAGGAAAGCTGGGGGCAATTCCCCTTCTGGACTGACTCCGCCGGCTCCAATGGTAGAAGTTGATGCTGCTGTTCTAACTGGGAACAGCTTTTAACTACTTAACAGGGTGCGCATGAATTCGCCAACTGCTGTGCTGAAAAGATATCCTCCACCTATGGAGAATGCCCCAAAGGCGAAGCTGGAGCAGCCCCCTCAGCGGCTGTCCTCTAAAATTTATAAAGTTTGGCGACAGGTCCATGACTCCGTGGTAGATCAAGACTATCCCCGCCGACAGAAAAAGATGAAGGTTCGGCGAGAAGAGGACAATCCTGTCAAGCCACAAAAGGTGTCGTCTACCTGGGTGCCCATTGCAATGACCCCCTCAGCTTCGACCGCCCACAAAAGAAGGAGGTCAGAGAAGATCCCTGCATCTTTGGAAAATCACAAAGACACTGAATCTAAACGCCCCAAGTCTGGGGGCATGGTGGTGCACACCATCTATATGGCATCCGGAAAAGAGGATAGCCGTATCTCCACAGGTCATCGCCGCTTACGCGATCAGTGATTAAGGCTCAGGAGCAACAACAACAAAAGCTCCAAGAGCTGTTAACAGCTATGGCCGCACTCACGGGAACGAAAGCAAGCCCGGAGACATCCTTGGAGCAGCGCCATGAGAAAGAAACTGATACCGAATTCCTTCGAAGAATGCTTGAGAAGAAGGACAAAGAGGCTGCAGAACAAGCGGCCAATATAAAACAAATGGCCCTTCTATTCCAGGATATGGTGGGCATGATGATCCAGCCGGACCCTCCAGCTGAAGATCCTCCGATTATCCTCGAAGATGACCGAGCGGAGATGTCAAACCCCCTTCCGGCTTGTTCAGCAGCCAAAGAGGAGACTATCTCAAAAGATGCCCTGGATGATTATATAGCTCAGCAAATACGGGCTCATCAAGCAAATGAAGCAACTTGCCAAGTCGTCAGAACTGGGCGACCATATCCAGGATGGTATGATCAGATCAAGTATCCGCCAGGATACATGATTCCTAAGTTTCACGTATACAAGGGGACATGCAATCCCCATCAACATGTCACTCAGTTCAGGGCTCTTTGCGGCAATACCGGAGGTGACGACAAATTGTTACTTAGTCAGTTCGTCGGCAGCTTGGCGGAAACGGCCTTTGAGTGGTATTTGGAGCTGCCCAATGACTCTGTCAAAACTTTTACAGAGATGGAATTGCTGTTCACCCAACGTTTTGCGAGCGCTAACGAACGTACCCCAATCACAACACTGATCAATGACAGGGTGAAGCCATGCGAAACTTGGGTCCAGTACGCGATACGATGGCGGAATCTATGGTCGAAGTGCGAACAGCGCATCGAAAAGGCACCTGCGGTAGGCATGTTCGTAGGTACTCTTGACCGCAGGCGACCATTTCACAATTCATGATGTTCTTCAAGCCGACCACTTTCCAAGCCTTGATTGACAAACTGGCCCAAATGGACCAGATGGGTCATAGACCATCTCCTTTGAAGCTGGAATCTCGAAATGAAAAAGGGAAAGGGAAAGCGACCTTCGTCGCCAATGCTCAACAACAGCCCAGTGGTCCAAAACTATCTGATCGCCAAGACGAGAAACAACAATTCTTTAATGAGAAAATGAAGCGCCCTTATTCGTTTCACCGGGACAAAACAAGGAGATTGTTCAAACTAGCGGTGCGCAACAGGCTCATCAATTTGCCGAATCCAAAACGCCTATTGCAAACCGGTGAGGCTAATAATCCCAATTATTGCCCATATCACCAAGCGACAGGCCATCCAATTGAAGATTGCTTCGTCTTTAAAGGCTGGATTGAAGATCATTACCAACATGGCAAATTCGCCATGTCCGAGAATTGGAAAGTAAGCCTGTCTCAACCGCACGCTCTTAAAAGGGGGGACACAACGGGGGCATCGTGCTCTTATGTCGAAGAAGCTCCATGGGAGGTCGCTCTTTCAGCCAAAACAAAAAGAATGCTGAAGGATCTCCAAACATGCCCGACGATCAAATGGAAAAGTCCGCTGGAACCCGAGGTCATCGAGGGAATGCTGAAGCCGCGCCCGACGCCAAAAATTGGTGGTGATAGTCAAAGCGCCCACACCCAGCCGTCAAAGTCTTCGAAGAAGAAGAAAAAGACCAAAAAGCCTGTGAAGCCTGATGACAAGCGCACAAACCTGCAAAAACATATTGAAGCGCTGGAAGAATATAACCAGAAGGCGCGGACCCCAGTCACACTCCAAGAATTTCTCAGCCACGTCCTTAAGGACGGAGATGATGACAATGGAGAAGACTCGTCAGATGAACTTTAGGATTAGGTGGCAAGCTGCCATGTAATCTCTCACTCGTCGATAGACGGTGAAGAAGCTCCTGACACAGAGAAACTGGGGACAAATCCTGAATCAGAGCTCCTAGGACCGTCAGACGAGATGCTTGATGCATTCCTGAACGAAGCTCTTCTGAAAAGAAAGGCTGATCGAGAGCGGGAAATGGCCATATTTGGAAAAGCCAAACGTCGGCGACTGGATGAAAGGGTTGAAGCGCCCCAACCAGACCAAAGCATGCCCGCGACAGACAAGAGAAGGATTAAAACGAAGAAAAGGTTCGCTAAAGCCATATCGATGGGAATGAAGCTGCCACCATCCGAAGGAAACACTTCTGATGAAATACACCTTAATGAAGAGGATGTGCGTCCTAATTACTGTTTATATCATCGAAGGATTGCGCAACCTACTGAAGAATGCAACGCCTTTAAAAATTGGTGGCAAGGGTATGTCGCTCACAGGAAGCACTTCAAGAGGATGAAGCGTGAAGCTCGTCGACAGCGGAAAAATGCGACAGACGAACGTGGAAGAGATGCTGGAAACTGTCACATGGTTGATAACAGGGAATCGTAAGTTCTCACCTTCCGGAGTGATTCTGAAGAAGAAATGGCTCTTGGCCCTCTCTTCAATGAATCCACCTCAGGGAAACAGGAAGAACCGAAGAGCTGCGAAAACATTCAGCTGCGCAATCGCACATTACCTGAAAAGAATCTGGGACCCGTAAACAAGGGGTCGAACAAAAAGGATAAGGGAAAAGAAAAGGTCCCTGAGGATATCACCCTCGATGATCAAGCCGTCGAAGAGCTGACAGCCAAGGATCCGCCCAAGAAAAATAAGGTGGATTACAACGTTCTGGCACACCTGAGAAAGATACCCTCACAGCTAAGTGTTGGGGTAAAAATTTACACCCCGGTTGACCAAGTCAAAATCAAAGTCAACCCCAAGCCAGGTGGGCCCAAGCCCAGGTCAAGCGGGCCCATGCCCAAGTCGAGCCTGCAGCCAGCCTCCTCATGCCAACAACAAAATCATGTAATAAATAATTTTTATGTAATTGTTTATGCATGAATGTAAACAAAATGGGCACAAAGCCAATATTTTGTAAGCCCATGGCTTATGTGCAAAAATGAAATGGCACATGAGCCATGGGATGGCTAAAATGCCATTTTTGTAAAGCCCAAGGGGCTATATGTAAATATGTAAGCCTATATAAGGCAACATGATGATGAATAAAGCATACACATTTCATTCCCCCAAAAACTAGGGTTCTTTGTGCCTCCTGCTCCTTCTCCAAGGTTCTAAACCTTCTCATTTCTTTTGAATTAAATCAAGAGTTTTACTCTTTCTTTTCCAAAACTAAGTAGTTTTCCACCACAAAACCCACAAAGGGGAACTCAGATCTCCCATCAGATCTCAAAAAGAAGTGATTTTTAAAATCTCCTACTTCTTGATCTTCAAGATCCGGCCAAACAACAGGAGGAAGAAGAAGAACCCCCTTCATCAGCTTCAAAACATCCTAGGAGTTTTAACTCCATATATATATATATATATATATATAACAACAAATATTTCCTTTCTGAAGCATAGCTTCTGTTTCTTAGGCTAAAAGCCTCCTTTTCTCGCCGGCGCTCAAGCGCGGAGCGCCCGCGTGCCGACACGTGGCGCGCTTGCGCTCAAGCGCTCAGCGCTCGAGCGTAAAGCACCCACGTATCGACACGTGGCGCGTTTGCACTACAGCGCCCTGCGCTCAAGCGCAAAGCGCCCACGTGCCGACACGTGGCGCGCTTGTGCTCCAGCGCAAGCGCTCGAGCGCAAGTCGCCCCGGTGCCGATACGTGGCGTGCTTGTGCTCCAGCGCAAGCGCTCGAGCGCAAGTCGCCCCGGTGCTGACACGTGGCATGCTTGCGCTCGAGCGCAAGTCGCCCCGGTGCCGACACGTGGCGCGCTGGCGCTCAAGCGCAAGCGCTCGAGCACAAGTCACCCCCGTGCCGACACGTGGCGCGCTTGCGCTCAAGCGCAAGCGCTCAGGCGCAAGCGCTCAGGCGCAAGTCGCCCCCGTGCCGACACGTGTCGCACTTGCGCTCAAGCGCCCAGCGCTCAAGCGCAGAGCGCCCATGTGCCGACACGTGGCACTCTAGCGCCTGAGCGCACAACACCTAGGCGCACAGCGCCCAAAGTGCTGCCCCCACGCATCCTTTGGATGCTCTTTCCCCCCTCTTTTTATGTACATACATATATATATACATATGTATACATATTTACACACACACATACTCCACGACACTGCCCCCGTAAAAAACTCTGCGTGGCTCCCGATATATCCAAAACCCCTTTTCAAAACACAACACACGCACACCGCACATTGAGTTCGCATGACCAGTTTAAACCCGTTAATCGGAGGTTCCCTCGCCCCAAAGGCGAGGGGTAATTAACGATAGCTTAGTCCGCGGCTGTCGGAGATTCGGAACCCCACAATCAATAAACCCCGGCCTACCCCAGGCAGGGGGAATCTGTAGTACGCCTGACAAGCGCGCGCGTATTCCCATCTCAATGGGGTGACGAAAAACACCCTACACTAAGCATTCTCGACGCCCTTCTGCTGTCCAAAGAGGCGAGAGATTCTTTGATCAAGGAACTACAAGAGCCCGAGCAGTTCCAAGCTTTCCTCGCCGAAGAAAAGATGAAGGATGAGCTGGAAGAAGTACACACAGCCGATATCACCTTCGGCGATGAAGATCTCCTCCTCGGGACGTGCGAGCATAACCGTCCCCTTTATGTCTCTGGATATTGTCATGATATTAAGATAGGCAAGATCCTGGTTGACAATGGGTCTTCCGTCAATCTCCTCAATGTAAGAGTATTGAAGGAAATCTGCATGAGTGTTCAGCATCTTGCTCGTGATAAAATCACCATCTCCAGGTTTGACTCCCAGTCATCACGGAAGCTCGGGTCCGTGATACTAACGTTACGCTTTGGGCTGCTCGTCACGGACATCAAATTTCACGTCATTGAAGCTAAGACATGTTACAATGCTTTGCTCGGCAGGCCTTGGTTACACGAGTACAACATGATCCCTTCTACACAACATCAGTGTATGAAGTACTTCAAAGATGGTCTTGAGTATACCGTGATAGGGGAACTGAACCCATTTTCCGTAAATGAAGTCCGAAAGTACGAGGATGCAAAGTATTTCCTGCCGGACTTTGAAGACACGGAAAGATGTCGCAAACCGGAGAGCAAACAAAAAGCTATCACCACAATTCCGGTCTTCGGGAGGGATACCGAGGAGGACGAAGAGATAGTCTATTCCGGGCTGCCCCAATACACCAAGTCGGGACCGTCCACCCCTATGTTGGTCTTCGGCAGTGACTCTTAAGACGAAATCAATGCAGTATTCTCTGTTCAGTCATCGATACAAGCCTTCGATGACGAAGATCAAAGCTTGGAAATCGCCATGGTTCCGCAAGAGCATTACAAAGAGCTCGACGCGCTTGGTACCTATAGTGTGCAAGAACTGCAGACATTCTACGTCCCTCCCAGGTGAAGAGATGAAAAGGCGATCCTCTTTTATCAATCCACGGAAACCAAAGTGGAGAAAGAAGTTTGTCATGGTGCCGATTCTGCACTTGACAGGCTCCAGCCCATCCGTCTGCCCAGATACTACACAGAAGGATTAAAAAGGCTGTTGAAGCATCAAGGTGTACCTTTCAAACAGACTGCTCGACAAGCTCAGTTCTACAACAGGATCTGGGATATCCCCAGAACTCAGCGAAAATTGCCCAACGGGAGAATAGAAACGATCGGGCTTGGATATGTTCAATCCAAGAAACGGGAACGATTCCATGACTGCTATGTTATACATGACTTCGATAAAGAAGGAAATGCTCTATTAGAAGACGCTAACCCTGAACCAAAACGAGGACTCGTCATCAAAATGCTAAGTCCGTCGTTTGAAGAACAGATGGACAAGCTAATAAGGAAATCGGGTCAAAAGGTCTGGGATGACCATAGCCGCGAAATGGCCATTTACGAGAAAGCCAGGACGCAGCGCCTCCTTCAGTAGGCCGCGGAGAATGACAATGCTCTTCGTCGCCAACCTGTCATACAAAAGACCCGGCGCAGAGACAAAAATAAACCAAAGAATGGAAAAAACGTTCGACAGCAGCGTAGCGGGTCTAAGAAGCCACGCGATCGAGAATCGAGCAGCCGGGATCCGTCTCTTATAAAGAAGATGGGTCGAGCATATTCTTTTCCCCAAGAAAAGATAAAGAAGATATTCAATCTTGCCACAAAACATCAGATGATGATGCTCCCGGAGTCCAAGCACCCCGAGCAAGCAGACGGGGTCTCTCACCCAGACTATTGCTTCTATCACCGAGCAATAGGACATCCTCTCGAAGACTGTTTCACCTTCAAGAACTGGGTCGAAGACCAATATCAACAAGGCAGGTTCGCTCTATCCAGCAGTTGGAGGGTAAGTCCGCCACGGAAACATGAATCAAAAGCCACTTATGCGATGAGAGTAGAACCAGACCAACATCGGTTTTGGAAGCGATCTCGTACCTGTCACGTGATAACGCAGTCAGAAGAAGAACTCGAGAATATGGATGACCTCCCCTGGTGCTTCGAAAACAATGAAGATGAGTTGATCTCAAAATTTCCACCGGCGCCAAAAGAGCTGGAAGATGGGATACATACTACTGCAGATAACCTCAGAAAAATTGACTTGGGGACGGCAAACGACCCGCGGCTGACATTCATCAGTGAACTTTTGTTTGAAGAAATGTAGCTACGCTCAAAGACGTGCTCATGCAATATAAAGAATGTTTCACATGGAACTATTCTGAGATGCCGGGACTAGATCAAGAGATTGCTGTGCACAAATTGGCGATATCTCCGGACGTCAAGCCGATCAAACAAGCACCGAGAAGAATGCGGCTCGAGCTTGAGATGAGCATCAACGCCGAAGTCAAGAAGCTAATCGACTTCGGCTTCATCCAAGAGGTTCAGTATCCTGACTGGATCGCCAACATTGTCCCAGTAATGAAGAAAAATGGGACGGTGTGCATATGTGTGGACTTTCGGGATCTCAACAAAGCTTGCCCGAAGGACGACTTTCCAGTACCGGTCACTGAGCTGATGATATATAATACGTCCACTCACGAAGTTTTCTCCTTTATGGACGGCTCGTCAGGATACAATCAAATAAAAATGCATCCCGAGGACCAGAAGCATACTGCTTTCCGGACCCCTTTAGGCATATTTTGCTACAAGGTGATGCCTTTCGGTCTAAAGAACGCCGGTGCCACCTATCAGAGGGCCATGATGAAGATTTTCGATGACCTCATACATGAAATCGTCGAATGCTATATTGACGACCTCGTAGTTAAAAGCAAATCATACGAGAAACATTTAGAGCATCTGAAGATCGTGTTTCAACGCCTTCGGAAATACAACTTGAAGATGAACCCTCTCAAATGCGTGTTCGGAGTTTCTTCGGGTAAATTCCTAGGATTCGTCGTCCGACACCGAGGCATTGAGATAGACCCGTCAAAGATCAAGGTGATCATGGAAATGCCTCCGCCAAGGACTCTCAAGCAACTGCGGTCTCTCCAAGGAAAGCTCGCGTATATCCGGAGATTTATAGCCAATCTCTCCGGCAAGTGCCGTCCTTACAGTCACCTAATGAAGAAGAGAACCCCGTTCGTCTGGGATCATAAATGCCAAAGCGCACTGGACGAAATCAAGCAATACTTGCAGAATCCACCGGTGCTGACCGCTCTGGTTAAGGGAAAGCCTCTCATTCTTTATACAACCGCCCTTAAGGGAACAAGAGAACGACCAAGGGAAGGAGAGAGCCCTCTACTATTTGAGTCGAGTTCTCCTGGGGGCAGAGAACAATTACTCCCCATTGAAAAACACTGCCTAGTGTTGATCTTCGCGATAACGAAGCTCAGACACTATGCGTTGGCACATGAGGTCCATCTCATATCAAAAGTGGATCCTCTCAAATACTTGATGTCAAAAGCCATACTAACGAGACGGCTCGCTAAATGGGCCCTGCTCTTAATGGAGTTCTCGATAACTTATCGTCCTCTCAAGGCAGTGAAAGGCCAGGCCATCACCGACTTCCTCGTTGAGCATTCGATACCCGCCGATTCTCCTTTGAACTGCGAATTGCCCGACGAGCATGCGTTTGACATGATCGGTGGGGAGAGAAGAGAGAATGATACCCGGTGGGAACTCTATTTCGATGGAGCATCTTCCATGAAGAAGCGCAAACAAAGCACCCCCATAATCAAATCCGGGGTGGGCCTCATCTTCGTGACTCCACAAGGAGGGATAATGCGCTTTGCTTTCTCCTTAACAGAGCCGAGGACAAATAATGAAGCCGGATATGAAGCTTTGATAGCAGGTCTTGAGATCGTTGTCGACATGGGAATCGAGAACCTCCTCATATATGGAGACTCCCAGCTGGTCGTTAGTCAAGTAAATGACGACTATCAAACGTGCAAACCAGAGTTGGTAAAGTACGGTGAGAGAGTGCAACAACTGCTGACTCGAATCCCTTCCTACACCCTGGAAAGCATACCGCGTGCAAAAAATAGCAAGGCGGATGCATTAGCTAAGCTCGCTAAAGAACTGGCCGACGAGAACCTCGATGACGTGAGGATCGTTGTGCAAAGCCGTCGGGTTCTTGCACCGGCAGAAATAACGCCGGAGTCGTCCGAAGAAAAGGGAGCTACCGAGCAAACGGCCCTGCAAATAAAAGACCAGGAAAAGTCTATGGATTGGAGAGAAGTCTTTATAGACTAGTTCAAATCCCGTCGAACATCTGAAGATGCGTCGTCAAGACATCAACTCATGAAACGAGCTCTATCTTTTGCCTTCGTCAATGATACTCTGTATAAGAGATCATTTGATTCTCTGTGGCTAAGATGCCTATGGCCTGAAGAGGCAAGGAGAGTCGTCCAAGAAACTCACGACGGACTCTGCAGTTCTCACCAAGCCGGGCCGAAGATGAAACTGAAGATCAAAATGATGGGCTACTATTGGCCCACGATGATCCAAAACTGCCTCGAATACGCGAAGCAGTGCCACTCGTGCCAGATTCACGGGGACTTTATCCATCAGCATCCAAATCCACTACATCCAACGGTGGCTAGCTGGTCGTTCGAAATGTGGGGAACCGACATAATCGGGCCCATCGAACCAGTATCGTCCAGAGGACATCGATTTATTTTGGCGACAACCGATTACTTCTCCAAATGGGCAGAAGCAGTACCGCTGAGGGAGGTGAAGACGAAGAATATTCTCCATTTCTTCAAGACACACGTCATTTATCGATTTGGCACTCCGCGACAGATTATCTCCGATAACGGGCCAGCCTACAGAGACCACAAAATCAGTCGCTTTGCACAACAGCACAACATAGACTGAAGATACTCTTCGGTCTATAATCCCCGAGCTAACGGTCTAGCTGAGGCTTTCAACAAAACCTTGACGAAGATCGTGAAAAAGATGGTGTCTCGAAATAAGAAGGACTGGCACGAGAGAATGCATGAAGCTCTCTGAGCGTATCGAACTACGTTCAAAACGGCCACAAACACAACGGCGTATGCATTGGTATTCGGCACAGAAGCGGTACTCCTCCTCGAGATAGAGTTACCCTCTCTACGAGTGGCGGATCACTGCGAGCTAACAGACGAAGAAAATGCTCACCTCTGGCTTGAGGAGCTCGACGCCCTTGATAAAACCCGGCTTATGGCGCAACAAAACCCGGAGGCTTATAAAGAAAAGATGACGCGCTCATACGAAAGATTGACTAGGCCGAGAACATTCCGCCAAGGCGAAGTCGTGCTAGTGGTCAAGAGGCCTATGATCCCCAATCGTGCCAAACGAGGGAAATTCGAGCCAAACTATGAAGGCCCGTACATCATAGACAAAGTTACCAGGGTGGAGCCTATCTACTCATGGACATGCATGGCGAAAGACCCTTCAGGCCAATAAACGGTCGATTCCTGAAAAAATACTACGCCTGATGAGTCACGGCCTAGGTCAATGATAAATAACGACGCCTATGTCCGCTCGCTATCTTCCTAAGCCCAAACTCTATAAGTAGTAGCCGGCTATGGACCGAAACGTTCTTAAACTAATGACGGACCGAAATGTCCTAAAACTAACTATGGACCGAAACATTTTTAAACTAACGATGGACCACTATGTCCTAAAACTGGCTACAGACCGAAATGTCCTTAAACTAACGATGGACCACTATGTCCTAAAACTGGCTATTGACCGAGACGTCTATAAACTACTACGGACCGCAGCATCCCAAGGCTGACACAAAAAAATATAATAAAAAATATTAAAAAAAAATAAAAAATAAAAAAAAAGAGAAGAAAGAAAACGGTATGTCCGTAAGCGAGATGGGCACGGATGAAAACCCGAAAGGGCTCCGTGAGTAAAAACAGCAGGGATACCGGCGAGTTTTGTGAAAATCCGAAAGGGCGCAATCTCGTTAAAAGACACTTACAAGGTCCTCTCGACCTTGTGAGGAGAAAATACCTGCGTGAGATCTTTACGACTCACAAGGGAGCAACACACTTAGGGATCCTCATGATTCCTAAGGAGAAATTACACTTACAAGATCCTCACGACTCGTAAGGAGAATTCCCCTTTGAGACCCTCACGGCTCACAAGGTTCAAAAGCCTTAAGCTACAGGGACCTGAACCTGTTCTTAAGCCATCACAACCTCCAATGCTGCCCTACAAGCAGTTCAATATTGACCCTTGTATACAATCCACGGGCATGAATAAACATTTCCCTAACAAAGTCCCACCAGAGACTGGGGATATGCTCGCACGGTGAACAACCCTTGTAAGTCCTCTCGACTTATAAGGAGAAAATACTCTTGTAAGATCCTTACGACTTATAAGAGACCATACACTTAAGACTCCTCACGATTCTTAAGGAGAAAACACACTTACGAGATCCTCACGACTCGTAGGGAGAAATACCTTCATGAGACCCTTACGGCTCATGAAGTTAAAAGCCTTAGTCAACAGGATCTTAACCTTGTTTGCTAAACCACCTTTGTTCGACATCGACAGAGGCAAATGATGATTCGCTCTTGGCGATATCCCAGTTGTAGCGATGCTGATGCCGAAATCGGTGTCAAATCCCAAACTCGCAGCGAAAATTCGGCGAGCTACAAATGCATATGAAATAGCCGAAATGATGGGGCAACTTGCAACAAAATCAGCAAGTAAAAATATATGCATACAAAAATAGCCGAAATGATTGGGCAACTCGCAATAAAAAGCAGCGAGTAAAAACAAAAAAATAGCCGAAATGATTGGGCACCGCGAAAAATAGCCGAAATAATTGGGCAATCGCGATTTTCACGATATTAAAGCTGAAATGATAGAGTATCGCGGAATGAAAAATATATAAAATGAAACCTTTTGCCATACAGGTGAGATCATATCAATCCCTGTATACAATCTAGGGGCACAAACAAAGAGGGAACCATACCTTCCCACCAGGCTCCATCAGAAAAAGAAGCTAAATCTCGACGGTTCACAGATAGCCAGGAGATCATCTCAACATTCGTCTCATTACAACAGACGCAACATCAGCAAATCAGAGCCGTGGCAAAGTTCCCAGTTCCATGACTCGGCGGTGCACAGATAACCGAGAGTCAACCCCTCCTGGTCCCGTAGAACACGGCTAATGTCAATCCTGACCCCATGGGAAATGCCCAGAGCACCTCCTGGTCCCGTAGAACACGGCTAATGTCAATCCTGACCCCGTGGGAAACGCCCAGAGCACCTCCTGGTCCCGTAGAACACGGCTAATGTCAATCCTGACCCCGTGGGAAACGCCCAGAGCACCTCCTGGTCCTGTAGAACACGGCTAATGTCAATCCTGACCCTGTGGGAAACGCCCAGAGCACCTCCTGGTCCCGTAGAACACGGCTAATGTCAATCCTGACCCCATGGGAAATGCCCAGAGCACCTCCTGGTCCCGTAGAACACGGCTAATGTTAATCCTGACCCCGTGGGAAATGCCCAGAGCACCTCCTGGTCCCATAGAACACGGCTAATGTAAATCCTGACCCTGTGGGAAATGCCCAGAGAAAATCCTGACTCCGTGAAATGCGGATAAAGTCAATCCCTGACTCCGTGAAATGCGGATAAAGTAAACTCCTGACTCCATGAAATGCCGATAAAGTCAACCCACTGACCCCATGAAATGCGGATAGGGTCAACCCCCGACTCCGTGAAATGCGGATAAAGTCAACCCCTAACTCTGTGAAATGCGGAAAAGGTCAACCCCTGACTCCGTGAAATGCGGATAAAGTCAACTGTCGACTTCCCTATCAAAGCAATTCTTTGATTCGGGAGGAAGTCAACTCATCAATCACTTACGGGTCCTCTCGACTTGTAAGGAGAAAATTCTCTTGTGAGATCCTTACGACTCTCAAGAGAAAACACACTTAGGAATCCTCACAATTCCTAAGGAGAAAATACACCTACGGGATCCTCTCGACCTGTAGGGTGAAAATTCTTTATGAGACCCTCACGGCTCATAAAGTTGAAGAGTCTTAGGTGGCAGATCCTAACCCTGTCTCTCAAGCCATCGTTGCCTCACAGAGAGGTCAAGGTAGATTTTCTACGGGCCACACTCTCCGACAAGAAAGGAAACAATCACTTACGAGTTCTCTCGACTCGTAAGCAAGAAAAACTCTGTTGTGAGATTCTTACAACTCTCAAGAGAAAATACACTTAGGAATCCTCACGATTCTTAAGGAGAAATTACACTTACGAGATCTTCACGACTTGTAAGGAGAAATACCTTTATGAGACCCTCATGGCTCATAAAGTTGGAAAGCCTTAGGAGGCAGATCCGAACCTGACTCCTAAGCCATCTCCGTCCTAGAAGGAGATCAAAATAGATTATCCGCAAAATGCATTTACTAAAAGGGACACACCACCATGAAGCAAAATATGTCTTTTATTCATGAATCAAAATGAATACAAAGTACAATTTATGAATGAATAAAAAAAATACTCTCATTCAGGAGTATGTACAAAAGAAGAATAAAAAGAAAAAATATACAATTCTTCAAGCCGGCGGACAATTTAATAGATTTGCCAGTTCATCCTTTTTCCGCTGGGCCTTGGCTTCATGATTCATTATCGCTAAGAGACGAGCCTCCACTTGAGACTGTTGGGCCTGGTACGAGGCAAGCCGACTTTCAAGCTCCTTTTCGGTAACTTTATGAGCTTCGACCATTTCACGAGTGAAAATGACGGCTTTATCAATGGCTACCACCTCCCTGATAGCTTCTTGAAGCACACGCCAAAGTTCATACGCATGAGTGGTCTTGGCCGTAAGTTCAGCTTGAAGTTCCCCCAGCGCATTGGAAGCCAGCTCCCTTTCCGAAAACTTTCGATTGAGCCTCTTCTCACATGATTGTAGATTTGCGGCGCACCGTTCAATCAGCTCCCGCAAGCTCGTCTTTGAAGCCACGACCTATGAGGGAAGGCGTATGCACTTGAGATCATGTAAACAGACCTCCACTTGACGCCAATCCTCGATCCAAAACACGCACAAGCTATTTTCTCTTTCTGGTAATAAGGAAAGTTTTCGTGTTCGTACTTAAAGAAAATTCCCAGGGGTCAAGTATAAAGCTCGTGTACACAGGTGAGATGCACGTACAAATACACATCAAGCAGAAAAAGTCAACAGAGAACATTCAACGATTAATGATAAGAGAAAATACATTGATATTACTCTAAAGGAAAGAGATCACCAAACAAGGGATCGGAAATACAAGAGTTAACAAAGCAAAACACAAAATTTTCCAGCTCCCTCTCCGCCTTCTCCAGCACGTCAAAACGACGGTTTTCACGAAGAGTCGCTCCCCATCGGTTGGCGCCGTGCTCATCAGCGAAAGCGGACATGACGGTCTGTCGGGCCCTTATCTGACTCAGTATATGAATTGAATGATCCTTCAGAGCTTGAGTGATTAGACAAGCCTCATGAAAGCACTCGAGCTTGTCCTCCGCCGCGTCAAGGATCGCCGAAGTCATCTTCGCCGAATGAGGGGATATATCGGCAAGCACGGACAGAAAGATCATCCGGAGCCAAATGGAGCCCATGGGAAGAGGAGAGCCCCGACGAGTCAGAAGCTCATACATCACCGCGTCACATTGAGCGTCGGTGAGGAGGGGATCTGCCAGCCGCGCAGCGAAGCGAGGGATTATCTCCTCAATGGGCACCTCCCATGGTTGCCGACGAGCGTGGGGACGATTGCAAGCTATAGCAATTGATCGGTTTCTCAAAGATGATCACCTTAAGGTATAAATGGGTTTCTCTGTGAGGAAAGGAAGAAAGGCATGGTTTCAGCTTATAAAGGGGAGCATTTAATGCTATGCACAAAAAATGTTGTGCATGGTGGAACTATTCTCAAAACCCGGAAAAAGGGGAGAGCATTGGAAATGAATATCAATGACGCATTGAAATCAGATCAGGGAAATGAAACGTCCCCATCAAGCAGAGCCCCGCATGCGCAACACGTGAGCACAAGCCTTGATTGGAAGATAAAGCGGCACTGCACATACATAACAGAGAACTGAGCTCTGAGAAAGAGAATTAAATTCTTAAGGCAAGAACAAGGAAGAAAGAAGATGAAGGAGTAGAGGCACTGCTGAAGAAACCCCTGCATTTATAGGATGTGATGGGAAACGGTTCATCTTCCCTGTTCCCTAGGCAGATCCAACGGCCACAAAAGTTACAGCGTTGCACTCACGTGCAAACACGTGAGAACAACGCTGTGGGGGAATTTGTTCCCTCATAAAATCCAAGAAAAAACTCCAATGGGGCATCACGTGCACACACGTGATCAGGGGTCACGTGCCGACACGTGATGGCTTCCCGAGGGCTCTGAAATGATAAGAATTGAATCCTAATCAATTGGGGTCATGTTCCCACACGTGATGGGCCTTTAAACCTACTGAAAAGAATTAAAGGTATAATAAAACAACAAGGAAAAACCCTAATGGGGCATCACGTGCCCACACGTGACCAAGGGTCACGTGCTGACACGTGGTAATTCCTGAGTTCTTTAGAACAACAGAATTAAATTCTTGTTAAATGCTTAATCAGTGAGTCACGTGCCACCACGTGATAGGGTCTTAAAACTCTCTGAGTTAGAGGAACGAAAACCCTAAATGGGACATCACGTGCCCACACGTGACAGGGGGTCACGTACCAACACGTGATGGGTTCCTAAGATCTTTGAACTGATAGAATTAAAATCTAATTAAATGGACAATCAGTGGGGTCACGTGCCAACACGTGATAGGCTCTTGAACCTTCTAAACTAATAGAATTAAATTCTAATTAAGGGAAATAAAAAACCCTAATATTTCCGTAGATCTTTCCAAACAAAAAGATTGCGCTCTGTAAAGTAGAGCACCGTTGGATTAAAAATCCAATGGTGATTAAAAATCACCAATTTATAGAAAGATTCTATACAAGGAAAGATTTCCCTGAAATTTGCCAGGAATAACAGATAAAATATCTTTTGGATTAAAAATCCAATGGTGAATAAATTTCACTAAGTGATCTAAAAGATCATGATGGTTACAAAATCAATCAAAATATTTCAATGGAAGATTGACTAAACAAACTGATTCTTTTCTTTCTCCTATAAATAGGAGTCAAGAAGAGAAGAAAAAAGGAGGATACAACAACAGAGAGAGAATACAAAAGAAGAGAATTTAATTCTCTAGAGAGAAAAAAAAGAATTCTTGAGAAAAGAAAGAAATCCTAGGTGAGAGATCATCTATAAGCTCCCACAAAAGAAAAAGAGAATTTAATTCTCAAATTAAGAGTTTAACTCTTCTCAATAAGAACTTAGTTCTTTCTTTGGTTGAAGGTCTGCAGAAGAAGATCTTCCCATAAGTTGAGAATTTAATTCTCATCGGGGAGATTCTGCCATGCAGATCTAAAACCTAAGAGAAGACCTAAGTTCAGAGAATTATATTCTTTCACAAGGCACATAGGAATTTAATTCCTCCAACAAAATTAGGGTTTAACCCTATAAAAGAATTTAATTTTTCAAAATATATAGGAATTTAATTCCTCTAAATAAAATTAGGGTTTAACCCTATAAAGAATTTAATTCTTCCAAATATATAGGAATTTAATTCCTCTAAATAACATTAGGGTTTAACCCTATAAAAGAATTTAATTCTTAAACAAGAGATCTAACTCTCCATGAACGTAAAAGAAATCAGTACCCGACCTGATCACGTGTGTACACGTGACTTCCATCCTCAGTGATCAAAAGAGAACGAATTTGGGTCACGTGCTCCCACGTGACCCTTGAACAAACTCCTCAAAATAAGAAGGGAAGAACAGACTTTGGGCGCCCTCACGTGTCCCCACGTGACCCCTAGCAAATCCTTTTGATATTCAGTGCATGGGGACCCATCACGTACCCACACGTGATGGCCGTGAAGGCTAAAGTGTTTAACACTTACTTGCATATTTTGAGAATAAAATAAGGGAACTCTGGCCCAATACTCTAGCGCCTCACGCGACCCCACGTGAGCGTCTCTTTTTTAGTCTTTAACACTATTTTGTGCGCTTCATCCTTAGTGTTTAACACTATTCTAAGCGTATCACGTGGGAGCACGTGATAGCCGAGTGTACTTTAGTGTTTAACACTACATTCGAACCAATCTTAGCTCAAATTAGCTAAGTCTTCCAGAGGCAGTACCCCCTTTTGACTGAACCTCAAACACATTTTTGTCTTCTAAAATTGGTCATCTCATATGACATTCAAAGTAATTCCCAGAGCCCTCTCAGTCAACTTTGGTTCAAGGGTACATCTCTTCACACCTCTGATACATGTCGTTGTAATTCTTCAACGTCTTCAGAGAGGTGGTGGGTCCCGATGACCAATAACCATCTGGTGCATTTCCAAACCCATGTTTGCATCTGAACTTGGACCGTAATGTCCCTAAACTAGACAACAGAGCCCAAATGCTCTTTTGTTGGATCTAAATGATCATGTTAAGTAGATCTTAGTCTAAAATTAGACTAACGTATCCTTAACAAACATTTAAATTAATCCTAATCTCAAACGAGATTAATGATCCTTATATCAATCCAACTACAGATCTCCCAACTAAAATTGGTTCAAGGATACATCTTTTTACTCCTCTGATATTTATCGTTGTAATCCTTCAACGTCTTCAGAGAGGTGACGGGTCCCGATAACTAAACACATTACGGACTGTGGGGTCCTTTAAACCCATGGACTATGATGTCCTTAACCTCGGACTGTGGGGTCATTAAGCCCATGGACTATGATGTCCTTAACCTCGGACTATGGTGTCCTTTAAGCCCATGGACTATGATGTCCTTAACCTCGGACTATGGTGTCCTTTAAGCCCATGGACTATGATGTCCTTAACCTTGGACCGTAATGTCCTTAAACTAACAATGGACCGCAACGTCCCTAAACTAAACAATAGAGCCCAAATGCTCTTTTGTTGGATCTAAACGATCCCGTTAAGTTGATCTTAGTCTGAAATTAGACTAATGTATCCTTAACATACGTTTAAGTTGATCTTAGTCTCAAATGAGACTAACGTATCCTTAAACCCAACCCTAAATCCAAATCTAAGAAAATACAGATTTAGACTAATCAACGCCCTACGGGTGACAACATAAATTAGTCTTCGTATATAATCCACGGGCAACCAAAAACAAAACAAACACCCACGACACGAAGTGACCATCTGGAGAAGGAGAAAGTTGTTACCGCGATGCGGTAGCGTAATTGACTGCAGGGGCTTGCGCCTGCAGGGAAGAGCGTCCCCAGAATAAAAAACCCCTTAAATAAGGGGGAATCTGACAAAGTCTGCTATAACGTCCGCATCCGTCTAAAACTTCGATACATGGTGTCATAAATCAACTTGGCATCTTCGGAGAGGTGGACGGATAAAACCAAATAGCATCTGCCCTCGAAATTCAGGCAAGATGGACCTACGCGGTCTCGTCTCTATTTTCGGCGGAGAACACCTGCAAGGCAAATTCGCGTTGTCTGAAAACTGGAAGGTGAACCCGCCAGAACCACATGCTCCAAAAAAGATGGACATGTCGGGGGCCTCGTTCTCATTCGTAGAGGAAGCTCTGTGGGAAGTTGTTCTTTCGGCAAAAACTAAAAGAATGCTGAAAGATTTTCAAACATGTCCGGTGATCAGGTGGAAAAGCCCGCTAAAGCCTGAGATCATTGAGGGAATGCTAAAACCGCGCCCGATGCTGAGAATTGGTAGCAATGGTCAAAAAGTTCAGGCCCAGCCGTCAAAGTCTTCAAAGAAAAAGAAGAAGTCCGTGAAGCCTGATGACAAACGCACGGACTTGCAAAAGCATATTGACGCGCTGGAGGAATACAACCAGAAGGCATGGACCCCAGTCACACTCCATGAGTTTCTCAACCATATCCTTGAGAACAGAGGCAATGACAATGACGAGGGAGACGACGTGCAAGAAAATCCCCGAAGATTACACGGCAAGTTGTCACTTGATCTCTCACTCGTCAATAGATGATAAGGAAGCTTCTGATGCAGAGAAGCTGGGGCAGAATCGACACCAAAATCCTTGGAACCGTCCGATGAGCTGATTGATGTGCTGCTAAATGAATCCCGTCAGAAGAGCAAAGTTGATCGAGAATGCAAAATGGCCATATTCGAAAAATCCAGGCGTCGACGTTAAGTGGAAGAAGTCGCGGTAGGGATGGATCACAAAACACCCCAACCAAACTAAATCATACCCTAAATGGGTGTATCCCACTTTATCGTTACATATCCCTTCATGTGACAGATACACGTGCATACAGGATGAACGATGGACCGAAACATCCCTAAACTAATAATGGACCGAAACGTCCCTAAACTAATAGCGGACCGAGATGTCTTAAAACTAACAAAGGACCGAAATGTCCTAAAACTAACTACTGACCGAAACGTCTTTAAACTACTACAAACCTGTAGCATCCTTGGACCGACGCACAAAAAAAACGGTACGTCCATAAGCAAAATGGGCACGGATGAAAACCCGAAAGGGCTTCTTGAGTAAAAATAGCAGGGCTACCGGCGAGTTTGTAAAAACCCGAAAGGTCGCAGACTCGTAAAAAAAAGGGGGTATGTCCACAAACAAAATGGGCACGGATGAAAACCCGAAAGGGCTCCGTGAGGTAAAACAGCAGGGCTACCGACGAGTTTGTGAAAACCCGAAAGGGCGCAATCTCGTTAAAAGACACTTGCAAGGTCCTCTCGACCTTGTAAGGAGAAAACTACTTGCGTGAGATCCTTACGACTCACAAAGGAGCAACACACTTAGGGATCCTCACGATTCTTAAGGAGAAATTACACTTACGAGATCCCCACGACTCGTAAGGAGAACCCTCTTATGAGACCATCACGGCTTATAAGATTCAAAAGCCTTAAGCTACAGGGATCTGAACATGTTCTTAAGCCATCACCTTTCTCAGATTGTCCTACAAGCGGTTCAATACTTACCCTTGTATACAATCCAAGAGCACAAATATTCATTTCCTTGCTGAGTCCCACCAACGACGAGGAATACCCTCGTTTGATGAACAAACACTTGTAAGTCCTCTCGATTTATAAGGAGAAAACACTCTTGCAAGATACTTACGACTTACAAGAGAACATACACTTAGGAATTCTCACGATTCCTAAGGAGAAAATACATCTACGAGATCCTCACGACTCGTAGGGAGAAACACCTTTATTAGACCCTTACGGCTCATGAAGTCAAAAGCCTTAGTCGACAGGATCTTAACCCTGTTTGCTCAGCCACCTTTGTTCGAATCGACAAAGGTAGATGAAGATTCGCTCCTGATAATATCCCAGCTGTAGCGATATTGATGCCTAAATCGGTATCAAATTCCAAGTCCTTTCATGTCAAATGATGATTCGCTCCTGGCAACATTCCAGTCGCAGCGATACTGATGCAAGATTGGTATCAGACCATGAGTTCCGTACTAAAAAAATGCATATGAAATAGCCGAAATGTTTGGGCAACTCGTAATAAAAATCAGCGAGTAAAATATATGCATACAAAAATAGCCGAAATGATTGGGCAACTCGCAATAAAAAACAGCGAGTAAAAAGAAAAAAAACAGCCGAAATGATTGAGCAACGCGAAAAATAGCCGAAATGATTGGGCAATCGCGACTTTCGCGATATAAAAAGCTGAAATGATAGAGCATCGCGGAAAGAAATAAAAAAATGAAATGAAACTTTTTGCCCTGCAGGTAAGTCTATACCGACCCCTGTATACAATCCATGGGCATAAACGAAAAGGGAACCACATGTCCCAACAAACTCTATCAAAGGGAGAGTCAGGTCTCAGCGACAATATCTGCATCCCAAAAAACCAGCAACGACGTTCCTCCTCATGCCAGGAGGACACGGACGCGACACTACCAATCGGAGCCACGTCAAAGTCTCCTAGTTCCAAATCTCGACGGTTCACAAACAACCTAGAGACTACCTCGGAGCCATAGCAAAGTCCCTAGTTCCAGGTCTCGACGGCTACATCTACGGCCTGGAGATCAACCGACAGCGTCCTCCTTCCTTCTACCAGGATACAGGCGCGGCATCAGTAAACGGAGCCATGGCAAAGTCCCCTAGTTCCAAAATCTCGACGGTTCA
Source organism: Agapanthus africanus (assembly GCA_030015575.1). Lineage (NCBI taxonomy): Eukaryota > Viridiplantae > Streptophyta > Magnoliopsida > Asparagales > Amaryllidaceae > Agapanthus > Agapanthus africanus. The sequence goes on along the minus strand of JASDDO010000024.1, from coordinate 144,194,072 downwards.
CAGACAACCTAGAGACTACCTCGGAGCCATGGCAAAGTCCCTAGTTCCAGGTCTCGACGGCTACATCAACAGCCTGGAGATCAACCAGCAACATCCTTCTTTCTTCCAGCAGGATACAGGCGCGACATCAACAAACAGAGCTATGGCAAAGTCCCCTGATTCCAAAACCTCGACGGTTCACAGACAACCCAGAGATAATCTCGACATTCGACGCGATATTACAGGCACAATGTCAACCAACGAAGCTAAGGAAAATCCCTCGCTTCAGGGTCTTGATGGCAACTCAAATGAGACCTGAAAAGACTATCGGAGATCATCCCACACCAGCGCGGAGTGGTCATGACTCATCGGGGCTCCCAAACTGAGCCTAAGCTCAAGTAAACTGTGACATGGAATATTATTTGAAGACGTCTTGTCCAGCCCCCGAAGGGATCAGAGACACGACAGTCGCGGGGCTACCCGAACAACAAGATTGCATATCAGGAAATATATCGGCCAACGCGACGGTCGGACGGGTAAAAAACCCTAGTACCACAGACCCTAACGGACTTCTATTAGAAGGAGTTAACTGTGACATTAAGAAACCCTTGCGAGAACTTCTCGATTCGTCTCGACTCGTGAGGAAATTAGTGTCCTTGCGATAACTTCTCGATTCGTCTCGACTCGTAAGGCAAAGCCTTAGGCAATTGGGATAAGGACCTGTTTCCTAAGTACTGTGGCCCTGCAAGTCGGTCCAAGATGGACTATTGCATACTATTCACAGACCACACTCTCCAAAATCGAATCTCGATAAGGAGGGAAACAACCACTTACGAGTCATCTCGACTTGTAAGCGGGAAAATTCTCTTGTGAGATCCTTACGACTCTCAAGAGAAAGCACACTTAGCAATCCTCACGATTCCTAAGGAGAAAATACACCTACGAGATCCTCTCGACTCGTAGGGAGAAAAATCTTTATGAGACCCTCACAGCTCATAAAGTTGAAAAGTCTTAGGCATCAGACCTGAACCTGTTTCTTAAGCCATCGCTACCTTACAAGGAGGTAAGATGAAATGTTCTCTATCATCTATAGACTACGCTTGCCAGAGTAACATACCAACAACACATCAAAGAGAAGAAAGCGACAGTGGGAGATAAGAAAAATGTGTCTTTATTCATGAGTTCAATTGAGTACAAGATACATCATATAAAAGAATAAAAAAAATGAATAAAGGCATGTTAATCAAAGACTATAAATGTTCAATCGATACAAAAACAACTACTGAGAAGGAAGGCGTTTTCAACAAATCAGCCAGCTGCTCGCGCACTCCTCTTAACTCCTTCTCATGATCAGCCGCCGCGGCCAGCTCCGCTTTGATTCGAGCTCGTTGTTGCAAGTAGGATGAAAGTTTCTCATCGATTTCCCGCAGAGCAGCTTCGTGACTCTGCAAAATTCGCTCTAGGAAGTCAAGCTTCTGCCTCAGTGCTAGCCCATCCGAAATGCATCGCTGCAGATTGTCAAAGACGGCTCTCAGTTGTGCAGCGTTCACTTCAACCTGGGCGCGCAGTCGGATAGATTCACCTGAAGCTTTCTCATGTTCCTTCCGCCTCAAGGTCGCCTCTTGTTCAAACTGGCGAAGAAAAGGAACACTCTGCTCGACCCATGCAGCCCGTTGAGAGTTTAGAACTAATACTCTGGGAGCCGGACACTCAAGCTCAATTTCATGCAGGCAGGCCTCGATCTTCCTGCAATAATTAACCCAAGACTCAATACCGCCTTCGCCATGAAAATGTATGAGCATTGCCTGCATGGGATTAACCTCCGCGGCAAAATCTGCAGCAGATGCAAGGGCCTCAGCATCAAGATCCTCGACAAATTCGCTCAACATTCGCAGGCTCATCGCAGCGCCCCTAGAAGATGAGTGCCTAGCAAAGGGCCCTGCCGGCATTAGGAGATGAGACTCAAAGGGAGCCCTATGGTTAAATGTCAACTCGAAAGATAAAAAAAAGAATGCACGAGAGATGGAGTCTACTATACCGGCTGCGGCAGGCGACAAAGTTGGGAGTACCGGAGGCGCGGCTATTCTCTCGTCTCCTCCTCCAATCTGTAACGCTCTAATCAATTCAAAGAAGAATCAGCAACATGTCTATTCATAAAAGAAAGAAGGGGACACTAGCTGAAGGATATACTCACCGACACCATCAGGTGAAGCAATCTCCGACTGGAAGGAGAAATGCGGGTTCAGCACCTGATATAGGTGGTCAAAAAGGACTCTTGCAAGGTGGTAACAACACAATGTCAGTACAAAAAGTATATTACCCCTAATGAAACCGATAAGTCGCAAACATATACCTTCCAGCACTCCAGAAAACACGGGAGAAGGCGACGGAACAACAGCCGTCACGGCGGCGACCAGAGGCGCTTCAGATGGCGCAATCTTCGCATTTACTGCACCTACACTCAAAACAAACAAAATGTCATCAGATGAGGATGAACGTGATCGAAAGATAAAAAGAAAACAGTGGCCCTAGATCTACCTACTAGTTCGCCAACCGAAACCGCGGCGAGATCATCACTAGGCACAGCGGCTCCTTCGCTCTCCACCATCGGAATAGTTTCTGCGCCCGTAGCCTCGTCCCCCAATTCGACAAGGGCCGTCGTGACACTCGCGATGCCCGCTGATAGCAAAGAACCACAAGGAGAAAAAGCAGCGGTTGGGGCAGTCCCAGATTCCCGAGAAAGAGTAGCTGCTTCGGTCTCGGTGGTTGCCGTCATCTCACCTGCCACCTCATCGCCAAGACTTGGCCCTGCAGGATATAATATATAATAATTTGAAGATCAAATTCTAATAAAAAGACCCAGTATTATGTTACTTTGGGCGGCTTTTCGGTTTCTTCCCGAACCGCGTGCACAACCTGGATATGAGCGGTAGACAGGACAACTGGAGCATCCTCTAAAGAAATGGCGACAGAGGGAGTGGTACCTGAGCCTGCACCCACAGCCAAGATGGTATCACGTTCCCTCGCCGCACGCTTCTTATGCTTCCTTTCGGTCTGAGCGGTGAGAAGCGATCTCCGCAAGACCTCCATCGTAGGGACGTCATCGTCCGAACCAAGTTCTGCCTCTGGAGCCGCTACGACATCCGTCATCGGCTGTTTAAGTGAAGCCTCTTGCGATACTAATGGAGGAGCTGGGGCCACGATAGCCGGCTCTGGAAGCGTCGCCGCATCACCGCTCGGGATCGACACCGCAGTTGGGATAACCCGCGTTAAAGTAGTTCCTGCAACAAAATGAAAGAGGGGGTCAGACTACAAATAAAGAAAAAAAGAATGAATGCATAATAAGCCGAATTATACCAAGGCCTAAAGAAGTACGGAGCCTCTCTTCCTCTTCAAATGTTTTGAGGGAAGCAGCGAGAGACTCTTCGGCAGAGATATCTGTTGAAGAAGAAAGCGTCAGTCAAAGCAAAATAAAAAAGATAACAGCGGAAAGATGCGACTGAAGTCTACCTGACTGTGCGATAGTGATCAGGGCTACTTCATCGCGAGCCAGTCGCTCGGAAGCCACAAGGGCAGCTTGAAGGTCGGTATCATCTGCAGGCGCGATGATTAGAACCTCATTAGTCCCGTACTCATTTAAGACTTTGCAGAAAGGAGCATGAGGCTCCTGGCCGAATGCAACGTCCGCAGAAAATATCGAATTCTTTTTCTTTTGTGAGCGGACGCCGGCAGCCGGCAACAGGAGCTTGCGCTTGGCGGGCAACTTTGGGTGATGTGTCCCGATCTCCGTACCCACGCCAGAATCGGGAGACGCTGCAGCCACCTCTTCTACAGGCGCACGAGGTAGAGGCTTATCATGAAAAGCAAGTGGGACAACAGCCACAGCAGCTTCTCTGTAGCACCAATAGTGGTCCGTTGCTTTAAAGGAACAACTGGATTGCCGATAGGGACCCCACCTTTGCGATCGAGCAAAAGCCGTCTTTCTTCCTTAATAACAGCGCCTATCGAATGCTGGTACCACGCCACATATACGTTCAAGACCCTTGGAACGCAGCTCGGCTCACTAATAAAAAAGCTGGACCCGGTGTTAAGCCGCATAAAATGGTGCAGTGCGCTACGAATACCCTCCTCTGTAGCAGCCGGCTCAGCCAGGAAAACCTCTAGAGGAACACCCTGATCGTAGCTCGATTGTTGAGCGAACCAATGCAGGTTATACCTCATAAACAGCGTCGAATCATTCTTCCTGAACACCAAAAAGCCTGCCCTGATTGAGTACAGGTGCAGAATCTCCCGGGCCTTCAATGTAGAATCCCAGTCTGTGAAGGTGTCCCACAGCGGCTGCACCGTCTTAGAGGACTCTTTGCCGATAGTTAAAACCTTATCGACAAAGGTCATGCCATCTTCGACTGTACGCGGACGAAGGACCACACCCCTAGCCTCCCGCTGTGTCGGATTTAAAACGGAAGCGTCAACTAGCCCATAATCCGAGGGAAGTTATAACTATAGTAGAAACGAGGCCGTTTGTGGGCTCCAAAAGCGCCAAGCACGTGCAGCTCGATCAATGACATAAAATAGTGCAGCGAGAAAGTGACGGGCTGTACGCCTGGCTGAGCGGTGTCCGCTGCTAAGCTGAGACCATGATATAGGTGTGCCAACCTTGCGATCCATACGGCCACTCGAGTTCCCGCAACCATACGATGGGCTTGGTAAAAGACTGATGGCCTCATATAATGAGGGTGCATCGGAAGCACGAACCAGTTTGGCCATAGGCCAATAAATCCCAGGAAGAACGTCTCTTCATCGACATCCGATGCAGCAAGCTCTGTGAAAGGAATGACAGGGGAATCCGGAATAAAGAAGTTTTTTAAATCTGCCTCCACCGTCGGTTGGTTATCCAAACTGAAACCAAAAGGATCGTCAAGCTTGGCGAGCAGCGCAGCTTGCTTCGATAAGACTTCCGGACGAAGAAAGTGTTAGTGTATATGCCCTAGAGGCCATTACTGTATCATACTAGTTTGTATATTACTTGATGGAAGCTTGGTATATTCACAGTTGTATAGACAATCTTGCTCAAAATAGTAGTATGCTACTTGGTTTGTTTCTACTTTAATGTGTACATGTGTTTCTTATAGCATATCGCCTTTACACATTAGTGGAGCCCTTAAGATCTTTGCTTGATTACCAGCGTTGTGATGGCAGTTACACTCGTGGGGGCTGGGTAATCCACAAGCACATCCTTTTGCAGGTCCCTGGTCGTAAGACTATCGAGATAGGGCATCGATACTCCGGAGTAGACTAGCGTATGCGCTTCTCATCCCAGCTTGGGAGACGGTCTGTCCCACAGCCGTCAGTACGTCGTACTTGAGATAGTATGCGGGTGCCCGTTAGGTTACGGTACACTGGACATGACTCGTTGGGAACTGTTGGTTGGTATTATACCTATCGTCAGTTATCATTTCCCAGGTGACATGAGTACAGCTTAGTCCGTTGACTTGACACTGTCACTTCGCCTCGAGTGTGTTCCCACTGTTCTTAGATTGCTACCCTACCACGGCTCAAAAGAGTCGTGCAAACAGATAGCAGTTGGGTGCAGTCCCGAAGCACTTGGAGGCAGTGACGGTTAGACAGGATTCGTCTCTCCCGGTATTGGGGGTTGATATCGCGCTATGTCTAAGAGAGCCATTACACAAAGTCCCTGGCCAGGGCAAGCGAGATATACTGGTAGGTTTCCAGTGTTATCTCAGGGTGTTCTGGGCTACACTACGACATGACTTGTACTGCTATTAGGGGACTGACGTTTACCGCCCCCTAGGCCCGCCATGCGATATTCTTAGATGAACAGACCGGACTGTACGGAGACTGTCATATTCAGGCTCAGTAGGAGTTCAGATGGGTTTACCTCGTCAGTCTTCTTATCGGCATCTACCTGGGGACCGTTACGTACAGCTAGTGCCGCTTGCGGTCTGTGGTTAAACCCACTGCCAGCGTAGTGTCGAGTCTTTAGAGTTCCACACAGAGGGTTATTCACCTTTAGGCAAAACAGAGTAGAGGTCGCATGGTTTTGCGACGGGGTTCGTTCACATCTGCGCACTTGTGCACGTTTGGTGTCCGGACAGCTTATACTAGCGGACTTTGGTTTAATCCAGATTCTAGTATATGTTTTGGGATTGGTTTTATCTCATTGTATTCTTGTTCCTCGGAACACGGATACGGGTGTGTATGCACAGTTAACTGAGGCAGAGGCAGAGGCAGAGGACTTTCATTAGGGTTGATGACCGTTGTCTTTTTCTTAACCCTAATGTTTATATGTGAAATATGATTATTAATATTAATTAATTATAATTGTGTTATGGTTAGGGTTGTTGACCATTTGACTATGGTTGACTTGTTGACCTATGTTGACATATTGACCATCATCATTTCATATGAAAGATGCTCTTTGGTTCTTGCAAAATTCATTAATGTGAAATGTTAATGGTCATTTCAAGTTAACCATCACTATTATCTTTAATTAATTATTTAATTATCATAATTCACATATATGTGAGAAGGTTGATATTATCTTCTCATTCTCTCATTCTCATTCTCTCTCATGCTCTTCCTCTCTCTCAAAGCTCTCCCTCTCATGAGTTGAGAACCATTAAGCTTTTGAGATAAAACACCAAAATCATTCTCTACTCTTTCTAAGGTTCTAGGTTTAGCACACCAAGCACCTTAGTTACTTCTAGTTTGAGGTAGGAGCCAAAGGTAGAGGCCCTCGGGTGGATCTTTCTTCGGCAAGAGAAGGCGACGAGGATGACCCGTTCATCCCACTCCAAGGAGCAAGAAGAGAAGGACTTCAAGACTTAGGTATAACCCTTTAACCGAGTAGCTAACTCTCTTAGCTTGGCTGTTAGTTTATGTTTAGCAAAGATGCTCCTTTTGATAGTCCATGTTGCCTAGAGTTGTAAAAATCGAATTTTTATACCGTTTCCGCCTCCCCGTAAGCGCCGGGGTGGGCAACGTGGACTTACAGTGGTATCAGAGCCTAGCTAAACACAAACTAGCAAGTTAGCAAAGTATCTATAACTTCGATCGGAAAAAAATCGCAAAACAAGTTTCAAAAACCTAACTTTCTGCCGATTTTTAAACCTGCTTTAAAAATAATAAATCATACACTAAAAATCGGCTCAGGGTTTTTACAGAACACCCAAGAAAAACGATCCAGCGAGTCGACCAACTCACCGCGGAACCGCGGCCGAGTTGACTCGGCCGTGGGTCGTTTCTCCTGCAGTGTTCTTATATTGATGTTTTGGGATTTTTAGGATGGTTTGTTTCTGCCCAGATTTTCCAGAACTAATTTGTTTTTGGGGTGGTTACAAATCCGTATTTTGATCGAACTTCTCTAGACTTTGGCTAATAGGTTATATCTGTGATGTGATATATGTATTGAACGTCTGCTAATCGCTATACGTCGATTAGTGGGGGTTATACATATCTGTGATCTGTAATGTTGATGGTTTGTGTATATGAATTCGTTGGATTGTCGCGGATGAATAGCCGGGGGGTTGTGAGATGAGAGTTTTCTTTATCTTTCAATTCATGTAATATGTAATTGATGTAATATTATTTATATGGCCGCACAACCGGGATGGGGTTGTAGCCGTCATTGTATAATTTCTTTTACTGTTTTTGCTCCTAGGATAGACCCAAGGTGGGGTGCACAAACTACCGGGTACCTCGAAGTGCCGAGTGGCCTACTCACATTGTTGAGGGAGGTTGCTTCACTTCGGGTACTTGGCGGGTAGTTTGCCGCACCCATAGGGGTCTAGGGTGGGGTTTGGCTATTCATCGCGACCGTGTAATCCGCTCTTCGTTACAGGATCGTACGGAATGCGGATTCATAGTATATCCAATGTGTTCATCTGTGATCTGGAATGGCTATCATTGCATGTGACGAATGTATATATCTATATATGATATCTATTTAGGCGTTGCTTATGTTTTGCATCCGCGCTAGTCCAGCCCCCGCTCTCTCGTTAGTTAAGTAACCTAACGGGTGATGACGGGACCCCGTGGCGAATGCGGATGGCATAAGCGTACGTTATATTTTCGTTGTTTTCTGCAATGGTAGGATTAATTGATGGGACACATTAAAATTAATGCAAGAAAATAAACCAAGTAAAAGTCGTTGGAACACTTTCAAAACTACTCGGTTCTTTTCAAAAACCAACTTTTAAATGCGGAGCTTGAACCACTCCTTTTAAAAGCTATCTAGTTCCATCGATTATATCAAGTTCACTACGTTCACGGTTTCGCCAAAACCATTCGTAGCCCACCATCATTTCAGTTAAATATTCGGTAGTATTCAAGCTATGTATTTTGACCTCACGCCAAGGCATAGTGATTGGTAGCTGCCGGATATTTATCTGTTGCATAGATAGAATGCGTTGGTTTGAGACAGTCGTACTGCCATTTTGGCCTACGTCAAGGGTAGGTACGGGTGGGTTCAAATTAACCTGGATAATGATGGGTAGAACTTGACATGTGACTTATGACATTTTGACCTCACGCCAAGGTCATAAGAGCATGGGGCAAAAATCCGCATCGGGGGTTTCAAAAGAAACTGAAACTTTCTAGTGCTGCATACCATTTGGAGTGTGATGATTCTGGTAGGATTCCTTCAGTTTTGTCACACGATGATATTTGGATCCCGGTCCTACTGTGAGTATATGCTACTCCTCCGAAACTTTCTCACTTAACGATCAATGCTATAAACCAAGTAGGTGTCTAGAAAGGTGTTAGCGGGGCTACGCCCACAGGGAAAAGAGGTTATTTAATTAAGGAACTTCACGAAAGCGTTGGAAAACCTCCCTCGAAGTACCTACACTGGCTTGGATGAACGGTTAAGCAAGAATTGTACGGTGAGATTGATCCCGACTAATTCTTCCTTTATGGTTTGAGGAGGGATTCGAGAGACAGTGGGAGCCATCCTGTTTAGACAAATTAAAAACCACTCTAAACTTGCAAGAGCATCATGCTAAAGTGTTTCTTCTCTCTCTCTCCTAATTGCAGCGACCAAACATCATGACTGGACTTAAGTTACTAGTAGATAAAAACATACTGACAGGGCCAAACTACAAAGATTGGCTCAGGAATGTCAAAATGGCAATCACTTATGACAAGTTGGGGTATCTCCTTACCACCAAAGCTCCCCCTGTCCCAGGTCTCAAAACCAGCGTCGCGGATAGGGAAATCCGTAAGACCTAGGAAATCGACTGCGCGAAGGACAAGTACCTCGTGCTTGCCTCTATGGACAATGAACATCAGAGGAGGCACGGGAATATGGACCTCGAATCCATATTTCTCCATACAAAAGAACTGTATGGAGAGCAATCCCGTATCGCCAGATACGAAGTCTCGAAAAATCTATTTTCGGCGAGATTGGCCGTCGTATCATCGGTAGCGAAACACGTGCTTAAGATGATTGGCTACATAGAAGAGCTCGTGGACCTTGGGACCACGTTGGAGAACGAGCTCTATACGGACTTGATTCTCCAGTCCCTTCCTTCCACTTACGCCCAGTTTATCCTGAACTTCAACTTGCAAGAAAAGGAAGTTGAACTTTCAGAACTCCTCAACATGCTGAGGAGTGCAGAGGGCACCCTACAGAAAGGTAGAAAAACATCCACTTTGTTTGTAGGAGGATCTTCCTCTTCTAGGTCCAAGGCGAAAGCCAAGGGAAAGAAGAAGAAAACCTCCACCAAACCAAGGGGCGGTGTTAGTAAAGAGGATACGAAGGGAAAGGCGAAGGCAACAAAGGTAGCGGAAAAGCTTGTGGGGAAGGAAGAATGCTTTTACTGTCACAAGAGTGGACACTGGAAGAAAGATTGCAGGGCTTGGAAGGCCAGAAACCAGGATCTGAAGCAAGTTGCGGCTTCAGCTTCAGGTGTGTATGTTATTGAAAACTGTCTATCAATAAACTCTACTTCCTGGGTATTGGATACCGGGTCAGGATCTCATATCTGTAATTCTTTGCAGGCATTGAGAAAGCGTAGGGTTTTGAAGGCAGGTGATATGACCCTCAGAGTTGCAAACGGAGCTAGCATGGATGCTGAGGCCGTGAGGGACTATCACCTGGGAATATCAGATGGACATGTTTTGGTTTTACGTAATTGTTATTTTGTACCCAATGCAACTTGTAATATCATTTCTGTATCTTTAATATCTAAAGAAGGTTATGAATTTGCATTTGTAAGTAATGTTGTAAACATTCACCTTAATCAAGTTCTGATTGGGTCAGGTACATTAAGCAATGGTATATACGTACTAAATCAACCACAGATTTTCAATGTCCAGAATACACACAAAAGAAAGTCTCCGGAAATAAATCAGGTTTTCTTATGGCATTGTAGACTGGGTCACATCAATGAGAGAAGGTTGACGAAGTTACATACAGAAGGATATTTGGATCCGTTCGAATATCAATCATATGCAACCTGTCAATCCTTTTTCAAAGGAAAGATGACAAAGACTCCGTTCACTGGACACGGAGTAAGAGCGAGCGAGCTCTTGGGACTCGTACACAGTGACGTGTGCGGTCCAATGTCTACACATGCGCGAAGCGATTATTCTTACTTCATTACTTTTACGGATGACTTTTCAAGGTACGGATATGTCTTCTTAATGAAACATAAATCCGAAGCCTTTGGAAAATTCCAGGAATATAAGAATGAAGTAGAAAAACAAACAGGCAAAAGTATCAAGACACTAAGATCTGATCGAGGTGGTGAATACTTAAGTGCAGAGTTTCTGGATTACTTAAAAGAGAATGGAATTCTCTCTCAGCTTACTCCTCCATACACCCCGCAACATAACGGTGTATCGGAGAGACGGAACCGAACCCTATTGGATATGGTACGGTCCATGATGAGTAACGCTGAGTTGCCGCGATCATTCTGGGGATATACGCTAGAATCATCTGCATACCTTTTGAACCGAGTTCCAACTAAGACTGTTCCTACCACACCATATGAGATATGGAGTGGGAAGAAACCCTATCTTCAATATCTGAAAATCTGGGGATGTCCAGCTTTTGTCAAAAACCAGCATGCGGACAAACTCGAGGCACGCTCAGTACTGTGCAAGTTTGTGGGATACCCAAAGAACTCCGGGGGTATCTTTTCTATTACGCAGAGGAACAAAAAGTCTTTGTTTCTCGTAATGCTTACTTTCTGGAACATCGGTTCTTAGAAAAGGAAATAAGTGGGAGCGCAATAGAACTGGAAGAAATTCTAGAGCCACGAGCTATTACTGAAAGCTTAGTAGAACCAGTGGGTTCAAAAGAACAGGACATTCCTGCGCCGCTCCGCAGGAGTAGTAGGCAGTCTCGTCCGCCCAAGAGATACTACGGTTTTCTCATAGACGGGGATAGAGAGGATTGCATCATTGATAGTGATGAGCCGACTAGCTTCCAGTAGGCCATTCAGAGCATTGACTCGGTAAAATGGCTGGATGCAATGCGGACCGAAATGGAGTCCATGTACACCAACAAAGTATGGACGTTGGACGTTGCTCCAGATGGGGTAAAACCCGTAGGATGCAAGTGGATCTTCAAAAGGAAGATTGGTGTAGATGGACAGGTTGAGACCTATAAGGCTAGACTTGTTGCAAAGGGTTTTCGTCAAAGACCTGGTTTGGACTATGACGAAACCTTTTCTCCAGTGGCTATGCTGAAATCCATTCGGATCCTTCTTGCCATTGCTGCCTTCCACGATTATGAGATTTGGAAGATGGACGTAAAGGCCGCTTTTCTAAATGGAAATTTAGAGGAGTGTGTCTATATGGACCAGCCATAGGGTTTCATTCAGAGTGGGAGCAGCGGAAAGGTGTGCAAGTTGCTTAAGTCCATCTATGGACTAAAGCAAGCATCGCGGAGTTGGAACATCTGTTTTGATGAGACAGTCAAAAAATTTGGCTTTATCAAAAATCCAGATGAACCATGCATCTATAGTAGATTTGTAGCAAGAACTGTAGTATTCCTCATTTTATACGTGGATGACATTCTCTTTATAGGAAATGACATTCCTATGCTACAATCTGTCAAAGGGTTCTTGTCACACAGGTTCTCCATGAAAGACCTGGGTGATGCCTCTTACATTCTGGGGATCCGGATCTATCGTGACAGATCCAAGAGAATATTAGGACTTTTACAGTCCAGGTACATCGACACCATACTAAAAAGATTCACTATAGAAGATTCCAAGCGCGATAATCTACCGGCTTGTCACGGGATCACCCTCTCCAAAGAGATGTCTCCCAAGACTGATTTGGAAAGGGATCACATGTCTATTATACCGTACGCTTCTGCGGTAGGCTCTATAATGTATGCGATGTTGTGTACCAAACCGGATGTAGCTTATTCACTGAGTGTGGTAAGCCGGTATCAGTCAAACCCCGGGGAGAAACACTGGATAGCGGTAAAGAACATTCTCAAGTACCTGATAAGGACTAAGGAGATGTTCTTGGTGTATGGCGGAAAAGACCTCCAGATCGAGGCCTTTGCTGACTCCAGCTTCCAGAGTGACAAGGATGATTCCAAGTCCATATCGGGTTATGTCTTTACCCTCAATGGAGGGGCGGTGTGTTGGAAGAGTTCCAAACAGGAAACCGTTGCCGACTCGACGATGGAAGCGGAATATATCGCTGCTGCAGATGCCGCAAAAGAAGCCGTCTGGATAAGGAAGTTCCTGACAGAACTTCAGGTGGTTCCATCCATTGTTGATCCAGTACCTCTGTATTGCGACAACAATAGGGCTATAGCTTTAGCGAAGGAACCCAGGTCCCATCAGAAGTCCAGACACATCTTGAGGCGGTATCACCTGATCAGGGAGATCGTGGGTCGCCAGGAGATCGAGGTTCGGAGAGTTGCTACGGAAGATATCACTGTTGATCCATTCACGAAGGCCTTACCCCAGACTCAGTTCGAGCTGCTGATCGAGATGATAGGTCTTCGATACGCCAGTACATGGCCTTAGTGCAAGTGGGAGATTGTTAGTGTATATGCCCTAGAGGCCATTACTGTATCATACTAGTTTGTATATTACTTGATGGAAGCTTGGGATATTCACAGTTGTATAGACAATCTTGCTCAAAATAGTAGTATGCTACTTGGTTTGTTTCTACTTTAATGTGTGCATGTGTTTCTTATAGCATATCGCCTTTACACATTAGTGGAGCCCTTAGGATCTTTGCTTGATTACCAGCGTTGTGATGGCAGTCACACTCGTGGGGGCTGGGTAATCCACAAGCACATCCTTTTGCAGGTCCCTGGTCGTAGGACTATCGAGACAGGGCATCGATACTTCGGAGTAGACTAGCGTATGCGCTTCTCATCCCATCTTGGGAGACGGTCTGTCCCACAGCCGTCAGTACGTCGTACTTGAGATAGTATGCGGGTGCTCGTTAGGTTACGAGTACACTGGACAGGACTCGTTGTGAACTATTGGTTGGTATTATACCTATCATCAGTTATCAGTTCCTAGGTGACATGAGTACAGCTTAGTCCGTTGACTTGACACTGTCACTTCACCTCGAGTGTGTTCCCACTGTTCTTAGATTGCTACCCTACTACGGCTCAAAGGAGTCGTGCAAACAGGTAGCAGTTGGGTGCAGTCCCGAAGCGCTTGGAGGCAGTGACGGTTAGACATGATTCTTCTCTCCCGGTATTAGTGGTTGATAACGTGCTGTGTCTAGGAGAGCCATTACACAAAGTCCCTGGCCAGGGCAAGCGAGATATACTGGTAGGTTTCCAGTGTTATCTCAGGATGTTCTGGGCTACACTCCGACACGAATTGTACCGCTATTAGGGGACTGACGTTTACCGCCCCCCTAGGCCCGCCATGCGATATTCTTAGACGAACAGACCGGACTGTACGGAGACTGTCACATTCAGGCTCAGTAGGAGTTCAGATGGGTTTACCTCGTCAGTCTTCTTATCGGCATCTACCTGGGGACCGTTACGTACAGCTAGTGCCGCTTGCGGTCTGTGGTTAAACCCACTGCCAGGGTAGTGTCAAGTCTTTAGAGTCCCACATAGAGGGTTATTCGTCTTTAGGCAAAACAGAGTAGAGGTCGCATGGTTTTGCGACGGGGTTCGTTCACATCCGCGCACTTGTGCACGTTTGGTGTCCGGACAGCCTATACTAGCGGGCTTTGGTTTAAGCCAGATTCTAGTATATGTTTTGGGATCGGTTTTATCTCATTGTATTCGTGTTCCTCGGAACACGGATACGGGTGTGTATGCACAGTTGACTGAGGCAGAGGCAGAGGACTTTCATTAGGGTTGATGACCGTTGTCTTTTTCTTAACCCTAATGTTTATATGTGAAATATGATTATTAATATTAATTAATTATAATTGTGTTATGGTTAGGGTCGTTGACCATTTGACTATGGTTGATTTGTTGACCTATGTTGACTTATTGACCATCATCATTTCATATGAAAGATGCTCTTTGATTCTAGCAAAATTCATTAATGTGAAATGTTAATGGTCATTTCAAGTTAACCATCACTATTATCTTTAATTAATTATTTAATTATCATAATTCACATATATGTGAGAAGGTTGATATTATCTTCTCATTCTCTCATTCTCATTCTCTCTCATCCTCTTCCTCTCTCTCAAAGCTCTCCCTCTTATGAGTTGAGAACCATTAAGCTTTTGAGATAAAACACCAAAATCATTCTCTACACTTTCTAAGGTTCTAAGTTTAGCATACCAAGCACCTTAGTTACATCTAGTTTGAGGTAGGAGCCAAAGATAGAGGCCCTCGGGTGGATCTTTCTTCGTCAAGAGAAGGCGACGAGGACGACCCGTTCGTCCCACTCCAAGGAGCAAGAAGAGAAGGACTTCAAGACTTAGGTATAACCCTTTAACCGAGTAGCTAACTCTCTTAGCTTGGCTATTAGTTTATGTTTAGCAAAGATCCTCCTTTTGATAGTCCATGTTGCCTAGAGTTGTAAAAATCGAATTTTTATACCGTTTCCGCCTCCCCGTAAGCGCCGGGGTGGGCAACGTGGACTTACAGAAAGCGAGCGATGAAGTCTAGTAGCTGACTCCGTGCCCTCCGGACTCTAGAAATAGACTTTCTTAGATATTCAACACCTTGATCAAGCTCGGGAATCGGTGTTGAATGGCGTTCTCCGGGGTAAGGCCCATTACCACTGATTTGGTGGCAAAGATGTATTCGTCCGGAGGAAGTAGCTCCTCGTAGTGTTCTCCCCTGACGGGTAAGCCAAAGATCTCTGAGAACTCCTCCAAAGAAATTAAAACTTCCCGATCTGACAGAAGGAAGGTGTGGGTCGGAATATTCCATTGCTCCAGAAAGGCTTTGATCCACTATACAAGGGGCGTGGAATACTGGAAGAGAGAAGCATAATTAGCAGGGTATGGCCCAAGCTTCAGCAGCTGCGATTTCTTGGCCAATAAGATGTACCGAGCCCACTGCAAATATCCGGCTGAGTAGCGGGGAGTCAAACCTATCATGTACGGCTGCCCCCACGGGTGCGACTCACCTTGACATATACACCGCCCCAAGATATCCAAAGCCATCGGTGGCTGTACGGGTATCGCGGCCATGGAAGGCTGAAGGCAACCCTCCAAAGTCCAATTGACCTCCTCTACAGCGCAGTTCACTGGGGGTGGGTCAGTATAGTGAATGGCGGAGATCACCTCTGAAGGTGCTGCACAGGAAAAGCTGCGTCGGCCCCTGATAATTTGATTGTACCACATTCCCTATATATAAATGTTCTTTTGCTCCGGGTCGTGATCTTTGATCAACGCGAAGACTTTCCTGTCCACAGGTGCTTCAGGGAATCCGCTTTCCAAACGAACGAACGTGAAAGAAGTGTCGAAAGATATAGTACCTGCGCGAAAAAGAACAGGAGTTATCCGTCAATGCTACAGTTTAAAGTTTTGGGTACGGGTATTTTAAATTTGTACCGCACTGCAATGCAGTGGAAGGGGACCAAAGGGGACCCACAAAATCTAGAAGACGGCTCATCATTGATGAAACAGTCTCATCATTGATGAGACGGTCATTCATTAAATAGAAAATCCTAAAAGGATTCTCATTTAATGAGGGGCCCCCTCGGGCCAAGAAGTTAATCTCCTTTGAGAGCAGTGCTCTACAACAGAGTAACATCTGTCAACTCTAATGATGAAGGGAATAAAAAATTCCCCAAAAAATTTCTGAAGAGCTATGCACTGTGAAGATGATGGAGTAACCCATCAGAAACCCTAAAAGCAAAACTTTTAATGAATTAAAAATTCCGAGATCTTCAAGATCTATGAGCAAACTCTAAGAGTTTTTCATGAAAGATTAACAAATCTATATGATTTGAAAAGAACAAAGCTCTGTTAATAGGTTAAGAAACCATAAGAAAGATCTTTTTAGATCTATGATTCAAGAAGAGCAAAGCTCTGTTGAGAAAACCCTAAAAATTTCTTTAGATCTATAATCTGAAAAGAGCAAAGCTCTGTTAATGGGTGAAACCCTAGATTATAAAGTAATCCCTTCAAAGATTTAATCTTTACCTAAAAATTTCGACAGGGTTCTGTCTCTAAGAGAATTATGCTCTGAAAAGAGAATAAAATTCTCATAAAAACAAGAAATCAAGAAGATGAACAGAGGCCAAATGCCCTATTTATAGGCAGGGGAAGCCGGTTCAACTTCCAAGATTAATCCAACGGAGGAAAAACTGCCACCGCTGCACTCACGTGTGAGCCATGTGAGCGCAACGGTGGGAGGGCATTTGTTTCCACCCAATCAGAGCAAAGCTCTGTTCAAATTTTGAAATTTGAAATGAAGCAGCGCTTCATAAAAGCGCTGGCGCTAAGAGCGCCAGCGCTAAGAGTCAAAGACTCTGATGCAGCGCTCACGTGCAAAGCATGAGAGCGCTGGCGCTAAATGCGCCAGCGCCAAGAATCAAAGACTCTGATGCAGCGCTCACGTGCAAAGCACGAGAGCGTAAGCGCTAAGTGAGCCAGCACTATGAGTCAAAGACTCTGAAGCAGCGCTCACGTGCAAGGCACGAGAACTCCAAGCGCTAGAACTAAATGTTCTCCACCGTTGGATCAAAGATCCAATAAAAATGATTAAAAAATCATCAAATTACCAGAATAAAATTCTGTTGAGAAAAAACTCCCCAAATCTTTCCAAATAAGAAAGATTGTGCTCTGTAAACCAGAGCACCGTTGGATCAAAGATCCAATGGTGATTAAAAAATCACCAAGATACAGGACAATCTCTGTATGGGAAAATATTTTCCCAATCTTGTTAAGTAACAAGAAAGATATTTTCTGTAAAACAGAAGCCCTTGTATCAAAGATCCAACGGTGAGAAACATCCCCAAATCAATCAGAGGAAAGATTTCCTTAACTGATTCAACAAATCAGCCTCCACTATATAAAGGCCCCAAGACTTAAAGTCGAAGAGAGGAGGAACCCCCCCCATAAACTTCAAATTCTCATAAAAGAAAAAGAGAAGAGCAAGCACTGAAAATAAGAATTTCTTCAAGGTAAATAAAACAGAGAGATCAAAGCATCTCATCAAAAAAAAAGAACTTAGTTCTTTTCCTAGATCATAGATCTATAAAGACAGAAGTCTTTCATAAGAGTAGAAGAGATTTGAGCATCTCATCATAAAAAAGGGGAGGGAGAAGAACGTAGTTCTCTTTAGATCACAAATCTATAAGACAAAGACAAAGTCTTCCACAAAAACAGAAGAGATCATAGCATCTCCTATTAAACTAAGAACTTAGTTCTTGGATCCACGAGACAAAGTCTCTTAATTCGCTGAGCACAGAATTGATCAAGAGTGCTTTGCACTCATTGGCAAGCACCCAGCGCCAAGCGCGCCTGATCAGTCGAAAATACTGCATCTTTTAACCGGCAATTTCCCTATCATTTGCTTTCATTTAGAAGTGTTCAGTATTCATATTTCACATATTAGCAAATCAGTCGTTAAATATCAGATTGCATGTGTTAGACCCTAAAACCGGCACTATAAAGGAAATTGACCGCATTTCATGGCATCGCATCATCCCTATATTGCGCAACACTTGTCTCGAGAATTGTGCAGGAAAATCCAGAAGAAAAGCCAAAATTGTCATTTTTGCTGATCAAACATTACGCCAACTCAAAGACCTGAGCACTGGTAGCAATACAGAAGGCCAAATGAAATTAAACACATCAAAACAAGGCCCAAATATTATAGAGGGAATTACCAGAGCACTTGAAGCTCCCTCCTAACTAATCACATCTAGAAGCTTCTCCTCTAACTAACTTTTGGAGGGAAATTCAAATCCCCTCAACAAACTTTTGGAGGGAAACTTAAAATTCAAATCCTAGATCTAGGATTTAGATGTCTATAAATAGGGACCTAGATCTAAGGGTTGAAGTTAATCTTCCATATTCCTAAATCTCTAATCTCCCCCATTTTCTAACACAAGTCGAGTGACACGACTTGTGCCAAACCCTAACCCTAATCCAAAGCCAAATTCAAGATCCCGAGTACCATTCAAGCGAGAAGCCTTCAATCTTTTAGGAGCGGAGCCGATCTTCAATCGAGCAAGTGATCCGAGCCGATCCGCAACTCAAGGAGACGAGCGAAGCCAAATCGACGATCGAGTTCTTCCTCTTGTAGTTCTTGAGCGATTGTAACGGAATTGTTGATATAAATAAAAGATGAAATTCTTTAATCTTGCTTTCTTTAATTTCTTGCATCATGATTCGATCTCAATTTGTGATTGTAGTTCTTGTTGTGATGTTCGAGTAAACTCCGCTCGTAAAGGAGTCGAGACGATCAATAGAATGATGATGTAACAAATCTTAAAATGATTCTTAAGTCCTACGAGTTTTGTAAACCCTAGCAAATTGAAGAATCGACGACCCAGTTTCGTTGCGATACTTTCTTGATTGTGATCGCTCGAAATTAGGGATCCACGATCGATTCTTAAATTTACTAGAGGCTAGAATGTGAATGATATCGACGAAGGAACAAGGGATAGAAGATGAAACCCTAGTTTCACAAGAAATCCCTAATTCTCATCGATCATCATCGATCTAGTATCAATTCATCGATGGATAAGAATACGTAATCGCTAGATTTCATCACATCTATAGATCCGATCGATTCCTACGAGCCTCATTTCGATTCTTGATATTTGGTTTGGCAAATCAACAAATTCTCAATTCTTGATTCTATCGTTTTCTTGTTATTAGATCTAGATTTTCTAATTCTTGAACATCAATTACAAATCATGAATTGTTTGTTTTCTTTTCTTTAAAGTTTCAATTCATCTAATTCGAAACACGAACGATTACACTTTCCCTGTGGACGATCCGCACTTACTAACGCGCTACAATTCGACACCGTTATTGATTGCGGTCAAATATTTTTGGTTGTGATTTCTATACAATTTTCATAATACACACACCGGAAATCGTTTCAATCAAATGGTGCCGTTGCCGGGGATCATTTGATATACACAAACAATCGGAAAATATCATAACAATCAAATGGCGCCGTTGCCGGGGATAGTGCGCTAATTGTTCATATTTTGAAATTTGAGTTGAAAAATTTATTCCATTACAATTTTTAGATCTAAACTCGCACAAATCCTAATACGTGTGTTGTGATTTGATTGCGAGGAAATCTGGAATCATTGGAGCTTGGATAAAATTTTTGTGAATATTCCAGAGAGCTAAAGGGAGCAACAGAAGCATTTTCCTAAAGTTCTGTGCAGTGATCTCTTTCCCCCACCGCGATTCCGCGGCAAAGACCTACCAACTGCGGCGGTTTCGCGGCTCCCTTGCTGCTTCACTGTACCAAAATTTCAGGTATACTTCTATACTTTCTTATCTTCTCCAAAATCTGCTCCAATTAACATTTTGTGCAGGTTTCTTTGCAAATAAATCGCAGCGCCGCGCAAAAAGCAAAATTAAATTGTGCTTGTTTTGATTTTTCGGTTGTTGCATAATTAATACGGACATTAAGGGGTAAAGACCAAATCCAGATTAGGTGGGGAGTTCATTACCCTTCCTAAGCCCCGAAAATCACAAACTTGCATCCGCAATTACCCTCATTAACTAAAAAATATCTAGAGATGACTCTAAGGACCGTCGCACTCACTTAGGACAAGAGAAGGCCGTGGGTAATTCATTGTTTATCTACGTTTCTTTTGTGGTGTCTAAGGCAAGTGTGTCGAAGGCTAGTGGTTACTTAATTAGGCCCACTACTTACGTAGTGGAGAACCTCCCACTAACCTGGCACTTACCTGGCCACAGAAGAGACAAAGAGGCAGTGGAGGATTTATCCTGCGACTTGTCTTTTGGCAGTTAGGAGCGGTCTAGAGTTTGACCTAGGTGACCACTAGATTCTAGGGTTTTGCTTGTTGCATTTTGTGATTTGCATCATTTTTTTCAAAAAAAAATCCGTATCAATTTTCAAAACAAACACCGCATTCATATCATTTCCCCTAATTATAAGTCACGCTGCCACTTGTACTAACCCTTTTTAGTGCAAGATAGGCTGGACACGGGTTTCTAGTGCCCGTCTTGTCCGCGTTTCCCTGATCGACCCAAAAGTCGGTATTTCTACATTTACCTTTCTTTTACCCACCACCACACCCACATCGATGGATCTACCTCTATCGAACTTCTTTTCCACTACTCTGCCGCCGTCCGTTGGTGCGCAGAATCCACCTCGCATCTCTCTCCAAGAGAGGTGCTATCCTACTCAAGGTCCCCTTTCCACATGTCTTTCCATTCCACCAGCCAACGGGGAAAATTTTCAAATAAAACCCCAATACATCAACCTTCTACCAAAATTTCACGGTCTCGAGTCTGAAGACGCATATGCATTTATCACCAAATTTGAAAATGTATGCGCAATGATGGGTACTTCACAGCTTTCTGTGGATGCTTTATGTCTTCGTCTTCTCCCATTCATTTTGTGCGATTTAGCCGAGAAGTGGCTATATAACACTACCGCACATTCCATTTCAAATTGGGACGAATTCGTCAAAGCATTCCTTAAGAAATTCTACCCACATCAAAAGACAGCTCGAGTCCGTAGCGAAATATATCAATTCACCCAGCTTCCAAACGAAACATTTTCACAATGTCTTGAACGCTTCAAGGATCTGTTAGTCCAATGTCCACATCACGGCATCCCGAGATGGGAACTGTGCCGAATCATTTATGAGGGCATTAATCCTAACACAAGACAGACCCTTGAATCCATGTGTCAAGGCAACTTCATGACCAAAGATGATGGGGAAGCCTGGAATTTTCTAGAAGATTTCGCTGAAAAATCTTTACAGTTGGAGGGTGTGAGTCAATCATCTAGGGATGGCAATGATATTTCCATAGGAGTTAGAGCTGACATTTCAGCTATGCAAAAGAAACTCGAGACTATGGAAAACAAATTTTTAGCCGCCCTAAGTCAAATATCACTCTCCAAAACTGTATGTGGATGCTGTTCTGATCCTTCTCATTTGACGGAAGAGTGTCCACTAAATTCTCCGTTTCAATGTCACGAGCATACCAATGCCGCATTTCAAAGACCTAGGAACGATCCATATTCTTCCACATATAATCAGGGTTGGAGGAATCACCCAAACTTTGCTTGGAACCAATCACAATCTAAAAACACGGTTCCAACCCAAAACAATTTCCAAAGGGTCATTTCACCACAACAGCAACCACAACTTCAATTGAGTCAGCACCCCTTCCAATCACAAAACTTCCAAAATCCGGCCAACACTTTTGCACCACATGAAAACTTTTTGCAATTGACCGGTAAGATAATATCTCTGCACTAGCACAAACCTTGGATACTTTCATGAAACAATCCATCCAAGGGACGGCAAGTTTGCAATCTTCCATCGAGAATGTGATGAAGATCATTATCTCTCAAAATGAGAACATCAAATCGATGGAAGAACAAATTGCACAACTAAAAGCCGAAATGCGTGCAAGAGAGAAAGGGAAACTTCCAGCTCAATCTTTACCCAATCCTGGCTATTCACATCATGTGGATGCAATCACGTTGAGATCTGGAAGAGTGCTTGACAATCACGTTGGGGAAGAGATTGATGACACTGATAAATCAATCAATAACACCCCGGCTGAGACCTTTCCTTCCACTTCTACTTCCAATTCTGACCCCAGTTCTTCTACCCCACCACCTTCTTGCGGGCCTATTCTTCGTTTCCCACAAGGCCTGCCACCTCAGCCCATCTCTTCTAGTCTACCACCGATGATCCCCACTTCTATTTTGGGATCGGGGCCACACACACTTCCTTCTCCTATGATGGACCCAGCGCTTATTGCTAAAGCACCTTATCCTAATCGGTTAAGGGCTAACACATCGAGTCCACATATGGAGAAGATTATGGACATGTTTAAGAAAGTTAACATCAACATCCCTCTTCTGGATGCAATCCAACAAGTTCCGTCCTATGCGAAAACTCTTAAGAACTTGTGCACTAGGAAGAGGAAGACTCAAGTGCCCAAGAAGATATTCATGGCAAAGACAGTAGACACAGCTTTCGCCCAACAAGTACCGAGGAAACATAAGGACCCTGGTTGTCCTACTATTTCCATTTCTATTGGGGAAAAACACATCAACCGTGCTCTACTAGACCTTGGCGCTAGTGTTAACTTGTTTCCATACTCTGTTTATGAGCAACTAGGAATCGGAAAGTTGAAACCAGCCCATTGCACTCTTCAGATGGCTGACCGATCAATCACTAAACCTAGGGGTGAACTGGAGGATGTGTTAATAAAAATCGGGGAATTTATATTCCCTGTGGATTTTATTGTAATTGATACACAGCCTGTAGCGAACCCACGGAATCAAATTCCGGTGATTTTAGGTCGCCCCTTTTTGGCCACTTCCAATGCTATCATCAACTGTCGTAATGGTTCTATGACCCTATTCTTCGGGAATAGGTCAATAGAGCTGAACATTTACAAGTTGGGAAGTGTACCCTCCGAACCTACTGCTCAGGTCTGTTCTGTCGACTTAATGGATGTCGACAGCAGCGAATTTGATGACCCTCATAATACTGATCTTGACTCTTTTCATATGTTGTTATTTGACCCAACTATGTATCTTACACATACGGACTCTACCACCGAGATGTCCGGGTCAAAAACTAACACTGATTATGGAATGCTTTTAGAGTCTGAAGATCACCCCGTGCTTTGTGATGACATTATTCTTCGGGGTATTGATGAAACTTTTGAGGAGATCTTCGCTGATGAACTCACATTTCTGAATAACACGGGTGTTGAGATTAATCATCTCCCAATCAATGAAAGTGAACCTCCACCCCTTCTTCTGAACTGTAAAAAGAATGCGAGTAATCCATCACATTCACTGCATCGTCTCTCCAAAATGAGACACACATACATTCTATTCCACCACTTATCCTTTCCCCACTTCTTCTTCCACCAACCAGAGCACTGCATTGATAAAATTTTTGAATGGTTAGTGTTAACTTTCGGTCTTTGCAAAGCTTGGCATCGACCAATGATTTTTGACCCCCTCATGTGATTTTCAAAGATTAGCATTGCATAACTCAAGTTTGGGGAGGGGGTACATTTTTTTCTGGCTCTTGAAAAGAAAATTTTTACAAAATGATGAGCCAAAAATAAGTTTGGGGGAGGATCTTCACTTAAATATTTTGCCCCCACTAATAAATTCCTCCCAAGCTTACAGGTTTTTTGGGATTTAGCTGATGGCAACAGTGAGGACACTATTGAAAACAAGTTTGGGGGAGGTTTGTGCTTATTTTTGCATCATTTGCATATCATTTGCATAAGCACAAAACATTTTTCAAAACCATAAAAATTTAAAAAATTTCAAAAGATAAAAATATTTGTTGTACATAAATAAGATAATAAAAGTTTAGATAGTGAAAAATTACATCCATGAGATTAGAAAAATTTAAGAAAACCAAGAAAATTAGAAGTTTTCTTATACGAACTAGTAATAAGTAGTTATGAGCCGTTGTCCCAAAGGTTAGTAAGATGAAGGACGTCACTAATCTGAGGATAAAAATAAGTCTGAAAAATAGTTTCTATTCTGGAAGCCAAACATTTTGAACGTTGATACCCTGCTATTCGCACTTACACACGTCTTAAAGCCTGGGATAGTAGAGGATACCTTGAAACGCTCTTGTCTTAAAGCCAAAAGTATGAAGGAAATAAAAAAAAATGATGAAGAAAATATAAAGTGGTGAGAAAAATGGACACTGGTTTTGTTATCGCCAAGGCAGCAATAAAAAAATATAGCGTGGGTGCCTCTTCACCTAGTGCCCTAAGGCCAACTGGTCTGGGAGTCACTGCTAAGCCTTAGGTGGTGCAAGACGAGAAAAAAAACACCAAGTAAGCAAGCACAGGAGTAATCGGTCGGTTAGTACCTCAAGAAGTATTAACGGTCGCATGAAAGTGTGTGAGCAAGCTCATCTAAATATTCATTAATTAAAAAGTACTGAGGCTGAGGGGCAAGAGTATGATAGCTTGAATTGAATTCTCCGGGTGTAGGGATGTCTTTACACACACGCAGGGTGATATGATCGATGTTTGGAAGAAAGATAGGAATGAAAAATAAGACGATGTTTTATTGAGGGAGGACGTGATTTCCGACATTTTTTCATGACCATTAAGATAGGGCTCATGACAACCGAAAAGCTAGCTTAGTTGGAAACCCTAATTTTTGAAGCCTTTCTTTTACAATTTTTTTCTTTAAATGTGATATTCATGATCTTCCTTTTATTATTGGATTTTGTGGGTGCAATCCGTTAAAAACCCTCAGGAGACAACACTCCTCCTACTAGAGACACCTAGAGGTTTAAAGGCTTGTTGCACGTGCTCAGTGCAATCGTGTTGCCTACGAAAGTGTGCTAGTTAGTTTTTCTCTTTCTTTATTTTCTCCTTCTTTTTAATAAAAAGTTCGCTCGAGACGATCGAAAATAAGTTTGGGGGAATTTGATCAGTCGAAAATACTGCATCTTTTAACCGACAATTTCCCAATCATTTACATTCATTTAGAAGTGTACGGTATTCATATTTCACATATTAGCAAATCAGTCGTTAAATATCAGATTGCATGTGTTAGACCCTAAAACCGGCACTATAAAGGAAATTGACCGCATTTCATGGCATCGCATCATCCCTATATTGCGCAACACTTGTCTCGAGAATTGTGCAGGAAAATCCAGAAGAAAAGCCAAAATTGTCATTTTTGCTGATCAAACATTACGCCAACTCAAAGACCTGAGCACTGGTAGCAATACAGAAGGCCAAATGAAATTCAACACATCAAAACAAGGCCCAAATATTATAGAGGGAATTACCAGAAAAGATCAAAGCCTAAGGCCCACAAAGAGCCGCGGGACCGCGGCGGGAGCCGGCTTGCGCCGCGGTTCCGCGGCGGTTATGCCACGTCAGCACTTCATATTTGCTTCATTATTCCTCTCTCAAGGCCTAAAGCTCATAAAGACACGCCAAATTCCAGAATTCTCTCGAAGATTCTTCCAGATCAGCAAAGATGATTAATTAAGCTAATCCTAATTAAGCTCCCAACAAACTATTTCTAGAAGCTCCCTCCTAACTAATCACATCTAGAAGCTTCTCCTCTAACTAACTTTTGGATGGAAATTCAAATCCCCTCAACAAACTTTTGGAGGGAAACTTAAAATTCAAATCCTAGATCTAGGGTTTAGATGTCTATAAATAGGAACCTAGATCTAAGGGTTGAGGTTAATCTTCCATATTCCTAAATCTCTTACACCATATTCTTCCACAAGTCTAGTGACAAGACTTGTGCGAAACCCTAACCCTAATTCCACTCCAAATTCAAGATCCCGAGTACCAATCAAACGAGAAGCCCTTCAACCTTTTAGGAGCGGAGCCGATCTCCAACCGAGCAAGTGATCCAAGCCGATCCGCGACTCACGGAGCCGAGCGAAGCCAAATCGACAATCAAGTTCGTCCTCTTGTAGTTCTTGAGCGATTGTAATGAAATTGTTGATATAAATAAAAGGTGAAATTCTTTAATCTCGTTTTCTTTAAATTCTTGCATCATGATTCGATCTCAATTTATGATTGTAGTTCTTGTGATGATGTTTGAGTAAAACTCCGCTCGTTAAGGAGTCGAGACGATCAATAGAATGATGATGTAACAAATCTTAAAACGATTCTTAAGTCCTACGGGTTTTGTAAACCCTAGCAAGTTCAAGAATCGATGACCTAGTTTCGTTGCGATGCTTTCTTGATTGTGATCGCTCGAAATTAGGGATCTACGATCGTTTCTTGAATTTACTAGAGGCTAGAATGTGAATGATATCGTCGAAAGAATAAGGGATAAAAAGCGAAACCCTAGTTTCACTAGAAATCCCTAATTCTCGTCGATCATCATCGATCTAGTATTAATCCATTGAAGGATGAGAATACGTCATCTTGAGATTGCATCACATCTATAGATCCGATCGATTCCTACGAGCCTCATTTCGATTCTTGATATTTGGTTGGAAAAATCATCAAACTCTCAATTCTTGATTCTATCTTTTTCTTGTTATTAGATCTATATTTTCTAATTCTTGAACTTCAAATATAAATCATGAATTGTTTTCTTTTCTTTTCTTTAAAGTTTCAATTCATCTAATTCAAAAGACGAACTATTACACTGTCCATGTGGACGATCCGCACTCGCTAACGATCTACATCCGACACCGTAGTTGATTGCGGTCAAAATAATTCTTTAATTGTGAATTTTATTCATTTTCTTAACACACACAAAGAAATGATCAATCAGCGCCACGTGCTCCTTACGTGGGCGTTACTTAATAAAGAGCACTCTGCACTCATTGGCTGGTGCTCAGCACCAAGTGCATCACGTGCGCCTCACGTGAGCGCTACTTCAAAAGAAGAGCTTCAGCGCTCCAAGTCTAGCGCTCAGCGCCCAGCGCTCCTAGCGCTATTTGATAAGAGTGCTCTGTTCTCATTATCTGGCGCTCAGCGCCAAGCGCACCACGTGCTCCTCAAGTGTGCTATTTCAAAAGAAGCGTCTTAGCGCTCCAGGTCTGGCGCTCAGCGCCAAGCGCACCACGTGTTCCTCACGTGTGCGCTATTTCATAAGAAGCGCCTTAACGCTCCAGGTCTGGCGCTCAGCGCTGAGCGCACCGCGTGCTCCTCACGTGTGCGCTGAGGGAACACAAAGTGTTCTTTAAATAAAGCCCAGCGCCATAAAGAGTGTTCGTCACTCAATAAAAGACAAAAGAAAAAGGGGTGTCAGAACCCAAAATTAATGCTCTGCATTATTGAACAAAAAGGGCATGAACCCAAACAAATGTTATCATTTTGTTCAAAAATGAATGGACTGAGTCCAAATAAGTGTTCAAACACTTTAACTGAATGTGCTGAGCCCAAGTTGGCCATAAGTCCCTAACTCAGACCAACTGAGCCCATGTGCTCACAATTGGTCTCAGTCTCAAGCCCGACTACAGATCTCCCAACCAACCTTGGTTCAAGGGTACATCTCGTTATTCCTCTGATATGCGTCGTTGTAATTCTTCAACGTCCTCAGAGAGGTGACGGGTCCCGACAACCAGACATTCCCTGGACTATGATGTCCTTAAACTTATGGACTGCAACGTCCCTAAACTAAATCCAACAGACTATGATGTCTTTAAACTCCATGGACTATGATGTCCTTAAACTTATGGACCGCAATGTCCCTAAACTAAGACGATAGAGCCCAAATACTTTTTCATTGGATCTAAACGATCCAAAACCCCGTTCAGTAGATCTTAGTCTAAAATTAGACTAACGTATCCTCAACAAACATTTAAGTTGATTTTAATCTAAAACAGGATTAACGATCCTTAAACCAACCCCAAACCCAAATCTAAGAAAATACGTATTTGGACTAATCCACGCCCTATGACAACATACATTAGTCTCCGTATATGATCCACGGGCAACCGAAAATAAAACATACACACACGACACGAAGTGACCATCTTGAGAAGGATAAAGTGGTTACCGCTATGCGGTAGTGTAATTAACTGCAGGGGCTTGCGCCTGCAGGGAAGAGCGTCTCCACAATCAAAAACCCTCTCGTAAATGAGGGGGAATCTGACGAAGTCTGCTACAACGGCTGCATCTGTCTAAACATCTGATATATGGTGCCATAAATAAACCTGGCATATTCGGAGAGGTGGATAGATAAAACCAAATAGCATCTGCCCCCAAAATTCAGGCCAGACGTCCCAACGTCCCGGTCGCGTCTTTCGGCGGAGAACAGTGACAGAAGAAGAAAACGGTAATTTCTTTCCAGGAGAAGAAATAGAGGATATGGTAGAGGCTGCATTAGGTGAATCTATTCATACTGAAGATGACATTCCTTCCGGTCAAGTACCGCGTGCGGATAAATATGAAAAGTTCATGAATGATGCTAGAAAACCAATTTATGAGAATGCAAAGTATTCCACCCTTTCATGGTTCGTCCAACTTTTCCAGATTAAGTGTCTAAATAGATGGAGCAACAAGTCATTCACAAGGCTTCTTTTATTCTTGAAAGATTCTATGCCCTCGGGAAATAACGTGCCCGACAGCTGTTACGAAGCCCAGAAGATGATGTCTCATTTGGGTCTGAAGTGTGAGAAGATTCAAGCATGTCCTAAAAATTACGTGTTGTACTGGAAAGAGAATTCAGATTTGAAAGAGTGTCCAACATGCGGTGAGGCCAGGTATAAGCCGAAAGATTCTGATAAGAAGCTCGATTTACCTGTCAAGATAGCACGATACTTCCCCATAACACAGAGGCTGCAGAGGCTATTCAGTTGCAAGAAAACAGCTGAGGCAATGATTTGGCATCACCGTGCTCCTCCAAGTGAAGATGGAAAAATGAGTCATCCAAGAGATTCACCGGCATAGAAGGATTTCGATAGGAGGCACGAAATATTCAGTAGCGATCCTCGCAATGTTAGGCTCGGACTCGCTAGTGATGGCTTCTGTCCATTCAACTATATGGCTGGAAACCACAGCACATGGTTCGTTATAATGATAGTTTATAATCTGTCGCCTTAGTTGGTTATGGATCAATCATATTTTATGATGCCTCTTCTTATCGACGGACCAAACTCACCGGGAAACAATATCGACGTCTATCTCCGACATCTGATTGATGAGTTAAAAACTTTATTCATTGATGGTGTAGAGACTTACGATGCAAACACAAATACAACCTTCATACCGCGTGCGGCTTTAATGTGGACAATTAATGACTTTTCTGCGTATGGAATGCTATCAGGTTGGTCCGTACATTGTCACAAAGCATGTCCTTATTGCCATCAACATACAACATCGAAATTCTTGAATTTTAGCAGGAAGGTTTGTTATTGCGGCCATCGACGTTTCCTGCCTCTAGACCATCCCTACAGATTAGACGATGTTCACTTTGATGGTCTTCAGGACCTTCTTGGACCTCCAGCCCCATTGTCCGGAGAGGACGTGACTGCTTAGTGGGATGGTTACAATAATGTGACCTTCGGGATAGATCCGACAAAACAGGTCAAACCACCATTCTGGAACAAGTTAAGCATTTTCTTCGAGCTTCCGTACTGGTCAACAAATTTAGTGTGTCATTGTCTGGACGTCATGCATATAGAGAAGGGAGTATCCGAGCACGTACTCAACTTGCTTCTTTATAAAAACGAGAAATCGAAAGACAACCTCCATACTCGGATGGATCTACAGGACTGGGATATTAGAAGTGAATTGCATCCTAAACTGATAGCGGGTAAACCAGGCAAGTTTGTACTTCCCAATGCAGCGTATCATATGTCACAACCGGAGAAGAAAAGATTCCTGCAGGTGTTGAATGATTTGAAAGTTCCCACAGGTTTTTCAGGATCATTTAGTAAGAAGATAAAAATTATGAAAGGCAAGATCGATGGGCTGAAAAGTCATGATCACCATGTTATTATGGAGCACCTTCTCCCATTAACCCTCAGGACTTCCCTTCCCGAATCGGTTGGTCTAGTAATCAATGACCTATGTTGCTTTTTTAGAGAATTGTGCGCTAAAACACTGGATGTTGTGACTCTGGAGAAACTAGAAGATTCTATTTCGTTGATACTTTGCAAATTTGAGCATATTTTCCCACCGTCATTCTTCGATATCATAATACACCCGACGGTTCATCTTGCAACTAAGACTAAGTTAGCCGGACCGGTACAATATCGATAGATGTATCCCGTCGAAAGGTACGTGGAATTCTTCGTTTCGCGCAATTTGTAAAATTATTGTTGTCCTGTATGCCCGTATTTATTTATTTAACATATTTTTCTTTAGGTATCTCTACACTCTAAAAAAGTATATACGCAATAGAAATCGATCAGAGGGTTGTATCATGCAAGGTTATTTTCTAGATGAAGTAACCACATTTTGTTCCCGCTATCTGAATGAGAACATTGAGACGAAACTTAACCGGCCTCGAAGAATTCAGGACGGGCCATATGGTAAATCTTACTATAAGAAGGTAGACACTATGTTTATCAACAAGATTTATCGCTTTATCCTCCTCAACAACACATGTCTTGAAAAAATTAGAGAGTAAGTTTTTTTTAGATTAATTGTTATATTTGTGTTTGTGTATGTATGAAATTATATAATATTAATGTCATATGCCGTTGTTGAGAACATAATTCATTTTAACGAGGTACGTGAAGGGTATCCTGATTGGAACGATGAACGATTGGAAAAATATCATCAGGATAATTTTTGCTATTGGTTTGCAGATCATGTAAGTTATTCGAGTAATATGTTATTGCTACCAGTTTTAATCTAAACTTATATCGTTATATATTTGTCATAAAATTTGTTTTGTTAGATCCAGGATCCGAACTTGTCTGCATCATTAGAGAGTGATTCAAAATGTTTAGCTCAGTTTCCTAGCATGGAGGTTGCATATTATAAAGGATTCGGTGTCCTTGGATACAAATTCGAAGTTAAGAACATAGAAATATCTAGAACCACTCAGAATAGTGGGATTGCGACGGTAGGATCGGATGGTGTGATTTATTATGGATACTTAAATTGTATACTTGGTATCCAATATCCCGGTCGATCAGAACCATTTTATATATTTTAGTGTACTTGGTACGATACACGAACCGATACAGATAAGTGGAGAAACAATCTCGGGACTTAGAAAGATGAATATGGATTGACCAGTGTGAACACACTTCGATTTTACGGTCAGGACGACTCGTTTATCTTTATGAACCAAGCTTTCCAAGTATACTATTCACAGTGTTTGAAGCATCCGGGATGGAGTGTTGTATGCCGTTGGAAACCCAGGGATGTTTACGATGTCCCAGAATTTGAGGACGGCGATGAGGATGAGGAAGAGAGAAGACTTAGAGTGCTCCGACCGTCTGTTTCAAAAGACGGGTTGTCTTCGGCTGATCATGAAGTTACGTGGGTTAGAAATGCTATTGATGATGAAATCCAAGTAGATATGTCTAATGCGTCCACGAAACGAAAAAGGTTATCAGTAATGTTATATTATTACTTCACATTTTACGATTTATACATATATAGTCAATGTTTGTAATGATTGTCTAATGCGTCCACGAACCGTTTTATCTAGATTTGATGACGATGACGGGAGCAGCGAGGGGCGGCAGGAGCTCTAGCCGTGGCACCGGCAAAGGCAGAGGCAAAACGGTTCTGCCGCCAGGAGAGCTGCGTAGGGAGCTTCAGAGGGCCGGTCTTGCACCCCGATCGGAGACCCTTTCGAATGGCTCCTTCCGTGTGGACTTTGCCACACCTCCAGGTATATTGCACGCATATTCATTTTGGATGTAATA
Source organism: Agapanthus africanus (assembly GCA_030015575.1). Taxonomy (NCBI): domain Eukaryota; kingdom Viridiplantae; phylum Streptophyta; class Magnoliopsida; order Asparagales; family Amaryllidaceae; genus Agapanthus; species Agapanthus africanus. The sequence goes on along the minus strand of JASDDO010000024.1, from coordinate 144,162,159 downwards.
TTATAGATATACATGCATATTTATATCAAAATTACTTATATAGTCAATGTTTGATTGTCTAGCTGTTGGTGGTGCGTCCACATCAGGGACAGAGGCTACTCCCTTACCTCCAGGTATGTTTATATATCCTATAGTGCATGCATATTGATTCAGAATGCTATATCATAAATATACATACATTCTTTTTGCTCTTACGTACTTAGATAATCCTTTTTTAATTGTCTAGCTGTAGGTGGTGTCTCTACATCTCGGACAGAGGCCACCACCACACCTGCGGGTATGTTTATATATCCTATAGTGTATACATATTGATTTAGAATGCAATTACTTATATAGTCAATGTTTGATTGTCTAATTATATGTGGTGCGTCCACGTCTGGTGCAGGGGGCACTCCCACTTCCATACCCTCCGCTCAGTCTGCAGGTTAGTATGAATAAATATAAAATATTTATTCATTTTACATATCCTTTAAGAATAAACATGAACTACATGTAATTTTATCGATATTTATTTTCTAGTTGGAGGGGATGCGTCCACGTCCGGGTCACCGGCTGTTCCTCACCGGAGGAACAATCGTCCCGCTCATGCTGCTGCCCGGGCCCAGGCTTGTGCTTCTATCGCCGGAGGTATATATCACACTTCAATTTTTGTTAAACCATGATTTCTTAATACCACTTTGTCTTAATATTGATTGTCTTGATATTTCTTGTTGACGCAGGGATCCCCATCCCGAGCGGAGGACTCGAGGCCCGAATCAGTCCTACAGGCTGAGGCCCGACAGAGCTAGGGGGGAGGCAGCATTCCCCCTCTTTTTACCCCTGATTATCGCTATACCGGCGATTATGCCGAGAGGTTCGGCCGGTATATGGAGGATGAGAGCCGTCTCGTGAAGAAGTATCCACTTCACGTTGAATGGGGCGACCAGCACCGACGCTCATTCGCTTTCTTCTGGGAGCAGGCTCGGGTATTAATATATATTTTCATTTGATTTATCCAATATATTTATTATTAACACTTGCAATTTAATAACATTGGTTTTTTTGTATTTGCAGTTGGATTACGACTTTCAGCCTGTACCCGACCCTGATCACCCTAAATGGGTGCTTGATCTTCATGCTCTGTACGATGGCCTGATGAAGAACATGCAATCAAAGGTCCGATAAAATAGGAACGAGCTGAAGATCGACTGCTATTCCCTGTGTATGGCGACCCCCGAGGCAAAGAGAGTGGCTCTCTTACATACTCTGACCTTTGCGAGAGTCGACGTAGATACATGGCCTCTCTTATGCCAATATTTCGACTCTCAGTGCAAACAGGTTTGTATTTTAAATGTAATTCATTGTTTAGTATATAATTTATATTTTTGTGTTGCTTAATTAGAAAACTAAATCTGAATGTATTGTGTAGAAACAGGCGGATCAAAATAAAGAGACTAGGAAGTCGGCGAAGAAGGGTCGCCCCACTTATACAGGTGGCTCGAGGAATATTACTCGTGCCATGGAGGTATCGGTAAATTACAATAGATCTACTGTGATATAATGTAATATTAAGAGTTATTTTATAACATATGTAAATTTTTTGCGAATTGTAGAGAGCTCGGACCCTGGCGCAGGGTGGTACACCGAGCGCGCTGACCGCGTATCTTGCCGTCCACAGCATCTCGACAGATCTCGCCACGGGCGAGTTTCGATACCCCGACACCGCTACCCAGGAGTATTGCGTAAGTGTTAATATTTATTCAACCCCTATTTGAAATTTTTGTTTTGAAAAGTTCAAATTTAAATGATATACTTATATTTTACTGGTTAATGTGGGTGTAAGAGCGGGTGGTTGAGCTGGCGAAGGTATCGGGGATCGATTTTACTGGATAGAATGATCCGATGCTGCTGACCCCAGTCCTAGACGTCGCACACGGAGGGCACCATGGAGGTTGGGAGAGAGGTTGGGGACTGGGTCCTAGCAGAGCCCATATGAGGTTGGACTTCACTCCAGCGGTTACTTCCTCTATCTTCCGTGAGCGACGTCTAGAGCAAGATGTTGCCGCCTTGAAGGCCACCATCTAGGAGTTGAAGGAGATGATAGTATGTATACTACTTAATAGTAAAATATTATATCATATTATAGATAGCAACATATCCAATATTAGTACGCAGCCTGAGCTTATTTGGTTGTAGACCTAGCTTTGATTAATCATACATATATAGAACTGTCTAATTAAAATAAACTATAGTTTTCCAAACTAGATATCCAAACGAGACCTAAGTCCCTAAGTATTCATAGATTGTCGTTTCGCAATAACCTGATAATGATACGAATTCGACTAATACACAGTTCTTACTCGTTTATTACACACAAAATAGAACAGACACGACAGGGTACTTCGGCTGCGGCTCCACATGCATCTCCTTCGGCTGCGGCTCCGCAAGCCACTACCTCGGCTGCGGTTGCGCAGACCACTCCTACAGCTCCACAGCCCGCTCAGACTCCCGTACAGTCCGCATTGGTCGAGTTGTTGACTCAGGGTTTATCCGAAGAGTAGATGCGCCAGATTACGGCAATTATCAGAGGTGGAGCTGGACCAAGTTAGGGTAGCTTTTTGATTTTTATATTTTAAATATGTATATACTTATATGATACATATTGTATATATTTTGGACGATATTGGTGGTGTTTACGTGTTCATATTGATTTAGATTGATATCGTATTCTGCTTATTGATTTCTTTTATATATTATGCGTGGGATATTGATTATGAATACTGCGGTATATATTCTTCTTGTTGATTTCTTTCATATATGATGTATATATTATTGTGCACAGGGCGAGAAAAAAACCGACAACTCTTTTTTTCAAAAAAACCCTGATAATCTGTTCCTACGGATTAATCCATAGGGACAAATGTTGTACCTACAGTTTAATCCGTAGGGTCCAACTTTGCCCCTACACATTTATCCGTGGGGACAAAATATCAGGATACCTGATATTTTGCCCCTACACATTTATCCCTACACATTTATTCGTAGGGGAATAAATATGGACCCACGGAGGGATATATCTGGACCTACGCATTCCTCCGTAGGGGCATGTATTTGTCCCTACGGAGTTATCCGGAAGGGCAACTATTTTATTTTATAAGCTGATAAATTAAATAAATATTTTGTCCCTACGGATTACACCGTAGGGACATATGGACCTATGCATTAATCCGTAGGGGCAATTATTCCTCCATAGGGGTATGTTTAAGGCAAAGACTTGCACCTGCGGCGTGTGCACCTCTGGTGTATTTTTATGCCCCTACGGATATAGCCGTAGGGGCAGTGGTTTGCTCCTACGGCTTTATCCGTAGGGCAACCCCTATTTGTAGCAGTGCAAGGTTAGAATTGGAAATAATGAAATTTCTACATTTTATGTAGCATTCTATTATTATAAAGATTGTGATGGAGGTCCTTTTCAGATCTCCTTCAGATGTTGTCTTCCGTCGATCTCCCGGTGGATTCTGGAGGGGATCCCCTATTGCATGTGGGTCTCAGTGGGTGTAGAGGAAGTTTGATGATTGGAGCAATTTGGCGTCGATTACCTGCAAAGAAGTCCCAGGGTGGTTGGATACCACCGAGGACCCTCCGACGATCAAGTTAGTACTAGATCCGAGAAGCGTAACGGCTAAGTGGAGTCAAAAATGTGTTACTTGACTCCTCTGTGATGGGGGTTTATATAGTGGTGGAGGCATGCAGTAGCAGGCGCAAAATTCTCGCCAGCAGTTACGCTCCCGACATCACGCCTGCGTAGAGAGCGGATCGCCCATAAATGGGGATCGTGGAGGCGTGGAACGTGGGATGTTGCTGGCGGAGAATCCGCGCATGGCGAGATTCGCGGAGCTGCGGTTACTCCTGTGAGTGGCAGAACAGGTCGGAGGGCCGAGGAAGGCCGCCTCGGCAAACGGGCTCGGGGACGAGCGAGAAGGCCGAGGAGACTTGGTCTGGCGATAGCCCGGGGCGAGCTGAGGGGCCGAGGAGGCCAATAAGCGGGGAGCCCCGAGGAGGGCTGGCTTGCGCTGGACGGACGTGTATGGGGTTGGCATGGCCTGCCGATGTGGGCCCTTTCTTCTGAGTTCTGAGACGTGCTGTTCGCCACGTATCATGATCCTGAGGGTCGCCAGTATTGAGCATTATCATTAGCCCCCCACTCTTGTCCCGACCAGCTGTCGGGTCGGGACAGGAGTGGATCGCCGGGCTTCCCGGGGTAAGTTCATCTCCTAAGGTTTCGTCGGGAAGCGTCCTCGGGCCGGGAGCTGTCTTTTCCGCTGTCGAATCAGGGCGAGATCTTTGCATTTAAGGAGGGTGCGCCAGTTCGTGTATCTTGTCTTTGAAGTGGCGGTCCACGTGTCGAGCATCGGTTGGTCGACGTGACGTGCGCAGACCTGTGACGCCTGAAAGGGCGTGGTCCAATGTGGGAACGACAGGTAGAGCAATCTGAGCCGTTTGGATGCGAGGAGGCGTTTCGGCGGGAGATGAAGGGCGCCGTTGGATGAGGTTGCTCGCGGCGATAAATAAGGGTGGGGCCTGCTCCATGGCCCCTAAACCTTCATCTCGCCTTCCTTCTAAGCTTTGACTGCTCGGTGCTCCTCCTTTTTGGGGATACATGGTTCGTTCTCACTCTTTGGGTCACTCATCCCAGGGGGAGGCCCGTGACACGGGCGTGCCCCCGGCTGGCCGAGGTTCTACTACGAATGTTCTGCCGGCGGCAGGGTCTTCCGCCCCGTTGGCGGCTCCCTGGGGTTTTTCCGGCGGCGGTTAGAGGCGCCTGCGGTCACCCGAGCCCCAGACGGGAGATGGAGGAAGAGGGGGCGAGGACGGGGTCCCCCTTAAGAGAAAAAGGACAATCTCTCGTGCATCGTCGTCAATGGTCCCTGAAGGGATCCCCATGCAGGAGGGAGAGGTCGTCTTCATGGTTCCGTCCGGGCTATCTGTCGCTGCCGGCTTGCTCCCCGGGATGGAAGAGTCGGCAGGAGGGAGACTCCCGTGCGGTACCCTGAGGGCCCAAATGGAGGTCATAGCCCAGGGGGCGGTCCAGGTACGACCCCTTTCATGCGTTTTCTTTAGCCTTCTTTCTTTGGCCCGAGTGACTTCTGGTTTCTCACCCGCTTCCTGTCAGGTCCTTCAACACTGCGCCATCGCCGGTCGTATGGAAGCCGAGGGGGCGTTCCACACACCGAGCCCGGTAGAGGCATTCCCTTCGGAGGTCGAGGCCCTACGGCGTGACCTGCGCCTGGAGAGGGCTAGGGCCGATGTCCTGGCAGCCCGTGCGGAGTCTGCGGAGCTTGCCAATTCAGCGAATCAGGGCGTCCGCCGTCGCCTGAGTGCATCTCTCCGGGTTGCCGAGACGAAGCTGGCGGATCTGGCTGACAGCTTCGCGGCCATGGAGAAGGAGTGAGATGCCAGCCGGAGGGATGCCGAGGCGGCGCTTCTGTCATCTCAGGCCGCTGAGGCCCGGGCCAGGAAAGCTGTTTTCGATTACAAGACGTCAGAGCAGTTTTACGTCGAGCTCGGCGAGTATTCTGCCGTCGCGTGGAATAAGACTCTGGATGCCGTGAAGGAGCAGCTTCCCGATTTCGCCGATGGCGAACTCCGTGCTCGGGTCCCGCTCCCGGTTGCAAGGCCTCCGGCCGACAACGATGGAGGGAATGAGGCGCGCCCCTGGTGGCGAAACCTCTGGTGGTGAAGCCCCCAGCGACGAGGGAGGTAAGGCGCAGGGGAGAGGGGGTTCGCGACTTGGGCCTTTTTGATATTTCCTTGCCCCCCTTTGTAAGCCTTTGGGCAGTTTGTTAGGCTGGGGAGCCAAGAATACCCTCTGTAAAGACCGCCCTTTAGTAATAAAACTTTTTTCTTTCTTTGGTTTCCTTGATTTGCGCTTTTGTCTTTTGTTCGTGATGAACACTTGTAAAATTTTTCTTCTTGCGCTGTTGGGCCTCCATGTCAGGTCGGCTATCTGCCTAGCGATCACCCGTCGAGTTGATTCAAGCCCTACTGAGGAGAAGGCGTCCCCATGGCCCCGAATTTGAGGGGAGATCGCTCGAGACTTGGATAGACCTGATGCCCCCGGTTGGCAGCTCGGGCCGTCTGCGCGTGGCGGGCGGAGGGCTGTCCGCCTTATTTGGACCGAGCAGGGTAGCTGACCGGTTGCCTCTTCCGAGGGCTTTTGATCCTTCAGGACGGGGACCGAGCAGGGTTACTGCCCAGTGCCTCTTGACGAGAACTTTGATCCCTGTCGGTCGTGGTAGGAAGCTACCAGCCGGGGATAGCCGAGCAAGGGCTCGACTGCCTCTGGGAGGACTTTTGGTCTTTGGCGCGGGAGGGGCTGTAGAAGCCTACTAAGGACCCTTGGCCGGGCAGGGTTACTGCCCGGTGCCTCTTGGCGAGGGCTTTTGTCTATATGGATAGCCGAGCGAGGGATCCTAGGGCTCAACCGTCTCTGGGAGGGCTTTCTGATCCTGGGCGTTGAGGTAGAGAAGCTACCCGCCGGGACCGACTGGGCAGGAACGTGCGGTTTCCTCTTATGAGGGTTTTGATCCTTCAGGACGGGAACCGAGAAGGATTACTGCTCAGTGCCTCTTGGCGAGGGCTTTGATCCCTGTCGGCCGTGGTAGGTTGCTACCAGCCGGGGATAGCCGAGCGAGGACTCGACTGCCTCTGGGAGGACTTTGGTCCTTGGCGCGGGAGGGGCTGTAGAAGCCTACCAAGGACCGTTGGCCTGGCAGAGTTACTGCCCGGTGCCTCTTGGCGAGGGCTTTTGTCTTGAAGGATAGCCGAGCGAGGGATCCTCGAGCTCGACTGCCTCTAGGAGGGCTTTCTGATCCCCGGCGTTGCGGCAGGGGAGCTGCCCGCTGGGGATAGCCGAGCGACGGTCGGGCTCGACTGCCTCTGGGAGGGTTTTCTGATCCCTGATGTTGCGGTAGGGAAGCTACCCGCCAGGGATAACCGAGCAGGGTAGCTGCTGGACTGACTCTAAAGAGGACTTTTTGGTTCTGGGGGGGAGTAGGAAGCCTACTAAGGATAGCCTGGCAGTGGGTTGCGCGGCCGCCTCTTGGCGAGGGCTTTGAATTGTAAAGACGAAACTCTACTCGGGATAATTCGACGTTTCTTTATTCGTATTGACAGGATTTTTAGAGAACGCTTTACATCATCTTTGTGAAAGGGAAAAAGAGACGGGTGGTATACACTCGCGGGCTTGACCTCACTAGTATAGCTTGAGCTTCTCGGCATTGTAAGGCCGCCGAAGCTTTCGTCCGTCCGCGTCTTGAAGGCGGTAGGCTCCGCCGGGGAGCGCCTCAGAGACGAGGAAGGGACCCTCCCACTTTGGGGAGAACTTGTGAAGCCTGCCTTGGTCGATGAACTCGTTCCGCCGTAGGACCAGATCCCCGGTCTTGAAGGAGCGGTGTTTGACCCGAGCGTTGTAGTATCGGGCTGTTTGTTGTTGATAGGCGGAAACTCTGATCTGAGCCCGGTACCTCTTCTCCAACAAGATGTCGAGGTTGGTCCGTAGCCCCGAGGTGTTTGTGTCATCGTCGAAGTGCTCGACCCGGTGACTGGGTAGCCCGATCTCCGCTGGGACCATCGCTTCGGTCCCGTAGCAGAGGCTGAAGGGGGTCTCCCCGGTGGGAGTCTTTTTTGACGTGCACAGGGCCCATAAGACCCGGGGTAGTTCTTCGACCCAACTGCCTTGTCGCCCTTCTAGGCGGGTCTGGAGACCTCGGAGGACGTCTCGATTAGCGACCTCGGCCTGACCGTTGCATTGGGGATGCGCGACCGCGGCAAACTTCATGAGGATATGGTACTCTTTGCAGAAGTCCTTCACTTTCTCGTTCTCGAAGTTCGTCCCATGGTCAGTGATGATACACCTCGAGATGCCAAACTGGAGTATCATGTTGTTTTGCAGGAACTTGATGGTTGTGGCGGCGTCCGGTTTCCTGATGGGGACGACCTCGATCCACTTGGTGAAGTAGTCCACCACGACGAGGACGTATTTGTGCCTGCCTGTTCCGATAGGGAACTGGCCGATCATATCCAACCCCCACTGGGCGAATGGCTATAGGGATGTTAGGGCAGTCAGCTCGATAGCCGAGAGGCGGGGAATGCTGCCGTGGAGCTGGCGGCTCTTGCACCTCCTGACCAGCTTCAGGGCGTCCTCGTGCATAGTGGGCCAGTAGTACCCTTGGAGCAATGCCTTTTGGATCAAGGTTCGAGCCCCCTGGTGTGTGCCGCCCACCCCTTCATGAATTTCCTGAAGGATGTAGTCGGCTTCGTGGGGGTCAACGCACCGGAGCAGGGGCTGAGTGAAAGCCTTCTTATAGAGGTTCCCATTGCTCCAGACGAAGTGGCGGGCTTTGGCCTGGAGACGAAGTGGCGGGCTTTGGCCAGGAGACGGCGGGCGGCTGCCCGGTCCTCCGGGAGCATGCCGTCTTTCAGGAACTCTACAAGGGGCTTCCTCCAATCCTGGTTGCTCTCCTGCGCCGCGTACACGTGGAGTGTCGTCGCTCCGTCTCCCATGTTGGGTTGAGGCAAGGTTTCGAAGAGGATAGACTGCTTATTGTTGGCCGGGTATAACGAAGCCAGCTTGCTCAGGGCGTCTGCTTGCGCATTCAGCTGCGTGGGTATTTGTTCTACCTGGACTTCGTCGAAGTTTCTTCGGAGTTTCCTCACTTCGTCTAGGTACTTCATCATCAGAGGCTCCCGAGCTTCGAAGCGACCGGTTACTTGACCGACAACAAGGGCAGAGTCGCTACGGATTCGAATTATCTTCAGCCCCAGCCTGACGGCCATGCCCAGCCAGGCCAGGAGGGCCTCGTACTCTACCGCGTTGTTCGATGGTTTGAATCCAAGCCTCAAAGAATACTCCATCTCTGCTTCATTCGGGCCCTGGATAATGAGGCTGGCACCGCAGCCTTCCTCGGTAGAAGACCCGTCGACGTAGATGACCCACTCCAGAACCGAGCCAGGGCCTTCCGTGACGGGACACTGGGTTGCGAGGGGCGGCGCGGACACCGGCTTCTTGCTAGGGATGGTGCATTCAACGAGGAAATTGGCCAGGGCCTGTGCCTTGATGGCTTGCCTCGAGCGATACCTTATGTCAAATTGAGATAGCTCCCACCTCCATTTTTCTAGGCGGCCTGAGGATTCTGGTGATGCTAGGATAGCTCCCAACGGGCGATCGGTGAGGACGATGATGATGTGTGCTTGGAAGTAGTGTCGCAGCTTCTGCGAGGCTACCACGAGGGCTAAAACAATCTTCTCTATGGCGGGGTACCTCGTTTCCGCGTCCTTAAACACGTGGCTCACATAGTACACCAACTTCTGTGTTCCCTCGGCCTCCCAGAAGAGCACCGAGCCCGCTGCTTGGTCGGATACTGCCAGATACAGCGACAGCTCGTCTCCTTCCACTGGCCGGGTGAGCAGCGGCGGCGTTGTGAGGTGCTTCTTCAATTGGTCGAAGGCGGCTTGGCATTCCTCCGACCACTCGAACCTCGGGATTTTCCTCAGCGCCTTAAAGAATGGAAGGCACTTCTCCCCTGACCTGGACATGAAACGGCTCAGAGCGGAGACCCGCCCCGTGAGCCGCATGATCTCGACGTTGGTATTGGGCGCGACCATGTTCAGGATGGCGTCAATCTTTTCTGGGTTAGCTTCAATTCCGCGGTGAGTGACCATGAACCCAAGGAACTTTCCCCCGGTGACTCCGAATGCGCACTTGGCGGGGTTTAGCTTCATGTTGAACTTGCAGAGCACTTCGAAAGCCTTGCCCAGGTCCTTGGCATGGTCGGCCGACGAGATAGATGTAAGTGCACGGAGGCGCCCCGGCCGTCAATCCGACGCCGGAATGCGGAAGCGGTGATAAACTTTAATTTTGCGAACTTAGCAAACCGGCACCACCGTGCACTAAACACCCGGATCGGGCCATTAAACTAGATCTAGCAAACTACAAGACGGGTTAGAGATATACCGAGTGATCCGAGTCCTCCGGTCTTCTCGTCATCGTCCCGATCTCCCACGGAAAGTCATGTCTCCATGTCGTCACCTCATCACCGGAAGGGCACCACATCGCCTGCATCTTTTACGGGCTCCCACCTCAATACCGATGCAACTCGGGCATGAAGATGGCAAGTCGACGTGCCCAAGATATGCTGTAGAATGTAGTGTAGAAGCTATGTCTCATTTGGGGTTTTTGGTTGCCATGGAGGATGGAGGAAGAGGTTAAGAAAATTGGTGCTTTCAATTTTCTAGCAAGAAGAATATCAGATGAAGAATGATACCACCACAACAAAAATGAAACTCTCTCATTTTTCCTCTCCCTCTCAAATGTGTGGCCTCTTCCTTCAAGTGAGAATGGTGGAGGATAAAACATCAACCATGAAGGGAGGTGAGTGTAGGAAAAGAGAATGGGTGACCACATCCAAAAGCCATCATAACAAAGTCACACTAAATCAAATCCATTTCTAATCAACATAAAGCAAGAAAATGATGATAGAAAAGAATGGTATCAAAAGATGCTTTCATAATCAATCCATATGCAAGAAACCCCTCCACAAAATGTTATTTGCAAAATTGCAAATAACACCCTCCAACGGAAAAGTCCGGCCGTGAAGGAACAAAGGAAAACTGGCCGGAACGGAATGCAAACTGGCAGCTCCAGAAAACTGGTCCCGTAATAAATTACAGGAAAACCCCGATACTGTGCATACACACCCGCATCTGTATTCCGACCGGATACAAATGCAATGAGACAAAATCTACACTGTACTATACTAGGATCCGGCTTAAACCAAAGCCGGCTAGTAATATCCGTCCGATCCTGATCCGTGCAATACCGCACGTATCTAATCGAACCCTGCCATATAACCATACGGCCACTAGTACAAAACGTCCGATCCTGATCCGTGCAATACCGCACGTATCTGATCGGACCCTGCCATATCTCCATACGGCCTCTACAGCGTTTCGCCCGAAACTTGAGTAACTGAAAGTGTGGTGGACTCTAAAGACTCGTCAATACTATGGCTGTGGATTTAACCACTAGCACGTCAGAGGTATAAGCCAATACGTGACGGGCCACCAGCTATTGATCAAAAGGGACGTCGATGAGCGAACTCATCCTGACACCCTACTGAGCCTGTCAGTGACAATATCCGTACAGTCCGGTCCGTTTGTCTATGAGCATCGCATGGCGGGCCTAGGGGGTTGGTAAAAGTCAGACCCCCAAAAGCGGTACAAGTCGTGTCGGAGTGTAGCCCAGAACACCCTGAGATACTACTGGAATACCTACCAGTAAATCTCCTGCCTTGGCCAAGGACTTCGTGTAATGGCTCTCCTAGACACAGCGCGACCTCACCCCCAATACCGGGAGAGACGAACCCCTGCAGATCCGCTCACTGCCTCCATGTGGCTCGGGACTGTACCCAACTAAAACCTGTTTGCACGACTCCTTTGAGCCGTGGTAGGGTAGTAATCAAAGCACAGTGGGAACTCACACGAGACAAATGACGATCTCAGGTCGATGAACTAACCTGTACACATGTCACCAGGGAACTGCTATCTGATGTCTGGTATAAGACCAACTAGCAGGTTCCCGGCGAGTCCTGTCCGGTGTACTCATAACCCAATGAGCACCTGTATACATCTTAGGTGAACCAACTGACACCAGTGGCTTGTGAGACCGGCCACCGCCCCTCGTCGGGGTCTCGACTGTATACACTAGTCTACTCTGGAGTATCGATGCCCTATCTCGAAACTCCCACGACTAGGGACCTTTTAAGGATGTGCTTATAGACTACCAGCTCCCACGTATATGATCGCCCTCATACTGCCGGTAGTCAAGCAAGAATCCTAGGGGCTCTATCAACGTGTAATAGTGACCTGTAAGGTCACCTAAAGCAGTACACGATGATAAAGATAAACCAGATAGCATACTATCATCTCGAGTAAGACTGTCCTACCGAGATAGGTCCTCCCTCAATCATTGCAATCACGTGCATGTGATCCAATAATTGACTCTGAGGGCACTATCTCCATCAATCTCCCACTTGTACTCAAGGCTAATTATTGCGATGTCGCTTACTCACAGCCCGTGTGATACCGAACACCCAACTCCTCTACTTGTCAGTCTCACAAAACTCGTTTGCGAAACTATTGCGTTCGAGGAATAGCCTCAGTGAGTGGATACGCCTTGATGTTTCTTTCTATGTCTCTCTCTATCTCAAGTTCGCGGAGAAACCCATCTCCTGAAATGATCAATACGTGTCTTAGAATGTCTGGATGTCTGATGGGACCTAGTTTATAAATGAACTCCAAATCCAAACTTCTTAGACTGTATCGTCAACTGAAATTAATCAGTATCCTGCGCCATGCCTCCCTCAGTATCCACCTGGACCACCTGTCCAAAATACTGCCCCTCATCAGAAGGAAAACTATAACTCTGACAGCCACTCTGCCATCCAGGTCACCTTGGAAGCCTGGAATGATAACTGTCTCCCGAAGGAGAATGCTGTTATCATATCTCTAGAACATTCACTTATGTTCTAAAACTGCTTCCGACTGTTTCCCCAGGATTGGATCAATATCAACTTATTGCATCTACTGCAAGAACAACATCTGGTGTGGTACTTGACATCTCATGATTGACTCAATTGCCTGAGCAAGTGATCTGCCAATCATGCACGTCCCTCTCCCTTTTAGTCTGTAAGACACCTTTAGAGATGGTGACTCCATCACCTGCAGGTACACTACCGTGCCAGGAGTCGTCCATTCTAAATACTCTTAGAATGCTGTCTAAGTACCCAGATTGAGAAACCACCCAAATCTAGATCTAAAACCATAGATCTAGTAACCAGTATGTCTGATATAATGTCCAAGTCCCGTGTGGAGAAACCACTGTGTGACTACCAAAGTATAACCGATCGTAGTATAGGAATATCACTTCCTACTCTGTGTATGTCATCCAAATACCATGACATCACACCCTACTACCTTCTCAACAGATCCATCCCCTATTCTGATGAAGTCAAACCTATGACTGTCACGTCAGAAATAGATGATCTATCTCCGCTACATCTGCTTTAGTCTATAAATAGACATAAGCCACCTGTCCACCAATGCTTCCGCTGCTCCAACTGACTACGACAACCCTCTGGCAGAGTCATATAGACGTACACTTCTAAAGCAAGTTTAGAACGACGCTATACTCATCTTCCTGTCGGGTCTCACAGTCTGGAACAACAGCAATGGCAAGTGTGGGTAAACAAGAACCTCCCTGCCACCGTCCTTGAGGCTACCGGAGTACCTCTCGGGCGCCTGAGATTACCCACCATATCTGCAGAGTGGCCAATGGAATGTTAAATCAGATTGAATCTTTAGGTTCCTTATCAAATCTTCAGTAATCGTTTGCGGTTCTGGAATCACTTCCAGTTCTACCATACTCCCACTACTGTTTTCTGAAAAAATCCATTTTTTTAATAAAACTGTGGCGAGTCAAGAACAATATCACTGTTGATCTTCCAGATGGTAGAAAGTCAACCCTCATCATAGCCTGGGTCAACCCACAAACAGCCATTACAGAAACGTGCCTTGAGTTATCCAGAGTCTGGTTTTAAGCATAAACCGGACAACTCCCCGTACCCTAACATTGTTAAGATATGAACTGTTCTATATCCAATATAGAACCAGAGGCACTGATTTAATTGAACCAGATTCAAATCATGCAGCTGTCTCCAGTGCATGTCAACTAAATGGAAGGAGGCCGATCAGCGTTTCTCACCTTAGGAATGCTTCCAATTATGAGTAGCCTGAAATAGAAGTAAGTTCTCTTAAACATTACTATCAGCTGAACACCATACATAAGTATCTACATCTTCGATCACTTTGAAGAATCCCGATACTTGCAATACCTGGTTCTCTACTTTATTCAAATACCTATAACTTCTCAAAATTCAGACCATGTGTTTCCATGAAACACCTGTCTAAAAACTAGATGAGTCATAAGTAAACCGAATATAGTATGAGAACCAACCCCTCTGTCCTTATGGACGCTGGACAACATACAATACTCTGTATAAGTCCCTTGAGTCTGATAACTCATTCACTGTGTGTCGTAAGTTGAAAACTGTACTTATGGTTAAGAAGAATTACACCGCTGTTTAATGCTCCTTACCTAACCATCCACTGATATAGGTAAATGTCGTAGACATAATTTCAAAAAGGTATATCTCACTCTATAAAAATAGACGTACAAATATATCAATTTGAAATTGGTGCATAACAACGGATATTCAAAACCAAATATTTGCCGTCTGGCAAACAACCCAGGTGACTTCCTCAAATATCACCGATTACAACGAATCCCGATATAATGAGGATGATCACCCAATTCCCAATAACTTACTCCCACTCATCATCTGTAAAACCATACAGATGTGAGAACCATACCTGGTAAATACATACCCTGGAGTAAGTGTCTAATCGGGAAATCAGTTTTCCATTAACAGTACACAGTGAAACTGAAACATTGAAATGTTTCGATGGGGTATGCTGGTATTCCTAGTAATGCCTCTTCCATTATCCAGATTCACAACTGTAACCATATAATTCTTTGCCATCTCCCCAAATCCATTTATATGTCTTTAGTCATTACCTTCTGTACACCCCTTTAGGCCAAATGGTTTTCTTCATTCCCTACCGTTCGGCACTAGCCTATGGTTTGGAAGAAGACTATCCAATAAGCATAAAGGGTGTACTGTCCTAATCCTAGGAGCACTCGCAACGCGAGAGAAGGTGAAGATAAAAGACACCTGAATGTACTTTATTCCTATTTCTCCTGAACCAGGATCCATCCCCGAACTGGAACAAGTTCCTTTCGAGTTCGTATATAACCATACGATGGAATATCCAATAAACTGTGGATCTTCGTAGTGATACGGAGTGTCCTGAAGAAATACAAAGGTGATTTAGGATTGGCGAAGAAATATTTGGTATGGTCGTGAATAGCAGTCGCAATTTACTTTGCCCTCTTACTAATCCCTTTCTTTGTCTTAACTTAATACCTTCTGTACACCGTTTAGGCTAATTGGTTTTCTTCATTCCCTACCGGTCGGCACCAGCCTAAGGTTTGGAAGAAGACTATCCAATTTGCGTAATAGGTGTACTACTCCTAAACCAAGGAGTACTCGCAACCTGAGAGAAGGTGAAAAGAAAAGACAACTGAATAGTCCTATTCGTTTTCTCCAGAACCAGAAACCATCCTCGAATTCCTTCGAGTTCGTATAGAACCATACGATGGTTTTGTCCAATGGAAGTGGACGTTCGTAGTAATACGGGGTGTCCTGGAGAAAAGGGTAAAAGTAGGAGTGGCAATGAGGTTTGCAACTCTGACAATCCAAAAGCCAGTGTTAAGTAGGTTCGGTCAACTTGGTCACTGAGTCATTGTCTTAGGGTCGGGTCAATGGTCGCAGCCGAAGAGAGAGAGAAAAGAAACACTCAGCATGCACTCTAACCTAGATCAGAATGGTTACCAATTTATCTAATCTGGAAACCTCCCACTGTACCTCAAATTCTCCTCCAAACCTGAAAGAAGAATTAGTCGGGGTCACCCGAGGAGTAAACCAACTCATCAGTGGGAATCGAGATCCAACTATCATTGCATGATAACGTGACGGAATCCGCTCACGTCATCACACTCCAGAAGGTATGCGCATATCTGGCAAGTTTCAGTTCTTTTGAAACTCCCG
This sequence comes from Agapanthus africanus, assembly GCA_030015575.1. NCBI lineage: Eukaryota > Viridiplantae > Streptophyta > Magnoliopsida > Asparagales > Amaryllidaceae > Agapanthus > Agapanthus africanus. Next base: position 144,146,392 of record JASDDO010000024.1, on the reverse strand, counting down.
ATGTGATTTTTACCCCATGCTCTTATGACCTTGACTTTGGCCAACATATCATAAGTCACATGTCAAGTTCTACCCGTCATTTTCCTGGTTAATTTGAACCCACCCGTACCTACCCTTGACTTTGGCCAAAATGGCAGTACGACTGTCCCAAACCAACGCATCTATCTATGCTGCATATGAATACCCAACAGCTACCAAACACTATACCTTGACTTTGGCCAACATACACAGCTTGAATACTATTAACTATCCATATGAAACGACGGAGGGCTACGAATGGTTTCTGGCGAAAACCTTTAACGTAATGAACTTGATATCGTTGAAGGAACTGATAGCTTTTAAAAAATATAGTGACGAAAACCTTGGCTAAAGAGGTCACTCCCGGTGAAGGGATCTCGGCTCTTTCCCCGTAGAATGAGGTGTAGGATATTCCAACTGAATACCACGATGCAAAGCAAAAGTAATCTGCTATAGTGAAGTTAATGCCCTGACGCAAACTTCTGTCCAAGGGGTCACTCCCGGTGAAGGGATCTCTGCCCTTGCCTCGTCGACTGAGGAGCAGGATATTCCAACTGAATATCACGATGCAAAACAAAAGAGAACGTCCTTGCAATAACAACTTTTTGAAAAGTGTTCCGACAACATCAGATTAGGTTTGTTTTAACTTGCATTGATCCGAATCAACGCAGTCCCACCAATTGATCACACCGCAAAGAACGAAAATATACTTATGTACGTATATGCCATCCTCATTCGCCACTGGGTCCCGTCATTACCCGTTAGGTTAGCTAACTAACGACAGAGCAGGGACAGGACTAGCGCGGATGTAAAACATATACAACATCTACTAATATATATACCAATATATTATATTTCGCTCAAGGCGTGATAAGAAATGCAACATCACAGAAATGTACAGCATCACAGAACAATACAGATATCTGGGATCCCCGGGTTTCATAGAGCCACTACTGAAACCCGACGTTTCCCTGGTCGTGTGGATAGCCTGTGTAATGAAATCCTAGACCCCTACGGGCGTGGCAAGTTACCCGCCAAGACCTGAAGCGAGGTAGCCCCCTTCAGCAACGTGAATGGACCACCCAGCACTTCACGGAATCCGGTAACTTGGGCACCCCTCCTGGGTCAACCTGTACCCCTTACGAGTGCGGCGAATAGCCCGCCAATCCTAGAGTGAAGCCCCCTCCGTCTCAATGCTATGAGATGCGGGCTTGTTGCCTTCCAGAACCCGACTATCCGTGCACCCCTCCGCGGGGTAATCCTAGTATAGAAAGTAAAATATATATACACTGGGCACATCGACCGCAACCTGGCCGTGCACCAAAATAATAATACAATCAGGCAGTGACGGCAGTCCACATATCGGACGCTCGCCCCGCAATATCAAATGTACATAATACAACAAAAACTGTACTAGCATTGCAACCAGGCTATCCCCCACGACCGATCCGCAACATCACAGCATAACACAGAACATCAACGTGAAAGTCACGTTCGCAAATCCGTCTAACCGGGCTATAGCAGTTAGACAGGATTTACCGATCGAGTGACATTCACGGTCGCAGATATAATGTAAATACTGTGAAAAAATGTGTTTAAAATATCCGATCGATTGAATTTTACCAAGTGGGCCCCCAAGCAATACTGTAGCACTCACAGAAATTCTGGGCCCAAACAAAGTATACCAAAACCCCTATTTTCAGCCCACAAGCCCACTACAAAAAAATGATGACATGAATCCACATTCCTGCGGCGGAACCGCGATGTGGTGCCCTTCCGGCGAGGAGGCGACGACATGGAGACATGACTTTCCGCGGGAGATCGGGACGATGACGAGAAGACCGGAGGACTCGGATCACTCGGTATATCTCTAACCCGTCTTGTAGTTTGCTAGATCTAGTTTAATGGCCCGATCCGGGTGTTTAGTGCGCGGTGGTGCCGGTTTGCGAACTTAGCAAACCGGCACCACCGCGCACTAAACACCCGGATCGGGCCATTAAACTAGATCTAGCAAACTACAAGACGGGTTAGAGATATACCGAGTGATCCGAGTCCTCCGGTCTTCTCGTCATCGTCCCGATCTCCCACGGAAAGTCATGTCTCCATGTCGTCACCTCATCACCGGAAGGGCACCACATCGCCTGAATCTTTTACGGGCTCCCACCTCAATACCGAGGCAACTCGGGCACGAAGCTGGCAAGTCGACGTGCCCAAGATATGTTGTAGAATGTAGTGTAGAAGCTATGTCTCATTTGGGGTTTTTGGTTGCCATGGAGGATGGAGGAAGAGGTTAAGAAAATTGGTGCTTTCAATTTTCTAGCAAGAAGAATATCAGATGAAGAATGATACCACCACAACAAAAATGAAACTCTCTCATTTTTCCTCTCCCTCTCAAATGTGTAGCCTCTTCCTTCAAGTGAGAATGGTGGAGGATAAAACATCAACCATGAAGGGAGGTGAGTGTAGGAAAAGAGAATGGGTGACCACATCCAAAAGCCATCATAACAAAGTCACACTAAATCAAATCCATTTCTAATCAACATAAAGCAAGAAAATGATGATAGAAAAGAATGGTATCAAAAGATGCTTTCATAATCAATCCATATGCAAGAAACCCCTCCACAAAATGTTATTTGCAAACTTGCAAATAACACCCTCCAACGGAAAAGTCCGGCCGTGAAGGAACAAAGGAAAACTGGCCGGAACGGAATGCAAACTGGCAACTCCAGAAAACTGGTCCTGTAATAAATTACAGGAAAACCCCGATATTGTGCATACACACCCGCATCTGTATTCCGACCGGATACAAATGCAATGAGACAAAATCTACACTGTACTATACTAGGATCCGGCTTAAACCAAAGCCGGCTAGTAATATCCGTCCGATCCTGATCCGTGCAATACCGCACGTATCTGATCGAACCCTGCCATATAACCATACGGCCACTAGTACAAAACGTCCGATCCTGATCCGTGCAATACCGCACGTATCTGATCGGACCCTGCCATATCTCCATACGGCCTCTACAGCGTTTCGCCCGAAACTTGAGTAACTGAAAGTGTGGTGGACTCTAAAGACTTGTCAATACTATGGCTGTGGATTTAACCACTAGCACGTCAGAGGTATAAGCCAATACGTGACGGGCCACCAGCTATTGATCAAAAGGGACGTCGATGAGCGAACTCATCCTGACACCCTACTGAGCCTGTCAGTGACAATATCCGTACAGTCCGGTCCGTTCGTCTATGAGCATCGCATGGCGGGCCTAGGGGGTTGGTAAAAGTCAGACCCCCAAAAGCGGTACAAGTCGTGTCGGAGTGTAGCCCAGAACACCCTGAGATACTACTGGAATACCTACCAGTAAATCTCCTGCCTTGGCCAAGGACTTCGTGTAATGGCTCTCCTAGACACAGCGCGACCTCACCCCCAATACCGGGAGAGACGAACCCCTGCAGATCCGCTCACTGCCTCCATGTGGCTCGGGACTGTACCCAACTAAAACCTGTTTGCACGACTCCTTTGAGCCGTGGTAGGGTAGTAATCAAAGCACAGTGGGAACTCACACGAGACAAATGACGATCTCAGGTCGATGAACTAACCTGTACACATGTCACCAGGGAACTGCTATCTGACGTCTGGTATAAGACCAACTAGCAGGTTCCCGGCGAGTCCTGTCCGGTGTACTCATAACCCAATGAGCACATGTATACATCTTAGGTGAACCAACTGACACCAGTGGCTTGTAAGACCGGCCACCGCCCCTCGTCGGGGTCTCGACTGTATACACTAGTCTACTCTGGAGTATCGATGCCCTATCTCGAAACTCCCACGACTAGGGACCTTTTAAGGATGTGCTTATAGACTACCAGCTCCCACATATATGATCGCCCTCATACTGCCGGTAGTCAAGCAAGAATCCTAGGGGCTCTATCAACGTGTAATAGTGACCTGTAAGGTCACCTAAAGCATTACACGATGATAAAGATAAACCAGATAGCATACTATCATCTCGAGTAAGACTGTCCTACCGGGATAGGTCCTCCCTCAATCATTGCAATCACGTGCATGTGATCCAATAATTGACTCTGAGGGCACTATCTCCAACAATAGATTTGACGAGTATGTCGTCATCGTAGATTTCCATATTCCTGCCGATCTGTGGCTTGAACATGCGGTTGACCAACCTTTGGTACGTGGCCCCGGCGTTCTTGAGGCCGAAGGGCGTCTCCTTATAGCAGTACACTCCCCGGTCCGTTGTGAATGCGGTCAGATCTTCATCTTCAGGATTCATACGGATTTGGTTGTAGCCGGAGAAAGCGTCCATGAAGCTCAACAGCTCGTGGCCGGCCGAGCTGTCGACGAGTTGGTCTATGCGGGGGAGCGGAAAGTTGTCCTTGGGGCATGCCTTATTGAGGTCGGTGAAGTCGACGCACATACGCCACTTCCCGCTTGACTTCTTGACCAGAACTACGTTTTCCAGCCAATCCGAGTAGGGTACATTTCTGATGAAGTTGGCGGCGAGGAGCCGATCAACCTCCTCTTCAATAGCCTTCTGTTTGACCGGGGCGAAGCTTCTTTTCTTCTGTCTGACGGGTCGGGCCGCAGGGTCAACCCTGAGCTTGTGGGAGATGATTTTGGGATCGATCCCAGGCATGTCAGCAGGCGCCCAGGCGAATACGTCGGAGTTGCTTCTGAGGAATCTGATCAGGTCATCCCACTGAGTCCCTGTCAGGAGCGACCCGACCTGGACGGTTTTTCCCTGGTCTCCTTCTGTTAGGGGCACCTCGGTTAAAGGTTCGATCGACGCCCCATGGACCTCCTTCCGCTCGTCTCGGGTGTCCAGGGAACCTTTGATGTCGTCACCTGCCTCAGTGTCGTCGGCAGGCTGCTCGGGCGAAGACGTTTCGGTAAGGCCTATCTTCGCGACCCGCTAGCTCCCGTACGCCCGACCTATCTCGCCCCGATCGAGAGGGAACTTTATCGTTAGGTGGTAGGTCGATATCTGGGCCTGGAGGGAGTTCAGCGTCGGGCGGCCGAGGAGGACGTTGTAGGCCGACGAGACTTTCGCTACGATGAAGTCCACAGGCAACGTGCGCGTGCGGCCGGGCTCCCCGATCGTGAACTGCAGGGTGACCACCCCTTGCGCCGGGCTGGAGTGGTTGGTGAACCCCGAGAGGACGTGAGAGGTCGGTTTCAGGTCTGCTGGGGCGAGCCCCATACGCAGGAAGTAGTCGTGGAAGAGGATGTCTGCTGAACTGCCCGAATTGACGAGTATCCGGTGGACCTCGTACCGGTGGATTTGGGTCGTGATCACCAGCGGGTCGTTGTGGGGCACGGATATGCCGTGGAGATCCTCGTCGCCAAAGGTGATGGGCTCTCGGCCTCTAGCCCTTTTGCTCGGGCGGCCGCCCGCGTCTTCGTTGAAGGGAAAGCGGTGGCTGGGACCTGGATTTTCGGGGCGATTATTTGCCATGTGGATGGAGATCGGAAGGCCAACTTTGTTTTCGTGGAGTTTTCGTTCCCACAGACGGCGCCAACTGATGGAGATCCTTTCCAGTTCTCCTTCAGATGTTGTCTTCCGTTGATCTCCCGGTGGATTCTGGAGGGGATCCCCTGTTGCGTGTGGGTCTCAGTGGGTGTAGAGGAAGTTTGATGATTGGAGGAATTTGGCGCTGAGTACCTGCAAAGAAGTCCCGGGGTGGTTGGATACCACCGAGGACCCTCCGACGATCAAGTTAGTACTAGATCTGAGCAACGTAACGGCTAAGTGGAGTCAAAAATGGCTTACTTGACCCTTCTGTGATGGGGGTTTATATAGTGGTGGAGGCATACAGCAGCAGGCGCGAAAATCTCGCCAGCAGTTACACTCCCGACGTCACGCCCGCGTAGAGAGCGGATCATCCATAAATGGGGATCGTGGAGGCGTGGAACATGGGATGTTGCTGGCGGAGAATCCGCGCATGGCGAGATTCACGGAGCTGCGATTACGCCTGTGAGTGGCGGTACAGGTCGGAGGGCCGAGGAAGGCCGCCTCGGCAAACGGGCTCGGGGACGAGCGAGAAGGCCGAGGAGACTTGGTCTGGCGATAGCCCGGGGCGAGCTGAGGGGCCGAGGAGGCCAATAAGCGGGGAGCCCCGAGGAGGGCTGGCTTGCGCTGGTCGGACGGGTACAGGGGTGGCATGGCCTGCCGGTGTGGGCCCTTTCTTCTGAGTTTTGAGACGTGCCGTTCGCCACGTGTCATGATCATGAGGGTCGTCAGTATTGAGCATTATCAGATTGAAACAGAGCAGGGGTTCGAGCGCATGTATAAAACGTCTTGGGCACACTTTTCATAAGAGGATAGGCTTTAGGAAAAAAAGTACTAATTATTAACTCCTTACATCAACAGACCTTGTTGCCAGTCATATCTCTCTAAAACATAACCTTGTCTCACTTACATGTGCATGTATTTACTATACACATGTGAAACGGATCAGCTCTCCCTATATAAAAAAACAACAAATTGCCAAATATAAAATTCACAAGATACATATAATTAGCAAAAGGATAGGCCAAATGACGATGTCAATGGCGATGTATGCAGATGTTGGCATCACCCTCGCATTGACTTCATCTATTAATTAGTTTCCCCAATTTCTTTCCAATAGAATGGGTATAAACCCAATTTCCAATTGATTCTCACCCTTTAACCCACATACAAATCAAAGATAACAATGCAAGGAGAGCAAGTACTAGTGATGAAGGAAGGAATAATGGATAAGGGGTGTTCAGAGATTAGGGCTGCACTCAAGGAGCTCTCTTTGGTCAAGTATGAAGATCACAAGGAGATGTCTACTCTTGCCTTTTTGAGCCTCTCCAACTTTCTCATCCTTGTTCTTGGTATCTCCTCTCTCTCTCTCCCTCTCTCATGCTTTATCCTCATTTTGGTGAACTTGAATATTGATTTAGTGCAAAATACAATGCAAAATCCGATAATATCATGCCACATAGGCTTGTTTGTGGGGTACACCCTATATAACACACTAAGTCTTTTTTACCCAACAAATTGACATGTATCATGAATATGGATACAGTTTTTTGAATTGGAACTTTTCAGTACCGAAAAATCCAGTATTGAAATATCAATCCTTTAATTCATATGGCTCACTGTAGACCTTCTGTTAAATGTAGATATACCGGCTGTTCACATTTTCTCAGTATTGATCTGGGTATCAAATTTTTTTCCTCAATTGTGAATAATTCCCAACATAATAGGTCAATGTCAAGTGGTAAATTTTCTTGGAGTTTTATAATCGATGGCAAGTTGCATGCCACAAGCCAGTTGATGCTTTACATGTTGTAGACAAAGGATATGACCTCATTTGATTGATTTTGTTCAGATAAGGTTGGGCCCACAATGGCAGTCCTGAGACAAGACATCCAACGAAATATCGAGGTAACAATAATTGATAAATCTAATCAGTTGCTAAAATGTCGATGGTATACATATTTTTTAAGGTTTTTTTTGAAATAATATATTTTTAAGGTTTGTTCCTTTCAGAACTATATATATCTTGTCTGAGGATATAAATTCGCTCCAAAGTTTAAAACCTTAAAGGCCTTCAATAAGGTTATAATTTTGGAAACCCTGGTTTCATGAGGTTTTGACATTAAACTTGAAAAACTGTAACCGAGGTTCGATTGGTAAAGAAAAAGAGAGTTTTTTAATTTACGGTTTAGAAAAGTGGTAGAAACTCGAAACCCTCGTTTCTAAAACTCCAATCACATGCACTAAACTTTCGCTAGGTTTCAGCTCTCTTTCTTTTTCTTTCTTTTTCGCACCCTCTTTTGGCGCCTCTCTCCCCCCAATCCCCTTCCATATCTTGCTTCTCTCACTTTCATCACGTTGGCAATTCGGCAATCGGTAAAGCAATTCTTAACTTAGCTCTATTCAGCATCGATGAAGGCTATATACGGCACTCATGGTGCCCACCTTTGATACCAATGCAAATTATTTTTCTTTTGATCTAAAACGAAAGCCTAGAGGCCCTGCGTTTCATTAATGGAGTTTTAACGAAATAGCAAGAAAAGAAAACGCAAGGATACAACCATAATGGGAACAAACCCGTACAAACCAAATGGGTAAAAAAGCTAAAATCATGAAACAAACCCCATACAAATAAAAAGAGAGGTCAAGCCAAAGATCCCAACTACATCACCAAGCAGGATTGCGGAAAAAAAAGCTAGGACAAGTATACTTGAAACACCGAGCCCTCCAAAATCAAGTCCCAGCAGCACGACCATGTGCGTCTCCACGTCCCTCTAGGATCTGTCCTCGCGTCCATCCTGCCGTGTAGGGTCTGCAGTATTCACATCATCCGCTAAGTAAAGCCTCGCCCTCTTCCGCACACCCTTGGAAGCTGCTCCTGCCTAGAAAAAAGTTATCGACTCAATCCAGTTCCCTACCCTTCTATACTTGCTATTGAAAATTCCGTCATTCCTTTCTTTCAGGGAAGTATTGGTGCCAAAGTTTTGATGCAAATTATTGCATATACGAACAGGGAAGTATTAGTGCCAAAGTCGCCGGCGTAATTCTGCAGCGTAGTATTTAACTAGCGGCATAATATGCATTGAAGGCGACATAGCGGAAGGAAGCTGTCACACCGTCTCCGAGTAGAGCAAATTGTTGAGTTAAGGGGATCTAAAGAACATAGAGAAAGGACACCGATGATCATTTTTTTTCAATATAGGGTTGACAACCATTTGGAAATAATCAAACTTTTTCAATGCATAATTCTGTAATAATTATAAAGAAGGTTACACAAAAATGGAGGTGTTTACATGAAAGAAGCATCCTTCAAATCTACTAACTTAATCAGGAAACCCAGGACCTTAATTTCTAAACAAGTTTCCATAAAAGAAAACACTTAATAAAATTTCTCCGAATCTGATTACGACACCAAATAGATCTTGAAGCACGATTTTAAGCATAATTATACTTATAGCCGTCCCTATCTCAAATACAAGTGTAGCACTTTGTATGTGCAAGATCACCTCGAAAACTTATACATACCATGCAATTTTTAATGCACAGAGCGTTGAAGAGGTCTACATATTAGATCCATCGATATATTTCGGTCTAGGAGCGATTCTGAAGAAAGAGGCGGACGAGGGGACGATAAGAAAACCTGGAAGCTGCTCAAAAGCTGTGCTCTGGCTTACTCGGTATTTCAAAACAGCACAGTTTAAATAAATTTTCAGATGAATTTATTCTAGTGCTGTGATGCTTTGTTTCGTTGTCGAATCAGATCGATTTGTTTCAGCTTGGAAATACTAGAAAGATTAGAGAAGGATGCCGGGCTGAGCCTTGAACAAGTTGTGGGAGAAGCATACAAGAGCACACTACAACCTTGGCATGGTTGGATCTCAACTGCTGCTTACAAGGTAATCAGCGAGAAATTTGAATAAGTTTTTTGATTGGCCGAAAATTGTTGTTCGAGGAAAACTACTAATAGGCGAAGAATACGCTCATATCCTAATTATTGACCATTCAGCGTTCTCCAAATCTACTTAGATTCGAGATTAAAAATATGTGTGTAGGAGAGACACGCAAAAGATTGCCGTAGAGAATTATGTTCAACCCTAAATCGGAAGTCAGGATTTATTCAAAAGACTCTCTAAGATGAATTCGAATATCAAATTTATAAAGATATTTATGACGACCGGTCTAGTTAAAACATATAACCTTTCTTCAGTTCATTATATCGACAACGAAATGCGGAAACTAATATAAATACAGAAAGAGAAAACGACGGAAATGACAAAAAGATTCAAATACGTAACGACTCTTCTTACCTTCTTTATTTGTCTTATGTTCTTTAGATAGTTCTCTTCTAAAATTTTCTGAATTTCTATAATCATCGTTCATACTACTTATCGACAGTTAAGAATGGGAGCAAAATCAGCAATCAGAACTACAAGAATTAGACACCAAAAATAGAGCAAATAACCTAAAAGTCATCAATATTTAATAATATGTTATTGCTTTATCTTCCAAATAAAGTGACAAAAGTTATGAACAGGTAGCATTGAAGCTCATTCCTGAAAGAGACATCTTCGTCAGTATTCTTATCGGCCAAGGACAGGATTACGAAGGCCTTAAAGCCGATATTCAGAAGCTGGTAACACTACTAAAGCCGTTTCTCGACAATATACATGCCCTCTTGGTTAGTATCTTCCCTTTCACTTTAGGTTATTTCTTATCTTGGCCTTTAATAATTAAAATGAGCTTTCAATTAACTTGTTATTCGATGAAAACATTTGCAGAGGGATTTTCGGTTGGACAGGCTGAAATCTATCTAAGGACGCAAATCACTTCACCCTGTTCGCATGTACATATTCTTAAACTTTCTGGTAAAATTAAGTATTGATCAGAATTTTATAAGTTTCAGGAACTGAGTATACTATGTAAATAAGAAAGATTTTGCTTTAATGTATGTGTATGATAATGTAACCAAAAGTTTTACACATGTAGGTAATATGTATATATAATAGGTTAAGTTTATCTTCAACGCTCCCTGTCAAATCAAGATATCAGTCTTTCTATATCGGGTGGTTGCGATGTTGGAATTATATTTATTTTTTCATCTTGTGTGAATGTGGCGACATATTTACCAAAGATAACCTGCATAAAGTTACCTAGTTTCTGCCATTTAAATTCAAAGTTTTTGATAATTAGTGTCAAAAAGTAACATAATATACCCTCTCGCTGCCTTTTATCTCACTAGATCGAAATGTGGAAACTTGCGCAGCAATTCTATCTGAACGGAATGCATGCGATTCCGGCAAACGCAATCTAATCTATCTTCTGGCAAACGCAATCTAATCTATTGCCGGCCACAATTCCATTGCTCCTTGTTACCCACAGTTCATCTAAAATTTAAAGACTAAAGACCAACAATTTAGACTAATATGGAGACTAATTAAAATATGTGCTCTTATATTCCCCTAGTTGGTAATTGGTATCATGCCCCTCATGTTAGTTGACTATATTATTTTGCAAATGGCATAACAAAAACATGAGGGCCCTATCTCAAAAGTTGAATCCATTACCAAATTGGCAACTGGTTTTAAAAGTAATTTTTATTCCCCAGTTGCTTCTGGATGTTTTTCTACATATCTATATCTAGCGATAACAATGGGACGGGCCGGGGCCGGGGACCGTCTATCCTGTCCACATCACGTATATGTGAAACCTCATCCCATGACCTGTCAGGGAAGACAAAATCTACCATATTCTGCACCGCCCTCCAGCGGAACCCCCTCCTGCACTGTCATATTTTTAATTATTCATTTTTCAAGTATGCATATTCTAATTGATAAGACTAACTTAATCAAAATATTTATACATAACCGATAAAATTAAATCCTGACATAATAACTAAAAATATTAAATCCTTACAATTTGTAAAACAACCCTAAACAAAAAACATTTAAGTTTAAGTATCAAAACCACATTCAGATAAGCTATAACTAATATATGCAAAATTATCTATATTGCGGGGCGGGATGGGGCACTGAATGGGAGGCTAATGCTATTCCCATCTCACCCTCGCTGATTAGAGATGGGGTTTTTACCATCCCGGTCCCATACCCCGATACAGTCAAAATCCCCGCTCCGATCGGGACGGGGAAAAATTGCCATCCCTGTCTATATCCCTCCTCTCATCAATCTCTCTATAATGGCTTGTTCTTTTAAGATCTCCCTCATACTCTTATTCCTCTCAACAATATCCACCCCTTCCTCATCGGAGAAATTTCATCATCTCCACTTCCACCAAATCCATACCGGCTCCGACCCTAACAAAGTCGTCCTAAACAACATCTCGTCGACATTCAGTACCATTGCGGTAACTCTAAAAGATATCGTTACCAGATGGCAAGAGTAACTCTAGAGATAATAAATCTTTAAAATTTATTAATCCCAAATCTTTATAAAGAAAGTTACAATAATCTCTCTTATACAGACATAAAACCCTCCAAAGGACAATTGGAACTAAAATTACCAATCTAAAAAAAAAAAAAATCTACAATAGTACCAAGTAAAATCCATCAGAATAAACTAAATAGATCACTCCCTTTTTTTATCCCAAAAAAATAAAAAATAATCCATTATTATAAATACTTAATAACACAGTTTAAATTTAAATCAAGTCCTCAAAGTGCCCATCTCCACAAAAATAATAGTGAGCCCAAATGTGAGGAAAAAATTAAAAGTGTTTGGTGCAAGTAGTTTCTATTATGTTATGATTGATAACGACAATAAGATATATAAAAGGACAGAGAGCAGACTTTGTCGTAATCCATCACACAAATTACACGCCTTGCTCTTGCTATATTTTTTAAAAAGGGCAATAAAAGTTGCCTGTAAGATGTATCAGAATTAACCAAAACTCAAGCTACATAATTAAGAAAAGTAATCGGCAAGTAATATTAAATCACCAACAACCTCATCAAATCAAATTCTTCACAAACTAGACCTATATAAATATAGAATTAATCAAGTCATGCCTCGGCTCATTATGAATTTTTCTTCATTCAAATCTTGATCTAGAATATTCAACAGACGACTTGAAACATTCCACCAGCACAACAACATAAATGATGGATCTCTGGATCTCCTTCAGATGTTATCTTCCGTTGACCTGCTGCAAATATTGATGGACGACTGAGATTGAGTTGGAGACACTACTACAAATAGGGGTTGCCCCTACGGATTTATCCGTAGGAGCAAACCACCGCCCCTACGGATATATCCGTATGGGCAAGAAATTACCCTGTAGGTGCAAAGGCCGTAGGTGCAAGTCGAAGCCTTAAACTTGCCCCTACGGACTAAAAATTATCCCTACGGAGTTATGTGTAGGTCCAGTTGTCCCTACGGATTAGTCCGTAGGGACAAAAAATTTATTTTATTTACGATTTTATAAAATAGATTAAGTGTACCTACGGACTTATCCGTAGGGGCAAGTAGTTGCCCCTACGGATAAGTGCGTAGGTATATATCCGTAGGGGCAAAATATCAGGTATCCTGATATTTTGCCCCTACGGATACCTGTGTAGGGGCATTTGTTTGCCCCTACGGATATATCCGTAAGGGCAAGATTAACCGCTGATACTGAGATCATAGGGGCAAAATATCAGGTATCCTGATATTTTGTCCCTACGGATAAATCTGTAGGTACATATTTGGGCCCTACGGATTAATTCGTAGGGACAATGTTGGGTACTACGAATTAATCCGTAGGTACATATTATCAGGGTTTTTTTTAAAAAAAGGACTGTCTATTTTTTTCTCGCCCTGTGCACAATAATATATACATCGATCATATATAAAATTAATCATCATGCAGAACATATATCGCAGTATTCATAATCACATCACGCATAATATACAAAAGAAACCAACAAGCAGAATATGATATCAATATAAACACACAAACACCACCAATATCAATATCGTCCAAAATATAGTACAATATGTATCATATAAATAAATACATGTATAAAATATAAGAATCAAAAAGCTACCCTAGCTCGGTCCAGCTCCACCTCTGATAAACGCCAGAATCTGGCGCGCCTGCTCCTCGTTCAGTAAATCATGCAATGCGGAGCGTGCGGGAGTCTGAGCAGGCTGTGGAGCTGGCGATGTGGTCTGCGCAGCCGCCGTCGAGGTAGTGGCTTGCGGAGCTGCGGCTGCGGGAGTCTGGACGGGCGGTGGAGCTATAGGAGCTGTCTGCGGAACCGCAGCCGATGTAGTGGCTTGCGGAGCCGCAGCCGAAGGAGATGCATGTGGAGGCTCGGCCGATGTACCCTGTCGCGTCTGGACCTACGTGTGTAATAAGCGAGTAAGAGCTGTGTATTATTCGAATTCGTATCATTATCAACTTATTTCGAAACCCCAATCTATGTATACTTAGGGACTTAGGTCTCGTTTGGATATCTAGTTTGGAAAACCGTAGTTTATTTTAATTAGATATGTATGTATGATTAATCAAAGCTAAGTCTACAACCAAATAAGCTCAGGCTACGTACTAATATTGGATATGTTGGTATCTATAATATGACATAATATTTTACTATTAATTAGTATACATACCAGCATCTCCTTCAACTCCTGAACGGTGGCCTTCAAGCTCTCCAGTTCCTGCTGGAAACGTCGCTCACTGGAGACGGAGGAAGTAACAGCCGGGGTGGAGTCCAACCTCATATGGGCCCTGCTAGGGCCCAGTCCTCGGCCTCTCTCCCAACCTCCGTGGTGCCCTCCGTGTGCGGCGTCCATGACTGGGGTCAGCAGCATCGGATCGCTCTGTCCGGTAAAATCGATCCCCGATGCCTCGGCCTGCTTAACCACCCACTCCTACACCCACATTAACCAGTAAAATATAAGTATATCATTTAAATTTGAACATTTCAAAACTAAAATTTTAAATAGGGGTTGAATAAATATTAACACTTACGCAATACTCCTGGATAGCGACGTCGGGGTATCGAAGCTCGCCCGTGGCGGGATCTGTCGAGGTGCCGTGGACGGCAAGATATGCGGACAGCACGCTCGGTGTACCACCTTGCGCCAGGGTCTGAGCTCTCTGCAATATTAGAAATAACTCTTAATATTTGATATATTAGAAAATAACTCTTAATATTGCATTATATCACAAAGGCCGGTCTATTGTAATTTACCGATAACTCCATGGCTCGAGTAATATTCCTCGAGCCACCTGTATAAGTGGGGCGACCCCTCTTCGCCGACTTCCTATTCTCTATATTTTGAACGGCCTGTTTCTGCACAACACATTCACATTTAGTTCTCTAATTAAGGAACACAAAAAAATAAATTATATACTAAACAATGAATTACATTTAAAATACATACCTGTTTGCGTTGAGAGTCGAAATATTCGCACAATAGAGGCCATGTCTCTACGTCGATTCTCGCAAAGGCCGGAGTAGATAGGAGGGCCGCTCTCTCTGCCTCGTGGGTCTCCATCCACAGGGAGTAGCGGTCGGCCTTCAGCTCATTCCTGTTGTATCGGACCTTGGTCTGCATGTTCTTCATCAGGCCATTGTACAGAGCATGAAGGTCGAGCACCCTCCCAGGGTGATCAGGATCGGGTACAGGCTGAAAATCGTAATCCAACTGAAAATATAAAAAATAAATTGTTATTACATTGCAAGTGTTAATAATAAATATATTGGATAAATCAAATGAAAATATATATTAATACCCGAGCCTGATCAAAGAAGAGGGCGAATAAGCGCCGGTGCTGGTCACCCCACTCAACTTGAAGTGGATAGTTCTTTACGACCCGTCTCTCATCCCCCATATACCGACCGAACCTCTCGGCATGAGGACCGGTATAGCGATAATCAGGGGTAAAAAAGAGGGGGAATGCTGCCTCTCCCCAAGCTCTGTCAGGCCTCAGCCTGTGGGACTGATTCGGGCCTCGAGTCCCCCTCTGGGGATGGGGATGCCCTGCGTCTGTAAGAAATATCAAGACAATCAATATTAAGACAAAGTTGTATTAAGAAATCAAGGTTAAATAAAAATTGAAGTGTGATATATACCTCCGGTGACTAAAGCACGAGCCTGGGCCCGAGCAGCAGCACGAGCGGGACGATAGTTCCTCCGGTGAGGAACAACCGGTGTCCCGGATGCGGACGCATCCCCTCCAACTAGAAAATAAATATTGACGCTAAATTTCCATGAAGTTCATATTTATTCTAAAGAGGATATGTAAAATGAATAAATATCTTATATTTATTCATACTAACCTACAGACGATGCGGAGGGTACGGAAGTGGCAGGAGTGGCCCTTGCGGCAGATGTGGACGCACCACCTATGATTAGACAATTAAAAATAGATTATATAAGTAATTGCAAAAAGAATGTGTAGATCAATAATATAACATTCTAAATCAATATGCATGCACTATAGGATATATAAACATACCCGCAGGTGCGGTAGTGTCACCACCTACAGCTAGACAATAAAAAAAATTACTATTTATGTAAGAGCAAAATGAATGTGTGTATATTTATAGTATAGCATTCTAAATCAATATACTTGCACTATATGATATATAAACACAGCTGGAGGTGCGGGAGTGGCCTCTGTCCCTGATGTGGACGCATCACCAACAACTAGACAATCAAACATTGACAATATAAGTAATTTTGACATGAACATGCATGAATATCTATAATATTACATTCAAAATGGATATGCGTGCAATATACCTGGAGGTGTGGCAAAGTCCACACGGAAGGAGGCATCCGAAGGGGTCTCCGATCTGGGTGCAAGACCGGCCCTCTGAAGCTCCCTACGCAGCTCTCCGGGCGGCAGAACCGCTCTGCCTCTGCCCCTGCCGGTGCCGCGGCTGGAGCTCCTGCCGCCCCTCGCTGCTCCCGTCATCGTCATCAAATCTAGATAAACGGTTCGTGGACGCATTAGACAATCATTACAAGTATTGACTATATATGTATTGATCGTAAAATGTGAAGTAATAATATAACATTACTGATAAACTTTTTCGTTTCGTGGGCGCATTAAACATATCTACTTGGATTTCATCATCGATGTCATTTCTAACCCACGTAACTTCATGATCGGCCGAAGACAGCTGGTCCTTCGAAACAGACGGTCGGAGCACTCTAAGCATTCTCTCTTCTTCATCCTCATCGCTGTTCTCGAATTTTGGGACATCGTAGACATCCCTCGGTTTCCAATGGCATACGACACTTTATCCCGGATGCTTCATACACTGTGATTAGTATACTTGGAACGCTTGGTTCGGAAAGATAAACGGATCTTCCTGACCGTAAAATCGAAGTGTGTTCATACTGGTCAATCCATATTCATCTTTCCAAGTCCCAAGATTGCTTCTCCACTTATCCGTATCGGTTCGCGTATCGTACCAAGTACAGTGGAATATATAAAAGGGTTCTGATCATCCGGGATAGTGGATGCCGAGTATACAATTTAAGTACCCATAATAAATCACACCGTCCGATCCTACCATCGCAATCCCACTATTCTGAGTGGTTCTAGATATTTCTATGTCCTTAATTTCGAATTTGTATCCAAGGACACCGAATCCTTTATAATATGCAATCTCCATACTAGGAAATTGAGCTAAATATCTTGAATCACTCTCAAATGATGCAGACAAGTTCGGATCATGGATCTAACAAAACAAATTTTACGACAAATACATAACGATATAAATTTAGATTAAAACTGAAAGCAATAACATGTTATTCGAATAATTTACATGATATGTGACCCAATCACAAAAATTATCCTGATGATATTTTTCCAATCGTTCTTTGTTCCAATCAGGATGCCCCTCACGTACCTCGTTAAAATGAATTCTGTTTTCGACAAATAATGGTGACATTAATATTATATCATTTCATACACACACAATAACAAATATAACAATTAATCCAAAAAAACTTACTCTCTAATTTGTTCAAGACATGCGCAATTAAGCAAGATAAGCCGGTATATCTTGTTGATAAATATAGTGTCTACCTCTTATAATCGGCTTTACCATATGGCCCGTCTTGAATTTTTCGAGGCCGGTTAAATCTCGTCTCAATGTTCTCGTCCAGATAGCGGGAACAAAATGTGGTTGCTTCATCAAGAAAATAACCTTGCATGATAGAACCCTCTGCTCGATTTTTATTGCGTATATGTTTTTTAAGAGTGTAGAGGTACCTAAAGAAAATATGTTGAATAAATAAATACGAGCATACAGGACAACACTAATTTTAAAAATTGCGCGAAACAAAAAATTACACGTACCTCTCGACGGGATACATCCATCGATATTGTACCTGTCCGGCTAACTTAGTTTCAGTTGCAAGATGAACCGTCGAGTGTATTATGATATCGAAGAATGCCGGTGGGAAAATACGCTCAAACTTGCAAAGTATCAACGCAATAGAATTTTCTAGTTTATCCAGCGTCACAACCTCCAGTGTTTTAGCACACAACTCTCTGAAAAAACAACATTGGTCGTTAATTACTAGACCAACCGATTCGGGGAGAGAAATCCTGAGGGCTAATGGAAGAAGGTGCTCCACGATAACATGGTGATCATGACTTTTCAGCCCATCGATTTTGTCTTTCACAATTTTTATTTTCTTGCTGAATGATCCTGAGAAACCTGTGGGAAACCTTGAAGACCGGGTGGCGGCCGTGAATCGGGAGACCGTCAGGTGCCGAGAGGCCGCCCGAGCCCCCGAGTCCCAGTTGGAGGATTCCAAGATGCTCATCGCCACCATGAAGAAGACGGTGAGAACCCTCCGGAGGGAGAACGAGGCGGTGAAGGACCGGGCATTGAAGCCGGTGGAGAACTATAAGAAGTCGAACCAGTTCTACGCCGACCTTGCTAGAGCCGCCAGCGTTATTTGGCACGACGCCCTCGACGCTATCAAGGCTCAGATGCCGGAGTTCCTCGACGGTGAGCTCCGGGCCACGTACCCTCTCGAGGATGACATGCAAGGGAACGCCCCTGGAAACGATGCAGGGGAAGAGGCCCCCGGTGGGAGCATGGGGGGTAAGTCGGTAGCCTCGGCTACCGGCACCGAGGTTCCCGCCGTGGGTGCCGACCCTGAAGATGACGCCCCGGTGGTCGCGGTGGATGCGAGGCTCGTCAAGGTTCTCCCCGGCCCTGAGGCCTGAGCTTCCTCGTCTCCTTTTCTTTTTCAGCTAAAATTTTGTAAGCCTCCGGGCGTTTTTGTTAGGCTGGGGAGCCCATAATAGTCTTGTAGAGACTTTTGACTTTATGAATAAAAAGGTCTTTTTGCAGTAGTCTTTGCGTGTGTATTTTCCCTATGGTAAACATTTATATTTGCGCAGTACCGTCTTCATGTTAAGTCGGTTTTTCATTTAGCGATTGCACGTCGAGTTGAGAGTTAAAGTCGACCATTTTCCGAGTGTGCAAAGACTGGTGAAAGGTCGGTATTTCCATGGCCCCGAAGTCGAGGTAGAGATCGCTAGGTAAGACGTGTAGGGAGTTGAGCCTGGTAGCTGCTTGGCGGCCTCTAGATGAGGGATTCAGATCCCTGGCGTCGTGGGGGTAAGACATTACCAGCCAAGGATGGACCAAGCAGGGTAGCTGCTCAGTGGCCTCTTGGTGAGGGCTTTGATCCTTGGCATCGTAGGTAAGAAATTACCAGCCATTGATAGAACGAGCAGAGTTACTTCCCGGTTTCCACTTGGCGAGGGCTTTGATCCTTAGCGCAGGAGGGCATAGAGAGGCCTGCTAAGGATGGACCGAGTATGGTAGCTGCTCGGTTTCCTCTAACGAGGGATTTGATCCTTGGCGTCGTGGGGTAAGGAATTACCAGTCAGGGATAACCGAGCAGGGTTACTGCCCGGTTGCCTCTTGATGAGGGCTTCGATGCTTAGCGCGGGAGGGTATAGAGAGGCCTGCTAAGGATGGACCGAGCAGGGTTGCTGCCCGGTTGCCTCTTGGTGAGGGCTTGGATCCTTGGCGTAATGGGGTAAGGAATTACCAGCCAGGGATAACCGAGCAGGTTAGCTGCCTGGTTGCCTCTTGGTGAGGGCTTCGATCCTTAGCGTGGGAGGGCATAGAGAGGCTTGCTAAGGATGGACCGAGCAGGGTTGCTGCCCGGTTACCTCTTGGCGAGGGCTTTGATCCTTAGCGTGGGAGGGCATAGGGAGGTCTGCTAAGGATGGACCAAGAAGGGTTGCTGCTCGGTTGCCTCTTGGCGAGGGCTTTGATACTTAGCGCGGAAGGGCATAGGGAGGCCTGCTAAGGATGGGCCGAGCAGGGTTGCTGCTCGGTTTCCTCTTGGCGAGGGCTTTGATCCTTAGCGCGGGAGGGCATAGGGAGGCCTGCTAAGGATGAACGAGTAGGGTTTCTTCTCGGTTGCTTCTTGGCGAGGGCTTCGATCCCTGGTGTCATCGGGTAGGTAACTACCAGCCAGGGATAACCGAGCAGGGTAGCTGCCCGGTTGCCTCTTGGCAAGGGCTTCAATCCCTGGTGTCGGTGGATAGGGAACTACCAGCTAGGGATAACCGAGAAAAGTAGCTTCCCGGTTGCCTCTTGGAGAGGGCTTCGATCCCTGGCATCGGTGGGTAAGGAACTACCAGCCAGGGATAACCGAGCAAGGTAGCTGCCCGGTTGCCTCTTGGCGAGGGCTTCGATCCTTGGTGTCAGTGGGTAGGGAACTACCAGCCAGGGATAACCGAGCAGGGCAGCTGCTCGGTTGCTTCTTGGCGAGGGCTTCGATCCTTGGCGTTGGTGGGGTTAGAGATTACCAGCCAGGGATAACCGAGCATGGTAGCTGCCCGGTTGCCTCTTGGTGAGGGCTTCGATCCTTGGCGTCGGTGGAGTAAGAGATTACCAGCCAAGGATGGACCGAGCAGGGTAGCTGCTCGGCCTTGTGAGGTTTCGTCCGACCTTCCCTGGTTCAAGTCGTGAGAGTTGGGAAGAGCCACCGTCGTGGGTTACACGTGTCACGAACGCGCGGGGGGAGGCGAAGCTTAAGAGCCGCGTCGTTCCGATTTCGGTTTGCCGGAAGAGGTGGGATATCCGCCGCGTGGCGGCACGGCATTGGAAGGAGTGAGCAACTGTTGGACTCTTGCGGGCGCTGTGGGGCTATAAAATGAAGGGCTTGTTGAGCACTCCTTTCTTCATCCCCAAAACGTAAGAATGGACACCTTCCCCTTCACCATCCCTGAGATCATAAATTTCGAGGACATGTACATGTACGACTAGTACTGCACCGAGGATACGGTGCAGTTAGTGATAGGCCGCATAGAGGATCATTTTGGCCGACTGCTTCTCCGGCGCTCACCCCTCCCCAGCTGTTAATGTACTCAATCTGGAGGAGGTCACCGGGGCTGCACAACCCCTTGTCCGAACATCTGAAGGACGAGGCGGTTGGTAAGCTGAGGTCTCTGTGCCGCTTCGGCCTAATCTCGGCGGGTCGGCGGGATCGCTCGGTGGCACTCATTCTCGAGTGCTACAAATTGAGGTATGATGATGACGTTCAGGGACGGCATCAGAGGCAGAGGTCCGAGGCGGCGAGGGCTCGGCTGGCGGAGATCTACTCCGAGTACCATGAGCAATGCTTCCTGCACCCCCTTCCCCCGCCGCTGTAATTTTCTTTTTTCTTTTTTCAATGTACGGCTGAGGAGCCTAAAATACCTTTTCGAATTAATAAAATCCTTCTTTTCTGCAATGCTCGACTGTTTTGTCCTTCTTGTTTTCTTAGATAAAAAGAACTTAGAAGAAATTACATTGCTTTTCCAAAGAACCCATGTAGTGGCCTGCTATGGATGGACCGAGCAGGGTAGCTGCTCGGTGTATCTGCGAGGTTTAGTTAAACCTCCGTTGGTCCGCGAGCATTGGGAGGAGTGACTGTCGTAGGCTGCACGCGTCAGGAAAGCTTGGGGGAGGCATAACGTTTCGGGAAGTCGCGTCAGTTCTGCCACGTGGGGGCGCGGTTTCGGAGTAATCTTGATGGATCCCGGGATTCGCGCCCATGGGCGCGCAAATCTGGGTCCTCAAGGATTTTGTTGGAGGTTATAAATAGAGAGGGAGACGACAACTTCTTCGGCATCGCTTTATGAGATGACTGGGCGCGTGTATTCGATCGAAGAGATCATTACCTTCGACGACGTCTCGGCGTATGACCAATCCCTGGTCGAGGATGGGTACTAGGGAGTGGTTCAGCGCTTCGAGGGTCACGTCGGTCGGCTTCTCCCTCGGCGGTTGTCCTTGCTTTAGTTGCTAATGTACGCGATTTGGAGGAGGTCCCCGTGGTTGGACAACCTTTTTTCCGAAGAGCTGCTGGACGAGGCGCTCGACAAGGTGCGTTCGATCTTCCTGCTCGCCCTCATCTCGAAGGCCAAGCATGACCGGTCCTTGGCCCTCATTTTGGAGTGCTTCAAAATGAGATACATCGTGAGCCAAGACGCAGAGGGTGGAGCGTCGGGTGTTTCCGTGGCATCCCAAGTTCGCGTGCAGCATCAGTGGGAGCGGGCAGCAGAGGCTAGGGCCCGGCTAGCGGAAATCCACTCTGAGTATCATCAGGATTACTTCCTCGATCCCGCTCCTCCTCTGCTGTAAATGTTTCTTCTTTATTTTTCTGTAAGGCTGAGGAGCCCGTAATACCCTTTGGAATAAATAAAACTCTTTTTTTGCAATGTCTTATTGTTCCCTTCTTATCATATAAACATAAAGAACTTTAGAAAAGTTTACATTGCCTTAGTGAAAGAAGAAATACACGCTCGTAGATATTCTTTTTATTGGTACAGTTTGAGCTTCTCGGCGTTGTAAGACCGTGGAAACTTGCGCCCATCCGCGTCTTGCAAGCGGTAGGCTCCGCCAGGCAGGACCTCGGAGACGAGGAAAGGACCGTCCCATTTTGTGGGAAATTTATGCAGCTTGCCTTGATCGACGAACCCAATCCGCCTTAGGACTAAATCTCCGGTCTTGAAGAAGCGACGCTTGACTCGCGCGTTGTAGTAGCGGGCGGTTTGCTGTTGATAAGCGGCAGCTCTGATCTGAGCCCGGTCTCGTTTCTCTAACAAGATGTCCAGGTTAGTTCGTAGGGCTGAGGTGTTAGCTTTGTCGTCGGAATGCTTGACCCGGTGACTGGGGAGCCCGATCTCCGCTGGGACCATTGCTTCGGTTCCGTAGCAGAGGCTGAAAGGGGTTTCCCCGGTAGGGGTTTTCTTCGACGTGCGCAGGGCCCATAAGACCCGGGGAAATTCCTCAACCCAGCTGTCTTGGCGCCCTTCTAGGCGCGTCCGGAGACCTCGGAGGACGTCCCGATTGGCGACCTCAGCTTGCCCGTTGCATTGGGGACGTGCGACCGAGGCAAACTTTATGAGAATGTGATACTCGCTGCAAAATTCCTTAACTCTTTCGTTTTTGAAATTTGTTCCGTGGTCGGTGATGATGCACCTCGGGATGCCGAACCGGAGTATCACGTTGTTCTGCAGGAACTTAATAGTCATGGTGGCATCCGGTTTCCTGATAGGAATGGCTTTGATCTTCTTCGTGAAGTAGTCCACTGTGACAAGGGCGTACTTGTGTCCGCCCGTACCGGTAGGGAACTGGCCTATCATGTCCATTCCCCACTGGGCAAACGGCCACAGGGAGGTTAGGGCGGTTAGCTCGGTAGCCGGAAGGCGAGGTATGCTTCCATGAAGTTGACAGCTCCTGCATCTCCTGACGAGCTTCTGGGCGTCCTGATGAATGGTCGGCCAGTAATACCCCTGGAGCAATGCCTTCTAGATTATGGTTCGGGCCCTTTGGTGCGCGCCGCCGACCCCTTCATGGATCTCACGGAGGACGTAGTCGGCTTCACGGGGGTCGACACACCGGAGCAGGGGCCGAGTGAAGGAATTCTTATACAGGTTCCTATTGCTCCAGACGAAGTGGCGAGCCTTGGCTTGGAGACGGCGGGCTTCTCCCCGATCTTCTGGGAGCGTACCTTCCCTCAGGAACTCTATGAAGGGCTTTCTCCAGTCTCGGTCTTCCTCCTGGGTTGTATACACTTAAAGTATTGTTTCCCTGTCTTCCACGCTGGGTTGTGGCAAGACATTGAAGAGGATGCTCCTTTTGTTGTTGGCCGAGTAGGATGAAGCCATCTTACACAAGACGTCGGCTTAGGCATTGAGCTGTCTGGGGATTTTCTCTACCTGGACCTCGTCGAAGTCCTTTCGTAGTCTTCTTACCTTGGCCAGATACTTCACCATCAGAGGCTTCCATGGCTCGAATCGGCCGGTCACTTGGCCAACGACTAGGGCGGAGTCGCAGCGTATCCGAATCGTTTTCAGCCCCAGTCCGGAAGCTATGCGCAGGCCGGCCAGTAAATCCTCGTATTCTGCCGCGTTATTTAAGGCCTTAAACCCGAGATTTAGAGAATACTCCATTTCAGCCTCATTCGGGCCCCGAATGATGAGGCCGGAACCACAGCCTTCCTCGGTCGAGGACCCGTCGACGTAAAGGATCTAATCAGGTATAGAGTCGGGCTTCTCATCAACTGAGGGTTGAGCTGCGGGGGCTGGCGTGGACTCCGGGCCTTTGCTGGGGATGGTGCACTCGACGATAAAATCGACCAGGGCTTGTGCTTTGATGGCCTGTCACGGGCGGTATTTTATGTCGATTTGGGACAACTCCCACCTCCACTTCTCCAAGCGGCCAGAGGATTCAGGTGAGGCGAGGATAGCTCCCAGAGGGCGCTCGGTAAGAATGAGGATGGTGTGCGCCTGGAAATAGTGCCGTAGCTTCCTTGAGGCTACGATGAGTCCAAGACGATCTTCTCTATGGCTGGGTACCTCGTTTTTGCCTCTTTGAAGACGTGGCTCACATAGTATACCGGCTTTTGGACTCCGTCGACCTCTCGGACGAGAACTGAGCCCACTGCTTGGTCGGATACCGCCAGATATAGGGATAGCTCGTCTCCTTCAACCGGTCGGGTGAGCAGCGGTGGAGTCGCGAGGTACCTCTTCAATTGGTCAAAGGCAGTCTGGCACTCCTCCGACCACTCGAACCTTGGAATTTTCCTCAGAGCCTTAAAGAACGAGAGTCACTTCTCCCCTGACCTCGACATGAAACGTGATAGAGCAGCTACCCGCCCTGTCAGCCGCATGATCTCGACGGTAGTCTTAGGCGCGGCCATGTTGAGGATGACGTTGATTTTCTCCGAGTTAGCTTCGATCCCGCGGTGAGTGACCATGAAACCGAGGAACTTTTCCCCCGGTGTCCCCGAATGCGCACTTGGCGGGGTTTAGTTTCACCTTGAACTTGCGGAGGACGTCGAAGGCCTCGCCCAGATCCCTGGCGTGGTCGACTGATGAAACCGACTTGACGAGCATGTCGTCGACATAAACTTCCATGTTCTTGTTGGATGTAGTGCCCTCAAAGTCAATTATTGGATCGCAGGTACGTGATTGTAATGATTGAGGAGGACCTATACCGGTAGGACAGTCTTTCTCGAGATGATAGTATGCTATCTGGTTTACCTTTATCAGTCGTGTACAGCTTTAGGTGACATGATCACTATTACACGTTGATAGAGCCCTTAGAATTCTTGCTTGACTACCAACAGTATGATGGCGATCATATACATAAGAGTTGGGTAGTCTATAAGCACATCCTTAAAAGTGGTCCATAGTCGTGGGAGTTTCGAGACAAGGCATCGATACTCCGGAGTAGACTAATGTATACAGTTGAGACCCCGACGAGGGGCGGTGGCCGGTCTCACAAACCATTGGTGTCAGTTGATTCACCTAAGATGTATACAGGTGCTCATTGGGTTATGAGTACACCGGACATGACTCGCCGAGAACCCGCTAGTTGGTATTATACCTAGTGTCAGATGGCAGTTCCCAGGTGACATGTGTACATGTTAGTTCATTGACCTGAGGTCGTCATTTGTCTCGTGTGAGTTCCCACTGTGCTTTGATTATTACCCTACCACGGCTCAAAGGAGTCGTGCAAACAGGTTTTAGTTGGGTACAGTCCCGAGCCACATGGAGGCAAGTGAGCGGATCGGTAGGGGATTAGTCTCTCCCGGTATTGGGGATGAGATCGCGCTGTGTCTAGGAGATCCATTACACACAGCCCTCGGCCGAGGCGGAAGATTTACTGGTAGGTACTCCAGTAGTATCTCAGGGTGTTCTGGGCTACACTCTGACACGACTTATACCGCTATTGGGGGTCTGACGTCACCGGCACTCTAGGCCCGATATGCGATGCTCATAGACGAGCGGACCGGACTGTACGGATATTGTCATTGATAGGCTCAGTAGGGTTTCTGGATGAGTTCGCTCATCAGCCTCCCTTATGGTCAATACATGGGCAGCCGTTACGTACAGCTAGTACCACTAACGGCTTGTGGTTAAACCCACTGCCAGAGTATTGACGAGTTTTTAGAGTCCCCCATAGATAGTTTCCCAAGTTCGGGCGAAACGTTGTAGAGGCCGTATGGTTTTATGGCAGGGTTCGAACATGCACGTGCACTTGTGTACGTGTCATGGTTCGGACAGATAATACTGGTGGGCTTTGGTTTAAACCGGATCCTAATATTATATTGCAAGGATATTTTTGACTCATTGCATTTTGTATTCGGCCGGAATACAAATACGGGTATGTATATACCGTTGTGGGGTAATCCTTCGGGATTACTTTTTGAAGTTGCCAATTCTCAAATACTGAATGTTTACGCTGCGGTATTTGTTTGCAATCCCTTGACCTGCCCATCTCCTTTAATCCATGGCTGATTTCTTTAATGGGCCTCTTGGTGGGCTTTGAGTTTCTAGCTTGAGGGATTTTTTTGCAAGATGGAAAGTTTTTTTGTGGTGGTTTTTTTTGTGGTGGCCGGGTTTCCAGCAAATTCCAGCAAGTTCTTGATCTTTCTTGAATGGGTGAGTCACTTGATGAGTTGTTTTTGCATTGAATGGTTTTTGGAAAGCTTTAGGATATTTAGTTATCATCACCACTTGGATGCTTATGATCACCCCCCATTCTAATCCCTTCTCATTGTGGCCGGCCCCACAAAAAGAGATTGGACAGTGAGCATTTAATTAGCTTGGCCGAGCCCATTTTTTGGTTCATGAAATTTTGCTCATGGAAATTTCAAAGCTCATTTCATCACTCCAAAAAGCAACTTCATTAACCCTTCACCCAATGACTTGGGTTTCTTGAGACAAATTATTCTACACACTCTCTACTTCAATCTTGGACATGTCAGCTAGCAAACTTCATGTCCGAGTTGCCTCGGTATAGAGGCGGGAGCCCGTATAAAGATCCATTGACGTGGTGCCACCTCGACGAGGAGACAGGAGATCGGAGATACCGCGAGGAGCGTGGGATGATGGCTAAAGACCGAAGGACACAGATCGATCGGTATAGCCATTCTATCATTTTACAGCTTAATAGTTTAGTGTTAATGGCACGTCCGGGTTACAGTCTATGTTAGCGCCAGTTTATAAAAAAGTTTTAATTCCGCGTTTGGCCTCAGATTATTGGCCGGGACGCTGGCGTAGACTTACATGGTATCGGTGCCGCGCCATTAACCTTTACTGGCTTGTTCTAACATGTTTAAAATATCGATCGAACGAAATTTCCAAAACTGCAATTCCAAATTTAAAATTTCTGTCGAAATTTATTTGTCGTCTAAAAATTATTTTGGGTATGTCAAAAAATTGAGCAGGTTTTTCTAAGACCGCAGAAGAAATTTGGTAGACTGATCCCACAAAACCGCCGCGTAACCGCCGCAGAACCCATGGGTTTGCCGCGGTTCCGCCGCCGTTTTGGGGCTTCAGTGCACCATTTTTCTTCTGGGTGTTTTTCATGTGGAATTGTGGTTTCTGTAATATTTTGTTTGGGCCCAGATTTGTTTGAGTACTAGATTTGTACTTGGGGCCCACTTCGGGAAGTTTTGTCGATCGGAATTTTAAATGTGTTAGTTTACAGTACTTACATTATATCTGCGACCGTGAATGTCATTAGAGCGGTAAATCTTGTCTAATTGCTATAGTCCTTTTAGACAGGTTTGCGAACGTGACATTCACGTTGATGTTCTGTGTTGTGCTGTGATGTTGTGGATTTGTCGTGGTGGATAGCTGTGTGCAATGGTAGTGCAGTTTGGATTTGTTTGTACATTTGATATCGCGGGGCGAGCGTCCAACATGTGGACTGCCGTCACTTCCTGTCTGTATATTATTCTTTTGGGGTACGACCGGGTTGAGGTCGATGTACCCGTTGTACATATTTTCTTTTCTGTACTAAGATTACCCCATGACGGAGTGCACGGATAGCCGGGTTCTGGAGGGCAACGGGTCCGCATCTCATGGCTTTAAGAGGGAGGGGACCTCACTGTAGAATTGGCAGGCTATTTGTCGCACTCATAGGGGATACAGGTTGACCCAATGAGGGGTACTCAAGTTATCGGATTCCGTGAAGTGCTTGGTGGTCCATTCACTTTGTTGAAGGGGGATGCCTCGCTTCAGGTTTTGGCGGGTAACTTGCCGCACCCATAGGGGTCTAGGTTTTCATTGCACAGGCTATTCACACGACCAGGGGAACGTCGGGTTTCAGTTGCGGCTCTGTGAAACTCGGGGCTTCCAGATTATCTGTATTGTTCTGTGATGCTTATTACTTTTCTGTAATGTTGCATTTATCATGCCTGGAACGATTATTGTATATTGATATATATACTAGTAGATGTTGTATATGTTTTACACCCACGCTAGTCCAGTCCCCGCTCTGTCGTCAGTTAAGTAACCTAACGGGTGATGACGGGACCCAGTGACGAATGTGGATGGCATATACGTACATTTTATTTTCGATCTTTTCTGGTGTGATTAATTGATGGGACTGCGTTGATTTTGATCAATGCAAGGAAAACAAACCTGTTTGACGTTGTTGGAACAGTTTTCAAAAAGTGTTATTACAAAGACGTTTTCTTTTGTTTTGCACAGTGGTATTCAGTTGGAATATCCTGCACCTCATTCGACGAGGCAAGGGCCGCGATCCCTTCACTAGGAGTGACCCCTTGGGCAGAAGTTTGCGTCAGGGTAATAACTTTACTATAGTCGATTACTTGTTGCTTTGCATCGCGGTATTCAGTTGGAATATCCTGCACCTCATTCCACGAGTAAAGAGCCGAGATCCCTTCACCGGGAGTGAACTCTTTAGCAAAGGTTTTCGCCACTATATTTTTGTAAAAAGCTATCAGGTTCTTTCAACGAGATCAAGTTCATTATATTAAAGGTTTTTCGCCAAAAACTTGCCGTAGCCCTCCGTCGTTTCAGACGGGTAGCACGTAGTATTCATGCTATATTTGTTGGCCTTCGTCAAGGCATAGTGGATGGTAGCTGCTTGTTACCTTTCTGTTGCATAGATAGATGCGTTGGTTTGGGACAGTCGTATTACCTTGTTGGCCTTCGTCAAGGGTATGTACGCGTGGGTTCAAATTAACCTGGATAATGACGGGAAGAACTTGACATGTGACTTATGGTTTGTTGGCCTTCGTCAAGGTCATAAGAGCATGGGGTAAAAATCACATCTGGAGTTTCTAAAGAAACTGAAACTTGCCAGGCATGCGCATACCTTCTGGAGTGTGATAACGTGAGTGGATTCCTTCACGTTATCATGCGATGATAGTTGGATCCCGATTCCCACTGATGAGTTGGTTTACTCTTTGGGTGATCCTGACTAATTCTTCTTTCAGGTTTGGAGGAGAATTTGACGGTACAGTGGGAGGTTTCCTGATTAGATAAAGTGATAACCATTATGATCTAGGTTAGAATGCACGCAGAGTGTTTCTTTTCTCTCTCTCTTTGGCAGCGACCATTGACCGACCCTAGACTATGACTCAGTGACCAAGTTGACCGAACTTTCTTAAAATACTGGCTTTCGGATTGTCGGAGTTGCATACATCATTGCCACTCCTTCTTTTACCCTTTGAATTTCTCCAGAACACCTCGTATTACTACGAACATCCACTTCCATTGGATAAATCCATCGTATGGTTATATACGAACTCGAAGGGACTTCTTCGAGGATGGAATTAGGTTCAGGAGAAATTGAATTGGTTTATTCGGTTGTCTTTTATCATCATCTTCTCTCAGGTTGCGAGGGCTTCTTGGTTTAGGAGAGTACACCTATTACGCTTATTAGATAGTCTTCTTCCAAACCATAGGCTGGTGTCGAAAGGTAGGGAAAGGAGAAAACCAATTAGCCTAAGTAGGGTGTACAGAAGGAGATAAGTAAAGACATATGAAGGGACTAGAAAGAGGGCAAAGTAAATTGTGACTGCTATCATTTACGACCAAACCGTGTAGTTCATCGCCACTCCTATTTCACCTTTGCTTTTCTCCAGTTCAGGAGGAATAGAATAAGGTATTATTTAGTTGTCTTTTATCATCCCCTTCTCTCAGATTGCGAGTACTCCTAGGATTAGAAGTATACACCTATTACGCTTATTGGATAGTCTTCTTCCAAACCATAGGCTGGTGCCGAACGGTAGGGAAGGAAGAAAACCATTAAGCCTAACGATGGTGTATAGAAGGTAACGACTAAAGACAAATAAAGAGATTTGGAGAGATGACAAGGAAATATACGGTTACAGTCATGAACTTGAATAATGGAAGAGGCATTACTAGGAATACCCAGATACCCCTTCGAAACATTTTCATGTTTCAGTTTCACTATGTGTTGTTAAAGGAAAACTGATTTCCCAATTAGATACTTACTCCAGGGTATGTATTTACCAGGTATGATTCTCACGTCTGTATGGTTTTACAGATGATGAGTGGGAGTAAGTTATTGGGAATTATGTGATCATCCTCATTATATAGGAATTCGTTGTAATTGGTGATATTTGAGGAAATCGCCTGGGTACAGTTTTCAACTTACGACGCACAGGGTTTGAGTTATTCGACTCAGGGGACTCATACAGAGTATTGTATGCTGTCCAGTGTCCATTGGGACAAAGGGGTTGGTACTCGTACTATATTCTGTTTACTTGTAACTTCTCCAGTTTTAGACATGTGTTTCGTAGAAATACAAGGTCTAAGTTTTGAGAAGTTATAGGTACAATAATAAAGTAGAGAACTAGGTGTTGCAAGTATCAGGATTCTTCAAGGAGATCGAAGATGTAGATACTTGTGATTGGTATTCAGTTGATAGTAATGGTTTTGAGAAACTTGTTTCTCTTTCAGGTTACTCATAATTGGATTAATTCCTAAGTTGAGTAATGTTGATCGGCCTCTTTCCATTTTGTTGATATGCACTAGAGACAGCTGCATGATTTGAATCTGGTTCCAATTAAATCGGTGCCAAAGTTTCTATAATGGATATAGAATGGTTCATATCTTAATGATGTTAAGGTACGGGGAGTTGTCTGGTTTATGCTTAAAACCAGACTCTGGATAACTCAAGGCACGTTTCTGTAATGGCAGTTTGTGGGTTGACCCAGGCTATGACGAGGGTTGACTTTCTACCATCTGGAAGATCAATGGTGATATTGTTCTTGACTCGCCACAGTTTTAGTAAAATGGATTTTTTTTTTCAGAAAACAGTAGTGGGAGTATGGTAGAACTGGAAGAGATTCCAGAACCGCAAACGATTACAGAAAATTTAATAGAACCTAAAAATTCAATCAGGTTTGACATTCCATTAGCCACTCCACAGATATGGTGGGTAACCCCAGACACCCGAGAGGTACTCCGGTAGTCTCAAGGACGGTGACAGGGAGGTTCTTGTTTACCCAGACTTGACACTACTGTTGTTCCAGGCTATGGGACCCAGTAGGAGGATGAGTATAGCGTCTTTCTAGACTAGCTTTAGAAGTGCACGTGTATATGACTCTGCCAGGGGGTTGTCGTAGTCAGTGGGAGCAGCGGAAGCATAGTGGACAAGTAGCTTATGTCTATTTATAGACTTAAGCAGATATAACGGAGAGAGAGCATCTATTTTTGATGTGACAGTCATGGGCTTTGACTTCATCAGAACAGGGGATGGATCAGTTAAGAAGGTAGTAGGGTGTGATGTCCTAGTATTTGGATGACATACACAGAGTAGGAAGTAAAATTCCTATACTACGATCGGTTATACTGTGGTTGTCACACAGTTGTTTCTCCACATAGGATATGGATATAATATCAGACATTCTGGTTACTAGATCTAGATTTAGGTAGTTTCCCAATCTTGGTACTTTGACAGTATTCTAAAGGTGTTTTAGAATGGATGACTCCTGGCGTGGTGGTGTACCTGCAGGTGATGTAGTCTCCCTCTCTAAAGGTGTCTTACAGACTAAAGGGGAGAGGGATGTCCATGATTGGCATATCACTTGCTTAGGCAATTGAGTCAATCATGAGATGTCAAGTACCTTACCAGATATTATTTTTGCACTAGATACAATAAATTTATATTAATCCAATCCTGGAGAAACATACAGAAGCAGTTTTAGAACAAAAGTGGATGTTCTACGGATTTGATAACGGTAGCCTCCTTCGGGAGACGTTATCATTCCAGGCTTCCAAGATGACCTGGATGACAGAGTGATTGTCAGAGTTATAGTTTTCCCTCTGACGAAAGGGGCAGTAGTTTGGACAGATGGTCCAAGCGGATACTGAGAAAGGCATGGTGCAGGATACTGATTTAGTTCAGTTGACGATACAGTCTAAGAAGTTTGGATTTGGAGTTCATTTATGAACTAGGTCCCATCAGATATCCAGACATATTCTAAGACATGTATTACTCAATTCGGGAGATGGCTTTCTCCTCGAACTTGAGATTAAGAGAGACATAGAAAGAAACATCAGGGCGGATCCACTCACTGAGGCTATTTCTCGAACACAATAGTTTTACAAACGAGCTTTGTGAAACTAATTTGTAGAGGAGTTGGATGTGCGGTATCACACGGGCTGTAAGTATGCGACATCGCAATAATTAGCCTTAAGTGCAAGTGGGAGATTGTTGGATGTAGTGCCCTCAAAGTCAATTATTGGATCGCAGGCACGTGATTGCAATGATTGAGGATGACCTATACCGGTAGGACAGTCTTACTCGAGATGATAGTATGCTATCTGGTTTACCTTTATCAGACGTGTACAGTTTTAGGTAACATGATCACTATTACACGTTGATAGAGCCCTTAGAATTCTTTCTTGACTACCAACAGTATAATGGCGATCATGTACGTGAGAGTTGGGTAGTCTATAAGCACATCCTTAAAAGTGGTCCCTAGTCATGGGAGTTTCGATACTCCGGAGTAGACTAGTGTATACAGTCGAGACCCCGACGAGGGGCGGTGGCCGGTCTCACAAACCATTGGTGTCAGTTGATTCACCTAAGATGTATACAGGTGCTCATTGGGTTATGAGTACACCGGACTGGACTCGCCGGGAATCTGCTAGTTGGTATTATACTTAGCGTCAGATGGCAGTTCCCAGGTGACATGTGTACATGTTAGTTCATCGACCTGAGGTCGTCATTTGTCTCGTGTGAGTTCCCACTGTGCTTTGATTATTACCCTACCACGGCTCAAAGGAGTCATGCAAACAGGTTTTAATTGGGTACAGTCCTGAGCCACATGGAGGTAAGTGAGCGGATCGGCAGGGGATTCGTCTCTCCCGGTATTGGGGGTGAGATCGCGCTGTGTCTAGGAGAGCCATTACACAAAGCCCTCGGCCGAGGCAGGAGATTTACTGGTAGGTACTCCAGTAGTATCTCAGGGTGTTCTGGGCTACACTCTGACACGACTTATACCTCTATTGGGGGTCTGACGTTACCAGCCCCCTAGGCCCGATATGCGATGCTCATAGACGAACGGACCGGACTGTACGGATATTGTCACTGATAGGCTCGGTAGGGTTTCTGGATGAGTTCGCTCATCAGCCTCCCTTGTGGTCAATACATGGGCAGCCGTTACGTACAGCTAGTACCACTGACGGCTTGTGGTTAAACCCACTGCCAAAGTATTGACGAGTCTTTAGAGTCCCCCACAGATAGTTTTCCAAGTTCGGGCGAAACGTTGTAGAGGCCGTATGGTTTTATGGCAGGGTTCGAATATGCACGTGCACTTGTGCATGGGTCATGGTTCGGACAGATAATACTGGTGGGCTTTGGTTTAAGCCGGATCCTAGTATTATATTGTTGGGATATTTCCGTCTCATTGCATTTTGTATTTGGCCTGAATACAAATGCGGGTATGTATATACCGTTGTGGGGTAATCCTACGGGATTACTTTTTGAAGTTGCCAATTCTCTTTCGCCCGACATAAACATTTGGTTTAATGTTTATGCCGCGGTATTTGTTTGCGGTCCCTTGGCCTGCCCATTTCCTTTAATCCATGGCCGATTTCTTTAACGGGCCTCTTGATGGACTTTGAGTTTCTAGCTTGAGGGTTTTTTTTGCAAGCTGGAAATTTTTTCCGTGGTGTTTTTTTTTGTGATGGCTGGGTCCCCAGCAAATTCCAGCAAGCTCTTGATCTTTCTTGAATGGGTGAGTCACTTGATGATTTGTTTTTGCATTGAATGGTTTTTGGAAAGCTTTAGGATATTTAGTTATCATCACCACTTGGATGCTTATGATCACCCCCCATTCTAATCCCTTCTCATTATGGCCGGCCCCACAAAAAGAGATTGGATAGTGAGCATTTTATTAGCTTGGCCGAGCCCATTTTTTGGTTCATGAAATTTTGCTCATGGAAATTTCAAAGCTCATTTCATCATTCCAAAAGGCAACTTCATTAACCCTTACCCAAAGGCTTGGGTTTCCTTGAGACAAATTATTCTACACACTCTGTACTTCAATTTTGGACATATCGACTAGCAAACTTCTTGTCCGAGTTGCCTCGGTATAGAGGCGGGAGCCCGTATAAAGATCCGTTGACGTGGTGCCATCTCGACGAGGAGACAGGAGATCGGAGATGCCGCGAGGAGCGTGGGATGATGGCTAAAGACCGAAAGACACGGATCGATCGGTATAGCCATTCTATCATTTTACAGTTTGCTAGTTTAGTGTTAATGGCACGATCCGGGTTACAGTCTATATTAGCGCCAGTTTATGAAAAGGTTTTTATTCCGCATTTGGCCTCAGATTATTGGCCGGGGCACTGGCGTAGACTTACAGTTCCTGCTGATCTGCAGTTTGAACATGCGATTGACCAAGCATTGGTATGTAGCTCCGGCGTTTTTGAGGCCGAAAGGCATTACCTTGTAGCAGTATACCCCCGGCCCGTTGTGAATGCGGTGAGATCTTCGTCCGCTGGATTCATGCGGATCTGATTGTAGCAGGAAAAAGCATCCATGAAGTTAAGAAGCTCGTGGCCTGCTGAGCTGTCGACGAGCTGATCTATCCGAGTGAGGGGATAGTTGTCTTTCGGACAGGCCTTGTTAAGGTCGGTGAAGTCGACGCACATGCGCCACTTCCCGCTTGAATTTTTGACCAGTACCACGTTTGCCAACCACTCAGAGTATGGCACATTATGAATGAAGTTGGCGGAAAGGAGCCTGTCTACCTCGTCTTCGATCGTCTTCTGTTTGATCGGGGCAAAACTCCGCTTTTTCTGCCTGACGGGTCGGGCCGTAGGATCTGCCCTGAGCTTATGAGATATGATTTTGGGGTCGATCCCAGACATGTCAGCAGGTGCCCAGACGAACACGTCAGAGTTGTTTCTGAGGAAATGAACGAGATTGTCTCGCCGAGTACCTGTCAGAAGCGACCCGATCTGAACGGTTCGTTCGTCGTCCCCTTATATGAGGGGGACCTCTGTCAATGGCTCCACCGGGGTCCCTCGGACCTCTTTTTGCTCGTCTCGAGTGTCCACAAAACCCTT
Source organism: Agapanthus africanus (assembly GCA_030015575.1). NCBI lineage: Eukaryota > Viridiplantae > Streptophyta > Magnoliopsida > Asparagales > Amaryllidaceae > Agapanthus > Agapanthus africanus. The sequence goes on along the minus strand of JASDDO010000024.1, from coordinate 144,110,989 downwards.
GATGTCACCCCCACCCTCTACATCGTTGTTTGGCCGCTCAGTTGTAGATGTTGCGGTGAAACAAACCTTTAAAGTTCGTTGGTCTCCGTAGGCCCGGCCTATCCCAGCTTGGTCGAGCGGGAATTTCATCGCCAGGTGGCAGGTCGATATCTGGGCCGTGAGAGAGTTTAGTGTAGGGCGGCCGAGGAGGATGTTGTAGGCCGATGGGATTCTCGCTACGATGAATTCCACAGGCACGCTGCACGTAAGGCCGACCTCTCCGATGTTGAATTGGAGAGTGATTACCCCTTCCGCCGGGATGGAGTGGTTGGTGAACCCTGACAGGACGTTGGTGGTCGGCCTTAGATCCGACGGGGTGAGTCCCATACGTAGGAAGCAGTCGTAAAATAAGATGTCTGCCGAGCTTCCAGAGTCGACCAATCGTCAAGACAAGGGTCAAGAGAAAGATATAATTCAAGAATCACGATAACAATGTGGCAGGACATGTTCCTAATTACGGGTTTCCTGATTCGTGTATTGGGTTCAATACCCAACTACAAAAGAATCAAACTCGATTAACCTAAATACTATGTCTCTGATACCAAACAAACCCTGTCACGCCCCGCGTCCCAGAGTGCGATAAGATCGGCACGTGACAGAGCCAACCATGCTACATGTGGCTAGGAAACATCCCTCCACAGTCATGTTACGGCTGTCTATAAGATATCAAGAACAATAAAATAAAAATAAACTATCTAGTACATGTCCATATACCAGAATAAATGAGTCAAGAAATATAAATGCGGAAGCAATAAATCCAATAAACAATAACATCTGGAAAGTACGTCCCAAATACGGGCTCACATCAGGAAATGAAAGTACGGAAATAAAACTAAACTAAACTAGATACTAACAGGATCCTCACTGCTCGGCCTGACGGCGAAAATACTCCTGATCAGCCTGCGAAAGAGACAGATGATCTGGGCCATGCAGAACCCAAACGTCAGTGCGTCATAATATCAACAATAATAAATGAACAAGATACACAAGATATGCAGGCATGAATATAAACGATGCCATGAATATATCCAGTAAACATGGATATGCAACAGTGAAGTGTATACGTGCAGGTGAAGTGCAGTGAGTAATCTAAACTATACTACTGGGTTATCTATTCTAAAGTCTTCGAAATCAATTAATGTAATCCTCATCGTAACCCATCGGTCTATACCCCGTTCATTCCCCACGAGACCACGGCAACAGGATTATTCCGTAACCCCCGAAAAAACGGCAAACAATATATTCCGTAACGCCCGGAAAAACGACAAACAATATATTCCGTAACGCCCGGAAAAACGGCAAACAATATAATAGCCCTTTGAGTTACGTTCGGTTACATTCTTGATTTCACCTTACCCCCAAGGTTATGTGTTCAAGTCAGATATTGCCAATCGATATCTAATGCCAACACAGGATTAAGTAGGTACAGGTTTTGTCTATACAGACAACAGTAACGTCCATCGGGACAATAAGTCAGGGTTGTCGGCATTAGTAACAGGATCAGGTATCAAGTCAAGCAGTGGTGTATCAGGTCACGACAGGTAGTGCACAGGTATTAAACGGATACTCATAATAAAACTGTAGCAAGTATGGATACACGATAAAAGTACGTATGCACAGTAAAACACGGATGCACAAATATCTATCAGGGATTACATCTACAACTCCATTACTGCGTAGGATGCACGTTATCAAGCATGGGGTGCTAATATAACAGTAATATAAAATAATATGATATGGCATGCAGCTAGATATGCAATAAATGATACGGATGCGAACGGATATCGGAAAAACGATAAAACTGTAACATGGATGCATAATACAATAAATATGCTATATTTTTATTAATATAGATGCAAGTATAATAATATAGCATGTATCAAGCTAACTTAGATGCAACCAGATATGTAATTAATGATATGGATGTGTACGGCTATCCGAAAACAGTAAAACAATAATATGGATGTACAATGCAGTAAACATGTGATATTTTTATTTATATGGATGCAAAATATGTATCATAGCATGTAGGAAGATAAACTTGCCAGATCGGATCTCACGACGGAATGCGTACACTGCGTCCGACGTCGGGTAAACGTCGCAATGTACACACACGCGCACAGAACAGGACCATGCAAAGCAAGAATACGACCACACTGGCTGGTGACGCCCACTGAGTTGCTCGGATCGTCGGCAGTGGCACGGTTCCGTCGATCACCGGAAAAGAAAGAATCAAGAAGAAGAAAGAGAAGAAGAAGAAGAAGAAGGATGTGAGTGTGGTGCTCTAGGTTTGGGGTTCTGGGATAGAGAAGAAGGCGAGGGGGTGATGACTTCGACGGGTTTTCCGGCGATAGGGCTGTGGGTGCTAGGTTTGCAGGTGTGCAGGGAGTTGTCGTCGGGGATGGTGGTGGTGTCAGGTGTTGAAAGGAAGAGAGAGGGAGATGAGGGTAATGAGAGGTGGTGGTTGCGACGGGGATGGTGGTGACTGCGAGGGGTCACCGGCAACGAGGCAGGCGAGGTGCAGGGCGAGGGTGTTGGGTTGGTCGGGGTTTGGAGAGAGGAGAGAGAAGATGCAGGCGAAGGTGGAGGTGAGGAGGTGAGCGGAGAAAGGGAGGAAGGCGAGGGTGATGTCGGCGGTGGTGGAGACGGCGACGTGGCGAGGGTGATGTCGGCGGTGGTGGAGACGGCGACGAGGCGAGCGTGGGTGCGGGCGTGGGTTCGAGAAAGGAAGCGTCAGAGAAAAAAGAAATAAAGAAGATGGAGAGAGAGAAAATGACGTAGGGTTAAAATAGGGTTAAGAAATAAAAAAAATATAATATATATATATATATATATATATATATATATATATATATATATAGGTGAGAGAGAGATCAGTGAGTTTGAGAGTTAGGATTTACAGTTTAAAATATACATGAAATATTATATATATATATATATATATATATATATGTATGTATTAGTTAAAAGGTATAGATTTTACTGTTAGAATATTAAGAATATAATATTAATTAAATTTGAGTTTTAGGCTAAATACAAAATATTTCAAAAGACGTCCGGGTCGGGTCTAAAATTATGGTTTGAAAATACGGTTAATATACGTGTCAACCAAAACTAAAATATGATATCCGGGTAACGAAAATGCATACCCCCAAGAACGGATACATGCAGTGTGCACGTAGCTATCCAAACGGGTCCGTTTCATTGAACGGAACGAGAACAAGATACACGGATGCTACCATAGGGTTCGGGGTATGATTCATACCATACAAGATATTTTAAAAATATTTTATTTGACTTTACTTATTTTATTAAAAAAATGCAGATGCTTGATATATTGCAGTTATACGACATGAAAGTGCACGGATCCTTAAAACTAGCCGGGATAAATCATACATGGGAATCAAGACGGGTTTCCAGCAAGCGGGTCCGATCGGATGCAAATACAGATATCAATTATACTATTCGCACCCAAAACACAATAAATCAAGAAATAGCCATAAATAAATAAAAAAATACCCAAAATAGAATTGGTATAAATGAACTAGGGTGTTACAACGTGAGACGCCGAGCTTTTATTTACGGGCGCTCACGTGTGAAAAACGTGAGGCGCTGTTTTTTTATTTATTGGCGCTCACGTGTGAGGCACGTACGGCGTTGAGTTTATGGGCGCTCACTGATTAGTCTAAAATACTGCACATTTCGATGAATATTTCTTCCACTATTGTTAAGTACTAAAAGGTGTTTATTGTAATTATAGAACATATGAGAGTTTATGTGTAAAAAGTTTATTATCTTATATTTCTACATTATAATTAACATAATGAGGGAAAATACATGCGTATAATATTTATATGAAATATTAGCAATTAAAATATGCATATCATATCAAATATTTCTGATCAATATACTTAAGATTTAATATCATATAAAATGGTTAGGATAATATCTCAAAAATAACAAATATTGCTAACACTATGACTTGAGATATTGTGCAGATATTAGCCCAGGTTTGGAATCCAAAAGATCTGGGGTAAATCGGGATGTCGGAATCAAATCTGCCAAAAATATAGAAGAAAATCATGAGATCAAGAAACGGTAGAGACTCAGATCATTATTATTAGAATATAGACATCAAAATAGGATCTTCACATGTCAACAGAAGAGAGCATAAAAAAATCTCAATTCATGATTCCACTAGGCTGCCGCGGTTGGGCGGCCAAACATACCAATATGCGGCGGATCCGTGGCATACTTGTAGCCGTAGGATGTAAAATTTTGTATTATGGATCTTAACAGCATATATTCATATAGGGAATCTAGGGTTTCTGGTTTTGGGACTATATATAAGACCGAGAGTTTCACATTAAAGTTCATCACCGAAGAGATCAAGAGATCCAAGAGCTCCACGTATCTGAGTGATCATCATTTATTCATCTACCTCCAACAAGAGAGAGATCTAGAGCAAACTAGAGTTCTTGTAATCGACTTTCTAAGGAAAAGTTGTATGCAATAGTTGATTAATAAATGTAGTTGTTTTTAATTCTTCTTGCATTTATTTTCCGCATTTAATTTCTGCACTTACATTTCTGCATCTTAATCATGTTTTCATTCCTCTTCAATCTTTCTTCTAACTTAACCATGAGCGAGCAATTCCTAGCTTGCTAGGGTTTGTAGGATAGGGTAGAACAATGGATGAGAAAATCTATTAACTTCTTTTATACATTTTAAAGTTTATAAAGTTTAGCAAAACAAGTGTTAACCTCCTTACCGAGTGCGCTATCAATTTATTGATAGGCTCGACCATGATTTTAGATTGTTTTAACACTTGTTTTGTTAAGGGCTAGACATGAATAGAGATCAATGCAAGGACAAGGGTTAATAGTGAGGAAAGCCTAGTTTCTTCCAAAAAAACCCTAATCTACATGCATCACTATCGATCTAGTTTTAAACTATTAAAAGATAAAAAAAAAGTCATTTTTAATTATTTATCCATTACTACTAAGTCCTATGAACCCTACAAGCCTTTTCGTTATAAATTCTATATCCGTAACGACAAACAATCACCCATCTTTCATCAACTTGTTTAAAGCAAGAAAAAAGTTCACGTTTCCCTGCGGATGACCCGTACTTATCGCGGCTAGCTACTAGAGACACCGTCTTGATTGCGGTTATTTTCGAAATCACTTTTTAACGATCAATTAAATGACGTCGTTGCCGGGGAGACGGTCGTAATTTTTTTCTTGTTATTCGGGTTGATTTCTTATAAAATCCGGCAACCATAAAGTAAAATAGATAAAAAAAACCGCATCTTGCGCTTTTAACGATTATTGTGCGTGTTTTGCAAGGGAATCTGGAGTAACTGGAGTAAGGAAACAGAGATTCAGAGACTATAAACTTGGACCATAGGAGTATAGGAGGGCACTGAAGAAATTTCAGCAAAAGAACCCACCAACTTGTGGCGGAACCGCGGCAGAATTGTGCCTTTGGCGGTGGAACCGCGGCACATTGGGTGAGTTGGGCCCCCAAACTTCTGTGGTAATTTCCTACCATCTTTCTCTCTCCTCTGAAACTCCAATAAATTGATTCTACCTGCAGAATTATTTGCAAATATCGCCGCTAAAAATATTTTTGCGTGTTTTAGATTTTGGTTTGTTTTGCATATCTAAAACGGATATTAAGGGGTAATAAACCTAAATTCAGATTAGGTGGGGATTTCATCACCCTTCCTAGGCCCTACAAATCACAAACGAGCATACCATCGCCTTATATTAATAAAAAATTTCTAGACCTAACTGTCACGACCCGAAATTTGGCACGTGACGGCCCTTAAACCACGTAACGTCTACATGCGTAGCACAATTCAAGTAAGCCGAAAACCCAGCAATCTAAGCCATCAAAAGTAGTAAGTGATAAGAACATTGCTAACACTTTTGAAAATCTCAAGTACAAATTCTTTAAAGTCCAAATTTACTTTCTTAAAAATTTTGGCAGTACCTTCTTTGTAAAAACTAGCCCCAAAAATGGGTACATACAAAGATATAAGTAAAGTATCCTCAACGGGAGCAAATCCACGCCCAAATGAGGAAAACAACCACCACAACAGATATTCGACACCGTAGCGAAGAAAAAGACTAAAGTGAAACAACATGAAAGACCTCCAAAGTCACAAATAATATACAATATCGTCCTCACAACTCGTCTCTAAGTCAATACATGAAGGTGGTAGATGGAGAGTACTAGATACAACGAATATACAAATGAGCATCATCGTATAACCGTAAAACCCACCTATAGCAAAACCGCACACAGTCAGCCGTAGCGGTATCCGCTGCAAAAGATGATACGATGTGATGAAGAAGCCCTGCCGCGACTGCTCTGAGGGACACCTGCAAACACTGTGGCACAACGGGGGTGAGTTTTCAACTCGTGAATAGTAAATAACATATGCAGGTAATCGCATGTATGCACCTACTGCGGTAATCTATCACATGCAAGCTGATAGCAATAAATGGCAATATGTATATGCAACAGTCATGAAAGGTACTATATCCAGTACTACTAATATATGAAGCAATGCATATCAAATAAATGCTGAGTATGGGATAAAACATGTCACCCTCACAGAATCCTCATCGTGGCAGGACCAGTGTCCATCAGGACAAACTAAATCCCAATACCAAAGGCACCGCATCTTCCGATCGGCCTTCATATCCTGTAAGTCTCATAGAACCTGAGTGTCCAATATCGACACCCAAAACATCATGAAAACATATGCCTGTGTGTGTGTGTATAAGGATATCTATCTCGTGTGTCCATTAACGACACATAAAAATCATGGAACCTGAGTGTCTAACATCGACACTCGAAAACATCATGAAATACTCATGACCAACATCGACAGGAAATTCTCATATATCAGTCCGAATCGGCCCCTGATCAATATCTATATAGGGCTCCGTCAGACCAGATCGGCCTCTGTCAGTCCGGATCGGACCTGATATACATACGTTCCTCGAATCCTAAGTGTCCAACACCGATACTTGTGATCCACGTATCGGTTTATACGTTCTTCGAATCCTAAGTGTTCAACACCGACACTTTTGATCCAAGTATCGGTTTAAAACAAATCTCAGAGTGAATGCATCCAAATATCAAGTAAGGAATAAGAATACTTGCATAGATCATTATGATGATATATATATATATATATATTATATCTGTACATATATAATAGCGTCCCATACCACTGATATATATATATATATATACGTATATATTAGCGTCCCATACCACTGATATATACCCACAGGAGTAAAACATCCAGAAAACATCATATGAAATCCATATCTCAATGCGAAATCCATGAAATATAATATATGCAACATGAAATAGTAATATGAGCATATAAAGGAAAAACCACTATTTAACTGCAACAAGTTATTAAATATATCATGCGGTTCCTAATTTCTCCGAAATCAAATGCAACATCATATACAGGTGAACATGTAGCTATAGCCAGGTATATGTGTAAATATGTAGGTATGCAGGTATACTACCTATCATATGCGCAATCGCATAAGAATCAATGACCCCATGTCAATGACAATACAATACCACATAGGTGTATGTAACCCTAGCAAGGTAAGTGGGACATGTAAATATGTATGCATGATGTATATGTAGCTATATCTCATATGTGTATATACCTGTCAATAATGATGTAATACCCTCTAGGTAGAGGTGTAGCTATGTTCAGGTATGTGTATATATATGTCAATAATGATGTAATACTCTCTAGGTATATGTGTAGCTGTAGCAAGCTGTATGTATATACATGTCAATAATGATGCAATACTCTTCAGGTATATGTGTAGCTGTAGCAAGCTGTATGTATATACATGTCAATAATGAAGCAATACCTTCCAGGTATATGTGTAGCTGTAGCATAGTAAGGTATGTGTGTGTATATGTCAATAATGATGCAATACCCTCCAGGTATATGCGTAAGCATGCAGGTATACAGGTATGTTATATCTCATATGCACAATGGAAATAAGGATCATGTCTCAATGTCCCTAACCAATACAATATCACGTATGTATAGGTGTTGTGCGTGTCATGGCAGTTATTGACGATGTGGGTGTAGCATACAATTTATGCTCGTGCAACATGAACCATCAATAATAGTGCAGTGTCTAATGGGTACAAGCCCCAGCACAACAAGTAATAATATGAAATGAAGATCATGCACAATCTCTATATGTGCAATACTTGTAACTAACAATTATGTCATATAATCCAGCCCAGACGCATAACGCCATGCGGGCGATTCCCCTGTAGGTGTTAAATCTATTTACCGATGACCTCAAGCTAAGTAAACCCGACCACCTGCTTCCCTTTCTTCGCAGCGTCCGAAGTCCCTGCTCGCGATCCTAAAATTTCACAAACACAACACATAAGACTAAATATCCTGCGCCGACACAAAGACAACGAAATGCAAGGACAACGTCCACAAGATATACACACTGTGCACTCAGTGCACAAAACGCGTACGATATCGGCACAACCCTAGTTAGGAACTCAAAACGACACAATCACCCAGCCTATACCTTGATCATACTGATTGAGCATTCACAACACTATAAATATCGTGGAAGATATTATATAACCATCGTAATGTCAAATAAAACCCATGCCTAATTTATCCGAAAACCTAGTAAGCACTTTTTATCATTTTCGCTCAAATCTTATAGATTAACCAAAACTAGCGATCACAATTATCTCATAATAGCTTGATTAAACCACACAAACCCTTACTGGAATTTTAATCTCATCCAAATAAGATTTAGAAAAGTTTAGTTTACACTTAAGCTTAATTAGATGATTAGCAAAAATATCATTTAATAATCTCACAACTAGGTTATGTTTTCCAAGCCTACACATCTTGATTAACCATTTTAAACAAATCAAAACGTTAACTTGATCTTCACAACTTTTACATGAATTTCTAAACATGCAAATAAAAGCTTTATTTAAATATCTTATATGCTAGCTTAAGGTATTAAAACAACAACTAAGTATTAAAGTTAGGATTTATACCTCCACTTGATTCACAAACTTGCAAAGAGATCAACAAAAATACCTTCCAAAATGCTATCTTTCCTCATGAATCAAGCTAGGTTAGGGTTAAAGAAATATGGGTATGGATTTATATTTGAGTTTGTGGGATTATTTGGTGATTTTTGATGATTTTAGAAGCTTGAAGAAGTGCAAAAGGGGTGAGATGAGAGAGAGGAAAACAAGGGGGAGAGGGGCCGACCACTTGAGAAAAGTGAGGAGGTTAAGGAAATTGTGTTGAAAATTATAGCTAAAAACCTCAATTAATGCCCATTAATGCATCTCCCATCCAAAGACACCTCTTAATCTTTTCTTTTCTTCTTTAAAGTTTTCTTTAAATCAACAAATATCTAGATATTTTGTAGGATATTTTGCATGGATGGATTAATACTTAATCTTGTGATTAAGTTAGCATAGATTCACTTTAGCGTAATTAACCCAATCAAATTTGTAATTACCACTAATTAAGTGCATAATTAAAAACTTATAATAATATTTTAATTAAGGAAAAATATTAAAGTGAACCGAAATTTTCAAGTAACAACTAAAAACCGCAAACTAGCAATTTCCTAGTTAAACTAGGTGCAGTTAAGTCTACACTGAAAAATGATCACTTCCAGGTTTTTACGGAAAAACACCGCCTATTTTACCTATTAACGAAAAATTCGTATAACGATTTCTAAAACGTTACACTAACCCCTTAGGACATTCTCGCTCAATTAGGACAGAGAAAAGTCGTGGGTAATTTATTGCTTATCCGCATTTTTCTTGTGGTGTCTAAGACAAGTGTGACTGAGGAAAATGGTTACTTAATTAGGCCTACTATTTCGGTGATTTGTATAGCGGATACCTCCTACTTACCTGACACTTACCTGGTCACAAGATTGATAAGGAGGTGGTAGAGAATTGATCCCGCGACTTGTCCTTTGGAAGTCTAAGAGCGGTCTAGTTACTTGACCTAGTAGACCCTAGTTCTAGGGATTGATTGTGCATTTTGTGATTTGTCGAGTCAAGCTTCAAGTTCTTCTTTCAAAGCAAAACAATTTCCAAAATCCAAAAAGAGCTTAAATCATTACCATTTCACCCTATTTTCTTTTCAGTTTCTTATAATGGGTAACTCAAACAGATAAACTCTTGCCGAGCTTTGCTATCCAGAACCAGATATCTCTTGTTTTCGTAATTACTTCGGTACAAAATCCGACTCTACCATATCTTTAAGAGATAGGATAGAGCAAGCGGAAAAGAACAGTTGGATATATTACTCAAGGTCCTATCAACTGCATCAAAATTCAATATCTTCTTATGTTGATAATCCGTTAAAGGCGAGTGAGGGAACTTCTAAACGTATGTCCATCGCCGAGCATATTGCGAAGGCTGAAAGCCAAAGTTTCAATCCTTTCACTAATCCAAAACCATTAAGACAATAAATCATTTCCATATGAAAATATTGATACTCGTTTTGAGGAGAATATGACATCTTTTACACCCATGACCATTTCTGAACAAATAGCAATTGCCAGTCGCCAACTAACCAACCAATCTCAATATTCTTCATATTACAATGTTGGTCCTAATCCTATTTATGAAACTTGGGTACACCCTTCTAATTCTTATCCGCAGTACCAAACTTTTACACGCTTTCATGTTGACACTTATCTTGAGGCTAATGGGGCAAATTATAAACGCATGTCAATTGCGGAACACATTGAACTTGCCCGTAGCCAACAAGTAAAGGCATCTCTTCTTAACATTTCTCTTCAGGCTAATGCGGCAAATTATAAATGCATGTCAATTGCGGAACACATTGAACTTGCTCGTAGCCAACAATTAGACACATTCCAACCATACTCAACTTCCTCACCTTATCTAGACAGTGCTTCTGAAATTCAATTAGGAAGTTCCACGGTTCAAAGAGAATCCTTCATTGGAACTTCTTCACAAACCATGTCTAGTCTTGAAGTAGAGTTGGAATTGAGTAGTGAAAGTGAGCAAGAGATCCATCAAAGTCAAACCAAAACCAATTCTTTTGATCTCGATACCTTTCATCCTGCACTCCAACCGAATATATTCGATGTTCAACCGCTTCATAGTCTAAGTGATGAGGTTCCCAAGAATAACATGTTTGACTTTTCCAATAGTGAGTGTGAAAGAGAGCTTGACACCATTTCAAATCAAACTGATCCTTATTCGACTACACTTGATATTTCAAACCTTCCAACTCAATCAAGTGAACCAAGTGATTTATCGATTGATGATAGTATAATTGATGAATTCTTAAATACCTATTTGTTTGATTTGACCGAAGGTGTCAGTGAGAGCGGTGATAAGAATATCGTTGAAGATGAACCCGTTATGTTAGATGAGTTGGATTCTCCGACCCATCATGTCTCTTCTATTGAATACGAACATCTTCCTGTATAATTAACCGATCTTATTCTTACCACCGACCTATCCGATAAGCAGAACGAAATCCGGCCTTCATCTCCCACATCTGGTTCAACAATGCTCGACACCTAGATTTTTTACCCATCTCATCACCCACTTTCTTTGGTTCTTCTAATCATCTTTCAACTCCACCGAGTTTTGATGAATCACACTCCGATATTCCGAGTTCTATGATTCTTGAAAGATCACTCTATTTAGACTATTTTGAGGAGGAGGGAGACGATCATTTTGAATCTCCCACCTCTATAATTTCTGACGAATCGAGTGTTTTGAATCTTGGTGCGCATAGGATTGACCTTGGAACTTTCAACCGTCCTAGTGAATCTGCATATTCCATCAATATAGAAATCGATGAAATTATTACTCGGACCATTGATGAAAGTTTTGAAGACATTTTCGCTGAAGAACTCGCATTCCTAAAAGACATGGATGTTGTGATGAATCAACCTCCACCCGAAAAAGTTGAACCGCCACCCTTTCTTCTTATTATGTACGAGAATGCGAATATTCCACTCATTCCTAATCATTCACATTCTCGTTTTTATTCACTATCACTGTTTCGTCTCTACCAACCGAGACGTAAACCCGATCGATTACGCCTCTTATCTCCCCACTTCTTCGCATCTATGATCTTCCACCAACTATATTGTCACATCGATAAAATATTCGAATGGTTGGTAATGAATTTTGGTCTTTGTAAAGCTTTGCATAGACCAATAATTTTACCGCCCCTCTTATAATTTTAAATGCTTAATACTGTTTCACTCAAGTTTGGAGGGGGGGAGAAAAATATTTTGGCTCTTGAAAGAAAAACAAATTTTTTAAAATTGTGAGCCAAAAATAAGTTTGGAGGAGGATTGCACTGTCATTAATTCTTGTTCCCTTTCCTAACTTTTCCTCCCAAGTCTACAGGTTTTAAGCTTAACAGATGACATCAGTGAGGACACTGCTGCAAATAGGTTTGGGGGAGGTTTGTGCTTATTCACGCATCATTTTGCATTATACTAAATAATAGCACAAATTTTTTTTTGATAATAAAAGTTAGGAAGTGAAAAACACATATGAAAGATAGGAAGAGGTTTAATAAAAGCAAGAAAATTAGATATTTTAAAACGAAGCTAGTAATAGATAGTCATGAGCTGTTGTCCCAAGGGTTAGTAAGATGAAGGAAATTACTAATCTGCGGATAGAAATAAGTCTGAAAAATAGTCCCTGTTCTTGAGTCCAAACATCTGAACGTTGATACACTACTATACGCACTTGCACACATCTTGAAACTTGGGATAATAAAGGATACCTTGAAATGCTCTTGTCTAGAAGCCTTAGTATGAAGACACACACACACACACACACACACACACACACACATATATATAATAAATGAAAAAATGGTGAAGAAAAATGAACACTGGTTTTGTAATTATTTAAGGCACCATAAAAAAAATATAGCGTGGGTGCCTTATCACCAAGCGCCTTAGACCAACTGGTTTGGGAGCCACTGCTAAGACTTAAGTGTTGCAAGACTAGGATATTGCTAATTACGTCTAAAAGAGTGAGCATATTTGGTAATCTTTTAGTTAGTACCTCAAGAAGTATTAACGGTCGCATGAAAAATGTGTGAGCAATTCCATCTGAAACATTCACTACTACAATAAGGGGTTGCCCCTATGGTACCAGGAATCCGTAGGTCCATCCGTTTGCCCCTACGGTGCCGTATAGATTAATTAAAAAATATTAAAATGTAATCTTTTATTTGTCTCTACGGATCCGCAAAAGAAGGCCCTACGGATTAATCCATAGGGGCAAAGAAGGGTAGTTTAAAAAAAAGCCTCTGAAATTTCTCTGTCTCTCACAATTTTTTACTCACCCGCGCGCGCGGTAGATCACCCGCGCCTCCTCCACCTCTCATCAGCCGCTTCCGGAACCCCTCGTCGCCAAAATTTCCCGTCAGCCGCCGCCTCTACCTCTATCCCGTCAGCCGCCGCGTCGACCTCCACCTCTGTCCCATCAGCTCGCCGCCACACCAGAGGATCTTGTCGAGCTCCATCTCCGGCCCCCTCCATCTTGTCGAGCTCCATCCGCCGGCAAAACTACAAGTGAAGTGAGTTAAATCCATTTTGAACTATTAATTATTCTTATTTTTTGTGTTATTGTTGATTTTAGGGTTAGGGTTAGTGTTAGTTCCGGATTAATTAGGGGTTAATTAGGGTTAGGCTAATTAGGTAGGGTTAGGGTTAGGGTTCGGTTTAGGGTTAGGGTTTGGGTTCGATATAGGGTTAGGGTTAGCGTTCGGGTTAGGTCAGGTAGGGTTAAGGTTAGTTAGGTAAAATTGGGTTGGTGATGATTAGGGTTAGGGTTAACAAGATTAATTAGGGTTAATTTTGGTTTGGGCTAGAGTTAATTTGGGTTGGGGTTTGGGTGATGATTAGGGTTAGGTTGATTTGGGTTAGGGTTTGGGCTAGAGTTAATTTGAGTTAATTAGGTAAAATAGAGTATATTTGTGTTAGGGTGTTGATTAGGATTTATTTGGGTTAATTTTGGGTTGATTAGGGTTTATTTGGGTTAGGGTGATGATTAGGGTTAATTAGGTTAATTTGGTTTAATTAGGTTAATTTTGGGTTAATTAGGTTTAATTTGAGTTAGGGTGATGATTAGGGTTTAATTTTTGGTTAATTAGGGATAATTTGGGTTAATTAGGGTTAGGGTTTATGGTGCACTAGTTCCTTCAGTAGGATACTCGATGATAACGTAAACAATCAACTTTACCGCAAACTTTACCCTTCATATAAGAACTTAGTTCTTCCTCTGGTTGAGATTTGCAGAAGCAAATCTCTCCACAAGTTGAGAATTTAATTCTCATCGGGGAGATTTTGTTCTGCGGATTCAAAACTTAGGAGAAAAGAACTAAGTTAAAAAGAAATAACAAGAACATATTGGAATTTAATTCCTCCAAATATTAGAGTTAGGGTTTAAGGTGCACTAGTTCCTTCAGTAGAATACTCGATGATAACGTAAACGTACAACTTTACCGCAAACTTAACCCTTCATATTAGAACTTAGTTCTTCCTCTGGTTGAGATTTGCAGACAAGTTGAGAATTTAATTCTTATCGGGGAGATTTTACTCTGCGGATTCAAAACTTAGAGGAAAAGAACTAAGTTAAGAAGAAATAGTAGGAACATATGGGAATTTAATTCTTCCAAAAATTAGGGTTAGGGTTTAGGGTACACTGGTTTCTTCAGTAAGATACTCGATGATAACGTAAATGTACAACTATACCGTAAACTTAACCCTTCATATAAGAACTTAGTTCTTCCTCTGGTTGAGATTTGCAGAAGCAAATCTCAACCAGAAGTTGGGAATTTAATTCTCACCGGGGAGATTTTGTTCTGCAGATTAAAAACTTAGGGAAAAAGAACTAAATTAAAAAGAAATAACAGGAACATATGTGAATTTAATTCCTCCAAAATTTAGGATTTAACCCTATATAAAGAACTTAGTTCTTCAAAAAAATGATGATGATCTAAGATCCTCAAAACTGAAATCTTGATGATCAACAATGAGTAAAATTGTCATTATCAGGAGATCAATATCTCTAAGAAAATACAAGAATAGTTTGGTGACTCGTTAGTGCTTAGCATTATTTTGAAGCCTTACGTGTTTCCCACGTGAGTACTTCAAACGAACAAAAGGAAATAACAGGAACATATAGGAATTTAATTCCTCCAAAAATTAGGTTTTAACTCTAAACTTAAGTGAAATCATAAATTGAAACACAGATATACAGAATACAACTTATACTTGGGTATTTTCAAATCTAACTTTGTTTATTGATAATTTATTCTTTTCAACAACAAACTTGTATCTACGGATTTTCTTCTTTGTCAGTAACCATTCCGTTCTTAGATTTCTCAATACAGTCATCATAACTTACAATTTATATGTTATATAGTCTAACATGGTCTATGAGTACATCAGAGTTAAGTACTGGATGTACGTGGATTGGAAACAATGTATGCAACCTAAGTTTGTCGCAGGAGTTGCTGCTTTCATTGAATTTGCACGCGCACATAATAAGATCGTGTTAGAGAAGATTCTCTGCCCGTGTGATAGATGTGAGAATAAGTCCTGGCAGAAGGTAGAATTCATAGAGCTTCCTATCGTTAAACATAGTTTTACTAGATTTTATACAACTTGGCTATACCACGAAGAAGGAGAAGAAGACAGTAATGTGGCAGAAGAAGAAGGAGAAGACGGTAATGGGGCAGAAGAAGAAGACGGTAATTTCTTTCCAGGAGAAGAAATGGAGGATATAGTAGAGGCTGCCCTAGATGATAGTATTCGTACCGAAGATGACATTCCTTCCGGTCAAGGACCGCGTGCGGATAAGTATGAAAAGTTCATTAATGATGCTAGAAGACTAATTTATGAGAATACAAAGTATTCCACTCTATCATGGTTCGTCCAACTTTTCCAGATTAAGTGCCTAAATGGATGGAGCAAAAAGTAATTCACGATGCTTCTGAAGTTCTTGAAAGATTCTATACTTCCGGGAAATAACATGCCCGACAGCTGGTACGGAGCCCAAAAGATGATGTCTGATTTAGGTCTGAAGTGTGAGAAGATTCAAGCATGTCCCAAAAATTGCGTGTTGTACCAGAAAGAGAATTCAGATTTTAAAGAGTGTCCAACATGCGGAGAGGCCAGGTATAAGACGAAAATTCTGATAAGAAGCCCGCTATACCTGTCAAGATAGCACGATACTTTCCCATAACACAGAGGCTGCAGAGGATATTCAGGTGCAAGAAAACAGCCGAGACAATGATTTGGCATCACCGTGCTCCAAGTGAAGATGGAAAAATGAGTCATCCAAGAGATTCACAGGCATGGAAGGATTTCGATAGGAGGCACGAAATATTCAGTAGTGATCCTCGCAATGTCAGGCTCGAACTCGTTAGTGATGGATTCTGCCCATTCAACTATATGGCTGGAAGCCACATCACATGGCCCGTTGTAATGATAATTTATAATCTGTCGTCTTGGTTGGCAATGGATCAATCCTACTTTATGATGCCTCTTCTTATCGACGGACCAAACTCACCGGGAAACAATATCGACGTCTTTCTCCGACCTCTGATTGATGGGTTAAAATCTTTATTCATTGATGGTGTAGAGACTTACGATGCAAACACAGATACAATCTTCACACTGCGTGCGACTTTAATGTGGACAATTAATGACTTTCCTGCGTATGTAATGCTATCAGGTTGGTCCGTACATGGTCACAAAGCATGCCTTTATTGCCATCAATATACAACATCGAAATTCTTGAATTTTAGTAGGAAGGTTTGTTATTGAGGTCATCGGCATTTTCTGCTACTAGACCATCCCTACAGGTTAGACGCTGCTCACTTTGATGGTCATCAGGAGATTCTTGGGCCTCCAGCCTCATTGTCCGGAGAGGACGTGACTGCTCAGTGGGATGGGATAGATCCGACAAAACATATCAAACCACCCTACTGGAACAACTTAAGCATTTTCTTCGAGCTTCTGTACCGGTCAACAAATTTAGTGTGTCATTGTCTGGACTTCATGCATATAGAGAAGGGAGTATCCGAGCACGTACTCAACTTGCTTCTTTGTAAAGATGGAAAATCGAATGACAGCCTCTGTGCTCGGATGGATCTTCAGGACTGAGAAATTAGAAGTGAATTGTATCCTAAACCGATAGTGGGTAAACCAGGGAAGTTTGTACTTCCCAATACCGCATATCATATGTCACAACCGGAGAGAAAAGGTTCCTGCAGGTGTTGCATGATTTGAAAGTTCCCACAGGTTTTTCAGGATCATTTAGCAAGAAGATAAAAATTGTGAAAGGCAAGATTGATGGGCTGAAAAGTCATGATCACCTTGTTATTATGGAGCACCTTCTCCCATTAGCCCTCAGGACTTCCCTTCCCGAATCAGTTGGTCTAGTAATCAATGACCTTTGTTGGTTTTTTAGAGAATTGTGCGCTAAAACCCTGGATGTTGTGACGCTAGAGAATCTAGAAAATTCTATTTCATTGATACTTTGCAAGCTTGAGCGTATTTTCCCACCGTCATTCTTCGATATCATAATACACCTGATGGTTCATCTTGCAACCGAGTCTAATTAAACTGGACCGGTATAATATCGATGGATGTATCCCGTCGAAAGGTACGTGGAATTTTTCCGTTTCACGCAATTTGTAAAATTATTTTTGTCCTATATACCCGTATTTATTTATTTAACATATTTTTCTTTAGGTAGCTCTACACTCTTAAAAAGTATATACACAATAGAAATCGACCAGAGGGTTCTATCATGCAAGGTTATCTTCTAGATAAAGTAACCATATTTTGTTCCCTCTATCTGGACGAGAACATTGAGACGAAACTTAATCGGTCTTGAAGAATTCAGGACGGGCCATATGGTAAAGTTGATTATAAAAGAGTAGACACTATGTTTATCAACAAGATATATCGGTTTATTCTCCTCAATAGCGTATGTCTTGAAGAAATTAGAGAGTAAGTTTTTTTGGATTAATTGTTATATTTTTTTTTGTGTGTGTATGAAATGATATAATATTAATGTCATAATTTATTATTGAGAACAGAAATCATTTTAATGAGGTATGTTAGGGGAATCCTGATTGGAATGATGAACAATTGGAAAAATATCATCAAGATAATTTTTGCGATTGGGATGCAGATCATGTAAGTTGTTCGAATAACATATTATTGCTACCAGTCATAATCTAAACTTATATCATTATGTATTTTTCGTAAAATTTGTTTTGTCAGATCCACGATCCGAACTTGTCTACATCATTAGAGAGTGATTCAAGATATTTAGCTCAATTTCCTAATATGGAGGTTGCATATTATAAAGGATTCAGTATCCTTGGATTCAAATTTGAAGTTAAGAACATAGAAACATCTCGAACCACTCAGAATAGTGGGATTCCGACTGTAGGATCGAATGGTGTGATTTATTATGGATACTTAAATTGCATACTTGGCATCCAATATCCCGGACGATCAAAACTATTTTATATATTTCAATGTACTTGGTACGATACACGAACCGATACGGATAAGTGGAGAAACAATCTCGGAACTTGAAAAGATGAATATGGATTGACTAGTATGAACACACTTCGATTTTACAGTCAGGACGATCCATTTATCTTTCCGAACCAAGCCTCCAAGTATACTACTTACAGCGCTTGAAGCATCCTGGATGGAGTGTCGTATGACATTGGAAACCCAGAGATATTTACGATGTCCCAGAATTCAACGATTGTATGGAGGACATCGATGATGATGAAGAAGAGAAAGACATAGAGTGCTCCGACCGTCTGTTTTAAAAGACGGGTTGTCTTCGGCTGATCGTGAAGTTACGTAGGTTAGAAATGATATCGACGATGAAATCCAAGTAGATATGTCTAATGCGTCCACGAAACGAAAAAGGTTATCAGTAATGTTATATTATTACTTCCCATTTCTACGATCTATACATATGTAATGATTGTAATCTTATATAGGTTTGATGATGACGACCGGAGCAGCGAGGGGCGGCAGGAGTACCAGCCGTGGCAGAGGCAGAGGCAGTGCGGTTCTGCCGTCCGGAGAGCTGCGTAGGGAGCTTTAGAGGGCTGGTCTTGCACACCGATCGGAGACCGCTTCGGATGACTCCTTTCGTGTGGACTTTGCCACACCTCTAGGTATATTGAACGTATATTCATTTTGAATGTAATATTATAGATATACACGCATATTTATTTCAAAATTACTTATATAGTCGATGTTTAATTGTCTAGCTGGTGGTGGTGCGTCCACATCAGAGGCAGAGGCCACTACCACACCTGCATGTATGTTTATATATACTATAGTGCATGTATATTGATTTAGAATGTTATGTCATAAATATACACACATTCTTTTTGCTCTTACTTAGATAATCATTTTTTGATTGTCTAGCTGTAGGTGGTGCCTCCAAATCGCGGGCAGAGGCCACCACCGCACCTGCGGGTATATTTATATATCCTATATTGCATGCATATTGATTTAGAATGTTATATTATTGATATACACATTCTTTTTGCAATTACTTATATAATCTATTTTTACTTGTCTAATTATAGGTGGTGAGTCCACATCTAGCGTAGGGGCCACTCCCGTCACTTCCATACCCTCCAGTAAGTCTGTAGATTAGTATGAATAAATATACAATATTTATTCATTTTACATATCCTCAAAGAAAAAATATGAACTTCATGTAATTTTATCGTCAATGTTTATTTTCTAGTTGGAGGAGATGCGTCCACGTCCGGGTCGCCGGCTGTTCCCCACCAGAGGAACTATCATCCCGCTCATGCTGCTGCCCGGACCCAGGCTCGTGCTGCTGTCGCCGGAGATATATATCGCACTTCAATTTTCGTTAAACCTTGATTTCTTAATACCACTTTGTATTAATATTGCTTGTCTTGATATTTCTTGTAGATGCAGTGCAGCCCCATCCCGATAGGGGGACTCGAGGGCCGAATCAGTCCCATAGGCTGAGGCCCGACAGAGCTAGAGGAAGGAAACATTCCCCCTCTTATTTACCCCCGATTATCGCTATACCGGCGATTATGCCGAGAGGTTCGGCCGGTATATGGGGGATGAGAGCTACATCCTAAAGAAGTACCCACTTCACGTTGAGTGGGGCGATCAACACCGACACTCATTTGCCCTCTTCTGGGATCAGGCTCGGGTATTAATATATATTTTCATTTTACTTATCCAATATATTTATTATTATTTAACACTTGCAATTTAAATACATTGTTGTTTGTATTTGCAGTTGGATTACGACTTTCAGTATATACCTGACCCTGATCACCCTGAGAGAGTGCTCGATCTTCATACTCTGTACCAGGGCCTGATGAAGAACATACAATCAAAGGTCCGATACAATAAGAACGAGCTGAAGATCGACTGCTGTTCCTTATGGATGGCGACCCCAGAGGCAGAGAGAGCGGCTCTCCTACATACTCCGGCCTTTGCGAGAGTCGATGTAGATACATGGCCTCTCTTGTGCCAATATTTTGACTCTCAGCGCAAACAGGTTTGTAATTTAAATTTAATTCATTGTTTAGTATATAATTTATTTTTTTGTGTTGCTTAATTAAAAAACTAAATCTGAATGTGTTGTGCAGAAACAAGCCGATCAAAATAAGGAGAATAAGAAGTCGGCGAAGAGGGGTCGCCCCACTTATACAGGAAGCTCGAGAAACATTACTCGTGCCATAAAGGCATCGGTAAATTACAATAGATGTATTTTGATATAATGTAATATTAAGAGTTATTTTATAATATATGTAAATTTTTTGCGAATTGCAGAGAGCTCAGACCCTGGCGCAGTGTGGTACACCGAGTGTGCTGACCGCGTATCTTGCTGTCCACGGCACCTCGACAGATCCCGCCACGGGCGAGCTTCGATTCCCCGACACTAGGAGTACCGCGTAAGTTTTAATATTTATTCTAACATGTTTGAAATTTTTGTTTTGAAAAGTTCAAATTTAAGTGATATATTTATATTTTAATGGTTAATGTGGGTGTAGGAGCGGGTGGTGGAGCAGGCGGAGGCATCGGGGATCGATTTTACTGGACAGACTGATCCGATGCTACTGACTCCAGTCCTAGACGCCGCACACGGAGGGCACCACGGAGGTTGGGAGAGAGGCCGGGGATTGGGTCCCAGAAAGGCCCATATGAGGTTGGAATCCACTCTGGCGGTTACTTCCCCTACCCCCCGTGAGCGACGTCTAGAGCATGATGTTGCCTCCTTGAAGACCACCGTCGATGAGTTGAAGGAGATGGTACGCATACTACTTAATAGCAAAATATTATATCACATTATAGATAGTAACATATGCAATATAAGTAGTCTGAGCTTATTTGGTTGTAGACTTAGCTTTGATTAATCATACTTAAATAAAACCATCTAATTAAAATAAACTACGGTTTTCCAAACTAGATACCCAAACGAGGCCTAAGTCCCTAAGTATTCTTAGATTGGGGTTTCACAATAACCTGATAATGATACGGACTCGACTAAAATCTAATACACCGTTCTTACTCGTTTATAACACAAAATTTAACAGATGCGACAGATTACTTCGGCTGCGGCTCCACGTGCATCTCTTTCGGCTGCGGCTCCGCAAGCCACTACCTCGGCTGCGGTTGCGCAGACCACTCTTGCATCTCCACAGCCCGCTCAGACCCCCGCACAGTCTGCTCCTTCATTAGTCGAGTTTTTGAAGACTCAGGACTGCACCAAGGAGCATATGTGCCAGATTACGGTGTTTATCCGAGGTGGAGGAGCTGGACCGAGCTAGGGTAGCTTTTTTTTTTATATATATTTGAGGATGTATGTACTTCTCTGATACATATTGTATATTTTTTGGACGATATTGGTGGCTGTTTGCTTGTTCACGATGATTTAGAATAATATCGTATTCTGTTTGTTTATTTCTTTTATATATTATGCGTGAGATGTTGATTATGAATATTTCTCTAATTGGTTATATGATGTATATATTATTGTGGACAGGGCGGGGAGAAAACAGGAAACCCTTTAAAAAAAACCCTGATATTTTGTCCCTATGGATTAATCCGTAGGGCCATATATTGCATCTACGGATTAATCCGTAGGTCCAATGTTTGCCCCTACACAGTTAGCCGTAGGAACAAAATATCAGGATACCTGATATTGTCCCTATGGACTCAGTAATATGGGTAAAACTTGCCCCTACGAATTTATCCGTAGGGGCATTTATCTGGACTTACGGATGTATCCGCAGGGGCAACTATCAGGCCCTACGCATAGATCCGTAGGGGCAAGTATTTTATTTTATAAACCAATAAATTAAAATATTTATCAGTCCTTACGGAGTAATCCGTAGGGATACGTGTCCTTACGGATTAAGGTGTAGGGGCAAGTATTACTCCGTAGGGGCATGTTTCGGGCGAAGACTTGCACCTGCGGCCTTTGCACCTTCAGGGGAATTTTATGTCCCTATGGCTATATCGGTAGGGGCAGTGCGTTTCCTCTACGGATAAATCCGTAGGGGCAACCCCTTATTGTAGTAGTGATCCACCGACTATAAAGTACTAAGGAAGATGGACAGGAGTATGATAGCTTGAATTGAATTCTCTAAGTGTAGGGATGTTTTTTTTACACACGTAGCGATATATGATCGATATTTGGAAGAAAGATAGGTAGGAAGACTAAAGGCGATGTTTTATGAGGGATGATGTGACTTCTGACATCTTTTCATGGCCATTAAGATAGGGCTCATGGCTACTGAAAAGCTAATTTAGTTTGAAACTCTTATTTTCAAGTTCTTTATTTTATATGTTCTTTATTTTTGTATGTAACTTTCATCATCATTTTTTATTATGGGATTTTGTGGGTGTAATCCGCTGAAAATTCCCAGAAGACAACACTCCTCCTACTAGGGGCACTTGAAGGTTTATAGGCTCGTTGCACGTGCTCAGTGCAATCGTGTTGCCTGCGAAAGTGTGCTAGGTTTTTCTTTTTCTCTTTTATACCCAGTTTGCTCGGGATGATCAATGTTAAGTTTGGGGGTATTTGATTAGTCTAAAATATTGCACATTTGAATGAATGTTTTCCCCACTATTGTTAAGTACTAAAAGGTGTTTATTGTAATTATAGAACATATGAGGGTTTATGTGTAAAAAGTTTATTATCATATGTTTCTACATTATAATTAATATAATGAGGGAAAATACATGCATATAATAGTTATATGAAATATTAGCAATTAAAATATGCATAGCATATCAAATATTTCTAATCAATATTCTTAAGATTTAATATCATATAAAATGGTTATGATAATATCTAAAAAATACCAAATACGACTAACACTATGACTTGAGATATTGTGCAGATATTAGCTCAGGTCTGGAATCCAAGAGATCCGGGGTAAATCGGGATGTCGGAATCAAATCTGCCAAAAATATAGAAGCAAATCATGAGATCAAGCAACGACAGAGACTCCGAGTATTATTCTCAGAATATAGACATCAATACGATCTTCACATGTCAACAGAAGAGAGCAGAAAAAATCCTAATTCATGATTCCACCAGGCTACCACGGTTGGGTGGCCAAACATACCAATATGCGGCGGATCCGTGGCATACTTGTAGTCGTAGGATGTAAAATTTTGTATTATGGATCTTAACAGCATATATTCACATTAGGAATCTAAGGTTTCAGGTTTTGGGACTATATATAGGACCGAGAGATTCACATTAAAGATCATCACCGAAGAGATCAAGAGATCTAAGAGATCCTTGTATCCGAGTGATCATCATCTATTTATCTACCTCCAACAAGAGAGAGAGATCTAGAGCAAACTAAAGTTCTTGTAATCGAATTTCTAAGGAAAAGTTGTATGCAATAGTTGATTAATAAATGTAGTTGTTTTTAATTCTTCTTGCATTTATTTTCCGCATTTAATTTCTGCACTTGCATTTCTGCATCTTAATCATGTTTTCGTTCCTCTTCAATCTTTCTTCTAACTTAACCATGAGCGAGTAATTCCTAACTTGCTAGGGTTTGTAGCATAGGGTAGAACAATGATGAGAAAATCTTTTAACTTCTTTTATACATTTTAAAGTTTATAAACTTTAGCAAAACAAGTGTTAACCTCCTTACCGGGTGCGCTATCAATTTATTGATAGGCTTGACCACGATTTTAGATTGGTTTAACACTTATTTTGATAAGAGCTAGACATGAATAGAGATCAATGCAAGGATAAGGGTTAATAGTGGGGAAACCCTAGTTTCTTCATAAAAAACCCTAATATACATTCATAACTATCGATCTAGTTTTAAACTATTAAAAGATAAAAGAAGTTATTTTTAATTATTCATCCATTACTACTAAGTCTTATGAACCATACAAGCATTTTCATTATAAATTCTATGTCCGTAACGACAAACAATCACCCATCTATCATTAACTCGTCTAAAAGAAGAAAAGAGTTCATATTTCCCTGCGGACGGCCTGTACTCATCGCGGCTAGCTGCTAGTGACACCGTCTTGATTGCGGTTATTTTTGAAAACACTTTTTAACGATTAATCATTCACGCATAAGTCACGTGCGGCGCTGAGTTCATAGAATCTTTCACACGTTCACGTGGATATCACGTGAGGCGCTGAGTTTTTAGAGATTTAATCTCTATTTAATTTTATAAAGAAGTTAAATTTTTGTTAATGGTGTTTTGACTATTAATGATCACCAAGATCTCTGTTTTGAAGATTTGGGATCGGATTTTTGAAAACTAAGTTCTTTTGTTCGTTTTTTTTATAAAAACCAAGTTCTTTATATAGGGTTAAACCCTGTTTTTAGAGGAATTAAATTCCTGAAATATAAGTCCCCCTCATTGTCTTCATGTTTCTTTTCTTTTCCTCTAAATCTTGAGTCTAAAGAGCAAAATTTTCCGGACGAGAATTAATTTTTTAACTTATGGGAGACTGTCTTGCGGATCTCAGATCCAGAGAAAAAACTAAGTTCTTTATAAAGGGTTAAACCCTTGTATTTACATATATTAGGCAAAAAAGATATTTGATCTCTTCTTTTTCTTTACCTAGAATTTGAGAGGATAAGAAACTTTTCTTCAGCCAGAGAATTAAATTCTCAGTTGTAGCTTTTTATCACTTTATGGGGTTGATTCTCCTTTTGAGACTTGATGTCTCGGGTCCTTTAAATAGGTGATGAAAAATTGTTGATTGGTTAAGAAAATATCTTATTTGAGAGATCTTAATCTGATTTTATATTCAGAGGATGATTTTTAATCACCATTGGATCTTACATCCAAGGCTTTCTGTTTAACAGAATATATATTTTTTTTGTTTTTAACAAGAGTAGTAAAATATTTTCCCATGCATAGAATTTTATTTCTATCTTTTAATTCAAACGTTGATTTTTTAATCACCATTGGATTTTTAATCTAAGGGTTCTCTGTTTAACAAAGTATATCTTTCTTGTTTTTAGAAAGATTAGGCAAATATTTTTCCGCATAGAATTTAATTTTATCTTTTGATGACCATTGGTTTTTTGATCCATCGGCTCTCTGTTTAACAAAGAATATTTTTCTTATTTAATTTGATCAGGGAGATATTTTTCCCTAATAGAATTTAATTCTATCATTTAATGAGGATTATTTATTATCACCATTGGATTTTTGATCCAATGGCTCTCTGTTTTCCCTAATAGAATTTAATTCTATCATTTAATGAGGATTATTTATTATCACCATTGGATTTTTGATCCAATGGCTCTCTGTTTAACAGAGAATATCCTTCTTGTTTAGAATTTAATTCTATAGAAGAAAAACTGCTTTAATTTGGGCGCTGAAGCTCACGTGTTATGTACGTGGCGTAGCCGAAAAATTATATTTTACTGAAATAAGTTCCCACGTGCTTTGTACGCCGGCGCTCATGTGTATTTCATGTGAGGTGCTGGTCGTAGGATTAAATCTTACCAGAGACAAGTGTCCACGTACTTTGCATGCCGACACTCACGTGCCTTTCATATGAGATGCTGGCCCTAGTGTCCACGTGTTTTGCATGCCAACGCTCACGTGCTTTCATGTGGGGCGCCGCCTCATTTTATGAAGGAACAATAACTCCTCTAATTTCTGCTACAAATTAGCTGTAACACCCTATACATTTATACAATATAATTTGGAGTTTCAAATCCTGCTTTAAAACTCATTTATTCTTTTGCGAGTGGGTTGTGAATGATTCAATTAGTACTTGTGGTCATTATCCGACCCGACATGCATGATTAAAAATCCAATATGGTGCGAGATTATATCTAATATTTACTAGTACAGTGTATCCATGTGAATCAAGACTATATATAATATTTTAATTTTTACATATCTCTTATAATACAAGATAGAAAAAAATAATATCCTTTTTGTTGTTTAACCTTGCATGGCATATCACCCCCATACCTGATTGTTGCCTTTATCTAGTATATTCATATCCTAAGGTATGGACAACAAAATAATTAAAAATCCTTACGTATAGTTAAGTTGATTTTTTGGGGGTATTTGTATTTAATTATAAATAGTTGCTTTATAGTTAAAATTCTTACGTATACTGTTTATATTTAAAAATTATATTTTTGACTTGATATGTGTAATCTTTGGAGTAATCTGGTATTATCTGTAAAATCCTACAATATATATATATATATTATAATAATATTATTAATAATACTGTGTGTGTGTGTCTATATATATATATATATAGACACACACACACACAGTATTATTAATAATATTATTATAAAATATATATATATAGACACACACACACACAGTATTATTAATAATATTATTATAAAATATATATATATATATATATATAGACACACACACACACAGTATTATTAATAATATTATTATAAAATATCTCTCTTTCCCCCGTCCCCATCTCCCTCCTCTTATTCTTTTTCTTCTTCTTCGCCATTGAGCCCTAACCCATGCCTCACCACCATGCCGCCGTTCACCTCCATCTCCCCGTCATCACCACCCCCTCATCTCCTATTCTTTCTTGTCGTCGCCACCTCCTTTCTCTGAGACCTCGCCGGAGCTCCGATCCCTACGACCAAACCCACTTCTTTCGCCGTTCCCTCTTACCGTCGTCTAAACCTGATCACCACCACCATCACCCTCATCACTTCTTCCCTCTCGTTGTCGCCAGTACTTCTTTCATCACCTAACCCATTGCCGGCATCATCTTCTCTTTCTTTTCTTCTTTTTCCGATTACCCCATCTCCTCGTTTTCCCGACCTCGTCATCGTCGACACCCCATCTCCTCGTCGACGACCCTAACACCTCTTCTCCTCACCCTCGACGGGACCTAGAGCCCCCATCCTCGGCTTCTTCTTCTTTCCTTCTCTCTTCTTTACCGCCGACCAACCTAACCTCCTCATCTCTTCAACCCCGTCGTCGACCTCGTCCCCTATCTTCCCGTCGCCGACCAACTTCTTCCTCTTTTCGTCCACGTTAAAACTCCAAAACCAACATCCTTTCTTCTTCTTCTTCTTCTTTCTTTTTCTTCTTCTTTTCTTTTCCGGCGTCGTCGACCTCGTCCCCCATTTTCCCGTCGCCGACCAACTTCCTCCTCTCCTCGTCCACGTTAAAACTATAGAACCAACAGCCCATCTTCTTCTTCTTCTTCTTCTTCTTATTCTTCTTCTTTCTTCTTCTTCTCTTTTTCTTTTTCGGCTTCGCCGGAGTTGGTTACCGCCGATGAGCACGATACAGATGACCCCAGTCACCGTCGTCGTCTACTCCAGTCACCACTTCAAGCAGTTGCTCAGTTCAGGCTATGTTTTACGTACGTTGGATTTTGCATCATGACGTGATTCGGTGTTTGGAACGTGATATCCATATTTTCGTCGTGAGATCTCGATTAGGCAAGTTCTAAACTTGCAACATGCGACTTTGCTTATATCAATACTTATATGATTAATGATAGTACATGTATTTTAATATTCAGCAAGTATTATCAATCTATATTTTTATAATATCAGTATGTATTCATACCAATAACGGTTTTTATCTAGTGGCATGTTGGTTCATCATAATATTATCATAATGTTACATCAGTTTAGTATTCTTTATCTAGATTGCATTATACTTGGTAGCAGACGTAAAAGGGTTATTACAGATAGATACATATGCATCCTGGGTAGTAGTTATGTTTACCGTATTTAGATATTGGTTACAATTTTCCATCTGGTATCTATTTTGTTTAATACACATTGCCTAACATGTTCACAAGACATTACTAGATCTGTCACTTGGATTATTACTAATGTTGACAATCTTGACTTGTTGTCCTGACGGACGTGACTTGTTATCTAGATAGACAAGACCTGTACCTGCTTGATCCTGTGTTGGCATTAGATTGACATCATCAACACCTGACTTGAACACAAAAGCTAGGGGTAAGGGAAAATCAATAATGAAACCTGACTTGTAACTCAACAGTTCGATACTTTCCAGAGATTGATTAGTCGATACGGGCTTTGGCCCCGGAATGATAATACTGACATCATTCGTCTGTACATAATACCCTGTTTTTACTGCTTAGCGGCACGTCTCGGATTCAGCCCCGAGGATCTTAACCGTGGTCCTGGACATGCACGGGATACTATTGAGTTATATCGACGATTCCATTAATTGATTTCAAAGACTTGTAGAATAGATAACCTAGAAGCACAGACTTTACGATACACATCACATATCTATACCTCACTATTTTATACCTGCGTTTATTATTTACAGTCATGTTTAATCATAACATCCTATCCTGGTTATTACTATTGTCTTGATATTTATGACGCACCGACGTCTGGGTTTTGCATGACCCAATTTCTTTGACCTTGTCGTGGAAGATCAGGAGTATTTTAACAAGCAAGCCGAGCAGTGAGGAGCTAGATGATTTGTTTTAGAGATGCTTAATTTATTTTATTTCCGTAGTTAAATTTAATCGATGTGATCACATAAGGGACGTGATTCAGATATTATTATTTATTAGATATTTATTCGTTTTCGCTATATATATTTCTTAACTTTTATTTACCGTGGCAGATGGACATGTGTTAGTTAGATATTATTTACTGTTCTTGATATCTGTTTGACAGCCGTAAGTGACTATGGAAGGATCTTTGCTCGCCATAGGTAGTATGGTTGGTTCTGTCACGTGCCGTATTTACATATTTTGGGAAGCGAGGCGTGACTTTAGCCGCCATCTTTTCTACCAAAATTTCTTGCAAAACTTCGTTTGTTAGACACAACTGGATAGCCGTGAGGGCCTTTTCATCCAACTCCTCCCTCATAGTGGAAGGCTTTACATGTTTCCCAAGAATCACCTTTTTCAAATTACTTTGAATCAACACGGCAACCATACGGACTTGCTATAAATTGAAACTCATATTTCTATCAAACTTCTCAATATCGAACTTCATAATTGTTGGAGACAAGATGTGGGATCAAACTAAAACACGATGCGTGCTAACGAATCCTAAAACTTCAAAATCACGATCTAAGAAGATGGGAAAAGCGTCATTACCTACCAGTAACCTAGATCACAATATTGAATACCTAATGGTTCAAACAAAACATTCTCAAACAACAATGGCTCTGATACCAGCTTGTTGGTTCTGATACCAATTTGTTGTGGCAAGACAATCACGAAGATATGCAAAAGATAGAGAAAAAACACAAAAAAATCATAGGAAAATAAGAAATAAAAGTACTAACCAAAATAGACGAAGGTTTTATTAATCACCAAATATGGAGGAGTACAAAACCGGTGGACGAATCACAAATCCCTCAAAAAACCCTAGCTCTCACAAGTAACAAAAGGGCTCTATCAAAACTAAAGGCTATATCTATAGGGTTACAAAATACTACATTATATATACTTTTAGAAAAGATAGATTTAAATAACTAATTTTCCAACTAACAATTCTCCAGCCCATGACGATGGCAGATGTCTGATGAAGGAAGTGCAGGCGTCTGCCCAAGAGTCTTCAAAATAATAGAGCGTTCTCAGACGTCTGAAGAAAGGGCTTCAGACGTCTGGTCTTGAGGATTTGAAAGTACAGAGCGCTCGCATACGTCTGATAAGTTCTATGCAGGCGCCTGCCCAATATATGCGAACATACAGAGCGATGACAGACGTCTGAACCAGTAGCTCCAGACGTCTGTCCCTGTGCTTACATATAAACTTGAATCCTGAACAACTCAATGATAATGCTGAATCAACAGGGAAATCAAATAGGGATTGCAATGTGAGACATACACAACACACAGCTCAAAATCATAATGACTGTACGTACAAGGCATAGACTTTGGATGATCGTTCTACACGGTTCACGATGTTGGCAGCGCCGAGGAACAAGTACTCCTCGTCAAAAAAGCACATCCTGTATTTGGAATATGATATAATTAATATACTTCTTCTTGCCTTTAGAACAATCATGTGTTTTCTCGTTCAGCACACCATTTTTTTAATCAATAATTCTTCATGAGTTCTTTTGCAACAAATTGGTTCTTTTGAAACAAATTGGTAAAGCTAATTGAGCAAAAGACATGAAAATCAAACCCTTTAAAATATTAAAAAATAGAAAGAAATATTATAAGATATTACCATAATATAGAGTACAACTATGCTTCTATCGGTAGGATTTGGAAATGTTGGGAATAGAGGAGACATGATTAATAAAAAATCACGTACTTAACAATCACCAAAATATATGTGGAAATAACACTGCATAAATAAACAAGCGAACCAGCCACACAAAACAAGAACACCAATTTTTACGTGGAAAATCCTACGGGAAAAACCACGGCCAACGATTAACTACTATATTTTTCCACTATAGAAATAATGGGATCACACGATATTTGTAATACCAAGAGCACCACCTTTTAAGGTGGATTTCAATAACCACTACAAACAAAGAAGTTTGATAGAATATCACCGAGATAGATGAAATGGAGGTGAAAACCCGATCCAAACCAGTGGATATGTAGAGTTTTTCGTTGGCTATGAACCCTTATAGTTTGAGGTTGATCGGAGAAAAATCTGCCGTTGAATCAAATGGCGAAAATAAACAAAGCCTCTCTCTTTCTCTCTTTCTTTCTCCATGAAAACTCCCCGTGTATTTTTCTCTTAGCTTACTCCACAAAAATGAAAGTCACCCTCACACGCAATATTGATGCATCAGGAGCATCCAAATAAATTATTAGATCCAAAGTCATTGATGGTTGAAAGTTTCAACCATACATTTATTAGGTTGGTCCCCTTCATATTAACAAGGCTAGACAACTATTTAACAAACTCCCCCTTCAAACTTATGAGAAGGGCTCCGCTAACCCGGACTTCTTACAGCAAATGGTAGCTTTTCTTTCGACAACGGATTGGTCATCATATCGGATTTGTTCTCTTCGAAATTAATTTTCTCATCGAATTTAACGCATCTTTTCTGACTAGGTCCTTTCACAACCGGTCGCACCTTGTATCTTAGCCGTGAGATATTCTCATGGATTTTTATTCGATAAAACCACTTATTCTTGAGTGTTTTCTTGCCCTTAGGCAGCTCAACCAAGTCATAAGTATGATCCTTAGTAATGATTGCATCTCTTCTTCCATGTTTATCGAGCGCTGATTTTTTTTCTTATGAGCAATAGCCTTCCGATAATCTTCGGATGTTCCCCTGTTAGTAGGCAACACAAACTCATTCATCGAGTATCTCATGGAGGCTATACGTTCTTTCTCAGATCTTTTAATCTTAGGCTCTAGCAAAGACACTGAAGGTGCTAACACAACTGGCTCTTCTGCTGGTACATTTGTAACAGGATTCTTAACTTACACAGGTTCTGTTGGAATATCAACAACTGATGGAGGAACTGGATCCAAATTAACTCGGCCTTTAATTGCATTTGCTACTTCTTTATAGAGCTTCGCATGTAAAACATAGAGAGTGTTGGAACTCTGTCCTCTGGCTACTACTAAAGAACCCCTGGTGAGCTTTCATTTACTTTCACCAAAGTGATTACCATAACCTTCATCGTCAAAGTTGCTGGTGGAGATTAAATTAAGGTGAATATCCAGAACATGCGTAACATCCTGGAGTACTAACTTGCAGCCAACACCGGTTTCCAGACAAATATCATCCATGCCTACAATTTTATACAAACCATCGTTTCCCATCTTAACACAATCGAAGTCGCCGCTAATGTAGAATGTAAAGAACTTGGCACGAGAGTGTTTACCCTCTTTAAGACCTCCAGCATTTGAAAGTTGAAATTAAGGTGAGTTTAAACAAAACAAGATATTTGAGTTTTAAAAGTTGACAAGAAGGTCCTGAGTTCGAGATTTCCGACAGCATAATCGCATCCCATTAATTACATCCTAGTGTCTTGGAGCATATTTAAGACGGGATATCATACTAGTTCGCTTTAAAATCATATCGTTATGAAAAAGTATGTATAAAACACTTGCAAGTGATGAACAAAACAATATGTATTTTATTCATTCATTCATGTTTTGTATACCGATTGAATGTAAATTACATTGATATTTGCAAAGGAATGTAAAATTACATAGGGCTTTCATTTGAGAGTTGAATAGAAATACTTGGGGGTATTTTAGTGCCAACCAAATAAAGTTGATGGACACTGCCCTAATGTGAGGGCCACATCATTTTCTTTGACGTGTAAATAGGACACTCTAGATGGGGTCCACACCATGTGAGTATCGCTTCATTTGAAGTGTGGGTGTTATTTCAATTGAAATATAGACACCACTTCATTGGAAATAAAGGTGAAACACTTTATTTGAAGTGCAAATGAGAAACCTTAGGTGGGGTCCACATCACAATATGGGTGGGACACTTTTAGTAGGGTCCACACCATTTCACTTGAAGTGTAGGTGGGACATCTTAGGTGGGGTCTACACCAAAACAGAGAAACATATATATTTCTGTTTCAGGGAGGCCTGTTTAAGGCCTCCTGAAGGACCAGGAGGGGGTCCCGAAGCAACCGGGAGGCCTCTTTTGGGCCTCCTGATGGTTGTTTTAAGCCAGGTTAGGAAACTCTATTATAGAGTTTTCTTTAAAATGAAACACATTTATTTGAGTTTCATGCACCTACCGAGAATGTGTGATACCATTCTCAAGAGTTTGTGCAAAATAAACATATGAATTTATGTTCAAAGGTAAAAGCATGTCTGATAAGTGAATTGTGTACTCCTATTCACAAGTGGGTTGAGAATAAGGTTTTCCTATTCATGAAGGTCTTCAAGACATAATTTTCATGTCTTAAGACATGAATGTAATATTCCATTTGTATACGTCTGTTATAGACATATATCCGGTTCTGAAAAGTGAATAGAAGTTTCTTATTCACATGTCAAAAGACATGATTTTCATGTCTTATGAATAAGATTTTCCTATTCATAGATGTTCTGAGGACATGTTTTTCATGTCTCAGAGATGAATGGGTGTTTCCTATTCATAAATGTTTTCAGTGACATATTTTTGTGTCTATAAGTTAATGGAATATTTCATTCGCTTATATCTGAACAAGAAAGACCTAGTGTTTTGATCCATGTCCTTCTAGAAATAATTTTATCCATTTCTGTTTATATATTAGGAAATAGACTGGTCTATTTCAGAAATATAAAGAACATGGATGGCTCATGTTTCAAGTCCAGTTCATATTAGTCAAGAACACAATTGTGTTCTATGTCTTCTTCTTCATGAAGGAGGCCATAATTATGGCTTTTGAGGTTCTCGGTTGAGGCTGAAAACTTGTATAAGTTTTCATGAACCTCTCTCTGATCAGAGAGGGATAAAGGGAAAGAGACAACGAGAGAAGAGTGGAGGAATGTGGTGTCCCATTTCTATATCTCACCTTCTTCTTCCTTTGCTTCTTCTTCTTTCTAGAACTTCAATCAAAATTTTGGGACTTCGAGGCAAAAGGATTTGATCCTATGATTAGTTGATCACAAGTAGGTATTTATGTTGGATACAGTGCCCTCAAGGAAATTATTGTAATTGTAGGCAAGAGACTATGATAATTGAAGTAGAGCCTATACGGGTAGAACAGTCTTGCTCGAGATGATAGATGCTATCTGGTTTGTCTTTATCATTGATGTGTATACGTTCTACTTCTTATTACATGTCACTAATATATAATGATAAAGCCCATGGGATCTTTGTTTGACTACCAGTATTATAATGACGATCATACTTGTGGAAACTGGTTAGTCTATAAGCACATCCTTAAATGTCCCTAGTCATGGGAGTATCGAGACCGGACAACGATATTCAATAGTAGATTAATGTATATGTTTCTTGACCCCGACGAGGGACGGTGACCGGTCTCACAGCCATTAGTGTTAGGCACCAAAGATTGTATACATGTGTTCATTAGGTTTGAGTTACATTGGACGGACTCTCCAAGAACTCCTTGATGGTTTTATACATATCATCAGATAGTAGTTCTCTGATGATATGAGTACAGGGTAGTCTGTTAACCTGAGATCGTTATTTCTCTTGTGTGAGTTCCCACTGTACTTTGATTACTACCTTATCCCGGCTCTATTGAGTCATGCAAACATGTTTTAGTTGGGTACAGTCCCGAGCCACATGGAAGCAATGAGCGGATTGAGGGGATTCGTCTCTCCCAGTATAAGAAGTTGATGTTGCGCTGTGTTCGGCTGGCTATCACCATAAGTTCATAGCTATGGCGGATGAGATTTACTGATAGAAGATCAATAGTTTCTCGATATGTGATGAGCTTGACACTGACATGACTTATCAGGTTATTAGGAGTCTGATGGTTTCTACCTCGCAGGCCCGATATGCAATACTCTTTGACAAACAGACCGGATTCTACGGTGACTGCCACTTATAGGCTCAGTAGGGGTTCAGATTGCTTGTCAATCTTCCTTTCGACAGATATCTGGATAGCTGTTACGTACAGCTAGTGCCACCGACGTGCTTGTGGTTATGGATTGAATCCATTAACTCACTGTCAGCGTATTGTCTAGTCTTTAGAATCCCACACAAAGGGTTTCCGGTTTTGGCGAAACGATGTAGTAGCCGTACCGGGTATGTGTAGGAGTCCTATTAAAACTAATGTATTTGATACACTAACGGTAATCGGACGGTCGAAATACTAGCCAGTTTTTTGGAAAGACGGATATTAAACCAAATTTGGATTTAATATAATAATACATGTATTTGATATATGTATTTACTAGTATTTTTTCAATATTAATATATTTCTCTTTTATGCATTTTTAATACATGGGAAGATAATTACAAGTATGTATATTAATATGTTACGTTACACACACACACACATTGTAATTATTAATTTCCTTTTCTATGGTTCTCTTTAGGTTATATTGTGCCATGATATGAGCATATCTTTTCCGATCCTCATGTAGGTGACACGTGGAGGGAAAAGATGAGGGTGGACAAGAGAAGGGGTGATGAAGATCTATGGTTCAAATTTATTATCCATATGATAAAATTTATGAACCATAAGAATATGTGATCTTTTTCTTCATAATTTTTCATGAGCTCCTTCACTCCCTTCATTCCCCTTTCATTCCCCTAGCTCTCATCTTCCTCCTCCAAAGATTAAAAGAGATTTAGGAAAAAGTAAAGGAAAAGAGAAATATTATTAGTGAACGAACACTATATCACTTGAAGATTAAAGATTAGCAACCTTCAATCTCAAGTTCACTTCAAGCTTGAAGTATAAAGCCAAAGAAGAGGAGCTTTCAAGGTGGATCATCTTTGATGAAGGGGATTTTCAATCAAGCTTGTTCCTACCACATACAAGGTGCACTATAAAGAGTCCAACACAAAATGGAAGCAAATGAAGATATTACAAGGATAGCTATATTCTAACCTTGTATAATAGTGCTAGTTTAGCGTATGGTTGTGATTCTAGGATAGGGATACAAGTGTTGCTCTTTGTAAAAAAATTTTCAACTTCCGCCGCGCTTTTGCGTCCCTACAATTTATACCCCCTCTATGAGTAGAAAATAGTGCACAACTATTCTATGGATATCGGGGAAGTGAGGGGGTGGAAATCTCTCTACTATCTCCATAAGAATAGGTCAAAGCCTATTCGAATAAAGGAGTCCCGGAGTTATCATAGAAAACAGACGCACCGGGACACCCTATTGTGCCCGCCAATTTTTTTTTTCTTGAGCTCTGTAAACCCCAAAGTGGGTATTTAAACATAAAAAAAATAGAGTTCTTAAGCTCAAGTTTAGAAAATTCCAAAATGGGTATTTAAAATAAATAAATAAAACCAAAGTTTAAGCTCTCATGCGCCAAAACCATGCATATGGCAGCGCCCCCGTGATAGGCACGTGAGCACTGAGGCCAAATGATTTGGCAGTGCCTATATGCGATACACGTGAGCGCTAATGTCACCCTTGGTAGCTGATTTGAAGAGATTTTGCGAATCAAAGAATTGTTAACCGCAATCAAGAACGGCGTCGCTTGGTAGCCAGCCGGTGAATACGGGTCGGTCCACAGGGATATTGTGTATTTCCTAATTGTTCTAACGAGTTAATTCCAAACGGTGTGGGATGTTTATCACTAAAAGCTAAGTTGATTTAGACTAAGATTTAGAATCTTTCTAGGGTTAGGTTTAGGTTAAGTTTGGAAAATTAAAAATTTCCCACCGCTTTCAATGCCCTAAATTAGATCTCTTTAGGTGTTATGGTAATTATTAATAAAGGGGATTAGGACGATCGGGAAGAAACGATGTTTCTTCCTCTAGGTCCTTATCCGTCCTTTCTTAATCCTTACCCTATCTCCATGGAAAATATGCACAACCGGTCTTTTATACTACGGTATCACCGTTACCTCATGGATAGGGTGCCATAGGGAGTGGTGTGTGTATGTATGCATGGAGTCCTATTATTCAATATGTGACGGGCAAGAAAGGGGTGAGAGATTTTCATCTCTCAAGCATTCCCTATTCCTAACCCTAACAAGCGAGGAACTACTCGCTCATTAAGGAATCGATAAAAAACATGATTTTTATTTGAGTTTTCGATTTAAGAGATTAATTATCTAACTACTGCAGATTAATAAAAAGTTCTAATCTAAATTAAACTAGGGCAGAGAATAAATTTAAACTAGGGCAGAAATAAAAATTAAGACTAGGGCAAATAAAAGAAACTACTTACAAAATTGATGCTCTCAAAACATGATAGGAATTCTGAATTTTATTCAATGAAAAGAGGCATAACCTAAAAAAAGTTTTAGGGCTTCTATTTATAGAGCATAGAAACCTTAGGGTTACAATCGACACACATCTGCTTTTATAAATATACCCCTACGAAGACTAGTCAACGCGCTGCCAGCCGTCATAAAATTTCTGCACCGACACGGGTTCATCACGGTCGCGGAACCGCGGCCATAGGCCCTGTTTGGCCGTGGTTCCGCGGCCATATAGTGTGGTCTTGGGCTGAATTTCACTGTATTTCTTTTGTTTGATTTTGTCTTCTGTTTTCCTTAGTTGGTTCTTCAGAATGTCTTCTAGTTCTCTTCCAGATCTCCACAGTGAGTAATGTAGTGGACTTTTACCGTTCGTTTCGTGTCGAAGTCTTGAACCTTGCGCCGCCTTTGTACTTTGTGAACTGATCTTCCTTTATTCTCCAACTGTAGGCTTGATCAAGATTCTTCCATTTGTTGGTCGTAGTCTCACTTTTGTATTGTCTTTTGTCTTTTTCACTGTTTTTGTTCTGAGAACCTGTAACCTGCAACTATGTAGCAGACATGGGTCAAAAGCACCTGTTTATTTGTAAAATGACTAAAATAGGGAATATAATAATGCAAAATTATGATATGAACAAATACCCCCAAACTTATCTTTTGCTCGTCCTCGAGCAAACCTAGTTTTATTCTTGAAAAATACCTAGCCTCACTTTCGCAGGGAAACGCAATTGCACTGAGCTCGTGCAACAAGTCGTTAAACCTCTAGGTGTCCCTAGTAGGAGGAATGCTGTCTCCTGAGGGTTTTCAGCGGATACTACCCACAAAATCCTATCAATTCGGCCTATTAAATTTTATTTTCCACTTAGGTTTTCTAACAAGAAACTCTATTATCGTCGACTTAGAAATTATCCACCCGTATTCTTCACGCTTCCTTATTATTTAACTTAAGATTATACATGTTCTGTAGACTTACTTAGCTTTTAGCATCTTTTAAGTTTTCCTTCTAGGGGTTCTATCTCAACTTAGGAATTTTTATCATCTCTATTAAAGATATAAGTCCTATTCTTCATTCCTATCTCTTATCTAAATCCCAATCACATACCCCTACGTGTGTGCATATATCACCCCTACACTTGGAAATTCAAATCAAGCTATCATACTCTTGTCCATCGTCCAAAGCACTTCTTAATTGGTGAATTTTTAGATGAATTTTTCTTACACATCCTTCATGCGACCGTTAATACTTCTTAAGCTACCAACAACCGATTACAAAATGTGTTTGCACATTAAGGCGTAATTCCTAGTCTTGTAATTCCTAAGGCTTTTAGCAGTGACTCCCAAACAAGTTGGTCAAAGACACTAGGTGATGAAGCACCCTCGCTAATTATTTTTTTCAATTTTGCAGCCTTAAGTAATTACAAAAACCAGTGTTCATTTTTTTTCTTTATTCACACTTGTATTTTATTGTATTTTTCTTCGTACTAAGGACTTTAGACAAGAGCATTTCAAGGTCTCTCCTACTATTCCAAGTTTCAAGGTTCATGTTTGTGCAATTTTGTAGGGTATATATTTTCAGAATTTAGACTTAAACTAGGAATTATTTTTCAAACTTATAATTTAATAAAAATATCAATACGTTTCCCTTGTTTTAACTTAGCCCAAGAAGTCAACTCGAAATTTGCCTATTTCTAAATAAACTACAAAGACATATACTTTCTACCGTTAAATTTTTAGAAAGGTTATTTTTTGGGTTTTTAATTTACTAAGTCTAAAATCTAGTTGTTCCTAGCTAGTTAACATATTTGTCAAACTCAAGTCAATTATGGTCAAATTGAAAGTTTTAATTTTTATAATTTTTCAAGTTTTTCAGTTTTTATTTGATTTTTATTTTTTTTCTATTTTTTTATTTTTCATATTTTTTCAATTTTTATGGTTTTTATATAAGGATGCAATGCAGAATTTAAATATGCAAAAGAAAAAGAAAAAATATATACAAAAATTTAAAAATATGCAATGCAAAATATAACTATATACACCACCATCTCCCCCAAACTTAACCAAAGCAGTGCCCTCACTGCTCGGCCCCACGCCGCGCGCTAAAGCGTGAACGTGAACGCTCCTCCCTAGCCAACAGGGTTTGAATACCCCGCTCAACCTCCGTCAATCGACGGTCGTGCTCCCTTGCTGTCGCCCTAAATTCCTCCCTCAACACATCAATACCCCTAACTGCTCGCCTCATCAATTGTGCATGCTCAAGAGGGGTCATTTCGCTTTTGCTCGCGGTCGAGCTCGAGCTAGGTGTGCGGGCAAATACATTCTCTGCCAGTTCGGTCCTCGACCACACATTTGTCAGTCGTGAATATGACGTAGAAACGCCCTCGATAAGAGGTCTGACCAGAATGCCTCCATGCATATAAAATTCGAACTCCTCCGCGGGGAGGAAATATCGACATAATTGTGTAACCAACATGGGACAAGGGTAATTAGCGGCCCGTTTACTCGCACCTATGGAGTTTATTAATACCGTGCACATATCAAAACGGGGATTCTTTGTCATAAGGGTGTGCACAATATGCAAGGAGGGTGTGAAAAATGTTGTATTATGGGAGCTACCGAAAATATTATTTTGTGCCCACCGGCACACAGTCAAAACATTCGCGAAAAGGGTTCTTGCTTGGATACCCTTTCGCGACTCCCTCGAGCAATCGTTGTCCATCAGGGGAATGTAATTCTCGAATTGCAGGGGTTGGTCATGTGCAGGTATGCGAGAGATAAGTGTGACCTCGTGTATTATATCTCTATCAATGTTAATTTCACGATCACCCCATTGCAGTTTAATAAACCCAAATTGGTTGAGGAACCCCTCCTTCATACACTCGTAAAAACGAATGACTAAATCCGGCAAAGCATACGCATTGGGGTGATTATAGATCAGAAAATTCCAACCCCTACGCGCGATTTCATTCGTGAAATAGCTACCATATACCTCATGTGAGAAAACTTGTGAGAAATCTCTTTCTAACTGCATGCTATGTGCCATTGGTGTTCTACAGATATAAAAATTGAAAAACAGAGGGTGTTTTGAGCAAGCGTACCTCCCCTAAAAATTTCAGGGGGTGAAGAACAGAGACGGCGGCAGTTGCGCGGCTGCAGCAAGCTATGGTGGCGGTTCAGCGGCACGATGGAGGCGGCGCGACGAGATCTCTCTGCAGGAAATGAGTGCGGCGGCTAGGGTTTGAGAGAGGGTGAAAATTAGGGTTATAGCAGAGAGGGGGGCTCGGGCTCTTTAAATAGGGACATATGATGGATATTTGTAGACAAACCCTTCCAAAAAGAGGAATTTATCTGCAAATAAAATTTTATTTTATTTATTTATTCTGTAATTTTACAAAAATGCCCCAAAATTTTTTTTTTCAATTTTTTTTATGTTTTATGTTATTTTGTATTTTTATATATTTACAAATGATACACACCCCCAAACTTATTTGAAATAAAGTTTTGGCAGGAAGATCAAAAATTTGGGGGTCAAATGGAGGAAGATCAATCAGTGTAAACCGGCTCCTGCAAAAACAGGAGCTCCTCCGACGGGTCCGCAGTGAGGAACGGTTTCAATCGATGTCCGTTTACTTTAAATAAAGTACCGTCCTCCGGATTTTCAAGATCTACCGCACCGTGCGGATATACGGTGCGTACTAAAAACGGCCCTTTCCACCTAGATCTGAGCTTGCCGGGGTGAAAGTGTAACCGAGTGTCATAGAGTAAAACCTGTTGACCAGGTTTAAACGTTTTGCGCATAAGGTGTTTATCATGGAACACCTTAGTTCGGTTTTTAACAATGACAACATTATCATAATCCTCACCCCGCTGCTATTCTAGTTCGTTTAATTGCAGCTTTCGATTGCTGCCCGCATCTCCCATTGATAAATTCAACTCCTTGATCGCCCAAAATGCCTTGTGCTCAATCTCAACTGGGAGGTGGCAAGCCTTCCCATAAACAAGCCGGTATGGAGACATACCAAGATCGGTCTTGTATGCAGTACGAAAAGCCCATAGTGCATCAATCAGTTTGTGTGACCAATCTTTACGGTTTTTAGAAACCGTCTTCTCCAAGATTTGTTTAATTTGCCGATTCGAAACCTTGGCTTACCCACATGTTTGGGGATGGTATGGCGTTGACAGTTTGTGAGTAATGGAATATTTGCACATTAAGGACTCAAAAATCCTATTGCAGAAGTGAGATCCATTATCACTTATAATTGCTCGAGGGTGCCCAAACAGAGAAAAGATATGTTCTTTAAGAAATCGAACGACAACCTTGTTATCATTCGTTCGACTGGGCACAGCCTCGACCCATTTTGACACATAGTCAACAGCCAAAAGAATATACACATTCCTAAAAGAATTTGGAAATGGTCCCATGAAGTCTATTACTCAAACATCAAAAATATCCACAACCAAAATTGGTTGGAGCGGCATTTCGTTTCTCCGCGATATTCGGCCCAAGTGTTGGCACCGGGAGCATGTCTTGCAGTATTCATATGCATCCTTAAAGAGACGTGGCCAGTAGAAACCACACTGCAAGATTTTCTCGGCTGCCTTCTTTGGGCCAAAGTGCCCGCCACACGCTTGATCGTGGCAAAAAGACAACACACTCTTAAACTCATTTTCAGGTACACACCGACGAATGATTTGGTCGGAACAGTATTTAAAAAGATACGGCTCATCCCAGTAAAAATGTTTTACTTGGGACAAGAATCGGAGTTTATCCTGTTTCGACCAATCTTTAGGTATCAAGCCGGTGGACAAGTAGTTTACTATATCAGCGAACCAAGGTTCGCAAGACACGGTTAAGAGTTGCTCATCGGGAAAAACATCTTTAATTGGAATTTCAAGTGTAGGCGAAGAAGGAAGTCGTGAAAGGTGATCGGCCACTACATTTTCACATTCTCTTTTGTCCCTTATGACAAGGTCAAACTCTTTTAGCATGAGGATCCAACGTATTAGCCTCGATTTGGCATCCTTCTTCGCAAAAAGGTGGCGAAGAGCTGAATGGTCCATGTACACTATCACTGGAAAGCCGATTAAATAAGGCCAGAATTTTTCAAGTGCAAACACAACGGCTAAAAATTCTTTTTCTGTTGTAGTGTAGTTCAGTTGGGCCTCATTTAATGTTCGGCTAGCGTAATAAATTACGTGCGGCATCTTATTAATATGCTGTCCAAGAACAACACCAATGGCGAAATCTGATGCATCGCACATCATTTTGAATGGATGCGTCCAGTCTGGAGATGAAAGAATGGGCGCAGAAATGAGAGAGTGTTTCAATGACTCGAACGCTTCCATGCAAGTTGAGTAAAAATCAAATGTTGTGTTCTTGGCCAATAAGAGAGTCAAGGGTCTAGAAATCATGCTAAAATCCTTGATGAACCGTCTATAAAAACCGGCATGGCCAAGGAAAGCTCATATGTCTTTGACGCATTTAGGAGGAGGAAGATTAGAAATGACTTCAATCTTGGTTTTATCAACCTCTATGCCATTTTGCGAGATGACATGTCCTAAGACAATACCCTCTCGTACCATAAAGTGACACTTCTCCCAATTTAGAGTGGGGTTCTTATCCCTACAGTAGGTAAGAACTGCGTCAAGGTGTAGCAAACACTCGTCGAAGGAGTCACCAAAAATGGAAAAATCATCCATAAAAATCTCCAAAAACTTTTCAACCATGTCTGAAAAGATCCCCATCATACACCGCTGGAATATAGCGGGTGCATTGCATAACGTAAAGGGCATGCGACGGTAAGCGAAAGTACCGAAAGGACAAGTAAATGTGGTCTTGTCTTGATCCTTTTCGGCGATGGGGACTTGGTTATAGCCGGAATAGCCATCCAAAAAGCAGTAAAACTCGTGCCCAGCCAATCGTTCAAGCATTTGGTCAATGAAAGGTAAAGGAAAGTGGTCTTTCCTTGTCGCGGCATTGAGTTTTCTATAGTCGATGCAAACGCGCCACCCAGTTTGGGTGCGAGTAGGTATTAACTCATTTGCCTCATTGGTTATGACCGTAATGCCCGATTTCTTTGGGACAACATGAATGGGGCTAACCCACTGGCTATCCGAGATAGGGTAAATGATACCACTATCAAGACATTTAACAATCTCCTTCTTGACAGCCTCTTTCATTATGGGGTTGAGGATTCTTTGTGGATCCCTTACCGGCTTGGCATCATCCATCAAGTGTATATGATGTTCAACTATGAGGGGACTAATCCCCTTGATGTCTGCCATAGACCAGCCAAAAGCTTGCTGGTTATTTTGCAAGACCATTAAAAAGGCCTTCTCTTACTCGAGAGCTAGAGAGGCCGATATGATAACGGGAAGGGTCTCATTCTCACCTAGGTAAGCATATTTAAGGTGAGACGGCAAAAGCTTTAGTTCGAGTTTAGGAGGTGAAACAATTGAAGGTAGCATTGGTGAAACTGTTTCAAACTCGAAGGATTCCATCAACGGTTCAAATCGAGTGTACACAACCGAGTTGGATAGTTCAACTAACTCATCCGAAAAAAATCAAAAAACTCAAACTCGGGTGGTAAGTCTTCAAAATCGTCCAAAATGGTGAAACACTCATAATCGTTTTCCGACGTGAAAGCTGTGTCGGATTCTAGGAGGAACGCACTAGAGGCGTCAACACTGCTGTGATCGAACAGAAATTTTTCGAGCTCACAGTCCTCCTCCGTGATCTCGTGGATCGAGTAAACATCAAGTATACTAGCATTCGGCTCAGAAGGCTGATTCCCCAACTTAAAGATGTTGAGTTCAATCGTCATATTTCCAAAAGATAGGTTCATTGAACCATTACGACAATTGATCGCCGTATTGGAGGTCGCAAGGAATGGTCAACCGAGTATCACCGGAATTTGACTCCGGGGGTTAGCTACAGGTTGTGTATCCATAACAATAAAGTCAACGGGAAAAATGAAATCCCCTACTTTAATTAACACATCCTCCAACTCTCCCCTAGGATGGGTGATGGATCGGTCGGCCATTTGGAGAGTACAATGAGTGGGTTTAAGCTCTCCAACGCCTAGTTGCTTGTACACTGAATAGGGTAGCAAATTGACACTAGCACCAAGATCTAATAGTGCTCTATTGATGTTCTTGTCCCCAATTGTTATCGAAATAGTAGGACAGCCGGAGTCCTTGTGCTTTTGGGATAAAAATTGGACAAGAGCATCACTAACAGCACTAGCCACGAAAACTTTTTTTGGTATTTGTGACTTCCTCTTCTTGGTGCATAAGTCCTTTAAGATTTTCGCGTAAGAAAGAACTTGTTGGATTGCATCCAAGAGAGGTATAT
The DNA here is from genome assembly GCA_030015575.1 of Agapanthus africanus. Lineage (NCBI taxonomy): Eukaryota > Viridiplantae > Streptophyta > Magnoliopsida > Asparagales > Amaryllidaceae > Agapanthus > Agapanthus africanus. The sequence goes on along the minus strand of JASDDO010000024.1, from coordinate 144,066,144 downwards.
TTATGCTAACCTGTTTGAACAACTCTACAATCTTCTCCATTTGTGGAGTTGGTTTATTGGATCTCAACCTGTTTGGAAAAGGAACATTTGGAAAATTTGTTGAGTCCAATTTTTGTGGATCAGATTGTGGAGTTGGAACGGATCCCCGTGTAGATGTGTTCGTGATGTGAGAAGTGGGTCCATTCGAAGTAGAAGAAGTAGAGCCTTGTGAAGAATGAAGAATAGGCTCTAACGAAGAAGATGAAGGTGAAGAAGAAGAAGATGAAGAAGAACCACCGGCAGGGGTGTCATTATTAATACCCACGTTATTATGCAACACTTTTCCGGATCTCAACGTGGTCACAGCATTTACGTTATGATTTTGTGTTCATATGCAACATGTGCGTGACCGGGATTTGGCAATGGTTAAGATGGAAGCTTTCCCTTTTCTCGCTCGCTCAACGCAGCATTGAGTTGTGCAATTTGTGCTTCAATAGATTTGATACTTTGATCGTGTGAATCACTGTTTTGCACCAAAGATTGAATGGAAGTCTCCAACCTTGCTGCGGATTATGTAGATTGCTTTAGGAACACATCTAGACTTCTTTCTAGCGAGGTAACCTTATCATTATTGGGTTGAACAAAATTGTTTTGAGGGTAAGAATCGTTGGGCACAAAATTGTTCATTTGGTTAGGGTAAGGTTGCGGTTGGAAAGGTTGCTGGTATTGAGTTTGTGGAGGTGCTTGTTGTTGTGGAGGAGGATGCCTTTGAAAGTTGTTGTTTCCTTGGAATTGTTGATTTTGATTCCAAGCAAAATTTGGGTAACTTCCCCAACCCGGATTATAAGTCGAAGAGTATGGATCATTTCTTTGTCGTTGCTGAAAGGCAGCATTGACGTGATCTTGTCCTTGAGCAAGTGGATTGTAAGGACACTCTTCGGTAAGATGTGATGGATCCGAACAACAAGCACAAACAGTTCATGGGGGCAAAGCAGGGGCAGGAGAAGGCGATGAGATTTTGGTCTCAATGGCTTCTAGCTTTTTCGTAAGTGCGGCCATCTCGGCCTTCATAGCAATCGACATATCAAATTGATGTATGCCTGCCCTAGACTGAACAACAGAAGAAGATGAGGTGGTCTTGGTGCTTTCCCACTGAAGTGTTTGTTCAGCAAGATCCTCGAGAAACTGCCACGCTTCCTCACTAGATTTGGTTAGAAAGTGAGCTTGACAAATGGTTTCCAGCAACTGCTTCGTTGCTGGGTTCAATCCCTCGTATAAAGTTTGGCAAAGTTGCCAATTTTCGATACCATGGTGAGGGCATTGAACAAGTGGGTCTTTGAATCTTTCAAAATACTTCCAAAAGGGTTCGGAAGGAAGCTGGGAAAATTGTATAATCTCATTGGGAATTCTCGCAGTCTTGTGATGAGGATAAAACTTTTTAAGAAAAGCTTTAACAAACTCTTCCCAATTTTTAATTGAATGTGATGTTGTGTTGTATAACCACTTCTCGGCTAAGTCACATAAGGTAAAAGGAATGACCCTTAGCCTTATATCATCATCTGATAATTGGGTTGTTTTCATCATTGCGCAAACGTTTTGGAATTTGTTTATGAAGATATAGGCATTATTAGATTCCAGTCCGTGAAATTTTGGCAACATGTTGATGAAGTGGGGTTTGATCTCAAAGTTGTCCCCATTTGCCGGTGGGAGTGAAAGAAAAGTAGGTAAGGCGGTGCGGATCGGGTAGAAAAGATCCTGGAGCGCGGTTCGTTGGGGCGCTTCAATAGGTGGGTGTTGCGGGTTATTCGCACCTAACGGAGGTGGAATCAGCCCCGTGGGTAAGGTGTTGTTAGGATTATATCCCGACATCCCTTCGGAGGAAGAATGTGAAGGTGAAGGTAAGGAAGTGGAAGGAATTTCGACTTCGGAGTCGAAAGCTTCGTCGGTCGGTACCAACAAGACACGGACTAATCGGGCACTAGAGTCCCTAGTTCAATCGGACATACACTAAGGAGGTAGTGTAGTAAAAAAAAATAAAAAAAAGAATGTGGGGGTAAGAAAACGTCAATGAGAAGAAAGTGGGTGTAAGTAAAGTGTACGGATTTCTTAGCGACAAGTTGCAAGTTTTTGTAAAGATCTTTCATCTTTTTTTTATATATATATGGAGATTTTTGCAAAAAAAGATTTTTGATAAAAGGCTTAGACACACGTTCAATCAACCACAAATGCACAATCAGGTCTAGATCTAGGGTCACCTAGGTCAGCTAGACAACTCCTAACTGTTCCAAAGGGCAAGAAGTAGGACCTCAAACCGCCTCTTCACCGCCAATTGTGGCCAGGTAAGTGCCAGGTAAGTGGGAGGTTCTCCACTACGTAAGCAGTGAGCCTAATTAAGTAACCACTCGCCTTAGACACACTTGTCTAGACACCACAAAATCAGGTTAGGATCAACGGTCGATGCCTATAACTATTTCTCTGTCTTATTGAGCGTGAAGTTCTTAGGGCCGAGTCTAATCTTTTTTAATTAAATGATGGTCAATGCAATATGCCTTATGTGGTTTCTGGGGTCCTGGGAAGGGTGCTGAAATCCCCACCCAATCTGGATTGGTTTCAAGCCCCTTAAAGTCCGATTAAATATGCAAAGCAGTAAACAATCACTTGCAAACAATTTTTTTAGCACGGCGCAAAGAATCCTGCACAAGATCAGTTATTGGAAGGGGGAGAGATTTTTAGCGCAAACAATCCAGCAGGCAAATTTACAGAGGAGATATCAGGGGGTTCAGAGGAGGAGAGAGAAAGCTCACAGAGATTTTTCCACGTGCTGACTCGACCAAGTAGCCGCGTTTCCGCGGTCGGAAGAGGCTATGCGCGGCAGTTCCGCGGTGGAGGCGGCGGCTCAGTTCCCGAAAAAAATTCTGCTCCACTGGTTTGACTTTTCTCTGTTGTTCAGATCTAGGGTTTTCTGTTTTGATCTCTGGATTTTTCCGGATCCGAACTCGATCGTCGATCCTGCAAAATTCACACGAAAAGCCCTTCAAACAATAAAAAGATGATAAAATTTATATATATATATATTTTAATTTTTCAGTTTTTATGTGTTTTATGATTTTATATTAACCCGAAATTGCAAAAAGAAAATACTTCGCCATCCCCGGCAACGGCGCCATTTGATTTGAAGAGATTTTGCGAATCAAAGAATTGTTAACCGCAATCAAGAACGGCGTCGCTTGGTAGCTAGCCGGTGAATACGGGTCGGTCCACAGGGATGTTGTGTATTTCCTAATTGTTCTAACGAGTTAATTCCAAACGGTGTGGGATATTTATCACTAAAAGCTAAGTTGATTTAGACTAGGATTTAGAATCTTGCTAGGATTAGGTTTAGGTTAAGTTTGGAAAATTAAAGATTTCCCACCGCTTTTAATGCCCTAAATTAGATCTCTTTAGGTGTTATGGCAATTATTAATAAAGGGGATTAGGACGATTGGGAAGAAACGATGTTTCTTCCTCTAGGTCCTCGTCCGTCCTTTCTTAATCCTTACCCTAACCTCCATGGAAAACATACACAACCGGTGTTTTATACTACGGTATCACCGTTACCTCGTGGGTAGGGTACCGTAGGGAGCGGTGTGTGTATGTATGCATAGAGTCCTATTATTCAATATGTGACGGGCAAGAAAGGGGTGAGAGATTTTTATCTCTCAAGCCTTCCCTATTCCTAACCCTAACAAGCGAGGAACTACTCGCTCATTAAGGAATCGATAAAAAACATGATTTTTATTTGAGTTTTCGATTTAAGAGATTAATTATCTAACTACTGCAGATTAATAAAAAGTTCTAATCTAAATTAAACTAGGGCAGAGAATAAATTTAAACTAGGGCAGAAATAAAAATTAAGACTAGGGCAAATAAAAGAAACTACTTACAAAATTGATGCTCTCAAAACATGATAGGAATTCTGAATTTTATTCAATGAAAAGAGGCATAACCTAAAAAAAGTTTTAGGGCTTCTATTTATAGAGCATAGAAACACTAGGGTTACAATCGACACACATATGCTTTTATAAATATACCCCTAGGAAGACTAGTCAACGCGCCGCCAGCCGTCATAAAATTTCTGCACCGACACGGATTCAACACGGCCGTGGAACCGCGGCCATAGGCCCTGTTTGGCCGCGGTTCCGCGGCCATATAGTGTGGTCTTGGGCTGAATTTCACTGTATTTCTTTTGTTTGACTTTGTCTTCTGTTTTCCTTAGTTGGTTCTTCAGAATGTCTTCTAGTTCTCTTCCAGATCTCCACAGTGGGTAATGTAGTGGACTTTTACCGTTCGCTTCGTGTCGAAGTCTTGAACCTTGCACTGCCTTTGTACTTTCTGAACTGATCTTCCTTTATTCTCCAACTGTAGGGTTGATCAAGATTTTTCCATTTGTTGGTCGTAGTCTCACTTTTGTATCGTCTTTTGTCTTTTTCACTGTTTTTGTTCCGAGAACCTGTAACCTGCAACTATGTAGCAGACATGGGTCAAAAGCACCTGTTTATTTGTAAAATGACTAAGAATGGGGAATATAATAATGCAAAATTATGATATGAACAGTAGCGCCCACGTGCAATGCATGTGAGCGCCACCGCTAAAGATTTGAAGCATTTGCTTCAGATAGAATTAAATTATATTTGGGAATATATTTTTCTGATATTTCTAAAATAAGAAAGATCTGCTCCATTAAACAGAGAACTCTTGGATTAAAAATCCAATGGTGATTAAAAATCACCGCTCAAATCATGAGATATAATTTAATTCTTTTTGGGAAAATATTTCCCCGATCTTTCTAAAACAAGAAAGATCTACTTTGTTGAACAGAGACCCTTGGATCAAAAATCCAACGGTGATTAAAGATCACCACTTGATTATGAAATCAATTGATATCTCTTAAATAAGAATTTCACTCAAATTAAATGATTTTTCTCATGCCCTATATAAAGGACTCTCAGTATAAGGAGACCCCATATAAGCTTTTAAAAACCGAGAATTTAATTCTCTAAGAAGATCATCTTCATCCACCCAAGCCCCAGGTAAAAATAATGGAGAAATATATCTCTTTTTACCTATCTTATATATAAATATGGCTTAGCCATTTATAAGAACTTAGTTCTTTCTCTGGATCTAAGATCCATAATACAAGTCTCTCATAAAAAGAGAATTTAATTCTCATAGAGAGATCTTGATCTTAAACTTAAGATTCAGAGAATAACATTGGTGTTCTGTCCACCATTAAGATAAAAAAAGAAGCGGCGACAAAAAGAGGAAGAAGAAAGATAGATGGAGTTTTATCTCCAGGAACTTAGTTCCCTTAAAATATATCAAGAACTTAGATCTTACATGAACAATATCTTCAAGATTTTAAAGAACCTGCCTTCCCATGATCCCAAATCATCAAATATTGATCTTAGTGATCGTCAATGGTCAAAATACCATTAACGGAAGCTTGAACTCTCAGAAAACTTATGTTTTCTAAAAAAACAGAGATCGATCTCTAAAGAAGTGAGCTCTTTACGTGATACATACGTGCGCACCAGAAGCCAAAGAGGATGCGCATCACGTGATATGCACGTGTACGCTAAGAAGCAAAAGAAGGTGCGCATCACGTGATATCCACGTGCGTGCCTGAAGCCAAAGAGGGTGCGCGTCACGTGATACGCACGTGAGCGCCCAAAAGAAAAAGGATGGGCATCATATGCGTCTGAAAAGAATCAGAAGACAAGCGTTTCATGTGATGCACACGTGAGCGCCCGAGACTCGGCGCCTTACGTGATTTCCACGTGAGAGCAAGAAGCAAAAGACATGCGCCATATGACTCGGCGGTCTACATGATATTCACGTAAGTGCCACAAAGCAAAGAGAGAATGCGCTTCACGTGATGTACACATGAGCGCCATTTGACCGAGTGCTTAAGTCTATTGGATGTGATAAAACTCAATACTTAGTCCTAAAATTGGCTAAGTCTTAAAGTTTTAAATTCTTTGATTTTAATCAAACCGAGTCCATTTGCTCATGATACCTAAGTTGACCTTACTCCCAAATATGACCAATGACCCATAGTTGAATGTTTATGTTGATCTTAATCCAAAACAAGATTAACGATCCTTAACTGTATCATCTAAGTTGAGCTTAGTCCCATATACGACTAAAGATCCTTAGCTCATATTTCTAAGTGGACCTTAGTCTCATATATGACTAACGGTCCTTAGCCAGACTTCTAGGTTGATCTTAGTCTTATATAAGACTAATAGTCCTTAGATAAAATGAAATTTCACCAAGAAGCCATTCTCTAACATGTTCTCTTACCTCATATATAGTATTTTGTTCAAGGGTATATCCTTCCACACCTTTGATATATGGCGTTGTAATACCTCAGCATCTTCAGAGAGGTGGCGGGTCCTAATAACCAACGAGCTCTCTATCCTCGTCCCAACTTCTTGAAAGATATGAAATTTCACCAAGACATGGAATGCCTTAACCCTGCATGCGCACTTCATACAGATGCGCACCCTATATAGATGCACACCATATATAGATGCATACTTCATATTGATGCGCACCTCAAACAGACGTGCGCACCATCAAGACAAAGAACGAGCCTCGACTTTATGAAAGCATATATATATATATATATATATATATATATATATATATATCTTTGGAAGAAATATAAATGCCTTCAAATTGGATCACACCCCAATATTGAGCGCAACCCATTTAGATGTTCACATAATGCGCTTTGCCACGTGATATACACGTGCGCGCAAGCTGAAAGATGGACCACTATGTCTCTAAACCGGTATTCTGCCTTGCGAACTATCTCCATACTGACTACCGTTGCTATCAACGGGCTACCCATAGTAAAGTGCACCCGATGACAAACCAAAGCTTAGAACTTATTCAAAATATGCTAAGTATGGAAGCTTATGCTTCATATGTGATCAGATAATCAATTGAGCCCATATGCTTATTGTTATCTAAGTTGATCTTAGTCCTATATATGACTAACGATTCTTAGCCTATATCATCTAAGTTGATCATAGTCTTATGTACGACTAACGATTCTTAAGTCAAAACAAATATCCCATGAACTAATGGACCTCATTTATATGAGATATGCGGCCTAAGTTCATCACAAATATAATATATATGGATTTGGACTAATCCGTACCCTACGGGCGACGACATATATTAGTCTCCGTATATAATCAAAGGGCAACCCAAAAATAAACAAATCATAACACGACACGAAGTGATATATCTGGAGAAGAGAAAATTGTTGTCGCTTGGCGATAGTATAATTAAATGCATGGGCTTGCACCTGCAAGAAGAAGCGTCTTCACAATAAAAAAAAACCCTTATCATTGAAAGGGAATATGAAAATTTCAGCTACAACGGTCACATCCATCCAAATCTCCGATATACGGTGCTATAAACCAACTTAGTATTTTCGGAGAGGTGGGTGGATATGTTCCATATAACATCTGTCCACGCATTCAGGCTAGACACGCTCTCCGTGCCTTAATCAGGTTTCCGGCAGTAAACACCTATTTAGGGGCCTCCCGATATCCGAAGGGGGCCTCCTGCTATGGGGAAGGGACATCCTGATGAGGGATATCTAAAACAACTCATTCTTGAGTTGTTTCAAAAGAATTGCCTAAGATAAGGGTCCCACTTATTATGAACAAGGCTTTGGCTTGCTCTTCTTATAAAGAGCTCCACTTTTTGGGCTTGATTGATCAAGTTTTCTTGATCATTGGGGACGTATATTGATTAGTAAAAAATATTGCACTTTTGTATGGACATTTTCCCTACTATTATTAGTTACTAAAAGGCGTTAATTGTAAATAAAGAACATATAAGGGTTTATTTTTAAAAGATTATTATCATATGTTTCTTCATTGATAATTAATATAATTAGGGAAAATATATGCATATAATATTTAAATAAAATATTCATATTAAAATATGCATATCATATCAAATATTCTTAAGATATCATATCATATAAATGGTTAGAATACTATCTCAAAAATAACAAATACTACTAACAATTTGATTTGATATATTATACAGGTATTATAAAAAGATTAGCTCAGGTCTGAAATCTAAGTAGGTGATCCACAACAAACCGAAATATCAAACCAAATCTGCCGAATATTAGAAGCAAATCGAAAAATCTCGCAACGGTAGAGATTAAAAGCAATATTTTCAGAATATTTATCAAGAGGATCTTCAAATATCGAGAGAAGAAGCCAAGAGAAATCTGGAGGCGCAAACTCACCAGAGGGCGGCGAATCCGCGGTCAATATGGGGTATAGGTGGCGGAACCGCGTTCTGTTATGGACCGTAGGATTTGAAACTTTAGGGGTTTGATCGTAATGTCACACACTTCAATATGACATCTAGGGTTTCTAATTTCAGAGACTATATAAAGGACCGAGAGCTATCTATCAAAACCATTCCAAATTCAACATTCACCTATCCATCGATCGACTGATCTACCAAGCAAACTATCTAGAAAACTAGGGTTTTTGTAATTTACTTTTTCAACGAGCAATTTTGTAATGCACTAGTTGATCAATAAATGTGTCTTTTCTTTTAATTTTTGTCGCATTACTTTCCGCATTTACTTTCTGCACTTTTAATTTTCGCATTACTTTCTGCACTTACATTCCGCAATTACTTTCTGCACTTTTAATTTTTAATTATGGATTTATTCATCTTCCACATCTCTTTTAAATCGCTAGTATTCATGAGCGAGTAAATTCTTGCTTGTTAGAATTTATAGGATATGGTAGAATAATGGATGAAAACTATCACTTGAATACTTTTTAATGTTTTAATATTTATAAATTTTAGCAAAATAAATGTTAACCTTCTTATCGGGCGTGCTATCAATTCATGATAGTCATGACCATGATTTGAGATTCGTTAATAAGCGTTTTGTTAAGGGCTTGAGATAAATGGAGATCAATGGAAGGACAAGGGGCAGTAGAGGGAAACCCTAATTCCCTCTGAGAACCTTAGTCCGCATTCATCGTTTTCACTCTAGTATTAAATAATTAAAAGATAAGAAAAATTATATTTTTTACTTCATCCATTAACCACGAAGTCCTATAAATCCTACAAGCGCTTCTATTATAAACTTTTCATCCTTTCTTAATAGAAATGACAATAATCCCTCCTTTCTTTTATCAACCCGTCTAAAATAAGAAAAGCAGTTCACCATTTCTCTGTGGACGATCCGTACTCACTAGCAGCTAGCTATTGCGACACCGTTATTGATTGTAGTTATTTACAACAGATACATCTTTTAACGGATCAATCAAATGGCGCCGTTGCCGGAGAAACAGTCGTAATTATTTTTCTTGTTATTCGGGTTGATTCCTAATATAAAACCAGAGAACAAAAAAATAATAATATAAATAAAAAACCGCATTTTTTTTTATTTTTAACGATTTTTGCGAGAAATCTGTAGCACCTGGAGCGAACCAACAGAGATTCAGAAATTATCAAATAGGAGCAGAGGAGCATTGGAGTGTTTGGCGAAAGTTTGGAAGAGAGATCTCACCAACTAATGGCAGAACCGTGGCCAATTGGTGCTTTTGGCGGCTAAACCGCGGTCATATTGGGGTGTTTGGCCCCCAACTTTAACTGGTATCATTTACTATTCAACCTCTCTCTTTTAAAGCTCAAATAAACTGTTTTTACCTGAAGGATTCTTTGCAAACAACATTGCTAATTGTGTGTTTTAGATTTTGGTTTATCTTGCATATTTAAAACGGATGTTAAGGGGCAAGAAACCCAAATTAAAATTAGGTAGGGATTTCATCACCCTTCTTAGGCCCCACAAATCACAAACAAGCATACGCATCACCCTACATTAGTAAAAAATATCTATACCAAATCTTTAAGGACATTCGCTCTCAATTAGGACAAAAGAGGGTCGTGGGTAATCTATTGCTTATCCGCATTTCTCTTGTGGTGTCTAAGGCAACTGTGACTAAGGAAAGTGGTTTACTTAATTAGGCCCGCTATTTCGGTGATTCGTATAGTGGATACCTTCAACTTACCTGGCTGCAAGATTGATAAGGAGATGATAGAGAATTTATCCTACGTCTTGTCCTTTGGAAGTCTAGGAGCGGTCTAGTGATTTGACCTAGATGACCCTAACTCTAGGGATTGTTTGTGCACGTTTGTGTTTGGTTGAGTCGAGTCCCTCTTTTAAAGCAAAATAATTTCAAAATTTTCAAAAAAAAAAATAATATTATCACCCTCTTTTCTTTTCATTCTCTTATAATGGGTAACCCAAACCGACCAACTCTTGCCGAGCTTTACTACAAACAACCAGATATTTTTTATTATCTTAATTGCTTTGGTATAAATTCCAACCCTACCATTTCTTTAAGGGATAGGATAGAGCGTGCTAAAAATAACAATTGGATACCTCACTCAAGTTCCTATCAACCTTGTAAAAATTCAACACCTTCTTATGTTGATAATCTTTTTAAGGCTGGTGAGGAAACTTCTAAATCCATATCCATTACTGAATATATTACGAAGGCCCGTAACCAAAGTTTCTACCTTTCACTGCTCCAAAACCGTTAGGACAACAATTACAATCATTTCCATATGAAAATGTTGATACTTCTTTTGAGGCGAATATGGCAACTTCTAAACCCATGACCATTGCTGAGCAAATTGCAAAATCCAGTCGCCAACTAATCAACCAATCTCAATCTTCTTCATATTACAATGTTGATCCTAATCCTGTTTATGAAACTTGGATACAACCATCTAACTCTTATCAGCAGTACCAAACTTTCATACTCTCTCATGTGGATACTTCTTTTGAGGCTAATGTGGCAATTTGTAAATCTATGTCGATTGTGGAACACATTGAACTCGCTCGTAGCCAACAATCAAACACATTCCAACTATACTTAACTTTTGCACCTTATCTAGACAGTGTTTCTGAACATCAAATAAGAAGTTCCACGGTTCAAAGAGAATCCTTCATTGAAAGTTCGTCACAAACCATGTCTAGTCTTGAAGTAGAGTTGGAATTGAGTAGTGAGAAAGAACAAGAGATCCTTCAAAGTCAAACCAAAACCAATTCTTTTGATCTCAACACCTTCCATCCTGAACTCCAATCGAATGTATTTAATGATCAACCGCTTAATAATCTAATAGATGTGGTGCCCGAGAATAACATATTTGACTTTCCCAATCGTGAGTGTGAAAGAGAGCGTTATACCATTCCAAATCAAACCGATCCTTATTCGACTACACTTGACATTTCAAACCTTCCAATTCCATCAAGTGACCTTAGTCATCCATCGATTGAGAATAATAAAATTGATGAATTTTTAAAGAACTATTCGTTTGATTTAACTGAAGGTGTTAGTGAGAGCGGTGATGAGAATATCTTTGAAGATGAACTTGTTATGTTGGATGGGTTGGATTCTCCAACCCATCATGTTCCTTCCATTGAATGTGAACATCTTCATGTACATTTCAGCGATCCTATTCTTACCACCAACCTATCCGATACGTAAAACGATATTCAGCCTTCATCTCCCATATTTGGTTCAACAATGCTCGACACTCAAGTTCGTTTATGTCACGACCCGAAAAGTGGCACGTGACCGGCACTTAAATCACGTGACATTTAAACACGTCGACGCGGTCCAAGTAAGCCGAAAACCCGGAATCTAAACCCTTTTTGAAAATATTGGAGGTGAGGTTTAAAATAGTCATTAGATGGAATCAGTTTTAAAATAAACCTTTAAGTCTAAGTAAGTATGTTTGAAAAACATCCATGACGTTTTAAAATTCGACAGCACCTCCTTTGTAAATTTTCAATAAAACACGATACAAGCACAAATATATAAAGCATCCCAACGGGAGCTAACTTCCACGCCCAAACGGAGGAGCAACCAAGCAGATAATATACGATGCACAATAGCGAAAAAAAGAAAAGCGAAACAAGATCAACAATATAAAAAGGCCGACTCCAATGAGTGTGACGCTCACAAACACACAAACTCTAAGTCTTGCTTCTAAGTCCATAATATACACATTCTAGGTTGATGGAGTTTAATTAGATACAACAGAATATGAATATACAAATGTGGATACGATACAACAATAGCCCACCTACCAAAGCAATCACCGAAAAGAAGTATGTGCCTCAAGCCGCTGATGATCCAAATGGTAAACCCTGCAAGAAACTGGGGCACAATGGGGTGGGGGTGAGTTGCCGACTCAGTGAATAAAAGTACATCACAACGTAGAAATCGAAATGCACAACGATACCTAGGTCATAAATATAGTACTATCATATCTCGTACCAATATATCTATATGATATGCATAAATATCATAAATGCAACACTGTCCATCATGTGATCCCAAAGTAGAACATATCATATGCAAATGACCTGTATCTAGGTATAAGCCCAAAGGTAGCCGAAAATATATATGTAAAATCTCTTCTTTAAAATAGGCGCGGGATATATATGTCACGGCATAAAAGCAGACGTGATAGTATGAAATATAATGGGTATCTTATTTAAGATATACGTCTTACAGTTTTAGTAAAGAGTGATAAGAGGTTTATGGTTTAAAAGATTCTTGTGTCATTCTAGACATGTCAAAATAATGAGACTATAGCTCGTTTTAGAAATCCTTTTTATATGCAACAACCGGTAAAAGCTATTCAGGTACCGTCCTCTGGATCAGTACTGGTCGGCTACAATAATACACCACTCTAACTGTATACCTCGTATGATAGCAACATATCAATATATGGATGTCCACCATCGACACCCTAAATCAGCAATCTCTCGTACCCATCACCGACACGCAAATCCTCAAATCCCTCGTGTCCATCAGCGGCACACAAATCCAGATACTGTCAACACCATCACAACAGATGATCTCCCCTCGATATCCCTAGCCCCGGTCAGTATCCCCTGAATATCCGCCGTGCTCATATCTAGCTCCGGCCAGTATCCCCTGGATATCTGCCGTGCTCATTTCCATCTCCAGTATCGAGTGTCTTCGCTAGGCTCCCCACCTCAAATGCGGCTTTCCTGCCCTTCGGTCTCGACTGGGTCCACCATGTATCCGTCTGCTTACTCCCCCATTCTGCTCGGATAAGTAGCAAGTCCATAACCGTATATCTTCCCCACTCGGTTCGGAATAATAACAATCAGAAAACATCAAGCTCATGGTGGACGTCAACTCATCGTATCCAGAAATATTAAGTAAAGAATACAGATATTTGCATAGATCATTCTGATGATATATTATATATATACATATATAACAGTGTCCCATACCACTGATATATATCATCGAAAGTAAAACATTATGAAAACTCACAAGAATCGAATACCATTATCCATGGTACTGGTATTGGTAAAACTCAACAGATAATAAAGGTACAGTACGTAAATAAAGTTATGCATGTAACAGACATAACAGTTCTACTGTGTCATGGCAATACTAATGATATGTAGTGTAGCATACGCGTCTGTGCTCATGCAGCATGACAATCATTAGTATTTGTGTAGGTGTTCTATAAGTGTTTAAAGCAGAAAGTAATTCTGCCCATATCCGTAGCATATAATAAAATCAGATTTTCCGAATATAGGGAATTCATATACCTCATATCGGCATTTACATACACATCGCGTGGTATAGCGGTCCTATAGTGGCATGGCAGTACCAATGAGGTGTAGTATAACATATGCGTCTGTGCTCGTGCAATATAGTACTCATTGGTAGTTGTTTAGTGTTATATCATTGTGTTCATTTAACGGAAACGTATATCATCGATAAGTGTATCGTGAATATGTAAAGTAAATTTAAGCATATGGCATAAATATTAAACGTAACTACTTGCTATGAGCTATACCATTATCTTTGAAAATGGAACGAAACGTTGGTTTTGAAATAAGGAAGCTGTCTTAAGTTAAAATAGATATTCGTTTAGAAAATTAGCATCGCATCCTTGTCATTTATCATTTAAAAGGGAAACAAATCGTTGGTTTTTAAAAGAGTATAGCTCACTCAAACATAACATCCTAAACCAGAATAATTCATGACTCCACGAGTCCCAAGGAAACTTGGCCGTATTCGGCATGCTAACATCATCATCACAAGTACGGTATGATCCCTCGTACGGACCTATCGTCACGTACGTATGTCACCATAACCATGTATTAAATTATATGCACATGAATAACATACTAGATGCAAAATAACATCACGACCATTAACTTAAATTAACACTAACAACTAACTAGATAACATAACTATCCTAGTTAAATGGTTGTGGGGGTGCTATACGCCATTCACCCGACTTTCCCCATAGATATAAATCTACTCACTAACTTATCGAGCTCGTCGAAATCCACAAACGCTTTGTCCGTCCTCTCCATCTCGGAAACATCCGCGATCGTACCTATAATCGAAGTTATAACAAGTCGCATAAATATCATATTAAAACCCAAAACAACGAGCTAAGCACCCGTTGGTTAGAACCTACAGTTTACTTACCCCAATGCAAGATACCCTGATATTAATGTACGAAAAGTCAACAATTCAGTTGTTGCACAGAAATGTGAAAAACCGTATCGAAATGTCGGAAACTTTAATAAAACCTTATTAGAACACTCCCAGATTTTATTGTATGAATACTGAAACAAATAAAAAAATACCGTAGATCATAAAATATCCAAATACACATACTGACCAAAAACCAACACAAAACACCACATAAAAACCGGTGGCGCCGGCCGAAATAGGAATCTCGCCGGTTGAACTTAGGATGTTGGGGCTCAGGCTTTAGGTGTAGTCTCCTAGTGGTCTCATCATACCCTAGTCTTATTAGTTTTTCTATTGGCTATATTTAGTGGTTCCAGATTCAATTATACACTCACAAATATCACAAAAGTTCTAATTTATGATACTGCACACTAAAAACAGATATCAAACAGGATTAAATATGCAAAGAAAGAAGGAGATATACCTATGGAGATGATTCACAAGGGAACACCAGCTCAAGAAGTGCATATGGAAGTTCCTAGGTATTGTAGTGGATCAAGCTTGATGATGTGCACAAGTTGATGAAGGGACCATGACTTCTCTCTTTGGATAAGAATACTTGAGAATTTTTAGTGTTGAGAGCTTGAAGGAAATGTGTTTGTTTCAGTTTGTGAAAAGCGAAAGAGTGTGGGAATTTAGATAGACTTAGGTATAAAAGAGTGAGGTGGAGGGATGTAAGGTGGTGGTGTCAACCATGAAGGGTGAGGTGGAGTGTGGTAGCATGAGGTAGAGGGAGGAAGGTGAATGTGAGGATGTGTTGAGAGTGAGGGTTTAACCTAGCTAACGTATACTATACCCTCATCTTAACATTTGAAATAAAACTAAAGAAAACCCTTTATGTAACAATTTAAATCCATATTTTTAAAAGAATGAAATACTTATTATAACACTTTAATATCATTATCTTAATGTAAAATACCATGTAATGTTAAAATATCATTTTTATGATATCACCCATTTTTCTCCATTTTTACCAAAATAAGTACATTTTTGCGGATATAAATCTGATACCAAAATTCATATGTTATATCATTTTTGTAAAATCATTATCTCCATATTTAAAATTATAAATTCATATTTATAATTTTCCAAAATGTTACAGTTTACCCATTTTATTACACACTTTCTTTAGTTCTTCTAATTTTCTTTCAATTCCACCAAGATTTGATGAACCACACTCCGATATTTCGAGTTCTATGATTCTTGAAATACCACTTGATTTAGAATTTTTTGAGAATGAGGGAGACGATATTTTCTAGTCTCCTACCTCCATAATTTCTGACGAATCAAGTGTTTTGAATCTTAGTGAGCAAAACATTGACCTTGAAACTTTCAACCTTCATAGTGAATCTGCCTATTCCATTTATTCTTTTCTTTCCGATTAGGTCATCGATGAATGATTCGAAGATATTTTCGTCGAAAAACTCGCGTTCCTTAAAGACTTGGATGCTGTGATGAATCAACCTCCACCGAAAATTCGTGCTCCTCTGTTTGAGGCCGAAGAAGTTGAACCGCCACCCCTTCTTCTAATCACATACCAGAATGCGACTATTCCACCTATTCCTTATCTTTCACATTCTCGTTTTCATTCACCATCACTTTTTCGTTTCTACCAACCGAGACGTAAAACTTTTCGAATACATTTCTTATCTTCTCCCCACTTCATCTCTTATCGTTACTCTCATTTCTGTTTCTTCTACTCAAAACATGATACAACCTCTATTCTTATACAGTCTTGAATATTTTTCTACACGTTTATCCGTTTCGTATTCTTCTACCAACCATAGTGTTATCTAGATAAAATATTTGAATGGTTGGTTTTAACTTTTGGTCTTTGTAAAGTTTTATGTAGACCAACAATAATATTTATCCCCTCTTATGTTGAATTTCAATACTTAGCAATGAAAATACCGTTTTACTCAAGTTTTGGGGGAAAGAAGAAAATATTTTTTAAATATCTCTTGAAAGAAAAGAAATTTTTACACGATTGTGAGCCAAGAATAAGTTTCGGGAAGGATTTTACTATCATTCACTCTTGACCCCCTTTTTATACCATCTTATTGAACTGTTCCTTTTAGTTTCCAGGTTTTGAGCATACAGAACAACATCAGTGAGGACACTGCTGCAAACAAGTTTGGGGGGATGGTTTGTATGGATGGTTTGTATATATCCACGTATCATATATAAATATTGCATTGCATAAATTTTGAAAATAAAAGTTAGAAAGTGAAAAATACATATGAAAGAAAGAAAGATTTAAGAAATGTAAGAAAATTAGATATTTTAAAACGAAGCTAGTAATACGCAGTCATGAGCTGTTGTCCCAAGAGTTAGTAAGATGAAGAAATCACTAGTATGAGAATTGAAATAAGTCTGAAAAATAGTCTCTATTCCTGAGTCCAAACTTCTGAACGTTGATACCCTATTATACGCACTCGCACACATCTTAAAACATGGGATATTAGAAGATACCTTGAAACGCTCTTGTTTAAAAGCCTTAGTATGAAGGAAAAAATATAAATCAACAAAATATAAATGACACATAAAATATAAATGGTGAAGAAAAATGAACACTGCTTTTGTAATTACTTAAGGCAACATAAAAAAATATAGCGAGGGTGCCTTATCATCTCGTACCTTAGACCAACTGGTTTGGGAGTCACTGCTAAGCCTTAAGCGTTACAAGAATAGGATATTTCTAATTACGCCTTAATAAGTGAGCACATTCGGTAATCGGTTGGTTAGTACCTCAAGAAGTATTAACGGTCATATGAAAAATGTGTGAGCAAATCCATCTAAAACATCACCTACAGAAAAGTACTAAGCAATATGGACAAGGGTATGATAGCTTGAATTGAATTCTCCAAGTGTAGAGATGTCTTTTACACTCACGTAAGAGTATATGATCGATATTTGGAGGAAAGATACGATGTTTGGAGGAAAGATAGGGAGGAATACTAAAGACAATATTTTATTGAGGGAGGATGTGATTTCCGAAAAAAAATTCATGACTATTAAGATAGGGCTCATGCCAACTAAAAAGTTAGTGTAGTTTGAAATACTTATTTTCAAGTTTTTTCTTTTCTATGTTCTTACCTTTGCATGTAATTTTCATTTTGTTTCTTCTTTTGGGATTTTGTGGGTGTACTCCGCTGAAAACACTTAAGAGATGACACTCCTCCTACTAGTGACACCTAGAGGTTTAACGGATTGTTGCACGTGCTAAGTGCAATCGTGTTGCCTACGAAAATGTGCTAGGTTTTTTCTTTTTCTTTTTAATAAATAGTTTGCTCGGGATGATCAAAGATAAGTTTGGGGGTACTTGATTAGTCAAAAATACTGCACATTTGTATGGATATTTTCCTTACTATTATTAGTTACTAAAAGGTGTTTATTATAAATAAAGAACATATATGGGTTTATTTGTAAAAAGATTATTATCATATGTTTCTTCATTTATAATTAATATAATCAGGGAAAATATATGCATATAGTATTTAAATAAATTATTCATATTAAAATATGCATATCATATCAAATATTCCTAAGATATCATATCATATAAATGGTTGGAATAATATCTTAAAAATAACAAATGCTACTAACAATTTGATTTGAGATATTGTGCAAGTATTATAATAAGATTAGCTCAGGTCTGAAATCTAAGTAGGAGATCCAAAACAAACCGAAGTATCAAACCAAATCTGCCGAATATTAGAAGCAAATCGAAGAATCTCGCAACGGCAGAGATTAAGAGCAATATTTTCAGAATATTTTTATCAAGAGAATCTTCAAATATCGAGAGAAGAAGCAACGAGAAATTTGGAGGCGCAAACTCACCGGGCGGCGGATCCGCGATCAATATGGGGTATAGGCGGCGGAACCGTGGTTTGTTATAGGCCGTTGGATTTGAAGCTTCAGGGACTTGATCGTAATGTCACACATTTCAATATGGCATCTAGGGTTTCTAATTCTAGAGACTACATAAAGGACCGAGAGCTGTCTATCAAAACCATTCCAAATTCAACATTCATCTATCCATCGATCGACTGATCTACCAAGCAAGCTATCTAGAAAACTAGGGTTTTTGTAATTTAGTTTTTCAGCGATCAATTTTGTAATGCACTACTTGATCAATAAAAGTAGTCTTTTCTTTTAATTTTTTTCGCATTACTTTTCTGCATTACTTTCCACATTTACTTTCCGCACTTTTAATTTCCGCATTACTTTCTGCACTTACATTCCTCAATTACTTTCTGCACTTTTAATTTTTAATTATGGGTTCATTCATCTTCCATCTCTCTTTTAAATCGCTAATATCCATGAGCGAGTAAATTCTTGCTTTCTAGGGTTTGTAAGATATGGTAGAATAATGGATGAAAACTATCACTTGAATACTTTTTAAAGTTTTAATGTTTATAAATTTTAGCAAAATCAATATTAACCCTCTTATCGGGTGCGCTATCAATTCATGATAGTCACGACCACGATTTGAAATTCGTTAATAATTGTTTTATTAAGGGCATAGATAAATAGAGATCAATGGAAGGACGCGGGGAAGTAGAGGGAAACCCTAATTCTCTCCAAGAACCCTAATTCACATTCATCGCTATCTCTATGGTATTAAACAATTAAAAGATAAAAAAAATTATTTTGTACTTCATCCATTAACCACTAAGTCGTATAAACCTTACAACCCCTTTTATTATAAACTTTTCATCCCTTTTTAATAGAAACGACAACAATCCCTTTTTTTTTTATCAACTCGTCTAAAACAAGAAAAGAAGTTCACCGTTTCTCTGTGGACGACCCGTACTCACTAGCAGCTATCTATTGCGAAACCGTTATTGATTGCGGTTATTTACAACAGACACACCTTTTAACGGATCAATCATATACTTATAAGTATTTTAATCATCTTAGGAGTTAAGATTTTAACTCCAACAGAGAGGTTACATGAAACTAAGCACCTGAATCAATAACCCAATTGTTGTTGAGAGCAACAACATTGATACAAGTGTCATCATGAACAATATAAATATCAGATACAGCTGCAGATGTGTCTTCCTCTTCTTTCATTCCTTCGGCCTTTTACTAAGCTTTCAAATTTCTACACACTCTAACAATATGAACAAACTTCTTGCAGTACCGATATTTCATATTCTGTCGGGACTGCGATTCCTCTATAGACTGATCTTCGTTTTGATTTTGAAAGGAGTTTCTAATATGGCTTCTGTAGTGCCCTCAAGTCAATTATTATAATCGCAGGCATGCGATTGTGATGATTGAGGGAGGACCTATACGGGTAGAACAGTTTTACTCAAAATGATAGTATGCTATCTGGTTTGTCTTTATCGTCATGTACATGCATTATGTGGTATTACAGATTACTATTACATGTTGATAGAGCGCATAGGATTCTTGCTTGACTGCCAGCGTTATGATGGCAATCATACATGTGGGGGCTGGGTAGTCCATAAGCACATCCTTAAATGTCCCTAGTCGTGGGAGTATCGAGAATGGGCATCGATATTTCGGAGTAGACTGGTGTATACGTTTCTAGACCCCGACGAGGGGCGATGGTTGTTCCCACAACCATTGGTCTTTCGCACCTAAGATCGTATACAGGTGCTCAATGGGGGTGAGTACACTGGAAGGACTCGCCGTGAACATACTAGATGGTATTATACGTATTATCAGATAGCAGTTCTCAGGTGACATGAGTACAGGTTAGTCCTTCGACCTGAGATCGTCATTTGTCTCATGTGAGTTCCCACTGTGCTTTGATTAATACCCTACCACGGCTCAAAGGAGTCGTGCAAACAGGTTTTAGTTGGGTACATTCCCGAGCCACACGGAGGCAATGAGCGGATCGTCGAGGATTCGTCTCTCTCGGTATAGGGGGTTGATGTCGCGCTGTACACAGGTGGCCATCACCAGAAATCCTTGGCCAAGGTGGATGAGAATTACTGATTTAGATCAGAAATTTCTCAGTGGGTGATGGGATTCACACTGACACGAAATATCGCATTATTAGGGGTCTGACTTTATCCACCCCCTAGACCTGATATGAGATACTTTTAGACGAAAAGACCGGACTGTATAGAGATTGCCACAGATAGGCTCAGTAGGGATCCGGAAGAATTTGCTCGTTGGCCTTCCTATTCGACAGGTACCTGGGTAGCCGTTACGTACAGCTAGTCCCGCTGACGTGCTTGTGATTATAGATTTATCCAGTAACTCACTGCCGGCGTACTGTCGAGTCTTTAGAGTCCCACACAAAGGGTTTCCCTGGTTCAGGCGGAATGATGTACTGGCCGTATTTTGATACGTGCAGGGTTCTGATCGAATGATTGTACTAGTTATCCGGACTTTCGATCGGACGGTTGATAATACTAGCCGGCTTAGGATTGAGCCGAATTATTAAATCAGGTATTAATTTAATAATTTACGTATATATATTTCGATATGTATATTCTAGTATTATGTTCTTAATGCTATTCTATCTCTTTGAGTATTCGTATTTTGATACGAATACGGGTATGTATATACAGTTGAGTGTATTATGTATTTATACGGAAAATATTCTAGAAGGTGGACACCTCATTTTGGTTTATCTATTTATTAATTTAAATGGAAATGAGGTGTAAAGGTAGTGAAGAGAGAATGGTGAGACCATGCTTGAATAGTGTTGACAAATGAATTATTAATTCATTTGTGCAAACTATTCAAGTATGGTTGCTATATGTTTATTAGAAAATATTTTTTTACAAAACCATGCTTGATATTTTTTCTCTCACTTGATTGGATGGATGAAATCACTCTCACCATTTTTGCTCATCTCTCTTCACCAGCCTTTCTTGAGCTCCTCCTTTTTCATCTTGATCTTCCACCCTATCATCTCATGAGTTGAGAATCAAGGATAGAAGAGAGATGGATATACACTTAGAAAAACTCACTACATCCCTAAAAACTCTAGATTAGTAACCTAGTGTCCCTAGTTGTTTCACTAGATTTTTAGTGTGGAGTTAGAGACATGAACCACATCCCTCGGGTGGATCATCTTCGACGGAGGAAGATCGGAGATCACGCTCGATCAAGGAGACCTCAAGAAGCTACGGAAGAGGTTAGAAGACCGAAGGACACAGATCTTTTAGTAAAAAAACTCTATCACGGTAGATAATATCTTTGTAGGTTGCTAGTTTCATATTTGGTTTCGATTCTAGGTAGTTATTTCTAGCGCTAAGTTTTGAAACACCAAAATTTTTCGTTCCGCAATGGCCGCGGGTGACGGCCAGGGCGCTAGGAACCCCAACATAGTATCAGTTCCACCCAAACATTAGAAACTAGTAGTAGACAATGCATTAGTTTCAAAACCGAAAAATTCTAATTTCAAAACCCACTCTTTGTTTAAAAAAAATTTTGGTCTCTACAATTTTTTTAAACAAGTGCAGCGACTTACTATAGACATGTATGTGACACACAATGAAAACGAGGGAATTCCATTACAATTTGGCCGGCCAAAACGCAAAATTTCCCGATTCTGCCTTTTTACTATTCACTTATGGGTCCCATTTTCATCCAGTGTCTTGGATTTTGTAAATTGGTATTTTTGGTCTTGTTTGATTTGCCCCATATTTCACTTAGTGTTGTCTTTACTTTGGGGCAACTTGGAAAGTTTCCAAACTTGAAATTTTGCATCGTTGATATCTGTGATGTGGTGTATGTGTTTTTCAAACGTCGTCTATTTGCTATATGTTATTTAGACGGGGTTGCACATACTTGCTTATAATGCTGTGATGTTGTTATCTGTGATGGTTTGTTCAGATTGTCATGTGGGATAGCCTCTAGTGCAATGGTAGTTATACAGTTTAGACTCATTTGTATATTCATTATTGCGGGGTGAGCGTCCGATATGTGGACTGTCGTTTCCACCAGTTTGTATATTCTTTTATTGGAGCACGACCGGGTTGAGGTCGATGTCACCATTGTATATATATTTTTCTTTTCTGTACCAGGATTACCCCGCGGTGGAGTGCTCGAATAGCTGGATTCTAGAGAGAAACGGGCCCGCTTCCCATGGCGTTGAGACGGAGGGGGCCTTATTCTAGAATTGGTGGGCTATTCACCACACTCGTATGAGGTATAGGATGAACCACGGAGGGTTGCTCAAGTTACCGGATTCCTTGAAGTGCTGAGTGGCCTATTCACTTTGTTGATTAGGGTTGCCTCACTTCTACGATTGGCAGGTAACTTTCCGCACTCGTAGGGATCTTGGTTATACATTGCACAGGATATCCACACGACTGGGAAACGTCGGGTCTCATTTGCAACTCAAATGAAAGCCGGGGCTCCTAGATTATCCATTATTCTGCGTTTGTTATCGCTTTTCTGTGATGTTGCTTATATCATGCTTGTGACGAATATTATATATATTTTTATATATACTAGTAGATATTGTATATGTTTTGCATTCGCGCTAGTCCAGCTCCCGCTCTGCCGTTAGTTAAGTAACCTAACGGTGGATGACGGGGCCCCGTGGCGAATGCAGATGGCAAATACGTACATTTTATTTTCGTTCTTTTCTAGTGTGATAGGAATTAATTGATGGGACCACATTGATTTTGATTAATGGAAAGAAAATAAACCTAAAAGATGTTGTTGGAATAAATTTCGAAAAACTATAGTTGTATTCTTTTGCTTTGCATAGTGGTGTTCGTTCAGGAACATCCAGCTCCTCATTTTAGGAGGCAAGAGCCTAGATCCCTTCATGAGGAGTGACCACTTGAGCAAAAGTTTTTGATACTGTAGATTACTCGGTTTTCTTCAAAACCACCAATTTTTAAAAGTGGGGCCTAAACCACTCCTTTTCAAAACTACTGGGTTCCTTCAACTTTATCAAGTTCATTACGTTAAAAGGTTTTTTCACCAAAAACCCAGCCGTAGCCTCCGTCATTTCCTACGAGTAGTACCCAGTATTCGTGCTGTGTTTGTTGACCTTGTAAAGGCGTAGTGTACGGTAGTTGAGTGGTGCTTGTTTGTAGCATATGATACGATTAACTAGAACAATCACATAGCCTTGTTGACCTTTTCAAGGGTTTATGCGGATATGTCTAGGGTAATCAAGATAATGACGGGTTGAACTTGATCAGCGACTTATGATTTGTTGACCTTGTCAAAGTCATAGGTCGTTAGGGCCAAAAACCACATCGGGAGTTTCAAATATAAAGGAAACTTGCTAAACATGCGCATACCTTCTGGAGTGTGGTGACTTAAGTGGCTTCCATTATGTTATCATACGATGATAGTTGGGTCCTAATTCCCATTGATCGGTAGGTGTTACTCCTCGGGTGATTTTCAGATGATCCCGACTAATTCTCCTTTTAGGGTTTGAAGGAGAATTCGAGAAAACAGTGGGAGCCATCCTGATTAGATAAAATGATTAACCAATCTAATTTAGATTAGAGTGCACGCTGAATGTTTCTTTTCTCTCTCTCTCT
Organism: Agapanthus africanus; assembly: GCA_030015575.1. Taxonomy (NCBI): domain Eukaryota; kingdom Viridiplantae; phylum Streptophyta; class Magnoliopsida; order Asparagales; family Amaryllidaceae; genus Agapanthus; species Agapanthus africanus. The sequence goes on along the minus strand of JASDDO010000024.1, from coordinate 144,042,011 downwards.
GGCAGCGACCATGACCTTATCTTAAACTAAAACTCATAAACCAACTTAACCGAACCTTCTTACATACTTTAGTTTTTGGATTGTCATGATTCATAATAAAAGTCGCATGTATCCCTGCCGCTCCTACTTTCTCTTTGCATTTCTCCAGAACACTCCATATCACTATAAAGATCCATATTGCTTGGGTATGCCATCGTATAGTTACATACGAACTCGAAGAAATTTGTTTCTGTTCGAGGATAGTTTCTGGTTCAGGAGAAATTGAATAGGATTATTCGGTTGTCTTTTCTCTGTACCTTCTCTCAGGTTGCGAGGGCTCCTGGTATTAGGAGAGTACATCTATTATGCTTATTGGATAGTCTTTTTTCAAACCATGGGCATGTGCCGAAAGGTAGGGAAGGAAGAAAACCAATTAGCTTAAGTATGGTATACAGAAGGTAAGAAGTAAAGATATATAAAAGGATCAGAGTGAGGGAAAAGAAAATTGCGACTACTATCATTCACGACGAAGCCGCATATATCCCTACCACTCCTACTTCCCCTTTGCATTTCTCCAGAACACTCCGTATCACTACGAAGATCCATATTGCTTGAGTATGCTATCGTATAGTTACATACGAACTCGAAGAAACTTGTTTCAGTTCAAGAATGGTTTCCGGTTCTGGAGAAATTGAATAAATTATTCGGTTGTTTTTTTCTCTTTACCTTCTCTTAAGTTGCGAGGGTTCCTAGTATTAGGAGAGTACACCTATTACGCTTATTGGATAGTCTTCTTCCAAACCTTAGGCATGTGTCAAAAAGCAGGGAAGGAAGAAAACCAATTAGCCTAAGTATGGTGTACAGAAGATAAGAAGTAAAGAAATATAAAAGGATTGTAGTGAGGGAAAGGAAAATTGCGACTACTGTTATGAATCTGGATAGTGAAAGTGGAATTACTAGGAATACCCGCCACCCCTTCGAAACATTTTCATGTTTCAGTTTACCGTGTGACGATAATTGAAAACTGCTTTCCCAATTAGATTCTGACTCCTGGGTATATATTTACCAGACTTTATTCTCACATTTGTATGGCATTACAGATGCTGAGTGGGAGTAGAACATTGGGAATTAGGTGATTAGATCCTTAATATCAGAATTCTTTGTAATTGGTGATATTTGAGGAAATCGCCTGGGTTTTGCCTAACGCAAATATTTGGTTTTGAATATTCGTTGTTGTGCACCAATTTCAAACCGATATATCTGTACGTTTATTTTATAAAGTGAGATATAACTTTTTGAAATTATTTTTATGACGTTTACCTATATCAGTTGATGGTTAGGTATGGGAATTCTGGGAATTCAACAATGGTGTAATTCTTCTTAACCATAATATGGTTTTCAACCTACGACGCACAAGGTTTGAATTATTAAATTCAGAGGATTTATACAAAGTATTGTATGTTGTCCGATGTCCATTAGGACAAAGGGGTTGGTACTCATACTATATTCCATTTACTTATAACTTCTCTGGTTTTAGACAAGTATTTCATTGAAATACAAGGTCCAAAGTTTGATAAGTTATAGATATAACAATAAAGTAGAGAACTATATGTTGCAAATATCAGGATTCATCGAGATGATCGAAGTTGTAAATACTTGTGCTAGGTATTCCGTTGTAAGTAATATATTTTAGAAGTTGCTTCTCTCTCAGGTTACCTATCCGTGGGTACGCTCCTTGATGAGTAATGCTGCTTGGCCTTTTTCCATTTAGTTGATATGCACTGGAAACGGCTGCATGTATTTTGAATCTGGTTCTAATTAAATTAGTGGCTTTGTTTATATATTGGATATAGAATGAATTCATATCTTAGTGAAGTTAAGGTATATATAGTAGTTCGGCTTATGCTTAAAATCAGAATTTGGATAAACTCAAGGCACGTTTCAGTAATGACGGTTTGTGCGTTATCCTGGGTTTTGACGAGTGTTAACATTCTACCATGTTCCCCCAAAAATATAGAAAGAGCAAAGCTCTGTTGAAGTAGGGCAGCGCCTCAAGTGTTTCTCATGAGGGCGCCAGCACCAGCATCAGCACCAATCTTATAGGATTAAATCCTATGGTGGCGCCACATGTGCTCCTCACGCCGGCGCCAATGTGCAAAGCACAGAAACGCTTTCTGAATAAAAATTAAATTCTTATATGGCGCCGCACGTGTTCATCACGCGGGCACCAATGTGCAAAGTATAGGAGTACCCACCATAAGAATTAAATTCTTAAGTGGAGTCCACGTGCACAACACGTGAGCGTCTGCGCCCAAGTCAAGATCAATAGAATTAAATTCTACGTGAGAATTTGGGATACTCTCTGTTAAATAGAGCCGTTGGATCAAAAATCCAATGGAGATGATAAATCATCAAAATATAGAATTAAATTATATTAGAAGAAAATATCTCCTAAATCTTTCTAAATAAGAAAGATACTCTCGGTTGGATCAAAAATCCAATAAAATTCTATTTTGGGAATATATTCTCTCAATCTTTCTAAACAAAAAAGATTGCTCTCTGTACAACAGAGAGCCCTTACATTAAAAATCCAATAGTGAAAATATGTCCTCAATCTCATTAAAAACAAGAAAACATATTCGGTAAAACTGAAACGCTTGGATCAAAGATCCAACGATGGGTAAAATTCCCCAAATCAATTGGAATCTCTCAATGAGAGATTTTCTCAAAACCAATTAACAATTTGCCTCTACTATATAAAGGACCCGAGACTTCAAGTCTCAGATAGAGGATGGACTCCATAAGTTTCTAAAAAAAATAGACACAAAGAGATAGAGACACACAGAGTCAGAGAGAAGAAACCCCCTATAAGCTTCTGAAAAGTACAGAAAGCTTTCAAAACAACAGATAATTTAATTCTCAAAGAGGAAGACTTCCTTTTCAAAATAAAACCTATTTAAAGAAAACACAAAAATCAAAATATCTCTTTTACCTATTTTAATGGTTTAACCCTTCTCAAAGAACTCAGTTCTTTCTCTGGATCAAAGATCCATAAGTCAAGCCTCCCACAAGTTGAGAATTTAATTCTCATCGGGAAGATCTTGTTCTTGAGAATCAAAAATTCAGAAAAGAACTAGGTCCAAAAGTAAAACAAAAGGAAAAAGAACCTATCCTATAAAAATTTAATTCCTTAGAGAATAGGGTTTAACCCTAAAAGAAACTTAGTTCTTATAAAAGAACTTAGTTCTCAAAGAAAAACCTGATCCCAGATCTTCAAAACAAAGATCTTGGTGATCATTAATGGTCAAAATACCATCAACAGAGATTTAATCTTTAAAAAAAGGTAAAAAGACTGGCGCCTCACGTGGGCGCCCTCTCAACAGCGCCTAGCACCTCACGTGAAAAATAGGTGGGCGCCTAAAGCAGAGGGCCAACGCCTCACGTGAAACACACGTGGACGCTGAATAAAAGTGCTTAGCACTCCATATATAGCAAAAACGGCCAAGTGCTTAGCACTGATTGGGCAGCGCCCGGTGCCTCACATGCTCCTCATGTGGGCGCCACACAAAAAGTTCTTAGCACTCCACATACAGCTAAAAAGGCTGAGTGCTTAGCACTGATTGGGCAACGCCCAGCGCTACACGTGCTCCTCATGTGGACACCAAAAAAGAAAAGAAAAGTGCTTAGCCTTATATATATAATTGAGTGCCTAGCACTGATTGGGCATCGCCCATAATTGAATGCATCACATGATACCCATGTGAGTCAGAGCGTCAAATAAGTGCTTAGCACTTTTGCAGAAAAAATGGGCTGAACAAACATAGCTTAAGTAAGTGCTTAGCAATTTTGAACAAAAAAAAGAGACTGAGCAGATTAAGCCCAAATTGTCTAAGTCTCTCCGAAAAATTTTCTTACAGCTGAGCCCAAATGCTCTGTTGTTGGATCATAAATAAAATTGATCCTGAAAATTTTGATAAGTTGATCTTAGTCTTAAATCAGACTAACGTATCCTTAGCTTAAAATAAATTGAACCTAAACGTTCATATATTTAAGTCGATCTTAATTTCAAACTAGATTAACGGTCCTTAAATAAAATAAAATATTTTTTTGAACCAAAGAAACATATAACCTAAGTTCAAAACCCCGTCAAGCAAATTCTTGACCCAAACCCACGGATTTGGACTAATCCGCGCCCTACGGGCGACGACATAAAATAATCTCTGTATATAATCCACGGACAACCAAAATAAACAAAAACACAATACGACACGAAGTGAATTGCTAGAGAAGGAAAAAGTGGTTACAGCAATGCGGTAACGTAATTAATTGCAGGGGCTTACGCCTGCAGGGAAGAGCGTCCCCACAATAAAAAAACCTCATAAAGTGAGGGGGAATCTGATGAAGTCCGCTACAACGGCTGCGTTCGTCCAAACCTCCGATATATGGTGCCATAAATCAACTTGGTATTTTCGGGGAGGTGGACGGATAAATACAAATAGCATCTGCCCTCAAATTCAGGCAAGACGATCTATCCCGGTTCGTCTTTGTTTTCGGAGGTGAAAATATTCTGGCACGCCCGGTGGGACATTTTTCTCTTTCCACTCCACACTTCGTGTGTCATGTATCGCGAACAAAATCATGGTTCGTTATAGTTGCCCTTGGATTCGAGGTACTAAAACTTGGTGTCTTGCTTCTGTGTAGAGAAATCGATGGCTTCCCAATGCACTTTATGCGGCAGCAACTCTCGCTCCACCCTAACTGCAGGAGTGACCTACGAGACAAATGCGGCCTCTATCTTCTCAATGCTAGTGGGGTAAGTTACGCAATCCTCTACTGGATTGTTTTTTGGGACCATGCTCCCACCAGTGAGTTTCGGTGCCTCAGTGCCGCAAGAAAAAGCTCCCAATGGGTCGGTCTTCGATCGACTGGCAACCACAACGGCCCATCTCAATGGGCCATCCAAATCTGGCATCTCAGTCTTCAACAGGCTGAGCAAGAACCCAAACGGGCCTGCAAAGAGGCTCGTGATACCGAAAGGGGCTACCCTAAAATGGATAGCCCTCTCAACACCTGCTACAGGTGAAACCGTTAAAAGCGCTTCCCCCATCAGACGGTCGATCTTCGAAAGACTGGCCGGTCCTCCTCAAACTCTACCAAAATCGTCGGTCTTCAACAGGCTGACGCCAACAACAGCCCCTCAGCAGAGCTGGGGGTATGAAGAAGCCACTTTCAAAACTGGGGCGATCCCTTCTGCAAGGCATGCTCGACGTTGCCACTGGCACCGAGTGAGAAAAGCAGGGGGCAACTCCCCCTCTGGACTTACTCCGCCAGCTCCAATGGTAGAAGTTGACGCTGCTATTCTAACCGGGAACAGTTTTGATCTTCTCAGGAGGGTGCGGAAGAACTCTCCAATGGCAGTGCTAATGAAATTGCCCCCGCCTGCAGAAGTCACAGCGCAGGTAAAGCCAGAGCAGTCCCATCAGTGGCTCTCCTAAGAAATTCATAGAGTCTGGCGGAAAGTCCAAGACTCCGTGATTGATGAAAATCACTCCCGTCGACCAAAAAAAACTGAAGGCTCGGCAAGAGAAAGATCACTCCTCTACCATACAACGGAGGATTCCTTCCACGCAGGTGCCTATTATAGTGGCCCCTTCAGCTTCAACCTCTCATAAAAGAAAGAGGTTGGAAAAAATCCCACCGCCGGCGGCAAATTCCAAAGGCCATGGACCCAAACGCCCCAAGTTCGGGGGCATTATCGTACATACGGTCTACATGGCTTCCGGGAAAGAAGAAAGCCGTGCTTCGACAAGTCACCGACCGCAAACTCGGTCGCTGAATAAGGCTCAGGAGCAACAACAGAAGCTCCACGAAATGCTGTCCAGAATGGCAGCACTTACCAGACAGAAAGAAAGTCCGGACAAAGAGGCCGAACAACTCCATGAGCAGGAGACCGATACAGAGTTCCTGCGAAGGATGCTCGAAAGAAAAGACAAAGAAGCCGCTGAACAAGTTGCTAACATGAAGCAGAAGGCTCTCTTATTTCAGGACATGGTTGGAATGATGATCCAACCAGAACCCCCAACAGAGGATCCGCCGATAATCATCGAAGATGACAGAAGGGAAACATCGAACCCTCTTCCGGCCTTATCAACAGCCAAGGAGGAAACGATCTCCAAGGCTGCTCTTGATGATTATATAGTTCAACAAATAAGAGCTCATTAAGCTAATGAAGCGGCTGGCCAAATCGTTAGAACTGGGCGACCGTATCCAGGCTGGTATGATCAAATCAAGTACCCACCGGGATATAAGATCCCCAAGTTCCATGTATACAAAGGGATTAGAAACCCCCATAAGCACGTTGCACAGTTCAGAGCTCTGTGTGACAACATTGGAGGAGAAGACAGACTGTTGCTTCACCAGTTCGTTGGCAGCCTGTCAAACAGCCTTTGAATGGTACTCGGTGCTCCCAAATGACTCCGTAAAAACATTCATAGAGATAGAGCTTCTGTTCATCCAGCATTTCGCTAGTGCGAGCGAACGTACTCCAATTACGACATTAATCAATGCCGGGGCAAAGCCGGGAGAAACCTGGGTCCAATACGCTATCCGGTGGCAGAACCCATGTTCTAAGTGCGAACAACGCATTAAAGAATCTCCCGCCGTGTACATGTTCATCGGGACCCGTGATCCTCAAACGACCGTGTCCCAATTCATGACATTCTTCAAACCAACAACTTTCCAGGCTCTGATAGATAAACTGGTCCAAATAGACCAGATAGGCCACGGGCCTTCCTCCTCAAATAAGGATCCTCGAAATAACAAGGGTAAAGGGAAAGCAGCCTTCGTTGCCTACACACAACAACAGCCGAGTGACACAAAACCGGCTGCTCGTCAAAACAACGCGCGTCCGCGCCCATCCTTAGAGGAGAGATTAGGACGTGCTTATTCGTTTCCCTGCGACAAGACGAGAAGACTGTTCGAATTGGCAATGCGTAATAAACTCATCACATTGTTAGATCCGTGGCGTCCACCGCAACCCGGCGATGTCAATAACCCTAACTACTGCTCCTATCACAGAATGGTGAGCCACCCAATTGAAGATTGCTATGTCTTCAAGAATTGGGTCGAAGACCAGCATCAACAGGGGAAATGCATGCTGTCTGATAACTGAAGGGTAAACCCACAACAGAAGCACACTTCCAAAAAGGTGGATGCGCCGGGGGCATCAAGCTCACTCGTGGAAGAAACTCCATGGGAAGTCGCTCTTTCAGAAAAAAACCAAAAGAATGCCAAAGGATCTACAGACATGTCCAGCAGTCAGGTGGAAAAGCCCACTTGAACCCGAAATCATCGAAGGGATGCTGAAACCACGTCCCGTATTGAAAGTTGTTGACAAAGGGAAAACCCCCAAGTCGAGCCTTCAAAATCTTCGAAGAAAAAGAAGAAGACCAAGAAACCTGTGCAGCCTGCGGAGTATGACGACAAGCTCACAGACCTACAAAGGTACATTGACGCACTGGAGGAGTACAACCAGAAGGCGCGGACACCGATCACACTCGAAGAGTTCCTCAAGAATATTCTTGAGAACGAAGATAATGACAACGATGAGGAAAATGACTCATCAGGAGATACCGGAGACCGTGTAGAAAGTTGCCACATGGTCTCCCATTTGTTGTTAAATGACAAAGAAACTCTCTCGGCGTCAGAAAACAACGCGGAAGAACTGGGTGCATAATCGGCGCTAAAATCCCCGGAACCGCCAGAAGACCCGATCGATAGGCTATTAAACGAAGCCTTTCACAAGAGCAAACTTGACCAAGAACGAGAGACAGCCATATACCAAAAGGATAAGTGTCAGCGGTAGGATAAAGAAGCTGCGGCGAGGATGAGTCGTAAAGTACTCCCACCAAACCAATGCACACCTGCTATAAATAAGAGCGGGATCAAAACAGAGAAGCGGTTCGCCAAAGCCTTTTCAATAGGGATGAAGCTGCCGCCTCTCGTGAGGAACACTCCCAGGGTCATATGCCTCGATGGAGAAGAATCATATCCAAACTACTGTCTATATATATCATCGGAGGGTCACCCACCCCACCGAGGAATGCAGTGCCTTCAAGAAGTGGTAGCAAGGATACGTTGCCCATCAAGCACACTTCAAGAGGATGAAGCGCGAAGCTCGTGCTCGTCGACAGCAAAATAGTGTGACAAATGCGCATGAAGAAACAACTGACAACTGTCATATTGTTGGTACCTGTTCGGAAGGGGAAAAACCCCAAGTTCTTACCTTCGGGAGTGATTCTGAGGACGAAATATCCCTCAGCCATCTCTTCAAAGACTCCTCCTCCGAAAAAGAAAATGAGGAGAAGAATTGTGAGAATATTCAATTGCGTAACCGCACACTTCTTGAAAAGAACCCCAGACCTATAAACAAAGGTTCGAGCAAAAAGGACAAAGGGAAAGAAAAAATCTCTCAGGAAATTGCCCTCGACGGTGAAGTTGTTAAAGAGCCCGTAGTGAGGGACCCGCCTAGGAAAAACAACGTTGATTACAATGTCCTAGCGCATTTGTGGAAAATACCCTCACAACTGAGCATATTGGATACTCTCCTCTTGTCCAAAGAGGCACGAGATTCTCTGATCAAGGCATTACAAGAGTCCGATTAGTTCCAATCTTTCTTCGCGGAAGAGAAGATGAAAGATGAACTGGCAGAGGTCCAGGTGGCTGACATTATATTCAGCGATGAAGATCTCCTCCTTGATACTTGCGAGCATAATCGCCCGTTATAAGTCACCGGATACTGCCACGACATCAAGATTGGGAAAATCCTTGTCGACAATGGATCCTCCATCAACCTTCTCAACGTGAAGGTGCAAAAGAAAATTTTCATGAACATTCAGCACCTCGCCCGAATTAAAATTACAATCTCCGGGTTTAAATCATAGTTGTCACGGACGCTCGGGTCCGTAATATTGACGTTATGCTTCGGGTTGCTCGTCACTGACATCAAATTTCATGTCATTGACGCCAAGACTTGCTATAATGCTTTGCTCGGCAGGCCTTGGTTACATGAGTACAACGTTATCCCTTCTACACAACATTAGTGTATGAAGTATTTCAACGACGGCTTGGAATACACCGTCACAAAGGAGCTAAATCTATTCTCCATAAACGAGATCCGAAAATATAAAGACGCAAAGTACTTCCTACCAGACTTCGAGGATACGGGAAGGTGTCATAATCCGGAAGATAAACCGAAGTCCGTTTCCACTATTCCGATCTTTGGGAGAGATACCGCGGAAGATGAAGCAATAGTCTACTCGGGGCAACCCCAGAAAGAAAATAGTAGGTCCGGACCATCTGCTCCCATTTTGGTCTTTGGCAGCGACTCAGAGGAAGAGGCTAATGCAGTGTTCTCCATACGCTCGTCAGCGCAAACCTTTGCCGGAATAGATTAGGGTCTATAAATCACAATGGCTCCGCCTCGGCATTATAAGGAACTTGATGCGCTCAATACATACAGCGTACAAGAGCTGCAAACTTACTACGTGCCTCCTAGGCGAAGGGGTGAAAAGGCGATCCTTTTCTACCAATCTACAGAGACCAAAGTAGAAAATGAAGTTTGGCATGGTGCTGATTTTGCGCTCGACAGCCTTCAACCAATCCGTTTGTTAAGATATTACGTGGAGGGATTGAAAAGGCTGTTAAGATGCCAAGTTGTACCCCTCGAACAAACTGTTCAACAATCCCAATTCTACAAAAAGATTTGGGATATTCCCGGGACTCAGCGAAAGATGCCCAACGGGAAGATGGAAACAACCGGGTTCGGATAAGTTCAGTCTAAGAAACGGGAGCGGTTCCACAGTTTCCACGTTATAAATAACTCCAGTGAAGAGGAAAACATTCTTCCAAATGACCGTAACGTTGAAGCAGAGTGAAATCCCACTCTAAGAACGTTAAGTTCGTCACTCGAAGAGCAAATAGACAAGCTAATAAAAGAAGGTTGTCAAAACAGCCGAGATAATCATGGCCGCGAAATGGCCATCTATGAAAAGTCTAGGACGCAGCGCCTCAATCAGTAAGCTGCAGAGAAGGAAGACTATAACGCTCTTCATCCACGGCCCACTGTATGTTCTCGCGAAAGGGGAAAATCCAAAAATAGAGGCTAAAACAGGGCAAAGAACGCAACAGGGTTCGAAAACAACAAAGCGGACCCATGACGCCATGCAATCGAGAAATACTCGATTGGAGCCCATCCTTTATAAAGAAGATGGGTGGGGAATACTCTTTCCCTCAAGACAAGACAGGAAAAATATTTAACCTTGTCATGAAGCACCAAATGATGACACTTCCGGAGTCTTGGCATCCCGAACAAATAAATGAGGTCCATCATCCATATTATTGCTCCTACCAGCGAGCAATAGGTCATCCCCTTGAAGACTGCTTCACTTTCAATGACTGGGTAGAAGACCGGTATCGACAAGGTAGGTTTATGTTATCCGACAGCTGGAGGATAACCCCACCGCAAAGGCATGAGCCAAAAAAGACCTACCCCGTCAGGATAGGACCAGCTCAACCACAAAAAGGGAAGCGAACTCGTACCTGCCATATGATAACACTCTCAAAAGAGGGAGGGCACAAGACTATGGATGACCTCCACATGCTCTTCACAAATGAAGAGGAGGACGAGGTGATCTTCGAGTTTCCACCAGCACCAAAAGAGCTGGAAGATGGGATACACACCACGGTGGACAACCTAAGAAAAATTGACTTAGGGATGTAAAATGATCCGAGGCAAACGTTCGTCAGTGAACTGCTATCTGAAAAATAGGTAGCCATGTTAAAAGATGTGCTCATGCAATATAAAAACTGCTTCGCATGGAACTACTCTGAAATGCCGGGTATAGATCCAAATGTGGCAGTACATAAACTGGACATATCGCTGCCGGACATAAAGCCAGTCAAACAGGTGCTGAGAAGAATGCGACTCGAACTTCAGATGAGCATCAACGCTGAGGTCAAGAAACTAATCGACTACGGCTTCATCCAAGAAGTTCAATATCCCGACTGGATCGTTAACATCATTCCGGTGATGAAGAAAAACAGGACGGTGCGCATCTGCGTGGACTTTCGGGACCTCAACAAAGCTTTCCCGAAAGAAGACTTCCCAGTACCTGTTACCGAGCTTATGATCGATAACACATCTACCCATGAGGACTTCTCCTCCATGGACGGATCTTCAGGATATAACCAAATAAAAATGCATCCAAAAGACCAAAAGCATACTGCCTTCTGAACCCCACTGGGCATATTCTGTTATAAGGTGATGCCCTTCGGTTTGAAGAATACCGGCGCTACTTACCGGAGGGCCATGACAAAGATCTTTGATGGCCTCATTCATGAGATTGTCGAATGCTACATCGATGACCTTGTGGTAGAAAGAAAATCTTACGAAGACCATTGGGAACATCTAAAAATAGTGTTCCGATGTCTTCGGAAGTATAATCTGAAGATGAATACTCTAAAATACGCGTTCGAAGTCTCCTCAGGCAAATTCTTAGGATTGATCATACGTCACCGGGGTATCGAAATCGATACCTCAAAGATCAAGGCGATTAAGGAAATGCCCACACCAAGGACTCTCAAACAACCGCGGTCCCTCCAAGGAAAGCTCAAATATATCCAGTGGTTCATACCTAACCTTTCTTGAAAATGCCGTCCCTACAGTCATTTGATGAAGAAGGGGACCCCGTTCGTCTGGGATCAAAAGCCAAAATGCACTGGACGGAATCAAGCAATACCTGCAAAATCCGCCGGTATTGACCGCTCCGGTTAAGGGGAAACCCCTTGTCCTATATACAACGGCCCTTGAAGATTCTCTGGGAGCATTGTGGGCACAAGTGAACGATCAGGGAAAGGAAAGAGCTCTATACTATCTTAGTCGAGTTCTCCTGGGGAAGAAAACAACTATTCCCCCATCGAAAAGCATTGTGTCACGCCCCGCTTCCCAATATATGGACAGAGGACGCGACGAGGCCGCTACCTGTTTACTTCGAAGTAAATACGCTAAGCGTATTTAAGCAATATAAATAAAATGCACACGAGACAAAGAAAAAAAGATATAATTGAACAACAACTTTATTTATTAACATTCTTTTTACAATACATACGAAAAGTAAATACATGGAATGAAAAGCAATGTCTAAACAGTGACATAACAGAAATGGAAAGTACTGAAATTAAATGTACAAGTATCTAGAGCTCCGGGTCGAAAGCTAGCTGGTCCAAATCCTCACTGGTGGGCTCGATCTCCAGTGAGTCCGAATCACCTGACGACATTCCAAAGAAGAAGAAAGAGAATGTCGTCAGCGAACAAATCGCTCGGTAAGTCTCAAAGATGAGGGAGAAGTAGAATAAACAGAGAGAGAGAGAGTATAGTTTTATAATGTTGTATTATTTTGTTAACGCTGTTGTTTGTAGCTTGGTACAGAAGAGGCCAGTTTATAAGAGCGGAGTCTCGTTAGACCAAAGACTACGGTGGATGGAATACAAGGAACCATTCAGCCATGGTACAATGGCAATTGAATTCAGGTTAGGTGTCTTAATGGTTATAGTCTCGTGCCACTTCTAACACCTTCCGTACCAATCTACCTCTTAAACCCCGCTATATCTTGATTGTATTGTTTGTATTGTATTGTCTTGTAAATTGAATTGTATAGATGGATGACTTGCCGGAACCTTGATATCAGTAATGAATGTAACTGGAGAATCATGTAGATGGATGTATATCCATGGTTCGGTTCGGTCAAGTTGTATTGATAGATTAACAGATTGATTATATGGAATCATGGATTCATATTGTATTGTAGTTTATTGTAGTTTTATACTTGAATCTCATTCAAGTCAGATTAATTATATTGAGACTCAGTCTGAGTCAGACAATTTAGAAAAAAAGAAATTGAAATCCTGAATTAAGTTTTGGTGTTATCGATAACCGCTGCACATGGACGGCAGGATTTGTGTCTTTTTCAAAGACAATTACCGTGTTGATAACACTGTTTGTTAAGTTGTCTACCTTAAATAGGCAAGCACCCATATCTATGGCTCCGTGAGGCTCAAGAGAATGGTCCCGCTTAAACCTATGTTTACTAGGGTCCTTATTGTAATTTAGTATAACTTGAGGGGGTTTATGTAAAATAATTTTGTATAATTTTCAAAATACACCTCAAGTATTTTATTATCGTCTTTAGAGTTTTCATGGATATGTATTTGATCAATGTGACATTTCTAGTGAATAAAAGCTAATTTCATAATATATGGTATTTATTTGTAATATTGGAATTGTTTGGTATTTTCTTGTAAATGAGATGTTTTTCTTGAATTTTGGAAATGTGGAATATTATAAATATTAAAAAATAGATATTTTGATATTAATTATATATATATTTATTTATTAAAATACAAGTTTTATTTATAATAGAAATCACATTTTTTAATGAAAAATGTTTTTTAAATCCTTCGAGACTGTATGCTCCTTGCGGAGGTATGTATCTCGCACTACTAAGCCCGAGGATGTGCGATAATTCGGACCATCCCGAACGGGTTCCTCGAAATGGGTTGTAGCGGCACATTGCAAAGATTTGTTAAAAATACATATCTTGTAGAAAAAGGTTTTTATAAGTTTGAGGTAGTTTTGTGTAAAATCGTATTTTCTCAAAACTATATTTTCAAATATCATCGTGCTATGTTACATATGTGTGTTGTGAGGAGGTAGGTCATTACCTCGTGAACTATCTAAAAGTATAGCAAGGGGTAATGATGTTTTATGTCGAAACTAAACTATATGGTAATTTTTTGTAAAAGTGCTATAAAAATTGAAATATAAATTTTTTTGATATGAAACTTGTCAATATATTTTGTTAATGTTTAATGATCATGATGTGATAGTTTGGTATTATTGTGTTTAAGAAAAATATGATTTTTAAGGAAAAACCGAATCGGAAGTCGAATTAACTCCACTTCCGTCGGGTTTTAGAATTCTAAGTTTTTAGAATAGTAAAAAGAAGGGTGAGAAGGGACTTACTGGATTGTAGTGTAGATAAGAGGAAAAGGAAGAAGAGGGAGGTGCTGGTGCGTCGTTTCGTCTCCGTAATCTCTTCGGAACATTGTCGAAAGTTTGCCGGAGCTTCGCCCTCGCTAACTCCACTTGCACACAAAAAGTCGAGGGAATTTTCTTGAGAGTTTGAACAAAGATTTGGAAGTGAAGAGGGCAATTTAAGGTGTGGTATTTATATAAAAAAATTAAGGTTTAGGGTGATGAAGAGGTGTATTAAAATTTTGTATTAAAAAATGGATTAAATGGGGTTTTAAATTGCTCTGTAAATGTGCAGAGAAATTAAACAGTACAGGGGTTATAGGGAGTTAAAGAGTCACAGGTTACACAAAAAAATTGGGGTTTCGGCCGAGTTGACCCGGCGGTGCCGGCCGAGTCAGCCGCGCCGCCGACCCGATTCGACCGTGCCAGGCCGAGTCTCGCCGCCACATGTCCCCTGTCTCTTGGTCTACCTCCTGGACTCGTTTCTTTTATATGTGACTCTTGGTTTTATGGGTTATGCACGTGTAGACTCTTGGGTTTCTAAAAAAGATTAAAATAAAACTAATTAAAAAATTAATGTGGCTGATGGGATTTGAACTCTGGTGCTTTGGTTCAGCAGTGCAAGGTCTTACCAATGAGCTACAAGCTCCTTATTGCAGTTAAAAAGTGAATCAAATACTTATAATACTCACAGGAAATGTAAATACCCCAAGTGTACATTAACTTTAAATCAAATTTATGTACACAAGAATTTGAGTTGTTACATTCTACCCTCCTTACAAAAATTTCGTCCTCGAAATTTACAATTTTATTTTAAGGACTAGTTTACAAATAGGTGAGGATATCTTGTACGCATCTCATCTTCTCTTTCCCATGTCGATTCTCCTGGAGTGACTTTTCTCCACATCACTTGAACCAAGTTGACTTCCTTGTTCCGAAGTTATTTCACTTTCCTGTCCAGAATCTCAATAGGTTGTTGCTCACAAGATAAGTCGGGCTGTACAGTGAGCTCGGAATGATCAAGAATGTAGTTGGGGTCACACACATACCTTCTGAGTTGGGATATGTGAAACACATTGTGCACTCCTTCCAATGAAGGTGGAAGTGCCAAGCGGTATGCCACTTCACCGACTCGTTCTAGTATGTCGAACGGACCAACGTATCTTGGACTTAGCTTATCCCGTTTTCCAAATCGGATCACTCCACGGTTCGGAGATATCTTTAAGAATACGTGATCTCCCGGCTGGAACTCCAAGTGACAGCGCTTTGCATCAGCCCAGTGCTTCTGTCGATCGTGGGCTATGCGCATCTTTTCTTTGTGTAACATTTTGGAAAATTATAAATATTAATTTATAATTTTAAATACGAATTTAATAAGTTTACAAAAATGATATCGCTTATGAAATTGGTATCGGGATTATATCCGAAAAATGTAGTTATTTCGATAAATATGAATAAAAGTGCGTGATATCATAAAAATGAAATATTTAATTATTTTAACATGATATTGAATTTTACATTAAGCTAATGACATTTAGGTGATAGATTAATCATTTCATATCTTTTATTTCATAAGGAATCAAATTGTAACATGAAGGGTTTTGATATTTGATAATTCTTTTTAAAGATTGATATATCTTAACCTAGGCTAAACCCTCACAACACTACACCCTCAACCATGCTCCACTCCCTCCACCTCCTTTTTCTCAACTTTACACCACCACATTCACATTTGACACATCCTCCTTCACCATGCCACCTCCACCTCACCGCCCTCCACATCATGCTTTCTCTACATACATTCTCATCCCAATTACACATATTCTTTCTTCTTTCTCCAACAGAAACAACACACTTCTTCAGCCCAAATCAAGAAAATTCCTAAGTGTTCACCATATCAAAGAAGAAAACCATGTCATTAAAGTTGTGCACATCATCAAGCTAGAAACTTTACAAACCGTAGATGCTTCCACAAGCACCTTTTGAGTTGGATTTCTTTGTGCTACCTCTCTATAGGTATATCTCCTTCTTTCTTTACAATTTCAAATCTGTTCAATATCAGTTTTCCGGTGCAGTATAGAAAAAACATGAACTTTGTGATATCTGACAAGATATATTTGAATCTGGAACCACTAGGTATAATCACTAGAAAAACTAGCAATACCAAAAATATCATAAGACAACTAGGAGACCTTACTCAAAGCCCGAGACCCCATCTCCATGTTTTGGCCGGCGAGAACCTACAAAATTCCGATGTCGCCGGGCCCCCTTGGGTTTCTGGTGTTGGTTTTTCTTCTGTGGCTTTGTTTGGGTATTTTATGATTTATAGTATTATTTGATTTGTCCCAATATGCATACATAGAAATCTGGGAATGTTTTAATAAAGGTTTTATCAAGTTTCCGATATTCCGATACGGGTTTTCATATTTTTGTACTGCAACTGAACCGTTAACGTTTGTACGTTAACAACAGTAACATATTGTCGTTTTTGGGTGAAGTATGATGTAGGTTCTAACCTATGGGTGCCTATCTCGTTGTTTTGAGTTTTGATATGATATTTACGTCTATATGATATAACTACGATTATAGGTACGATCGCGAAGGTTTCCAAGATGGAATTGACGGACATAGCAATCGTGGAATCTACGAGCTCGACAAGTTGGTGAGTAGATTTACATCTACTAGGGAAGTCGGGTGGATGGCGTATGGCACCCCCGCAACCTTATATATATATGATACTATGATATATAGTTAGTTCTTTTGTGTTAATTAAGTTTATGATATTAGAATGATATTGCATCTAGTAAGTTTCCATGTGCATATAGTGTATTCATGGATTGGTATAGTTGTATGAGGGATCATACCATATTTGAGATACTGTGGGGTTTTGTATGAGGAATCGTACCGTACTTGTAATGACTAGATTAGTATGTCGAATAACGGTCAAGTTTCCTTTAGACTCGTAGCGTTATATTTTATTCCGAGTTGGCATGTAATACTTGAATGAGCTATATTCTTTTAAAAACTAACGATTCGTTTCCTTTTTTAATGATAAAAGACAAGGATGCGATGCCAATTTCCAAAACGAATATTTTAACCTAAAGCAGCTTTCTTATTTCAAAACCAACGTTTCGTTTCATTTCTAAAGATAATGGTATAGCTCATAGCAAGTAATTACAATTAATAGTTATGCTTAGATTACTTTACATGTTCGCGTTATATTATCGATGTTATACGTTTCTGTGATACGAACACTCTGACAGAACACTGCACAATTACCAATGAGTATTATGTTGCACGAGCACATACGTATATGTTACACTACACCTCATTGGTATCGCCATATCACTGTAAGACTGCTATACTACGTGATGCGTAGGTAGATGTCGATACGAATAGGCTTTATACACTTATAGAACACTCGCACAAATACTACGCGTATGCTACACTACACATCATTAGTATTGCCATGACACAGTAGAATTGATACGTTTATTTGCTTGTATGACTTATTAACGCACTTTACCTTATTATCTGTTAAGCATTGCGAATACCAGTACTATGAATGTTTATATTTGATTCTTATGAGTTTTCTGGATGTTTTACTTTTGATGATATATATCAGTGGTATGGGACGCTGTTATATATATATATATATATAATATATATATCATCAGGATAATCTATGCAAGTATTCTCATTGTTTACTTGATATTTCTAGATATGATGAGTTGACGTCCACCATGAGTTTGATGGTTCTTATTATTTTATTCCGAACCGAGTGGGGTAGATATACGGTTTCGGACTTGTTCTTATCCAGGCTGAGTGGGGGAGCTATACAGTCGAATACATAGTGGACCCGGTCGAGACCGAGGGGCAGGATTTCCGCATTAGAGGCGGGGAGCCTAGCGAGGATACTCGATATCGGTGATAGAGATGAGCACGGCGGATATCCAGGGGATACTGACCGGGGTTCGATTGGGCACGACAGATATCCGGGGGATACCGATCATCTGTTGAGATGGTGTCGACGGTATCTGCATTTGCGTGTCGGTGATGGACACGAGAGATTTGAGGATTTGCGTGTCGGTGATGGACACGGGGGATTTCTGATTTCGAGTGTTGATGCCGGACATCCATATATATTGATATGTTGATATCATGAGGTACCCAGTTATATTATAGTTATTGTAGTCGACCAGGACTGATCCGGGGGACAGTACCTGCATATCTCTTTACTGGTAATTGCATAAATTAAAAAGGAATTCAAATCGAGCTATAGTCTCATTATTTTGACATGTCTGGTATGACCTTGAAATCTTTTAAATCGTAAACCTCTTAACACTATTCATTAAAACAGCAGGACGTATATCTTAAATAAGATACATATTTGATTTCATACTATCACGTCTGCTTTTATACCGTGACATATCTATTCCGCGGCTATTTTAAAGAAGAGGTTTATATATATAATTTCGGCTACCTTTAGGGTTATACCTAGATGCAGGTCATTTGCATTTGATATGTTCTATATTGGGATCGCATGATAGATAGTGTTGTATTACGATTCATATACATATCATATATTATATTAGTACAGGATATGATGGTAGTATAATTATGACCTAAGTATTGTTGTGCATTTCGATTTTTACCTTCTGATATACTTTTATTCACAGAGTTGGCAACTCACCCCAGTTGTGCCACAGTTTCTTGCAGGTGTTACCGCTTGGATCATCAGCGTCTTGGGGCACACATTTCATTCGGTGATTTCTTTGGCAGGTGGGTTACTGTTGTATGGTACTCACATTTGTTTATTCTTATCTTTTTGTATCTAGCAAAAAAAACTCCATCAACTTCGAAAGGGTATATTGTGGACTTAGAAGCGAGACTTAGAGTTGTGTATTGTGATGTCGCACTCATTGGAGTCGACCATTTTATATTGTTGATTTTGTTTCGCTTTTATTTTTCTTCGCCATTATACGTCGTATATTGTTTGCTTGGTTGCTCCGTCGTTTGAGGCGTGGACGTTAGCTCTCGTTAGGATGCTATATGTGTTTTATGTTGTAGCGGGTTTATTCAAATTACAAAGGAGGTGCTGTCGAATTTTAAAACATCATAGATACTTTTCAAACATGCTTAGTTAAACTTAAATGGTTATTTTAAACCAATTCCATCTGATGACTATTTTAAACTACAACTCCAATATTTTCAAAAAAAAGGTTTAGATTCCGGGTTTCGGCTTACTTGAACCGCATCGACGTCTTTAGATGTCACGTGATTTAAGTGTCGGTCACGTGCCACATTTGAGTCGTGACAAAGTTGGTATCATAGCGTTTGGTTTAACCTTTGTTCGAGTCTAGGGTTGACTATATGAGATCTAGGCATGCACTTTTGTTACCTGGACTTTACCTTATAGGACTTAGACTTGACTTTGGGGGTCTTATACCCGAACTTTCGTTATATAGGATGACCTTGGTTGATGGAGTAGGTATAGAGTGACTTACCATACATATGTTCCGTGCCATATTTACGATATGATACTCCGCCTAAGCTACCTTAGGATTTATATCTTGAGATCTTCCTTCTATTCGTTCCGTTGATCTATCCTCGTCAATGCATACTGATTGTTCTGGTCACCATGTTTATATGAGCCGAGAAGGCTGCGATTAGAGATACGGTCAGAGCAGACTTGTCTGGGACAAGGACTGACCAGGGTGACATTCCGATGATATAAAGACATGTTGTTTATTCATATTCGATCGGGTTCTAATGTTGAAGCGAGTTTCTTCGGGATCCGCACCAGATAGTCGAGTCATTGCTGGAGATCAGCCGGACTTGAGGCATGATTTTTTCCTCTCTCCGAAGATTGTGGTGTTGCATACTATTCAGACAGCGATAGCAATCATTGCTGAGGATACCGAGATGTTGCTTCCAGAGTTCATGAAGTTAAAAGTGGACGATGTTTACAAGTGTAGATGGATCAGAAGGATTCGTAGCCGTTCAGATGTGGGATGGTTAGGACTTTTAATCCGTTGTGGCGCTCCGATACGAGATCGGTGAAATTGATTAGTTTCTTCCGATGGATCTTGCTCAAACTTGATGCAAGTCGCTCGAGAAAGAGATCGTGCAGTAAATTTTCCTTCAACGAATTTGGAACGAGTTTTCGAAGGTGAGCTTAGCCAGATTCTTCTACAGAGTATCAGAGATGTCGGATTCGTGTTTCTGAGTTTTGTAAGACTCCGAGCTTGGCCATAACCAAGCATAACTTACAATTCGTGTGGGTATCGCGACACACTCCTTAATTGATTGATTTTAGAAAGTATTGGGGCAAGAGATTGGTGCGAAGTTTCGGTGGACATTTATTCTTCACCGTCGATATTGAAGATTTGATGCATATACTGAGATGCGTACAACTACAATTTATGGAGGAAATATTAAGTAAATGACAGTTGTTACTAAAGAGAAAGTGGATTCAGTAATGAGTGCTAGTTCCGGGCAGGTTGGATAGGTGAAATCAGCAGAAGACTTGAAGGGTTCTTTCCAGAAATTTATAATAAGTATGATTTGAACCAGAATCAGTTGTCGGCACACACGCAGAGATTAGAGATCGCCGTTATCAACATGTTGCATTGCGAAAGACTGGACTACTGGCCAAGGAGATTTGGTGAGAGGTGTCAGCAGTAGGACTGATTGTATCGTTGCTCCTCACCGGACGAGTGTATGAAGAGACCCTGACGTTAGAAATCCGCAAGAAAAACCAGAATTCAGAGACAGGTAAACGCTAGACCGCGGCAGAAGGCAAGTAGTAATCCTTGCTATGTCAGTTCCGGGTGAATAAACACCTTTCGATATTGAAGAAGATATATTTCGATGTCATTTGATTTCGATTTGCGTTTTTATGATCCAAATATTTTGTCTTGAAGAAAGGACAACTCAATGTTCGTTATTTTGATATATGTATTTTGATGATTTGAGGGTCATATACTGATTTGTGCACCCCGATGCTCTTGAGATTTATTTGTACACCCCGATGCACTTGATTTTGATTTTGTGCACCCCGATGCACTTGATACTATTTTGTACACTTTTGTTCCATGCACAGTGGATGTAGTGGATATCGTCTCGTGCATGCTTGTTGCACTTAGCGTTGTTTTGTTGTCATGCACACCGCGAAGAGTGGTTTGAGATTTGCATGCAAACCATTAGGGTTGATTTTGTTTTCATGATTTGCACTTGAGAGAATATCTTATAGATTTGATTTCTATATTTTCGCTTGGTCGTGTGCACCAATATTGCATTACGACTATGGCATTGATTGAGTATTTGATATAAACGACGGCGTTCATTTTTGGCATTTTGTATCATGACTGGAGTAATTCTCATAGCAACCGCTAGAGTTACAGTTATGTGAGTTGTATATCTTTTGATGTTTCACACACACTGATGTGTTATGTTACATATTTGCTCATGTGGGACTTTGGAATCCTGTTATATCGAGCGGATTTTATGTTTTAAATTTGGACCCCGAATTTTTTTTTTTGAATTGAGTTGATTGGATTAAGAAAAATGTTTAAGAAGGGGTTTTATTTAAATTCGGGGACCGAATTTCTTTAAGGGGGAGAGACTGTAACATTTTGGAAAATTATAAATATTAATTTATAATTTTAAATATGAATTTAATAAGTTTACAAAAATGATATCGCTTATGAAATTGGTGTCGGAATTATATCCGAAAAATGTAGTTATTTCGATAAATATGAATAAAAGTGCGTTATATCATAAAAATGATATATTTAATTATTTTAACATGATATTGAATTTTACATTAAGATAATGACATTTAAGTGATAAATTAATCATTTTATATCTTTTATTTCATAAGGATTCAAATTGTAACATGAAGGGTTTTGATATTTGATAATTCTTTATAAAGAATGATATATCTTAACCTAGGCTAAACCCTCACAACACTACACCCTCAACCATTCTCCACTCCCTCCACCTCCTTCTTCTCAACTTTACACCTCCTTCTTCACATTTGACACATCCTCCTTCACCATGCCCCCTCCACCTCACCACCCTTGTTCATATCAGAAAACTGCATTCTAATACCGCTCATTCATTATCTATTTGTTGTATTTATCGGTACTATTAACCAGTGTCTGCTCAGTAATACAGATTACAGGTATCCATGACAAAATACTGGAAATACATTCAAAAGCACGGATATATCATTTGAGAGCCGACACTGCAACCAGAACCGCAAACCGACCGATACTTCATGAGTATCTTTTTGCAACAAGTTTCTGTACACACTTTTTATCTAAATGGTCCAATACAAACAAGTGTGTACACAAGACTTTTAGGCACATGTGGATATGAAGTAATGTGCATTCAATGCTAAAGATTATGTGTTGATTTAAAGATTCAAAATTCCCTCCAATAATAAAGGCAAAACAAAATCAAATAAACAAATCAACATGGACCATAATGGGGGTAGCCATGAATCAAGTCACAAATGGATATGAAGTAATGTGCATTCAATAATAAAAATTATGTGTTGATTTAAAAATTCGAATTTCCCTCCAAGCACTGGGTGCAAACCAGGTCAAAAGAGAGAAAATAAACAGGACCAAAGAGATACTGGGGACAACACATGACAACACACCAAGTTCGAGCATGATCCCTAGGTTTTGGGCCGAGCCCCTTCCCCTTTGAGCCGAGCTGGCCGGCCCCTCTGCCTCCTGTGGGTCCCATCTTTCTGCAAGCCCTCCCATGCTGCCACGTAGCCCTATTTTTGTTGTTTCTTTTCTTTTGTGCCTATATATAGCAAGCAGTGGGCAAGGGTTCAAGGGTCTCACTTTGTCCAATTTTGCCACTCTTTTGTCTTAGATTGTCCAAGTTTTCTTTTCTCTTTTCTTGTAAATATCTTAGTTCCCTTGAGTTCTTAACCTTCTCTTGACCTTTCTACCTCTTCATTGAGCTTGAAAGTTTAAGGGTTGGTTATTGATCTCAAGGGATGTATCATTCTTGAAGACTAATAAAGTTCTCTTTTTGTGGCTTCATTGACCATGAGTTCTTTGCCATCACTTGATCTTGCAACCTCTTAATTGAGCTTGCAAGTTTAAGTGTAGGTTATTGAGTCCATGTCTTGTATTTTGATCTTTGGTTCCTAGTATTTATATTCTTGCAATTTACATTCTTGCTTTACCTACTTGCACTTTCATTCCATGCAATTTACTTACTTGTATTGTTTTCTTTTCTTCTCTTTGTTTCTCTTTTCTTTTGCTCTTTGTGGTTCGTTTTTGAGATGGTTGTGAATATGTGTTGTTAGGATAGAAACCGATATTGTAAGTTAAGGTTGCTTTGCTCATTTCCTTTTCCCGTATTTTCCATTGAACTCCGTCCAAACGTTACACAAGCGCTCCGTTAGGCACCCTACCCTACCAAGGTAACGGTGATTCCTAACCGCGACCGGTTGCGTTCGGTTTGGCCAGAGGCGAAAGCAAGAGACAAGAACGGACGGACAAGGGTCAATAAGCCGGATTTCTAATACCGTGCTTAAATATCCTAATCCACGTTGTTGCCGATTGCTCTAGCTTCAATCGTTAAGTTCGGCTCAGAGGTTTTAGAGCGGATTTCCTTAGCTTACACTATTGTATCTTTTCCTAACAAGCTTTACACTTTTCATATAACACATAGGTTAGATAGAACAATTCCGCCCATGCGCATTAACTCATTACAACAAGAAACATAAAACGCTCCGTCTCCCTGTGGATGACCCATGCTCATCGCGGCTAGCTGCAAAGCGCCACCGTCCTGATCGCGGTTAAACTCTAGAACTCTTAAAACTCGACACGCCAAAAGCATGCTATCAAATGGCGTCGTTGCTGGGGAGACGGTAACGTTTTAATTCTTGTAGTTTCAGGTTAATCTCTGTACATCTCATTTATACAACTAACCCTATTTTTCAAAACAATATAAAAATTTCAAAAACCAAAACAAAAACACTAACTTTGCTAACTTGATTTTGCTCTCTGGAAATTGGACCTGCTTGCACTTTGTAACTAAACTGAAGAAATAAACAATACCAGTGAGATGATAGTAGAACAGTGAGATCACAGAAGAAGTTTGGAGCCCAAACTACACAAACAAACCGGCGACATTAGCCTAGGATCCGAGCTCGCCGGTCGTACCTCCTCTATTTGCCTCCGATTTTTCCTCTGTGCTCTGTTGTTCTTTTGTTGTCCCATTTTTGTTGTTTGTTTTTTATAATTTTTAGTGTGCAGGTATTTGGGCATTCGTATCGCTTTTCCGCACTAATATCCATTTTTTCCGACATTTGTGGATTTTCGGAATTGCGAACAGCGATTGTGGGGAGCAAAGTGCACATTCAAAGCTAAAGTGATTGCAAAGTACAGTGCCAAAGATCCGGATAGTTTGACCCGTGCAAGCGAACTTTTCAAGCTTACCGGATTTGATTCAACGGGGGTTTCCTAACCCAAAAACTTAACGGTACGTACTTTACTAACACCTTCTTCTCAAATCCGACGCATCCGCTATATATCTTTGCAGGATTCTTTGCAAGTTCACTTTCAAACGCCAATTGACTAACCCGTATTTGTTGCAGTGCCAAGCTTAAAAGTAAAAAAGATTGTTTGATTCTTTAAATAATTTTTTGATTAATTTGCGCATTGCATCCATTAATACGGACTTAAAGCGAACCCCACAACATACGGTAAAGGATTTCATCACCTTTTCCGTGGCCCACAAATCACGAACTTGAGCATAACGTTTACCCGCACAAATTTTAAAAGAAATTAGATTTTAAGCCTTAAGAACTTCGCGCTCACTAGGAAAAGTTAACTGTGTTTAGAACACCGTTTAACGGTATATTGTTTACGGGGTGTCTCAGAAAGTGTTAACGGCGAAACCGCCAAAAGAGAAAGGGTTATTTAATTAAGGACCTTCGCGAAAGCGTCGGAAAACCTCCCCTTATCTCTGCACTTACTAGGCCTCATGATCAGTATATCTTGAGCCCGCTTCTCGACACAGTTTTACTTCAACAATCAAGTTCTGGAGTAGGTCTAGTTGACCTAGGTGAACCCTAGAACGATTATGTGTGTGGTATTTTTGTGTCGTGATTGTTTTTGTCCAGATTCTTTTTATGTGTATATTTCATTCTTTTGTTAATAACTAACTAAAAAAATTAAAAAAAATCACAGTCTTTTTCTTCTCCTTTCTCTCTTCATATCATGGGTACCCCACCTCGCAAAACTCTTGTCGAACTTTGGTACCCACAACCAGACATTACTTCCTACAGTTCTTGCTTTGGTCGAAATTCGAATGACCCCTCCATGCCCAAAATTTCTTTGAAAGATCGGACAGACGTGTCTAGGACTACCAATTGGACTCCGCAATCCACTTTGTATCAACCGTTTCAAGCTTCACCACCTTTTTACGTTGATACCCCTTTTGACAGTTCAGTTGTAACTCCAAGACCTATGACTCTTGCTGAACGTATTGAACAATCTCGTAACCGATCTTTCACTCCTTTCACCACTGCGAATTCTTTGGATCAACAATTCCATTCACCTTCTTATTCGTATGTTGATCCTACCCCTGTTCAACCATTCAATTCCTATCCATCCTACACGACTTTTGCACCTTCCCTAGACATAGCTTCTTGTCACGCCCCGCTTCCCAGAGTACGCAAGATTGGGCACGTGACACAGCCAACCATGCTACCTGTGGATAGGAAGTATCCATCCACAGTCACATTACGGTTGTAAGGTTATCAAGAACAAGATAATAAGCTAAACTAATACATGTCCAAATCCATAATAATGAGAATCAATAAACAATAAGTGCGGAAGCAATGATCCAATATGATAATAGAAAGGTACGTCCCATAATGCGGGATCGCACCTGGAAGTAAAATGCAATAAACAAACTAACCACTATAGAACTCAAATCAGCCTGCTGGCTGAAGTACTCCTGCACGGTCGGCGACAGTAGTAGAGAATCTGGGCCATGCAAAACCCAGACGTCAGCGCGTCAAGACATTAAGTATATAATGTAAACATGGTAATAAGCAGTGCAGGTATGAACATGAATAAAGCAGTACAATAACAGAGCAGGATAAAGTGCGATGGTGACTGAACTGTCCTATCAGGTTTCTACTCTATAGTCTTTGAAACCAATTGATGAATCGTCGATGTAACCCAATAGTATCCCGTACGTACCCGGGACCACGGCCACAATATTCTCGGCTGCAGCCGAGACATGCCGTTAGGCACAGAATAGGAAAGTGTACACTCGGTATTACCCATACATACCCGGGATCACGGCCACAATATTCTCGGCCGAAACCGAGACATGCCGCTGGGCACAGAATAGGAATGTGTACACTCGAACGGTAGTGAACTGTCGAGTTACAAGTCAGGTTCATCTTTGATTTTCCCATACACCCAAGTTATGTATGTCAGGTCAGGTATTCAGTAGTCAAGGATCAATGCCAACATATGATCAATAAAAGTAGGTCTGTCTGGATAGACAGCAGGGATGGTCAGGTTTGTCGGCATTAGGAATGAAATCATGAAACAAGTAATGTCATGGTACAACAGGATGAGTCGGTATGTATGTATATGTCATGTGTAGCAGGGTCATGCCAATATGTAGTGCAATCGGGTATGTGCTCACAACAGGTATACAATCAAATAATGAACAGCAACAGGAAACAGTAAATAACAATATTATTCCATGTAAACACAATGATGTTTTGTATTCTCTTATTAACAGGTTCAAGCACCCTTGGGGTGCAATAATCACTGGGTAGTGCAAAATCAATAACAGAACGTAATAAAGCTGTATATGTGTACAATGATTGTCCTTTAAGTAGCAAAATGATTAACTGGTAGTTTGGTTATTAGGGTTACAGTGGCAAATACGGTTCAGGTTACGTATCACGATATATATCATATTCCGTCCAATTGAGCAAGGTAACAACCCTAGTTAATATTAACAGGTTTTAGGAGTCAAGTATACTTAATTAGTCTAACATAGCATGTAGCAAGTAATACTTGCCTCAGAACAAGGGTCGAGATGGAGGCGGCCTGATGCACAAGTCACGACACGGCGTGTGAAACGGCACGACACGGTACTGGGTCTAGGCGCGATCTGCTGCGCGGTACGGACGCGATTTGCGGCGCGGTCTGGTGCGCGATACGGACGCGATCTGCGGCACGGTACGGGCGCGATACGGTCACGATCTGCAGCGCGATCTGGTGCACGGTACGGGCGCGATACGGTGTACACCCAAATGGCGAACAGCGGGACCACACGGACTGGAGTACTTCGCTGGAGAGTCGGGTCCAGTCGTCGGCACGGCCGGATTCCGGCAAAAGTCACGGCAACGAGGTTAGCAACAAAGATAAACTTAATACGATCACCGGGGGGGGGTTAATGCACAAAAGGAAAGATGAGGAAGCTTACAGAGATATACCAAGGTAACTCCGGCGGGCTCGACGGCGCTGGAACGCCGGCGAGGCAGCGACGGCGGCTGCGAGGGCCTGAACAGCCTTGGGGTTCGCTGGAGAGGGTGTTGCGACGAGTGGAGGAGAGGGTGGTCGGCTCTGGTGGTCGAGGGGGAAAGGAGGCTGCGCGGGTGACGTCGACGAGGGTCGACGGCGCGTTCTCCGGCAAACTGCAGAGGGTAGGTGATGGGGTTATGGTCTCGGGTTGGTGGTCCGGCGAGGGGAGGAGGGAAGCGACGACGAGGTCGGGACGAGGAGGGTGAGAGGGAGTCGCGGCGTCGTCGGCGACGGGAGGCGGCGTCGACGTTGGGCTCTGCGGCCGAGTGGAGGCGTCATCGGGGTTGGGTGTAGGCACGGGAATCGGCGGAGGAAGGAGGTAAGTGGGTGCGGCTGGGCTCGTGGTGGCGAGGGCGGCGACGGCGAGGTCGCGGGGAGGTCGGCGGTGAGGTCGCGAGGAGCTAGGGTTAGGGTTTCGCTGGGTTCTCGTGATGGGGAGATGAGCAGGGAGGCGGCTGCACGGGATAGTTTAAATAGGAGAAGAGAGAGAGAGAGAGATTGGAGAGAGAGAGGGAAAGATTTAGAGTGAGAGAGAGAGAGAGATGGGATGGGGCCCACGAGAAGGGTTACAGCCTCGTGATTGGCTGGAATTTGTGAAAGGAAAACAAATAAAGATTTAGAGTTGGATTCGTAGATAAAGAAAACAGAAGAATATTTAAATTATAGTTTTATGATATTAAATTAAAATAGGCCTTTTTGGCGCGAAATGAAACATTTCCAAATCGCGCCCGAGTTGCGCCCAAATGCTCCAAATTCAAATTATAGGATTTTAAGCGGGTTCCAAATTTTGAAAAGAGGTGTTTAATGATTAAAATGCATGCCCCCAAGTCGGACACTTGCACGCGCGCGTAGTCGTCCAAACTTGCCCGTTTAGCCAAACGGGACAGAATCTTGACACGCGGACGCTACCACGCGACTAGTGGCGACGAGTGGGCCAACATGGACACTTTTAATTTCATTTTAGGAGTTAAAATTTGTTATGTGCCAAAATGACTTAACCGGTTAAAGTTTAGCAATAAACACCAGAAAATCAGAATAATTGGAAATGAGCAATATATAACCCTCGACTAGGAATATAAATAGTATTACTAGGCTCGGGTGTTACATCATACCCAACTACAAAAGAATTTCGTCCTCGAAATTCCAAGAGTATAAGATAGTTAACTACTGGAGAAGGTGAGGGAATTTCTGCCGAATCTCGTCTTCTCGCTCCCAAGTGGATTCTCCATGCGATCGATTACCCCAAGAAACTAGCACAAGAGGGATAATCTTGTTCTTAAGAACCTTTTCTCTTCGATCCTTGATTTCAACTGGTCGCTCTTCAAAAGTCAGGTCCTCCCGTACGGTCAACTCCGAATGATCCAAGACATGAGTCTCATCACGAACATACCTCTGTAGTTGAGACACATGAAACACATCGCGAACTCCTGCTAATGACTGTGGTAACGCCAACCGGTACGATACCTCTCCAACACGCTCCAATATCTCGAAGGGTCCAACGAGTCGGGGACTAAGCTTTCCCCGACTTCCAAAGCGAATCACCCCTCTAGTCGGTGATATCTTCAGGAATACCAAATCACCCACGGCGAACTCTAGAGGTCTTCTTGACGTGTCGGACCAACTTTTCTGTCTGTCTTGAGCTGCCTTCATATGCTTCCTGATTGTATTCACCTTCTCGACTGTCTGTACCACCAAATCTGGTCCTAGTAACCTTCGTTCACCAACATCATCCCAACAAACCGGTGAACGGCACTTACGACCATACAACGCTTCAAACGGAGCCATCTGAATAGTTGCTTGGAAGCTATTGTTGTACGAAAACTCCACCAGGTGTAGATGATCTTCCCAAGAACCTTTGAAGTCCAACATGCAAGCCCTCAACATATCTTCAAGGGTCTGGATCGTTCTCTCCGATTGTCCATCAGTCTGAGGATGATAAGCTGTGCTAAACTTCAATCGAGTCCCCAAACTTTCTTGTAAACTCCTCCAAAAGTGCGACAAGAATCGAGTGTCCCGATCGGACACGATGCTTACCGGCACTCCATGCAATCTGACAATCTCCTGCGTGTATCGCTCTGCCAAAGTCTCTGTCGATTGACCAACCCGAAAAGGAATAAAGTGAGCTGCCTTGGTCAACCGATCGACAATCACCCATACAGCATTGTTGCCCTTTGGACTCCGCGGTAAAGCCGTCACGAAATCCATGGTTATATGTTCCCACTTCCATTGAGGAATCGGAAGTGGTTGCAACAAACCAGCAACCCTTTGGTGTTCAGCCTTGAGTTGCTGACACCCCAAGCACTTAGCCACGAAGCGAGCAATTTCCCGTTTCATACCTTCCCACTAGAAGTGCTGTCGAATATCTCGGTACATCTTTGTCCCTCCTGGATGTACAGAGTAAGCTGAACTGTGTGCCTCCTTCATAAGCTCTTCACGCACATCTCCTTTTGGCACACACATACGGCTACCATATCTCAACGAACCGTCTTCATGGATCAGTAAATCGGTTCGTAGTCCGGCTCCAACCTGCTCTCGAAACTTTTGCAGTCTAGGATCCTGCGATTGTGCCAATTTAATCTTCTCAACTAAGGACGACTGTACTTGCAACAGCATCAACTGTCCTGTAGCATGTGGTAGCACAACCTCCAAGTCAAATCTCTGAAAATCCGCAATGATCTCCCTTTGTGCAGTCAACACCTGAATTGCTGGTGACCGACTCAGCGCATCCGGCACGACGTTGACCTTTCCCGGATGGTACTTAAGATCAAGGTCATAGTCGGCCATCAGCTCCAACCATCTGTGTTGCCTCATGTTCAACTCCTTCTGAGCGAACACATACTTTAAACTCTTGTGATCTGTAAAGACTTCAACTCTCTCGCCCAAAAGGTAGTGTCTCCAAATCTTCAGGGCGAAGATCGCGGCTGCAAGCTCTAAGTCATGAGTCGGATAGTTCTTCTCATGAGTTTTCAGCTGTCTCGATGTGTAAGCGACGACCTTCCCATTCTGCATCAAAACACATCCCAATCCTTTTCCAGATGCGTCGCTGTGAATCACCAGTCCTCCTGAATCATCCGGTACGGTCAGGATAGGGGCGGTTATCAACTTCTGCTTCAACGTCTCGAAGGCCAATGCACATCCATCCGTCTAAACAAACGGTGCCTCTTTACGCGTAAGCTTGGTTAACGGCTCAGGTAAACGAGCGAAGCCCTCCACAAATCTTCTGTAGTAACCGGCGAGTCTAAGAAAACTTCTTATCTCCGCAACATTCCTTGGAATAGGCCAATCTCGAACTGCTGCAATCTTCTCGGGATCAACGGCGATTCCATTGCCCGACATAACATGCCCCAGAAACTTCACTTCTTCCAGCCAGACTTCACACTTACTCATCTTCGCATGTAACTTCTCTTGTCTCAGCGTCTGCAGTGCGATCCTTAAGTGCTCAGCATGCTCCTCCGGACTCTTCGAGTACACCAGAATATCGTCAATGAATACTACAATAAACTGGTCCAAGAACGGAGAAAAGATCATGTTCATCAAATCCATAAACATTGCTGGCGCATTAGTCACCCCGAAGGGCATCACTAGATACTCGAAATGCCCATATCGAGTTCGAAACGCCGTCTTGCAAATGTATTCTGCTTTTACTCGGACCTGATGATATCCTGAACGCAAATCCTGTTTTCGAGAATACCCTCGCGCCACTAAGCTGCTCAAAAAGTTCTCCAATGCGAGGGATCGGGTACTTGTTCTTAATAGTCACCCGGTTCAATTCTCGATAAATAATGCACATCTTTCCCGTGCCATCCTTCTTCTTTACTAAAAGAACTGGAGCTCCCCAAGGTGAGTTGCTGCTTCGAATCCATCCCTTCTCGAGTAATTCACCCACTTGTTTCTTAACTTCTTCCAATTCCACCGGTGCCATCGGTTAATAAGATTTTGATACTGGCGCTGCACCAGGAATAAGGTCAATCGCAAACTCCACATCTCGCTTCGGCGGTAAGCCCGAAATATCTTCAGACACATCCATAAAGTCACTAACAACTGCCGGCTCTTCTTTACCATCAACTTCTATAGTTGCAAGAACACTGTGTGTCGGCCTAGCCCTGAACTCGACTGGCCCGACAGAATTGCTTCCTTACCGTAACTGTTGTCTGCATCGTTGGCTGCGAAAGGTCCAGCGAGACTACTGAGTCTCCTCCATTCTGCTGCATGCACGTCCACGGTTGCCCCATTCTGCCTTATTCCGATGAACTTCTCTTCCATTTCCTCCGCGCAGTCCGCGGAAGGACTTCTCCAGGAAACTCTTAGAGAAATCCGCCCACTGCTTGGCTTGCAACGGCTCCTCCAGACCAGTGAAAGTAGACGGACCCAAAAGTCTGAAATCTGCTACGGTCTTTACTCGGTCAACCGGTCTAGTTCCATCGTTGTTTACAGACTGCTGAACGATCTGCAAACCTTCCTGGAACGAATCTGCTATTGCTGTATCAGCTCAGTCTGTCTCTTTGATTTCCAGCATTTCTCTTATCACTCCAAGCACGGCGGCTTCGTTCACACACCTCCGGTACGTCTTCAACTTCTTACCCGTCATAATCCTGAACTCAAAACACCCAATATTAGCATGAGATAGATTCTGAATATAGATCGAGGCTAGAACTCCAAGATACTTAGATAGAGTGCTGCATTGTAGCTATGCCGCGGTATCATAGCCGCAATTACTTAACTCCACCCAAGTCGCCCAAGTCCTAGGGATAACAAGAAATCAGGTTTCCGAGTCGACATGCAAAGTAAGTTTGCACGTCGTAAAAGATATAATCAGGAAGAATGTGATTCAAGAATGGTAAAACGGTCAATGTGGCTGGACATGTTTCCTAAACACGGGTGTTCTGATTCGTGTATTGGGTACAATACCCAACTACAAAGAATCAACCCAATTAACCTATCGCTTTGATACCAAAAGAACCATGTCACGCCCCGCTTCCCAGAGTACGCAAGATTGGGCACGTGACACAGCCAACCATGCTACCTGTGGATAGGAAGTATCCATCCACGGTCACATTACGGTTGTAAGGTTATCAAGAACAAGATAATAAGCTAAACTAATACATGTCCAAATCCATAATAATGAGAATCAATAAACAATAAGTGCGGAAGCAATGATCCAATATGATAATAGAAAGGTACGTCCCATAATGCGGGATCGCACCTGGAAGTAAAATGCAATAAACAAACTAACCACTATAGAACTCAAATCAGCCTGCTGGCTGAAGTACTCCTGCACGGTCGGCGACAGTAGTAGAGAATCTGGGCAATGCAAAACCCAGACGTCAGCGCGTCAAGACATCAAGTATATAATGTAAACATGGTAATAAGCAGTGCAGGTATGAACATGAATAAAGCAGTACAATAACAGAGCAGGATAAAGTGCGATGGTGACTGAACTGTCCTATCAGGTTTCTACTCTATAGTCTTTGAAACCAATTGATGAATCGTCGATGTAACCCAATAGTATCCCGTACATACCCGGGACCACGACCACAATATTCTCGGCTGCAGCCGAGACATGCCGTTAGGCACAGAATAGGAAAGTGTACACTCGGTATTACCCCGTACATACCCGGGATCACGGCCACAATATTCTCGGCCGAAACCGAGACATGCCGCTGGGCACAGAATAGGAATGTGTACACTCGAACGGTAGTGAACTGTCGAGTTACAAGTCAGGTTCATCTTTGATTTCCCCATACCCCCAAGTTATGTATGTCAGGTCAGGTATTCAGTAGTCAAGGATCAATGCCAACATATGATCAATAAAAGTAGGTCTGTCTGGATAGACAGCAGGGATGGTCAGGTTTGTCGGCATTAGGCATGAAATCATGAAACAAGTAATGTCATGGTACAACAGGATGAGTCGGTATGTATGTATATGTCATGTGTAGCAGGGTCAGGCCAATATGTAGTGCAATCGGGTATGTACTCACAACAGGTATACAATCAAATAATGAACAGCAACAAGAAACAGTAAATAACAATATTATTCCATGTAAACACAATGATGTTTTGTATTCTCTTATTAACAGGTTCAAGCACCCTTGGGGTGTAATAATCACTGGGTAGTGCAAAATCAATAACAGAACGTAATAAAGCTGTATATGTGTACAATGATTGTCCTTTAAGTAGCAAAATGATTAACTGGTAGTTTGGTTATTAGGGTTACAGTGGCAAATACGGTTCAGGTTACGTATCACGATATATATCATATTCCGTCCAATTGAGCAAGGTAACAACCCTAGTTAATATTAACAGGTTTTAGGAGTCAAGTATACTTAATTAGTCTAACATAGCATGTAGCAAGTAATACTTGCCTCAGAACAAGGGTCGAGATGGAGGCGGCCTGATGCACAAGTCACGACACGGCGTGTGAAACGGCACGACACGGTACTGGGTCTAGGCGCGATCTGCTGCGCGGTACGGACGCGATCTGCGGCGCGGTCTGGTGCGCGATACGGACGCGATCTGCGGCGCGATCTGGTGCACGGTACGGGCGCGATACGGTCACGATCTGCAGCGCGATCTGGTGCACGGTACGGGCGCGATACGGTGTACACCCAAACGGCGAACAGCGGGACCACACGGACTGGAGTACTTCGCTGGAGAGTCGGGTCCAGTCGTCGGCACGGCCGGATTCCGGCAAAAGTCACGGCAACGAGGTTAGCAACAAAGATAAACTTAATACGATCAGCGGGGGGGGGGGGGGGGGGTTAATGCACAAAAGGAAAGATGAGGAAGCTTACAGAGATATACCAGGGTAACCCCGGCGGGCTCGACGGCGCTGGAACGCCGGCGAGGCAGCGACGGCGGCTGCGAGGGCCTGAACAGCCTCGGGGTTCGCTGGAGAGGGTGTTGCGACGAGTGGAGGAGAGGGTGGTCGGCTCTGGTGGTCGAGGGGGAAAGGAGGCTGCGCGGGTGACGTCGACGAGGGTCGACGGCGCGTTCTCCGGCGAACTGCAGAGGGTAGGTGATGGGGTTATGGTCTCGGGTTGGTGGTCCGGTGAGGGGAGGAGGGAAGCGACGACGAGGTCGGGACGAGGAGGGTGAGGGGGAGTCGCAGCGTCGTCGGCGACGGGAGGCGGCGTCGACGTTGGGCTCTGCGGCCGAGTGGAGGCGTCGTCGGGGTTGGGTGTAGGCACGGGAATCGGCGGAGGAAGGAGGTAAGTGGGTGCGGCTGGGCTCGCGGTGGCGAGGGCGGCGATGGCGAGGTCGCGGGGAGGTCGGCGGTGAGGTCGCGAGGAGCTAGGGTTAAGGTTTCGCTGGGTTCTCGTGATGTGGAGATGAGCAGGGAGGCGGCTGCATGGGATAGTTTAAATAGGAGAAGAGAGAGAGAGAGATTGGAGAGAGAGAGGGAAAGATTTAGAGTGAGAGAGAGAGAGAGATGGGATGGGGCCCACGAGAAGGGTTACAGCCTCGTGATTGGCTGGAATTTGTGAAAGGAAAACAAATAAAGATTTAGAGTTGGATTCGTAGATAAAGAAAACAGAAGAATATTTAAATTATAGTTTTATGATATTAAATTAAAATAGGCCTTTTTGGCGCGAAATGAAACATTTCCAAATCGCGCCCGGGTTGCGCCCAAATGCTCCAAATTCAAATTATAGGATTTTAAGCGGGTTCCAAATTTTGAAAAGAGGTGTTTAATGATTAAAATGCATGCCCCCAAGTCGGACACTTGCACGCGCGCGTAGTCGTCCAAACTTGCCCGTTTAGCCAAACGGGACAGAATCTTGACACGCGGACGCTACCACGCGACTAGTGGCGACGAGTGGGCCAACATGGACACTTTTAATTTCATTTTAGGAGTTAAAATTTGTTATGTGCCAAAATGACTTAAACCGGTTAAAGTTTAGCAATAAACACCAGAAAATCAGAATAATTGGAAATGAGCAATATATAACCCTCGACTAGGAATATAAATAGTATTACTGGGCTCGGGTGTTACACTTCTGAACATCCATTTGGGAGTTTCCAGTATCCAAACAACTTTGAATCTTCTATTGGAACCCCTTCACAACCCATGTCTAGTCTAGAACATTCGTTGGAAGACTTTCGGGTAGTGTCGTACCAACAGATGATGGATTTGAATGCGTCCATAGCCACTCTCATACAACCTAGTGACCCAGTAGCTAGTTCCAACTAGCTCCAAATTTCCCAATGTATGATGAGGCGGTAGGACAGGTTGAGAATTTGAGTAGACAGAGTGAGCTGTACACCCTTCCAAATCAAACCTACACATTGGAAATTGAATCGCACAACTCCAGTTTTGAATGTCTATCATGTGTCCCAAATGAATTATCAATTGAAAATAGAATGTTTAATGAGTTGTGCGACTTTGTAATGTTTGATTTACCCAATTGTGAAGGGACCTTGCCAAGTGAAACGAATCCTAAACCTTTTGAACTATACACCTCTATCTTAGAACCTGAATTGATTGATATCCATGCTTTTGTTGAGGTGCCTGAGAAAATTGATTTTCTCTTGATTAAGGATATTGACGCCGGGAATATTTTGGATGATGAACCCACAGTTTTGGATGAGTTTTTCTCTCCAATTCATCATCCCGAGTCATTAGCTGTTTTTCCCGAACTCCATATGCGTCTTGATTTTGATGATAAATGCATGGATGAGCTTAACATTGAGGAGAATTTGAAGATGAACCAGTTTTAATTGATGAGTCGGATTTTCCAATTCATCCTATCTCTTCCATTGACCTTGTACACCCTCCTGAACCTTTACCTGATACCCCTCCTCGATCACTCCCCTCCATCATTTCCATCGTTCCGACCTTTCAAGAAACCGTATCACTTTCATTTACTATGTCTGGTTTACCGAGTTCGGCTTACCCATGGTTTCTCATGAATCTTGAGGGATTTGACCCCATTTCTCGACGGGTTAATAGATTAGCACAAACGCTTCTTACATATCGGTCATCACAAATTGTGCTAATTTATTCACTCCATTTTCACCCTCAAGTTCGTACTCCATTTCTTTTTTCCTTCCGCCATTCTTCTTCTTATATACCGAGACCGTATCCTGCTTCTATCTCCATACGGTCTCGCGTATTCTTCATTTCTTTTCTCACCGTATTCTTTCACCAACCTGCACATTATAAAGATAAAATCTTTGAATGGTTGGTGCTCACTTTTGGCCTGTGGAAGGCCTTGTATAGATTGATACTGTTCTCTTCCCCCTAATCCTGAACTTCAACGCTTAATAGTGGAAACACTGTTTCACTTAAGTTTGGGGGACCCTTTTTGTGTATATATTTTTTGGTTTTCTTTTTTGTTTTTTATGTAATTTGTTTTTGGGGAGCGCCGACAATTTTGACCCTCTTGGTGTAGCCTGACAGTGAGAGCACTGTCAAGTTTAAGTTTGGGGGTGTGCTCGGTGAACTTTCTACCTTCGCATTCATTTGTATATTTTGCATTTATATACCTTATTAAAACCCATAAAAATCAGAAAATTTTCTAAAAGCATAAAAACTTTGTCGTCAAGTTAGCTAGTGGGAGAACTTAGATTCAATATTTCGACGGTTTTGTTTGATAAGATAGGAACAACTAAATCCTATTTTTAGATTTTGAAAACCTGAAAGATAACCCTCCTTTGAAGTTAACTATAGCTAATATACGTCTTTACATCACACTGCACGTTTCGTGAGTTTTGAAAATTAGATGACAAGTCTATTATGTCTGAAAACTTTTAAATTGATAAACTATTTTCTGAGGATCAAATAGGTTTTTTCTGAAATAAGTAATATCAAGAATAGTTTATGAAGTGAAGCGGATATGAAGGGATGTTATTGATGCCTTAATTGGAACTAATTCTGAAGAACAACCCATCTGAAACTTGATTGGAGTGATTATACACCTGACCCCACTAAACACTTCTTTTATCTTAAAAAATAATTGAGTTACCAGTTATATCTCCGTTCGCATTAAATCATCATGATTTTCACGCTAAAATTGGTCTTTTGTCTTAGGGCCTAGGTAACTTGAGTAATTAAGTCCGCTGGGGTGTATTTACACCTAATGCCCTAAAACCAACTAGTTTGGGAGCATTGACCCCAAAGCTCGCTAAGAAGCCTAGAAAGTCCAGATTAAAACAAAGTCAAGCAAGTGTTCTCTCCGAGTTAAAATTCCTAATGGTTCTTTGTGTGAGAATAATCTTAAAAAAGACAGGTTTTTATAAAAATATTTATTGCGGAGATATGAAGGTTTTATCCTATGATGAAGACTATTACACATTCACAGAGGTGTGTATGAAATGAAAACAAGAAAAAGGTAGAGTGAAAAATAAGACCTAGTTTCCTGTTATGAAAGATAGAAATTCTAAATTGAAACCTAACTGGAAAACGAAACTTGAGAAATACTTAACTCTTTATAAAACTTATGTGATCCTTTTTAAGTTTTTATATGGGCTTTATTTTGTGACATGACGACTTTAATCGATCCTTTTGAAACTTAACGACACTATTTGCACTGCACGTAAAGACATATAAAATCTTAAGTTAAATAAGGAGAGAGGTGTGAAAAATAAAGTTTGATTGTTCTAAATTTTGGATAATAGAATTGCTGGTTTAAAACAAAACCTTAGGGTTTGAATATAGTTATTTCGCAAAAACTAGCTTGACAGGATTTTGTAGGTGGAATCCGCTGAAAACCCTCAGGAGACAACACTCCTCTTACTAGGGACACCTAGAGTTTTAACGGCTTGTTGCACGAGCTCAGTGCAATCGCGTTCCCTGCGAAAGTGAGGTCAAGATTCTTTTTGTTTTGCTCGGAACGAGCAAAAGATAAGTTTGGGGGTATTTGTTCATATCAGAAAACAGCATTCTAATACCGCTCATTCATTATCTATTTATTGTATTTATCGGTACTATTAACCAGTGTCTGCTCAGTAATATAGATTACAGGTATCCGTGACAAAATACTGAAAATACATTCAAAAGCACGGATATATCATTTGAGAGCCGACACTGCAACCAGAACCGCAAACCGACCGATATTTCATGAGTTTCTTTTTGCAACAAGTTTGTGTACACACTTTTTATCTAAATGGTCCAACACAAACAAGTGTGTACACAAGACTTTTAGGCACATGTGGATATGAAGTAATGTGTATTCAATGCTAAAGATTATGTGTTGATTTAAAGATTCAAAATTCCTTCCAATAATAAAGGCAAAACAAAATCAAATAGACAAATCAACATGGACTATAATGGGGGCAGCCATGAATCAAGTCACAAATGGATATGAAGTAATGTGCATTCGATGCTAAAGATTATGTGTTGATTTAAAAATTCAAATTTCCCTCCAAGCACTGGGTGCAAACCAGGTCAAAACAGAGAAAATAAACCGGACCAAAGAGATACTGGGACAACACACTAAGTTCGAGCATGATCCCTCAGTTTTGGGCCGAGCCCCTTCCCCTTTGAGCCGAGCTGGCCGGCCCCCCCGCCTCCTGTGGGTCCCATCTTTCTGCAAGCCCTCCCGTGCTGCCACGTGGCCCTATTTTTTTGTTTATTTTCTTTTCTTTTGTGCCTATATATAGCAAGCAGTGAGCAAGGGTTCAAGGGTCTCACTTTGTCCAATTTTGCCACTCTTTTGTCTTAGATTGTCTAAGTTTTCTTTTCTCTTTTCTTGTAAATATCTTAGTCCCCTTGAGTTCTTAACCTTCTCTTGATCTTTCAACCTCTTCATTGAGCTTGAAAATTTAAGAGTTGGTTATTGATCTCAAGAGATATATCATTCTTGAAGATTAATAAAGTTCTCTTTTTGTGCCTTCATTGACCATGAGTTCTTTGATATCACTTGATCTTGCAACCTCTTAATTGAGCTTGCAAGTTTAAGTGGAGGTTATTGAGTCCATGTCTTGTATTTTGATCTTTGGTTCCTAGTATTTATATTCTTGCAATTTACATTCTTGCTTTACCTACTTGCACTATCATTCCTTGCAATTTACTTACTTGTATTGTTTTCTTTTCTTCTCTTTGTTTCTCTTTCCTTTTGCTCTTTTTGGTTTGTTTTTGAGATGGTTGTGAATATGTGTTGTTAGGATAGAAACCAATATTGTAAGTTAAGGTTGCTTTGCTCATTTCCTTTTCCCGTATTTTCCATTGAACTCCATCCAAACGTTACGCAAGCACTCCGTTAGGCACCTTACCCTACCAAGGCAACGGTGATTCCTAACCGTGACCGGTTGCGTTCGGTTTGGCCGGAGGCGAAAGCAAGAGACAAGAACAGATGGACAAGGGGCAATAATCCGGATTTCTAATACCGTGCTTAAATACCCTAATCCACGTTGTTGCCGATTGCTCTAGCATCAATTGTTAAGTTTGGCTCAAAGGTTTTAGAGAGGATTTCCTTAGCTTATACTATTGTATCTTTTCCTAATAAGTTTTATACTTTTCATATAACACATAGGTTAGATAGAACAATTCCGCCAACGCGCATTAACTCGTTACAACAAGAAACATAAAACGCTCCGTCTCCCTACGATCGACCCGTGCTCATCGCGGCTAGCTGCAAAGCGATACCGTCCTGATCGCGGTTAAACTCTAGAACTCTTAAAACTCGACACGCCAAAAGCGTGCGATCAACCCTCCACCTCATTCTTTCTCTACATACATACTCACCCCAATTACACATATTCTTTCTTCTTTCTCCAACTGAAACAACACACTTTTTCAGCCCAAACCAAGAAAATTCCTAAGTGTTCATCATATCAAAGAAGGAAACCATGTCATCAAAGTTGTGCACATCATCAAGCTAGAAACTTTACAAACCCTAGATACTTCCACAAGCACTTTTTGAGCTGGATTTCTTTATGCTACCCCTCTAAGGTATATCTCTTTCTTTCTTTACAATTTCAAATCTGTTCAATATCAGTTTTCTGGTGCAGTATAGAAAAAACATGAACTTTATGATATCTGTGAAGATATATTTGAATCTGGAACCACTAGGTATAATCACTAAAAAAAACTAGAAATACCAGAAGTATCATAAGACCACTAGGAGACCTTACTCAAAGCCCGATACCCCATCTCCATGTTTTGGCCAGCGAGAACCTACAAAATTCCGATGTCGCCGGGCCCCCTTGGGTTTCTGGTGTTGGTTTTTCCTTTGTGGCTTTGTTTGGGTATTTTATGGTTTATAGTATTGTTTGATTTGTCCCAATATGCATACAGAGAAATCTGGGAATGTTTTAATAAATGTTTTATCAAGTTTCCGATATTCCGATACGGGTTTTCGTATTTTTGTACTTTAACTGAACCGTTAACGTTTGTACGTTAATAACATTAACATATTGTCGTTTTTGGGTTAAGTATGCTGTAGCTTCTAACCTATGGGTGCCTATCTCGTTTTTTTGAGTTTTGATATGATATTTATGTCGATATGATATAACTACGATTATAGGTACGATCGCGAAGGTTTCCGAGATGGAATTGACGGACATAGCAATCGTGGAATCTACGAGCTCGACAAGTTGGTGAGTATCTACGGGAGAAGTCGGGTGGATGGCGTATAGCACCCCCCGCAACCTTATATATATGATACTATGATATATAGTTAGTTCTTTTGTGTTAATTAAGTTTATGATATTAGAATGATGTTGCATCTAGAAAGTTTTCCATGTGCATATAGTGTATTCATTGGTTGGTATAGTTGTATGAGGGATCATACCATATTTGAGATAATGTGGGGTTTTGTACGAGGAATCGTACCGTACTTGTAATGACTAGATTAGTATGCCGAATAACGGTCAAGTTTCCTTTAGACTCGTAGCGTTATATTTTATTCCGTGTTAGCATGTAATACTTGAATGAGCTATATTCTTTTAAAAACTAACGATTCGTTTCCTTTTTTAATGATAAAAGACAAGGATGCGATGCCAATTTCCAAAACGAATATTTTAACCTAAAGCAGCTTCCTTATTTCAAAACCAACGTTTCGTTTCATTTCCAAAGATAATGGTATAGCTCATAGCAAGTAATTACAATTAATAGTTACGCTTAGATTACTTTACATGTTCGCATTATATTATCGATGTTATACGTTTCCGTGATACGAACAGTCTGATAGAACACTGCAC
Organism: Agapanthus africanus; assembly: GCA_030015575.1. Taxonomy (NCBI): domain Eukaryota; kingdom Viridiplantae; phylum Streptophyta; class Magnoliopsida; order Asparagales; family Amaryllidaceae; genus Agapanthus; species Agapanthus africanus. The sequence continues at coordinate 144,000,203 of JASDDO010000024.1, read as the reverse complement.
AATTACCAATGAGTATTATTTTGCACGAGCACATACGCATATGTTATACTACATCTCATTGGTATCGCCATATCACTGTAAGACTGCTATACTACGTGATGCATAGGTAGATGTCGATACGGGTTGGCTTTATACACTTATAGAACACTCGCGCAAATATTAATGATTACCATGTTGCACCAGCACATACGCGTATGCTACACTACACATTATTAGTATTGCCATGACACAGTAGAATTGATACGTTTATTTGCTTGTATGAATTATTTACGCACTTTACCTTATTATCTGTAAATCATTGCGAAAACCAGTACTATGGATGATTATATTTGATTCTTATGAGTTTTCTGGATGTTTTACTTTTGATGATATATATCAGTGGCATGGGACGCTGTTATATATGTATATATATAATATATCATCATGATAATCTATGCAAGTATTCTCATTCTTTACTTGATATTTCTGGATATGATGAGTTGAAGTCCACCATGAGTTTGATGTTTCTGATTGTTTTATTCCGAACTGAGTGGGGTAGATATACGGTTTCGAACTTGTTCTTATCCGGGCTGAGTGAGGGAGCTATACAGTCGGATACATGGTGGACCTGGTCGAGACCGAGGGGCAGGATTGCCGCATTAGAGGCGGGGAGCCTAGCGAGGATACTCGATACCGGAGATAGAGATGAGCACAGAAGATATCCAGGGGATACTGACCGGGGTTCGATTGGGCACGGCGGATATCCGGAGGATACCGACCGGGGCCAGGGATATCGGGTAGTGATCATCTGTTAAGATGGTGTCGACGGTATCTGCATTTGCGTGTCGGTGATGGACACGAGAGATTTGAGGATTTGCGTGTCGGTGATGGACACGAGGGATTTCTGATTTCGGGTGTCGATACCGGACATCCATATATATTGATATGTTGATATCATGAGGTACCCAGTTATATTATAGTTATTGTAGCCGACCAGGACTGATCCAGGGGACAGTACCTGCATATCTCTTTACTGGTAATTGCATACATTAAAATGGAATTCAAATCGAGCTATAGTCTCATTATTTTGATATGTCTGGTATGACATTGAAATCTTTTAAATTATAAACCTCTTAACACTATTCATTAAAACAGCAGGACGTATATCTTAAATAGAATACCTATTTGATTTCATACTATCACGTCTGCTTTTATACCGTGACATATCTATTCCACAGCTATTTTAAATAAGAGGTATATATATAATTTCGGCTACCTTTGGGGTTATAATTAGATGCAGGTCATTTGCATTTGATATGTTCTATATTGGGATCGCATGATAGATAGTGTTGCATTACGATACATACACATATCATATATTATATTAGTACAGGATATGATAGTAGTATAATTATGACCTAGGTATCGTTGTGCATTTCGATTTCTACCTTGTGATGTATTTTTATTCACTGTGTTGGCAACTCACTCCCGTTGTGCCATAGTTTCTTGCAGGTGTTACCGCTTGGATCATCAGCGGCTTGGGGCACATATTTCTTTCGGTGATTGCTTTGGTAGGTGGGTTACTGTTGTATCGTACCCATATTTGTTTATTCTTATCTTTTTGTATCCAGTAAAAAAAACTCCATCAACTTAGAAAGGGTATATTGTGGACTTAGAAGCGAGACATAGAGTTGTGTATTGTGATGTCGCACTCATAGGAGTCGACCATTTTATATTGTTGATTTTGTTTCGCTTTTCTTTTCTTCCCCATTGTCCGTCGTATATTGTTTGCTTGGATACTCTGCCGTTTGAGGCGTGGACGTTAGCTCCCGTTGGGATGCTATATGTGTTTTATGTTGTAGCAGGTTTATTCAAATTACAAAGGAGGTGCTGTCAAATTTTAAAACGTCATAGATGCTTTTCAAACATACTTAGTTAAACTTAAATGGTTATTTTAAACTGATTCCATCTGATGACTATTTTAAACTACACCTCCAATATTTTCAAAAAAGGGTTTAGATTCCGGGTTTCGGCTTACTTGAACCGCATCGACATCTTTAGATGTCACGTGATTTAAGTGCCGGTCACGTGCCACATTTAAGTCGTGACAAAGTTAGTATCAGAGCGTTTGGTTTAACCTTTGTTCGAGTCTAGGGTTGACTATATGAGGTCTAGGCTTGCACTTTTGTTACCTGGACTTTACCTTATAGGACTTAGACTTGACTTTGGGCGTCTTATACCCGAACTTTCGTTATATAGGATGACCTTGGTTGATGGAGTAGGTATAGAATGACGTACCGTACATATGTTCCGTGGCATATTTACGATATGATACTCCGCCTAAGCTACCATAGGATTTATATCTTGAGATCTTCCTTCTATTCGTTCCGTTGATCTATCCTCGTCAAAGCATGCTGATTGTTTCGGTCGCCATGTTTATATGAGCCGAGAGGGCTGCGATTAGAGATATGGTCAGAGCAGACTTGTCTGGGACAAGGACTGACCAGGGTGACATTCCGATGATATAGAGACATGTCGTTTATTCATATTCGATCGGGTTCTAATGTTGAAGCGAGTTTCTCTGGGATCCGCACCAGATGGTCGAGTCATTGCTGGAGATCAGCCAGACTTGAGGCGTGATGTTTTCCCCTCTCTGAAGATCATGGTGTTGCGTACTATTCAGACAGTGGTAGCAATCATTGCTGAAGATACCGAGATGTTGATTCCAGAGTTCATGAAGTTAAAAGTGGATAATGTTTACAAGTGTAGATGGATCAGAAGGATTCATAGCCGTTCAGATGTGGGATGGTTAGGAATTTTAATCCGTTGTGGCGCTCTGATACGAGATCGGTGAAATTGATTAGCATCTTTTGATGGATCTTGCTCAGACTTGATGCAAGTTGCTCGAGAAAGAGATCGTGCAGTAAATTTTCCTTCGACGAATTTGGAACAAGTTTTCGAAGGTGAGCTTAGCCAGATTCTTCTACAGAGTATCAGAGATGTCGGATTCGTGTTTCTGAGTTTTGTAAGACTCCGAGTTTGGCCATAACCAAGCATGACTTACAATTCGCGTGGGTATCACTATACGCTCCTTAATTGATTGAAATTGGAAAGTAATGGGACAAGAGATTGGTGCGAAGTTTCAGTGGACATTTATTCTTCACCGTCGATATTGAAGATTTGATGCATATACTGAGATGCGTACAACTACAATTTCAGGAGAAAATCTTAAGAAAATGACAGTTGTTACTAAAGAGAAAGTGGATTCAGTAATGAGTGCTAGTTCAGGGCAGGTTGGATAGCTGAAATCAGCAGGAGACTTGAAAGGTTCTTTCCAGAAATTTATAATAAGTATGATTTGAACCAGGATCAGTTGTCGATACACACGCAGAGATTAGATATCTCTGTTATCAACATGTTGCGTTGCGAGAAACTGGACTACTGGCCAAAGAGATGTGGTGAGAGGTATCGGCAGTAGGACTGATTGTGTCATTGCTCCTCACCGGACGAGTGTATAGAGAGACCCTGACGTTAGAAATCCACAAGAAGAACCAGAATTCAGAGACAGGTAAACACTAGAACGGGACAGAAGGCAAGTATTAACCCTTGCTATGCTAGTTCCGGGTGAATAAACACCTTTCGACATTGAAGAAGATATACTTCGATGTCATTTGATTTCGATTTGCGTTTTTATGATCCAAATATTTTGTCTTGAAGAAAGGACAACTCAATGTTCGTTATTTTGACATATGTATTTTGATGATCTGAGGGTCACATAATGTTTTGTGCACCCCGATGCACTTGAGATTTATTTGTATACCCCGATGCACTAGATTTTGATTTTGTGCACCCCGATGCACTTGATACCATTTTGTACACTTTTCTTCCATGCACAGTGGATGCAGTGGATATCTTTTCGTGCACGCCTGTTGCACTTAGCACTGTTTTGTTTTCATGCAAACCGTGAAGAGTGGTTTAAGATTTGCATGCAAACCATCAGCGTTGATTTTGTTTTCATCATTTGCACTTGAGAGAATATCTTATATCTTTGATTTCTATATTTTCGCTTGGTCGTGTGTACCGATATTGCATTACAACTATGGCATTGATTGTGTATTTGATATACACGACGGCGTTCGTTTTTGGCATTTTGTATCATGACTGGAGTAATCCTCAAAAAAACCGCTAGAGTTACAGTTATGTGAGTTGTATATCTTTTGATGTTTCACGCACACTGTTGCGTTATGTTACATATTTGCTCGTGTGGGACTTTGGAATCCTGTTATATCGAGCGGAATTTATGTTTTAAATTTGGACCCCGGAAAATTGTTTTGAATTGAGTTGATTGGATTAAGAAAAATGTTTAAGAAAGGGTTTTATTTAAATTCGAGGACCGAATTTCTTTAAGTGGGAGAGACTGTAACATTTTGGAAAATTATAAATATTAATTTATAATTTTAAATATGAATTTAATAAGTTTACAAAAATGATATCGCTTATGAAATTGGTATCGGAATTATATCCGAAAAATGTAGTTATTTCGATAAATATGAATAAAAGTGCATGATATCATAAAAATGATATATTTAATTATTTTAACATGATATTGAATTTTATATTAAGTTAATGATATTTAAATGATAGATTAATCATTTCATATCTTTTATTTCATGAGGATTCAAATTGTAACATGATGGGTTTTGATATTTAATAATTCTTTTTAAAGATTGATATATCTTATCCTAGTCTAAACCCTCACAACACTACACCCTCAACCATGCTCCACTCCCTCCACCTCTTTCTTCTCAACTTTACACCTCCTCCTTCAAATTTGACACATCCTCCTTCACCATGCCACCTCCACCTCACCACCCTCCACCTCATGCTTTCTTTACATACATCCTCACCTCAATTACACATACTCTTTCTTCTTTCTCCAACGGAAACAACACACTTCTTCTGCCCAAACCAAGAAAATTTCTAAGTGTTCATCATATCAAAGAAGGAAACCATGTCATCAAAGTTGTGCACATCGTCAAGCTAGAAACTTTACAAACCCTAGATGCTTCCACAAGCACCTTTTGAGCTGGATTTCTTTGTGCTACCTCTCTATAGATATATCTCCTTCTTTCTTTACAATTTCAAATCTGTTCAATATCAGTTTTCCGGTGCAGTATAGAAAAAACAGGAACTTTGTGATATCTGTGAAGATATATTTGAATCTGGAACCACTAGGAATAATCATTAGAAAAACTAGCAATACCAGAAGTATCATAAGACCACTAGGAGACCTTACTCAAAGCCCGAGACCCCATCTCCATGTTTTGGCCGGTGAGAACCTACAAAATTCCGATGTCGCCGGGCCCCCTTGGGTTTCTGGTGTTGGTTTTTCTTCTGTGGCTTTGTTTGGGTATTTTATGATTTATAGTATTGTTTGATTTGTCCCAATATGCATACAGAGAAATCTGGGAATGTTTTAATAAAGGTTTTATCAAGTTTCCGATATTCTGATCTGGGTTTTCGTATTTTTGTACTGCAACTGAACCGTTAACGTTTAACAACAGTAACATATTGTCGTTTTTGGGTTAAGTATGCTGTAGGTTCTAATCTATGGACGCCTATCTCGTTATTTTGAGTTTTGATATGATATTTACGTCGATATGATATAACTACGATTATAGGTACGATCGCGAAGGTTTCCGAGATGGAATTGACGGACATAGCAATCGTGGAATCTACGAGCTCGACAAGTTGGTGAGTAGATTTACACCTACGTGGGAAGTCGGGCGGATGGCGTATAGCACCCCCGCAACCTTATATATATGATACTATGATATAAGTTAGTTCTTTTGTGTTAATTAAGTTTATGATATTAGAATGATATTGCATCTAGTATGTTTTCCATGTGCATATAGTGTATTCATGGGTTGGTATAGTTGTATGAGGGATCATACCATATTTGAGATAATGTGGGTACATGTAATAACTAGATTAGTATGCCGAATAACGGTCAAGTTTCCTTTAGACTCATAGCGTTATATTTTATTCCGTGTTCGCATGTAATACTTGAATGAGCTATATTCTTTTAAAAACTAACGATTCGTTTCCTTTTTTAATGATAAAGACGCGATGCCAATTTCCAAAACGAATATTTTAACCTAAAGCAGCTTCCTTATTTCAAAACCAACGTTTCGTTTCATTTCCAAAGATAATGGTATAGCTCATAGCAAGTAATTACAATTAATAGTTACGCTTAAATTACTTTACATGTTCGCGTTATATTATCGATGTTATACGTTTCCGTGATACGAACACTCTGATAGAACACTGCACAATTACCAATGAGTATTATGTTGCACGAGCACATACGCATATGTTATACTACAGCTCATTGGTATCGCCATATCACTGTAAGAGTGTTATACTATGTGATGCGTAGCTAGATGTCGATACGAGTGGGCTTTATACACTTATAGATCGCTCGCACAAATACTAATGATTACCATGTTGCACCAGCACAAACGTGTTTGCTAAACTACACATTATTAGTATTGCCATGACACGGTAGAATTGATACGTTTATTTGCTTGTATGACTTATTTACGCACTTTACCTTATTATCTGTTAAGCATTGCGAATACCAGTATTATGGATGTTTATATTTGATTCTTATGAGTTTTCGAGATGTTTTTCTTTTGATAATATATATCAGTGGTATGGGACGTTGTTATATATGTATATATATAATATATCATCAGAATAATCTATGCAAGTATTCTCATTCTTTACTTGATATTTCTGGATATGATGAGTTGACGTCCAACATGAGTTTGATGTTTCTGATTGTTTTATTCCGAACTGAGTAGGGTAGATATACGGTTTCGGACTTGTTCTTATCCGGGCTGAGTGGGGGAGCTATACAGTTGGATACATGGTGGACACGGTCGAGACCGAGGGGCTGGATAGCTGCATTAGAGGCGGGGAGCCTAGCGAGGATACTCGATACCGGAGATAGAGATGAGCACGGCAGATATCCAGGGGATACTGACCGGGGTTCGATTGGGCACGGCGGATATCCAGAGGATACCGACCGGGGCCAAGGATATCGGGTAGCGATCATCTGTTGAGATGGTGTCGACGGTATCTGCATTTGCGTGTCGGTGATGGACACGAGAGATTTGAGGATTTGTGTTGTCGGTGATGGACACGAGGGATTTCTGATTTCGGGTGTCGATGCCGGACATCTATATATATTGATATGTTGATATCATGACATACCCGGTTATATTATTGTTATTGTAGCCGACCAGGACTGATCCGGGGGACAGTACCTGCATATCTCTTAACCGATAATTGCATACATTAAAAAGGAATTCAAATCGAGCTATAGTCACATTATTTTGACATGTCTGGTATGACATTGAAATCTTTTAAATCTTAAACCTCTTAACACTATTCATTAAAAGAGCAGGACGTATATCTTAAATAAGATATCTATTTGATTTCATACTATCACGTCTGCTTTTATACCGTGACATATCTATTCCGTGGCTATTTTAAAGAAGAGTTTTATATATATATATATTTCGGCTACCTTTAGGGTTATACATAGATGCGGGTCATTTGCATTTGATATGTTCTACATTGGGATCGCATGTTAGATAGTGTTGCATTACGATACATACACATATCATATATTATATTAGTACAGGATATGATAGTAGTATAATTATGACCTAGGTATCGTTGTGCATTTTGATTTCTACCTTGTGATGTACTTTTATTCACTGAGTTGGCAACTCACCCCCGTTGTGCCACAGTTTCTTGCAGGTGTTATCGCTTGGATCATCAGCGGCTCGGGGCACACATTTCTTTCGGTGATTGCTTTGGCAGGTGGGTTACTGTTGTATCGTACTCACATTTGTTTATTCTTATCTTTTTGTATCTAGTAAAAAAAAACTCCATCAACTTAGAAAGGGTATATTGTGGACTTAGAAGCGAGACTTAGAGTTGTGTATTGTGATATCGCACTCATTGGAGTCGACCATTTTATATTGTTGATTTTATTTCGCTTTTCTTTTCTTCGCCATTGTGTGTCGTATATTGTTTGCTTGGTTGCTCCGCCGTTTGAGGCGTGGACGTTAGCTCCCGTTGGGATGCTATATGTTTTTTATGTTGTAGCGGGTTTATTCAAATTACAAAGGAGGTGCTGTCGAATTTTAAAACGTCACAGAAGCTTTTCAAACACACTTAGTTAAACTTAAATGGTTATTTTCAAGTGATTCCATCTGATGACTATTTTAAACTATACCTCCATTATTTTCAAAAAAGGGTTTAGATTCCGGGTTTCGGCTTACTTGAACCGCGTCGACGCCTTTAGATATCATGTGATTTAAGTGCCGGTCACGTGCCACATTTGGGTCGTGACACTTTGATAGTACGAACCACATCAACAGTTGCTACTATCATCTCAGGTCTAAGAAGTTCCCTATCACCGATTTCGTCCCAACTTAATGGCGATCGACACTTCTTTCCATATAGCGCTGCAAAAGGTGCCGTTCCGATGCTTGCTTGTTAGCTGTTGTTGTATGAAAACTCCACAAGATGTAGGCGATCTTCCAACGATCCTCTGAAGTCTAACACACACGCTCTGAGCATATCTTCCAAGATCTGAATAGTTCGCTCAGACTGACCATCAGTTTATGGATGATAAGCTGTGCCGAAGTTCAGACTTGTTCCCAAGCTCGCTTGCAGACACTACCAAAATTGCGATCGGAATCTAGTGTCACGATCGGAGACAATGCAGACCGGTACTCCATGAAGTCTCACAATTTCCTGTATGAGTTCATGGGTATCAGAGATAGTACATTATGAAGAGTTTAAATCTTAAATAGATTCTTACCTCCATATACTTCTTTGTTAATGTCTCAGTTGATTGGACAACTCGAAATGGGATGAAGTGTGCTAACTTTGTAAGTCGATTTATAATAACCCATACCGCATCGTTACCCTTCGTGCTGCGAGGAAGTGCAGACATAAAATCCATTGTGATGTGTTGCCACTTCCATTCTGGGATTGGTAACGGTTGAAGTAATCCAGCAGTCCTGTGATGTTCAGCCTTTACTTGCTGACACACCAAGTATTTTGCGACGCTTCTGGCTACTTCACGCTTCATTCCATGCCACCAGTAATTCTGACGTAGATCTTTGTACATCTTTGTACCTCCAGGGTGTACTGAGTAGGGAGAGCTGTGAGCTTCTATCATTAACTCTTCCCGAACAGAACCTTTCGGTATACATAATCTGCTGCCGTATCTCAAAGATCTGTCTTCATAGATGATGAAGTCTGTTCTGAGTCCATTCTCTACTTGTTCTCTGATCTTTTACAACTTAGCATCCCTTGCTTGAGCTGCTTTGATCTGATTGACAATGGTAGATTGAACTTGTAAATTCATCAAACATGAAGCGTTACCTGGCATGACTACTTCAATCTCCATCTGATGCAAGTCTTGTTGAAGCTTCCACTGAGCGGTAAGATGCATTGCTAATGGTTGGCGACTAAGAGCATCTAGAACTACATTCACCTTCCCTGTGTGATATTGCATGTTGATGTTAAAGTCCGCTATGAATTCTAACCATCGTCTCTGCCACATATTAAGCTCCTTCTGAGTAAACGTATTTCAGACTCTTGTGATCTGTGTATATGTTCACTCATTCAGCAAGAAGATAATGGTGCCAAATTTTAAGAGCAAAGATAACGGCTGCCAATTCCAAATCATGCATCGGATAATTGCGCTCATGAATCTTCAGCTATCTTGAAGCATAAGCCACAACCTTACCGTGCTGATGTAGAACACATCCTAATCCTTTATCAAAAGCATCACAATGCACTTCGAAACCTCCAGATTGGTCCGAAATAACGAGAATAGGCGCTGATGTCAACCTTGACTTGAGTTTTACGAAAGCTTGCTCGCATGCTTCTGACCACACAAAGTCTTCATTTTTACGTGTGAGCTTGGTCAGGGGTATTGCTATGTTAGAAAAGCCTTCAATCAACCTTCTGTAATATCCAGCTAGACCCAAGAAACTCCGAATGTCCTTCACTGACTTTGGTGTCGGCCATTCTCTTACTGCTAAAACTTTCGCTGGATCCACCGAGATTCCTTCTCCTGATACAATATGTCTAAGAAAACCAACTTGATTTAGCCAAAACTCGCACTTGTTTTGTACTTGGCATATAGTTGATGTTGTCGTAGAGTTTCCAGGACAATTATTAGGTGCTCGGCATGTTCTTTCCGACTTTTTGAATACACCAGGATGTCGTCGATGAAGATGACAACAAACCTCTCTAGATACTCTCGGAAAACTTGATTCATCAGGTTCATAAATATTGCTGGTGCATTGGTCACTCCAAATGACATCACAAGAAATTCGTAATGACCATAACGAGTTTTGAATGCCGTTTTATGGATATCAGATTCTTTGACATTCACCTGATGATAAGCTGAACGAAGATCTAACTTAGAGAAAATACAAGATTCACTTAGCTGATCGAATAAATCGTCGATATGTGGTAGCGGATACTTGGTTCTTTATCGTTACTTCGTTCAAGGCTCTATAATCAATGCACATTCTGTATGAACCTTCCTTCTTCTTCACAAGCAGTACTGGTGATCCCCAACTTGACGTGCTGGGACAAATCCATCGTTTTGCCAATAATTCGTCCAACTGAGTTCGGATGTAACATTTCCAAAATAATAAAATATTATTTTCGGGAATTTTTATAATTTAATATTATTTTAATGAATATTTTAATATTCGGGCGTAATTAAATACAAATAAATGGGGAAAAAATTTTGGAAAATTCTAAAATAGGGTATTTTATGGATTTATGCCATTTTAAAGTTTTTAAGACTAGTTATATGCTAATTTAGTGTTAATCGCGATTAAAGATCGCTAATTGAAATTTTAGCATTTTTGTGCAAAAATGTGCACATATCATTTTCCACACTTGTTACACTTGTGCATCTTCTTTCATGTCTTTTGGGGCTACTATTCTTGTGAGAAGGGTTTTTGAAAAGAAGAGAAGAGAAAAGAAAAGAAAAGGGGAAAAAGGAAATAGAATGATGAAGAGGGAGAGAGGGGTAGGTATAGGTTAACTTTTCCTTGTAGCCTTCCTCCCATCATTTCCAAAACCCTCATTTTTCTCTCCCCACTCCTAGATCTGCTGCTGCTGCTCCCTTCCTTCCTCTTCCTCCTTCTTCAAATCCCCCAAAATACACCATTAAAACTAACTCAAAACCTCACACTCATTTCACAAAAAATGCACACAAGCCCAAGATCTACGCAATAGACTAAGAAAGTTGATGTTTTTGTGCTGGGGAAGGTTCATGAGTCCTTAAGGAGGTAATTTTTGCACCCATTATCGTAGTATTTCGTTCCATATGCATCTATACTAGTTTCATATCGATATCGTGTGATTTTGTGCACTTTGGACCAAACTAGAGAGGGTTAGAGTAAAGATGAGATGTGGCTGTGCAATTGAACCCTATTAGTGACCCTTGAACCCCCCTTGGTGCTACGAACCCAGATCCGACATATTACAAGACCTGAAACCCAAAACAGAGCACTTTCATGTCGGTTTGTGTGATCTGTGAAGGTGTTCTGGAATCTGGAGCAACCCGGGGGCACCAAAAATAAAATTGAGCTGACAGTGAGTCGTGTAGGCACCTAGGAAGCTACCACCAAGACCCGAGCCCCTAACTCCAAACCGTGGCCGCCAATTTCATCATTCTGGCCGCAATTTGCGGCCAGAGTAGAGGGGAATGGTTCCATTTTTGTTCCAGGGCTCATTTAGCACTAAATTAGACCCCTCCTATATATAGTTTTGGCTAATGGTCATCTGGGGAAAATCTGGAGGCATTTTGGGGTGTTTTAGGCGATGTTTTCCGTATTTTTAAATGCACTTTCTTGGTATTTGGATTTGTATTTGGTTTTCGGGTGTTCATACATTGACAACAGGGGTTAAGTGTTGGATTTGCATGTTTGGGCCATAGGTTCCAACCTATGAGCACACCGTGCGCTGTATCGGTTTTCTGCCTTGATATTAATACGTATTGCGACTGTTTATTATTCTAGGTACCCTCGCAAGGATTCTGAGGTGAAAGAGCATGGCGTCATCGATTTCAGAAAGCGAAGACCAGGTGAGTAGATTTATATCTACGGGGAGAAGCCGGGTGGATGGCATATAGCACCCCCGCGGTCCGTGGTGATGTATACGAATACGTATACACACGTATATTTATTATGTGTTGTTTAGGGTTATTGATAGTAAAAATGGTATTATTGGTTATAAGAATATATTGGTGTAGTATAGTGCGAAACCTAGAGTAGCGATTGTACTCACACATACACTTACACACATACTCGCATACATTCTTTCATATATTTGTGCGTATATGATGGTGCGTATATCTACACATGGGTATGGGACTATGTGTTTATATACGGTATTTGAGGATGATACGTGGGTTTGAGATGATATTTGATGTGAGGCCGTGAGATTGGCGATGTGACATAGTTGTCTTTGAGGTGCGATATGATAGTTTTAGCGGGCCTTTGGACATGTGCTTTACCCGCATTCATATTTTTATAGATGGTGTCGATTTTTTTTAGACTTAGAGTAGTATCCCAGATTGTGCGATCTGATGATAAGTGATACCTGATATGTGATGAGATAGTGTGATATTGACCCCCACCCAGTTATTGGGATGCCGTACGACGATTTACCGTACGAGCCGGTATTGATGATAGATCCGCACTCATGACTCTGTTAGTGTTTATGCCCTAGAAGGCCATTACTGTATCATACTAGCTTGTATATTACTTAATGGAAGCTTAGGATATTCACATGTATATAACAGTCTTGCTAAACATGGTAGTATGCTACTTGGTTTTTCTATCTTAATATGTGAGTGTACGTATTGATAGAGCTCTTAGGATCTTGCTTGTCTACCAGCGTTGTGATGGCAGTCACACTTGTGGGGGCTGGGTAGTCTACAAGCACATCCTTATTCAGGTCCCTGGTCGTTGGATTATCGAGACAGAGCATCGATACTCCGGAGTAGACTGGTGTGTACGCTTCTCATCCCAGTTGGGGAGATGGTCTGTCCCACAGCCGTCAGTACGTCGTACTGGAGATAGTATACAGGTGCTCGTTAGGTTACGGGTACACCGGACAGGACTCACAGGGAACTGTTGGTTGGTTTGATACCAGTCGTCAGTGAACAGTTCCCAGGTGACATGAGTACAGCGTAGTCCGCAGACTTGACACTGCTACTTCGCCTCGAGTGTGTCCCACTGTTCTTAGATTGCTACCCTACCGCGGCTCAAAGGAGTCGTGCAAACAGGTAGCAGTTGGGTGCAGTCCCGAGCACTTGGAGGCAGTGGCGGTTAGACAGGATTCGTCCCTCCCGGTATTGGGAGTAGATATCGTGCTGTGTCAGAGAACCATTACGCAAAGTCCCTGGCCAGGGCAAGCGAGATTTGCTGGTAGGTTCCAGTAGTTTCTCAGGGTGTAATGGGCTTCACTCCGACACGACTTATACCGCTATTAGGGGACTGACGCTTGCCGCCCCCCTAGGCCCGATATGCGATAGTCTTGGACGAACGGACCGGACTGTATGGAGATTGTCACATCAGACTCAGTAGGAGTTCGGATGGGTTTACTCATCGGCCTTCTTATCGACAACTACCTGGGGACCGTTACGTACAGCTAGTGCCGCTTGCGGTCTGTGGTTAAACCCACTGCCAGCGTAGTAGTCGAGTCTCTAGAGTCCCACACAGAGAGTTTCCTACTCCAGGCGAAACGATATAGAGGTTGCATGGTTTTGCGACAAAGGGTTCGGACGCATACGTGCGTTTACGCGCGTACGACTTTCGGACAGTTTTTACCAGTCGGCTTTGGTTTAAGCCAGTTACTGGTATCCGGTTATTGGATTTTTACAGTCTAAAGTTTTTCCGTATTTTTGCGGATCGGAGGGGCGTTCTCGTAATTGTACGAGAAGCTTCTAGAAGATGGGACTAAGGAGGTTTCTTTTGGAAAGAAAGTGAGTCATGGTGGTGATTCATTCATTTCATTAATGCACATTTATTGCTTAATGACTCATGCTAATGAATCACCACTAGATATTTTATGAAGCATGCTTATTCATTTCCTTTATTCATTATTGAAAAATAAGAATGCTTCATAATATTATGATACACTCTCTCTCTTCTCTCATTATCTTATCTCACATTCTCTCTCCTCAAGCTCTCATCTTCAAACCCTAATCCTTAATCCTCATGTGTTGAGATCAAAGGATTAGTTAGACTAAACAATCCATAACCTTCACTCTACATCATCCTTTCATCTTTGATTAGCAATCAAAGTTGATTAGTTACCTCAAGTGAGAGGTTTAGCTTGGAGTTTCGCTCTCGGGTGGATCGTCTACTACCTAGAGAAGGTCGAGGAGAACTAAGGAGGACACAAAGACGAAGGACTAGTTTCGATCGGTATAATCCCTTAACACTATAGTTTAGTATAGCTATGTGTTTGGTTATTATTTGTTTAGCTTCGATTTAAGCGGTTAGTCGATGTTCGTTGTTTAAACTTGATCGTTTTTGAAAATTCCGCCTCCCCATAAGTACTGGGGTGTACTACATCGACTTACAGTGGTATCAGAGCCTCGCTAAACAATAAATAACTTAATTGCAAATTTGTACGAATTTCGAACGGAAAAACAAAGCCGCAAAACCCTAATTCTGCCAAGTTTCTGTCGAAGTTAAAATGAAGTCAGAAAATTTTTCAGGTGTGTTCAGAGAGCTTGACATGACCACAGGAGAACACCCAAAAAATTTGGGCTTCTGATTCGTCTAAAGTGCCGCGGAAGGGCGGCGGATCCCACCGATCCGCCGCGCAACCGCGGCCGAGTTGACGAGTCAGGAACTCGTTTTTTTGGGTGGGTCCCCTGTGGTGTTTTGGGTTTTCTGGAATATTTAATTATTGCTCAGGTTACTGTTTAACAGAGCAGATTTTGGAGCAATATTGAAGTTGTTTATTCGATCGAATTGTACAGTATTTGTGTATTGGATTATATCTGTGATTGTTTAATGTGTTCGTAAACCTTCCCCAACTGCTAGTATGTCGGTTGGCCGGGGGTTGCACATTTCTGAAATGGTAATATCTGTTTGTGCATATAAACTGTATTGGACTATTGTGGTGTATAGTCGGGGTTCGCAATGGGTTATCGTTTAATTCATTTGTTGTAATATTATTTTCGCGGGGCACTTCCAGGTTGCGGTCGTAGCCACCGTTGTATTATTTCATTTTACTGTTTTTTTGCTCCTAGGACTGGCCCAAGGTGGGGTACACAGACTACCGGGTGGGTAGTTTGCCGTACCCGTAGGGGTCGAGGGTGGGGTAAACGGCTATTCATCACAACTGTGTAATCTGTCTTTTCTTGCAGGCTCAAAAGAAATACAGATTGCTTGCAAATCCAATATTGTTTATCTGTGTTCTGGAATGAATATCATTGCGTCAGACGAATGTAAAATATCTATATTATGATAGCTATTTAGACGCCACTTATGTTTTACACCCGCGCTAGCCCAGCCCCCGCTCTGTCGTTAGTTAAGTAACCTAACGGGTGATGACGGGACCCCGTGGCGAATGCGGATGGCATAAGAGGACGTTGTATTTTCGTTGTTTTCTGCAATGATAGGTTAATGATGGGACGCATTATCTATAATGCAAAGTAAAACAAACCAAAGTTTAAATCGTTGGAACAATTTAAAAGAAACCACTCGGTTATTTTTAAAACAGATATTTTTAAATGCGGAGATTTAACCACTCCTTTTAAAAGCTATCAGGTTCCTTCGGTTATATCAAGTTCACTACGTTCACGGTTTCGCCAAAACCAGTCGTAGCCCTCCGTCATTTCATTTGGGTATTCGGTAGTATTCAAGCTATGCACTTTTGGCCAACGTCATGGCATAGTGTTTGGTAGCTGCTGGGTATTCATTTGTTGCATAGATAGATGAGTTGGTTTGGGACAGTCGTATTATCATTTGGCCAACGTCAGGGATATATACGGATGGGTTCAAATTAACAAGATAATGATGGGTAGAACTTGACATGTGACTTATGACATTTTGACCAACGCCAAGGTCATAAGAGCATGGGGTAAAAACTTATATCGGGAATTTCTAAAGAAACTGAAATTTGCAAAGAACCAAGTGCATACCATTTTGAGTTTGATGAATGTTGGTAGCATTCCTACAACATTATCAGACGATGATATTTGGATCCCGATCCTACTGTGAGTATATGCTACTTATCAGGATATTCGTCACTTAACGATCAATGCTATAAACCTAGTAGGTGTCCAGAAAAGTGTCAGCGGGGTTACGCCCCCAGAGAAAAGAGGTTACTTAATTAAGGAACTTCGCGAAAGCGTTGGAAAACCTCCCTCGAAGTATCGACACCGGCCTGGCTGAACGGTTAAGCAAGTATTGTACGGTGAGAATAGTCTTGGCTAATTCTTCTTTTATGGTTTGAGGAAGGATTCGAGAAACAGTGGGAGCCATCCAGTTTAGATAAACTAAAAACCACTCTAAACTTGCAAGAGCATCATGCTAAAGAGTTTTCTTCTCTCTCTCCTAATTGCAGCGACCCTGAAAATGACTGGACTTAAGTTACTTTTAGAGAAAAATATACTGACGGGGCCAAACTATAAAGATTGGCTGCGGAATGTCAAGATGGCTTTGACCTATGACAAACTGGGGTACGTCCTCACCGCTACGGCACCTGCTGTCCCTGGTCCCAAATCCAGCAGTGCGGATAAGGAAATCCGCAAAACCTGGGATTTAGATTGCGCGAGAGCCAAGTGCATCGTGCTTGCCTCGATGAACAATGAACATCAGAGGAGGCACGAGCATATGTCCCTAGATGGCATATTTCTCCATACAAAGGAACTTTATGGAGAGCAATCTCGTATAGCAAGATACGAGACCTCTAAGAAATTGTTTCGAGCGAGATTGGCTGTCGGGTCATCGGTAGGTGAACATGTCCTACAGATGATTGGCTATATAGAAGTGCTCGCAGACCTTGGGACGACTTTGGATAATGAGCTCTATACAGACCTTGTTCTCCAGTCCCTTCCTCCCACCTACGCCCAGTTTATCCTCAACTTCAATCTTCAAGGAAAAGAAGTTGAACTTGCGGAACTCCTGAACATGTTAAGGAGTGCGGAGGGCACCTTGCAGAAGGCAAGGGAAACACCCACTATGTTTGTTGGCGGTTCATCTTCTTCCGGGTCCAAGGCTAGGGCCAAAGGAAGGAAGAAGAAGGCCGCACCCAGACCTAGAGGAGGTGTTAGTAAGGTGGGAGGGAAGGGAAAGAAAAAGAAAGCAGTACCGATAGTTGGTCAGGATGAGTGCTTCCATTGTCACAGGAAAGGGCACTGGAAGAAGGATTGCAAGGCGTGGAACGCCAAGAACCAGGAACCGAAGCAGGCTGTGGCTTCGACTTCAGGTGTGTTTGTAATTGAGAATTGTCTGTCGATCAACTCTACTTCCTGGGTATTGGATACCGGGTCAGGATCTCATATTTGCAATTCATTGCAGGCACTGAGAAACCGTAGAGTGCTGAAGGAAGGTGATATGATCCTCAGGGTTGCTAACGGAGCTAGCGTGGGAGCTGCGTCCGTCGGGGATTATCACCTAGGATTGACGAGTGGACACATTTTGGTTTTACATAACTGTTATTTTGTACCCAGCTTAACGTGTAATATCATATCAGTTTCCTTGTTATCAAATAAAGGTTATGATTTCACGTTTGTAAGAGATGTTGTCAACATCCACCTTAATCATGGTTTGATTGGGTCCGGTACTCTAAATAACGGCATATATGTGTTAAACCAACTCCAAATTTTCAATGTCCAGAACACACTAAAAGGAAAGTCTCCAGATTTGAATAAAGCTTTCTTATGGCATTGTAGACTGGGTCACATCAATGAGAGAAGGTTGACTAAGTTGCATAGAGAAGGATATTTGGACACGTTCGAATATCAAACTTATGACACTTGTCAATCTTGTCTCAAAGGAAAGATGACAAAGACTCCATTCACTGGACAAGGAGTAAGAGCGAGCGAGCTCTTAGGACTCATACACAGTGATGTATGCGGTCCAATGTCTACACATGCGAGAGGTGGTTATTCCTATTTCATTACTTTTACAGATGATTTCTCTAGGTATGGATATGTTTTCTTAATGAAGCATAAATCAGAGGCCTTTGAGAAATTCCTGGAATTCAAGAATGAAGCGGAAAACCAAACAGGCAAAAGTATTAAGACACTGAGATCTGATCGAGGTGGAGAATACTTAAGTGCCGAGTTCCTAGGTTACCTAAAAGAGAAAGGAATTCTCTCTCAGCTTACTCCTCCATACACTCCACAGCACAACGGTGTATCGGAGAGACGGAATCGAACCCTATTAGATATGGTACGATCCATGATGAGTAATGCTGAGTTACCGCGATCTTTCTGGGGATATGCGCTAGAATCAGCGGCATATATTTTGAACAGAGTTCCTACCAAAACTGTGCCTACCACACCATATCAGATGTAGAGTGGGAAGAAACCCTATCTTCAGTATATAAGGATTTGGGGATGTCCAGCTTTTGTCAAAAAGCAGTTTGTGGACAAGCTCGAGGCACGATCAGTAAAATGTATGCTTGTAGGATATCCAAAGAACTCCAAGGGATATTGCTTCTATTACGCAGAAGAACAAAAGGTTTTTGTTTCTCGTAATGCCCATTTTCTAGAACAACAAGTTTTAGAAAAGGATACAAATGGGAGCGAAATAGAACTGGAAGAAATTCCAGAACCACAAGCTGCTACTGAAAGTTTGGTAGAACCAGAGGTTCAAGAAGAACAGAACATTCCCGCACCCCTCCGCAGGAGTAGTAGGCCGTCTCATCCGCCTGAGAGATACTACGGTTTTCTCATAGACGGGGATAGAGAGGATTGCATCATAGATGATGATGAACCTACTGACTTCCAGCAAGCCATCCAGAGCGGCGACTCGGTACGATGGCTAGATGCAATGCGGACCGAAATGGAGTCCATGTACACCAACAAAGTATGGACTTTGGACTTTGCTCCAGATGGGGTAAAACCCATAGGATGCAAATGGATCTTCAAGAAAAAGATTGGTGTAGATGGACAGGTGGAAACCTATAAGGCTAGACTTGTTGCAAAGGGTTTTCGTCAAAGACCTGGTTTGGACTATGACGAAACTTTTTCTCCAGTGGCTATGCTCAAATCCATTCGGGTCCTTCTTGCTATTGCCGCCTTCCATGATTATGAAATCTGGCAGATGGACGTAAAGACGGCTTTTCTGAATGGAAATTTAGAAGAGAGCGTCTATATGGATCAGCCAGAGGGTTTCAATCAGAGTGGGAGCAGCGGGAAAGTATGCAAGCTGCTTAAGTCCATTTACGGACTAAAGCAGGCATCGCGGAGTTGGAACATCTGTTTTGATGAGACAGTCAAAGAATATGACTTTATCAAAAATCCAGATGAACCGTGCATATATAGTAAAGTTGTGGCCAGAAGTGTCGTATTCCTCGTCTTGTACGTGGATGACATTCTGTTGATAGGAAATGACATTCCTATGCTACAATCTGTCAAAGGATTCTTGTCACACAGGTTCTCCATGAAAGACCTAGGTGATGCCTCTTACATTCTGGGGATCCGGATCTATCGTGATAGATCCAAGAGGATGTTGGGACTTTCGCAGTCCAGGTATATCGACACTGTACTGAAAAGATTCAGTATGGAAGATTCTAAGCGCGGTAATCTACCGGCTTGTCACGGAATCACCCTCTCCAAAGAGATGTCTCCCAAGACTGATTTGGAAAGGGAACGCATGTCTATTATACCCTACGCTTCTGCGGTAGGCTCTATAATGTATGCGATGTTGTGTACCAGACCAGATGTAGCTTACGCACTAAGCGTGGTAAGCCGGTATCAGTCAGACCCAGGGGAGAAACACTGGACAGCAGTAAAGAACATTCTCAAGTACCTGAGGAGGACTAAGGAGATGTTCTTGGTTTACGGCGGAAAAGACCTCAGGTTGGAGGCCTTTGCTGATTCCGGCTTCCAGAGTGATAAGGACGATTCCAAGTCCATGTCGGGTTATGTCTTTACCCTCAATGGAGGGGCGGTGTGCTGGAAGAGCTCCAAGCAGGACACCGTTGCTGACTCGACGATGGAAGCGGAGTATATAGCTGCTTGCGATGCCGCAAAAGAAGCAGTCTGGATGAAGAAGTTCCTAACAGAACTTCAGGTGGTTCCTACCATAGTTGATCCAATACCTCTGTATTGCGACAACAACGGAGCTATAGCTTTAGCGAAGGAACCAAGGTCCCATCAGAAGTCCAGACACATCTTGAGGCGGTATCACCTGATCAGGGAGATCATTGATCGTCAGGAGATCGAGGTTCGGAGAGTTGCTTCAGAAGAGAACATTGCTGATCCATTCACGAAGGCCCTTCCTCAGATTCAGTTCGAGAGGCTACTCGAGATCATTGGTCTGCGATATGCCAGTACATGGCCCTAGTGCAAGTGGGAGATTGTTAGTGTTTATGCCCTAGAAGGCCATTACTGTATCATACTAGCTTGTATATTACTTAATGGAAGCTTGGGATATTCACATGTATATAACAGTCTTGCTAAACATGGTAGTATGCTACTTGGTTTTTCTATCTTAATATGTGAGTGTACGTATTGATAGAGCTCTTAGGATCTTGCTTGTCTACCAGCGTTGTGATGGCAGTCACACTTGTGGGGGCTGGGTAGTCTACAAGCACATCCTTATTCAGGTCCCTGGTCGTTGGATTATCGAGACAGAGCATCGATACTCCGGAGTAGACTGGTGTGTACGCTTCTCATCCCAGTTGGGGAGATGGTCTGTCCCACAGCCGTCAGTACGTCGTACTGGAGATAGTATACAGGTGCTCGTTAGGTTACGGGTACACCGGACAGGACTCACAGGGAACTGTTGGTTGGTTTGATACCAGTCGTCAGTGAACAGTTCCCAGGTGACATGAGTACAGCGTAGTCCGCAGACTTGACACTGCTACTTCGCCTCGAGTGTGTCCCACTGTTCTTAGATTGCTACCCTACCGCGGCTCAAAGGAGTCGTGCAAACAGGTAGCAGTTGGGTGCAGTCCCGAGCACTTGGAGGCAGTGGCGGTTAGACAGGATTCGTCCCTCCCGGTATTGGGAGTAGATATCGTGCTGTGTCAGAGAACCATTACGCAAAGTCCCTGGCCAGGGCAAGCGAGATTTGCTGGTAGGTTCCAGTAGTTTCTCAGGGTGTAATGGGCTTCACTCCGACACGACTTATACCGCTATTAGGGGACTGACGCTTGCCGCCCCCCTAGGCCCGATATGCGATAGTCTTGGACGAACGGACCGGACTGTATGGAGATTGTCACATCAGACTCAGTAGGAGTTCGGATGGGTTTACTCATCGGCCTTCTTATCGACAACTACCTGGGGACCGTTACGTACAGCTAGTGCCGCTTGCGGTCTGTGGTTAAACCCACTGCCAGCGTAGTAGTCGAGTCTCTAGAGTCCCACACAGAGAGTTTCCTACTCCAGGCGAAACGATATAGAGGTTGCATGGTTTTGCGACAAAGGGTTCGGACGCATACGTGCGTTTACGCGCGTACGACTTTCGGACAGTTTTTACCAGTCGGTTTTGGTTTAAGCCAGTTACTGGTATCCGGTTATTGGATTTTTACAGTCTAAAGTTTTTCCGTATTTTTGCGGATCGGAGGGGCGTTCTCGTAATTGTACGAGAAGCTTCTAGAAGATAGGACTAAGGAGGTTTCTTTTGGAAAGAAAGTGAGTCATGGTGGTGATTCATTCATTTCATTAATGCACATTTATTGCTTAATGACTCATGCTAATGAATCACCACTAGATATTTTATGAAGCATGCTTATTCATTTCCTTTATTCATTATTGAAAAATAAGAATGCTTCATAATATTATGATACACTCTCTCACTTCTCTCATTATCTTATCTCACATTCTCTCTCCTCAAGCTCTCATCTTCAAACCCTAATCCTTAATCCTCATGTGTTGAGATCAAAGGATTAGTTAGACTAAACAATCCATAACCTTCACTCTACATCATCCTTTCATCTTTGATTAGCAATCAAAGTTGATTAGTTACCTCAAGTGAGAGGTTTAGCTTGGAGTTTCGCTCTCGGGTGGATCGTCTACTACCTAGAGAAGGTCGAGGAGAACTAAGGAGGACACAAAGACGAAGGACTAGTTTCGATCGGTATAATCCCTTAACACTATAGTTTAGTATAGCTATGTGTTTGGTTATTATTTGTTTAGCTTCGATTTAAGCGGTTAGTCGATGTTCGTTGTTTAAACTTGATCGTTTTTGAAAATTCCGCCTCCCCATAAGTACTGGGGTGTACTACATCGACTTACAGACTCGAGGATATCTTACGATATGTTATTGAGGCGAGATCACCGACTATCATATCTATATATATTGACTCAGATTAGGTGGTTTCATACCCCTCCTGTCTAGATTACTTAGTAGACATTAGACTAGACCGAGTCATACCTATTTCAAACTAACGAAGCGGGGATATTTTAAAGATAGGCAGAAGGGTTATACGGATATTTTCAAATGATGCATCTTTTCTTAAAACACCGTAGCCCTTATTTTACCAAAAGCCCTGATTCGTCTTATTTCAAAAGGCAAGGTTGCATGACATATCTATTGGGGCAGGTTCTGTACTTTTGCGTTGATTATTCGTTTCCGCATATTTCTGCTATTTGCATTGCATCGCTTGTACTGTGGTTATATTTCAGTCATGCTGCTAGGACACCAGCACTATTATCGATGATGCATATGTTCCACGCACACTTGTTGCCGGCTCACACACTCATCATCGATAATTGCCATGTCACTATACTGTAGTACTATTGCATTCAGTATATGATCCTTGCATGACATGATGATGTGCATACCTTCCTTTACATGTCGCATACTTCATGCTTTTGACTATACGCATTGAGATATGTTGTTTCTATGATATTTCTGGATTTGGGAACCGAGGGTGTTTCAAAAGAGAATATGTAATTGTTTTAAAAACCCGGTTACCCTTGATATGATATTTCAGTGCGTCCACCATGTGTTTTCTCGGTGCTGAGAGCGACATGTGGAACCCGAATCGAGGAGTGGACAAGCCGATTGCGGGTACATGGTGGACCCGGTATGGTTCCCCTCGGCAAGATGATCGATGAGCTTTGCCGATTGAGCCTGGAGGCGGGCGAGTACCTACCGGTGATTGGTTGGACCTGGCGGTTATCCAGAGGATACTGACCAGAGTCGATAGATGGTTTGGGCATACTGCCGGGGCCGAGGGCCGATACCGCAGACAGAGCCCGAGGGCCGATCCGGACTGACGGAGCCCGATATATGAGGATTTACGTGCCGATGCTGGCCACAGTTTTTCATGATGTTTTTGAGTGCCGATGCTGGGCACTCTGGTTCCATGATTTTGACGTGTCGGGAGGGACACGGCTGGATTACATCCTCATATTCCCATGCACATGATTTATGATATTTACATGCATGGTGGTTATTGTCATTAGGTGACGAGTGGACGGGATCCACGTGTATACTGATCTGATTACATTGATCATACCTCATATTCATGACATGCTATTACCTGAGGCACTAGCACGAGCACTTGGCACTACACTCATGTATAGAGGTTACATTGCCAGTTTAGCATGCTTCAGCTTTATTCATATTGAGGTTTATTTATATCTGATCGTATTGACCTAGGATGGTCATGCATTCGATCTCTGCTTGTAGATATTTTCTATTCACGAGTTGGCAACTCACCCCCGTTGTGCCCCAGTTCTTGCAGGTTTGCCGTACAGATTCCATAGCGGCATTTCTGGCACACTGCTTCCTCATGGGTGACTTGCTTGGGTAGGTGGGTTCTTTGTATCAGAACCGCCATTGTTCATGTATTATTTATTGTATCTAGAATTTCCATCAACCAAAACTTGTATATTGTTCAGACTTAGAAAACAGTGTTGTATTATTTCGACCTTAGAGTCGCGCTTGTAGTATTACGGTTTTCTGGCTGTTTTTGAGTTTCTTTTTCGGTTTTGATCCTCGCCCTTTGGCGTTGTATATTATTATTTCTTGCGTGGTTGTGACCGTCGATTGACGAAGAGCTAGCTCCCGCATGGGGATGCCATTTATCATGTCATATATATTATTCTTGTTGTACCCCGTTCGGGGCCAGTTTTTACAAAGGAAACTCTGCCGAAATTTTCAGGAAAGATTACCCATTTTAAAAATACATATTCGACTTAGTTATTTAAAAACTTGATTTTCAAAACATGTTTCCTTTATTTACTCCTTAAATGGTTTTAGATTTCTGGGCTTTTGGCTCACTTGAATCAGATGGAGTCCTATAACTTCATAGGATTCAAGGGCCAGTCACGTGCTCTTTCGGGTCGTGACAAAGTTGGTATCAGAGCGCTAGGTTGACCTTGGTTTGAGTCTAAGTTTGACTATGTGGAGCCTAGGGCGTTATCTATATACGGAACTTAGGCTTGACCGTACGGAACTTAGACTTGGTCGAGGGGGTATTAGACCCGAACTTTCTTCGCGTAGGATGACCCTTGGTTGATGGAATAGGTGACTAAAGTAGAGTGACGTACCGTTGGTATGTTCCGCGGCATACTTACGACACACCACTCCGCTTAAGAAACCTTAGGTTGTACATTTCCTTGCACTGTATTATATTCCTTCCTATGATCTATCTTCATCGACACTGGTTATGGTTTTGCTGCCGCGATTGCACGGGCAGGGTGAGCTACGGCTCGAGTTGTCAGCATGAGCTCGTCGTGGACGAGGACTGACCAGGGCGTGATTCCCGAGGCATACGATTGCATATTGAGGCGTCGTTTTATTGTGTTTCCGCACTTTGGGCGTTTGACAGATCGCTGTTGCGAGATTTTTAGGACATACCGGTCGGTACCAGAGGATTGAGCCACTGATAGAGGCTAGCCAGGATGTGATGACCGTTGATATGTCGCTTATTCATGATGGTGAGTCGCTAGTCACCGAGGAGGAATGACTAGGACATGTGGTTCGTTCGCTTACCCCGATGCGAGGTCATCAGGTAGATTGATTCCAGCTAGAGGCGACTTCACGCAGATTCGTTGAGAGTCGATTGAGACGATCGAATGTCAGGAACCCATTTTCCAAGTTTAAAGTATTCGGAAAGACATGCAGGTGATTCTATGGACCCTCTAGAAGAATGAAACCCTAACTCGACATAATGACCGTGTGAAAGCCTTTGAACCTTAGGGTTTGCGGCAGTTCCTCGGCGCCATTAGTGAGGCTTGGGTTTGCCCTTCTACGGCTGGACCATCGACGCTGTGGCATGTACTCGATACTATTAAACTGTACCCGAGAGGTTGAGCTCTTGGGGGATTATGAGGTTCTGACGAGCCGATCGGACGATTCGACATCATTCGGATATCAGGTGATGGGACACTGCTTGGGAGACTCCAGATGCGAGCATAGCCGCCGGAGCGCAGTCCGTGTAGCCACGATGAAATGAGTCCGAATCAGTCGATATTGGAGCAAGGTGGAGTAAAGAGTTCGCACGAGGTTTCGACGAGATGACATTCCACTCCGCTGACATCAGAGATGTGACATGCACGCTGAGGACGTGTTCAGCTAGATATCTTCTACTGAGTCAGGAAGATACCGAGTTGTAATTTCGAGTCCGCGTGAGGGACTTCGGATGGACCGTAGCCGAAGGCATTACAGTGCGCAGATAGAGACGCGATGTCGAAATGGACAATGATACAGACTAGCGGGACAAGAGGTCCGTGCGAGACGCTGATGAGCTGTCATTACTTCCCGTCGAGACCAGAAGCCTGATATGCTTATAGAGGCGTTGGGATGCGACTAATTTCTGAGGAAATGCCGTGTTGAGGACACAGATGTCCATGGGACGAGAGAAGACTATGCAAGAGTACCAGCCTCCGTACAGATCGGCGTAGGCAAGATCGGCAGAGACCTTGAGCCGGATTCCTTCCAGGACACCGCTGCAATGACGTTTGCACCCAGGATCAGATGTGTGATGTGCATTCGGAGAGCCAGAGGCCGACGCCAGAGACATATTGCTTTACGAGCGGTCGTGAGGATTGACCGAGAGATTACCAAAGAAGTGCCAGAACGGAATCGTTCCTGTCAGCACTCCTGACCGGGCCGATGAGCCGAAAGATTGCGAGATTGGTAATCTACAGGGAAGATCAGGAACCAGAGGCAGAGGACGCCAGCCGCGAGCAAGAGGCAAGTAGAGATCTTGCGCTACTAGCATTGGATGCACCGGCACCTTCTCGACATCGAGGGAGGATATACCGACGACAGTATTTATGATTTGTGATTTTGTGATTCGACTATCACGTATCTGTCACTATGGATTTCGGTGTTTTGGCGTCCTGTTTTCATGATTTGGTTTCGATGACTGAGTTCTATGATTTCTGTTTTCATGCACCATGGTTGCACTTATTGGGAATTTATACCTGGCACATCATTATTATCCTTGAGGTGTTGATTGTGATTTCATGCCTATTGCATGCCGGTGATTTGGTTTACGCTTCCAGCATAGTTTTCATGCACTTTAGTGTTTTGATTTGATTTGTGCACGCTGATGCACACGGTTGTGAGATTTCCTTTGCGGTACACTTGATTTTGATTGAGCCACATTATATCGTCGATTTTGACCCTGATACTGATGATTGATTCTTGCACCCCGTGCTTTTGGTTTGACTTACGCCTGTTCGGCGGTTGCTATTGAATTTCGTGATTCCGTGCATGTTGAGTGTGCAGGGTTTAGATTTTCATTCGTGCACGATGGATGCACCGATCTGGATTTCCGCGCATGTTGGGCGCATCTTTTGAGATACGATTTTGGTGCACACCCGATGCACTAAATCGAGATTTTTCATGGATGTCAGATGCACCGGATTTTTGGCTGTCAGGCACACCCGTTGCCTATGACAGATGCTTCGTGCATACCCGTTGCACCTAGATGTTGTTTTGTGCACCTGTTTAGCACATATATGGATTTTGATTTCCGTGCGCACCAGACGCACAGGGTGGTGTTATGTGCATTCTGAGATTTATTCTCTTTGGAGCAGTACTTTTTATGATGTTGGATATTTGCTTTCATACTGAGCAGGACTAGTCAGTGGACGGTACCTGGATATATTTTGCATGCATCGATAGTTATCGAAGGGATTTCCAAAAAGCGAACTATAGTCTCAGTATATACCTACGTGTCCGATATGACACGAAACGTTTTAAAAACAAGGAAACCCTTCTGATTGTTTTCAAAACGGCGGAACGTGCTTATTAAACAAAGTATATATATATACACATATATAGTTATTTTCTTATGAGAAACGTCCGCCACTGTGCAGTGTTATGCGCATCGCACATCGATTTTAAAAGATTTGGCATGCTTTTACATCAGCTATTTACATGTATAGATTGGATGTCTACATGTATAGTTCTGATCCATATCATATTGGTTTTGTATTGGATTTGACATTTGTGTATTTACCTAGACTCCGATGATTGCGGGATGCTTGACGGAGTTTCGATTTTGGGTTATCTGCTCATTACTCCCGCGCATGCATTGCGCTGTGATGTTTTATGTATTGATGATTTCGGAGCCCCGACGACTTGAGATTTGTATCGAAATGTTTTAGTACTTGGGGGTTTTTAAATTTAAATTCGGGGACTGAATTTCTTTAAGGGGGGTAGATTGTAACATTTCCAAAATAATAAAATATTATTTTCGGGAATTTTTATAATTTAATATTATTTTAATGAATATTTTAATATTCGGGCGTAATTAAATACAAATAAATGGGGAAAAAATTTTGGAAAATTCTAAAATAGGGTATTTTATGGATTTATGCCATTTTAAAGTTTTTAAGACTAGTTATATGCTAATTTAGTGTTAATCGCGATTAAAGATCGCTAATTGAATTTTTAGGATTTTTGTGCAAAAATGTGCACATATCATTTTCCACACTTGTTACACTTGTGCATCTTCTTTCATGTCGTTTGGGGCTACTATTCTTGTGAGAAGGGTTTTTGAAAAGAAAAGAAGTGAAAAGAAAAGAAAAGGGGAAAAAGGAAATAGAATGATGAAGAGGGAGAGAGGGGTAGGTATAGGTTAACTTTTCCTTGTAGCCTTGCTCCCATCATTTCCAAAACCCTCATTTTTCTCTCCCCACTCCTAGATCTGCTGCTGCTGCTCCCTTCCTTCCTCTTCCTCCTTCTTCAAATCCCCCAAAATACACCATTAAAACTAACTCAAAACCTCACACTCATTTCACAAAAAATGCACACAAGCCCAAGATCTACGCAATGGACTAAGAAAGTTGATGTTTTGGTGCTGGGGAAGGTTCATGAGTCCTTAAGGAGGTAATTTCTGCACCCATTATCGTAGTATTTCATTCCATATGCATCTATACTAGTTTCATATCGATATCGTGTGATTTTGTGCACTTTGGACCAAACTAGAGAGGGTTAGGGTAAAGTTGAGATGTGGCTGTGCAATTGAACCCTATTAGTGACCCTTGAACCCCCCTTGGTGCTACGAACCCAGATCCGACATATTACAAGACCTGAAACCCAAAACAGAGCACTTTCATGTCGGTTTGTGTGATCTGTGAAGGTGTTCTGGAATCTGGAGCAACCCGGGTGCACCAAAAATAAAATTGAGCTGACAGTGAGTCGTGCAGGCACCTAGGAAGCTACCACCAAGACCCGAGCCCCTAACTCCAAACCGTGGCCGCCAATTTCATCATTCTGGCCGTAATTTGCGGCCAGAGTAGAGGGGAATGGTTCCATTTTTGTTCCAGGGCTCATTTAGCACTAAATTAGACCCCTCCTATATATAGTTTTGGCTAATGGTCATCTGGGGAAAATCTGGAGGCATTTTGGGGTGTTTTAGGCGATGTTTTCCGTATTTTTAAATGCACTTTCTTGGTATTTGGATTTGTATTTGGTTGTCGGGTGTTCATACATCGACAACAAGGGTTAAGTGTTGGATTTGCATGTTTGGGCCATAGGTTCCAACCTATGAGCACACCGTGCGCTGTATCGGTTTTCTGCCTTGATATTAATACGTATTGCGACTGTTTATTATTCTAGGTACCCTCGCAAGGATTCCGAGGTGAAAGAGCATGGCGTCATCGATTTCAGAAAGCGAAGACCAGGTGAGTAGATTTATATCTACGGGGAGAAGTCGGGTGGATGGCGTATAGCACCCCCGCGGTCCGTGGTGATGTATACGAATACGTATACACACGTATATTTATTATGTGTTGTTTAGGGTTATTGATAGTAAAAATGGTATTATTGGTGATAAGAATATATTGGTGTAGTATAGTGCGAAACCTAGAGTAGCGATTGCACTCACACATACACTTACACACATACTCGCATACATTCTTTCATATATTTGTGCGTATATGATGGTGCGTATATCTACACATGGGTATGGGACTATGTGTTTATATACGGGATTTGAGGATGATACGTGGGTTTGAGATGATATTTGATGTGAGGCCGTGAGATCGGCGATGTGACATAGTTCTCTTTGAGGTTCGATATGATAGTTTTAACGGGCCTTTGGACATGTGCTTTACCCGTATTCATATTTTTAAAGATGGTGTCGATTTGTTCTAGACTTAGAGTAGTACCCCAGATTGTGCGATCTGATGATAAGTGATACCTGATATGTGATGAGATAGTGTGATATTGACCCCTACCCAGTTATTGGGATGCCGTACGACGATTTACCGTACGAGCCGGTATTGATGATAGATCCGCACTCATGACTCGAGGATATCTTACGATATGTTATTGAGGCGAGATCACCGACTATCATATCTATATATATTGACTCAGATTAGGTGGTTTCATACCCCTCCTGTCTAGATTACTTAGTAGACATTAGACTAGACCGAGTCATACCTATTTCAAACTAACGAAGTGGGGATATTTTAAAGATAGGCAGAAGGGTTATACGGATATTTTCAAATGATGCATCTTTTCTTAAAACACCGTAGCCCTTATTTTACCAAAAGCCCTGATTCGTCTTATTTCAAAAGGCAAGGTTGCATGACATATCTATTGGGGCAGGTTCTGTACTTTTGCGTTGATTATTCGTTTCCGCATATTTCTGCTATTTGCATTGCATCGCTTGTACTGTGGTTATATTTCAGTCATGCTGCTAGGACACCAGCACTATTATCGATGATGCATATGTTCCACGCACACTTGTTCCCGGCTCACACACTCATCATCGATAATTGCCATGTCACTACACTGTAGTACTATTGCATTCAGTATATGATCCTTGCATGACATGATGATGTGCATACCTTCCTTTACATGTCGCATACTTCATGCTTTTGACTATACGCATTGAGATATGTTGTTTCTATGATATTTCTGGATTTGGGAACCGAGGATGTTTCAAAAGAGAATATGTAATTGTTTTAAAAACCCGGTTACCCTTGATATGATATTTCAGTGCGTCCACCATGTGTTTTCTCGGTGCTGAGAGCGACATGTGGAACCCGAATCGAGGAGTGGACGAGCCGATTGTGGGTACATGGTGGACCCGGTATGGTTCCCCTCGGCAAGATGATCGATGAGCTTTGCCGATTGAGCCTGGAGGCGGGAGAGGACCTACCGGTGATTGGTTGGACCTGGCAGTTATCCGGAGGATACTGACCAGAGTCGATAGATGGTTTGGGCATACTGCCGGGGCCGAGGGCCGATACCGCAGACAGAGCCCGAGGTCCGATCCGGACTGACGGAGCCCGATATATGAGGATTTACGTGCCGATGCTGGCCACAGTTTTTCATGCTGTTTTCGAGTGCCGATGCTGGGCACTCTGGTTCCATGATTTTGACGTGTCGGGAGGGACACGGGTGGATTACATCCTCATATTCCCATGCACATGATTTATGATATTTACATGCATGGTGGTTATTGTCATTGGGTGACGAGTGGACGGGATCCACGTGTATACTGATCTGATTACATTGATCATACCTCATATTCATGACATGCTATTACCTGAGGCACTAGCACGAGCACTTGGCACTACACTCATGTATAGAGGTTACATTGCCAGTTTAGCATGCTTCAGCTTTATTCATATTGAGGTTTATTTATATCTGATCGTATTGACCTAGGATGGTCATGCATTCGATCTCTGCTTGTAGATATTTTCTATTCACGAGTTGGCAACTCACCCCCGTTGTGCCCCAGTTCTTGCAGGTTTGCCGTACAGATTCCATAGCGGCATTTCTGGCACACTGCTTCCTCATGGGTGACTTGCTTGGGTAGGTGGGTTCTTTGTATCAGAACCGCCATTGTTCATGTATTATTTATTGTGTCTAGAATTTCCATCAACCAAAACTTGTATATTGTTCAGACTTAGAAAACAGTGTTGTATTATTTCGACCTTAGAGTCGCGCTTGTAGTATTACGGTTTTCTGGCTGTTTTTGAGTTTCTTTTTCGGTTTTAATCCTCGCCCTTTGGCGTTGTATATTATTATTGCTTGCGTGGTTGTGACCGTCGATTGACGAAAAGCTAGCTCCCGCTTGGGGATGCCTTTTATCATGTCATATAT
This sequence comes from Agapanthus africanus, assembly GCA_030015575.1. Lineage (NCBI taxonomy): Eukaryota > Viridiplantae > Streptophyta > Magnoliopsida > Asparagales > Amaryllidaceae > Agapanthus > Agapanthus africanus. The sequence continues at coordinate 143,968,377 of JASDDO010000024.1, read as the reverse complement.
ATTATTCTTGTTGTACCCCGTTCGGGGCCAGTTTTTACAAAGGAAACTCTGCCGAAATTTTCAGGAAAGATTACCCATTTTAAAAATACATATTCGGCTTAGTTATTTAAAAACTTGATTTTCAAAACATGTTTCCTTTATTTACTCCTTAAATGGTTTTAGATTTCTGGGCTTTTGGCTCACTTGGATCAGATGGAGTCCTATAGACTTCATAGGATTCAAGGGCCAGTCACGTGCTCTTTCGGGTCGTGACATCGGACTTCTTTCAAACCTTTCGAACTTAATCGATAAGGTGCTTTGATCACCGATTGTGCTCCTGGTACTAAATCAATGCTGAATTCAAGAGCTTAATCGGGAGGCAAACTTGATATATCTTCAGGAAACACATCGTCAAACTCTCGAACCACTTCTGGCTTTGATCCTTCCTCCCCTTGAATTGCTGCAATCACTTTCTTCTTTGGTTTCGCCTTGTATGTACTTGGCTCTAGTGTACGGTCTCCACTTTTGAAATAGATGACCAGATGCTCTGGAATCTCGAATACTACCCTCCTTTGACGATAGTCGATGGTAGCATAGAATGTTCCGAGCCAATCCATACCTAGAACCACATTGAAGTTCGGTATGTCCAGCACCTTGAAGTCAGCATAGAATTCTCTGCTGTAGATGACTACTGGACACAAGCTGTATCCCATTGTTGCCTTCAGAACGCTGTTCCCTGAACTGACATTCCAGCTGGATACAAGCGGTGTGACTGGAATCGCATGAGTTTGAATGAACCGTTGCGACATAAAGCAGTGAGATGCTCCATTATCGAAAAATGCGAGTGCAGGGAGTGAGGCTACTAAGATTGTACCTAAGGTATGTGGGATAGGTTTTAGGTATATGAAAAAATATGTAGATAGGTGTTAAGACAGAAAGAAAAGCTTGAGAAGGAAAGGTTACCAGTAATGACTTGGCCAGTGGCCTCAGCTTCTTCCACGGTCATCGTGAAAGCCTATCGCCGTGGTACATTCCTCCTGGCCGGAGGAGCATTCCTCGGAATGTTCCGTTGAGCTTGATGGAACTGGCGAGGAGGAGGTGCAGTCGGTGGTCCTCTAGGTGGTGGAGCAGGGAGAGCGAGTCTTGGAGCAGGTGCCTGAAGGGCTGGTCTTTGCTGGTATGTGATTGCTGGCCTGGGTGTAACATATGGATTTTGTCTACGAGGACAAGACCCAATACCGTGAGTAGCTGAGCCGCAGACTAAGCAAAGGCGATTTGCACACCGGCAATCTTTCATCAGATGCCCATCCCTCCTGCAGTATGTGCAAAATGCTGGGCTAGGCCGGTTGATTGGTACTCCCGGTCTCCTGGGCACAAAAGGTAGACTTGATGAGGCTCTTCCTGCCATCTGGTTGGCAGGACGCTTAACTCCAGCAGATTAAGATCTGCCCCTCATCTTTACCACTGCCTCATAATGGTCGGCAGCTTTCAGAGACGATTCATGAGTCAGAAAATCTCCTGTGGCTAGTGCAGCCTGGATCTTCAAATCTAACCCTTGTTGGAATCGACGAGCTCTGATCTCATCCGTCGGTATCAGGTGTGCCGCAAATTTGTTAAAGTATTGTGTTAGCTGTGTAGTAAGTGATTGAAAAAATCGAATTATTGAGACATATCTTACCGACTGAGCATGGTGAACTCAGCATCGTATTCATCCACTGATTTGGTCCACATCGAACCCTGTTATAAGTGAATGAACTGCTGTTCCATGTCGAACCTGGCAGTCTCATGGAAGTACTTTGCGTCGAACATGTCGCGGAAAGTCTTCCATTCGATGGGTTGATCAATACGTCTTTCTTCCTCCTTCCACCAAACCCGTGCATTGACCGTGAGTTGTAATTTCGCAACACGAACCCAAGCTATATCTGGCACTTGTGCTGCTGCCAGATCATTTTCGATGCTCTGAGCCCATTCCTCCGCTTCTAGAGGGCTCTCTTTTCCTGAGAATTGTTTGGGGTGCAAAGCTCTGAATTGCTTCACCCCAGGTGCTTCTGCCTCTGGTCGGTTCATCAGGATAGCAGTATGCTGCTGCTGTCCTTCCAGGAAGCTGCGGATTGCCTCAAGCAGAACCGTCTGCTCGTTGATCGGAGCAGCTATGGCAGGTGTAATCGATAGGGGAGGTGGAGTGTTGTTGAAGTTGGTGCTGGTGTTGTTTGGGGAATTCATAACCTTGAAAGAAAATTTTGGGTTAGGACAGATTCAAAATATATGAAATGATAAGATTCAAGAAGTATGAAATGTAAAGAATGTTTTTAGTTGCTGGTTCTTGTGTTATATTGCTTAGGTTGTCCACGCAGAACTGAACTGCATGGTAGGGTTCCATACAGCTCGGGCCTGCATGGGCCGCCAACAAAATCTTTCACGCCCTGCTTCCCAATATACGGGTAGAGGACGCGACGAGACCGCAACGTATTTACTCCGAAGTAAACAAACTAAGCGTATTTAAGCAATATAAATAAAATGCACAAGAGACAAAGAAAAAAGATATAATTGAACAGCAACTTTATTTATTAACATTCTTTTTACAATACATCTGAAAAGTAAATACATGGAATGAAAAGCAATGCCTAAACAGTGGCATAACAGAAATGGAAAGTACTGAAATGAAATGTACAAGTATCTAGAGCTCCGGGTCGAAAGCTGGCTGGTCCAAATCCTCGCTGGTGGGCTCGATATCCAGTGAGTCCGAATCACCTGGCGACATTCCAAAGAAGAAGAAAGAGAATGTCGTCAGCGAACAAATCGCTCGGTAAGTCCTAAAGATGAGGAAGAAGTAGAATAAACAGAGAGAGAGTATAGTTTTATAATGTTGTATTATATTATTAACGCTGTTGTTTGTAGCTTGGTACAGAAGAGGCTAGTGTATACGGAAGAGTCTCGTTAGACCAGAGACTACGGTGGACGGAATATAAGGAACCGTTCAGCCACGGTACAAAGGCAATTGAATTCGGATTAGGTGTCTTAATGGTTACAGTCTCGTGCCACTTCTAACACCTTCCGTACCAATCTACCCCTTAAACCCCGCGATATCTTGATTGTATTGTTCGTATTGTATTGTGTTGTATTGTAAATTGAATTGTATAGATGGATGACTTGCCAAAACTATGATATCAGTAAATGGATGTAACTGGAGAATCATGTAGATGGATGTATATCCATGGTTCAGTTCAGTCAAGTTGTATTGATAGATTGAACAGATTGATTATATGGAATCATGGATTCATATTGTATTGTAGTTTATTGTAGTTTTATACTTGAATCTCATTCAAGTCAGATTAATTATATTGAGACTCGGTCTGAGTTAGAAAATTTAGAAAAAAAGAAATTGAAATCCTGAATTAAGTTTTGGTGTTATCGGTAACCGCTGCACATGGACGGCAGGATTTGTGTCTTTTTCAAAGACAATTACCGTGTTGATAACACTGTTTGTTAAGTTGTCTACCTTAAATAGGCAAGCACCCATATCTCCGGCTCCCTGAGGCTCAAGAGACTAGTCCCGCTTAAACCTATGTTTACTAGGGTCCTTATTGTAATTTAGTATAACTTGAGGGGGGTTTATGTAAAATTATTTTGTATAATTTTTAAAATACACCTCAAGTATTTTATTATCGTCTTTAGAGTTTTTATGGATATGTATTTGATTAACGTGACATTTCTAGTGAATAAAACCTAATTTCATAATATATTGTATTTATTTGTAATATTGGAATTGTTTGGTATTTTCTTGTAAATGAGATGTTTTTCTTGAATTTTGGAAATGTGGAATATTATAAATATTTAAAAATAGATATTTTGATATTAATTACACATATATTTATTTATTAAAAACATAAGTTTTATTTATAACAGAAATCACATTTTCTAAAGAAAATTGTATTTTTAAATCTTTCGAGACCGTATGCTCCTTGCGGAGGTCTGTATCTCGCACTACTAAGCCCGAGAATGTGCGATAATACGCACCATCCCGAACAGGTTTCCCGAAATGGGTTGTAGAGGCACATTGCAAAGATTTGTTAAAAATACATATCTTGTAGAAAAAGGTTTTTATAAGTTTGAGATAGTTTTGTGTAAATTCGTATTTTTCCAAAACTATGTTCCCAAATATTATCGTGCTATGTTACATATGTGTGTTGTGAGGAGGTAGGTCATTATCTCGTGAACTATCTAAAGGTATAACAAGGGGTAATGGTATTTTATGTCGAAACTAAACTATATGATATTTTTCTGTAAAAGTGCTATAAAAATTGAAATATAAATTCTTTTGATATGAAACTTGTCAATGTGTTTTGTTAATGTTTAATGATCATGATATAAGAGTTTGGTATTATTGTATTTAAGAAAAATATGATTTTTAAGGAAAAACCGAATCGGAAGTCGGATTAACTCCACTTCCGTCGGGTTTTAGAATTCTAAGTTTTTAGAATAGTAAAAAGAAGGGGGGAAGGGACTTACTGGATTGTAGTAGGGATAAGAGGAAAAAAAAGAAGTGGGAGGTACTGGTGCGTCGTTTCGTCGCCGGAATCTTTTCGGAACGTCGTCGGAAGTTCGTCGGAGCTTCGCCCTTCGCTAACTCCACTTGCACACAAAAAGTCTAGGGAATTTTCTTGAGAGTTTGGACAGAGATTTGGAAGTGAAGAGGGTAATTTGAGGTGTGGTATTTATAGAAAAAATTAGGGTTTATGTTAATGAAGAGGTGTATTATAATTTTGTATTAAAAATGAATTAAATGGGGTTTTAAATTGCTCTGTAAATGTGCAGAGAAATTAAACAGTACAGGGGTTATGGGGAGTTAAAGAGTCATAGGTTACACAAAAAAATTGGGGTTTCGGCCGAGTTGACCCAGCGGCGCCGGCCAAGTCAGCCGCGCCGCCGGCCCGATTCGACCGAGTCAGGCCGAGTCTCGCAGCCATGTGTCCCCTGTCTCTTGGTCTACCCCCTGGACTCGTTTGTTTTGTATGTGACTCTTGGTTTTAAGAGTTATGCACGTGTAGACTCTTGGTCTTCTAAAAAGGATTAAAATAAAACAAATTAAAAAAATTAAAGTGGCTGATGGGATTTGAACTCTGGTGCTTTGGATCTGCAGTGCAAGGTCTTACCAATGAGCTACAAGCTCCTTCTTGGTGTTAAAAAGTGAATCAAATACTTATAGTACTCACAAGAAATGTAAATATCCCAAGTATACATTAACTTTAAATCAAATTTATGTAAACAAGAATTGGAGTTGTTACACATTGCCTGGCACCGATCTTCGCAATAACGAAACTCAGATATTATGCCTTGGCACACGAGGTCCATCTCATATCGAAGGTGAATCCTTTAAAATATCTAATGTCAAAGGCCATACTAACAGGAAGGCTTGCCAAATGGGCCCTCCTCTTGATGGAGTTCTCGATAACGTATCGTCCCTTTAAAGCAGTGAAAGGTCAGGCCATTGCCGACTTTCTCGCGGAGCATCCGATACTAGCTGACTCCCCTTTGAATTACGAGTTGCCAGACGAACATGCATTCAATGCAATCAAAGAAAAGAATGACTCCAAATGGGAACTCTACTTCGATGGACCTTCCTTGAAACGGCGAAAGCAAAACACCTACATAATCAAAGCTGGGGTGGGCCTTATCTTTGTGACTCCACAAGGAGGGATAATTTTTTACGCCCTTTCCTTAACGGAGCCAAGAACAAATAACGAGGCTGAATATGAAGCTTTGATAGCAGGTCTAGAAATCGCTATTGACATGAGAATTAAAGACCTCCTTATATATGGAGACTTCCAGCTGATCGTTAGCCAAGTAAATGGCGATTATCAGACATACAAGCCAAAGCTGATAAAGTATGGCGAAAGTGTGCAGCAACCGCTGGCATAGATCCTTTCCTAGACCCTGGAAAATATACCACGAGCGGAAAACAGCAAGGCGGATGCATTGGCCAATTTGGCTAAGAAATTGGCCGATGAAGACCTCGATGACGTAAGGATCATTGTGCAAAGTCGCAGGATTCTCGCGCCAATGGATATATCTTCGGAAGACCTAATAGAGCCATCCGAAGGAAAAGAAGCGATAGAACAAGTAGCCCTACAAATAGAGGATGAAGAAAATGTCAGGGATTGGAGGGAAGTCTTCATAGACTACTTCAAATCCAGACGAACGCCCGAAAATGCGTCGTCCAGACATCAGCTCATAAAACGAGCTTTGTCTTTTGCCTTCATCAATGATACTGTGTATAAGAGATCGTTCGACTGTTTGTGGCTAAGATGCCTGGGGCCGGAGGAAGCAAAGAAAGTCGTCCAAGAAACTCACGATGGACTCTGTGGTTCTCATTAAGCCGGGCCAAAGATGAAGCTGAAGATAAAATGAATGGGTTACTATTAGCCCACGATGATCCAGGACTTCCTCGAATATGTGAAGCAGTGTCACTCGTGCCAAACTCACGGGGACTTCATCCACAAACATCCAAACCCGCTACACCCAATAGTAGCTAGCTGACCGTTCGAAATGTGGGGAACCGATATAATTGGTCCCATTGAACCGGCATCGTCCCAATGATATCGGTTCATACTAGTAACGACCGACTACTTCTCCAAGCGGGCAGAATCAGTACCACTAAGAGAGGTGAAGACGGAGAATATCCTCCATTTCTTTAGAGCACATGTCATCTATCGGTTCGGTACTCCGCGACGAATTATCTCGAATAACGGGCCAGCCAATAGAAGTCATAAAATCAGCCGCTTCGCATAACAGCATAAGATAGATTGGAGATATTTTTCAGTCTATAATTCTCGGGCCAACGGTCTAGCTGAAACTTTCAGCAAGACCTAGATAAAGATTATAAAGAAAACAGTGTCTATAAATAAAAAAAGATTGGCATGAAAGGTTACACGAAGCTCTCTGGGCGTACATAACAACGTTCAAGACGGTCACGAATACGACACCGTACGCATTGGTGTTCGGCACGGAAGCAGTGCTCCCACTAGAAATAGAACTACCCTCTCTATGAGTAGCGGTTCGATATGAGCTGACAGATGAAGAAAATGGTCATCTTCGGCTTGAGGAGCTCGACGCCCTCGACGAAACTTGCCTTATAGCACAATAAAATCTGGAGGCTTAAAGGCAAGGATGACACGGTCATACGAAAGACTGATCCAGTCGAGAACGCTCCGCCAAGGCGAACGTCAAAAGACCAATGATTCCCAATCATGCAAAATGGGGAAAGTTCGAGCCGAACTATGAAATCTCGTATATTATAGAAAAAGTCTACCAAGGTGGAGTTTACCTGCTCATGGATATGCATGGCGAAAGACCCTTCCGGCCAATAAACGGCTGATTCCTCAAAAAATACTACGCTTAACGAGTGACGACTTAGGTCAATGATAGATGACGGCGCTTGTGTCCACTCGCTATCTTCCTGAGTCAGGACTCTGAGAGTAGTATCCAAAACGCTTCGTCGCTTCAAAAATGGCGACAACGGACCGAGAAGTCCTTAAACTAACTATCCGCCTCAAATATGGCGACAACGGACCTTGATATCACTAAACTAACATTGGACCAAAAAGTCCTTAAACTAAAAATCCGTCTCAAACATGACGACAACGGACCGAGATATTCCTAAACTACCAACGGACCGAGATGTTCCTAAACCAGCAATGGACCGATATGTCCTTAAAGTAACTCCATCTCCAAAATGGAAATATTGGACCAAAATGTCCTTAAACTAACATTCATCCCCAAAATGGGAATGTTGAACTGAAACATCCCTAAACTAGCATTGGACCGAAACGTCCCTAAACTAATGTTGGACCGAGAAGTCCCTAAACTAAAAATTCACCCCAAACATGGCGATAATGGACCGAAACATTTTTAAACTAATACTCTCCTAAAAAATGGTGACAATGGACTGAAACGTCCCTAAACTAACGTTGGACCGAAGCGTCCCTAAACAAACCAAGGAACGAAATGTCTTTAAACTAAATGGCGTCCCCAAAATGGGAATGACTAACATATCGCCCCAAATACGGTGATACACTCCCTTGAGATCTATATTGCAATCAAAGTCCTAACGGAGAAAGTTGCAACTCAAGTCCCACAGGTTACACACCTACTCCAGTAATGAAGCCACCACAAGTCCCACCGACAAACAGATGGGTCGCCTGTAACGAAGCCCTTCACGAGAATTTCATCTCGTTAAAAAAAAGGTTTGTCTACAAGCGAAATGAGCATGGAGGAAAATCCGAAAAGGCGTCGTGAGTAAAAATAGCAGGACTGCCGGCGAGTTTGTGAAAACACGCAAAAGGGCGCAAACTCGTAAAACAAAAAATTCGTGTGCACTTGCAAGGTCCTCTCGACCTTATGAGGGGAAAATACCTGCGTGAGATCCTTACGACTCACAAATGAGTAACACACTTAGGAATCCCCACAATTCCTAAGAAGAATATACACCCATGAGATTCTCACGACTCGTAAGGAGACTTTCCCCTATGAGACCCTCACGGCTCATAAGATTCAAAAGCCTTAAACTACAGGGATCTAAACCTGTTCTTAAGCCGTCATATTCCCCTAATATTGCCCTACAGGTGGTCCAATACTGACCCTTGTATACAATTCACGGACATAAATAAATATATCCCCCACCAAGTTCCACCAATAACGAGAAATGTCCCCATATTGTGAACGACACCTGTAAGTCCTTTCGACTTATAAGGGGAAAACACTCTTGGAAGATCCTTACGACTTATAAGAGAAAATATCACTTAGGAATCCCCACGATTCCTAAGGAGAAAATACATCTACGAGATACTCACGACTTGTAGGGAGAAATACCTTTATGAGACCCTTACGGTCCATAAAGTCAAAAAGCCTTAGTCGGAAGGATCCTAACCCTGTTTGCTAAGCCATCTTTGTTCAAACCAACAAAGGCAAATGGTGATTTGCTCTTGGCAACATTCCAGTTGTAGCGATACTGATGCCTAAATAGGTGTCAAACCCCAAGTCCTCTCATGGCAAATGATGATTCGCTCCTGGCAATATTTCAGTTGCAGCGATACTGATGCCACAATGGGTATCAGGACTAAGTCCCCAACCCGCGACAAAAATCAGCGAGTAAAAAATTTTGCATAAAAAATCGAAATGTTTAGGCAACTCGCAATAAAAAGCAGCGAGTAAATAAAAACAGCCGAAATGATTGGGCAATCGCAACTTTCGTGACATAAAAGCTGAAAAGATAGAGCATCGCGGAAAGAAATAAAAATATATATATATATATATATGAAACTTTTCTGCCGTGCAGGTAGGTCCACACCGACCCCTGTATACAATCCATGGGTACAAATGAAAGAAAGGGAACCGTATTTTCCCACCAGGTCTCGTCAAAGGGAGAGCTTCAAGTCTTAATGGCAACATCTACAGCCTAAAGATTGACACGACGCGCTTCTCATCCCAGCAGGATGCAGATGCAACGTCAACAAAGACCCAAGGGTCAAAACAAAAAAAAGAGCCATGGCAAAATACTAGCTCCAAGTTTTGACGGTACATATACAACCTAGAGACTATCTCTGTGTCCCCTCATCATTCCAACAGGGACAGACACAACAATCAAATAAAATTGAAGTGACGGCAAAATCCTAGCTTCAGGTCTTAATGGCAACATCTACAGCCTGAAAATCGATTCGACGTGCTTCTCATTCCAGCAGGATGCAGACGTGACGTCAACAAAGACCCAACGGTCGAGAAAAAATGGAATAACGGCAAAATCCTAAACTCCAATTCTCGACGGTACATATACAACCTAGAGACAATCGCGGCGTTCCTTCTTATGCCAGCAGGATGCAGATGCAACGTCAATAAAAGACCCAAGGGTCAGAGAAAAAATGGAGCAACGTCAAAATCTTAACTCCAAGTCTCGACGGTACATATACAACCTAGAGAATATCGCGGCGTTCCCTTTCATTTCAGCAGGATGCGGACGTGACTATCAAATAAAATTGGAGCAATGGCATATTCCTAGCTCCGGGCTTCAATTGTAATACAGACAACATAGAGGTTCTACATATGTCTACCCTACTTCAGCAAAGAAACGACACGACATCGTTAAAACAAAAATGAAGTGACGGCATATTCCCAACTTCGGGTCTTGACGGTAACTCATATAAAGCCTAATAGACCATCGAAGATCATCGCACCACAGAAGGGTGCGGTTATGGCTCATCGGGGCTCCAAATTGAGCCTAACCTCAGGTAAAAAGCGTCATGGAAAATTCCTAACGCTTGCTCTTCCGACGGTAATATGACCTAAGTAGATTAATTGAAGACGTCTTGTCCAGCTCTCGAAGGGATCAGAGACACGGCAGTCGTGGGGACACTCGAACAACAGCTAAAGGACTTCATATCGAGAAATACATCAGCCAACGCGACGGTACCACGGACTAAAACTCTAGTACCACAAGCCTAACGGACCTCTGTCGTAAAAAGAATGCGGGTTATCTACATGCAACGTTAGGAAAAGTTTGCCTGTAAACCCAAGGGAGGTAAACTAAAAACACTCCGAAACGAGTGAATAAACTAGAGACTCCGAAACGAGTGAATAAACTAGAGACTCCGAAACGAGTGAATAAACTAATTAGTGCTAAATTAAGACATCAAACACAGAGGAGCGTATGCAAAAAAAATGAATATTTTATTCATGAATCAAAGTGTTTGGAAGATACAATCTATATAAAAAAAGGGAGGAATACAATTTTAGATGCTAAGAGGGCAGGGCTTTTAATAAAATGGTAACCCGATCACTCTCTTCACGCAGCTCCGCCTCACGCGCCACTATTGCAGCTAGCATCGCTTCAACTCGAGCCCATTGTTGCAAGCATGATGAAAGCTTCTCAGCAATTTCCTACTTAGCCGCTTCGCAATCTCGCATTCCCCGCTCGGTAGAGTCGAGGTTCTGCCTCAATTCCATTCTTTTAGAAACACATTGTTGAAGATTTTCAAAAATAACTTGCAGCTGCGCGACATTCACTTCGACCTAGGCACGCAATTGGCTGGATTCGCCGGAAGCCGTCTCGTGTTCCTTTTGCTTCAAGACCAACTTCTGCTCAAAGTGTTGAATGGAAGCGGCACTTTGCTCGATCCATGCGATCAGTTGAGTCTTCGAGGTTAACGCTTCAGGTGTAAGGCGCTTGCGCTCGATCTCATGGAGACAAGCCTCAATCCGCTTATGGTATGCCGACGAAGTCTTCATTGTGGAAAGTCACAAGCGTCGCTAGCATAGGGTTGACTTCGTCCTCAAAGTCCGCAGCAAAAGTGAGAGCTTCAGCACAAAGATCTTCAATAAATTCGCTTAGCATCCGCCTGTTATTCACCGCGCCCCTCGAAGACTAACGTTTAGAGAAAGGCTCCACGGGCATAGATATGTGGGACTCAAGAGGAGCCGAAGCCGGTGTAACTATGGCAGAATAAAACACGCACAAAGAAGGGTCAGATCTCAACCTAAAATAAAAGGAATGATAATGAATGAGATCGAACATACCAATAGTCAAAATTGGAAAATCAGGAAGCATGGGAGGCTCTGTTATTCCTTCGTTCTCTCCCTCGAGTCGTAAGACTGTGGTCAATATGAGAAAAGCTTAGTAATAGAAAGATTACTCGTAAAAAGATGAAATAAGAAATGGAGAATATATTAATCGACGTCCAAAGGAGGAAAGAATTCCGATTGGAAGGCAAAGTGCGAGCTTAGCATTTGGCACTAGCGGTCAAAAAGCACTCCTACAGAATTGCGACAATATATGGTAAAGAAATTAATCCGAGAAATAATATCGATATTGAAATAAGGAAATGAGAAATCTTTACCTTCCGTCATTAAACCTGAGAGAACTCATGGGTACGAAAGAGAGAGGTGGAGTAGTGACAGTCGTGGCGACGGCTGACAGTAATTCTTCAATCAGCATAGTGCCTGGGTTTACCACGCCCGTATTCAAAATAAAGGAGATATCAGCAGAGATGTCTAGCAGGATTAAGAACTCGAATGGATTAGCTCGAGGAATATCTGACGGGGCAGAGACCATAGCGGTGTCTGGAGCGCTACTAACCATGACGGCTTCCTCGGTTTCCACCATCATCGGGGAGATGGATTCAACGTTGACACCTTCGTCCCCCGAATCAATAAGGGTTGTCGTCATGCTTGCATCACCTGCCGATGCCGGGGATCCACAGGGGGAGGAAGCGGCAGTTGGAGCAGTCCCTGATTCGACAGGAAGGCCTAACGCCCCAGACCCTTCAACCGTCGGCACTGCACTCGCCACGTTACTACTTATACTCGGCCCTGCAGCATAATTCAAAAAAAAATGTGTTATAATTCAAGAAAAATTACCGTAAGAAGAAAGCTGGAAAAGTAAATAAGTCCTACTAGGTTTCAATAAAGGATCGTGCGTTGTTTATCTTGAAGTAACCGCTCGGTATCTTCGCGAGCCGCACGCATAACCTGCCTATAGGCGGTAGTCATGGCAGAAGGAATGTCCTCTATGGGAACATCAGAGGGTCGGGCATCACTCGAGCCCATGCCTGTGGTCAAGTTAGCCTGACACTCCCTTGCTTCTTATGCTTCCTCTCAGCTTTAGCGGTACGAATAGATCTCCTCAAAACCTCCGACAGGGAAACGTCTTTATCCAAATCAGGTTTGGACTCCGGATCTGTGGCAACATCCATCATCGGCTCTTTTAGCGACGTCTCCATTGGCGGCCCTAGGATGATCTCAACCGTAACCGATGGCTCTGAAGGCTCCTCCGCATCACCACCTGAGGATGTCATTGTACTCGGAACAACACGAGTTGCGGTAGTTCCTGCAACAGAAAGAGGAAGGGAGTCAGGGTGTGAACGAAATGTACTAAATACGTAATGGCACCGCGAAACGAATCATACCGAGACCTATTGAAGTGTGAAGCCTCTCCTCTTCCTCAAATGTCTTGAAGGACGCCAAGAGAGCATCTTCAGTGGAGATTCCTATTAAGAAAAGAGCGTTAGTAATGCATGATAAATAAAAAAATAGAAGAATGTAAATAAAATATACCGAATGCCGCAAGAGAAACGAGCGTTGCCCGCTCGCGTGCTAATCTCATAAAAGCGTCAATAGCGGCTTAAAGATCAGTAGCGGCATTCTCATCGATAGAGGCTCCGAACAGACTGTCGTTGGTACCGTATTCGGACAATCCCTCGCTGTAAGGAGCATGAGGTTCCTGACCAAATACAACGTAGGCAGAGAATAAAGACTTCTTCTTCTTCTGTGAACCACCACCAATGCCCGACGACAAGAGTTTTTGCTTAACGGGCTTCTTCGGACGGCAAGTTCCGATCTCCGAGCCAATACCCGACTCGGGAGATGCCACAGCCACCATGGTCACAGGAGCACTTACATCCGGTTGTGGCTTAGCCGGAAAGGCTCATGGAATTACAGCCGTGGCGCTCTCTCTTAAAGAAGGACGGACAATTTCCCATCGCTTCAGCGGGACCGCGGGATTAATGGCTGGGATAGAATCCTTATGGTCGAGAAGCATCCACTTTTCTTCCTTGATGACGGCACCCGTGGCATGCTGATACCAAGCAATAAAAGCATTCGAGGCCTTCGGGATATGACTCAGCTCACTAATCAGGAAATGAGACCCTGTATTTAGCCGCATAAAGTGATGGTCGCGTTGCGAACACTCTCTTCTGTAGCAACCGGGTCAATGAGGAACGCTTCAAGGGGAACCCATTGGTTGTAACCGGATTGCTAGGTGAAACGATCCGGGTTATATCTCATAAATAGAATCGAGGCGTTCTGTCTGAATACGAGGAAACCCGGCCTGATAGAATACAAAGAACGATCTCCCGGGCCCTCAATGCAGAAGATCCATCCTTGAAGACATCGTTGAGCGGCTGGATTACCTTAGAGGGTTCCTTACCAATGGTCAAGACCCTGTCGACGAAGGTCATGCTATCTCCAACCATGCGCGGGCGAAGAAGCAATCGCCGAGCCTCTCGATGTGTTGGGTCTGGAGAACAAGTATTGATTAATTGCATGACCCGAGGAAAGTTATATCCTTCATAAAATCTTGGCCATTTATGCACACCAAAAGCACCCAGCACATGCATCTCGATCCACGAGGTGAAGTAGTGCAATGGGAGATTTACGGGCTTCAAACCCGGCTGAGTGGTGTCGGCCGCTATACTCAGACCACGATATAAATGAGCCAGTCCTGCGACCTCAATAGCCATACGTGTCCCTGCAGCGATACGGTAGCCGGATAGAAGTCAAACGGTCTCACGTAGCGAGGGTGCATCGGAAGCGCAAACCAGCTCAGCCACAAGCCAATGAACCCCATAAAAAAGGTCTCATCATCAATGTCCGGAGCGAAGACCTCTGCGAAAGGGACAATTGGGGTATCCAGAATAAAGAATTGCTTTAAATCCGCCTCCGCGGTCAACAGTTTGTCCTAGCCAAATCCGAATGGATCATCGAGCTTGGCGAACTTCGCAACTTTCTTCGATAAAACCTCCAGCCGAAGGAAACAGGTAACAAAGTCCGTAAACCTAACGCCATGCCCCCCAGACTCTAAGAATAAGCTCTCATATATGTTCAACACTTTGATCAGGTTCGAAAACTTGTGTCGAACAACATTCTCTGGGGTAAGATCCATAACCAATGATTCAGTAGCGAAGACGTACTCATCAGGAGGAAGTATTTCCTCATAATTCTCTCCTCTGACGGGTAACCAGGATATCTCCGCAAATTTCTCCAACGAGATTGACACCTCCCGATCCGATAAGAGAAATGTGTGGGTCGGGATATTCCATTGCTCCAGGAAGGATTTAACCCACCACACATGAGGTGTGTGGTAAAAAAAAGAGGGACGCGTCGATCGCTGGATATAACTCGGTCTTCAGTAGCAGCGACTTCTTGGCCGACAAAATGTAGCGGGCCCACTGTAGATAACCAGCCGGATGACGGGGGTCACTCCTATTGTATAGACTTGGTACCAAGGACACGCTTCTCCTTGGCATATGCGACACCCTAGAATGTCTAGGGCCATCGGCGGATGCACTGGTATCGACGCCATGGAAGGTTGGAGACGACCTTCCGAGGTCCAGTTAACCTTTTCCACTGCGTAAGCGACCTGCGGGGGTCAGCATAATGAATCGATGGGATCGGTTCTGAAGGCACCGCACAAGTAAAACTGCGCCGGCCCCGGATAATGTAACTGTACCATGACCTCCACAAATAAAGAGACTTCTGCTTTGGATCATAGTCCCAGATTAGCACAAAGACGTCCCGATCCGTAGGTGCACCAGTAAAAGCGATCTCTGAATGAACGTAAGGAAAAAAGGAATTGGAAGTCATAGTATCTGAAGAAAAAAAGAACCGTGGAGAGTTAGTTATCGGCATAATGTACTTAACTACAACTAAGGGTTCTAGTATTCTCAAAACACCCAAGTCTGTACATCATTACAGCATAATAAAAACACTACAGTAAAAAAAAACAGTGGGCTCCACAAATTCAAGGTGATGCCTCATCAATGATGAGACATGCACCCATTGTGAGAATCCAAAATGATTCTCATTAAATGAAAAGTCTCATTGAACAGTGGAGTTCAAAACTCCCAATGTTCTTGAAGAACGTGTTCTACAACAGATCCAAATCTGTAAGAAGAACCCATGACAGAACCTTAGAAAAAAGAGGAATAAAATTCCCAAAAGTTTTCAAAATTTCTCAGAACTAAGCTCTGTAGTACAAACTAGAATTGAATTCCTCTGATGATGGGATTAAATCCTAAAAATCCCCATGGGAAATATACGAGAATTAAATTCTAGAGAACCTTCAAGAACCAGAGTTAATAATAGGGTAAACCCTAAAATCTCTAAGACCCACGGTCTACCCAAATAAAGTTTTTTTAAGATCTCTAAGAGGCCATTTCAAGAAAAAGAGCTAAGGTCTGTTAATGTGTTAAAAATCCATAACAAAAAAGTGTTTCTTTTAAGAGTTAAAAGTTGGTCATAATGCTTACCAAATTTCTTAAACAGAGTTCAACTCTAAGAGTTTCTTTGAGCAGAGATCTAAGCTCTGAGAAGAGAATTAAATTTTCAAGGATGAAGAAGGAAGATAACGAAACAGCAGTCATCTCAAGGGCCAAAGGCCCTATTTATAAGATGTGAAGGGACGGTACAACCCCCTACGAAATCAAACGATGGAAAAACTGATACCGTTGCACCCACGTGTGAGCCACGTGGGAACTGCGGTGGGGGGCATTTGTTCCCCCAAAAATATAGAAAGAGCAAAGCTCTGTTGAAGTGGGGCAGCACCTCACGTGTTTCTCACGAGGGCACCAACTCCAGCACCAATCTTGTAGGATTAAATCCTATGGTGGCGCCGCACGTGCTCCTCATGCTGGTGCCAATGTGCAAGCACAGAAACACTTTCTGAATAAGAATTAAATTCTTATATGGCGTCGCACGTGTTCATCACGCGGGGGCCAATATGCAAAGCACAGGAGTACCCACCATAAGAATTGAATTCTTAAGTGGCGCCTACGTGCACAACACGTGAGCGCCGGGGCCCAAGTCAAGATCAATAGAATTAAATTCTACATGAGAATTTGGGATACTTTCTGTTAAACAGAGCCGTTGGATCAAAGATCCAATGTTGATGATAAATCATCAAAATATAGAATTAAATTCTATTAAGAGAAAATATCTCCCAAATCTTTCTAAATAAGAAAGATACTCTTGGTAGGATCAAAGATCCACTAAAATTCTATTTTGGGAATATATTCTTTCAATCTTTCTAAACAAAAAACATTGTTCGCTGTAAAACATAGAGCCCTTGGATTAAAAATCCAATGGTTAAAATATGTCCTCAATCTCATTAAAAACAAGAAAACATATTCTGTAAAACAGAAACCCTTGGATCAAAGATCCAACGATGGGTAAAATTCCCCAAATCAATTGGAATCTCTCAATGAGAGATTTTCTCAAAACAAATTAACTATTTGTCCTCTACTATATAAAGGACCCGAGACTTCAAGTCTCAGATAGAGGATGGACTCCATAAGTTTCTAGAAAAAAGAGACACAGAGAGACAAAGACACACACAGTCAGAGAGAAGAAACCCTCCATAAGCTTCTGAAAAGTACAGAAAGCTTTCAAAACAACAGAGAATTTAATTCTCAAAGAGGAAGACTTCCCTTTCAAAAAAAAACCTAGGTAAAGAATACACAAAAATGAAAATATCTCTTTTACCTATTTTGAGGGTTTAACCATTCTCAAAGAACTTAGTTCTTTCTCTGGATTAGAGATCCACAAGACAAGCCTCCCACAAGTTCAGAATTTAATTCTCATCGGGAAGATCTTATTCTTGAGAATCAAAAATTCAGAAAAGAACTAGGTCCAAAAGAAAAACAAAAGGAAAAAAGAATCTATCCTATGGGAATTTAATTCCTTGGAAAACAGGGTTTAACCCTAAAAAAAACTTAGTTCTTATAAAAGAACTTAGTTCTCAAAGAAAAACCTGATCCCAGATCTTCAAAACAAAGATCTTGGTGATCATTAATGGTCAAAATGCCATTAACAGAGATTTAATCTCTAATAAAAGGTAAAAAGGCTGGCGGCTTACGTGGTCACCCTCTCAACAGTGCCTAGCGCCTCACGTAAAAAACACGTGGGCGCCCAAAGCAGAGGGCCAGCGCCTCACGTAAAACACACGTGGACGCTGAATAAAAGTGCTTAGCACTATATATATAGCCAAAATGGCTAAGTGCTTAGCACTGATGGGGCAGCACCCAGCGCCTCACGTGCTACTCACGTGGGCGCTACACAAAAAGTGCTTAGCACTCCACATACAGCCAAAACGGACGAGTGCTTAGTACGGATTGGGCAGCGCCCACCACCGCACGTGCTCCTCACGTGGACGCAAAAAAAAAAAGGAAAAGTGCTTAGCATTATATGTAGGGTTGCTAGGCACCCGCTCAAGGGTCTACGAGGCATCAACCATGCCCGATTAAAAAATTAGCCGTGCCGAACAACCCGAATATGGAACTTTAAACTAGAGATTAGGCGAAAAAAAGCATGCTAAACAATTTAACACTAAGTGAGAGGGATTACAACCTTTGTAGATCCGGTCCTTCACTTCATATGCTCCGTGTTGTGGTCCCTTCGCTGCGATCATCGGGATCCGGACTCTCGAGAGGTTCCACGAAGAGAAAGACGCAACCTTTGCTTCCGATCTTCGATACTAAGATGATCTACCTTGAAGTTTCTTTAACACAAGCTAACACTCATGAAATGATGTGAACACCCTCATCTAAATGGCAAGGGAAGATGAGGATGATGAAGTAGGATTTTTGCTCTCTTTATTTATATTTTTCTCACAATTATTCATCACCTTTTTAAAATCAAGCAAGCTTTTTCTTGAAAAGAGAATGAAGAAGAAGATGAACATTATGATGAAATTCCTTTTGTGATGAATAGAAAAAGAAGATAATGATTAATAATGCAACCATGGTTAACATAACCTTTGTAGAGAATTAACCAAGGGTTAGGGTTTGGGTTGAGTTAAGAATGAGTCACACACAAATATCTTTATCATGACAAAATGAAAAGCTTCTAGAATCAACTAGAAAACTTAACCCTAATCCAAACCCTAATCATGTTTAAACTCCACAAATCATGTTGCATTAGTTATCATATCATGTTACAATATTATATATCACATATATAATATTTATTATAACCAAATA
Organism: Agapanthus africanus; assembly: GCA_030015575.1. Taxonomy (NCBI): domain Eukaryota; kingdom Viridiplantae; phylum Streptophyta; class Magnoliopsida; order Asparagales; family Amaryllidaceae; genus Agapanthus; species Agapanthus africanus. The sequence goes on along the minus strand of JASDDO010000024.1, from coordinate 143,949,598 downwards.
AAATAATACAATTAACATATATCGCATATATATCAATGTATTACCCGAGTGAGAAAAAGAATCTTTTAATGAGCAAATATTAGTTAATGTAATTTAATATATCATATATATATATATTATTATACATTAAATTATCGAATCAACACTTGATCCGACAATCCGGCTATATCGCATATAACCGACTAATATTTATCCGTACCGATTCATCGAATCAACACTTGATCCGATGACCCGGCTGATATCAAATATCGCGAGAATATAATACGGTATCACATATCGCATTATCCTCGGTCCCGCACATATCACATATGTGCTCCTACTCCGTTTTGCCTGAGTCAAGAATCCTCTGTGTAGGACTCTAAAGAATCGTCAATACGCCGGCAGTAGGTGATGATCATATCAAACACCCACAAGCTGCAAGCGGTCAGCTAAACGTAACAGCTACCCAGGTATTGAGCGCTCAGAAGATCAACAAGCAAGCCTGTAACTTCTCCTGTGAATCCAAACAGTAACACTCCCGTACAGTCCGGTCTCGTCGTCTGATATGTCGCATATCTCGCCTAGGGGTGGTAAACGTCAGACCCCAGTAGCTCGATAAGTCGTGTCGATATGAGGTCTATAACAGTTCGAGAAACTACTGATAACACTTACCAGTAAATCTCAGCAACCCTGGCCAGGGATTTCCGGTTATAGCCAATCGAACACAGCACAACATCAACTCGCTATACCGGGAGAGACGAATCCCCTCCTATCGCTCATTGCCTCCATGTGATTCGGGACTGTACCCAAAAGCCACCTTTTTGCACGCCCTCTTGGACGTGGTATGATGGAAATCAAAGCACAGTGGGAACCACACAAGACTCTATGACGATCTCGGGTCAACAGACTACTCTGTACCAGTGTCACCGGAGAACTGCCATCTGACGTATGGTATAATACCATCTGGGAGTTCTCGGCGAGTCCGTCCAGTGTACCCAGTCTCCACTGAGCACCCGTACACCATCCTTGATGTTAAACACCGATGGATATGGGATCATCCATCGCCCATCATATGGGTCAAGATGCGTATACACTAGTCTACTCTGGTGTATCGATGCCCTGTCTCAATACACCCTCGACTAGGAACAGTTATAGGATGTACTCGTCGACTACCGTGGCCCCACTAGTATGATCTCATCATAGTCCCAGTAGTCGAGTACATATCCTAAAGGCTTTATCAACATGTAATATAGAGACAATCAGAGTACATGTTAAGATAAAGTACAACCAGATAGCATACTATCATGTCGAGCAAGAAAGTCCTCCCTATATATGTCCTAGCATCCACTACAATATACATCGTATGTACAGTAATGGCCTCTAGGGCATACATATAACTAACAATCTCCCACTTGCACTAGGGCCATCTGTTATGGTATCGCATACCCAACAATTAGCTGCGGTTGAAGTATCTCATACTCAAGCATCCCATAAAAGTCTCTACTGGGAAAAAAGGCCTTCGTGAGTGGATCCGCGCTGTTGTCCTCTGTGTCTACTTTCCTAACCTCGATCTCCCTGGAGATCAACCATCTCCATGATCAGGTGATACTGCTTAAGAATTATATCTGGATTCCTGATGGGACGGTAGTTCCTTGGCTAAAGCCACAACTCCATTGTCAGACAATGGTAGGAACGAAGTTCATCTCATGAACTTATATATATCCAGACTGCCTCTTTGGTAGTATCCTCGGTAACGATGTATCTTGCCTTTAATCGTCTAGTAAGTCACGGTATCTAGCTTGGAACTCTTCCAACATACCGTCCCTCCACTGAGGGTATAGACAATGCCTGCGACTGACATTCAGTCGTTCTTATCACCCTGGAACCTTTCCAGTGATTCTCCCCAAGATCGATTGATACCATCTCACTACAACTAGTGAGTATCCTAACATCCAATTAGATCTATCTCATAGATCCAAAACCTAGGATTTAGGAGGTATCACTTTGATCCTATATGGAGAATCCTTGTGATAAGCGGAGATTAACCGAGCGTAGCATAGGAAACTCCTTCCCTATCAAGAGTATGTCATCCACGTACTCTACGAGGATCACCACCATACTCCCTACTACCTTTTTGTATATACAAGGTTCATCTACCATTTTGATGAAGTCAAACTCTTTGACTACCACATCAAAACAGATGTTCCAACTCCGCGATGCCTGTTTTATCATATAAAACATCTTGCACACGTTTCCGTTGCTCTCACTGTCTACGAAGCCCTCTGGCTGTGTACTTATAGACGCTCTCTTCTAAAACATCATTTAGAAAAGAAGTCATGACACCCAACCACCAGATATCGTAGTCATGGTATGTAGCCGTGGCAAGTAGGATCTGGATGGACTTAAGCATAGCTCCTTAGAAAAGGTTTCATCATAATCCATACCTGGTCAATGATGAAAACCTTTAACAAGTCTAGTTTTGAAAGTCTCAATTTTTCCATGTACACCAAGTAATCTTCTCAAGATATACTTGCTCCTGATGGGGATTTAACCCTTCAGATAAAGCAACCAAAGTCCATACTTTGTTGGTGTATAAGGATTCCATCTCAGATCGATAAGCATCCAGCCATTCTTACAGAGTCCCACTCCTGATGGCCAGCTCGAAACTAGTTGGGTCATCATCTCATGATTCAATCCTCGCTCCCACTGTCATAGAGAAACCGAAGTATCTCTTAGGTGGGTGAGGAACCCTACTAGATCGGCGGAGAGGCTGAGGTTCGTTGGAGACTATTGAATCCTTTGGTTCTACCAAATCATCAGCTGCTTTTTGTATAGCTGGAACATTTCCAGTTCTACATAACAGACCTTGCCTTGAGCTTGTCCGGATTTTGCTTTTAGACATAAGACGGACAACCCCAAATCTTAACAAACTTAAGATATAGGCTCTTCCCTTTCCATATCACATATGAAGTGGTAGGCAACTGATTTGATTTGAACCCTATTCAATAGGTATGCAGCTTCTCAAGTGCATAACTCCCCAAAAGGAAATAGGAAACTCAGTAGTACTCATCATAGAGCACACCATATCAAATAGGGTGCTATTGCTCCGCCCCGATATACCATCGTGCTATGGTGTATACGGAGGAGTAATGCTGAGAGAGAATCTCATTCTCCTTTAGAATAGTCCAGGAATTCCGTGCTTAAGTACTCTCCTCCTTGATCTCATCAAAGGACATAATACTTATACCCGTATTTTGGTTCTCTACTTCTAACTTATATTCTGTGAATATCTCAAAAGCTTCGGACTTGTGTTTCACCAGGAACATATGTCTGAATCTTGAGAGATTATCAGAGAATGTAATGAAGTACAAAGAACCGATCTTGGCATATGTAGACAGGGGACTTTCATACATCAGCATGTATCAATCCCAAAAGTTTACTAACTCTTTCTCTGTTTCCAACAAACAGAGCTGTGGTCATCTTATCTTTGTGACATGACCGGCAAGTTTCACAAGATGTAAATTCAAACTAATTTAAATATGCATCTTTATGTAACTTCAGCCAGTCTGGTCGCATTGATATGACATAGTCTACAATACCTCAAGTAGGATTCGTTCATTTTTGAACTCTTCCTCTTGTGTGTGTTCTATATACTAAGAACTGTAGTTTGATTTAGAACGTCAATGCTTTTAGATAACGTGCCTGAAACGATCAACTCTTGATATAGGAAATGTTCAAAACATTATCCAACAATACAAAATTATATCCTTTCTTTACTAATAAAGAGACTGATATGATTTTGTATATCAGGTTCGGTATCTAATAACATTTGTTCAGAATCAATGTATTCTAGTAATACAGGGTGACAGTGACCAACAGACTTGGCTGCAACACTTGCACCGTTTTCTGTCTCATGAAACTTATCACCCGTTCTCAGTTCTTTACCTATCTATAGCCCATGTAACAGATTACATATACGGGATCGTGATCCGGTATCACATACCCAGGACGTAAAGGATACTGAGAATCAGTTCTGTGTAATGAACACACTCGAAGATGATGCATCAACATGCACTTTCTTCGTTTGGGCAGCACAGGAAATCTGGTATTCCCCAATTTCCTGCTCTGTCTTATAACAATTATAAGTTGGAGCGGGACCAACGTTCCCCAGCTCAGTATAACAAGCGGGTTCGGTCAATAATCCGTATTATTATCTTGATTAAGGCGTGATATGGTCGCTACCTGGAGAGAGAGAGAAGAAAACACTCAGCGTATGCTCTTGCAAGATTAGATTGGTTATCTAATATATCTAATCAGGATGTCTCCCACTGTTTTAATCAAATCTTCCTTCAAACCTTAAAAGGAAAAACTAGCCGGGATTAATTACATGCTACAAGTTCGCCAATCTTTCAGCCAGGCCAGTGTCGGTACTTTGAGGGAGGTCCCCCGTGCTTTCGCACGAACCTAATTAAAGTAAACCTCATTTTCCCAGAGGCGTAACCCCGTTAACACCTTTCTAGACACCTACTTGATCGGCTAATTGTAATGTGTAAAACTCTCCCAGGAGTAACTCTTACTCGCAGCGGGTATCGGGATCCAACTATCTAATAGAAGGTATGCAATCTCATTGCAAATTTCAACACTTGAAATTCCCAATAATATTTTACCCCAAGCCTCCTATGACCTTGACAAAGGCCAACAAACTATAGGCTGCTAGTCAAGTTCAACCCGTCATTTCTTGATTGAAGTAAACCCACCCGCACGGCCCTTGACAAAGGCCAACAAGGTCGCACGACTACCCTAATCCAATCTGCATCATATGCATAAGCAGATAAGTACTATTCAGCTACCGCACACTACGCCTTGAGAAAGGCCAACAAACGCAGCACGAATACTAAACAGTCCTTATCTGAAATGACGGAGGGCTACGACAGGTTTTTAAGAAAACCCTTTGCGTAATGAACTTGATATCGTTGTAGAATCGAGTGATTTTAAATGGAGTGTTTTTGAGGCTTTTCTAGTTTTGCTAAAGGGGTCACTCCCGGTGAAGGGATCGTCGGCCCTTTCCTCATCGAATAAGGTGCAGGATATTTCATAAATATCACTATGCAAAGCAAGAACTATAGAAGCAATCAAAAGACAAACCGAGTTTGTAACATCTGCCAGTTATTGCTAAAGGAGTCACTCCCGGTGAAGGGATCTCGGTCCTTTCCTTATCGAATAAGGTGCTGGATGTTCTACAAGGAACACCGCTATGCAAAGCAAGAACTGTAGCTACCAGTTTTTATAAACAAGTTTCTACAACATCTTAGGTTTCTTTTATTTCATTAATCTCATTAATGAAGTCCCATTTTAATATGCTTCATAAGCATCTCTTTTGAAACGAAATCTGCAATATAACATATATCTCATATATATAATATAAACATTCATCTCAGGCAGTAATATGATCTCATCACAGAACAATGCAGCAGAAGAACATATATGAAATATTGGATATACTAGGACGTCCGTGTTTTCAATACGAGCCTGTATAAAACACGGATTCCACGGTCGCGATGAATAGCCAAACCCACATCCATAGACCCCTACGAGAGCGGCAAGTAACACTGCCAATTCTAGGGTTAGGAGACCCGGTCTCGACTCCTCGAGATGGTCTCCCACTGGACCCTAGAACCCGGTTACTTGTGCTCCCCACCTTGGGTCTACCTAATGCGGAAAAGTAAATAATATACAACGGTGAAATCTTCCGCTACCTGGAAGTGCCCCAATAAAAGAATATTACATACAAATGAATTTTACATGAATGAAAAAGAAAAACTCTCATCTCACATAAAACCCCCGGCTATTCAAACGCGACGATCCAATACAACATATCACAGCAACACATAATATCACATATCATCAACGTAAGCAAGTATGCGTATCCCGATTGTCGTTGATGTATAGCAACGAAGCCGGCGATACACTACATACTACGCTTACGGTCACAGAAAAGAAAGTGTAAAACTACAACAGTTGGAATCCACAACCTCCTTAGACATCGCATGCCTAACCAGATGAATTCCTTAGACATCGCATGCCTAACAATTATAAACTCCGCAATTTAGTCTCATTTTCGAAAACTCTTTTCAATATCAAGTCGGGCAATTCAACAAGATTCCCGACGTCTTGATCGAATGCTCGTCGCAAACTTTAGTAGACGGCCGCACCCCCGATACCGTCGACGAAGTGCACCAAGGTGGAACACCGCTACCGGGAGCACCCGAACGGATGCTTTCGACGACGGGGTTCTCCTACAGTCACTTGGTCGGGGCTATGGAGTGAGGCTGTCTATTAAGTTTACCCGGCGAGTATCCGCGTACTCTACGTGATTGCGACGGACTTTTGATCGCATCAAAATTCCGTGGCAACCGATCATCTGAGACTAAACTGCTATGTTTATAATATTCAAATTAGTTATCTCATAACTACCTGTGGATTCCAATTATTGTATCACATTCCAGATAAATAGAAAAAGTTAAACTTTCCGATCGAATCATCAAGCACCCAAGATTTCCCCAATATATCTCAACACTTGAAATCAGTTTAAAAACATCCATTACATGCCACAGTACCAATGGTCCAGCCGTAGAAGGGTCAAGCCAACGCCTCACATGTGGCACGCCGTACTGCCCCAAACCCTAAGATTCAAAGGGCAGTTCAAGACGGTCACATAATCGAGTTAAGGTTTGTTGTCTTCTAGAGGGTCCATCACGTTACTTGCACGACTTAGAACATTCTTAAACACGAGGAAAAATCCAACTTTTGAAAAATTTTCCGACAGGGGAAAAAGTGAGTTATTGATATCCGTTTGAACTTTTTAACAGTTTCTAAAAGTTATCCGGACAAAACTAAACAAAGTTAAAATATCCGATCGAATCTTTAAGTCCCCAATACAACCCAGATAATTCAACAGTTGAATAATAAAAAAATAAAAATTTCCAGAAGACTCAGCACTTGAAGACAAGAATTACTGTGAAAGCCACGTGGTGTGACTCACCAAAATGGCCGCGGAACCGCCGCGAAACCCAGGGTGGGGCCGCGGTTCCGCGGCTCTTTTGGCGAGTCAGCAACACGTGCTTCACAGTAACTCATTGAATTCCCTGCTGAATTTTTTGGCAATTTTTAATTCACAAAAATCCAAATTTTCAGAAAATTTCCAGAGAGTGGGTTTTATCGGGTTTTCCGGGTTCGATCGGACTTTAAACTTCGTCTAGACTTCGCCTAAAGCTCTAGCTTGGCTTTGATACCACTGTAGGGTTTCTAGGCACCCGCTCAAGGGTCTACGAGGCATCAACCATGCCCGATTAAAAAATTAGCCGTGCCGAACAACCCGAATACGGAACTTTAAACTAGAGATTAGGCGAAAACAAGCATGCTAAACAATTTAACACTAAGTGAGAGGGATTACAACCTTTGTAGATCCGGTCCTTCACTTCATATGCTCCGTGTTGTGGTCCCTTCGCTGCGATCATCGGGATCCGGACTCTCGAGAGGTTCCACAAAGAGAAAGACGCAACCTTTGCTTCCGATCTTCGATACTAAGATGATCTACCTTGAAGTTTCTTTAACACAAGCTAACACTCATGAAATGATGTGAACACCCTCATCTAAATGGCAAGGGAAGATGAGGATGATGAAGTAAGATTTTTGCTCTCTTTATTTATATTTTTCTCACAATTATTCATCACCTTTTTAAAATCAAGCAAGCTTTTTCTTGAAAAGAGAATGAAGAAGAAGATGAACATTATGATGAAATTCCTTTTGTGATGAATAGAAAAAGAAGATAATGATTAATAATGCAACCATGGTTAACATAACCTTTGTAGAGAATTAACCAAGGGTTAGGGTTTGGGTTGAGTTAAGAATGAGTCACACACAAATATCTTTATCATGACAAAATGAAAAGCTTCTAGAATCAACTAGAAGACTTAACCCTAATCCAAACCCTAATCATGTTTAAACTCCACAAATCATGTTGCATTAGTTATCATATCATGTTACAATATTATATATCACATATATAATATTTATTGTAACCAAATAAAATAATACAATTAACATATATCGCATATATATCAATGTATTACCCGAGTGAGAAAAAGAATCTTTTAGTGAGCAAATATTAGTTAATGTAATTTAATATATCATATATATATTATTATACATTAAATTATCGAATCAACACTTGATCCGACAATCCGGCTATATCGCATATAACCGACTAATATTTATCCGTACCGATTCATCGAATCAACACTTGATCCGATGACCCGGCTGATATCAAATATCGCGAGAATATAATACGGTATCACATATCGCATTATCCTCGGTCCCGCACATATCACATATGTGCTCCTACTCCGTTTTTCCTGAGTCAAGAATCCTCTGTGTAGGACTCTAAAGAATCGTCAATACGCCGGCAGTAGGTGATGATCATATCAAACACCCACAAGCTGCAAGCGGTCAGCTAAACGTAACAGCTACCCAGGTATTGAGCGCTCAGAAGATCAACAAGCAAGCCTGTAACTTCTCCTGTGAATCCAAACAGTAACACTCCCGTACAGTCCGGTCTCGTCGTCTGATATGTCGCATATCTCGCCTAGGGGTGGTAAACGTCAGACCCCAGTAGCTCGATAAGTCGTGTCGATATGAGGTCTATAACAGTTCGAGAAACTACTGATAACACTTACCAGTAAATCTCAGCAACCCTGGCCAGGGATTTCCGGTTATAGCCAATCGAACACAGCACAACATCAACTCGCTATACCGGGAGAGACGAATCCCCTCCTATCGCTCATTGCCTCCATGTGATTCGGGACTGTACCCAAAAGCCACCTTTTTGCACGCCCTCTTGGACGTGGTATGATGGAAATCAAAGCACAGTGGGAACCACACAAGACTCTATGACGATCTCGGGTCAACAGACTACTCTGTACCAGTGTCACCGGAGAACTGCCATCTGACGTATGGTATAATACCATCTGGGAGTTCTCGGCGAGTCCGTCCAGTGTACCCAGTCTCCACTGAGCACCCGTACACCATCCTTGATGTCAAACACCGATGGATATGGGATCATCCATCGCCCATCATATGGGTCAAGATGCGTATACGCTAGTCTACTCTGGTGTATCGATGCCCTGTCTCAATACACCCTCGACTAGGAACAGTTATAGGATGTACTCGTCGACTACCGTGGCCCCACTAGTATGATCTCATCATAGTCCCAGTAGTCGAGTACATATCCTAAGGGCTTTATCAACATGTAATATAGAGACAATCAGAGTACATGTTAAGATAAAGTACAACCAGATAGCATACTATCATATCGAGCAAGAAAGTCCTCCCTATATATGTCCTAGCATCCACTACAATATACATCGTATGTACAGTAATGGCCTCTAGGGCATACATATAACTAACATTATATATATAATTGAGTGCTTAGCACTGATTGGGCAGCGCCTATAATTGAATGCTTTACATGATACCCATGTGAGTGTCAGAGCGTCAAATAAGTGCTTAGCACTTTTGCAGAAAAAAGGGGGCTGAATAAATAGAGCTTAAATAAGTGCTTAGCACTTTTGAACAGAAAAAAGAGACTGAGCAGACTGAGCCTAAATTGACTAAGTCTCTTTGAAAAGTTTTCTTACAACTGAGCCAAAATGCTCTGTTGTTGGATCTTAAATAAAAATGATCCTGAAAATTTTGCTAAGTTGATCTTAGTCTCAAATCAGAATAACGTATCCTTAGCTTAAAATTAATTGAGCCTGAACGCTCATATATTTAAGTTGATCTTAATCTCAAACTAGATTAACGGTCCTTAAATAAAATAAAATATTTTTTTGAACCAAAGGAACATATAACCTAAGTTCAAAATCCCGTCAAGCAAATTCTTGACCCAAACCAAAATCTCAAATATACGGATTTGGACTAATCCGCGCTCTACGGGCGACGAGTCTCCGTATACAATCCACGGGCAACCAAAATAAACAAAAACACAATACGACACGAAGTGAACTGCTGAAGAAGGATAAAGTTGTTACCGCAATGCGGTAACGTAATTAACTGCAGGGGCTTGCGCCTGCAGGAAAGAGCGCCCCTACAATCAAAAAATCCTCATAAAGTGAGGGGGAATCTGATGAAGTCTGCTACAACGGCCGTGTCCGTCCAAACCTCCAATTTTTCGGGGAGGCGGACGGATAAATCCAAATAGTATTTGCCCCCAAATTCAGGCAAGACAATCTATTCCGGTTTTTCTCTGTTTTCGGCGGTGAACATACCATTTGGAGGATCAATAGTTATATTTTTCTTGACTCGCCACCTCTTTAGTAAAATGAATTCTTTTCAGAAAACACAAGTGGGAGTATGGTAGAACTGGAAGTGATTTCAGAACCACAAACGATTACTGAAAATTTTGCAGAACCTAAACATTCAATTGGATTTGAAAATCCATTAGTCACTCCACAGATATGGTGGGTAAACTTTTCCATCCGAGAGGTACTTCGGTCTCCTCAAAGACGGTGACATGGAGGTTTTTGATGACCCAAGCTTACCACTACTGCTGTCCTAGTCTATGAGATCTGGAAGGTGGATGAATATATCGTCGTTCTAAATTAGTTTTAGAAGTGCACATATATATGACTCTGCCAAAGGGTTGTTATAGTCAATGGGAGCAGCGAAAGCATGGTAGGCCAGTAGCTTATGTCTATTTATAGACTAAAGCAAGTATAGCGGAGATAAATCATCTATTTTTAATGTGACGGTCATAGAGTTTGACTTCATCAGAACAATAGATGGACTTGATAAGATGGGAGTAGGGAGTGATGTCCTGGTATTTAGATGGCATACTCCTTATAGGAAGTGATATTCCTATACTACGATCGGTTATATTATGGTTGTCACAAGATATTTCTCTACATAGGATATAGATAAAATATCAGGGATTCTGATCACTAGATCTATGATTTTAGATCTAGATTTAGGAAGTGTCCCAATTTGGGTATTTTGACACTATTCTAAAGTGTTTTAGAATGGACAACTCCTGACGTGGTGGTGTACCCACAGGTGATGGAGTCACTCTCTCTAAAGAAATGTTTTCAGACTGATGAAGAGAGGGATTTGCATGATTGACATATCACATGTTTAGGCAATTGAGTCAATCATTAGATGTCAAGTACCACACCAAATATTGCTTTTGCACTGGCTGCAATAAGCATATATTAATCCAATCTTGGAGAAACATTAGGAAGTAGCTGTGAACATAAGTAGTTGTTCTTGGTATATGATAACGGCAGCCTCCTTCAGGAGGCGGTTATCATTTCAGACTTCCAAGGTGACCTGGATGACAGAGTGGCTGTCAGAGTTAATAGTTTTCCCTCTTTTGAGGGGCAGTATGTTAGACAGGTAGCCCAAGTGGATACTGAGGAAGGTATGACATAGAATACTGATTAAATTCAGTGGAAGATACGGTCTAAGAAGTTTGTTGGATTTGGAGTTCATTTATGAACTGGGTCCCATCAAATATCCAGACAAATTCTAAGACATGTATCGCTCATTACGGGAGATAGTCTTTCTCCAAGAAGTTGAGATATAGAGAGATAAAGATAGAAACATTAGAGTGGATCCACTCACTGAGGTTATTTCTCGAATGCAATAGTTTCACAAACGTGCTTTGCGAGACTGATTAGTAGAGAAGTTGGGTGTTTGGTATCACACGGGCTGTGAGTATGCGACACCGCAATAATTAGCCTTAAGTGCAAGTGGGAGATTGTTGGATATAGTGCTCTCAAGTCAATTATTGTAATCGCAGGCACGCGATTGTGATGATTGTGGGAGGACATATACGGATAGAACAGTCCTACTCAAAATGATAGTATGCTATCTAGTTTGTCTTTATCATCATGTACATACATTATGTGGTATTATTGATCGCTATTACATTTTGATAGAGCCTATAGGATTCTTGCTTGACTACCAGCATTATGATGGCAATCATACATGTGGGGGCTGGGTAGTCCATAAGTACATCCTTAAATGTCCCTAGTCGTGGGGGTATCGAGACTGGGTATCGATATTCCGAAGTAGACTGGTATATACGTTTCTAGACCCCGACGAGGGGCGATGGTTGGTCCCAAAGCCATTAGTCTTTCGCACCTAAGATCGTATACATGTGCTCACTAGGGGTGAGTACATTTGACGGAATCGCCGGAAACATGCTAGTGGTATTTATCTATTGTCAGATAGCAGTTCTCAGGTGACATGAGTACAGGTTAGTCCTTCGACCTGAGATCGTCATTTGTCTCGTGTGAGTTCCTACTGTGATTTGATTACTACCCTACCACGGCTCAAAGGAGTCGTGCAAACAGGATTTAGTTGGGTACAGTCTTGAGCCATATGGAGGTAGTGAGCGGATCGTCGGGGATTTGTTTCTCCCGGTATTGGGGGTTGATATCGCGCTGTGCATGGGTGGCCATCACCAAAAATACTTGGCCAAGGTGGATGAGAATTATTGATTTGGATCAGTAATTTCTCAGTAGGTAATGGGCTTCACACCGACCTGAAATATCGCGTTATTAGCGGTTTGACTTTATCCACCTCATAGACCCGATATGCGATACTCTTAGACGAAGAGACCGGACTGTACTGAGATTGTCACAGATAGGCTCAGTAGGGATCCGGATGAGTTTGCTCGGCGGCCTTCCTTTTCGACAGGTACGTGGGTAACCGTTGCGTACAGCTAGTGCCGCTGACGTGCTTGTGGTATGGATTTATCCAGTAACTCATTGCCGGCATACTGTTGAGTCTTTAGAGTCTCACACAGAGGGTTTCCCTGGTTCAGATGAAATGATGTGGTAGCCGTATTTTGATACGTGCAGGGTTCCGATCGAATGATTGTATTAGTTACCCGGATTTTCGATCGGACGGTTGATAATACTAGCCGGCTTAGAATTGAACCGGATTATTAAATCAGGTATTGATTTAATAATTTACGTATATATATTTCGATATGTATATTCTAGTATTATGTTCTTTATGCTATTCTATCTCTTTGGGTATTCGTATTTTGATATGAATACGAGTATGTATATACAGTTGAGTGTATTCCGTACTTATACGAAAAACATTCTAAAAGGTGGACACCTCATTTTGGTTTATATATTTATTAATTTAAATGGAAATAAGGTGTAAAAGTAGTGAAAAGAGAATGATGAGAACCATGTTTGAATAGTGTTGACAAAAGAATTATTAATTCATTTTTGCAAAATATTCAAGTATGGTTGCTATATGTTTATTGGAAAATATGTTTTTACAAAACCATGCTTGATATTTTTTTCTCTCACTTGGTTGGACGGATGAAATCACTCTCACCATTTTTTGCTCATCTCTCTTCATTAGCCTTTCTTGAGCTCCTCCTCCTTCATCTTGATCTTCCACCCTACCATCTCATGAGTTGAGAATCAAGGATAGAAGAGAGATAAATATGCACTTAGAACAACTCACTACATTCTTAGACACTCTAGATTAGCAACCTAGAGTCCCTAGTTGCTTCACTAGATTTTTAGTGTGGAGCCAGAGCCATGAACCACATCTCTCGGATGGATTATCTTCAACGGAGGAAGACTGGCGGTCAAGCTTGATCAAGGGGACCTCAAGGAGCTAAGAAAGAGGGTAGAAGGCCGAAGGACACAGATCTTTTGGTAAAACAACTCTATCACAGTAAATAACATCTTTGTAGCTTGCTAGTTTCATATTTGGTTTCGATTTTAGATAGTTGTTTCTAACGCCATGTTTTTAAACACCAAAAATTTTCGTTCCGCAATGGCTGCGGTCGACGGCCAGGGCGCTAGGAACCCCAACAGCTTCTTCCCCACCTTTATGCTTTTTCGAGACAAGTGCATCTCCATCAGAAGAAGTTGTACCCATTTCCTTCCTTCTGGATTTATCATTTAGCAGACTATCTTTAACCACATTCATGGTTAACTTTCCGTTCGGTGTCGAATTGCTTACCGAAACTACTAAGGTATCCCAACTGTCAGGTAAAGAACTGAGCAGAAACAACAATTGGAGTTCATCTTCAAGAAACATCTACATGGTAGTCAACTGATTCACCAAGCCCCGAAAGTCATTGAGATGCCAGGTGTCGTTCTTTCCATCTCTATACTTCAGTTTCACAAGCCTTCTGATCAATGAAGCCTTATTTTGAGCCATCTGACACTCATACATAGACCCCAATTTCGCCCATAAAATATCAGCTTTAGTTTCTTGTTCGGCATGATGGAACACGCTATGATTGACCCATTGTCGACTATAAGCAACAACCTTCTGATACATAATTACCCACTCTTTATGGTCTTGTTATCTGGTCGGCCGCTATCACCTTGAACGGACTCATATAAATCCTTTAAGTAAAGGAGATCCTCTATTCTCGGGTTCTAGATTGAATAATTTGATGATGTCAATTTGATCATACTCGTTCTGGAGTCTTCCGTCTTCTCCATAACTGAGATAAGCAACCGTCGGCTCTGATACAACTTGTTGGGAATGGAGGAGACGAGATTAATATAAAATCACATACTTGACGATCACCAAAATATATGCAGAAATAACACAACAGAAATAAACAAGCAAAACAACCACATGAAACAAGAACACCAATTTTTACGTAGAAAACCCTTGTAGAAAAAAACCACGGCCAACGATCAACTGCTATATTTTTCCACTATAGAAGTAATGAGATTACATGATATTTCTTTTCTAGATAAAACTAAAGGATCACTGTCACGCTTCACTTCCCGGTGTACGGTGAAGGGGACGCGACGAGGCCGCTACGTATTTACTCTGAAGTAAATACGCTAAGCGTATCTAAGCAATATAAATATAAATGCACAAGAGACAAGATATAATAAAACAGCAACTTTATTTATTCACATTCTGTTGTACAATACAAGGAAAGTAAATACATCTGAATGAAGCGATGCCTAAACAATGGCATAACAGGAATGTAAAGTACTGGAATGAAAATGAAAATGTACAAGTGTAACTACAGCTCGGGATCTTCAGTAAACTGTTCCAAGTCTTTAGTGCTAGGCTCGATCTCTGGAAGGTCCGAATCACCTGACGACATTCAAAGACGAAAGAAAGAGAATGTCGTCAGCGAACAAATCGCTCGGTAAGTCCCAAAGATAGGGGAGAAATATAATAGACAGAGAATAAGAGAGAGAGTATAGCTTTTCATGTTGTATTTTGAGTTAACGCTGTTGTTTGTAGCTTGGTACAGAACGATGCCATTGTATACGAGAGGAGTCTGTATATGCCAGAGACTAGAGCAAATGGAAGTACAAGGCTCCGTTAGAAAGCCCGGAACAATGGCATTGTATTCAGATTAGGTGTCTTAATCTTGCAGTCTTGTGCCACTTCTAACACCTTCCGTACCAATCCACCCCTTAAACCCCGCGATATCTTTATTGTATTGTTTGTATTGTCTTGCAACTTGTATTGTCTTGTAATAAAGATTGTATAATTGGATGACTTACCAAAACCATGATATCAGTAAATGGATGTAACTGGAGAATCATGGATGTAACTGGAGAATCATGTAAATGGAAGTATATCCATGGTTCGGTTCGGTCAATATAGATTGAATAGATTGAGATTATGGATTCATGTTGAATTGTAATTTGTACTTGAATCATATTCAAGTCAGATTATTATAATGAGACTCGGTCTGAGTCGGACAATTAGAAAAGAAATTAAAGTCCTGAATTAAGTTTTGATGTTATCGGTAACCGCTGCACATGGGCGGCAGGATTTGTGTCTTTTTCAAAGACGATTACCGTGTTGATAACACCATTGTTAAGTTGTCTACCTTAAATAGGCAAAAACCCACTTCTCCGGCTCCCTGAGGCTCAAGAGAACTGGTTCCGCTTTAACCTATGTTTACTAGGGTCCTTATTGTAATTTAGTATAACATGAAGGGGTTTATGTAAAAATAATTTTGATGTACATCTCAAGTTTTTAATTATCATCTTGATGTACATAAAACAATTTAAAAATCAAGATAAATATATATACATGTTCGAATAGCATAAAATGAGTCAAGTATATTATTCAAGTAACTACCATAAACAATGCTGTAAAGAAGTATTATGTACGACTAATTAATCAAGTCGAATGAATGCGGAAATATTAACAAAAAATATTGCTCTAAGTGTTTTTCATGCGTGGGTTCTAGTTTCACATAAATACGACTACCGGTTTCGGAGGTATATCTGTTTTCGTATCGTCGTGCAAAACAGATCAGACTCTATTCAGCACCGTCATATATTTTTAAAACGCAGTTTGAGTTAATTTTCATCAGGTTTCAGGTTACAAAGATTATTCGAAAATTGTAGGTATTTCGATGTACTTATCCAAAACACCAATATTCACGCGATTTGGATTTCTGAAGCTCTAGTTATGATCGTTCTAATATCAGCATTTAAAACAGAAATTCAGATTTCTGGACAGCAACTATATATTATATTGCAAAGCCTATATCGGGTTGTTTCATGCATTTCTAAGTAATCCAATATATAGAAAATTATATCTTTATCAATTATGCATCTACACATCTAAATTTTGTCACAAACGGACATCGGATGTTCGAGTTATGTCCTATTTAAAAATAGTGTGCTAATCAGGACAGATTCTGTCTAGATCCGTCACTTAATATTGTAACACAGTTTTCTATATTTTACGTCAGTTTTCAGTTAAAACATAAAACAAAGAAAATATAGATATTTCGATTTAGATGTTCAAAATATCTGAAAACACTTAATTTGGATTAAATATTATAGAGTTATGGTCTCTTGAAAAAAAACCTTATTGGAAGTTTTCTAGTTTTAAAAACAATGAATAAACAATTATGTAACTACTAAACCGTTTTTTGGTTTGATATGAAATTTTTACAGCGTGTATAGAAGAATATATTCTATCATATGTAAATTTCCTGAAATTTCCAGAAGTAAAAATTAATTTCTAAAAATTATTTTAAATGTAAAGGTATTGATATGTCATATGTGAGAAATGAGAAAACCATTGTATTTATTCATAACTTCATTTTTTTACAAACTTTAAATAAAGTAATTAAATGGATACATATATAAATAATGAACACACACAAACATACGCACTTATATATTTTGTAAAGTCTTTTTTATTACTCTCAATTCATATGTTAAGATTTCATAGTAACCAATTAGGCTTGTGACAGCCATCATTGCCGGTCCCAAGTCCGGATGAGAAAGGGTGAGGGTTGTGGTAGGCTTGTGACAGCCAACGTAAAACTTTGTCACATTCTATGACATGAACCATAATAAGAATATCATTTGGGCGTCCCCTACTCAGCGACGCGCTACATCGGATCTCGGGTGTAGTGTTAAGTATGTAAGGGCTTCTAGGTCGTCGTCCAGAAATGGCGCGCTATATCGGACCCCAGGTGTAGTGACAAATAAGCAAGGGTCGCCGTCCAGAAACGGCGCGCTACATCGGACCCCGGGTGTAGTGACAAATAAGCAAGGGTCGTCGTCCAGAAACGGCGCGCTATATCGGACCCCAGGTGTAGTGACAAATAAGCAAGGGTTTCATAGGATCGGTCTAGCTTCCTGGAACATAGGTTCTCTTACGGGTAGACTAATAGAATTAGTGGAGGTGATGGTTAGGAGGAGAGTTGGTATTATGTGTTTGCAAGAAACTAAGTGGGTAGGTGAAAAGAGTAGAGTCATAGAGCCTTGGGGTTATAAGTTTTGGTATACGGGTAGAGATAAAAATCGTAATGGGGTAGGCATAATTATATATAGACGGTTGCTTGAGAATATAATTGAGATTAGGAGAAAAGGTGATAGAATTTTACTGGTTAAGCTTATTCTAGGTAGAGAGATCCTTAATGTTATTAGTGCTTATGCACCATAGATAGGTCTTGATGACGCTAGTAAGCATCTATTCTGGGAGGATTTAGACGAGATGGTGCAAAGTATACCTAGTGGAGAGAAGTTATTTATTGGTGGTGATCTTAATGAACATGTAAGTACCAGTCGTAGTGGGTTTGATACTATCCATGGAGGTTTTGGTTTTGGACAAAGAAATGGAGTAGGTGACTCGATTCTAGATTTTGCCTTATCTTATGATTTGCTCTTAGCAAACACCTGGTTTAGGAAAAGAGAGTCTCACCTTATCAATTTTAGGAGCGGATCAAGTGCTAGTCAAATAGACTTTTTTCTGACGAAAAGAATATATAGAGCTTGTTATATCGACTGTAAGGTAGTTCCAAGTGAAAGTGTAACCACTCAACATAGACTTTTAGTTTTAGACTTTCGATTTAGAAGAGGACTTAGGAAGATTAGACGTAAGGTAGAGCCTAAAATTAAATGGTGGCGATTGAAAGAAGGTAACCAAAAGGCTTTTATAGATCGTGTAGTCCAAGAAGCGGATTGGCAGTCGGATGATGATTCAGACGGAACATGGAACAAAATGGCTAGTTGTATCAAGAAGGTAGCTAGAGATCTACTTGGTGAGTCGAGAGATGGTGCTCCACCATCTAAGGACACATCATGGTGGAATGAAGAAGTAAAGGCTGCTATTAAAATTAAAAGGGATTCTTATAAAGATTTGAAGAAAAGTAGAGATGTGGAGAGATTTGAGAAGTATAAAATGGCTAAAAAGGAAGTTAAGAAAGTTGTTCGGGAAGCTAAATCTAAGGTCTACAAGGAGGTGTATGAGAAATTAGACACTAAAGAGGCTGAAAATGATATATATCGGATTGCTCGGATGCGGGAAAGGAAGACTAGAGACTTATATGCGGTGAAGTGTGTCAAAAATAAAAATCAGAAGGTTTTAGTTCGAGATGAGGATATCAAGGAAAGATGGAGGGATTATTTTGACAAATTGTTCGATGAGAGCTTTACTAAGAATTTGGATGGACTTGTCATTCAATCTCAAGATATAAACCGTGATTTCATGCGTAAAATAAGACTACCTGAGGTTAAAGAAGCTTTGAACAGGATGAGTTTAAGAAAAGCGGTTGGTCCTGACGGGATTCCTATCGAGATTTGGAGATGCTTAGGAGAAATAGGCGTTAAATGGCTGAAAGATCTGTTTAATAAGATTTGGCAGACAAAAAGGATATCAAATGAATGGAGGAAAAGTATCCTTGTACCTATCTACAAGAACAAAGGTGACATTCAAAGTTGCTCAAACTACCGTGAAATAAAACTTATGTGTCACACCATGAAACTTTGGGAGAGAGTGATTGAACACAGGCTAAGGAAGGATATTAAGATAACAGAGAACCAGTTTGGGTTCATGCCTAGATGATCGACGACAGAGGCTATTCATTTGCTTCGTCAACTTGTCGAGCGTTTTCGATAGAGGAGAAAAGATTTGCATATGCTATTTATTGATTGAGAAAAAGCGTACGACAAGGTACCTAGAGAGGTATTATGGGGGACAATGATGAAGAAGAGGGTCCCCGTCAAATATATTGACATAATCAAGGATATGTACGATGGAGTAGTGGCAAATGTCAGAACCTGCGGCGGCTTAACGAGTGATTTTCCGATTACAATTGGTTTACATCAAGGATCTGCATTAAGTCTATTCATGTTTACCATCGTGATGGATGAACTTACTAGAACTATCCAAGATGAGGTACCTTGGTGTATGCTATTCGCTGATGATATTGTTCTAGTAAATGAGACGAAAGCAGGGGTTAATGCCAAATTGGAATTATGGAGGCAAACATTGGAATCTCGGGGATTCAGAATGAGCAGGTCCAAGACAGCATATATGCATTGCAAATATAGTAACTAGAGAAGTCAAAACTATATTGGTATAATATTGGAAGGGCAAGAGATATCACCGAGCGACCAGTTTAGATATCTAGGTTCCATCATCCAAAAGAATGGAGAGATCGATAGTGATGTTAATCAAAGGATCCAAGCTGGTTGGTTGAAATGGAGGTGTGCAACAAAGATTTTGTGTGATCGTAACTTTCCGTTAAAATTGAAAGGGAAGTTTTATCGGAGCGCTATTCGGCCTGCCTTATTATATGGTACAGAATGCTGGGCTCCTAAGAAGCATCATACACAGAAGATGCACGTAGCGGAGATGCGTATGCTTCGTTGGTTGTGCGGTAACACTAGAAAAGATAAGATGCGAAATGAGGATATTCATGCAAAAGTTGGTGTAGCACCTGTGGAGGAGAAGATGCGGGAAAACCGGCTAAGATGGTTTGGTCATGTGCGACGTAGCCCTATGGAAGCACCGGTTCGACGAATAGATACTCTAGATATGGGCAATGGCAAAAAAGCAAAAGAAAGACCGAAGAAAATATGGATGGAGGTAATACGAAACGATATGGTTGCCAAAGGACTTGATGAAAGTATATTGTTCGATAGGAGTGAGTGGAGGCAGAGGATTCATGTGCTGGACCCGGCGTGATTCTCATGTTGGTTCATGTAGCCTACCTCATATGCTTGGGATAAAAGGCTCAGTTGTTGTTGTTGTGTGTATCCATTTAATTAATTATTTAGGAACTATGATACGACAAGAGAAGTTTTTCATGGCAATATAAAAAAGAGAAAGATAAAAAGAAAGATATGGAGGGAAGGAAAGAGAGAAGAGACTTACATACACAAGACGGTATTGTCACCGGACTTGTCTATCCACCGATAGTCTCGCGTTACTAGCGAGAGCTTCTTGAAAACTTCTTTGTGTTCTTCTTCTAGGACTCTAGGTGAAGAGGGAGAAGAGAGAGATAAAAAAATGTGAGGAAGAAAAAGAAAGAGGATGATAAATAAAGATGGTGTAATGATGAATTATCTATCATAATATATGCATTCAACATAGGAATTAAAAGAGAAATGAAAGGTCACCATTCATTTTGGAAATGAAAGGTCTCATTTGTAGGTTATGAGAAGAATAAAAAATGATAAAAAATAATTGCAAGAATGGGGATTGGAACATGTGACTTAGAGAATAACAATGTAAGTACTTAACCAATTTGCTACAAGATTGTTCATGTACATATTTAATTAGAAT
The DNA here is from genome assembly GCA_030015575.1 of Agapanthus africanus. Classification (NCBI taxonomy): domain Eukaryota; kingdom Viridiplantae; phylum Streptophyta; class Magnoliopsida; order Asparagales; family Amaryllidaceae; genus Agapanthus; species Agapanthus africanus. Next base: position 143,928,499 of record JASDDO010000024.1, on the reverse strand, counting down.
TAAATATATGTTGTTACTTGAAAAGAAAGTGGGCTTTTGGGCTCATAGTTTTATAGAAGAAAATGAAAATGATATTGGATTTAGGTTATGGGCCGGGTCAGGTCTTGCATTTAATTTTGAATAGGTTAAGATTTAGTTTAAAGAAATGGGTTTGGGAAAAAATAGATGGAATAATAAAATAATATATTTAATAGAAAACAAAATATACGGAAAAATAATAAGAATGAATAAATACAATATTTTACTAAAGAAACAAAACACGGTGGTATAGTAATATTAGGGTCGTTACAATCACAATTACAAGAGCGTCACCTTTTAAGGAGGATTTCAATAACAACTACAAACCAAAGAGTTGGAGAAAATATCACAGAAATAGAGATGAAATGGAGTTGAAAACCCGATCCGAATCGGTGGATGTATAAAGCTTGTCGTTGGCTATGAACTCTTATAGTTTGAGATTGATCGGAGAAAAATTCGCCGTTGAATCAAACGGCGATGATAAGCAAAGCCTCTCTCTTTCTTTCTCTATGCAAACTCTCTGTGTATTTTTCTTTTAGCTACTCCACAAAAATAAAGCCACCCTCACACACAATAATAATGCAGCACGAGCATCCAAATAAATAATTAGCTCCAAAATCATTGATAGTTGAAAGTTTCAACCATACATTTGTTTGGTGGGTCCTTATCATATTATTGAAACTGGAGATATGCCTAACAGATAACAAATCCTACCAACATTTTAATCATTGGATCCATATTGGGATGTGTGCAAACAATTATAATAATTATTTGCACACATCCCAAACCGAATTCAATGGTTAAAATGTTGGTAAGATTTGTTTCCAAATTCTACCGGCTAGGTGCATAGCTCTACTTCCATAATATAAGTCTCTTAAATTTAAGGAGTTACACTACTATAGGGGAGGCTTTTGTTCATGGTTTAAACTGTGAACTAAAGTCATTTTGTTCACGGTTTAAACCGTGAGTGGACCGTGACCTAAACCTGCATAAGCAAAGGTTGGGTCACGGTTCTGACCGTGAACAAAATTGCAATATTCACGGTTCTAGCCGTGAACATTTCTCCGCTTGAAGAATTAAAAAGTCGGTTAGTTGGTGGGCCCCAGGTTTTTGTTCATGGTGCTAACCGTGAACAAAACCAGTTTTGGGTCACGGTTACAACCGTGAACAAAACTTGTAACCGTGACCCAAAACGGGTACTTTCTCTAGATATTAGTATCTAGAGCAGCCATTTATTCACGGTTGTAACCGTGAACAAATGTCTTTAGTCACGGTTACAACCGTGAACAATGTTTTTTTAAAATAATTAAATTTTTCGTGTCCCACGCGCTTTAATTTAAATCACAACCAGTAATATATAATTTCCACTCACAAGCAGCAATATATTCAAATCTCATGCAATATATGATAATCAAAGTAATAAGCTCCGAATCGCACGCAAACATAAACAAATATGTGTCAACAAATCAAAAAATATATGTGTCAATAAATCGTATAATATGATCAATACTCCACTAATGAACAAATAATGTATGGGTCGACAAATCAAAAAATAGAACTAATGTCGTTGGGACGACGATCTACCTCCATCGTCTCGTAGCCTAAAGAATATGCTCAACTCATTCCGTATGGCATGCTGGACGGAATCGGCATGCAACCACCTCATGTCTCGGATCTCCGCCCTAAGATCCTACAGCTCCTGCCACATTTCCTGTAGCTCCTGCCGCATCTCCTGCTACGTCTGATAGTGCTGCTCCGCCTGCTCGTAGAGCTGACTGATCTCCTCCTATGACGCAGCTGCCGCATCCGTCCGCGTCTAGGTCACGTTGTACTCATGCGCGGTCGAACGCCTATCAAAAAATTAATAGGCCCCGGGACCAACCCCGCGCTCATACCCACCATGATGCCCGTCGAATATCGAATCTACGACGGGGACAATGGCGGTGACCGAGTCGTCGGGGCTAAGTCCTAAGGTGTCCGTCTGCTCCTGGAACTAGGTCTATATAGAATATGTGTGTGTGTGTACACACACATGTACTAACTAAAATACGAAATAAACATGATTATATGAAAATTACCATGTACGCTCCCGTGCCCTTGTGTAATGCGGCCTATCCCTTGGCTTCATTGTAGTTGGCGGGGTCTTTCTTTCTTTCTTTGCGATGAAATTAGGATTTAGTTTAATAATTAATTAACGATATAGAAAACATATGGAATTAAGCGTCGAAATACTCACCAAGTGCTACCGAGCGTTGGCCTGCAAGCACTTCTCTTGGATCGAGATAGCGCGTTCTCGCACGCCATTATTCTGGTTCTGCTTATTTCGAACCGACATCGTCTTGCAAAAATAAAGATTATAATATATTTTAGAATATGATTTCATGTTATATTGTTAAAATCTTAAAAATTAAATTGATACATGCACATCATCATGCTCTAAATAGGCGACAAGAAGCGGCTAATTATCTCTCGGGATCTCCAGTGCTATGACCTCCATCAAGTGCCTCCACTGATCCTCGGTCGCCGCGGCCCAGGAAAGGTAAAGTTTACTCTTCACTTCCTAGGCGATGTCGCTTGATCACTTGACACTGGCCTGAGAAATGAGACAGGGAGCGATCTATATCGAATGGCTTATACACGCCATCCTCGCCGGGCTCGCTAATAAATATGTAATTCTTCCTGGTCTGAAATTGAAATATATTAAACAAATAATTATATGTATATGTATATAACGACGATTGAAATTTAAATATGTGAAAGGATATGTCATATGTAACGACCCCAATATTACTATACCTTCGTGTTTTCTTTCTTTAGTATAATATTGTATTTATTTATTCTTAGTATTTTTCCGTATATTTTGTTTTCTATTAAATATATTATTTTATTATTCTATCTATTTTTCCAAAACCCATTTCTTTAAATTAAATCTTAACCTATTCAAAATTAAATACAAGACCCGATCCATCCCATAACCCAAATCCAATACCATTTCCATTTTCTTTTATAAAACTATAGGCCCAAAAGCCCACCTTCTTTTCAAACAACAGCATATATTTAATTCTAATTAAATATGTGCATGAACAACCTTGTAGCACATTGGTTAAGTCCTTGCATTGTTATTCCATAAGTTACATGTTCAAATCTCCATTCTTGCAATTATTTTTTATCAATTTTTATTCTTCTCATAACTACAAATGAGACCTTTCATTTCATCTTCATTTTAACTCCCAAAATAATTAGAATGGTTATGAGCCATAATTTATTAGAATTATGGTGGCCATAAACTTTTTTATATCTCACTCCTCTTTCTTTTCATCATCACACCTTTCTATCATTTCACATATCCCTCTTCATCTAGAGTCCTCGAAGAAGATCATGAAGAAATTCTCAAGGAAGGCTCGTTAGAAACGCGAGATTATCGGTGGATAGACAAGTCCGGTGATAATACCGGCTTGTGTATGTAAGTCCCTTCTCTCTTTCCCTCCCTCCATCTCCTTCTCTCTATCTTTCTCTTGTCATATTGCCATGAAAAACTTTCCTTATCATATTATAGTCCCTAAATAATTAATTAAACGGATATATATATAAATAATGAACACACACAAACATACCACATATATAATTTATAAAGTCTTTTTCATTACTCTTAATTCATATGTTAAGATTTCATAGCAACCAATTAGGATTGCATCACCTGTTGTTGTGTTTTAAATTACTTTATTTAAATTTTGTAAAAAAAAATGAAGTTACGAATAAATACCATAGTTTTCTCATTCTCACATATGACATATCAATACCTTTACTTTTAAAATAATTTTAGAAATTAATTTTTACTTCTGAAAATTTCAAGAAATTTATCTTGGATAGAATATATTTTTGTGTACACGCTGTAAAAATTTTAGATCGAATCATTTAACGGTTTAGGATTTACATCGTTTTTATTCACTGTTCGTAAAACAGAAAACTGCATTTATCGGTTAACTTCTTAGACACATAACTTGGTCTACAGATATACAAATTGAGCAAACTCAAGTATTTTAGATATCTACATCGAAATATCTAGATTTTCTTGGTTTTAAGTTTTTACTGAAAACCGACGTAAAATATACAAAACTGTGTTACAATATTAAGCGACGAATCTGGACAGAATCTGTCCTGATTCGTACAATGTTTTTAAATTGGATATAACTCGAACACCCGATGTCCGTTTGTGACAAACTTTAGATGTGTAGATGCACAATTGATAGAAATATAATTTTTCTGTATACTAGATTACTTATAAATGCGTGAAACAAACCGATATAGGCTTTGCAATACAATATATAGTTGCTGTCTAGAAATCTGAATTTCTGTTTTAAACGCTGATATTAAAATGATCATAACTAGAGCTTTAGGAATCCAAATCACGTGAATCTTGGTGTTTTGGATAAGTACATCGAAATACCTACAATTTTCTATTAATCTTCGTAGCCTGAAACCTAATAAAAATTAACTCAAAATGCGTTTTAAAAATATATGATGGTGCTGAACAGATTCTGATCTATTCTTTCTGGAAGACACTTTGGGAAAAGTTGGGAACTCGACTTCACTTTGAAAGCGCTTGCCCGATGATACGAAAACATGTATATCTCTCAAACCGGTAGTCGTATTTATGCGAAACTGGAACTCACGTGTGCATAACACTTAAGGCTATGTTTTCGTTTATATTCTGATTTCAAATGACTTGATTAACTAGTCGAACATATTACTTATTTACAATATTGTTTTGGACGTTACTTGTATACTTATCTCATATCATGTTCTATGATTGCTTATTTATTTTTATTTATATGACTTATGATTAAATCATTACATATTAGAATTGACTTGATCTTGACACGACTCAATCATGAATACTTGAACCCAGTATGTACACTTGAACCAACTTGATATCGAACCATGAATACAATTGGCATGACTTGCACTTGACATGACTACATGAACTAATCTTGAAAACTTAATATCATACATCACCTTTTGTATTTATAGATTCGATCAAGACTCATAACATTAATCATAAACTAATAAACACGGGGTGTTGAGGTAGTTCATACGTGAATCCAACAAAATCTCAAGAGTCCCCCCTAGTTCATGAATCCATGTCTACCAACACAAGCAAGCTATAATGAGGGCCCATGTTTCCTTACTCCTGAATTATAGTCTGTTGAGTTTGGAATACTTCAACACTAGGTTGAAGTCCCATTACTAACATTTGATTCGGGCCCGTGATTCCCTACCCCTGGATTACAGCCTGTTGGGTGCGAGAACACTCTTGAGATTGGTTGACATCCACCCTTGAACTTACGTTAGATTAGTATACCCAAGTAGAGACTTGTTAAGACACTTACAGTCAATTCATGTTCACTATACCTATACTCCACGGCCATATTATACTTGTTTGCCATGCTGATATAATTGGCACACATATTACCATGCATGCTACTATACGTGTTCATATGTTCATGATTTATATTCATGCTATACTTGTTTACTATGCTCATGTTATATTGCCATGCTTACATAATTGTCATTGATATCACCATGTTATACTTGTTCATGTTCTATTTCCGTTCATACTATATCACATGTCACCTTGCATATTCATTTATATACTTTTACATTCCACCATTCTTGGGGACTTACCGAGCGCAAGTTCGCTGACGAGCATTCCACCCACTTCTTTCTATTCTTGGAATGTTCGTCAGGTGACATTGAGACAGAGAAGATAGAAGTGGTCGAAAAGGAGTACAACCAGTTCACATCACAAACAGACGTATAAGTTCATTCAGTTTTTCATTTTATTTCAGCTTATTTATGTATGCCTCATTGTTAAGGCTTATCATGTTATATATCTTGTATTCAGATATTTTTTCTACTATGAATCATGAATGTAATAAATCACAGTTGGATTTCATTATTTTGTTTATTCTTGTTAGTTTATGTTGCTTATATACGCTTAGCGTATTTATTTCGAGAAATGACCTTCTCGGAATAAATACGTCGCAGGCTTACCACGTCGTTGTTTCTATCTACTAGGAAGCCGGATCGGCCGCTTTCCTTCTGTGACCCTCTGTCTTTTTAACTTCTTATAACTCCTGCATACTTTAAATCTCCTGCACATTTCTAGAGTCTTTTAAATCCAATTAAAACCCCATTAAACCATATTTTTAATACAATTTTTATTACATTTTAAATTCAAACTTTCACCTACCATAAACTCTAGCTTTACTCTATAAATACCACCACTAGACACACACCCCTCACTCACAGTTCTGTCCAAACTCTCAAGAAATTCCTCTAGAAATTTTAGTGTGCAAGTGGAGTTAGCGAAGGGCAAAACTCCGGCGATCTTCCGACGACGACCCTAGGAGCTCCCGGCGACGAAACGACGCACCGACACCTCCTACCGATTCCTCTCCCTCTTCTCTTGAATCTAAATCTCATATGTCCCACCTTCCTCTTCTCTATTCTTTTCTAAAAACTCATATTACTAAAACCCGACGGAATCGGAGTTAATCCAATTTCCGATTCGATTCTTCCTAAAAATTCAACATTTTCTTAAATACAATCATACCAAACCCTTACATGTTGACTATTAAATATTAACAAGTCATATTGAACATGTTCCATATCAAAAGGATTTCTATAATTTTTATCATGCTTTTTCACTAAAATACCATGTAGTTTAATTTCGACATTAAAACATCCCAATCTTGCTATGCCTTTAAATAAATCACGAGATAATGACCTATCTCCTCACAACATTCATATGCAACATAGCACAATACCTTTCGGGAACATAGAATGCGGGAAAACGAAACTTTACATATAAATACCATGTACTATTAAAACCGTTTTCTATAAGTTTACATATTTTTACAAATCTTTGCAAAGTGCCGCTAAAACCCATTTTGGGGAACCCGTTCGGGATGGTACGGATTATCGCACATTCTCGGGTTTAGTAGCGCGAGATGCAGACCTCCTCAAGGAGCATTCGGTCTCAAGAGATTTAAAAATACAAATATCTTAAGAAAATGAGATTTTTAGAAATATAATATATTAAAATTATTTTTATATAAATATATATATATATATATATATATATCATCAAAATATCTATTTTTGATATATTATAAATATTTCAACTTTTCTAAATCACAAGAATCATTTTACATAAAAATACAATGAAATTCCATACAAGTTCAATATTACAATTAAATACCCTATATTATGAAATTATGTTATTTTCACTAGAAATATCACAAATATAAATTTTACAACTATGAAAACTCTAAATACGATAAATAAATACTTGGGGTGTATTTTGAAAATTATACAAAAGTATTTTTACATAAAAACCCCTCAAGTTCTATAAATTACCCTAAGGACCCTAGTAAATATAGGTTTAAGCGGAACCAGTCTCTTGAGCCTCAGGGAGCCAGAGATATGAGTGCTTGGCTATCTAAGCTAGACAACTTAACAAACCGTATTATCAATACTGTAATCGTCTTTGAAAAAGACACAAATTCTGCCGCCCATGTACAGCGGTTACCGATAACATCAAAATCTAATTCAGGACTTTAAATTCTTTTCTAATTGTCTGACTTAGACTGAGTCTCATTATAAATAATCTGACTTGAATATGATTCAAGTACAATCTACGATATAACAATTCAATATGAATCCATATATTCAATCTGTTCAAACTATTCAATCTATATTGACTGAACCGAACCATCAATATACTTCCATTTACATGATTCTCCAATTACATCCATGATTCTCCAGTTACATCCATTTACTGATATCATGGTTTCGGCAAGTCATCCAATTGTACAATCTATATTACAAGACAATACAAGTTGCAATACAATACAAACAATACAATCAAGATATCGCGGGGTTTAAGGGATAGATTGGTACGGAAGGTGTTAGAAGTGGCACGAGACTGCAAGATTTAAGACACTTAACCTGAATACAATCGTCGTTGTTCCGGGCATTCTAACGGAGCCTTGTACTTCCAGTTGCCTTTAGTCTCTGACATATAGATATTCTTCCCGTATACGCTGGCATCCTTCTGTACCAAAATACAAACAACAGCGTTAACACTAAATACAACATTATAACAATATAATACCACTTTAAAAGTTATACTCTCTCTCTGTCTATTCTACTTCTCCCTTATCTTTGGGACTTACCGAGCGATTTGTTCGCTGACGAAATTCCTTCTCTTTCTTCTTTGAATGTCGTCAGGTGATTCGGACCTTCCAGAGGTCGAGCCTAGCACTGAAGAGTTGGACCAGTTTATTGAAGATCCCGAGTTGTAGTTTCACTTGTACATTTCCTTTACATTCTGTATTTCCTTTTCTTTTATGTCATTGTTTAGGCATTGCTTTCATTAAGATGTATTTACATTTTCATGCATTGTACAAAAGAATGTTAATAAATAAAGTTGATATTTCATTACATTTTTCTCTTGTGTATATTCTTTTATATTGCTTAGATACGCTTAGCAAGTTTACTTCGGAGTAAATACGTAGCGGCCTCATCGCGTCCTCTTCCCGTACACTGGGAAGCAGGGCATGACAATGCCGACTGGAATTATATGATTCAGATGGATATAAGGGCCGATCCGAGAGATGGTGCCTGAGAGAGGGCCGATCCGAGAGATGGCGCTTGAGATATGAGTATTTCGAGTGTCGATATTAGACACGTGATTTATGAGGATTTCAAGTGTCAATACTGTACACTAAGTTTGTCACACCCCGCTTCCCAAAAGAGCGGTAATGGCACGCGACAAGCCCGCGACGTATTTATTTCGTGAAGGTCATTTCTCAAAACAAATACGCTAAGCGTAATGTAAGCAGTATAACAATGACAAGAATAGACAAGTGAAAAAAATCCAACCACTTTATATATTTACATTCTCAACTTTACAGATTTTAACCGATACAAGAAATCTGAACATAAAAAGAAACCGCCTAAACATGTGGCTTACTGAAAAAGAAAAGCTGGAAAGAAAACTAATGATCTGCTTCAGGTGCCAAATGGTTGTAATCATCTGCAGTCGCTTCCACCTCCTCTGATACTAAATCACCTGACGAACATTCCAAGAAACAAAAGATGGATGGAATGCCCGTCAGCGAACTTGCGCTCAGTAAATCCCCAAAGAAAGGTGTGAAGTATAAAGGTATAATGAAAATTTGGAAGGAATATTATGAAGCAACGGACTAAGTGATATGGTGATTAAATATGTAATTTAATATAAACATTGCAATTATCTGTAACATGGCAGTTCTATATATCATGGAAAAATAATGAAAACTATATAAGCATGGCAATTTAACATGAACATGGTAAATAAGTATAGCATGGCCGTGCAGCGTAGATATAGTGAACATGAAGTATATTGTCAATGTGTCCTAAAAAGGTCACTAAAATGGTAAACTATCTAACGTGGGTTCAAGCGTGAATGTCAACCAAATCTCAAGAGTATTCTAGAATCCAAGGATATCGTAAAGGGGTAAGAAATCACGGGCTATCATCCAGAGGCTTAGTAACGTGTGCCCTTATCATGAATTCGTGATGTACCATATCAGTCCGGTACCACAACAACATTATTTGTATCGTTTCAGTCTGGTACCACAGCGACGTTATTTATAATAATGGGACTCATGAGATTCCGTCAGATTCATACTTAAACTACCCCAACACCCCGCGTATAACAGTTTATGATTAATGTTATGAGTCTTGATCGAATTCATGAATATAAAAGGTGAAGTATGATATCAAGTTTTCAAGATTGAGTTCATGTAGTCATGTCAAGTGCAAGTCATGTCATTTGCATTCATGGTTCGAGTCAAGTTGGTTTCAGGTATACTTGTTGAGTTCGTGTATGCATGTCAGGTTTCAAGTGTTCATTGCTAAGTTCTGTAGGGTATCATGCATAGGGGTATATATGTGTAAATAGGTCTTTTAGACCTTGATGGTATTTATATGATTTATTCCACTAAATTCTCAAGGGGGTTTATGTAAAATATTATATTATAAAATCTCGAGAATGTTTTAATAAAAATATTATTTAGAAAATCGGGGGTGTTTTGAATAAAAGTATAATTTTGATAAATTAGGGTATTTTAGTAGAAACTAACATTTTTGAGTTAAAGGTATTTTCTTGAAAAAATTAATTTGAAACTTTTTTTTCCTTTAAAACTACAAATTATAATAATAGGTATTAACCAATTTAACTTAATATATAACCTTTTCTTTTATTTAAATTTAAAGCAATAGTTTTATTTTCTAAAACCGTATTTTTTTCTCTTTCGAGACCGCGCTCCGTGAAGAGCTCTGTATCTTACTCCACTAAACCCCAAGAATATGTTTTAACTAGCACCAATCACAACAAGGTTTTCCTAGATAGGGTTGTAGAGGTGATATATGCAAAAGAAGAAGAATTGAAGATTAAATTCTATTTTAATAAACTTGAGGGTATTTTAGTGCAAGGTTAAATCTTAGAAAATTCACTACGAAAATAGTGGATTACGATTCAAGGTGAGTGTAGGGTAGGTCATTACCCCGTGCGTTATCAACGAATAATGTTTAACAATTTTTCGGGTTATGTTCATAAAATACTAGAAGAATTCTCATATTTTTATTGTATCCTTAGCTACAATGTGATTATCTTAATGATGTATCTGTGCCCAATCTAGCTCTACATACCGGCATCTATCATTGAACTCCTTAACAACCACAGGCTCATCAGTATGCTTGTAAGGCAATAATTTTCGCTACTTATTTATGAGGCATAAAAGTAAGAATATATTACAGAACAAGAACAATATATGATACATGCATACAAGGTGCAGTGTCGGCTGCTAATATAAATATGGTATCAAATGATATGAGGATAGCACCTACAGATCTTGACCAATAAGTTTGTACTTGAAATTCAGGGAGTATTTTTTACATGCAAGTACAAAATATGAGCTTATTAATCAATTGAAAGCCATGGGAAAAGAATGGACATCTAAAACAGAAAAAATATTTGTCAAAGTCTTCAATTAAACACCAAAATTTGCAAAACAGATTGACTCTCAGGCTTAAAACTAATGTTCCAGGGAGGATAGCAACCAAATCTATAACTACATTAAAATAGCAAGATATATAGCAATTAGAACACTGATAGTCCCTCAAAATTAATCAAGTTCAAAAGTGAAATGAACAGTTTCATTGGAGTGGGATGGCTTACATCCTTAACAATTAATCCGTAACCATTAATTTAGGGTAAGATCCTGGGAATGGAAGAACCAGTTATTAAAAAATTGAAAATTAAAGATCCTTGGGGGAAAATGACAATTAACAAGTTTACATAATCCAAGAAATGATTTTCTAGCATTTAGTGGAATTATCTTGGAATATGAAGCATGACCAGTAAACACATCCTCATTCATTACCCAATAATCCACCATACAATTTCTATATATCATGGCATTTTATTCCTAATCAAATACTTGACGGCATGTGTTTTTGGATATCGGTGTTTCTACTTCAAAACTTTACGAAAATAGAAATCAACAAGAGAATTGAGATCGAATAGAAAGAGGGGGAAGAGGGGACTTACGACAAGAGTGGACATCGGTTTAATGAAGTCATAACAAAGGCAAGGAGGAAAGACGGAGGAAAGTAGGGACTTACTTGCGTAGGAAACGATGTAAACTCATTGGGGCATTTCATCGAACACCCTCGGGCATAAATTCGAAACTTCGGTGGATTGAAGATCCAGAGACGGCCGAACGTTCGTGCTGGACACGTGGTCTTAGGCCTGGCCTTAGAGGAAGGGGTTGTGGATTTGTTGTTGGTGTTGGGTTTTGTTAGAAGCTAGGGATGTTTGAGAGAGTGAGAGGAAGACTTAGAGAGAGAGGAAGAGATACCTATATATACATATATGAGAGAGGAAAGAGAGAGTGGGGAGGCTGTATATGTGGAAAAATTGATGAGAGAGAGATGGCTGGAAGGGGATTAGGTTAGAGTTATGGATATGTATACATACGTGGAGAAAGAGTGAGATTGATTGAAGAAAATGCATGGCTCGGTTTTGTTAATAAGAGAATTGAAGCAATCAGTTACAGAATCAGTTACAGAAGATTAAGAGAACGAGGCTTGGTTTAATGGAGGGAGAGGTTTTAATTGGAATTAAAGAGTTTAGAAGTTGAAAGGTGGAAGTTTAGTAATGGGTTGATGCTTGAGGGCCTAAGGGCATCCGTTTGTCTTGACAAAGCATTTAGTTTAAAAATTAAAGCATTCAAATAGGAACCTGCAATTATGAGAACGTGTGCATTGAATTTTAAAATTAAAAGTGAACGGTCTTGGGAGGAATGGGTTAGGCTTGCGCTGGAATTGGGTTGAGTTTGGTTTTAATTAAAATAAAATAAAAATAAAAGAATTAGAGATGAGAGAATAAATAACTAAGTGATTAATTAATAAAGGCATGCTTTTGGGCTCCAAGGAAATAACAGGAAAAAATAGACGGAGAGATTAAATAGAAATAATATATACAGAATAATATATTTAACAGAATATATGAAAAATATCGAAAGGAAATAAATATAGTATTTTATTAAAGAAAAGCTAATACGAAGATAATAGAATTTTGGGTTGTTATACAGTTGTTTATATGAGAATTTCGAGTGTCGTTGATAGACACTCATTGGAAGATATGTGTATGTGTTATGAATGATATATTTCTACATATTAATACTGCCGTGATATTATGTATATATATACATGTTCACTTTCGTTATTGTTGAAGTCGAAAATTGCACCCTGGTTGATCAAGTCAAAGTCAAAGTCAAAGTCAACCCCAAGCCAAGTGGGCCCATGCCCAGGTCGAGTCCAAACATGAAGCGGACGGCCCTCCCCCATGCCAAAATGAAATCATGTAATAAATAATTTTTATGTAATTCTTTATGCATAATGTAAACAAAAAGGACATAAAGCCAAATTTTTATAAGCCCATGGCTTATGTGCAAAAAGAAGTAGCACATGAGACATGGGATGGGAAAAATGTCATTTTGTAATGCCCAATGAGCTATATGTAAATGTGTAAGTCTATATAAGGCAACATGATGATGAATAAGAAAAAAGACTTTTCCATTCCCCTCAAAAATCTAGGGTTTGTGCCTCTTTCCCCTTTCTGAAGGTTCTAAACCTTCTTCTTTCTTTTGAATTAAATCAAGAGTTTTACTCTTCTTTTTATAAAAGTAAATAGTTTTTCACCACAAAACCCACAAAGAGAAACTCAGATCTACCATCAGATCTCAAAAAGAAGAGATTTTTAAAATCTCACATCTCTTGATCTTCAAGATCTTACCAACAGAGGAGGAAGAAGGAGACCCATCTCCAGAAACCCCACTTTAGGGAAGAACTAGGGCTTAAAGGGAGAAGACCTTCATCAGCTTCAAAACAGCCTAGGAGTTTAACTCCTCACACACACACACACACACACACACACACACACACACACACAAAATAATAAGTGCTCCTTTCTGGGAGTACAACTACCATTGCAGGGACCAAGTCCCTTTTGCGCCCGAGCGTCCACATGCTGACACGTGGGGCGCTAGCGCTCAAAGCACTAGCGCTCAAAGCACTAGCGCCTTTGCGCTCAAAGCGCTAGCGCCCAAAGTGCTAGCGTCCGAGCGCCCACGTGCTGACACGTGGGACGCTAGCGCTTAAAGCGCTACCGCTCTTGCGCTCAGGGCGCTAGCGCCCACGTGCTGATACGTGGGGCGCTAGCGCTCTTGCGCTCAGGGCGCTAGCACCCAAAGCGCTAGCGCTCAAAGCCCTAGCGCCCTTGCACTCGGAGCGCTAGCGCCCGAGCGCCCACATGCTGACACGTGGAGCGCCAGCGCTCTTGTGCTCAGAGCGCTAGCGCTCCAGCGCTCTTGCGCTCAGAGCGTCCCACGCATCGTTTGGATGCCCTTTCCCCTTTTCTATTATATATATGTGTGTGTGTGTGTATATATGTATGCATATACACACACACATACTCTAGAACACTGTCCCTCTCAAAAAAATTTAGGCCGGGGCGCTCCCCGCACCCCGCAAGGGGGTTGCTAGCCCCCTTGACCCCCAGCCCGCTATTCGGGTAGCGGGACCCCCGTAAAAACTCTACGTGGCTCCCGATATATACAAGCCCCCTCCAAAACAAAACACACGTACACTGCACATTGAGTTCGCATGACCAGTTTAACCCGTCAATCGGAGGTTCCCTCGCTCCAAAGGCGAGGGGTAATTAACGACAGCTTAGTCCGCGGCTGCCGGAGATTCGGATCCCCACAATCAATAAACCCCAGCCTACCCTAGGCAGGGGGAATCTGTAATGCACCTGACAAGCGCGCGCGTATTCCCATCTCAATAGGGTGACGAAAAACACCCTACAGATTCTGGCACGCCCGGTGGGACCAATCTCTCCTCCCATATTTTGGGTTAAACGTTCATGCGAACTCAGTCAATATACATATCTATATTTATACTGAAATTATGCTCTTTCATGAAGATTTTCAAGCAATCACTTCCCAACAATGTCTCCAAGGATGAACTCAGCTCACAGCACGGCTCCCGTCTCCTACACAATGAAGATAGACTCCAGGACGGTCCTTCCGGCCAGTCTCGGGCGACAGTGGAAGGAGCTGCTGCTACAGTTTGGCTCTATTCTGTTCGTGTCAGCTAACGCCATTCCTGCACCTCAAGCTCCGCTAACCGAAAAACCGGTCTCGAAAGGCAAGAGGCCAAATGTGGTGGCCAAATGTGAAGATCGCCGAGTCATCAACAGCAAAGTCCTGCTTTTTCACCTTCCCTGTACACCTGAACACTTTATTTCTTCAGACTAGTACCTGAACTCTTTAAAACCCATATTTACTCCATTTTAATACATTTTATCACATTTTATTACATTTTTTCATTTAAACATTTTCACTTACCTTAACCCTAGCCTTACCCTATAAATACAACCCCTACACACACACACACTCCAAAATTCTGAGCAAAACTCTCAAGAAATTTCCTAGAACCCTAGTGTACTTTTGAAGTAGCGAAAGACGAAGCTCCGTCGATTTTTCCGGCGACAACCCTAGGAGTTCCCGGCTAAGAAACGACGCACCGGCGAAGTCTACCATTCCCTCTTCCTCCCCTCTAAGTTTGAAACCCATAAGTCCCACCTCCCTCTTCTCCTTTCTTTTCTAAAAATACGAAATTCCAAAACCCGACGGAATCGGAGTTAATCCGATTTCCGATTCGGTTCTGTCTAAAAATCCAACATTTTCTTAAAACAATCATACTAAACCTTTATATGTTGACTATTAAACATTAACGAATCATATTGGACAAGTTCCATATCAAAAGGATTTCCATTTCAATTTTTATCGCTCTTTTTCAGTATAATACCATGTAGTTTCATTTCGACATTAAAACATCACAAACTTGCTATACCTTTAAGTAGATCACGAGGTAATGACCTACCTCCTCACAACACTCATATGCAATATAGCACAATACCTTTCGGGAATATAGAATACGGGAAAACGAAACATTTCAAATAAATACCATGAATTAATAAAACCGTTTTCTAAAGGATGAAGTATTTTTTACAATGTTTGCAAAGCGCCGCTACAACCCATTTTGAGGAACCCGATAGGGATGGTGCGGATTATCGCACATCTCTGGGCTTAGTAGTGCGAGATGCAGACCTCCACAAGGAGCATACGGTCTCGAGAGATTTAAAATAAGAAAATCTTAAGAAAATGAGATTTCTAGAAATATAATATATAATAAAATTATTTTTATATAAATATATATATGTATCATTAAAATATCTATTTTGTAATAATATAAATATTCCAAATTTTTCTAAAAATCACAAGGATCACTGTACATTAAAATACCATAAAATCCATACAAGTTCAATATTACAATTAAATACCATGTATTATGAAAAATAGGTTATTCTCACTAAAAATGTCACAAATATAAAATCTACATTTATTAGAACTCTAAATACGATAAATAAACACTTAGATGTATTTTGAAAATTATACAAAGCATTTTTACATAAAACCCCCTCAAGTTCTATAAATTACCCTAAGGACCATAGTAAATATAGGTTTAAGCGTGACCAATCTCTTGAGCCTCGGGGAGCTGGAGAAGTGGGTGCTTGCCTATTTAAGGTAGACAACTTAACAACGGTGTTATCAACACGGTAATCGTCTTTGAAAAAGACACAAATCCTGTCGCCCATGTGCAGCGGTTACCGATAACATCAAACAATCAGGACTTCAATTTCTTTTCTAATTGTCTGACTTAGACTGAGTCTCATTAAAATAATCTGACTTGAATATGATTCAAGTACAATCTACAATCTATAATTCAACATGAATCTATGAATCCATATATTCTATCAATCTATACAACTTGACTGAACCGAACCATGGATATACTTCCATTTACATGATTCTCCAGTTATATCCATTTACATGATTCTCCGGTTATATTCATTTATTGATATCATGGTTTTGGCAAGTCATCTATACAATCCAATTTACAAGACAATACAATACAATATCATCAGTACAATCATTACTATCAATACAATAAATACACAGGGTATTGGGGTAGTTCATGCGTGAATCCAACAGAATCTCAAGAGTCCCCCTAGATCATGAATCCACGTCTACTAACACAAGCAAGCAATCATGAGGGCCCGTGTTTCCATGCTCCAGGATTGTGGCCTGTTGAGTTTGGAATATTTCGACGACAGTCGAAGTCCCGCTACTAACATTTGATTCGGGCATGTGGTTCCCTACCCCTGGATTGGAGCCTGTTGGGTTTGAGAACACTTTTGAGATCGGTTGACATTCACCCTTGAACTTACGATAACAACAACTTTAATACAACGGTATAACAATATATTACAACTTTAAAAGCTACCTTCTCTTTCTGCCTATTCTATTTCTCACTTACCTTTAGGACTTATCGAGCGATTGTTCGCTGACGACATTCCTTCTATTTCTTCTTTGGAATGTTGTCAGGTGATCTGGACACTCAGGAGATCGAGCCTACCAGCGAGGACTTGGATCATCTTGCTTACGACCCAGAGCTCTAGCTTCATTGTACACATTTCATTTCCGTACTTTTCCTTTTCTGTTATACCACTGTTTAGGCATTGCTTTCTTTCAGATGTATTTACTTTTCCATGTAATGTAAAAAGAATGTGAATAAATACAGTTGTTGTTTTATTATATCTTTTGTCTCTTGTGCATTTATATTTATATTGCTTAGATACGCTTAGCGTATTTACTTCAGAGTAAATACGTAGCGGCCTCGTCGCGTCCTCTGCCGTATACTGGGAAGCGGGACGTAACAAAAGCAATGCCTAAACAATGGCATAACAGGAATGAAAATGAAATGTAATATACAAGTGAATCTAAAACTCCGAGTCTTCAGTAAACTGATCCAAGCTCGCTGCTGGGCTCGATCTCTAGTGAGTCCGAATCACCTGACGACATTCCAAAGAAGAAGAAAGAGAATGTCGCTAGCGAACAACTCGCTCGGTAAGTTCCAAAGGAGAGGGAGAAGTAGAATAGACATAGAGAGAGTATAACTATTATAATGTTGATTGTTATGTTAATATAGTTGTTTGTAGCTTGGTACAGAAGAGGCCAATGTATACGAGAAGAGTCTTACTATCCCGTAGACTAAGGTATATGGAGTATAAAGAACCGTTCATCCACGGTACAACGGCAATGGAGATTCAGGTTAGGTGTCTTATGGTTGCAGCCTCGTGCCAATTTTAACACCTTCCGTACCAATCTACCCCTTATAAACCCCGCGATGTCTTGATTGTGTTGATTGTATTGCATTGTCTTGTAAATTGTATAGATTGATGACTTGCCGAAACTATGATATCAGTAATGGAACGGATATAATGGAAGAACATGTAAATGGAATATATCCATGGTTCGGTTCAGTCAATACAGATTGATTTAGATTGAATAGATGAATTCATATTGAATCATGTTGTATTGTAGTTTGTACTTGAATCACATTCAAGTCAAATTGATTAGTTTTAGACTCGGTCTGAGTCAGACACTTTTAAAAGAACTTGAAATCCCAATTGTTTTGGTGTTATCGGTAACTGCTACACATAGACGGTAGGATTTATGTCTTTTTCCAAGACAATTACCATATTGATAATACCGTTTGTTAAGTTGTCTACTTTAAATAGGCAAGCACCCATATCTCCGGCTCCCTGAGGCTCAAGAGACTGGTCCCGCTTAAACCTATGTTTACTAGGGTCCTTATTGTAATTTAGTATAACTTAAGGGGGTTTTATGTAAAAATAGTTTTGGTATAATTTCAAAATACACCTCAAGCATTTAATTATCGTCTTTAGGGTTTTCATTGATGTATATTTTATAAATGTGACATTTCTAGTGAATAAAACCTAATTTCATAATATATGGTATTTATTTGTAATATGAATATTATTTTTGAATTATCATGGTAGTTTCATGTAATATTTGAATTCTTTTCTTGAGTTTTGGAAACATGGAATAATATATATATTTAAAATAAGTATTTTGGTAATATTTATATATACATATTTTAACGAAAATAAATTTATTTATTTTCTTGTAAAACTCTAATTTTCTAAAGAAAAATGTATAAAAAATTCCATCATGATCGAATGCTCCTTGCGGAGATCTGCATCTCGTTCTACTAAGCCTGAGGATGTGCGATAATCCGCATCATCCCGAACAGGGTCCCCAAAATGGGTTGTAGAGGCGCAATTGCATGGAAATGTTTTAATACATCTTTTAAAGAAAACGGTTTTATAAGTTAAAGAGATTTATTTGCAAAGTCGTATTTCCTGTATTCTATTGTCCCAAAATTCATCGTGCTATGATAGATATGTGTGTTGTGATGAGGTAGGTCATTACCTCGTGAACTATCTAAAGGTATAGCAAGGAAATAAGGTTATAATGTCGAAATGAAAAATAAAGGTATTTTAATGTAAAAGTGACTGTTATTATTTTGTTGTCAAACTTGTTCTATTGTATTTGTTAATGATTACTAAACAAGATATCAAAATCTGTAGGTTTGTTATTAAGAAAAAAATGTATTTTTAAAAGAAAGGATAATCGGAAACCGGATAACTCCGCTTCCGACATGTTTTGAGAATAAGAAGTTTGAGAATATCAAACAAGAGAGAGAAGGGGGACTTATGGGCTTATAAGGTATAGGGGAGAAAGAGGAAGACTGGGGAAGCGCCTGTGCATCGTTTTGTCGCTGTAAACTCCTTGTGTCGTCGCCGGAACTTCGTCGGAGGTTCGCCCTTCGTTAACTCCACTTGCACACTATAGGAACTTGAAAATTTCTTGAGAGTTTTGGCAGGGAATTATGAGTGAGGAGGGGTGATAAGAGGGTGGTATTTATAAGAAACATTAGGGTTTAGGGGGATGAATGGTGAATTAAAATTTATAATAAAAATAGGATAATAAGTGATTTATTGCCTCTGGAAAATGTGTAGAATAAATAAGCAATACAGGAGTTAATGGAAGAGTCCAAGGGTTGCAGGGAAAAAATATGGGAGCATTTCCTACGGTCTAGACCGGCGGCGCTGGGATTTTTTGCCTTCTCATTGGGCCAACACGGACGGGTGTGCTTGGGGTTTAGGCCACGTGTCGGGGTCGATTGGTATTCTTCAGTGTATATGTTTGTTTAAAGTATGACTCTTCGTTTTACGTGTTGTGTACGTGTAGACTCTTGGGTTTCTAAAAAGATTGAAAGAAATTAAAACAAAACGATAATGTGGCTGATGGGATTTGAACTCTGGTGCTTTGTCTCAGTAGTGCAATGCCTTACCAGTGAGCTACAAGCTCCTTCATGCTGTTCTAAAGCAAAATAAATTCTTATAGCATTCACAGAAATTGTAAATACCCCAATTGTACATTAACTTTAAATGAATTTTATGTACACAGAATTTGGAGTTGTTACAGTTTTCTTGTGTTGATCTTCGCCTTGAGTGTCGTATATTATTGCGTGGTTGTGTTTACGCCAATTGGGAGATAAGATAGCTCCCGATTGAGGATGCTGATATTATATTTATTGTTTGTATCGGTTTTATTAAAATTTACAAAGGAGATGCTTCCAAAATTTTAAATGATGAAAATGTCTTCAAAACTTAGTCTAAAACCCATTTGTAATTTCAAACAAACTTTATGTATACTTTAAAAATTGGAACTTGATTTCATAATTAACCATTTTCCAAAACTTCACCTCCATTATTTACTTAAAAAGGTTTAGATTCATGGTTTTCGGCTTGGATTACAGTGGGATCCTATAAACTTCACATGATTCAAGTGTCGGTCACGTGCCGTTTCCGGGTCGTGACAGTAACTTTGCAGGGATTCACCGATGCAGATTTGGGTGGTGACTTGGATGGCCGGAAGAGTACAACAAGTTATGTGTTCACTTTGGATGGTACGACTGTGAGTTGGATGTCTAAACTCCAGAAAAATGTTACTTTATCAACCACTGAAATAGAGTATATGGCTATATCTGAAGGTACAAAGAAGATTATTTGGTGGAAGAACTTTCTAAAGGATTTGGGTAAAGAGCAAGACAATAATGCTCTTTTCAGTGACAGTCAGGGTGCTATCGATCTTGCAAAGAATCCAGTGTTTTATTCAAGAACAAAGCACATCTAGTTAAGGTATCATTTTATTCATGAGCTTATAGATAGTAGAACGTTGTCATTAGAGAAGATTCTTGGATCAAAGAACCCGGTGTTAGGGTTGAAATTTACACCCCATTGACCAAAGGTCAAAATCAAAGTCAAACCGCGGACAAGTAGGCGGGCCCTACTGTCAAATCCAAGCCGGGACCACGCCCGAACCCATGCCAGGTCCACGCTCGAACTTAAGCTGAGCCCACGCCCGAACCTAAGTACAAGAAGGTAAGCCCAAGCCCATACCGGTCCCATGCCAAGAAAGTACAACAAATAAGTGTAATATTTAAATAGGCAAAAAAGCCAAATTTTTGTAAAGCCCATGGCTCATATGCAAAAAGAAATAAGCAAATGAGACATGAGATGGGCAAAATGTCATTTTGTAAAGCCTAAGGGGTTATGTGTAAACTTGTAAGCCTATAAAAGGTAACACTATGGTGAAATAAAACAACTTTTCATTCCCTATCAAATCTCTACGGTTTGTAGCTCCATCCTCACTCTCTCAAGTTCTTCATCTCCATTTTCCAATCGAATCAAGAGCTTAGCTCTCTTTTTTCTCAAAACTAAATAAAGTTTCACCATAAACCCATTAAAAAAGAGTTTAACTCTCATATCCAATCAAAAAAAGAGAAGATTTTTTATACCTTCTTCTCCCTTCTTAAGATCCAATTTGAGAGAGGGAGAATAAGGGAAATCCACCTCCCAAGGCTCCATCAAGAGAAGAAAAGAGGTCTCTTTTCATCACCCAAGATCTAAATCTTGGAGTTTCAAGAGAGCTCATTTGGGTTTCTTCTCAAAAGAGAAAGGAGGAAATCTTTTAGAGTTTAACTCCATAATAAAAATTCTTTTGGAGTTTAACTCCACAATAAAAATCCTATTAGGAGTTTAACTCCATTTAAAATCTTTTGGAGTTTAACTTCACAATAAAAATCCTTTTAAGAGTTTAACTCTATTTAAATTCTTTTGGAGTTTAACTCCATAATAAAAATTCTTTTGGAGTTGAACTCCACAATAAAAACCCTTTTAGGAGTTTTACTCCATTTAAAATCATTTAGAGTTTAACTCCATAATAAAAATTCTTTTGGAGTTTAACTCCACAATAAAAATCCTTTTAGGAGTTTAATTCCATATAAATTCTTTTGGAGTTGAACTCCATGATAAAAATTCTTTTGGAGTTTAACTCCATTTAAAATGTTTTGGTGTTTAACTCCATAATAAAACTTCTTTTGGAGTTGAACTCCACAATAAAAATCCTTTTAGGGAGTTTAACCCCATTTAAAATCTTTTGGAGTTTAACTCCATATAAAGACTTTTAGGAGTTTAACTCCAAATAAAATTGTTTTGAGAGTTTAACTCCAAATAAAATCTTTTGAAGTTTATCTCCATTATAAAAAAAGTATTTTGGAGTTTAACTCCAAATGCGCGGACACCCTCCGCCTCCCCCACTGAGGGGGTTCTCTTCTCCACATGAGGAGGAGGCTCCTACTTAGTGGAAGCCCCTGCTCCCTCATGTTGGGGGAGAGTAGGAGCTTCCCCCCTCATGTTAGGGGGAGGGTAGGAGCCTTTGCTCCCTCTCACGTTAGGGGGAGGGAGCTCTCACTAAGTGGGAGCTCCCCACTCCCTTTCACGTGAAGTGGAGGCTCCCACTTAGTGGGATCCCCTCCTCCTTCTCACGTGAGTGGGAGGAGGAGCTTCCCCACCTTTTTTATTTTTATTTTTAAAATAAATTAAATAAATAGAAATTTAAATAATAAATAAAAAATTGTTTCTTTGAATAATTTTAAAAAATCATTTGTCACAAATAGAATAAATAAAAAATGAACACATCCCTATTGTTAAAAAAACACTCACCAACACATCATATTGATTTTGCATGACCAATTTGACCCGTCAATTGGAGGTTTCCTCGCTCCAAAAGCGAAGGGTAATTAACGGCAGTTTAGTCAACGGCTGCCGGAGATTTGGATCTCCACACAATAAAACCCCAGCCTACCCTAGGCAGAGAGAATCTGTATATGCCTGACAAGCACGCGCATTCTCATCTCAATAGGATGACGAAAAACACGCTACAGATTCTGGCACGCCCGGTAGGACTTTTCTCTCCTTCCATATTTTGGGTTAAACATTCATGCGAACTTAATCAACATACATATCGATATTTATACTTAAAATAATACTCTTTCAAGTAGGCTTTCAAGCAATCAATTCTCAACAATATCCCCAAAGATGAACTCAGCTCTCAAGGAAGCTCCCATCTCCTACACGATGAAGACGGACGCTCGAACAATTCTTCCGGCAAGTCTCGGGCGGCAGTGGGAGGAACCGCTACTACAATTTAGCTCTATTTTATTTATCTCGTCTAACACCATTCCTGCTTCTCAAGCCCGGGTGATAGATAAACCGGTCCCAAAAGGTAAAAGGCCAAATGCCGTGGTCGCGAAGGCACTTCAGCCCAAACACAAATCCATCTTCGAACGAATCTCCGTTTGTCCTGCTGGAGGCAAGGCCATCAATACCAACAAAGTAACAAGGTGTCTTGGGAAAGCTTCGATGGTGCTCTGGACGATTGCTCGATCAGGTGTCTTCTCTAAGTTCCATGTCAATCGATTCACGGTGGCTTCCTGGAAAACGGATGCCTACCAAGCCCTCAAAAATAGAATCTAAAACAAAAAAAGCTCAGATACAGAGCCAACAAAAGGGGTAGGGCTCCTGCTAGGCTGAACTTCATGAGATTCCAAGAACAGGGTTATCCCGCAAAAACAGCTGAATTGGCTGTAAAGCACGCTAACTTTTTTGAGCCGCTGAAATTGGTTCAGAAGAATACCATGACCGAAGAGTCAAGAAAACTACGATCCGAACAGCGCCACCCAAGGACCTGGCCAGGCCAACTGTCCTTAGTCGCCTGTCCTTTCTCAAAGAGGAAAGGCCATGACGACGGTCCGAAAAATCAGCCGCTAGAGATAAAAAGATGACTGGATATGTAGTCCACACTGTCTACATGGCCGAAACACGCAACAAGTGCAAGGATGGGGCCATCACATCTCAAATCCAATCTGGTTTGAACGTGGCTGCCACTTTCCAAGACCATCCTCATCGGAAAGATAATGAAAACCTTTCCAATGAGGCTGATAAGCAGAGAGATCTTTCGGTTCATGAGGAATCGGGCTCGGAAAGCGAAGAGGAGCCAATCTTCCATCCCAAGACCGTAGAGAAGCAACTTCTCCAAGAGCTTCAGAAGCAGCTCAGAAACAAAGACAAGGAGATGGCTAAGCTCTACTCAAAGATTGACGACTTGAAAAACGTCGTCTTACAGCTCACGGCCCAAGTTGCCTCTCAGTCGCCCAATCAAGCGCAAGGCTCTGCTCATGAACCGGGAAATGGTGTCCCGAAGTAGTCGAAGCCTATTCTTTCAAATCCAAAAGTGGGTAAGCCGCATGAAAGTTGACCACATTCTGCCTCAAGAAATGTCTTGACTGCCGATGACAGTCGCTCGCCAACGCAGAATCAGATCATGGATTTGATCACCAACAAAGTCAAAATATTGGTTGCAAAGGCCGAGACGCCGAAAGAGGTCAACAACAGTGGGATACCATACCGTGCACAATACGATCTTGTAGAATTTTCCAGTGGCTATGTCGTCCCTAAATTCGAAAGGTTCGATGGGACGAGAAATGTGAACTGGCACATTGCCCAATTTAAAGCATCATGCGAGAATACTGGGGGCAATGATGTGCTCCTTCTCCGTCAGTTTGTTAATAGCTTGATCGATGTTGCTTTCGATTAGTATGCAAGCATACCGGATGACTCGATTATGATGTTCACTCAAATAGAATCCCTGTTCAAGTAAAGGTTTATGAATATCAGCGACAAAATCACCATTGTCAAGCTTGTAAGGACCTAGCCAATGAACAACGAAAGCAGCACGGATTTTATAGTCTGATGGCACAATCTCTCTGTGAAATGTGAACCGCCGTTGGAACAAGACCAATCCGTCAGTCTTCTTATAGGAAAACTGAACAACTGGATGAAACCTTTCCTGTGCACCGCAGGCCTAAAAACATTCCAAGAGCTGGCCAAGAAGGTTCAAATGTTGGAACGCTCAAAACCCGAATCCAGTCAGGATCTCCAATTCACAAACAGATCGAGATATCGGATGGATGACAACCGAAAAGTGAAAGTTCCAACAGCACCAATTCTCTTAATAGGCAGAGAGCGGGCGGAGCAAAGGCCAACAAACCCAGGGAGCCAACTTTGGAGAAAACGAGGAATAAGGTCTACTCTTTCAGAAGAGACAAGGCCCACAAAATATTTAAAGATGCTTTGAAGAATGGCATGCGGTTGCTGGAACCAAAGAGACCGAGTGAAACAAACAGCACTGATCACCCCAATTTTTGCCCATACCACCGAGTGTTGGGACACACTATTGAAGACTGTTGCATTTTCAAGGATTGGATCGAGAAACAATACAAGGCCGGAGAAATCTTATTGTCCCTTGGCGTTTTGACAAACGATCAAGCCGCGACCGCTAATTTTATACAAACAGAGACTGAAGCCCTCCAGGAACCTGCTGCTCTCAGTCGTTTGCCCTTCTCTGAAAGGAACGGACCAAGGCAACAAGCCAAAAGCCCAACGAGCAATATTACTAATGGAGAAACGATAGACGGGTACACAACCCACACAATCTACATGGTAGAGCCCAGAAGAACAAGTCCTCAAACACCTCATACCCATGATAATGACGTGGTTGTTGCTACCCAACACCGGCTCGGTCTAGATAATGAAGAGCCTGCTCAGGCTATTAAGCCAAAAGAGCCTGTGGTTCTTGCAGAATCGAGCTCAGGCGGTAAGGATGACCCGGTTATCATACCCGGAACTACAGAACAAGCATTATTCTAATAGCTTCAAAGGCAGCTTCAGGATAGGGACGAGAAGATGGACAAGGTCCATTCCAAAGTCGACGGCTGGCAAACATCGTGGCAGATCTCACGGCCCAAGTCGCCCGATTGCAATTACATCAAAATTAAATTTTGGTTCATGAACCAAGGATTGATATCCGGAAACAGCCAACCGATACTCCCTCCAGCCCAAGACCGGAACACCTTTGTGAAAAACAGCCGCGATCAGCTTCCAGTCCCTCCGATACGTACACTGAACGAGGTAAGCGGATAGCAGGTGAACCAAAGACTGATCGGCCTTGAGGACCAGCATCAGGGAAGGCACCGACTCTAATAGAGAAGGAAGAAAGTATACTCCTTCAGGAGGGACGAAGTCCGCAAAATATTTAGGGAAGCCTTAGACAACGGTCTGCAACTGTCTATTCTAAAGAGGCCGCATGAAATAAACATGACTGACGATCCCATGTACTGCCCATATCATAAGATGGTGAGTCATACCATCGGAGACTGCTTTGTTTTCAAAGATTAGGTAGAGAACCAATACAAGGCTGGGAAAAACCTACCGTCCTCGGATGTACCGGCAAACCACCAAGTTACGGTCATCAATTCATCCCCGCCAAGCTCAAAGTTTAAGAGGCTTGGATAAGCAGACACCCTTAACCACCACGTCGTTAAACTGGGAACAGTCGATCCCTGAGTCGTTAAAACGGGAATGTAAATTTTTTTTGTGTAAAAAAAGGGCCGAAATGATAAGGCAACTCGTAATAAAAATCAGCGAGAAAAAAAAGCCGAAATGATGGAGCATCCGCGAATAAATAGCCGAAATGATAGGGCAATCGTGACCTTCGCGATAAGAAAAGATGAAATAATGGAGAAATCACGGTAAAAAATGTGTGTGTATATAAATAAATATTTCAAACCTCTCCAAAAGCGATTGATGAGTCGCTCCTGAAACCATTCCAGTGTTAATGATGCAGATGCCGACAAAATTCCAAATCCCCCAAATTCTCCCAGCCCTATGGCCAGTCCCCAAATTGACTACCGTATACAATCCATAGGAATAAACAAGCTAAATCACACCTATGCCCTACCGCAATCACCATTCCCGCGGCTGGTCTCCGCCATTAGAATAATGTTCTATTTGAGAAGACCCACTCATGTGTCTTCACGATCCATGAGAAGAACAAAACTTACGAGATACTCTCGACTCGTAAGAAAACACCTCCGTGGGATCCTTACGATTCATAAAAGAAAAACACACTTGGGAGTCCTCATGACTCCTAAGGAGAAAATAAACCTACGAGATCCTTTCGACTTGTAGGAAGAAAATGCTTTCATGGGAACCACACGGCTTATAAAATTGAAAAGCCTTAGGTGATAGGGGCCTAAACCTATCTCCTAAGCCATCGCTCCCCAGCTGGTAAAAGCAAATGATGAATTGCTCCTGACTCCAGTACTCTAGTGTTAGCAACGCTGATACCAACCCTAACCCAAAAATTCCAAACTTTCGATCCGATAGACCTCTAAATCGTTAAACTGGGAACAGATGACATCTGAATCGTTAAACTGGGAACAGATGACCCCTAAGTCGTTAAACTGGAAATGAAGGAAATCCCCTCACAGTAAATGATGATTTTCTCCTGGTACAATATTCCAGTGCAATGATACCGATGCCAACCAAAATACCCAAATCCTCCGATGGAAAATGATGATTCGCTCCTGGTACCATATTCTAGTGCAGCAATGCTGATACCAAACCAAAACAAAAATCCCCAAATTCTCTCACTGCAAATGATGATTCGTTCCTAATACCATATTCCAGTATAGTGATGCTGATGCTAAACAAAAATCCAAATCCTAAATTCCGAATCCTACGCTGCAATACCTCAAATTCAAAGGCCCTGCCAAATAAGACAGGAACCAGACAAATCAAACTAAAGCCCACCAGGAAGCGCTTCCAAGATCAAAAGTCCCGCCGGAAAGATTGGAACCTCCTCAAAACAAATCAAACCAACTAATTCTAATAACGACTTCTACGTCAAAAACAGTAACACTCCATCTCGGGGAAACGTCAGACAGACGCTCCGTCTCGGGAAAACGTCAAACAGACACTCCTTCTCGGGGAAATGTCACACAGACACTCCGTGTCTGGGACACATCGACCAGCGACACTCCATGCCGGGGACACGTCGACCAGCGACACTCCGTGCCGGGGTGTCAAGCCCCGCTTCCCAAAATATGTAAACACAGCACGCGACAGAGCCAACCATGGTACCTATGGCTAGGAATCATCCCTCCACAGTCACATTACAACTGTTAATCGGATATCAAGAATAGTAAAATAAAATCTAGCTAACACATGTCCGTCTGCCATAATAAATAAAATCAAGAAAATGCATAAAGCGGAAACGAATCAAGATCCAATAAACAATAGTATCTGAATCACGTCCCAATATGGGCTCACATCAGTAGAAGTAAAACTACGGACATAAAAGAAATTAATAATCTCTAACATAAATAGATTGCTCCTCATTGCTCGGCTTGCTTGCTAAAGTACTTTTGATCTGCCTGCGATAAAGGTAGAGAAACTGGGCCATGCAAAACCCAGACGCCAGTGCGTCATAATATCAAAATAATAGTAATAACCAGAATATGATGATGTGATTAAACATGCATATAAATAACTAACACAGAGGTAACTCAATGAGATATATGTATGTGATGTGTATCCTAGAGTATGTGCTTCTAAGTTATCTATTCTACAAGTCTTTGAAACCAATTTAATAGAATCGTCAATGTAACTCAATAGTATCTCGTGCGTTTCCGGAACCACGGTCAAGATTCTCGGGTTGAATCCGAGACGTGCCGCTAAGAAGTAAACATGTAACATGTAAAGATGAATGATGTCAGGAGTATCATTCCAGGGCTGGCCTAGCCCGTAAAGACTGATCAGTATAACTATCGAACTGTTGAGTTACAAGTCAGATTTCATTATTGATTTCCCTTTATCCTTAAGGTTTTGTGTTCAAGTCAAGTATTGATGATATAAATCTAATGCCAACACAGGATTAAGCAGGTACATGTCTTGTTTATATAGACAACAAGTCATGTCCGTCAGGACAACAAGTCAGGATTGTCGGCATTATCAAAAGATCCAAGTAACAAGTCTGGTAGTATGTCGTCAACATGTCATGCAATGTATTTTAACCCAAATAGATATCAAATGTAAAACTGTAGCCAATATCGAACCACGGTAAACACTACTAATGCCATGATGCATATGTATCTATCTGTAATAACCGTTATACATCCATTACCATATATGATACAATCTAGATAACATATTGAACTGTTATAGTATTATAATAATATCGTGATGTTCCGGCATGCAACTAGATAAACTATTATCGGTACAGATACAGACGGATGCTATAAAACTGTAAATCGGTAATTTCTGCTCGATAGTAAAACACATGCACTATAATTTATCAAATAGATATTGATATAATAATATAGCATGTTGCAAGTTTAGAATTTGCCTGACTGATCTCACATCGAGATATAGATGTCACATTCCGACGTCGAAATAAAGTCACGATACAAAACTTGTAAGTCCATGTCACGCACCCCACGAGCTTACGGGGAGGCGGAATATATGAAAAACGATTATTAAAGCTTCGTAACACGGACTTGAGCACACGGATCGTATCTAAACCGTTACTAGCATACTACGAGAGGTTTAACTACTCGGATTCGAAGTTATACCTCACGTTACTTGTCCTTCGGGTCTTCATCGCTGTCCTCCACTTCTCATAGGATCTTTGGAACGTCGGCACCTCAACGGCCTCCTCGAGTCAAAGACGATCCACCCGAGAGCTCCTACTCCAAGCTTGATCTCTCACTTGAGATAACTAGGTTTCTTTAGTTGCTAATCAAAGTGACCTAGATGATATAGAGTGAGGTTATGGATTAATTAGTCTATCTAATCCTTGATCTCAACACATGAGAGGGGAGGATTAGGGTTTCAAGAGAGAGCTTGAGGAGAGAGAAGGTGAGCATAAGTTATGAATGAAAAAGCTTCTCACTTCTAATATATTATGAAGCATAAGAAAATCAAAAAGAATAAATCAAAATGCATTATCATCATGCTTCATTAAATATATTTGCAATGAATCATCAAGTGAGTCATTAAGCAATAAATGCTTCATTAACTCACTTGAATGATTCATCTAAGTGAGTCACAAATGCATTAAATGCTAATACCACCTTACCCTCCATGTCATCATCTTTCTAGAAGCTTCCCGACAAATTACGAGAACGCCTCTCCTATCCATGAAAACACGAAAAAACTTTAGACTGTATAAATCCAATAACCCGATACTAGAATCTGGCTTAAACCAAAGCCGGCTAGCAAAAACCGTCCGAACGTCGTACGTGCATAAATACACGTACGCGTCCGAACCCTTGTCGTAAAACCATACGACCTCTATATCGTTTCGCCTGGAGCAGGGAAACTCTCTGTGTGGGACTCTAAAGACTCGACACTACACTGGCAGTGGGTTTAACCACAGACCGCAAGTGACACTAGGTGTACGTAACGGTCCCCAGGTAGATGTCGATAAGAAGGCCGATGAGGAAACCCATCCGAACTCCTACTGAGCCTGATGTGACAATCTCCGTACAGTCCGTTCTGTTCGTCTAAGACTATAGCATATCGAGCCTAGGGACAGCAAGCGTCAGTCCCCTAATAGCGGTATAAGTCATGTCGGAGCGTAGCCTATTACACCCTGAGAAACTACTGGAACCTACCAGTAAATCTCGCTTGCCCTGGCCAGGGAATTTGCGTAATGGCTCTCTGACACAGCGCGATATCAACTCCCAATACCGGGAGAGGCGAATCCTGTCTAACCACCACTGCCTCCAAGTGCTCGGGACTGCACCCAACTGCTACTTGTTTGCACGACTCCTTTGAGCCGTGGTAGGGTAGGAATCTAAGAACAGTGGGACACACTCGAGGCGAAGTAGCAGTGTCAAGTCTGCGGACTATGTTGTACTCATGTCACCTGGGAACTGTTAACTGATGACGAGTATAATACCAACCAACAGTTCCTCTGCGAGTCCTGTCCGGTGTACCCGTAACCTAACGAGCACCTGTATACTATCTCCAGTATGACGTACTGATGGCTGTGGGGACAGACCATCTCCTCAACTGGGATGAGAAGCGTACACACTGGTCTACTCCAGAATATCGATGCCCTGTCTCGATAATCCAACGACCAGGGACCTGTATAGGATGTTACTTATAGACTACCCAACCCCCACTAGTATGACTGCCATCACAATGCTGGTAATCAAGCAAAGATCCTATGGGCTATACTAATATGTATAAATGATACGTTACAAGAAACATATGCACATATTAAAGTAGACACAAACCAAGCAGCATACTACCATTTTTTAGCAAGACTGTCAATACAACTGTGAATATCCTAAGCTTCCATTAAGTAATATACAAACTAGTATGATACAGTAATGGCCTCTAGGGCATAAACACTAACAATCTCCCACTTGCACTAGGGCCATGTACTGGCATATCGCAGACCTATCATCTCGAATAGCCTGTCGAACTGCGTCTGAGGAATGGCCTTTGTGAATGGATCAGCGGTGTTATTCTCTGTATCTACTCTCTTTATCTCGATCTCCCGGCGATCTACGATCTCCCTGATCAGGTGATACCGCCTTAAGATGTGTCTGGACTTCTGATGGGACCTGGGTTCCTTCGCTAAAGCTATAGCGCCGTTGTTGTCGCAATACAGAGGTATTGGACCAACACTAGTAGGAACCACCTGAAGTTCTGTGAGGAACTTCTTCATCCAGACAGCTTCTTTTGCGGCATCGGAAGCAGCTATGTACTCCGCTTCCATCGTTGAGTCAGCAACGGTCTCCTGCTTGGAACTCTTCCAACAGACCGCCCCTTCATTGAGGGTAAAGACATAACCCGACATGGACTTAGAGTAATCCTTGTCACTCTGGAAGCTGGAGTCGGCAAAGGCCTCGATCTGGAGGTCTTTTCTGCCATACATCAAGAACATCTCCTTAGTCCTCCTCAGGTACTTGAGAATGTTCTTTATTGCTATCCAGTGCTTCTCCCCTGGCTTTTCCTGATACCGGCTTACAACGCTCAATGCGTATGCTACATCTGGTCTGGTACATAACATCGCATACATTATAGAGCCTACCGCAGAAGCGTAGGGTATAATCGACATGCGATCCCTTTCCAAATCAGTCTTGGGAGACATCTCTTTGGAGAGAGTGATTCCGTGACAAGCTGGTAGGTTATTGCGCTTAGAATCTTCCATACTGAATCTCTTCAATATGGTGTCTATGTACCTGGACTGCGAAAGTCCCAACATCTTTTTTGATCTATCACGATAGATCCGAATCCCCAGAATGTAGGTGGCATCACCCAGGTCCTTCATGGAGAATTTCTGTGACAAGAATCTTTTGACTGACTGTAACATAGGAATATCATTTCCTATTAGGAGAATGTCATTCACGTACAAGACGAGGAATACTACAGCTCTCCCTACAATCTTACTGTATATGCATGGTTCATCTGGATTTTTGATAAAGTCTAATTCTTTGACAGCATCATCAAAACAGATGTTCCAACTCCGCGATGTCTGCTTTAGTCCATAAATGGACTTAAGCAACTTGCATACTTTACCGCTGCTCCCACTCTGAATGAATCCCTCTGGCTGATCCATATAGACGCACTCTTCCAAATTACCATTTAGAAAGGCCGTCTTTACGTCCATCTGCCAGATCTCATAATCGTGGAAGGCAGCAATAGCAAGAAGGACCCGAATGGATTTGAGCATAGCCACTGGAGAAAAGGTTTCGTCATAGTCCAAACCAGGTCTTTGACGGAAACCCTTTGCAACAAGTCTAGCCTTATAGGTTTCAACCTGTCTATCTACACCAATCTTCTTTTTGAAGATCCATTTGCATCCTACGGGTTTTACCTCATCTGGAGCAATGTCCAAAGTCCATACTTTGTTAGTGTACATGGACTCCATTTCGGTCCGCATTGCATCCAGCCATTTTACCGAGTCACCGCTCTGAATGGCTTGCTGGAAGCTAGTAGGGTCATCATCTTCAATGGCGCAATCCTCTCTATCCCCGTCTATGAGAAAACCGTAGTATCTCTCGGGCGGATGAGACGGCCTACTACTCCTGCGGATAGGCGCTGGGATGTCCGGTTCACCTGAACCTTCTTGTTCTACTAAGGTTTCAGTAATAGCTTGTGGTTCTGGAATTTCTTCCAGTTCTATTGCTCTCCCACTCTTCTGATTTTCTAAAAATTCAGTTTCCAAGAAGTGGGGATGCTGAGAAACAAAAACCTTTTGTTCCTCTTCGGAATAGAAAAGATACCTCCTGGAGTTCTTTGGGTATCCCACAAACTTACACAGTACTGAGCGTGCCTCGAGCTTGTCCGTATGCTGCTTCTTTACAAAAGCTGGACATCCCCATGTCTTAAGATACTTAAGACAGGGTTTCTTCCCACTCCACATCTGATATGGGATGGTAGGCACAGTCTTGGTTGGAGCCTTGTTCAAGAGATATGCAGCTGTTGCTAGTGCATAACCCCAGAAAGATCATGGCAACTTAGCTTTACTCATCATGGAACGAACCATATCCAATAGGGTTCGATTCCGCCTTTCCGATACACCGTTGTGCTGTGGTGTGTATGGAGGAGTAAGCTGAGAGAGAATTCCATTCTCTTTTAAGTAGTCCAGAAACTCGGCACTCAAGTATTCACCACCTCGATCAGATCTCAGTGTCTTTATACTCTTGCCCGTTTGTTTTTCAACTTCATTCTTGTATTCCTGAAATTTCTTAAAGGCCTCGGATTTATGTTTCATTAAGAAGACATATCCGTACCTTGAAAAATCATCCGTAAAAGTAATGAAGTAGGAATAACCACCTCGTGCATGTGTAGACATTGGACCGCACACGTCACTGTGTATGAGTCCCAAGAGCTCGCTTGCTCTTACTCCGTGTCCAGTAAACGGAGTCTTTGTAATCTTTCCCATGAGACAAGATTCACAAGTAGCATATGATTGATATTCGAACGGATTCAAATATCCTTCTCTATGTAACTTAGTTAATCGTGTTTCATTGATGTGACCTAGTCTACAATGCCATAAGAAAGCCTGATTTATTTCTGGAGACTTTCTTTTGAGTGTGTTCTGGACATTGAAAACCTGAGCTTGACTCAATACGTATATACCGTCATCTAATGTACCGGACCCAATCAGAACCTGATTTAGGTGGATGTGAACTACATCGCTTACGAATGTAAAATCATATCCCTCTCTCGAAAGTGAGGACACTGATATGATATTACAAGTCAAACTAGGTACTTACAGACAGTTACGTAGAATCAATATCTGCCCACTTGTCAAACCTAGGTGATATTCTCCCACGGATTCAGCGTCCACGCTCATTCCGTTTGCAACTCTGAGAGACAAATCACCTACCTTTATAACACTACGGTTTCTCAAAGCATGTAATGAATTACAGATATGATATCCTGCTCCGGTATCTAGTTCCCAGGAAGTAGAGCTAATTGACAAACAATTCTTAATTACGAACACACTTGAGGCCGAAGCCATAACATGCTTCGTATCCTGGCTACTGGCTTCCAAAACCCTGCAATCTTTCTGCCAATGCCCAATCCCATAACAATAGGAATATCCCTCCTTACCTATACCAAGTCCCGAAACTTTTGCTCTTCCCTTTCTTCCTACTTTACTGACACCGTATATCGGTTTTGTAGAGGTCTTCTTCTTTTCACCCTTTACTTTCGCCCTGGATGTGGAAGAAGAAGGTTCCCTATTAAGCAGAGCTTGTGTCTCCCTGGTTTCTTTCAGGGTATAAGTAGAGGGTAGGGACTGTGGAAATAAGTCATCACATGACCTGTTTCCCAACGTAGTCTCTAGGTCCTTTTCTCTTGTCTGACGGATATTCATATCCGTGACGATGGAAAATGGACTTGGGACGATGGGATCTTGAGTAGTAATAGGGTGGTCCAGCTTTTCATAGGCAATGGATATCGGGACAGACCTTTGCCAGTCATATAAGTCAGATTCAGTCAAATTGTTATCTAGATGTAACCTATGTGTGGTCACAAGGTCGCTACAAATGAGAGAAAGAGAAGAAAACACTTTAGCATGATGCTGTTGCAAGTTTAGATTGGTTTTTAGTTTATCTAAACTGGATGGCTCCCACTGTTTCTCGAATCCTTCCTCAAACCATAAAAGAAGAATTCGCCAGGACTATTCTCACCGTACAATACTTACTTAACCGTTCAGCCAGGCCAATG
This sequence comes from Agapanthus africanus, assembly GCA_030015575.1. NCBI lineage: Eukaryota > Viridiplantae > Streptophyta > Magnoliopsida > Asparagales > Amaryllidaceae > Agapanthus > Agapanthus africanus. Next base: position 143,893,371 of record JASDDO010000024.1, on the reverse strand, counting down.
TCGATACTTCGAGGGAGGTTTTCCAACGCTTTCGCGAAGTTCCTTAATTAAATAACCTCTTTTCTCTGGGGGCGTAGCCCCGCTGACACCTTTCTAGGCACCTACTTGGTTTATAGCATTGATCGTTAAGTGACGAATCTCCTGATAAATAGCATGTACTCACAGTAGGATCGGAATCCAAATATCATCGTATGATAATGTTGAAGGAATCCTACCAACATTCATCAAACTCCAAATGGTATGCAACACTAGCAAGTTTCAGTTTCTTTAGAAACTCTCGATATGGATTTTTGCCTCATGCTCTTATGACCTTGACGAAGGTCAACAAATCATAAGTCACATGTCAAGTTCTACCCGTCATTGTCCAGGTTAATTTGAACCCACCCGTATATACCCTTGACGAAGGTCAACAAGGTAGTACGACTGTCCCAAACCAACGCATCTATCTATGCTACATACGAACACCCAACAGCTACCAATCACTATGCCTTGACGAAGGTCAACAAACATAGCTTGAATACTATTGAATATTCATACGAAATGACGGAGGGCTACGAATGGTTTTGGCAAAACCGTGAACGTAATGAACTTGATATAATCAAAGGAACCTGATAGTTTTTTAAAAGGAGTGGTTAAAGCTCCGTAATTAAAAATTCTGCTCTTTTAAAATAACCGAGTGGTTTCTTTTAAATTTGTTCCAACGACTCAACTTTGGTTTATTTTCTTTGCATTATAATAATGTGTCCCATCATTTAACCTATCATTGCAGAAAACAACGAAAATACAACGTCCTCTTATGCCATCCGCATTCGTCACTGGGTCCCGTCATCACCCGTTAGGTTACTTAACTAACGACAGAGCGGGGGCTGGGCTAGCGTGGGTGTAAAACATAAGTGACGTCTAAATAGCTATCATATATAGATATTGTACATTCGTCAGACGCAATAATAGGCACTCCATATTACTGATGAACTTTATTGGATATGCAAGCAATCCGCGTTTGCTTTGAGCCTGCAACAAAATACGGATTACACAGTTGTGATGAATAGCCATTACCCCACCCTAGACCCCTACGGGTACGGCAAACTACCCGCCAAGTACCCGAACTGAAGCGGTCTCCCTCAACAACGTGAGTAGACCACTAAACACTTCAAAGTACCCGGTAGTTTGTGCACCCCACCTTGGGTCTATCCTAGGAGCAAAAAACAGTAAATGAAATAATACAACGGTGGCTACAACTGCAACCTGAATGTGCCCTGCAAAAGAATATTACAACATATTACAATTACATCGAATGAATGAATTTAATAACCCATCTCAAACCCCGGCTAATCATCACAACAATCCAATACAATTCATATACACAAACAGTAGAATCATTACAGAAATGTGCAACCCCCTGCCAACCGACATACTAGCAGTTAGGGGAGGTTTACGAACACATTAAACATTACAGATAAAAACCCGATTAGCAAATAATTTAGAACATTGATCGACAACCTTTATCCGTGTCTACCCCAAAAGCAAATCAGCACAGAAGTAACCTGGGCAGAAACAGAATATACTGGAAAACAAAATACTCAAAAACATGAATTACAGAGCAAATCCGAGTCAACTCGGAGTTGAATCGGCGGCGAATCCGCGGCCAAAAGTGTAGGGTTCCTAGGCACACTCAAGAGGTTCCACAAGGCATCTACCATGCCAAATTCCAAATTTTCTATGCCGAGAAACCCTAATGAAGATCGTTAACTAGAGAATAAGGCGAAACTACAACTAGTTAACAACTTAACTGCTAAGTGAATAGAAATACAACCTTTGTAGATCCGGTCCTCCATTTCCTAAGCTCCGTGTTGACGTCCCTTCGCTGCGATCACCACGATCCCAGACCCTAGCGATGGTTTCGTCGGAGAAATGATCGGGCTAGGTCGTTGACTTCGATGCCGAAGATGATCTACGTCGAGGCAACTCAAACTCAAGCTCCACCTTCATTAAGTCATGAAGCTTGTGAAGAAAACACCCAATACAACATGGCAAGTGGTAGAGGATGAAGAAATAGGAAGTGGGTTCACTTTGGATTTGGATTTCTCACTTGATTTCATCACTTAAGAATTTTCAAGAATGGTTTTCTTTTTCTTCATGAAGAAGAAGAAGAAGAGAATGAAAAATCAAGTAATTTCCAAATAATAATTCAAGTGAATACTTATCATAATGCAACCATGGGTGAAGTTTACTCATATAGAGAATAAACTAGGGTTTAGTTAAAGGGTTAGGGTTAAGGACAAAACAAAAATGGTAGACTTTTCAAGGATGCTAGAAAAGCTTCATGAAGCTTCAAGCATAACAACAAAGAAAGCCACCATTCCTTTTTTGACAAAAATAAATGAATAAATAAATAAGTCAAAAGAAACCCTAACCATTTACTAAACATGGTTTAAGTCAAACATACACCCAAGTTTGCATGTATCATCAAACATGATACAATCAAGTGCACAAAAATATATCACATATACAATGTGCACATCAAGTGAGAAAATCATCTTAAGTGAACCAATACTAGTTAATGTAAAGTAATATATCAAATATATAATTATACATTAAATCATTAAATCAACACTTGATACGCATGCCCCCTCGCGAGGACTACAACCCGACGGAACACCTTCCGGTCTCGGGACACCCTGGGGGTAAGAGCCTATGCTTCGCCACACTGTCACACAGTGAGAACCCCCCATAGGTCGACATCTAATGCCTAGTAGCTACTGAGGGACCCGTTGGTACCACGGCGACCCCATTGGATGGGGTGGCTGCCTGACCTACAGTGGTATCAGAGCCTAGCTAGAGCCTTAGGCGATGCGTAGACGATGTTAGAAACCCGATCGAACCCCGAAACCCTAATTCTAAGCCTTCTCTATACAATTTTTAAAAACCGGGATTTTTGTGAATTAAAAATATGCAGAAAAATAAGCAGGGTTTTCTAAGAGTTACTGTGAAGCACGTGCGCATAAGTCGATTAAAGAGCGGCGGAACTGCGGCATGAGCATGCCTCATGCGGCGGTTCCGCAGCCACTTAGTCGCTTCAGTCAGTTCTGTTTGCACAGTAATGTTCTTCTATCATTCCTGATTCTTCTGGATATTTTTATTTATATTCCACTGTTGTGTTATCTGGGGTGTATTGGGGATTCGATGATTCGATCGGAAACTTTAACTGCGTCTATGTGTTTTTCCGGATAATTTAGAATATGTTAAAAAGTTCGATCGGATATAAATACCCACTTTTTCCTCTGTCGGGAAATTTCCAAGTGTTGGATCTTTCCGTGGTTTAATAACGTTCTAAGTAGTGCAAGTAACGCGATGGACCCTCTAGAAGAAAACAAACCTTAACTCGATTATGTGACCGTCTTGACCTGCCCTTTGAACCTTCGGGTTTGGGGGAGTACGGCGTGCCACATGTGAGGCGTTGGCTTGACCCTTCTACGGCTGGACCGTTGGTACTGAGGCATGAACTGGATGTTTTTAAACTTGTTTTATGTGTTGAGCTGTTTTGGGAAAACTTGGGTGTTTGAATGTTCGATCGGAAAGTTTAACATTTTCTATTTATCTGGAATGTGATACAATATTTGGAATCCATAAGTAGTTATGAGATAACTGATTTGGATGTTATAAACATAGCACTTTAGTCTCAATTGATCGGTTGCCACGGAATTTTGATGCGATCAAAAGTCCGTCGCAATCACGTAGTGTATGCGGATACTCGCCGGTAAACTTAATAGATAGCCATGCCCCATAGCCCCGACCAAGTGACTGTAGGAGAACCCCGTCGCCGAAAGTATCCGTTCGGGTGCTCGCGGCAGCGGTGTTCCGCCTTGGTACACTTCGTCGACGGCATCGGGGGTGCGGCCATCTATTGAAGTTTGCGACAAGCATTCGATCAGGATGTCGGGAATCTTGTTGAATTGCCCGACTCGATATTGAAAAGAGTTTTCGATAATGAGACTAAAATGCGGGGTTTATAATTGTTAGGCATGCGATGTCTAAGGAATTCATTTGGTTAGGCATGCGATGTCTATGAAGGTTGCGGATTCCAACTGTTGTAGTTTTACACTTTCTTTTCTGTGACCGTAAGTGTAATATGTGATATCGCCGGTTTCGTTGCTATTTGTCAACGACAATTGGGATACGCATGTTTACTTACGTTGATGACATGTGATGTTATGTGTTGCTGGATATGTTATATTGGATCATCGCGTTTGAATAGCCGGGGTTTTTTTTATGTGAGATGGGTGTTTTTCATTTTCATTCATGTAAAAACTTGTATGTAATATTCTTTTATTGGGGCACTTCCAGGTTGCGAAAGTTGTCACCATTGTTGTATATTATTTACTTTTCCGCACTAGGATAGACCCAAGGAGGGGAGCACAAGTAACCGGGTTCTAGAGTCCAGTGGGAGACCATCTCGAGGAGTCGAGTCCGAGTCTCCTAACTCTAGAATTGGTAGGGTTGCTTGCCGCTCTCGTAGGGGTCTTGGGGTGTGGGTTTGGCTATTCATCGCGACCATGGAATCCATGTTTTATACTGGCTCGTATTGAAAACACGGACGTCCAAGTATATTCAATGTTTCATATGTTTCTTCTGCTGCGATATCTGTGATGTGATCATCTGATATGCTGTGATGGATACTGTATATAGTATATATGATATATTATATAGACGTTACTTATGTTTTACACCCGCGCTAGCCCTACCCTGCTCTGCCGTTAGTTACCTAACCTAACGGTGCACGAGGGGACATCGAGGCTAATGCGGATGGCATAAGTGTACGTCGTATTTATCTGTGATGTTTAGGTAACTTAAATGATGGGACTTCATTAATGTGATTAATGAAAGAAAAGAAACCTAAGATGTTGTGGAATCGAATTTTCAAAAACAGGTAGCTACAGTTCTTGCTTTGCATCGCGGTGTTCCTTGTAGAATATCTTGCACCTTATTCGATAAGGAAAGGACCGAGATCCCTTCACCGGGAGTGACTCCTTTAGCAATAACTGGCAGATGCTACAACCCTTGGTTTGTCTTTTGATTGCTTCTATAGTTTTTGCTTTGCACAGCGGTATATATGATATATCCTGCACCTTATTCGATGAGGAAAGGGCCGACGATCCCTTCACCGGGAGTGACCCTTTTAGCAAAGCTAGAAAAGCCTCAAAAACACTCCATTTTAAATCATTTGATTCTATAACGATATCAAGTTCATTACACAATAAGTTTTCAGAAAAACCTATCGTAGCCCTCCGTCATTTCAGATAAGTACTAGTTAGTATTCGTGCTACGTTGGTTGACTATGTTAAGACGTAGTGTGCGGTAGCTAATTAGTGCTTATCTGTATAAGCATATGATGCGATTGGATTAGGGTAGTCGTGCGACTTTGTTGACTATGTTAAGGGTCGTGCGGGTGGGTTTAATTCAATCAGGAAATGACGGGTTGAACTTGACTAGCACTTATGATTTGTTGACTATGTTAAGGTCATATAGCTGCTAGGGGCAAAATATTATCGGGAATTTCAAGTGTTGAAATTTGCAATGAGATTGCATACCTTCTATGAGATAGTTGGATCCCGATACCCACTGCGAGTAATTGTTACTCCTGGGAGAGTTTTACACATTACAATTAGCCGATCAAGTAGGTGTCTAGAAAGGTGTCAACGGGGTTACGCCTCTGGGAAAACGAGGTTTACATTAATTAGGTCCATGCGAAAGCACGGGGCACCTCCCTCAAAGTACCGACACTGGCCTGGCTGAAAGATTAGCGAACTTGTAGCGTGTAATTAATCCAGGCTAGTCTTTCCTTTTAGGGTTTGAAGGAAGATTTGATAAAAACGGTGGGAGCCATACTGATTAGATAAAATAATAACCAATCTGATCTTGCAAGAGCGCACGCAGAGTGTTTTCTTCTCTCTCTCTCCTGGTAGCGACCATGTCATGCCTAAATCAAGATAATAAAACGGATATATTGACCGAACCCGCTTGTTATACTGAGCTGGGGAACGTTGGTCCCGCTCCAACTTATAATTGTTATAAGACAGAGCAGGAATTGGGGAATACCAGATTTCTCGTGCCGCCCAAACGAAGAAAGTGCATGTTGATGCATCATCTTCGGGTGTGTTCATTACAGAGAACTGTTTCTCAGTATTCTTTACGTCCTGGATATGTGATACTAGATCAGGATCCCGCATATGTAATTTGTTACATGGGCTACAGATAGGTAAAGAACTGAGAACGGGTGATAAGTTTCATGAGACAGAAAACGGGGCAAGTGTTGCAGCCAAGTCTGTTGGTCACTGTCACCCTGTATTACCAGTACATTGATTCTGAACAAATGCTATTAGATACCGTACCTGATATACAAAATCATATCAATCTCTTTATTTAGTAAAGAAAGGATATAATTTTGTATTGTTAGATAATGTTTTGAACATTTCCTATATCAAGAGTTGATCGGTTCAGGCACGTTATCTAAAAGCATTGACGTTCTAAATCAAATTGCGGTTCCTTGTATACAGAACACACACAAGAGGAAGAGTTCAGAAATGAACGGATCCTTCTTAAGGTTTTGTAGACTAGGTCATATCAATGTGACCCGACTAGCTTAAGTTACATAGTAGATGCATATTTAAATCAGTTTGAATTTACATCTTATGGAACTTGCCAGTCATGTCACAAAGATGTAATAACCTCAGCTCTGTTTATTGGAAACAGAGAAAGAGTTAGTTGAGCTCTTGGGATGATACATGTTGATATATGAAGGTCCCCTGTCTACATAAACCAAGACCGGTCCTTTGTACTTCATTACATTCTCTGATAATCTCTTAAGATTCAGATATATGTTCCTGTTGAAACACAAGTCTGAACCTTTTGAGATATTCACGGAATATAAGATAGAAGTAGAGAACTAATACGGGTATAAGTATTATGTCCTTTGATGAGATCAAGGAGGAGAATACTTGAGTACGGAAATCCTGGATTATTCTAAAGGAGAATGAGATTCTCTCTCAGCATTATTCCTCCGTATACACCACAGCACAACGTTGTATCGGGGCGGAGCAATCACACCCTATATGATATGGTGCGCTCTATGATGAGTACTACTGAGTTTCCTATTTCCTTTTGGCAGTTATGCACTTATGAAGTTGCATACCTATTGAATAGGGTTCCGATCAAATCAATTGCCTACCACTTCATATGTGATATGGAAAGGGAAGAGCCCATATATTAAATTAGTTAAGATTTGGGGTTGTCCGGCCTATGTCTAAAAGAAAAATCCGGACAAGCTCGAGACAAGGTCTGTTATGTAGAAATGGAAACGTCCCAACTATACAAACTACAGCAGATGATTTGATAGAACCAAAGGATTCAGTAGATTCCAACGAACATCAGCCTCTCTGCCGATCCAGTAGGGTTTCTCACCCACCTGAGAGATACTTCTGTTTCTCTATGACAGTGGGAGCGAGGAATGCATCATGAGATGATGACCCAACTAGTTTCGAGCTGGCCATCAAGAGTGGGACTCTGTAAGAATGGCTGGATGCTTGGTGATCTGAGATGGAATCCTTATACACCAACAAAGTATGGACTTTGGCTGCTATATCTGAAGGGTTAAATCCCCATCAGGAGCAAGTATATCTTGAGAAGATTACTTGGTGTAGATGGAAAAGTTGAGACTTTCAAAGCTAGACTTGTTAAAGGTTTGCATCATTGACCAGGTATGGATTATGTTGAAACCTTTTCTAAGGATCTATGCTTAAGTCCATCTGGATCCTACTTGCCATTGCTGCATATCATGACTGCGATATCTGGTGGTTGGGTGTCATGACTGCTTTTCTAAATATTGATTTAGAAGAGAACGTCTATAAGTACACAGCCAGAGGGCTTCGTAAACAGTGGGAGCAGCGGAAACGTGTGCAAGTTACTTTACAGATTAAAGCAGGCATCGCGGAGTTGGAACGTCTGTTTTGATGTGTTAGTCAAAGAGTTTGACATCATCAAAATGGTAGATGAACCTTGTATATACAAAAAGGTAGTAGGGAGTATGGTCGTGATCCTCGTAGAGTACGTGGATGACATACTCTTGATAGGGAAGGAGTTTCCTATGCTACGCTCGGTCAATCTCCGCTTATCACAAGGATTATCCATATAGGATCAAAGTGATACCTCCTAAATCCTGAGTTTTCATATATGAGATAGATGTTATTGGGTGTTAGAATACTCACTAGATGTAGTGAGATGGTATCAATTGATCCTGGGGAGAATCACTGGAAAGGTTCCAGAGTGATAAGGACGACTAAAAGTCAGTCACAAGCATTGTCTTTACCCTCAGTAAAGAGACGGTATGTTGGAAGAGTTCCAAGCTAGATACCGTGGCATACTAGACGATAAAGGCTGGATACATCGCTACTTAAGATGCTACCAAAGAGGCAGTCTGGATGTATATTTGTTCATGAGATGAACTTAGTTCCTCCAATTGTGTGATAATGGAGTTGTGGCTTATGCCAAGGAACGACCGTCCCATCAGTGATCCAGACATATTCTAAGGCAGTATCACCTGATCACGGAGATGGCTGATCTCCAAGGTGATCGAGGTTAGGAGAGTAGACTCAGAGGATAACACGGCGGATCCACTCACAAAGGCCTTTTCCCAGAGAGAGACTTTTATGGGATGGTTGAGTATGAGATACTACAACCACTGCTATCAGATGGCCCTAGTGCAAGTGGGAGATTGTTAGTTATATGTATGCCCTAGAGGCCATTACTATACATAGGATGTATATTGTAGTGGATGCTTGGACATATATAGGGAGGACTTTCTTGCTTGACATGATAGTATGCTATCTGGTTGCTCTTTACCTTAACGTGTACACTGATTGTCTCTCTGTTACATGTTGGTAAAGCCCTTAGGATGTGTACTTGACTACCTGGACTATGATGCGGATCATACTAGTGGGGACATGGTAGTCCATAAGTACATCCTTCAAGGTCCCTAGTCGTGGGTGTATCGAGACGGGGCATCGATATACCAGAGTAGACTAGCGTATACCTTCTCGACCCATATAGATGGGCGATGGATGATCCCATATCCATTGGTGTTTGACATCAGAGATGATATACGGGTGCTCAGTGGAGACTGGGTACACTGGACGGACTCGCCGAGAACTCCCAGATGGTATTATACCTTACGTCAGATGGCAATTCTCTGGTGACACTGGTACAGGTTATTCTGTAGACCCGAGATCGTCATAGAGTCTTGTGTGATTCCCACTGTGCTTTGATTTCCACCTTACCACGTCCAAGAGGGCGTGCAAAACGGTGGCTTTTGCGTACAGTCCCGAATCACATGGAGGCAATGAGCGATAGGAGGGGATTCGTCTCTCCCGGTATAGGGAGTTGATGTTGCGCTGTGTTCGATTGGCTATAACCGGAAATCCCTGGCCAGGGTTGCTGAGATTTACTGGTAAGTGTTACCAGTAGTTTCTCGAACTGTTATAGACCTCATATCAACACGACTTATCGAGCTACTGGGGTCTGACGTTTACCACCCCTAGGCAAGATATGCGACATATCAAACGAACAGACCGGACTGTACAGTAAGTGTTACTGGTTGGATTCACAGGAGTGTGATCGGGCTTGCTCGTTGATCTTCTGATCGCTCAATACCCGGGTGGCCGTTACGTTAAGCAGACCGCTTGCGGCTTGTGGGTGTTTGATATGATCATCACCTGCTGCCGGCGTATTGACGAGTTTTTAGAGTCCTACACAGAGGTTTCCTGGCTCAAGCGAAACGAAATAGGAGGGCATATGAGATATGTGCGGGACCGAGAATAATACCAGTATGTGATACCGTATTCTATTCTCGCGATTTGTATCATCGGCAGGTTATATGTGATATAGCCGGGTTACCGAATCAAGTGTTGATTCGATACATTGATACTAATGCCATGATGCATATGTATCTATCTGTAATAACCGTTATACATCCATTACCATAAATGATACAATCTAGATAGCATATTGAACTGTTATAGTATTATAATAATATCGTGATGTTCCGGCATGCAACTAGATAAACTATTATCAGTACAGATACAGACGGATGCTATAAAACTGTAAATCGGTAATTTCTGCTCGATAGTAAAACACATGCACTATAATTTATCAAATAGATATTGATATAATAATATAGCATGTTGCAAGTTTAGAATTTGCCTGATCTGATCTTACATCGAGATATAGATGTCACATTCCGACGTCGAAATAAAGTCACGATACAAAACTTGTAAGTCCATGTCACGCACCCCACGAGCTTGCGGGGAGGCGGAATATATGAAAAATGATTATCAAAGCTTCGTAACATGGACTTGAGCACACGGATCGTATCTAAACCGTTACTAGCATACTACGAGAGGTTTAACTACTCGGATTCGAAGTTATACCTCACGTTACTTGTCCTTCGGGTCTTCATTGATGTCCTCCACTCCTCGTAGGATCTTTGGAACGTCGGCACCTCAACGGCCTCCTCGAGTCAAAGATGATCCACCCGAGAGCTCCTACTCCAATCTTGATCTCTCACTTGAGATAACTAGGTTTCTTTAGTTGCTAATCAAAGTGACCTAGATGATATAGAGTGAGATTATGGATTAATTAGTCTATCTAATTCTTGATCTCAACACATGAGAGGGGAGGATTAGAGTTTCAAGAGAGAGCTTGAGGAGAGAGAAGGTGAGCATAAGTTATGAATGAAAAAGCTTCTCACTTCTAATATATTATGAAGCATAAGAAAATCAAAAAGAATAAATCAAAATGCATTATCATCATGCTTCATTAAATATATTTGCAATGAATCATCAAGTGAGTCATTAAGCAATAAATACTTCATTAACTCACTTGAATGATTCATCTAAGTGAGTCACAAATGCATTAAATGCTAATGCCGCCTTACCCTCCATGTCATCATCTTTCTAGAAGCTTCCCGACAAATTACGAGAACGCCCCTCCTATCCGTGAAAACACGGAAAAACTTTAGACTGTATAAATCCAATAACCCGATACTAGAATCTGTCTTAAACCAAAGCCGGCTAGCAAAAACTGTCCGAACGTCGTACGTGCGTAAACACACGTACGCATCCGAACCCTTGTCGTAAAACCATACGACCTCTATATCGTTTCGCCTGGAGCAGGGAAACTCTCTGTGTGGGACTCTAAAGACTCGACACTACGCTGGCAGTGGGTTTAACCACAGACCGCAAGCGGCACTAGCTGTACGTAACGGTCCCCATATAGATGTCGATAAGATGGCCGATGAGGAAACCCATCCGAACTCCTACTGAGCCTGATGTGACAATTTCCGTACAGTCCGGTCTGTTCGTATAAGACTATCGCATATCGAGCCTAGGGGGCGGCAAGTGTCAGTCCCTTAATAGCGGTATAAGTCGTGTCGGAGCGTAGCCTATTACACCCTGAGAAACTACTGGAACCTACCAGTAAATCTCGCTTGCCTTGGCCAGGGACTTTGCGTAATGGCTCTCTGACACAGCGCGATATCAACTCCCAATACCGGGAGAGGCGAATCCTGTCTAACCGCCACTGCCTCTAAGTGCTCGGGACTGCACCCAACTACTACCTGTTTGCACGACTTCTTTGAGCCATGGTAAGGTAGCAATCTAAGAACAGTAGGACACACTCGAAGCAAAGTAGCAGTGTCAAGTCTGCGGACTATGCTGTACTCATGTCACCTGGGAACTGTTAACTGACGAAGGGTATAATACCAACCAACAGTTCCTCTGTGAGTCCTGTCTGGTGTACCCGTAACCTAATGAGCACCTGTATACTATCTACAGTACGACGTACTGATGGCTGTGGGACAGACCATCTCCCCAACTGGGATGAGAAGCGTACACACTGGTCTACTCCGGAATATCGATGCCCTGTCTCGATAATCCAACGACCAGGGACATGTATAGGATGTTGCTTATAGACTACCCAGCCCCCACTAGTGTGACTGCCATCACAACGCTGGTAATCAAGCAAAGATCCTATGGGCTCTATTAATATGTATAAATGATACGTTACAAGAAACATATGCACATATTAAAGTAGACACAAACCAAGTAGCATGCTACCATTTTTTAGAAAGACTGTCAATACAACTGTGAATATCCTAAGCTTCCATTAAGTAATATACAAACTAGTATGATACAGTAATGGCCTCTAGGGCATAAACACTAACAAAACATACGTGTGCCGGACTGGACCTGGCTGAGCAGCTGCGTGGAGTGGTAACTGGGCTAGATGATGACGGTGGCTGGGTCGTCTGGATCGTCGGCGATGTGTGCAACTCCGACGAGATGATCGGGGATCAAGAAAAGAAAAGAAAGAAGAAGAAGAAGAGGTTGCTGTAGCTTTGAGAGGTGATCGGGATTTGCAGAGGAGGGAGAATGGGTGTGGTGGTGGTCCGAGGTTGCTGGAAGTCGAGAGGAGGTGATGGAGGTGGTCGGTGTTGGTGGGTTTCCGGCGAGGAGGGGCTGCTGACGAGGTTGAGGGTGATGGGTTCTTGGGTCGGGGGTGGTGCAGGGTCGGTGGTAGTGGTGCATGGGTGTTCTAGGAGATGAAGTGGGTGAAGAGGTGGTCGATAGTGTTGGGTTTCCCGCGACAAGGGGTTGCCGGCGAGGGGTTTGGATCTTGGCATCGGGGAAAAGGTGCAGGCGAGGCGGGTTTGGGGCTTGAGGTCGTTGGGGAGAGGAAGAGAAGAGGGTGAGGCAGAGGAGGTGAGGACGAGACGGCGAGGATGAGGGCGAGAGGGCGAACGGCGGTGAGAGGGAGCGGGTTAGGGTTCTGGGTTGGTGCTGGCGGGAAAAGAAGAAGAAAGGAAGAAAGAGAGAGGAATGGGTTTTTAAAAATAAGTAATATACAGAGAGAGAGAGTGTGGGGGGACGGGATTCGGGGAGAGAGACGAGACGAGAGTGAGAGGCAAATTATTAGTTAAATTATTTAATATATTATATATATTATATATATAACTGTATTATATATATTATTAGTTATAATAATATAATATATATATATATTATAGGATTTTACAGATAATATCAGATTGCTCCGAATATTACCCGTAATCATTCAAAAATCTGGTTTTTAAATATGGAGAATATACGTAAAAATTTAAACCATAATGAAATATTCTACAATTAAAAACATATACCCAAAAATACGGATCTACGTAAATATACACAGCGATCAAAAAATCTGTCAGTATAACACTTAGGATGTGAACATGATATATGAGCGCAATCACATGATATGGGGTACTATGACATATAAGGCTAGATAAAAATATATTATTTGATTTTTATTTTGTATTATAAAAAGATATTTAGAGTCTAAATTATATTATATACGTATATAAAATCTAGATTTGCATGGATACTCTGTATTAGCAAATATTTGATGTAATCACGAACCATGTTGGGTTTCAACCATGCGGGTCGGGTCGGGTAATAATCACAACTACCAATTTGACTATCCGTAACCTAAAAGCAACAATAATAAAGAATTTTGCCGCAAGATTTGAAGTACCCTAAATAAATATAGTATAACAGTACTAGGGTGTTACGCGGGGACATGTCGACCAGCGACACTCCGTGTCGGGGACATGTCAACTATCAGTATAATTGCCTGAAAACCGCTATTGTATGAAAACTCCACCAAGTGCAAATGATCCTCCCATGAAGCCTTGAAGTCTAATATGCACGCTCTCAATATATTTTCAAGAGTTTGGATCGTTCTTTCAGACTGGCCATCTGTCTAAAGATGATAAGATGTTCTAAACTTCAAGCAAGTTCCCAAACTATCCTGTAGACTCCTCCAAAAGTAAGATAAAAATCGAGTATCACAATCCGAAACAATGCTTACAAGTACTCCATACAATCTCACAATCTCCTGCATGTACCGCCCTACTAAAACCTTCGTCGACTAACCAACTCGAAATGGTATAAAATGAGCTGCCTTGGTCAATCGATCAACAATCACACAAACTGCATTATTGCCCTTTGGACTCCGTGGTAAAGCAGTCACGAAGTCCATGGTTATATATTTCCACTTCCATTGAGGAATCAGAAGTGGTTGTAATAAACCAGCTACCCTTTGATATTCAGCCTTGACTTGCTGACACACCAAGCACTTCGATACATAGCGAGCAATCTCCCTTTTCATGCATTCCCACCCGAAATGTTGTCGCAGATCTCTGTACATCTTTGTGCCTCCTGGATGTACAGAAATACAGAACTATGAGCCTCCTTCAGGACTTCTTCATGAACATCTCCTTTGGGCACATATAAACAACTCCCATAACGTAATGAACCATCTTCATGAATTACCAAATCTATTCGAAGTCCCGCTTCTACTTGTTCTCGAAACATTTGCAATCTCGAATCATGCAACTGTACTGCTTTAATGTTATCGATCAAGGATGACTGTACTTGCAACTGCATCAACTGTCCTGAAGAATTTGGTAGTACAATTTCCAATTCAAATCTCTGAAAATCATCTATACTTTCTTTTTGTGCAGTCAATATCCGTATTGCTGGCAACCGACTTAGAGCATCCGGTACTATATTAATTTTCCCCGATGGTATTTTAGGTCAAGATCATAGTCAGCCATCAGCTCTAACCATTCTCGCTGCCTTATGTTGAGCTCTTTCTGGATGAACACATATTTTAGGCTTTTGTGATCGGTAAATACTTCAATTCTGTCGCCCAATAAGTAGTGTCTCCAAATCTTCAGAGCGAAAATCACTGCTGCTAACTCCAGATCATAAGTTGGGTAGTTCTTCTCATGAGTCTTCATTTGTTTCGACGCATAAACTATGACCTTCCCATACTGCATTAAAACACATCCCAAGCCTTTCTCAGATGTGTCTCTATGAATAACTAATTCTACAGAACCATCTGACACTGTCAAGATAGGAGCGGTGGTCAATTTTTGCTTCAATGATTCAAAAACTGACGCACATTTCTCGGTCCATACGAACGATACCTCTTTTCATGTTAGCTTGGTCAATAGCTCTGTTATTCGAGCAAAGTTCTCCACGGACCTTCTATAGTATCCGGCAAGCCCAAGAAAACTTCTGATCACTCCTATGTTCTTTGGAATTGTCCAATCATGAACAACTACAATCTTTTAGGGGTCAACTGCAATTCCATATCCAGATACCACATGACCCAAGAACTTCACTTATTCAAGCCAATAACTTTTCTTAACTCAACGTCTGCAGTGCGATCTTCAAGTGTTCTTCATGCTCTTTTTTGCTCCTTGGATAGACCAGAATATCATCAATGAATACCACCATGAAATGATCTAAACATGGTGAAAAGATTCGGTTCATCAAATCCATAAATATTTTCGGTGCGTTAGTAACTCCAAATGGCATCACTAAGTACTCGTAAAGCCCAGATCGAGTTCGGAATGCAGTCTTGTAAATATCTTCTGATTTCATCTGAACTTGATGACATCTGGATCACAAATCCAACTTTGTGAATACCCTCTCGCTACTGAGTTTTGTAAGGTTCTTGTGAACGACAGCAAGGTTTTGGGAGGCATCGTCCATGCCTTTTTCAAAATTTTGCCGTTTTAAAGAACCCTAAATTAGAATCGTTAATTAGAGAATCATACGAAACAAAATGTAAACTACTTTACATCTAAGTGATAACAGAATACAACCTTTGTATACCGGTCCTTCACTTCAATAACTCCTTGTAGTGGTCCCTTTGCTGCGATCGTGGAACTCCCGGACTCTTGCATGGCTTCTCAAGGTGAAAGGAACGAACTTGCTTGAAGTCTTCGAGGCCGAAGTTGATCTATGTCGAGGAGACAATAACTCAAGCTACTACTTCACTAATGAGAGATTAGTGAAGCTAACACCCTATACTAAAGTGCTAATCTAGTAGAGAATGATGAAGTAGGAAGTGGGCTCACTTTAGTTTTATTTTTCTCACAATATTTTCTCACTTGAACAAAACCTAGAGAGCTCTTGAGCTTTGAAGAAGAAGATGAAGTCAAGAGATGAGAATGAACTAATGAGGTGAGAGAATCAACCATAGGTGAGTTTGTATCATATACTAACTCATGTAGAGAGATAACCATGGCTAAATTATAATGGTTAGGTTAATAAATATCTTAAGTAAAACAAAATGAGTGGACTAAGTCAATGCATCCATAAGCTTCTACAAGCTTCATGCATGTGAGCAATTATCCACTAATTTGGATTTACTTTAAATATTTAAACCCTACATTATAATTAGCATGGTGTAAGTCTCATACACCCATGTAGTGTGTATCAACAACCATGACACAAAAGAAAAACATAACTAATATATATCACATATATATTAAGTGTGCACATGTGAGAAAATAAATGCTTAAGTGAGCTAATATTAGTTAATATAAACTAGTATATCAAATATACAATTATACACTAAATTATCAAATCAACACTTGATTTAATAATCCGGCTATATCTCATATAACCGACTCATATTATATGTACCAACTTATCGAATCAACACTTGATTCGATAACCCGATTATATCATATATAACCGACCGATAAAAATATCGTGGGAATAGAATACGGTATCACATACTCGTATTATTCTCGATCCCGCACATATCACATATGTGCTCCTACTTCGTTTTGCCTGAGCCAGTAAAATCTCTATGTAGGACTCTGAAGACTCGTCAATACGCCGGCAGTAGGTGATGATCACATCAAGCACCCACAAGCCATCAGCGGTACTAGCTAGACATAACGGCTACCGGGTATTGAGCGATCAGAAGATCAATAAGCAAGCCCGTGTTCCCCGCCGAAAGACGCGAGACGCGACCGCGCGGGTCCGTCTTGCCTGAATTTCGTGGCAGATGCTAATTGGTGCTATCCTTCCACCTCTCCGAAGATGCCAAGTTGATTTATGACACCATGTATCGGAGGTTTAGACGGATGCGGTCGATGTAGCAGACTTCGTCAGATTCCCCCTCATTGGAGGGGTTTTTGATTATGGGGACGCTCTTCCCTGCAGGCACAAGCCCCTGCAGTTAATTACGCTACCGCATCGCGATAACCACTTTCTCTCTCCAGATGGTCACTTCGTGTCATGGGTGTTTGTTTTGTTTTTGGTTGCCCGTGGATTGTATACGGAGACTAATTTATGTTGTCGCCCGTAGGGTGTGGATTAGTCCAAATCCGTATTTTCTTAGATTTGGGTTTGGGGGTTGGGTTTAAGGATACGTTAGTCTCATTTGAGACTAAGATCAACTTAAACGTTAGTTAAGGATACGTTAGTCTAATTTTAGACTAAGATCAACTTAACGGGATCATTTAGATCCAACAAAAGAGCATTCGGGCCCTATTGTTTAGTTTAGGGACATTACGATCGATTACCAGTTTAAGGACATTGTGATCCAATGTTTGTTTAAGGACATCTCGGTCCAATGTTAAGGGCATCATAGTCCGTGAGTTTAAAGACATCACAGTCAAGGTTAAGGACATCATAGTCCATGATTTTAAGGACCCCACAGTCCAGGTTAAGGACATCATAGTCCGTGAGTTTAAAGACCCCACAGTCAAGGTTAAGGACATCATAATCCGTGGGCTTAAGGACCCCACAGTCCAGGTTAAGGACATCATAGTCCATGAAATGTATGTTGTCGGGACCCGTCACCTCTCTAAAGACGTTGAAGGATTACAACGACAAATATCAAAGGAGTTCAGAGATGTACCCTTAAACCGATGTGGGTTGAGAGACCTGTAGTCCAATTGGGACTAAGATCTGTGATTTATGAGCATATGAATTCAATTAATCTGAATTGAGGACTTATGGCCAATTTGGGCTAAGTCCATTCAATTACAATGTTCAACATTTGTTTTTGAGTCGTTAGATGTTTGTTTGAGCCCAATCCCCTTAAAAATGCTAAGCATTGGTTTGGTCTCTGACAATGTTTTGTCTTTAGTTGAATGTTGTGCATTTATCATAACTCCAGGCTTATTCAAAGAACAGTTTATATTCTGTCCAAGCGCAAATAAAAGCATGTGGCGCACTTGGCACTAGCGCCAGTCGATGAGCGCAGTGCGCTATGGTTAAAGCGCTAATGCGCTTAGTGCTTTGCGCCAGATATGAAGCGCTAATGCGCTTAGCGCTTTGCGCTAAATGAAGAGCGCTGATGCACTTAGCGCTTTGCGCTAGATGTAGAGCGCTGATGCGCTATAGTTGAAACGTTGAGACGTTTGGCGCTGGTGACATATAATGAGCGCAAAACGCTTTTAGTAATGCAGCGCATACGTGAGGAGCACGTGGCGCGCTTAGCGCTAAGCACTAGCCAATGAGCGCAGTACGCTGTGTTTGAAGCGCTATGGCACTGCAGCGCTTTGCGCTAGATGAAGAGCACTAAGGTACTTTTAAATTAGGAGCGTTAAGGCTCTTCTTAGGTTAAGAGCGCTAAGGCTCTTCTTAGGTTAACTTTGCGCTCTGAAGATTATCTTTTCTTTGATAAGAGACTTTGTCTCAAGATTCTATGAACAAAGTTCTTAGTTTATAGGAGATATTTCAATCTCTTTTTGATGAAAGGCTTTGCCTTTATGGATCTGTGATCCTAAGACAATTGAATAATTCTCCCCTCCCTCTTTATAATGAGATGTTCATAATCTCTTTTGTGAAAGACAATTTGTCTTATAGATCTATGATCTGTGAAAGAAATAAATACTTCTTTTAATATTGAGGTGATTTCGTCTTTCTATTCTCTTTTACCTTGAAAAGAATTGTCTTCTTTTGCCGAGAGCTTCTTCTTCTTCCTGAGATTTTCTCAAAATTTATGGGGGGTTCCTCTCTATAAGACTTGAAGTCTTGAGGCCTTTATATAGGGTGAGCTGATTTGTTCAATTAGTTAAGGAGATTTTTTCTCCAATTGATTTGGGGATTCCCCACCATTGGATCTTTTATCCAAGGGCTTCTGATTTACAGAAGGCAATCTTCTTTTTTTTAACAAGATTGGGAAATCTTTTCCATACATAATTTATTTTGTATTTTGGTGATTTTTAATCACCATTGGATCATTGATCCAACGGTGCTCTGATTTACAGAGCACAATCTTTTTGTATGGATAGATTTTGAGGAATCTTTCCTTAACAGAATTTAATTCTGATTAATTAATGATTTATCATTATTATTGGATCTTAGATCTGTCGGTGGGGAGCTTTTAGTTCTAGCGCTAGCGCACCCGTGCTTTGCATGTGTGCGCTGCTTAGAGTGCAGTGCACTTAGCGCTAGCGCACCCGTACTTTGCACGTGGTGCGCTGCTTAGAGCGCATAGCTCTTAGCGCTAGCGCTCATGTGCTTTGCACGTGAGTGCTGCAACAGAGTCTTCGACTCTCAGCGCTAGCTCTGCTAGTGCCCGCGCTCTCGTGCTTTGCACGTGAGCGCTGCAACAGAGTCTTTGACTCTTACGCTGAGACATTTGTTACATGTGGAATTTTTCCCTTTGTTATTATTTTTTATTTTATTTTATTGTTATTATTTTATAAGGGAGCAAGTTTTGAGCCAAAATTTTGGTGGGAACAGTCCGCTCTAGCTCCTGTAAAGCCTGTCAGTAACACTATCGTACAGTCCGGTCTCTTCGTCTGATATGTCGCATATCAAGTCTAGGGGTGGTAAACTTCAGACCTCAATAACTCGATAAGTCATGCCGATACGAGGCTCATAACGGGTCGAGAAACTACTGATAACACTTACCAGTAAATCTCTAAATCAGCCCTGTCCAGGGACTTCCCTATTATGGTCAATCGAGCACAGCGCAACATCAACCCCCAATATCGGGCGAGACGAAACCCCTCCTATCGCTCATTGCCACCATGTGACTCAGGACCGCACCCAAAAACCACAGTTTTGCATGTCCTCTTGAACGTGGTAAGTTGGAAATCAAAGCACAGTGGGAATCAGACAAGACTCTATGACGATCTCGGGTCTACAGACTAACCTGTACCAGTGTCACTAAAAAACTGCTATCTGATGTCAGGTATAATACCATCTAGGAGTTCTCGGCGAGTCCATCCAGTGTACCCAGTCTCCACTGAGCACCTGTATACCATCTCTGATGTCAAACACTAATGGATATGGGATCATCCATTACCCATCTCATAGGACGAGAAGCGTATACGCTAGTCTACTCTGGTACATCGATGCCCCGTCTCGATACACCCATGACTAGGAACATTAAAGGATGAACTTATAGACTACCATGGCCCCACTAGTATGATCTGCATCACAATCCTGGTAGTCAAGTACACATCCTAAGGGCTTTACCAACATGTAATCATAAGACAGTATCAAGAGACAAGTATACATGTTAAGATAAAGAGCAACCAGATAGCATACTATCATATCGAGCAAGAAAGTCCTCTCTATATATGTCTAAGTATCCAATATAATATACATCATATGTACAATAATGGCCTCTAGGGTATACATACAACTAACAATCTCCTACTTGCACTAGGGCCAGCTGCTGTAGTATCTCATACCCAACATCCCGAATAGTCTCTCAAACTGTATTTGGGGAATGGCCTTCGTGAGTGGATCCGCTGTGTTATTCGTCGTGTCAACTCTCCTGACCTCGATCTCCCGGCGATCAACTATCTCCCGGATCATGTGATACCGCCTCAGAATATGCCTGGATCGCTAATGGGACCTGGGTTCCTTGGCCAAAGCCACCACTCCATTGTTATCACAATACAAAGGTATTGGATACTCAATGGATGGAACCACTCCAAGTTCAGTTATGAACTTCTTCATCCAGACAGCCTCTTTGGCAGCATCGTTGGCAGCGATGTATTCAGCCTCCATCGTCGAGTCTGCCATGGTTTCCTGCTTGGAACTCTTCCAGCATACCGCCCCTCCATTGAGGGTAAAGACAAATCCCAAGTGCGACTTAGAATCGTCCTTATCACTCTGGAAGCTCGAATCGGTAAAGGACTCCACTTGGAGTTCTCCGTTACCATACACCAAGAGCATCTCTTTAGTCCTTCTCAAGTACTTGAGAATGCTCTTCACAGCTGTCCAGTGATTCTCTCCTGGATCTGCTTGATACCTACCCACTACACTCAGTGAGTATGCTACATCGGGTCTGGTACATAGCATCGCATACATGATAGAGCCTACTGCCGAAACATAGGGTATCCCTTTCTTGCGAGCTCTCTCCAAATCGGTCTTGGGAGACATCTTTTTGGAGAAAATGAGTCCTGAGATCGTGGGTAAAAACCCACCCTTGGATTCTTCCATACTAAACCTCTTTAGTATGGTGTCAATGTACCAGGATTGGGATAATCCTAATATCCGTTTAGATCTATCTCTATAGATCTTAATCCCCAAGATGTAGGAGGCATCATCTAGATCTTTCATTGAGAATCTTTGTGATAAGAAGAGCTTGACCGATTGCAGCATAGGAATGTCATTTCCTATCAAGAGTATGTCATCCACGTATAATACGAGAAAGACAACCTTACTCTCTGCCACCTTCTTGTATATACAAGGTTCATCTACATTTTTGACGAAATCAAACTCTTTGACAACGACATCAAAACAGATGTTCCAACTCCGCGATACTTTCTTTAACCCGTAGATGGATTTAAGCAGCCTGCACACCTTTCCGTTGCTCCTACTATCTACGAAGCCCTCTGGCTGAGTCATGCACACGCTTTCCTCTAAATCACCATTTAGAAAGGCGGTCTTAACATCCATCTGCCTGATTTCGTAGTCATGGTATGCAGCAATGTCAAGTAGGATCCAGATGGACTTAAGCATAGCCACTGGAGAAAAGGTTTCGTCATAATCCACACCTGGTCGTTGACGAAAACCATTTGCAACAAGTCTAGCTTTGAAAGTATCAACTTTTCCATCTACACCAAGTTTCTTCTTAAAGATCTATTTGCTCCCAATGGGTTTTACCCCTTCAGGAGCAACTTCCATAGTCCACACTTTGTTGGTGTACATGGATTCCATCTCAGATCGCATTGCATCCAGCCACTTCACTGAGTCCCCACTCATGATGGCCTGCTCGAAGCTAGTTGGGTCATCATCCTCCATGATGCAATCCTCGCTTCCACCATCAATGAGAAAATCGTAGTATCTCTCAGGTGGATGAGAGACCCTACTAGATCGGTGGAGAGGCTGAGGTTCGTTGGCTATCGAATCCTCTGGTTCCACTAAATTATCTATCGTAGTTTGTATTGCTGGAACTTCTTCCAGTTCTACCTCCTCGCCACTAATTTCCTTTGTAAGAAATTCCTTTTCTAGAAAGGTGGCATGTTGAGGAACAAACGCATTTTGTTCCTCAGGGTGGTAGAAGATATGTCCACGCGAATGCTTGGGATATCCTACAAACTTGCACAAAACAGACCTTGCCTCGAGCTTGTCTGGATTTTTCTTTTTAACATAGGCCGAGCAACCCCATATCTTAATAAAATTAAGATATGGCATCTTCCCATTCCATATCTCATATGGAGTGGTAGGCGCAGATTTGGTAGGAACTCGATTCAATAGGTATGCCGTCGTTTCCAACGCATAACCCCAAAAGGAAATAAGTAACTCAGCGGTGCTCATCATAGAGCGCACCATATCTAATAGGGTGCGATTCCTCCGCTCCGATACATTGTTGTGTTGTGGTGTATATGGAGGAGTAAGCTAAGAGAGAATCCTATTCTCTTTTAGATAGTCCAAGAACTCCGTGCTCAAGTATTCACCTCCTCGATCAGATCGTAGGATTTTAATTCTTTTATCGTTTGGTTCTCGACTTCGTATTTATATTCTTTGAATTTCTCAAAAGCTTCATACTTGTGTTTCAACAGGAACACATGTCCGAATCTTGAGAGATCGTCAGTGAATGTAATGAAGTAAGGAGAACCATTCCTGGAATATGTAAACATAGGACCACATGCATCACTATGTATCAGTCCCAAGAGCTCACTAGCTCTTTCTCCGTGTCCTGTAAATGGAGTTTTGGTCATCTTGCCTTTGAGACATGACTGGCAAGTATCATAAGATGAAAATTCGAACAGATTCAAATACCCATCCTTATGCAACATAGCTAGTCGTGTCGCATTGATATGACCTAGTCTACAATGCCACAAGAAGGATTCATTCATTAACTCTTCCTCTTGTGTGTGTTTTGTACATTAAGAACTGTTGTTTGATCTAGAACGTATATGCCATTATTTAACGAGCCTGATCCAACAACTTTTGATTTAGGAAGATGTTCATAACATTATCCTGTACTACAAAATTATATCCTTCTTTACATAATAAAGAAACTGATATAAGATTGTATATCATGGTCGGAATGTAATAGCATTCATTCAGAATCAATGTATTACCATTTGGTAGTACAAGGTGATATTCGCCAACTGCTTTAGCTGCAACATTTGCACCATTCCCTACCCTTACGGAATGATCACCCATTCCCAGTTCTCTACCTTTCCTTAGCCCATGTAACACATTACATATATGAGATCCCGATCCGGTATCTAATACCCAGGACGTAGAGTGAACTGAGAAATAGTTCTCAATAACTAACACACCCGAAGAAGATATATCAACATGCTTATTCTTCGTTTGGGCGGCGTGGGAATCCGGATGTGTCCATATTCCCTGTTCAGTCTTATAACAATTATAAGAAAGAACGGAACCAACGTTCCCCTGCACAGCATAACATGCGGGTTCGGTCAATACATCCATATTATTATTTTGATTAAGATGTGACATGGTCGCTACCTGGAGAGAGAGAGAAGAAAATGTTAGTTATATGTATGTCCTAGAGGCCATTACTGTACATACGATGTATATTGTAATGGATGCTTGGACATATATAGGGAGGACTTTCTTGCTCGACATGATAGTATGCTATCTGGTTGTGCTTTATCTTAACATGTACTCTGATTGTCTCTATATTACATATTGATAAAGCCCTTAGGATATGTACTCGACTACTGGGACTATGATGAGATCATACTAGTGGGGCCACGGTAGTCGACGAGTATATCCTGTAACTGTTCCTAGTCGAGGGTGTATCGAGACAGGGCATCGATGCACCAGAGTAGACTAGCGTATACGCATCTTGACCCATATGATGGGCGATGGATGATCACATATCCATCGGTGTTTGACATCAAGGATGGTGTACGGGTGCTCAGTGGAGACTGGGTACACTGGACGGACTCGCCGAGAACTCCCAGATGGTATTATACCACACGTCAGATGGCAGTCCTCCGGTGACACTGGTACAGAGTAGTCCGTTGACCCGAGATCGTCATAGAGTCTTGTGTGATTCCCACTGTGCTTTGATTTCCATCATACCACGTCCAAGAGGGCGTGCAAAAAGGTGGCTTTTGGGTACAGTCCTGAATCATATGGAGGCAATGAGCGATAGGAGGGGATTCGTCTCTCCCGGTATAGGGAGTTGATGTTGTGCTGTGTTCGATTGGCTATAACCGGAAATCCCTGGCCAGGGTTGCTGAGATTTACTGGTAAGTGTTATCAGTAGTTTCTCGAACTGTTATAGACCTCATATCGACACGACTTATCAAGCTACCGAGGTCTGACGTTTACCACCCCTAGGCGAGATATGCGACATATCAGACGACGAGACCGGACTGTACGGGAATGTTACTGTTTGGATTCACAGGAGAATATACAGGCTTGCTTGTTAATCTTCTGAGCACTCAATACCTGGGTAGCTGTTACGTTTAGCTGACCGCTTGCAGCTTGTGGGTGTTTGATATGATCATCACCTACTGCCGGCGTATTGACGATTCTTTAGAGTCCTACACAGAGGTTTCTTGGCTCAGGCGAAACGGAGTAGGGGCACATATGTGATATGTGCGGGACCGAGGATAATGCGATATGAGATACCGTATTTTATTCTCGCGATATATGATATCAGCCGGGTCATCGGATCAAGTGTTGATGCGATGAATCGGTACGGATATATATTAGTCGGTTATATGCGATATAGCTGGATTGTCGGATCAAGTGTTGATTCGATAATTTAATGTATAATAATATATATGATATATTAAATTACATTAACTAATATTAGCTCACTAAAAGATTCTTTTTCTCACTCGGTTAATACATTGATATATATGCGATATATGTTAATTGTATTATTTTATTTCGTTACAATAAATATTATATATGTGATATATAATATTGTAACATGATATGATAACTAATGCAATATGTTTAGTAAAGATTAATCAAGATTAGGGTTTGATTTGGATTAATGACTTCTAGTAGATTCTAGAAGGTTTTCTTTTTTGTTTTGGAAAAGATATTTTCAAGTGACTCATTCTTAACTCAACCCAAACCCTAGCCCTTGGTTAATTCTCTACAATGGTTAAGTCAACTATGGTTGCATTATTTATCATATTAATCCTTTCATTATTCATTAAAAAAGAAATGGATCACTATTTCATCTTCTTCTTCCTTCTTTTTTCTTCATGGAAAA
The DNA here is from genome assembly GCA_030015575.1 of Agapanthus africanus. NCBI lineage: Eukaryota > Viridiplantae > Streptophyta > Magnoliopsida > Asparagales > Amaryllidaceae > Agapanthus > Agapanthus africanus. The sequence goes on along the minus strand of JASDDO010000024.1, from coordinate 143,867,784 downwards.
AGCTTACTAGCTTTTTTCCAAGTGATGAATAAATATGAGAAAAAGATAAATAAAGAGAGCAAAAATCCTACTTCATCATCCTCATCTTCCCTTGCCCTTTAGATGAGAGTGTTCACTCAATTTTAGTGAGTGTTAGCTTGTGTTAATGAAACTTCAAGGTAGATCATCTTTGTATCGAAGATCGGAAGCAAGACTGCATCTTTCTCTTCGTGGAACCTCTCGAGAGTCCGGAACCCGATGATCGCAGCGAAGGGACCACAACACGGAGCTTAAGAAGTGAAGGACCGGATCTACAAAGGTTGTAATCCCTCTCACTTAGTGTTAAAGTGTTTAACATGTTAGTTTTCGCCTAATCTCTAGTTTAAAGATCCGGCTTCGGGTTGTTCGGCACGGCTAATTTTTTAATCGGGCATGGTTGATGCCTCGTAGACCCTTGTGAGCGTGCATAGCAACCCCACAGTGGTATCAGAGCTACTAGGCATTAGATGTCGACCTATGGGGGGGTTCTCACTGTGTGACTGTGTGGCGAAGCATAGGCTCTTACCCCCAGGGTGTCCCGAGACCGGAAGGTGTTCCGGCGGGTTGTAGTCCTCGCGAAGGGGCATGCGTAAAAAGTAGCGGCTGAGGGACCCGTTGGTGCCACGGCGACCCCATTAGATGGGGTGGCTGCCTGACCTACAGTGGTATCAGAGCCAGGCTAGAGCTTTAGGCGAAGTCTAGACGAAGTTTAAAGTCCGATCGAAACCCGAAACCCCGATATTTACCCTTCTCTGTACATTTTTCAAAAAGGTGGTTTTTTCTGAATTAAAAATGCTCAGAAAAACAAGCAGGAAAAACTAAGAATTACTGTGAAGTACGGTCCCCTAAGTCGACTATTTGACCGCGGAACAGCGGCTAAACCATGGGTTTTGCGGCGGTTCCGCGGCCAAAATTTAGATCTAGTCCCTGAAATTTCATGTAATTATTTTTAGGCCCTTTCTTGTTATTTTTTTCTGGGAATATTTTAATTCCACTCAAGTGTTGAGTTTTCATGGGTTGTATTGGGGAATCGTTGATTCGATCGGATAATTTAACTTTGTTTAGTTTGTCCGGATAATTTTAGAAACTGTTAAAAAGTTCGAACGGATATCAATAACTCACTTTTTCCCCTGTCGGAAATTTTTTCAAAAGTTGGATTTTTTCTCTTGTTTAAGAACGTTCTAAGTCGTGCAAGTAACGCGGTGGACCCTCTAGAAGACAACAAACCTTAACTCGATTATGTGACCGTCTTGAACTGTCTTTTGAACCTTAGGGTTTGGGGCAGTACGGCGTGCCGCATGTGAGGCGTTGGCTTGACCCTTCTACGGCTGGACCATTGGTATTATGGCATGTGATGGATGTTTTTAAACTGATTTCAAGTGTTGAGATATATTGGGGAAATCTTGGGTGTTTGATTGTTCGATCGGAAAGTTTAACATTTTCTGTTTTATCTGGAATGTGATACAATATTTGGAATCCACAAAAAGTTATGAGATAACTAATTTGAATATTATAAATCTAGCAGTTCAGTCTCAGATGATCGGTTCCCACGGAATTTTGATGTGATCAAAAGTCCGTCGCAATCACGTAGCGTACGCGGATACTCGCCGGGTAAACTTAATAGACAGCCACGCCCCATAGCCCCGACCAAGTGACTGTAGGAGAACCCCGTCGCCGAAAGCATCCGTTCGGGTGCTCGCGGCAGCGGTGTTCCGCTTTAGTGCACTTCGTCGACGGCATCTGGGGGTGCGGCCGTCTACTAAAGTTTGCGACGAGCATTCGATCAGGACGTCGGGAATCTTGTTGAATTGCCCGACTTGATATTGAAAAGAGTTTTCGATAATGAGACTAAAATGCGGGGTTTATAATTGTTAGGCATGAGATGTCTAAGGAATTCATTTGGTTAGGCATGCGATGTCTAAGGAGCTTGCGGATTCCAACTGTTGTAGTTTTACACTTTCTTTTCTGTGACCGTAAGCGTAGTATGTGGTGTATCGCCGGCTTCGTTGCTATACATCAACGACAATCGGGATACGCATACTTGCTTACGTTGATGATATGAGATATTATGTGTTGCTGTGATATGTTATATTGGATCGTCGCGTTTTGAATAGCCGGGGTTTTTATGTGAGATGAGAGTTTTTCTTTTTCATTCATGTAAAATTCATTTGTATGTAATATTCTTTTATTGGGGCACTTCCAGGTTGCGGAAGATGTCACCGTTGTATATTATTTACTTTTCCGCATTAGGTAGACCCAAGGCGGGGAGCACAAGTAACCGGGTTCTGGGGTCCAGTGGGAGACCATCTCGAGGAGTCGAGACCGGGTCTCCTAACCCTAGAATTGGCAGTGTTACTTGCTGCTCTCGTAGGGGTCTAGGGATGTGGGTTTGGCTATTCATCGCGACCGTGAAATCCGTGTTTTATACAGGCTCGTATTGAAAACACGGACGTCCTAGTATATCCAATATTTCATATATGTTCTTCTGCTGCAATGTTCTGTGATGAGATTATATTACTGCCTGAGACGAATGTTTATATTATATATATGAGATATATGTTATATTGCAGATTTCGTTTCAAATGTGATGCTTATGAAGCATAATAAAATGGGACTTCATTAATGAGATTAATGAAATAAAAGAAACCTAAGATGTTGTGGAATCGAATTTTCAAAAACAGGTAGCTACAGTTCTTGCTTTGCATCGCGGTGTTCCTTGTAGAACATCCTGCACCTTATTCGATAAGGAAAGGACTGAGATCCCTTCACCGGGAGTGACTCCTTTAGCAATAACTGGCAGATGCTACACACTCGGTTTGTCTTTTGATTGCTTCTATAGTTCTTGCTTTGCATAGTGGTATACATGTTATATCCTGCACCTTATTCGATGAGGAAAGGACCGACAATCCCTTCACCGGGAGTGACCCCTTTAGCAAAACTAGAAAAGCCTCAAAAACATTCCATTTAAAAATCACTCGATTCTACAACGATATCAAGTTCATTACGCAAAGGGTTTTCTTAAAAACCTGTCGTAGCCCTCCGTCATTTCAGATAAGTACTACTTAGTATTCGTGCTATGGTAGTTTGGCCTTCGTCAAGGCGTAGTGTACGGTAGCTAACTAGTGATTATCTGCTAGCATACGATGCGATTGGATTAGGGTATTCGTACGGCGTAGTTTGGCCTTCGTCAAGGGTCGTGCGGGTAGGTTTAATTCAATCAAGAAATGAACGGGTTGAACTTGACTAGCGGACTATGGGTAGTTTGGCCTTCGTCAAGGTCATAGGACGCTAGGGGCAAAATATTATTGGGAATTTCAAGTGTTGAAATTTGCAATGAGATTGCATATCTTCTATGAGATAGTTGGATCCTGATACCCGCTGCGAGTAAGAGTTACTCCTGGGAGAGTTTTACACATTACAATTAGCCGATCAAGTAGGTGTCTAGAAAGGTGTTAACGAGGTTACGCCTCTGGGAAAACGAGGTTTACTTTAATTAGGTTCGTGCGAAAGCACGGGGGACCTCCCTCAAAGTACCGACACTGGCCTGGCTGAAAGATTGGCGAACTTGTAGCGTGTAATTAATCCCGGCTAGTCTTTCCTTTTAGGGTTTGAAGGAAGATTTGATTAAAACAGTGGGAGATATCCTGATTAGATATATTAGATAACCAATCTAATCTTGCAAGAGCATACGCTGAGTGTTTTCTTCTCTCTCTCTAGGTAGCGACCATATCACGCCTTAATCAAGATAATAATACGGATTATTGACCGAACTCGCTTGTTATACTGAGCTGGGGAACGTTGGTCCCGCTCCAACTTATAATTGTTATAAGACAGAGCAAGAAATTAGGGATTACCAGAATTCCCGTGCCGCCCAAACGAAGAAAGTGCATGTTGATGCATCATCTTCGGGTGTGTTCATTACAGAGAATTGTTTCTCAGTATCCTTTACGTCCTGGGTATGTGATACCGGATCAGGATCCCGCATATGTAATCTGTTACATGGGCTACAGATAGGTAGAGAACTGAGAACGGGTGATAAGTTTCATGAGACATAAAACGGTGCAAGTGTTGCAGCCAAGTCTGCTGGTCACTGTCACCCTGTATTACCAGAATACATTGATTCTGAACGAATGTTATTAGATACCGAACCTGATATACAACATCATATCATTCTCTTTATTAGTAAAGAAAGGATATAATTTTGTATTGTTGGATAATGTTTTGAATATTTCCTATATCAAGAGTTGATCGGTTCAGGCACGTTATCTAAAAGTATTGACGTTCTAAATCAAACTACAGTTCTTAGTATACAGAACACACACAAGAGGAATAGTTCAGAAATGAATGAATCCTTCTTGTGGCATTGTAGACTAGGTCATATCAATGCGACCCGACTAGCAAAGTTACATTTAGATGCATATTTAAATTTGTTTGAATTTACATCTTGTGAAACTTGCCAGTCATGTCACAAAGATAAAATGACCACAGCTCTGTTTATTGGAAACAGAGAAAGAGTTAGTAAACTCTTGGGATAGATACATGCTGATGTATGAAAGTCCCCTGTCTACACATGCCAAGGCCGGTTATTTGTACTTCATTACATTCTCTGATGATCTCTCAAGATTCAGACATATGTTCCTGTTGAAACACAAGTCCGAAGCTTTTGAGATATTCACAGAATATAAGTTAGAAGTAGAGAACCAAAATACGGGTAGAAGTATTATGTCCTTTGATGTGATCAAGGAGGAGAATACTTGAGCACGGAATTCCTGGACTATTCTAAAGGAGAATGAGATTCTCTCTCAGCATTACTCCTCCGTATACACCACAACACGTCGGTGTATCGGGGCAGAGCAATAGCACCCTATGTGATATAGTGTGCTCTATGATGAGTACTACAGATTTTCCTATTTCTTTTTGGGAGTTATGCACTTGAGAAGCTGCATACCTATTTAGTAGGGTTCAAATCAAATCAGTTGCCTACCACTTCATATGTGATATGGAAAGGGAAGAGCCCATATCTTAAGTTTGTTAAGATTTGGAGTTGTCCGGCCTATGTCTAAAAGCAAAATCCGGACAAGCTCGAGGCAAGGTCTGTTATGTAGAACTGGAAATGTTCCAGCTATACAAACTGCAGCTGATGATTTGGTAGAACCAAAGGATTCAATAATTTCCAACGAACCTCAGCCTCTGCGCCGATCTAGTAGGGTTCCTCACCCACCTGAGAGATACTTCGGTTTCTCTATGACAGTTGGAGCGAGGATTGCATCATGAGATGATGACCCAACTAGTTTCGAGCTGGCCATCAGGAGTGGGACTCTGTAAGAATGGCTGGATGCTTATCGATCTGAGATAGAATCCTTATACACCAACAAAGTATGGACTTTGGTTGCTTTATCTGAAGGGTTAAATCCCCATCAGGAGCGAGTATATCTTGAGAAGATTACTTGGTGTACATGGAAAAGTTGAGACTTTCAAAGCTATGCTTAAGTCCATCCAGATCCTACTTGCCACGGCTACATACCATGACTACGATATCTGGTGGTTGGGTGTCATGACTGCTTTTCTAAATGATGTTTTAGAAGAGAACGTCTATAAGTACACAGCCAGAGGGCTTCGTAGACAGTGGGAGCAGCGGAAACGTGTACAAGATGTTTTATATGATAAAACTGGCATCGCGGAGTTGGAACATCTATTTTGATGTGGTAGTCAAAGAGTTTGACTTCATCAAAATGGTAGATGAACCTTGTATATATAAAAAGGTAGTAGAGAGTATGGTGGTGATCCTCGTAGAGTACGTGGATGGCATACTCTTGATAGGGAAGGAGTTTTCTATGCTACGCTCGGTCAATCTCCGCTTATCACAAGGATTCTCCATATAGGATCATAGTGATACCTCCTAAATCCTGGATTTTGGATCTATGAGATAGATCTAATTGGATGTTAGGATACTCACTAGTTGTAGTGAGATGGTATCAATCGATCCTGGGGAGAATTACTGGAAAGGTTCCAGGGTGATAAGGACGACTGAATGTTAATCGCAGGCATTGTCTTTACCCTCAGTGGAGGGACGGTATGTTGGAAGAGTTCCAAGCAAGAGGCCGTGACATACTAGACGATTAAAGGCAAGATACATCGTTACCAAGGATACTCCGAAAGAGGCAGTCTGGATATATATAAGTTCATAAGATAAAATTCGTTCCTACCATTGTGTGACAATGGAGTTGTGGCTTTAGCCAAGGAACTACCGTCCCATCAGAAATCCAGATATAATTCTTAGGCAGTATCACCTGATCATGGAGATGGTTGATCTCCAGGGAGATCGAGGTTAGGAGAGCAGACACAGAGGACGACAGCGCGGATCCACTCACAAAGGCTTTTTTCCCAGTAGAGACTTTTATGGGATGGTTGAGTATGAGATACTTCAACCACAGCTAATTGTTGGGTATGTGATACCACAACAGATGGCCCTAGTGCAAGTGGGAGATTGTTAGTTATATGTATGCCCTAGAGGCCATTACTGTACATACGATGTATATTGTAATGGATGCTTGGACATATATAGGGAGGACTTTCTTGCTCGACATGATAGTATGCTATCTGGTTGTACTTTATCTTAACATGTACTCTGATTGTCTCTATATTACATGTTGATAAAGCCCTTAGGATATGTACTCGACTACTGGGACTATGATGAGATCATACTAGTGGGGCCACGGTAGTCGACGAGTATATCCTGTAACTGTTCCTAGTCGAGGGTGTATCGAGACAGGGCATCGATGCACCAGAGTAGACTAGCGTATACGCATCTTGACCCATATGATGGGCGATGGATGATCCCATATCCATCGGTGTTTGACATCAAGGATGGTGTACGGGTGCTCAGTGGAGACTGGGTACACTGGACGGACTCGCCGAGAACTCCCAGATGATATTATACCACACGTCAGATGGCAGTTCTTCGGTGACACTGGTACAGAGTAGTCTGTTGACCCGAGATCGTCATAGAGTCTTGTGTGATTCCCACTGTGCTTTGATTTCCATCATACCACGTCCAAGAGGGCGTGCAAAAAAGGTGGCTTTTGGGTACAGTCCCGAATCACATGGAGGCAATGAGCGATAGGAGGGGATTCGTCTATCCCGGTATAGGGATTTGATGTTGTGCTGTGTTCGATTGGCTATAACCGGAAATCCCTGGCCAGGGTTGCTGAGATTTACTGGTAAGTGTTATCAGTAGTTTCTCGAACTATTATAGATCTCATATCGACACGACTTATCAAGCTACTGGGGTCTGACGTTTACCACCCCTAGGCGAGATATGCGACATATCAGACGACGAGACCGGACTGTACGGGAGTGTTACTGTTTGGATTCACAAGAGAACGTACAGGCTTGCTTCTTGATCTTCTGAGCGCTCAATACCTGGGTAGCTGTTACGTTTAGCTGACCGCTTGCAGCTTGTGGGTGTTTGATATGATCATCACCTACTGCCGGCGAATTGACGATTCTTTAGAGTCCTACACAGAGGTTTCTTGGCTCAGGAGAAACGGAGTAGGGGCACATATGTGATATGTGCGGGACCGAGGATAATGCGATATGAGATACCGTATTTTATTCTCGCGATATATGATATCAGCCGGGTCATCGGATCAAGTGTTGATTCGATGAATCTGTACGGATATATATTAGTCGATTATATGCGATATAGCCGGATTGTCGGATCAAGTGTTGATTCGATAATTTAATGTATAATAATATATATGATATATTAAATTACATTAACTAATATTAGCTCACTAAAAGATTCTTTTTCTCACTCGGTTAATACATTGATATATATGCGATATATGTTAATTGTATTATTTTATTTCGTTACAATAAATATTATATATGTGATATATAATATTGTAACATGATATGATAACTAATGCAACATGTTTAGTAAAGATTAATCAAGATTAGGGTTTGATTTGGGTTAATGACTTCTAGTAGATTCTAGAAGGTTTTCTTTTTTGTTTTGGAAAAGATATTTTCAAGTGACTCATTCTTAACTCAACCCAAACCCTAGCCCTTGGTTAATTCTCTACAATGGTTAAGTCAACCATGGTTGCATTATTTATCATATTAATCCTTTCATTATTCATCAAAAAAGAAATGGATCACTATTTCATCTTCTTCTTCCTTCTTCTTTCTTCATGGAAAAAGCTTACTAGCTTTTTTCCAAGTGATGAATAAATATGAGAAAAAGATAAATAAAGAGAGCAAAAATCCTACTTCATCATCCTCATCTTCCCTTGCCCTTTAGATGAGAGTGTTCACTCAATTTTAGTGAGTGGTAGCTTGTGTTAATGAAACTTCAAGGTAGATCATCTTTGTATCGAAGATCGGAAGCAAGACTGCATCTTTCTCTTCGTGGAACCTCTCGAGAGTCCGGAACCCGATGATCGCAGCGAAGGGACTACAACACGGAGTTTAAGAAGTGAAGGACCGGATCTACAAAGGTTGTAATCCCTCTCACTTAGTGTTAAAGTGTTTAACATGTTAGTTTTCGCCTAATCTCTAGTTTAAAGATCCGGCTTCGGGTTGTTCGGCACGGCTAATTTTTTAATCGGGCATGGTTGATGCCTCGTAGACCCTTGTGAGCGTGCATAGCAACCCCACAGAAAACACTTTAGCGTATACTCTTGCAAGATCAGAATGGTTATTATTTTATCTAATCAGGATAGCTCCCACTGTTTTTATCAAATTTTCCTTCAAACCCTAAAAGGAAAGACTAGCCGGGATTAATTACACCCTACAATTTCACCAATCTTTGAGCCAGGACAGTGTTGGTACTTTGAGGAAGGTTCCCTGTGCTTTCGCACGGACCTAATTAAAATAAACATCGTTTCCCATAAGCATAACCCCGTAAACACCTTTCTAGACACCTACTTGATCGGCTAATTGTAAAGTGCAAGACTCTCCCAATAGTAACTCTTACTCGCAGTGGGTATCGGGATCCAACTATCTCATAGAAGGTATGCAATCTCATTGCAAATTTCAACACTTGAAATTCCCGATAATATTTTGCCCCTAGCATCCTATGACCTTGACGGAGGTCAACAAATTATAGGCTGCTAGTCAAGTTCAACCCGTCATTTCTTGATTGAATTAAACCCATCCGCACGACCCTTGACGGAGGTCAACAAGGTCGTACGACTACCCTAATCCAATCTGCATCATATGCATAAGCAGATAAATACTAGTCAGCTACCGCACACTACGCCTCGACGGAGGTCAACAAACGTAGCACGAATACTAAGTAGGACTTATCTGAAATGATGGAGGGCTACGACAGGTTTTTGTGAAAACCTTTTGCGTAATGAACTTGATATCGTTGTAGAATCGAGTGATTTTGAAAAGGAGTGTTTTTTAGGCTTTTACCAGTTTCGCTAAAGAGGTCACTCCCGGTGAAGGGATCTCGTCTCTTTCCTTATCGAATAAGGTGCAGGATATTTCACAAATACCACAACGCAAAGCAAAGACTACAAAAGCAATCAAAAACAAAACCGAGTGAGTTGTAGCATCTGCTAGTTTCTCTAAAGAGATCACTCCCGGTGAAGGGATCTCGGCTCTTTCCTTATCGAATAAGGTGTTAGATATTCATAAAGGAATACCGCTATGCAAAGCAAAAACTAAAGCTACTCTTTTTGAAAATTTGATTCTACAACATCTTTTAGGTTTCTTTTCTTTCATTAATCACATTAATTATGTCCCATCATTTATGCTTCCTAAGAATCACAGAAGAAACGAAAATACAACGTACGCTTATACCATCCGCATTCGCCACAGTGTCCCGTTATGCACAGTTAAGTTACTTAACTAACGGCATACCGGGACGGGACTAGCGCGGGTGCAAAACATAAACAACGTCTACTATATATCTCATATATAATGTATATCCATTCGTCTCAGAATCCACAGTGATCACATCACAAAGCAGCAGAAGAAACATATGAAATATTGGATATACGAGGAGGTCCGTGTTTTATTTTGAGCCTGTATAAAACATGGATTCCACGGTCGCGATGAATAGCCAAACCCACATCCCTAGACCCCTACGAGAGCGGCAATCAACCCTACCAATTCTAGTGTTAGGAGACCCGGACTCGACTTCTCGAGTTGGTCTCCCAATGGACTCTAAAACCCGGTTACTTGTGCTAACCTCCTTGGGTCTATCCTAATACGGAAAAGTAAATAATATACAACAATGGTGACATCATCCTCAACCCGGAAGTGCCTCAATAAAAGAATATTACATACAATTAATTTTACATGAATAAAAATGAAAACTCTGATCTCACATAAAAACCCCGGCTATTCAAAACATGACGATCCAATATATTATATCATGGCAACACATAACATCACATGTCATCAACGTAAGTAAATATGCGTATCCTAATTGTCGTTGACGTATAGCAACGAAACCGGCGATACACCACATATTACACTTACGGTCGCAGAAAATAAAATATCAAACTACAACATTTGGAATCCATAATAACCTTAAACATCATAAACCCAAAATATCACATACTTTGGATTTCTTGCCTAACTATACAAATTCCACATATTGTATCACATTCCAGAAAAAACTAGACGATGTTAAACATTCCGATCGAATCAACAAACACCCAAAATTACCCAAAAAGCTCCACACTTGAGCGTAGTTTAAAATTATTCAGCACATGCCACAGTACCAATGAACCAGCCTTAGAAGGGTCAACCAAGGCCTCACATGTGGCACCACTGAACCACCACAAACCCAAGGGTTTAGTGGCAGTTCTGATGGTTACATAATCGAGTTAGGGTTTCGTTTTTCTAGAGGGTCCATCAAATCACTTGCACGATATTTGAATGTTTCAAACTTGGAAAAAATCCAACTCTTGAATAAATTTCCAGCGAGGGTTAAAGTGGGTATCTGATATCCGTTCGAACTTTTTAACACCGTCTAAATAACCCGAAATACTAGTTAGAATTACGACTACAAAACACTCTGAGTTGCCTTTATAGTAAACTAACAGATCATGCAAATTTAGCAAAAAAAAACAACACCTGAAACACCAAAACCAAGTCACTGGAACACAGTGAAAATTTCATGCAAAAAATGACCAAAGTGGCCGGCCACAACCATGATGATCTCGGCCAAAATCTGAGCAAACCCCCTGAAATTTCCACTGTGTTCATGATATATCCCATATAACACTTTGCACATATTTAAAAAAAATTTTGACAACTTTAAAAATCGACAGAAACTAGGTCAAAGTGTTTCAAGTTTCGGAGTTGTTTCGGTTTCGTAATCCTACACAATCCATCTAATTCTCTAGCTAGGCTCTGATACCACTGTAGGGTTCTTGTGAACGACAGCAAGGTTTCGGGAGGCATCGTCCATGCCATTTTCAAAATTTTTCCGTTTTAAAGAACCCTAAACTAGAATCGTTAACTAGAGAATCATACGAAACGAAATGTAAACTACTTTACATCTAAGTGATAACGAAATACAACCTTTGTAGACCGGTCCTTCACTTCAATAGCTACTTGTAGTGGTCCCTTCGCTGCAATCGTGGAACACCCGGACTCTTGCATGGCTTCTCAAGGTGAAAGGAACGAACTTGCTTGAAGTCTTCGAGGCCGAAGATGATCTATGTCGAAGAGACACTAACTCAAGCTACTACTTCACTAATGAGAGATTGGTGAAGCTAACACCCTATACTAAAGTGCTAATCTAGTAGACGATGATGAAGTAGGAAGTGAGCTCACTTTAGTTTTATTTTTCTCACAATATTTTCTCACTTGAACAAAACCTAGAGAGCTTTTGAGCTTTGAAGAAGAAGATGAAGTCAAGAGATGAGAATGAACTAATGAGGTGAGAGAATCAACCATGGGTAAGTTTGTATCATATACTAACTCATGTAGAGAGATAACCATGGCTAAATTATAATGGTTAGGTTAATAAATATCTTAAGTAAAATAAAATGAGTGGACTAAGTCAATGCATCCATAAGCTTCTACAAGCTTCATGCATGTGAGCAATTATCCACTAATTTGGATTTACTTTAAATATTTAAACCCTACATTATAATTAGTATGGTGTAAGTCTCATACACCCATGTAGTATGTATCAACAACCATGACACAAAAGAAAAACACAATTAATATATATCACATATATATTAAGTGTGCACATGTGAGAAAATAAATGCTTAAGTGAGCTAATATTAGTTAATGTAAACTAGTATATCAAATATTCAATTATACACTAAATTATCAAATCAACACTTAATTTAATAATCCGACTATATCTCATATAACCGACTAATATTATATGTACCAACTTATCGAATCAACACTTGATTCGATAACCCGGCTATATCACATATAATCGACCGATACAAATATCGCGAGAATAGAATACGGTATCACATACTCGTATTATTCTCGGTCTCTCACATATCACATATGTGCTCCTACTTCGTTTTGCCTGAGCCAGTAAAACCTCTGTGTAAAACTCTAAAGACTCGTCAATACGCCGGCAGTAGGTGATGATCACATCAAGCACCCATAAGCCGTCAGCGGTACTAGCTGGACGTAACGGCTACCCAGGTATTGAGCAATCAGAAGATCAACAAGCAAGCCCGCTCTAGCTCCTGTAAAGCCTGTCAGTAACACTACCGTACAGTCCGGTCTCTTCGTCTGATATGTCGCATATCAAGTCTAGGGGTGGTAAATGTCAGACCCCAATAACACGATAAGTCATGCCGATACGAGGCTCATAATGGGTCAAGAAACTATTGATAACACTTACCAATAAATCTCTAAATCAGCACTGGCCATGGACTTCCCTGTTTTGGCCAATCGAGCACAACGCAACATCAACCCCTAATACCGGGAGAGACGAAACCCCTTCTATCGCTCATTGCCTCCATGTGACTTGAGACTGCACCCAAAAACCACCATTTTGCACGTCCTCTTGAACGTGGTAAGTTGGAAATCAAAGCACAGTGGGAATCACACAAGATTCTATGACGATCTCGGGTCTACAGACTAACTTGTACCAGTGTCACCAGAGAACTGCTATATGACGTCAGGTATAATACCATCTAGGAGTTCTCGGCGAGTCCGTCCAGTGTACCCAGTCTCCACTGAGCACCCGTATACCATCTCTGATGTCAAACACCAATGGATATAGGATCATCCATCGCCCATCTCATGGGACGAGAAGCGTATACGATAGTCTACTCTGGTATATCGATGCCCCGTCTCGATACATCCATGACTAGGAACATTAAAGGATGAACTTATGGACTACCATGGCCCCACTAGTATGATCTGCATCACAATCCTGGTAGTCAAGTACACATCCTAAGGGCTTTACCAACATGTAACCATAAGACAATATCAAGAGACAAGTATACATGTTAAGATAAAGAGAAACCAGATACAATACTATCATGTTGAGCAAGAAAGTCCTCTCTATATATGTCCAAGTATCCAATATAATATACATCATATGTACAATAATGGCCTCTAGGGCATACATACAACTAACAAGTTGATCGAATAATTCGCCAATGCGAGAGATTGGGTACTTATTCTTAATAGTCACTCGATTTAAATCTCGATAGTCAATGCACATCTTCCACGTGCCATCTTTCTTCTTGACTAAAGAACTAGAGCTTCCTACGGTGAATGATTAGTCTAAAATATTGCATATTTGTATGAACATTTTCCCTACTATTATTAATAAATAAAAGGTGTTAATTGTATATAAAGAATATATGTGGGTTTATTTGTAAAATTTTATTATCATATATTTCTTCATTTATAATTAATATAATTAGGGAAAATATATGCATATAATATTTAAATGAAATATTAGTAATTAAAATACGCATATCATATCGAATATTCCTAATCAATATTCTTAAGATATTATATCATATAAATGGTTGGAATAATATCTCAAAAATACTAAATGCTACTAATAATTTGATTTGAGATATTGTGCAGGTATTAGCTCAGGTCTGAAATCTTTTTGGAAGATCCAAGTCAAATCGGGATATCGAAACCGAATCTACCAAATTTTAGAAGCAAATCGAGGAATCTGGCAATGGCAGAGACTCAGAGCAATATTTTCAGAATCTATATATCAAAGGAATATCCAAATATCAAGAAGAAAATCCATAAAAAAATCCCAAGGCCTGAACCATCAATATGGCGGCAGATCCGCTGTCATACGTGGCATTAGGCGGCGGAACCGCGGTTCTTTAGTGGCCGTTGGATGTGGGATTTTGGGGGCAAAATCGTATCTACATCTACTCACAAATGGCATCTAGGGTTTCTAGTTTTATAGACTATATAAAGGACCGAGAGCTGTGCATCCAAAAATCATCAAATGATCCCATTATTTAATCATCTATTCATCTACACCCGTCAATGGAGAGAGATCTAGAGCAAAACTAGGATTCTTGTAATCTACTTTTGAAGGAGAAAGTTGTAATGCAATATTTGATAAATAAAGATAGTTTTAGTTTTTAATTCTTTTTATATTTACTTTACGCATTACTTTTCCGTATTAATTTTCCGCATTACTTTTCTGCACTTTTAATTATGGTTTCATTCATCTTCAACCTTTCTTCTAAATCGCTACTAACCATAAGCGAGTAATTTCTTGCTAGCTAGGGTTTGTAGGATAGGGTAAAATAATGGATGAAATATCTTTTAACTTCTTTTGACATTTTAATGTTTATAAACTTTAGCAAAATAAATGTCAATTCTCTTATCGGGCGTACTATCAATTTATTGATAATCACGACCACGATTTGAGATTAGTTAAATACTTGTTTTGTTAAAGGCTTGAGATTAATAGAGATCAATGGAAGGACAAGGGGTAGTAGTGGGAAACCCTAGTTCCCTCCAAGAACCCCTAATCCACATTCATCACTATCTCTTTAAGTTTTAAACTATTAAAAGATCAAAAGCGACATTTCTAAATATTCATCCATTAACTACTAAGTCCAAGCCTTTCTATTATAAATTTTATATGCATATCAAAATAAAACGACAACAATCCCTCCTCTCTTTTACCAACTCGTCTAAAGAAAGAAAAGAAGTTTATGTTTCCCTGCGGACAACCCGTACTCATCGCGGCTAGCTATTTGCGACACCGTCTTGATTGCGGTTATTTACAAAATACTTTTCGCACAAACAATCAAATGGCGCCGTTGCCGGGGAAACGGTCGTAATTAATTTTCTTGTTATTCGGATTGATTTCTTATAAAAACCAGAAACATAAAATAAACGAGGACCAAAACCGCATCTTGTGTTTTTAACGATTATTGTGCGAGTTTTGCAAGGACATCTGGAGTAATTAGAGCAAGCCAACAGAGAGTCAGAGACTTTAAACTTGGACCAGAGGAGTATCGGGGTGCTCTGAAGAAATTTTAGCAGAAGATTTTGCCAATAGGCGGCAGAATCGCGGCTATTTGTTACATTAGGTGGCGGAACCGTGGCCATTTGGAAGAGTTAGGCCCCCAATCTTCTTTGGTATTTTCCTATAGCTTTCCTCTCACCTCTAAAGCTCCAATAATTTGATTTTATCTGCAGGATTCTTTGCAAACAGCGTCGCTAAAAAAAATCTTTTTGCGTGTTTTCATTTCAGTTTGTTTTGCATATCTAAACCGGACATTAAGGGGTAATAAACCCAAATTCAGATTAGGTGGGGATTTTATCACCCTTCCTAGGCCCCACAATTCACAAACGAGCATACTATCACCCTCATTAATAAAATGTATCTAGACCAAGCCTTTAACGACTGTCGTGCTCAATTAGGACAGAGGAAGGTCGTAGGTAATTTATTGCTTATCCGCATTTCTCTTGTGGTGTCTAGGCAAGTGTGACTAAGAAAAGTGGTTACTTAATTAGGCCCGCTATTTCGGTGATTCGTATAGCAGATACCTCCCATTTACCTGGCAGTTACATGGCCGAAAGATTGATAAGGAGGTGGTAGAGGATTGATCCTACGTTTTTTCCTTAGGAAGTCTAGGAGCGGTATAGAGACTTGACCTAGGTGACCCTAGCTCTGGGGATTGATTGTGCATTTTGTGATTGGTTGAGTCAAACCTCACGTCCTACATTATTTTTTGCAAAACAAGCCTTCTTAAAAATCGTTCTCACACTTATCACACGCTGCCACGTGCACTAAACCTGCTTAGTTCATGATCGGCTGGACACGGGATTCTAGTGCCCGTCTAGTCCGCGTGTTTTATGTCGACTCCGAAGTTGGTACTTCTTCATCTTCTATTTCTCCTCCACCTATCATATCTCCCGAGATGGATGGATCTTCATCGGGTTTTAACAATACCACCTTGCCACCACTCGTAGGTGCGCAAAATCCACCACGCATCACTCTGTAAGACAGATGCTATCCCGTACGCGGACCCCTTCCTATGTGTCTGTCTCTTCCACCAGCCAATGGGGATAATTTCGAAATTAAACCCCACTTAATCAATTTGTTGCCCAAATTTCATAGACTTGAATCTGAAGATGCATACGTTTTTATAACCAAATTCGAAAACGTATGTGCGATGACGAGCACCACGCAACTTTCAGGGAATGCTATGCGATTACGTCTTCTCCTTTTTACCTTGTGCGATCTCGCAGAAAAATGGTTTTATACCACCGCTGCACATTCTATTGCTAAATGGGATGAATTCATTAAGCATTCTTTACGAAATTTTATCCTCATCACAAGATTGCCCGTATTCGGAGCGAGATTAACCAGTTTTCCCAACTTCCCAACAAACCCTTTTGGAAATATTTTGAACGGTTTAAAGATCTCATTGTCCAATGCCCTCATCACGGAATCGACAGATGGCAATTATGCCAAATCATGTATGAAGGTATTAATCTAGCTACAAAACAAATACTAGAAATCATTTGTCAATGTCATTTCATGTCAAAAGACGACGACGAAGTATGGCAATTTCTAAAAGATCTCGCCGAACACATATTACAGTGGCAGAGCACTAGACCAACAACATCGTCTTCATCTAGAGCAGGTATCCATCAGCTCGATATTTCTATCGCAGTGAAAGCCGAAATGGTTGCGATGCAAAAGAAACTCGAAGCTATGGAAAGAAAATTCTCTTCGGCCTCTCTAAACCAAGTTACGCTCCCCAAAACCGTATGTGGTTGCTGTTTTGACTCATCACATTTAACGGAAGAATGTCTTTTGAATCCTCCGTCTCAAGGTCAAGAATAAACAAATGTTGCTTTTCAGCAACGACCATGAAACAATCCCTATTCCTCCACATATAATCATGGATGGAGGAATCATCCTAATTTTGCTTGGAACCAAAACCAAACTCAAATTCAAAATCAGTTCCCAAGACAAAATAACTATCAAAAGTTTCCCCTACAGCAACAACAGCCACCACAACAAATTCAGCAACCTTTTCAACCGTAACCTTTCCAAAATCCGGCCAACAACTTTGCCCCTCATAATAATTCTTTCCAACCACAGACTAATATTCTAACGGCCGGCACCGATAAAATCTCTGCACTCGAAAGAGGCTTAGAAATGTTTATTAAACAATCCGCACAAACGTCAGCCAATTTAACGTCTTCTATCTAAACGCTAGTACAACACACTGCTTTACACGGTGAAAGCATAAAATCCATCGAAGCAAAAATTGCACAGTTAAATGTCGCGATGAGTGAGAGAAAGAAAGGGAAATTTCCATCGCAACCTCTACTGAATTCCGGCCACTCACAAAGCGCAAATATCGTCCTTAACCAACAAGATCATAATGTGAGTGTCGTAACTACGTTAAGATCGGGATGAGTGCTGAATAAACATGTTGGTGAACAATTTGAAGATTCAGATGAAATCCCGGCTACTACTTCTACTCATACTTCGTCTAGTTCACCATCTTCTTTTGAGCCTATTCTCCGTTCTTCACAAGGCCCGAACCCTCAGCCCACTTTCTTGAATGAATTACCATCTAAAACCATCCCAAATGCAATTTTAGGATCCATTCCATCTCCACAAGTGTTGGACCTGGTTGATAAAGCTCCTTTTCCAAACCGGTTGAGGCCTAACAAACCAAGTCTACAAATGGAAAAGATTGTGGAAATATTTAAGCAAGTTAACATAAATATTCCTCTCTTAGATTCAATCCAACAAGTTCCATCCGATGCAAAAATTCTTAAGGACTTGTGCATTAGGAAGAGAAAAACTCAAGTGCCTCAAAAGGTCTTCTTAGCGAGCAATATGAGTACTGCTTTTATCCAACATTTGCCCAAGAAACGTAAGGACCCCAGTTATCCTACAATATCTATAACTATTGGAGGTAAAAACATCAATCGCACTCTACTCGATCTAGATGCCAGTGTTAACTTGCTCCCGTATTCTTTTTATGAGCAATTAGGCATAGGAGAGTTGAAATCTGCGCACTGCACTCTTCAAATGGCCGATCGATCTATCACCCACCCTAGGGGTGAGCTAGAGAACGTGCTGATAAAAGTCGGGGAATTTATATTCCTTGTGGAATTTATAGTTTTAGATACACAGCCGGTGGCGAACCCACGGAACCAAATCTCGGTGATTCTTGGTCGACCTTTTCTAGCAACTTCCAATATAGTTATCAATTGTCGTAACGGTTCCATGAACCTATCCTTTGGGAAGATGACAATTGAACTTAATATTTTCAGGATAGGAAGTCAACCCTCCGAACCTTCTGCTCATATAATTAATATGTATTCCGTCAACAAGATTGCTTCCGACAGTGGCGAATTTAAGGTGTTTTACGATAATGATGTCAACGCCACTGGTGCGTTATTGTTTGATCCAGCTATTTATACGAGTGAGGACCATTTTGTCGACATGTCCACCCCCAAGTCTGAATCCTTTGACTTTTCGTAAAAGTTAGTTGAGCTTTCCGAGTCAATCTCTTACGCTAGCTATGAACCTCTTATAGAGTCCGAGTATTATTCCCTTACCCTACCGTCTATTGTCTCTCCGCCGACGCTTGATCTCAAGACACTACCGTCTCATCTTAAATATGCATATTTATGTGAGAATGAGTCTTTGACCATTATCATATCAACTTCTCTAGTTTTAGAGTAAGAGAGAGCTCTTATGTCTGTCTTGAGATCGAATCGGCAAGCTTTTGGTTGGACAATGGCGGACATCAAAGGGATTAGTCCCTTAATTGTTGAACATCATATACATTTGATGGATAAAGCCAAACCAGACCGAGACCCATAAAGACGGTTGAATCCCGTCATGAAGGAGGGGGTAAAGAAAGAAATGGTCAAATGCCTAGATAATGGTATAATTTACCCAATATCTGATAGCCAATAGGTAAGTCCTATTCATGTGGTTACTAAAATGTCTGGCATCCCGGTCATAATTAATGGGACTAATGAGTTGATTCGAACTCGTGCCCAAACTGGGTGGCGGGTATGTATTGATTATAGAAAACTCAATGCCGCAATGAGAAAAGATCACTTCCCTCTACCCTTCATTGACCAGATGTTGGAACGATTAGCCGAGCATGAGTACTACTGTTTCTTGGATGGATACTTCGGTTATAACCAGATTCCCATCATCGAAAAGGATCAAGATAAGACAACTTTTAATTGTCCTTTTGGTACTTTTGCTTATAAAACCATGCCCTTTGGGTTATGTAACGCTCCCGCTACATTTCAACGGTGTATGATGGGGATATTCTCGGACATGGTCGATAATTTTCTGGAGATATTTATGGACAATTTCTCCATATTTAGGGACTCCTTTGAGAAATGCTTATGTCATCTTGACGCTGTTCTTACCCGCTGTAAGAATAAGAATTTAACTTTGAATTGGGAAAAATGTCATTTCATGGTTCAAGATGGTATTGTCTTAGGGCATATCATTTCATGAAAAGGTATTGAGATAGACAAAACTAAAATAGATATCATTTCCAACCTTCCTCCTCCTAAATGCGTCAAAGATATACGATCTTTTGTTGGTCATGCAGGATTTTATAGGCGATTTATTAAGGATTTTAGCAAAATTGGTAGACTCTTAACTTTTCTCTTGGCCAAGAATACAACATTTCACTTCGTCTTGGATTGCGTGACTGCTTTTGAATCACTTAAACGTTCCCTCGCTACAGCCCCCGTTTTATCATCTCCGGATTGAAATCACCCTTTTGAGCTTATGTGTGATGCATCCGATTTTGCTATTGGTGCCGTTTTAGGACAGCGCATTGTTAAGATGCCACTTGTAATTTACTATGCAACTAGGACCTTGAACGATGCCCAAATGAATTATACAACTACCAAGAAAGAACTCTTGGGAGTTGTATTTGCATTAGAAAAATTCAGGCCCTACTTAATTGGCTCTCCAGTTGTAGTTTACACCGATCATTCCGCTCTAAAACATCTTTTGTCAAAGAAGGATGCTAAATCCAGGCTAATACGTTGGATCATGTTATAAGAATTTGATCTTGTCATACGATTTTCTTCACGATTTAGCCGACCATCTTTCACGATTTTCTTCTTCGCCAACGTTGACCTTTCCAATAAACGATTCCTTTCCAGACGAACAGCTCTTAACCATATCCAGCGAACCTTGGTTCGCGGATATTATGAATTATTTAGCAACGGGATTTCTACGCAGCGAATGGTCAAAAAAATACAATCACCGATTTCTATCCCAAGTAAAACACTTTTACTGGAATGAACCTTATTTGTTTAAATATTGTCATGATCAAATCATTTGCCGATGTGTCCTTAATAATAAATTCAAGAGTGTACTGCGTTTCTGCCATGATCAGACATGTGGCGGTCACTTTGGTCCAAGAAAAACGGCGGAGAAAGTTTTTCAATATGGGTTTTATTGTCCAACGTTATTCAAAAATGTATATGATTATTGCAAAACTTGTTCACGGTGTCAACACACGGGTCAGATTTCATGGAGAAATCAGATGCTGCTCTAAGCTATCTTTGATGTGGAGATATTTGATGTTTGGGGAATTAATTTTATGGGCTCGTTTCCCAATTCTTTTGGAAATTTATATATTTTATTAGTGGTTGATTATGTCTCTAAATGGGTGGAAGCAATATCATGCCATACTAGTGACAACAAGGTTGTTATTAAGTTCCTTAAAGAAAATATTTTTTCTCGGTTCGGGCACCATCGCGCTATCATTAGCGACAATGGGACGTATTTCTATAATCGGTCTTTCGAGGTTTTGATACAAAAATATTTAATCAACTACAAACTTTCTACGCCCTATCATCCCCAAACGTGCGGGCAATCTGAGATCTCCAACAAACAGATCAAATTTTTTGGAGAAAATGGTTTCTAAGAACCGTAAAGATTGGTCCACCAAATTGACAGATGCTCTTTGGGCATTTCGTACTGCTTATAGACCGATTTTGGTACGTCTCCTTTCTGACTAGTGTTTGGGAAGGCTTGCCACCTTCCTGTCGAAATCGAACATAAAGCAATATGTGCTATTAAAGAACTTAATTATGATTTTGATCAAGCTGGAAGCTATCAGAAGCTGCAATTAAATGAGCTAAGCGAACTTCATGATGAAGCTTACAATAATGCGGTAATAGTAAAGAACCGGACAAAGGTGTTCCATAACAAAAACCTTTTGAGAAAACTTTCACATCGGGAAAACAAGTCCTTCTTTACAATTCCCGTCTTCATCTTCATCCGGGTAAGCTAAGATCTCGTTGGAAAGGACCTTTTGTGGTGCGGTATGTGTACCCGCACAGTGCAGTGGATGCAGAAAATGTTTAAAATGGTTTTATTTTCAAAGTAAATGGGAATAGATTAAAGCCGTACTTTTCCACTGACCCATCGGAGGAGTTCCTATTCTTGCGGGCCGCTTTATCACGACTTATTTTCCTCCGCCTTACCTCCATGTTTCGATAACATTGTTTCATCTAAGAATGGAGGTATGAAAAAAAATATAACTGGATATCTGTGTGTGCCAAAGAACAAGTTTCAGGGTGGTTTTTCATTTAACTATTATTTTCCTCCCAAGTCTATAGGTTTATGCGCTCAAAGATTAACATCAGTCAAGACACCGCTGCAAACTGGTTTGGAGGGGAGGTTTGTATTTACTAAAATATCATGTAGCACTGGGCACTATATAAGAAAAAAATGAAAAAAATTTTTGGAAATAAAAGTTAGAAAGTGGAAAATACATATAAAAGATAGAAAGAGATTTAAGAAATGCAAGAAAATTAGATGTTTTAAAACGAATCTAGTAATAGATAGTCATGAGTTGTTGTCCCAAGGATTAGTATGATGAAGGAAATTACTAATCTACGGATAGAAATAAGTCTGAAAAATAGTCTCTATTCTCTAGTCCAAATATCTGAATATTGATACTCTACTATACGCACTTGCACACATCTTGAAACTTGGGATAGTAGATGATACCTTGAAATGCTCTTGTCTAAAAGCCTTAGTATAAAGAAAAAAATATAAATCAACAAAAATATAAATGACACATAAAATATAAATGGTGAAGAAAAATGAACACTGGTTTTGTAATTACTTAAGGCAGCATAAAGAAAAATATAGCGAGGGTGCCTTATCACCTAGTGCCTTAAACCAACTGGTTTGGGACCCACTGCTAAGCCTTAGGTGTTGCAAGACTAGGATATTGCTAATTACGCCTTAAATAGTGAGCACATTTGGTAATCGGTTGGTTAGTATCTCAAGAAGTATTAGCGGTCATATGAAGAATGTGTGAGCAAATCCATCTAAAACATTCACCTAGTAAAAAGTACTAAGGTATATGGATAAAGAGTATGATAGCTTGAATTGAATTCTCCAAGTGTAGGGATGTCTACACACACGTAGGGGTATATGATCGATATTTGGAGAAGAGATAGGGAGGAAGACTAAAGACGATGTTTATTGAGGGATGATGTGATTTCTGATATCTTTTCAAGACCATTAAGATAGTGCTCATGATAACTAAAAAGCTAGTGTAGTTTGAAACACTTATTTTCAAGTTTTTTCTTTTAGATGTTTCTTATCTTTGTATGTAACTTTCATCTTCTTTCTTTTATTTTGGAATTTTATGGGTGTAATTCGCTGAAAACCCTTAGGAGACAACACTCCTCCTATTAGGGACACCTAGAGGTTTAAAGGGTTGTTGCATATGCTAAGTGCAATCGTGTTGCCTACAAAAATGTGCTAGGTTTTTCTTCTTCTTCTGATAATAAATAGTTTGTTCGGGACGGTCAAAGATAAGTTTGGTGTATTTGATCAGTCTAAAATATTGCACATTTGTATGAACGTTTTCCCTACTATTATTAATAAATAAAAGGTGTTAATTGTAAATAAAGAACATATGTGGGTTTATTTGTAAAGGTTTATTATCATATATTTCTTTATTTATAATTAATATAATTAGGGAAAATATATGCATATAATATTTAAATGAAATATTAGTAATTAAAATATGCATATCATATCAAATATTCTTAACCAACATTCTTAATATATTATATTATATAAATGGTTGGAATAATATCTCAAAAATACCAAATGCTATTAACAATTTGATTCGAGATATTGTGCAGGTATTAGCTCAGGTCTGAAATCTATATAGAAGATCAAAGTCAAATTGGGATATCGAAACCAAATCTGCCAAATTTTAGAAGCAGATCGAGAAATCTAGCAACGGCAGAGACTCAGAGAAATATTTTCAGAATCTATATATCAAAGGAATCTCCAAATATCAAGAAGAAAAGCCATAAAAAATCCCAAGACCTGAACCATCAATACGGCGGAACCGTGGTCATACGTGACATTAGGCGGCGGAACCGTGGTTCTTTGGTGGCCGTTGAATGTAGGATTTTGGGGGCAAGATCGTATCTACATCTACTCACATATGGTATCTAGGGTTTCTAGTTTTAGAGACTATATAAAGGACCGAGAGCTGTGCATTCAAAAATCATCGAATGATCCCATTATTTAATCATCTATTCATCTACACCCGTCAGAGGAGAGAGATCTAGAGCAAAACTAGGGTTCTTGTAATCTACTTTTGAAGGAGAAAGTTGTAATGTGATAGTTGATTAATAAAATTAGTTTTTGTTTTTAATTATTTTTGAATTTACTTTACGTATTTACTTTACACATTACTTTTCCGCATTAATTTTACGCATTACTTTTCTGTGGTTTTAATTATGGTTTCATTCATTTTCAACATTTCTTCTAAATCGCTACTAATCATGAGCGAGTAATTTCTTGCTTGCTAAGATTTGTAGGATATGGTCGAATAATGAATGAAATATCTTTTAATTTCTTTTGACATTTTAATGTTTATAAACTTTAGCAAAATAAATGTTAACTCTCTTATCAGGCGCGCTATCAATTTAATGATAACCACAACCACAATTTGAGATTAGTTAAATACTTGTTTTGTTAAAGGCTTGAGACTAATAGAGATCAATAGAAGGACAAGGGGTAGTAGTGAGAAACCCTAGTTCCCTCCAAGAACCCTTAATCCACATTCATCACTATTTTTCTAAGTTTTAAACTATTAAAAGATTAAAAGAGATATTTCTAAATATTCATCCGTTAACTACTAAGTCCTATAAACCCTACAAGACTTTCTATTATAAATTTTATATCCATATCAAAATAAAACGACAACAATCCCTTCTCTATTTTACCAACTCGTCTAAAGCACGAAAAGAAGTTCACGTTTTCCTACGGACGACCCGTACTCATCGCGGCTAGCTATTTGCGACACCGTCTTTATTGCGGTTATTTACAAAACACTTTTCGCATGAACAATCAGTGAACCATTGCTACAAATCCAACTCTTCTCTAGTAATTCAAAAACTTGTCTCTTTATCTCTTCCAGTTCCACCGGTGCCATCGGATAATAAGCCTTCGAAATTGGCGCTGCTATAGGAATAAGATCAATCTTGAACTCCACATCTCGTTTAGACGATACACCCAAGATGTCCTTGAACACATCCATGAAATCCTGAACTGCTATCAACGCTTCATCTGTAACTTGTTTATGAACTTCACGCTTCAGTAAACGGTTTCCTTTATCATGAATTTGTAAGTTTGTTCTAAGACTTGTGGGTTATCAGCCCACCACTCTTCCGTTGCGCTACTCTGTTAATTTGAGGCGGGTATGTCAAAACATCTTCAATCAAACATTTTACATATGATCATCCTTGAAGCGGTCTGTACCAGCTCCCACTGGGGTTAATCTCGAACTACTGCAATCATCAAAAACTTATCCTGTGTTTCTCCTTGTTCTTTGAAACGCAGACGGACTGGTCACTACGGGACAAGGGGAAAGATATAATACGGTTGTTGGATTCAAGTTCGCGATAAGGCCTAAATTCGTAAGCAATGAAACCGAGAGAAACAAAGTAGTACTATGAATATAAGTTAAGAAAATGAATCGAAATAGGACTCCATGTTACTAAAATATAGTACCACAATGTAACCATATCGCGGTACATATTTACAACTATATAACTCCATTCAAGTCGTCCAAATCCTACGATTATAATCGAAAGAATAAGATGGGAGAAACAATAAGGAACCAGGAGGATTCCAAATTGAGATGCAAAATCATTTCCATATCGTCAAGATAAAAGAGTTAAGGGAAAGATAAAATTCAAGAATTCAAATGACAAGATAATAATGTGGCAGGATATGTTCCTAAAATTCTGGGTCTTAAGGACAATGTATTGGGTATCATACCCAACTATAAATTGAGCCAAGCCCTGCTAACCTAAAACCTATGGTTTTGATACCAAACAAACCATGTCACGCCCCGCTTCCCAAAATACATAAACACGGCATGCGACAGAGCCAACCATGCTACCTATGGCTAGGAATCATCCCTCCACAGTCACATTACGGCTATCAATCGGATATCAAGAACAGTAAAATAAAATCTGGCTAACAGATGTCCATCTGCCACAATAAATAAAATCAAGAAAATGCATAAAGCGGAAACGAATCAAGATCCAATAAACAATAGTATCTGAATCACGTACCAATATAAGCTCACATCAATAGAAGTAAAACTACGGACATAAAAGAAACTAATCATCTCTAACATAAATAGCTAACTTCTTATTGCTCGGCTTACTTGCAAAAGTACTCTTAATCTGCCTGCGATAAAGGTAAAGGAACTAGGCCATGCAAAATCTAGACGTCAGTGCGTCATAATATCAAAATAATAGTAATAACCAGGATATGATGATATGATTAAACATGCGTATAAATAACTAACACAGGGGTAACACAATGAGATATATGTATATGATGTGTATTCTAGAGTCTGTGCTTCTAGGTTATCTATTCTACAAGTCTTTGAAATCAATTTAATGGAATCGTTGATGTAACTCAATGGTATCTCGTGCGTGCTTAGGACCACGGTCAAGATTCTCGGGTTGAATCCGAGACGTGCCGCTAAGCTGTAAACTGGTAACATGTACAAATGAATGATGTCAGCAGTATCATTCCGGGACTGGCCTAACTCGTAAAGACTGATCAGTATAAGTATCGAACTATTGAGTTACAAGTCAGGTTTCATTATTGATTTCCCCTTACCCCAAAAGTTTTGTGTTCAAGTCAGGTATTGATGATATAAATCTAATATTAAGACAGGATCAAGTAGGTACAGGTCTTGTCTATGTAGACAACAAGTCACATCCGTCAGGACAACAATTCAGGATTGTCGGCATTATCAAAAGATCCAAGTAATAAGTCTGGTAGTGTGTCGTAAATATGTCATGTAATGTATATTAACCAAAATAGATACCAAATGTAAAACTGTAGCTAATATCGAATCATGGTAAGCACTACTAATGCCAGGATGCATATGTATCTATCTGTAATAACCGTTATACGTTCATTACCATATAAGATGCAATCAAGATAACATATTGAACTGTTATAGTATTATAATAATATCATGATGTTCCAGCATGCAACTAGATAAACTATTATCAGTACGGATACAGACGGATGATATAAAACTGTAAATCGGTAATTTCTGCTGAATAGTATAACACATGCACTATAATTTATCAAATAGATATTGATATAATAATATAGCATGTTGCAAGTTTAGAACTTTCCTGATCTGATCTCACATCGAGATGCGAACGTCACGTTCCGACGTCGAAATAAAGTCACGACGCAAAACTTACTGCGCAGGACTGGACCTGGCTGAACAGCCGCGTGACGTGGTAACTGGGCTAGATGGTGACGGTGGCTGGGTCGTCTGGATCGTCGGTGACGTGCGCAACTCCGACGAGACGATCGGAGATCAAGAAAAGAAAAGAAAGAAGAAAAAGAGGTTGTTGTTGCTGGTTATGGGGTTGGCAAAGACAGAAGAGAGGGTGGCGACGTGGTGACGACGATGAGACGAAGTCATCGGCGGCGAGGTCGTCGTGGACGAGGGTGTAGCTTTGAGAGGCTATCGGGATTTGCAGAGGAGGGAGAAGGGGTGTGGTGGTGGGTTAGGTTGCTGAAAGTCGAGAGGAGGTGATGGAAGTGGTCGGCGTTGGTGGGTTTCTGACGACGAGGGAATGCCGCCGAGGTTGAGGGTGATAGGTTCTTGGGTCGGGGATGGTGCAGGGTTGGTGATAGTGGTGTATGTGTGTTCTGGGGGACAAGGAGGGTGAAGGTAGTCGGTAGTGTTGGGCTTCCCGCGACGAGGGGTTGCCGGCGAGGAGTTTGGATCTTGGCGTCGGGGAAAAGGTGCTGGAGAAGTGAGTTTGGGGCTTGAGGTCGTCGGGGAGAGGGGGAGAGGAGGAGAGGAGGGTGAGGCAAAGGAGGTGAGGACGAGAGGGCGAGGACGGGGGCGAGAGGGGCGAATGGGGCGAGAGGGAACGGGTTAGGGTTCTGGGTTGGTGCTCGCGGGAAAAGAAGACGAAAGGAAGAGAAAGAGAGGTATGGGTTTTTAATAATAAGTAATATATAGAGAGAGTGGGGGGGGGGGTAAGGGATTCGGGGAGAGAGACGAGGGAGAGAGGCAAATTATTAGTTAAATTATTTAATATATTATATATAACAGTATTATATATATTATTAGTTATAATAATATAATATATATATTATAAGATTTTACAGATAATACCAGATTGTTCCGAACATTACTCGTAACCATTCAAAAATCTAGTTTTTAAATATGGAGAATATACGTAAAAATTTAAACCATAATGCAATATTTTACAATTAAAAAAATATACCCCCAAGTACGGATCTACGTAATATACGCAGCGATTAAAAAATCTGTTAGTATAACACTTAGGACATGAATATGATATATGGGCACAACCACATGATATGGGGTACTATGACATGCAAGGTTAGATAAAATTATATTATTTTATTTTTATTTTGTATTATAAAAAGATATTTATAGTCTAAATTATATTATATACGTATATAAAATCTAGATTTGTATGGATACTCTATACTAGAAAATATTTGATATAATCACGAACTATGTTGGGTTTCAATCATGCGGGTCGGGTCGGATAATAACCACAACTACCAATTTCACTATCCGCAACCCAAAAGCAACAATAATAATTGCCGCAAGATTTGAAATACCCCAAATAAATATAGTATAATAGTACTAGGGTATTACACGGGGACACGTCGACCAGCGACACTCCGTGCCACGGAAACGTCGGCTAGCGACACTCCGTGCCGTGGAAACGTCAAAAAGACACTCCGTGCCAGGGATACGACGACCAGCGACACTGTGTGCCAGGGACACGTCAACCAGACACTCTGTGCCGGGGAAACGTCGACCAACGATACTCCGAGTCGGGGACACGTCAACCAGACACTCCGTGCCGGGGACATGTCGATCAGTGACACTCCGTGCCGGGGACATATCAACCAGACACTCCGTGCCAGGGAAATATCGACCAGCGACACTCTGTGCAGGGAAAACGTCAAACAGGCACTCCGTGCTGGGAAAACATCAAACAGACACTCCGTCTAGGGGATACGTCAATCAGCGACATTCCGTGCCAGGGAAATGACAACCAGATACTCCGTGCCGGGGAAACGTCAAACAGCCGACACTCCGTCTCGGGGATACGGCATACACCGGCACTCCGTCTCGGGGCAACGTCAGACAGACACTCTGTCTCGGAGATACGTCAAACGGCGAAACTCCATTTCGGAGATACGTCAACCAATGACACTCCGTGCCGGGGATACGTCACATATCGACACTCCGTCTCGGAGACACGTTAAGTATCGACTGTCCATGTCGTAAAAAAGAGGAGTGTCGGCCTCCCAAAAGCGGGAACCAAATCAAGTCACACTACACGAAAGAAGATCCATCAATTTTGTGCACGCGATCCATATAAGTAGTGTGCATTCATTGATGGGGGCACTTGTTGAGGTTGAAATTTACACCCTATTGACCAAAGGTCAGAGTCAAAATTAAACCGCGGACAAGTTGGTGGACCCTACTGTCAAATCCAAGCAGGGCCCACGCCCGAACCCATGCCGGTCCCACGTCCGAACTCAAGCCGGGCCTATACCCGAACCCAAGTACAAGCAGGTGGGCCCAAGCCCAGACCTGTCCCATGCCAAGAAAGTACAACAAATAAGTGTAATATTTAAATAGGCAAAAAGCTAAACTTTTGTAAAGCTCATAGCTCATGTGCAAAAAAATAAAAAACATATGAGACATGAGATGGGCAAAATACCATTTTGTAAAACCCAAGAGGCTATGTGTAAACTTACAAGCCTATATAAGGCAACATTATAATGAAATAAAACAACTTTTCATTCCCCATCAAATCTCTAGGGTTTGTGCCTCCATCCACACTCTCTCAAGTTCTTTCTCTTGCTCTTCATTTTCCAATTAAATTAAGAGCCTAGCTCTCTTCTTCTCAAAACTAAATAAAATTTCACCATAAACCCATTGAAGAAGAGTAACTCTCATATCCAATATAAAAAAAAAAAAAATTCTCTACCTTCTTCTCCCTTCTCAAGATCCAATTTGGGAGAGCGAGAAGAAGGGAAATCCACCTTCCAAGGCTCCACCAAGAGAAGAAAATGGATCTCTTTTCATCACCTAAGATCTAAATCTTGGAGTTTCAAGAGAACCCATTTGGGTTTCTTCTCAAAAGAGAAAAGAGAAAATCTTTTGGAGTTTAACTCCATAATAAAAATTCTTTGGGGAGTTTAACTGCATAAAAATTATTTTGGAGTTTAACTCCACAATAAAAATCCTTTTGGGAGTTTAACTCTAAAAAAATTCTTTTGGGAGTTTAACTCCATAAAAATTCATTTGGAGTTTAACTTCACAATAAAAATCCTCTTGGGAGTTTAACTCTATAAAAATCTTTTTAGGAGTTTAACTCCACAATAAAAAATCCTTTTGGAGTTTAACTCCATAATAAAAATCCTTTTGGGAGTTTAACTCCATTTAAAATCCTTTGGAATTTAACTCCATAATAAAAATTCTTTTGAAATTGAACTCCACAATAAAAATCCTTTTGGGAAGTTTAACCCCATTTAAAATATTTTGGAATTTAACTTCATATAATAAAAAGAAAAGTCTTTTGGAGTTTAATGCAAAACTCACGTGCACCCTCCGCCTCCCACACTGAGGGGGTTCCCTTCCCCACATGAAGAGGAGGCTCTCACTAAGTGGGAGCCCCTACTCCCTCACGTGGGGGAGTGGGAGCTTCCCCCTCACACGAAGGGGATGGAGCTCCCCACTCCTCTTCACTTGAGAGGGAGGCTCCTACTCAATGGGAACCCCTCCTCCCATTCACGTGAGTGGGAGGGTGGCTTTACCATCTTTTTTATTTTTATTTTTTTAGAAATAATAAAATATAAATAATAATTAAAATAATTTTTGAAAAAATGTTTTTTTGAATAGTTAAAAAAAAATCAATTGTTACAAATAGAATAAATAAAAAAATGAACATATCTCTATTGTTAAAAAAACTAACACATCACATTGATTTCGCATGACCTGTTTAACCCGTCAATCGGAGATTCTCTCGCTTCAAAAGCAAGAGGTAATTAAGGACAGTTTAGTTCGCGGCTGCCGAAAATTTGGATCTTTACAATTAATAAAACCCCAGCCTGCCCTAAGTAGAGCGAATCTGTGCATGCCAGGCAATCGCGCGTATTCCCATCTCAATGGGGTGACGAAAAACACCCTACACCCAGCAGATATGTTTACCAAGATTGCCACTATTGAAAAACTGAGGCTGTACAATTCCTCAGTTGGCCTCCACGGTCAGTGATGAGGAGACGTCGCGCTAGGAGAATTTTTTTGGGTTATGAGAAAAAAACAATATTACAGTAAAATGAAAGAATGAAAAATTGGTGAAGAATTTGAGCAGCCAAGTGAGAGATTATTAAGCATGTAGACTTAATGCTATTCTCACCATCAAATAAGTTTGGTGACAAAACTTTGATTGTGACAAATGATGGATAGCCACAGATATATGTTGTCCACATTTTTCCTCCTATGCAAATTAATGCTACAAGCTTCATTTGTCAAAGCAAACCCATGTTTTCCTCCGATGCAAATTAATGCTACAAGCTTCATTTGTCAAAGCAAACAGCTATAGCTAGATCTACCTTATTTGTTTAGGGAACAAAGTGGTTATTGAAGGCATGAAAAAGGGTGGGTTTTCATGGCATCGTTGCATTTTGTCCGTTCAAAATGAAGCACCCACGAGCTGCAGTTGGGGGCAGCAGCCCATGTCCGTGGTGCGGGGCGGGGGGCAGTAAAAATCGTAACAGGCGTACCTGAAGCTATTCCTGTAATAGGATCGCCTTTGGTAGAGTTATTAGGCATGCACATGTGCGCGGGTTTCCTTGGTGCTTCTTCTGCATCATGAAGAGGGAGGGGACTGGGCCAACAAGAAGTTGAATTTTGGGCTGTTTGAAAATTTTCCTATCTTTATAACATGTCTTCCTTCCCTTTGAGTTTTGATAGGCCAAGAAAAATTAATTGTGAAACAACTTCCACAACACAAAGCACTAATATAGTGAGCGATTACTGTAATTTACAGTGAGAGAAGAATTTGTAATCTTTTATCTTATAAAGAAAGAAAATAAGAAAAACTAGTGCGGAAAGTAGACTAAGCAAATTGCCGAACCATTATAAATCTTGTATATCTATTTTATTTGTATGATTATTTCTTTTATTCTTCGTCTTTCCCACATATTCGATAGATCTATTTCTAACGTAGCAAAAATAAAATTTACATTAAGAGATGATGATGATAATAAGGGTATAATTCAAGACCAGCATCTTTATATGTAATTGCATGTTTCCATTATCTTACTTAATAATGAAATAATACTATCTTGAATATCCATCTAGGAAATAATGCTTCTGAAAAAGCAAACCGCCCCACCCCACCCTACCCACCATCCCAACAAAAAAATTATAATAAAAATCCTAGAGAACAAGTGTTCCGTTGTAACTTTATAACTAGAATTCTAAAAGTTACAGGGTAAAATAAAAGAAGAAAGGCTAGCATTCTATAATCCTAAAATTGGCTCTTCAAACTCTACAAGCGGCCTGTTGCCGATATACTAATCTGCTATCAAAAAAGTGGAACAAAATTTGCAACTAGCTCGATATGTTGAAATGTTCTGAATCCTAACTTAGTTTTCTTTTCAAGCTGGCTCAATTCACCAATTGTTTAGGGCTCAACCCTCCAACCGCTCCAATCCTCCCCCCCCCACCCCCCTGAGTCCACAGGGCTCGCTCAACGAGGCATGGCTCGGGTCGAGTCACTGACTCCATGACTCACCCTCTCGATTGAGCGGGTTTTGGGTCTGGCCTGGGACCAGAATGTCAACAATTATTTAGGATATTCCTCCTATTAACTAGTACTGGAATTTTATGGCTTGCATACATGAAGGCCAGGATCTTTAACAACATCCCATATTAGGGATTAACTCATGCCTAATATCTCTCATTTCTTACTTCTACGTCCTCTTATCGTTAATACAGAGTATGGCTTTGATCACAGTTTTAACCGTGACCAAAGATACTTTTGGTCACTATTAAAATCGTGACACACTCGTCGCCTAAAACGCTATCACGAGAAATCTAGTCACGACTTTAACCGTGACCATATCTCTTTTTTGTCACGGTTAAGACCGTGATCATATACGTGGCGTTACCGAAAACGGTTTAAAAAACAAAATGAAATTTGTGTGGTCACGGTTATAACCGTGACCATTTTATGGTCACAGTTTAAACCGTGACCATATATCACCTATGGTCACGGTTTAAATCGTGGCCAAAAGGTTAAAGCCATAATATAGCATACCTGCTATAGCAGATAACCGTAACTATATAGACCCTATAGTCACGGTTTAAACCATAACCATAAAGGGAAACTATAGTGAAAGTTACCTGCTACTAGGAGGTAACCGTGACTATATCCAAAGGTCACGGTTAAAACCGTGACTAAATATATTATCAATTTTTTAAAACAGAAATCTACGCGCCACACGCGCGCTACTTTCAATTACAACCAGCACTAGATAATAATAATATGATCAAATCTTACGTAATTATAATAATCAAGAAGTAATATGATTAGAATCAAACGCAATTATAAACAAAATATATACACCAAACAGTATAATCAATAAACCAATAAAACAAATGTTTGTATCAAAAAATCAATAATATATGATCGTTAGGACGATGCAGCTCCATCGTTCCGTGATCTGAACATACTCTCAAACTCGTCTTGTATGGCCTGCCTGATGGCCTCCGCATTCGACCACCTCAGCTTCTCAATCTATGCCTCAAGCGTATCCACCCGCACATTCTGTTGCTCCACCCGATCTTAGAGCCAACTAATCTCCTCCTGCGACACAGCGGCCGCATCAGTTCGCGTCTAGGCCACATCATACTCGTAGAAGGACGGACGCCTGGCAAAGTGTCAGTGGGCCCCGGGACCAACCCCGCGCTCATAGCCATGTCCGCCGGATATCGAATCCAGAACAAAAACAATGGCGATAATCGAGTTGTCCGGGCCAAGTCCTAAGGCGTCCGTCCTCTTCTGGAACTGGGTCTGTGAAGAATATATATATATATATATATATATATATATATGTTAACTTAAATACAGTATCGACTTGATTATATGAAACTTATCATGTACTCGCCCGTGTCCCGGTGTAACGCAGACTATCCCCTAGCAGCAGTGTAGTTGGCGGGGTCTTTCTTTTTCTGCAATAAAATTAGGATTTATTTCTATAAGTAATTTGCGACAAAAAAACATATATTCTTAAACATCAAAATACTCATGAGTTGGTGCTGAGCGCTAGCCTGCGACCGCATCCCTTGAATCGGGATAGCACGTTCTCTAACGCCATTGTCCCGATTCCCCCTATTGTGAACCAACGCCTCTTTGCAAATATAAAGAAGATAATATTATATATCATAAAATATGATTTCATTTTATATTATTATAATCTTAAAAATTAAATTTATACATGTACATCATCACGCTCGTAATACGTGACCAGCAGCGGCCAATCCTCTCTCGGGACATCCCGAAAAATGTCCTTCATCATCACCTCCTGCTTCTCCTCAGTCGTCGTGGCCCAAAGAATGTAATGATGCTTTATTACTTCATATCGGCGTTTCCTCTTGATAGCCTAGCACTTGGATATGACCCAGTCTATGGCCAAATGTATATCAAACGGCGTAGAAACGCCATGCTCCCCGATGACACTGATGAATTTGTAATGTTCGTGGGTCTGAAATTACAAAAATTTAAATAAATAAACACACACACACACATATAATGACGATTAATTTTAAATGTATAAAAGGGTATGTAATACCGTGGCCATTCCAAAAAAATGCTGAACATAGTCGGTCTGGCGTGGGCTCCACCTAATATGGAGCGAGTGCCTATAGTAGGTACGGATCTACATTCCCATGTAATCCCCCACTTGGTCGAGTAATCACCAACGGCACACCTGATGCGGTTCACTCTAGCGTTCATAGAGCAGCGCTTGGGATTGGTTTGGAGAAGGAAGGCCCAGCAAGACCCTTCATACTAACACTGGTGGAGCCTACAAAAAGATAGATATACGGACACAATATTATAATATTCAGAGTATGTATATAGCATTTGACAAATTTAAATTACAATCGTTATTTAAAAGCTTTATCCAATAATGATTATACCTGACGTCCCCGGCGTGGCGCTAGAACCGACGCCAGTATCTATCCCGTCAGTACCATGCATGACTGCAAACAGTAAACTGTTAGATGATTCGATAGTTTTATTTTAATAGAAAACTAAAAAATGAATAGATAACAATGTACCATGTGCAGGAGGAGTGACTGGGATAGGAGTATCTGCTACCTCGCTGATAGAGGTAAGCAGCGGGTTCTCTGATGTTGTGGCTGCTGGGGGTGGTGGGGGTCCTGTAGAAGGGGCGCCGATAGGAAAGGCCATGGTAGATGGGTTGCCGGTAATAGGGTTGCTGGTAGGTGGGGAGCTAGTACGGGGGACACGGGTAGGAGTAGGCGCTGCTACCGCTACTGCTGCCGCTGCTGATATCCCGCCAATCTCGTCTAGACGTCGTTTTCTATGGTGTCCAGAGCTGGATCCACAGCCTCTCATCAGACCCTATATATTTATTCAAATATTAAAAATTTACTTATAATTATTTAAAACATTTAGTTCAATTTCATTACTTAGCACGTTTGTTCGGTGCATTAGCTGAAAACTCGTTGAGTGGATTATTGAAATCTTGATCTGTGACAATCACTTGGCTGATATCACGTCTTATTAACGTATTGATGGACGACACATAATAGTTTGGATCGTTGGTACGTTCAATAGAAGACCTGAGATATGTTATCGCCTCTTCAGAGTCACTCTCGTCTTTAAAATCACTCAACGTTGGTATATTATAATAATCCCTTTGTTTCCAATGACAAACAGCATTCCATTTATCCTTCTTTAGTCTCGAGAATGATATACCTGTGTTGCCATTGATGGAAAGATAAAGTTATCGTATTTGTAGGCTGTCTGTTTGGTATTTACCAAAGTGAGTTTGTATTCATCGACCTTCATACCCCATTCAGACTTGGTATCGTACCATCTACATTATAATATAAAAAGGGGAAACCTTACGAATGTATGAGACCGCTATAATCTGCTCAAAAACATCATAGTAGGGATTTCCTCTGTCGTCGGAGGTTGCGACACCGCTATTTTGCGTAGCTATAATGCATTCCGTCCTTTCGATCTCAAATTTGTAGCCGAAAACCCCATACTCGTTGTAAAACGTAGTTACAATCGATTGACCGATTAAAAGGTCCTGGACCTCTCTATCAATCTACTCACAACGATTCATTTGTCCGTCGACTTCTTCTCTATACCAAGCGACGAAATTACGTCTCTGTTTTTCTTCGATCCTGTCATTCAACCATGTCTTAGAATTCGATCTCTTAAGTATAGTTTTGTACGCTATGTTTGTTAATTTGCAGTTATATTGGTTAGATTATACTCTCTTTCAAACAGTTTAAATGGATGAAATTAGAAAAACTACACTGCATATTTAGCAAAACATTCGTTGTTTGGCAAGATGAACGCATGTAAACCGCCAATGGGATCGTAAGACATGTTTTTGAGCCTTACTGATCAAATTGGACCATAAGGAACACGCGACAGTTTGTTCAGTTTCGTCCGGATATTGTCGTTCGGGAAACGACCACAGAAAGACATGATTTTTTTCAAAAGATAACCTTCCACAATTGAACCTTCAGGATAATACTTTTTGAGGATATAGCTTTTTAAAGTTAATAGATATCTGTTGAAAATAATAGATATTAATAATCCATGATAATGTTTTATAATTAAAATGATTAATAATAAACATTTTCATAACTCTTGATGGGATACATCCAACGGTAATGCACCGGACTGCCAATCTTGACCTCGGATGCCAAATGGACGTACGAGTGAACAATAATGTCGAAAAAGGAAGGTTGAAAGATAGTTTTGAGCTTGCAGGGGATCATAGGAATATCTCTTTCGAGTTCTGCTATCTCATTGGCGTCTACGTTTTCGGAACACGGTTGGAGAAAATACGTGCAAAAGTCGTTAAGAACAAGTCCAACTTTGGATTTTATCGATACTCTCAGGCATAAAGGAAGAAGATGTTTCATCAATATGTGGTAGTCGTGGCTCTTAAGTCCTTTGATTTTTCCATTTTCTACGTGTACCTATTTAGAAATGTTTGATAAGAAACCATCGGGGACTTTCAATTCTTTCAACACCCGCAGGAATCACCGCTTCTCCTCTTTGTCCAGGTTGTACATTGCCGGTGGGATCTCGTAATAACCTGGTTTACCAGCCACAGACCGAGGATGCAATTCTTCTTTAATGGACAAACCATCTAAATCCGTCAAATCACGGCGGGCGTTGAGATTGTTCTTCGTTTTTTCATCCATACATAGCAGAAGATTGATAACGTGTTCAGAGACACCCTTCTCGATATGTATAACATCTAAATTGTGGTGGAGCAGTAGATCGGACCAGTACAGAAGTTGAAATAAATCTCTAAGCTTCTTCCAACCAGTTGGGCACATGGCATTGCATCTTTGTTTTGTTTCTTTCCGAATGTGATATTCTGATAAGCTCTCCATTGTTGTAATATGTCGTTATCAGAAAATGGTTTAAGAGGCCTACAGGTCTCCGTCTTACCGTTGAACAATTCTTTATTCTTTCTGAATCTGTAAGTTATAGGCAAAAAACGTCGGGGACCTATAAACGACTCTTTTCCGCTAAACTTCAAGCATACGACGCTCGTATGAATATGACAACCGGGGCATGCAAGCTTACCTTGAGTTGTCCATCTCGATATCATGCCGTAGGCAGGAAAATCATTAATAGTCCATAACAAAGCAGCTCGTATCTGAAAAATTGTTTACCATCTGTGTCGTGGGTTTTCACGCCAGGTTCCCACAACAAGTTTAACTCATCGATCAAGGGTTGAAGGTACACGTCGATGTTTTTCCTTGAAGATGAGGGACCGTCGATTAAAAGCGGCAGCGCAAAATAAGACTGCGTCATAGCCCTCCATGGCGGCAGATTGTATATAGTCACCACAATGGGCCAAGTACTATGAGTACGTCCGCCGCAAACAATCCCAAATGAACTGAAATCGTCGCTCGCAATTCCCAGCCTAACGTTATGAAGGTATGCGCTGAATGAATGATGTTTTTCATCTAAAATTTTCCACGATATCAAATCTCTGGGATGGCTCATTTTTCCATATTGACGGAGCGATTTATGGTGCCACTGCATTTCGGACGCTGTCTCCTCACACATAAATAACCGTTGCAGCCTTAGTATTAATGGAAAATGATAAAGAATCTTCACGGGCACATCACTCGACTGAGGCTCTTTCTCAGGCTTGAATCGGCTGGTCCCGCACATGGGCCAGTTTCTGAGTGTGGCGTGTTCATTCCAGAACAAAACACAATCATTCTCACATGCATGTATCTTATAATACTTCAGGCCGATGTTGTGATTATCTTTTGCGTCTCATACCGGCTCAGTGGCACTTCATTTCCGTCGGGAAAAGCTCCCTTCAGCGGTTCTAAGAGATCGGTGAAAAACTGGTTACTCTATCTATTCTTGCACTTGATCTGGAAAAGACATACAAAAAAGGACAGTTTTGAAAACCCTTTGCAATTTGAATATAGCGGGATCCTAGAGTCAACCTTGTACTTCTCTAATAACGAGGGTCCAGTGCTTTCCGTATCATAAGGAAATCCATCGGCATTTATAAGCTCATCCAAGTTATCGATCGGCGCGAATACAGCATCTTCTTCTTCGTCTTCGTCAAACTGCCATTCCTCTTCCTCCTCTTCTTCTACTATCCATTACCACTCTATGGTTTCTGTTTCGATGAATTCGTTTTCTGTCTCTTGCACCCATGCCTCGTCTCCCGTTACAATGACTTTCTCTCCGTGAAGTTCCCGCAAATTGTAATCTCTAACGAAACTGTATCTCACGATGTGTAACTCAACTTCCAACTTCTTGAGAAATCATTTATTCATACACTTATAACAAGGACGATAGTTTTCATACTCTTTCGGTAACCCAAGACGTGCATAGGCAAAATCAGGGATAAAGCTAACACCGTCAACGAAAAAGCGGTTGACTCTCGAGAGAATGTTGACGTACATCCAACACTTGTCGTGGATGTATTAGAATGCCATATTGGAACAGTCAAGACGAAACAAGGTTCTTATAGATAAAAGTCATAGAATTAAGATTTCTTGATAAATACGCGATAGACAGCTAATAAGAAGCGTTGGTGTTAGGTTTAATTGACGACTTGAATAAGTTTGGTTTCAATTGTTAAAGGATTAGGCTCTCCTCCAAGTCCTATTGAGAAATTTCTCCTTCTAATCTCCTTCAACTTCTATTGAGAACTTTTTCTTCTAATCTTAAAGCTCGGAATTTGGATTACTCTTCCAAGGAAGATGAAGATGATATTAAATATTCTATATTGAATGTCGAGGGTAACGGCTGTCGGGGGTAAAACATCTATCCTATGAAGAATGTATAAAGTATACACCCATTCACTTGTGATTTCATCCATTCCGAGAAAATTCTGGCAGCACCTTCCCACTGTTCTCCGAGCACACTATAATAGAAAAGATGATCATTTTAATATTGTCAAATAGTATTGAAACGAATATCTAATCTATCGTTGTACACGGAGAACCAGCGGAAAAGTATCGACGAAATATCTCGAAACGAATGAAAACACAAGCGAATGCAGGTGTCTGCTTTATACATTCCTAATTTATCCACACGAGACAAATCTATTGGTTATCATATGATTGAATATTAATTGTAACAACCCTAAAATTTTTGTACAGTATTTTTTTCAAAAATACAGAAAGGAGCACCTAAGCCTGAGCACAACTTATAAATTTAAATTATTTTAGAACAGCAAGAAAACACTTGTAGCTCATTGGTAAAGCCTTGAACTGCTATGATATAGCCCCTGTGTTCGAATCCCCTCCAGCCACATATTATTTTTATTGTTTTTTTCTTTTAAAATTTTAGAAGCTCAAAAGTTTTCACGTGCACTACACGTAAAATGAAAAGTCACCAAAAAATCAAACATGTGCAAAATAGTATTTATACAGACCCGAACATGTGGCAGCAATCTAAGAACCCTCACCACCAAAACGACCGGTGAGATGTGGCTTGGGGTCGGTGTCGTAGGGCCCCCCGTCCCTAATGCTCCCAAAAAAATTCCCCACACCCCTTGGACTCCCCCCACTACTCCTATTCTATTTGGTTTCTCTGCAAATTTACAGAGGGGTTAAATTCACCTCTTTAATCCATTTTAATGCATATCTTTAATTCATTCTTCAATCCTAAAAACCCTAATTTCTCCTATAAATACAACCCTACAGTTTGGCCCTCCTCATTCAGAAATACTTTGTTAAAACTCTCTAAAATTCTTAAGTCCAAGAAGTTGTACAAGTGGAGTTAGCTCAAGGCAAAGTTTCGGCGACATTTCGGGACGAATCCGACGACACCACGACACCACGACTCCATGAGACCCTCAACTGGTTCATATACCTCTCCTCTTTCTTTTAATCCAGTAAGTCCCTCTTCCCTCTATATTAAAAAGAATCATATTTTCAAAACACGACGGAAGCGGAGTTAATCCGACTTCCGATTCTCATTTCTTTAAAAACTCAATTTTTATTAAACAAAAAATTAACCTTTTAATTATATATTGTTTAGTAACCATTAAACAACAATTGGACAAAGTTTCAATTCAAAATATTATGTTAAACAAATTCTATTTCACTTTTACAGTAAAATACCTTTAAGTTTGCATACGACATTACTTTATCTTTCTGCTCATATTACCTTTAGAAAACTCACAAGGTAATGACATGCCTCATCACAACACTCATTTTTGACATAGCACGATGGCTTTTGGAACATTAGTTCGTGAGATAAAATACGAAATTACATTTAAATACCATAAACTTTCAAAAACCGTTTCCTTTAAAGTGTATTATTTAATTCCTTACAAATGCGCCTCTACAACCCATTTTTGGGACCCCGATCAGGATGGTGCGACTTATCGCACATCCTCGAGCCTAGTAGAGCGAGATGCAGATCTCCTCACGGAGCATCCGATCTCGATGGAATTTTTAATGCAATTTTTAAGAAAAATGTGATTTCTATTTAATAAATAAGTTCTATTCATATATATATATATATATATTATCAAAATATCTACTTTAAATATACAATATATATTCCATGTTTTCGAATCAAAAGAAAAGAATCACAAAAGATCATGAAAATACCATCACATTCAATACAAGTCAAATTACAAGAAAATATCATATACTATTCAAAATTAGGTTTATATCCATTAGAATATTTCATTTTATAAAATTACATCCATGAAAACACTAAAGACGATAAATAAATACTTGAGGTTTATATTGAAAATATATCAAAACTATTTTTCATAAAAACCCATCAAGTTATATTAATTTACAATAAAGACCCTAATAAACATAGGTTTAAGCGGGTGCGGTTCTCTTGAGCCTCAGGGAGCCGAAGAATATGGGTGCTTGCCTATCTAAGATAGACAACCTAAAAACGGTGTTATCAATACGGTAATTGTCTTGGAAAAAAACACAAATCATGCCGTCCATGTTAGTGTATATGCCTTAGAGGCCATTACTGTATCATACTAGTATGTATATTACTTAATGGAAGCTTGGGATATTCACCTTATATTGACAATCTTGCTCAAAATGGTAATATGCTACTTGGTTTGTTTCTGCTTTAATGTGTGCATGTGTTTCTTTTAGCATATCGCCTTTACACATTAGTGGAGCCCTTAGGATCTTTGCTTGATTACCAGCGTTGTGATGGCAGTCACACTAGTGGGGGCTGGGTAATCCACAAGCACATCCTTATGCAGGTCCCTAGTCGTGGGACTATCGAGACAGGGCATCGATACTCCGGAGTAGACTAGCGTATGCGCTTCTTATCCCAGTGTAGGAGACGGTCTGTCCCACAGCCGTCAGTACGTCGTACTTGAGATAGTATGCGGGCGCTCGTTAGGTTACAAGTACACTGGACAGGACTCGTTGGGAACTGTTGGTTGGTACTATACCTATCGTCAGTTATCAGTTCCCAGGTGACATGAGTACAGCTTAGTCCGTTGACTTGACACTGTCACTTCGCCTCGAGTGTGTTCCCACTGTACTTTGATTACTACCCTCCCACGGCTCAAAGGAGTCGTGCAAACAGGTAGTTTTTGGGTGCAGTCCCGAAGCACTTGGAGGCAGTGACGGTTAGACAGGATTCGTCTCTCCCGGTATTGGGGGTTGATATCGCGCTGTGTCTAGGAGAGCCATTACACAAAGTCCCTGGCCAGGGCAAGCGAGATAGACTGGTAGGTTTCCAGTGTTATCTCAGGTGTTCTGGGCTACACTCCGACATGACTTGTACCGCTAGTAGAGGACTGACGTTTACCGCCCCCTAGGCCCGCCATGCGATGTTCTCAGACGAACAGACCGGACTGTACGGAGACTATCACATTCAGGCTCAGTAGGAGTTCAGATGGGTTTCACCTCGTCCGTCTTCTTGTCGGCATCTACCTGGGGACCGTTACGCACAGCTAGTGCCGCTTGCGGTCTGTGGTTAAACCCACTGCCAGCGTAGTGTAGAGTCTTTAGAGTCCCACACAGAAAGCTATTCGCCTTTAGGCAAAAGAGTAGAGGTCGTATGGTTTTGCGACAGGTCGCATGGTTTTGCGACAGGGTTCGGTCACATCCATGCACTTGTGCACGTTTAGTGTCCGGACAGTTAACACTAGCGGGCTTTGGTTTAAGCCAGATCCTAGTGTACGTTTTGGGATTGGTTTTATCTCGTTTGTATTCGTGTTCCTCGGAACGCGGATGCGGGTGTGTATGCATAGTTGACAGAGAGACAGAGGCAGGGGATTCTCATTGGGGTTGTTGACCGTTGACTATTGACTTTTTGCTAAACCCTAATGAGAATAAGAAATATGATTAACAATAATATTAATTAGGTATTATAGTGACATGATTGTTGAGGGGTTGACTTTGTTGACCGGTTGACTAAGTTGGACTAGTTGACCATCATCATGACAATGGCTATCATTTCATGGCAAAGACTTTTGTTTGCTTGATTCTTCTTGCAAAATGAGTGCATGAAATGATATGGCCATTTTGACTTGAACCATCACATAATACTTGATTACTATTATTTGTTATGATGGTTTTGGATTATGAGAGCTTGGATGGCAAAAGACTTACTCATTCTCTCATTTTCTTTCTCTCTCTTGCTTGAGCTCTCCCTCTTGCTCTCTCTCTAGCTCAAGGCAACTCCCTCTCATGAGTTGAGAAACATTGCCTTAGAGATAAAAGAAAACCCATATCACTTCTCTACTCATCCTAGTTCACAAGGTTTAGCAAACCAAGTGTTCCAGTTTCTTCAAGTTCGAAGAAGAAGCCAAAGGTAGAAGCTTTCAGGTGGATCCATCTTCGGCGCAAGGAGACGACGAGGTGAGGCCGATCCGTACACCACAAAGACTTGAAGACGAAGGAGTTCAAGAAAGGTATAACCCCCTAACCGAGTAGGTAAAACTCTTGTTAAGTTTGTTAGATAGTTGTTTAACAAAGATCCGTATTTTGAGTCCATGTTACCACCTCTTGAA
This sequence comes from Agapanthus africanus, assembly GCA_030015575.1. Lineage (NCBI taxonomy): Eukaryota > Viridiplantae > Streptophyta > Magnoliopsida > Asparagales > Amaryllidaceae > Agapanthus > Agapanthus africanus. The sequence continues at coordinate 143,823,905 of JASDDO010000024.1, read as the reverse complement.
AAATCGTTTTTCATCATTTCCGCAAGCCCGTAAGTACCGGGAGAGGTAACGTGGACTTACAGTGGTATCAGAGCCTGGTTAAACACTATCTAACATGTTAGCAAAGTAACTAGAAATTCGATCGGAGAAAAAGTCGCGAAACGAACCCGAAAAATCAAGTTTCTGTCGATTCTGTATTCTGTTCAAAAATTAATAAATCATGCACCAAAAATCGACTCAGGATTTTTATGAAACACCCAAGAAATTTAGTCCACTGACTCGGTCAACGCGCAGCGGAAGCCGTGGTGCAAATTTCCTGCAGAGTGTTTCTGGGGTTGTTTTGGGATTTTTAAAATATGATTTTTCTGCCCAGATTTTCCAGAAAGCAAAATTTGTTTTTGGGGCTTAAAAAACCGTATTTTGATCGAGTTTCTAAAGACTTAAGCTGACGGGTATATATCTGTGATGTGTTATATGTATTGAACGTCCGCTAATCGCTATACATCGATTAGTGGGGGTTATACATATCTGTGATCTGTAATGTTGATGGTATGTGTATATGAATTCATTGGATTGTCGCGGGTGAATAGCCGGGGGTTATGAGATGAGAGTTTTCTTTATCTTTCAATTCATGTAATTTGTAAATTGATTTAATATTATTTGTATGGCCGCACAACCGGGTCGGGATTGTAGCCGTCATTGTATAATTTCTTTTTACTGTTTTTGCTCCTAGGATAGACCCAAGATGGGGTGCACAAACTACCGGGTATCTCGAAGTGCCGAGTGGCCTACTCACGAGTTGAGGGAGGTTGCTTCGCTTCGGGTACTTGGCGGGTAGTTTGCCGCACCCGTAGGGGTCTAGGGTGAGGTTTGGCTATTCACCGCGACCATGTAATCCGTTTTTCGTTACAGGCTCGTACGAATTGTGGATTCCTAGTATATCCAATGTGTTCATCTGTGATCTGAAATGGCTATCATTGCAATATATCTATATATGATATTATTTAGGCGTTGCTTATTTTTTGCATCCGCGCTACTCCAGCCTCCACTCTGTCGTTAGTTAAGTAACCTAACGGGTAATGACGGGGCCCCGTGGCGAATGCAGATGACATAAGCGTTCGTCATATTTTGGTTGTTTTCTCCAATGGTAGGATTAAATGATGGGACGCATTGGAATTAATGCAAGAAAAATAAACCAAGTAAAAGTCGTTGGAACACTTTCAAAACCACTCGGTTCTTTTCAAAACCAAACTTTTAAATGCGGAGCTTGAACCATTCCTTTTGAAAGCTATCTCGTTCCATCGATTATATCAAGTTCACTACGTTCACGGTTTCGCCAAAACCATTCGTAGCCCTCCGTCGTTTCACATGAATGGTCAATAAATATTCAAGCTATGTATGTTGGCCAAAGTCAAGGCATAGTGATTGGTAGCTATTGGGTATTCATGTGCAGCATAGATAGATGTGTTGGTTTGGGGCAGTCGTTCTACCATGTTGGCCAAAGTCAAGGGTATATGCAGGTGGGCTCAAATTAACCTGGAGAATGACGGGTAGAACTTGACATGTGACTTATGATATTTTGGCCAAAGTCAAAGTCATAAGAGCATGGGGCAAAAATCCACATCGGGAGTTTCAAAAGAACTGAAACTTGCTAGCGTTGCATACCATTTGGAGTGTGATGATTCTGGTAGGATTCCTTCAGTTTTGTCATGCGATGATATTTGGATCCCGATCCTACTATGAGTATATGCTACTCCTCCGGTACTTTCTCACTTAACGATCAATGCTATAAACCAAGTAGGTGTCTAGAAAGGTATTAGCGGGGCTACGCCCACAGGGAAAAGAGGTTATTTAATTAAGGAACTTCGCGAAAGCGTTGGAAAACCTACCTCGAAGTACCGACACTGGCCTGGCTGAACAGTTAAGCAAGTATTGTACGGTGAGATTAATCCCGACTAGTTCTTCCTTTATGGTTTGAGGAGGGATTCGAGATACAGCGGGAGCCATCCTGTTTAGACAAATTAAAAACCACTCTAAACTTGCAAGAGCATCTTGCTAAAGTGTTTCTTCTCTCTCTCCTAATTGCAGCGACCATTTATCATGACTGGACTTAAGTTACTTCTAGATAAAAATATACTGACAGGGCCAAACTACAAAGATTGGCTCAGGAATGTCAAAATGGCAATCATTTATGACAAGTTGGGGTATCTTCTTACCACCAAAGCTCCCCCTGTCGCAGGTCCTAAAACCAGTGTCGTGGATAGGGAAATCCGCAAGACCTGGGAAATCGACTGCGCGAAGGCCAAGTGCCTCGTGCTTGCCTCTATGGACAACGAACATCAGAGGAGGCACGAGAATATGGACCTCGAATCCATATTTCTCCATACAAAAGAACTGTATGGAGAGCAATCTCGTATCGCCAGATACAAAGTGTCGAAGAAGTTGTTTTCGGCAAGATTGGCCGTCGGATCATCGGTAGCGGAACACGTGCTTAAGATGATTGGCTACATAGAGGAGCTCGCGGACCTTGGGACCACGTTGGAGAATGAGCTCTATACGGACTTGATTATTCAGTCCCTTCCTTCCACTTACGCCCAGTTCATTCTGAATTTCAACTTGCAAGAAAAGGAAGTTGAACTTTCAGAGCTCCTCAACATGCTGAGGAGTGCAGAGGGCACCCTACAGAAAGGTAGGCAAACATCCACTTTGTTTGTAGGAGGATCTTCCTCTTCTAGGTCCAAGGCGAAAGCCAAGCGAAAGAAGAAGAAAACCCCCGTCAAATCAAGGGGCGGTGTTAGTAAAGTGGATACGAAGGGAAAGGCAAAAGCAACAAAGGTAGCGGGGAAGCTTGTGGATAAGGAAGAATGCTTTTACTGTCACAAGAGTGGACACTGGAAGAAAGATTGCAGGGCTTGGATAGCCAGAACACAGGATCTGAAGCAGGTTGCGGCTTTAGCTTCAGGTGTGTATGTTATTGAAAACTGTCTATCAATAAACTCTACGTCCTGGGTATTGGATACCGGATCAGGATCTCATATCTGTAATTCTTTGCAGGCGTTGAGAAAGCGTAGGATTTTGAAAGCAGGTGACATGACCCTCAAAGTTGCAAACGGAGCTAGCATGGATGCTGAGGCCGTGGGGAACTATCATCTGGAATGTCAGATGGACATGTTTTGGTTTTACGTAATTGCTTTTTTGTACCCAACGCAACTTGTAATATCATTTCTGTATCTTTGATTTCTAAAGAAGGTTATGAATTTGCGTTTGTAAGTAATGTTGTAAACATTCACCTTAATCAAGTTCTGATTGGGTCAGGTACATTAAGCAATGGTATATACGTATTAAACCAACCACAGATTTTCAATGTCCAGAATACACACAAGAGAAAGTCTCCGGAAATAAATCAGACTTTCTTATGGCATTATAGACTGGGTCACATCAATGAGAGAAGGTTGACAAAGTTACATACAGAAGGATATTTGGATCCGTTCGAATATCAATCATATGCAACTTGTCAATCCTGTCTCAAAGGAAAGATGACAAAGACTATGTTCACTGGACACGGAGTGAGAGCGAGCGAGCTCTTGGGACTCGTACACAGTGACGTGTGCGGTCCAATGTCTACGCATGCACGAAGCGGTTATTCTTACTTCATTACTTTTACGGATGACTTTTCAAGGTACGGTTATGTTTTCTTAATGAAACATAAATCCGAAACCTTTGGAAAATTCCAGGAATATAAGAATGAAGTAGAAAAACAAACAGGCAAAAGTATCAAAACACTGAGATCTGATCGAGGTGGTGAATACTTAAGTGCCGAGTTCCTGGATTACTTAAAAGAGAATGGAATTCTCTCTCATCTTACTCCTCCATACACCCCGCAACATAACGGTGTATCGGAGACACGGAACCGCACCCTATTGGATATAGTACGGTCCATGATGAGTAACGCTGAGTTACCGCAATCATTTTGGGGATATGCACTAGAATCAGCTGCATACCTTTTGAACCGAGTTCCAACTAAGATTGTGCCTACTACACCATATCAAATGTGGTGCGGGAAGAGACCCTATCTTAATCACATTAAGACATGGGGATGTCCAGCTTTTGTCAAAAAGCAGCATGCAGACAAGCTCGAGGCACGCTCAGTACAGTGCAAGTTTGTAGGATATCCAAAGAACTCCAAGGGATATTTCTTCTATTGCGAAGAGGAACAAAAGGTTTTTGTTTCTCGGCATGCCCACTTCTTAGAAACTCAGTTTTTGGAGAATCAGATAAGTGGGAGCGCAATAGAACTGGAAGAAATTCGAGAACCACGAGCTATTACTGAAAGCTTAGTAGAACCAGAGGGTTCGAAAGATCAGGACATTCCTACACCGCTCCGCAGAAGTAGTAGGCAGTCTCATCCGCCCGAGAGATACTACGGTTTTTGTTGCGCCACGGCAGCGCCCCGGCCGTCTATCCGAGGACAAAATGCGGAATCAAAATTTTTCTTATCTTTAAACCGGCGCTACCGCGGACAATAAACCCGGATCGTGACCATTAACCTAGCTACTAGCTAACAGGAGAAGGGAAGAGAGATATACCGAGCGATCCGTGTCCTTCGGTCTTCGTCTCCACTCCAATCTCCCGCGGTATCACTGTTCGTCGTCTTCTCGTCGGAAAGGGCACCACGTAGCCGATTTCTTTTACGGGCTCCCATCTCTGGACCGAGGCAACTCGGGCGCGAAGTTGGCTAGCCGACGCGTCCAAGGGTACTGTAGGTTTAGTGTAGAAGCCTTGTCTCATTTGGGTGAAGTTGCCTTGATGGAGGAATCAAAGAATGAACTATGGAGAGATGTGTGGAATCATTTTTCTAGCAAAGGAAAAAATGAAATGAGATGAAGATATCACTCTACAAAAATGAATCCCTCTCCTCTCTTGAAGTGGTCGCCCCCCCTTTTGGAAATATGGTGGAGGAATCTCAAAACAAGAAGGAAGGTGAGTGTAGGAAAAGAGAATGGGTGACCATAAGCAAAAGGTTATGATAACAATATCATATCAACATCAAATCCATCCTAATCCTTTCTAATCTCAATAAAGCAAGCCATCATGAAAAGCAAAGATGCTTAACCTTTCATAATGCCACAAAAGCAAGAAACCCCCTCCACAAATGTTATTTGCAAACTTGCAAATAACCCCCCTCCATCAGAAAAGTCCGGCCGGGAAGGAACGAAGGAAAACCGGCCGGAACGGAATGCAAACTGGCAACTTCAGAAAACTGATCCCGTAATAAATTACAGGAAAACCCCGCTACTGCATATACATGCCCGCATTTGTATTCCCACTGAATACAAATGCAACGAGACAAAATCTACACTGTCTAATACTAGGATCCGGCTTAAACCAAAGCCGGCTAGTAAAATCCGTCCGATCACGATCCGTGCAATACCGCACGTATCTGATCGAACCCTGTCATATCTCCATACGGCCTCTACAGCGTTTCGCCCGAAACTTGAGTAACTGTCTGTGTGGGGGACTCTAAAGACTCGTCAATACTATGGCTGTGGATTTAACCGCTAGCACGTCAGAGGTATTAGCCATACGTGACGGGCTACCAGCTATTGACCAAAAGGGACGTCGATGAGCGAACTCATCCTGACACCCTACTGAGCCTGTCAGTGACAATATCCGTACAGTCCGGTCCGTTCGTCTATGAGTATCGCATGACGGGCCTAGGGGGTTGGTAAAAGTCAGACCCCCCAAAGCGGTACAAGTCGTGTCGGAGTGTAGCCCAGAACACCCTGAGATACTACTGGAATACCTACCAGTAAATCTCCTGCCTCGGCCGAGGGCTTCGTGTAATGGCTCTCCTAGACACAATGCGACCTCACCCCCAATACCGGGAAAGACGAACCCCTGCATATCCGCTCACTGCCTCCATGTGGCTCGGGACTGTACCCAACTATAACCTGTTTGCACGACTCCTTTGAGCCGTGGTAGGGTAGTAATCAAAGCACAGTGGGAACTCACACGAGACAAATGACGATCTCAGGTCGATGAACTAACCTGTACACATGTCACCAGGGAACTGCTATCTGACGTCTGGTATAATCCCAACTAGCAGGTTCCCGGCGAGTCCTGTCCGGTGTATTCATAACCCAATGAGCACCTGTATACATCTTAGGTGAACCAACTGACACCGGTGGCTTGTGAGACCGGCCACCGCCCCTCGTCGGGGTCTCGACTGTATACACTAGTCTACTAATGGAGTATCGATGCCCAGTCTCGAAACTCCCACGACTAGGGACCTTTTAAGGATGTGCTTATAGACCCCAGCTCCCACGTATATGATCGCCATCATACTGCTAGTCGTCAAGCAAGAATCCTAGGGGCTCTATCAACATGTAATAGCGACCTGTCAGGTCACCTAAAGCAGTACACGATGATAAAGATAAACCAGATAGCATACTATCATCTTGAGTAAGACTGTCCTACCGGGATAGGTCCTCCCTCAATCATTGCAATCACGTGCCTGTGATCCAATAATTGACTCTGAGGGCACTATCTCCAACAATCTCCCACTTGCACTCAATGCTAATTATTGCGATGTCGCATACTCACAGCCCGTGTGATACCGAACACCCAACTCCTCTACTAGTCAGTCTCACAAAGCTCGTTTGCGAAACTATTGCGTTCGAGGAATAGCCTCAGTGAGTGGATCCGCTGTGATGCTTCTTTCTATGTCTCTCCATATCTCAAGTTCGCGGAGAAAGCCATCTCCCGAAACGAGCAATACCTGTCTTAGAATGTCTGGATGTCTGATGGGACCTAGTTCATAAATGAACTCCAAATCCAAACTTCTTAGACTGTATCGTCAACTGAATTTAATCAGTATCCTGCGCCATGCCTCCCTCGGTATTCGCCTGGACCACCTGTCCAAAATACTGCCCCTCATCAGAGGGAGAACTATAACTCTGACAGTCACTCTGTCATCCATGTCACCTTGGAAGCCTGGAATGATAACCGTCTCCTAAAAGAGGCTGTCATTATCATATCCCTAGAACATCAACTTATGTTCTAAAACTGCTTCCGATCGTTTCTCTAGGATTGGATCAATATCAACTTATTGCACTTACTGCAAGAACAACATCTGGTGTGGTACTTGACATCTCATGATTGACTCAATTGCCTAAGCAAGTGATCTGCCAATCATGCACATCCCTCTCCCCTTTAGTCTGTAAGACACCTTTAGAGAGGGTGGCTCCATTACCTGCAGGTATACTACTGTGCCAGGAGTCGTCCATTCTAAATACTCATAGAATGCTGTCTAAGTACCCAGATCGGGAAACCACCCAAATCTAGATCTAAAACCATAGATCTAGTAACCAGAATGTCTGATATAATATCCAAGTCCTGTGTGGAGAAACCACTGTGTGACGACCAAAGTATAACCGATCATAGTATAGGAATATCACTTCCTACTCTGTGTATGTCATCAAATACCAGGACATCACACCCTACTACCTTCTTAACAGATCCATCCCCTATTCTGATGAGGTCAAACCTATGACTGTAACATCAGAAATAGATGATCTATCTCCGCTGTATCTGCTTTAGTCCATAAATAGACATAAGCCACTTGTGCACCATGCTTCCGCTGCTCCTACTGACTACGACAACCCTCTGGCAGAGTCATATAGACGTACATTTCTAAAGCTAGTTCAGAACGACGCTATACTCATCCTCCTGCCGGGTCTCACAGTCTGAACAACAGCAATGGCAAGTCTGGGTAAACAAGAACCTCCCTGCCACCGTCCTTGAGCATACCGAAGTACCTCTCGGGTGCCTGAGGTTACCCACCATATCTGCGGAGTGGCCAATGGAATGTCAAACCAGATTGAATCTTTAGGTTCTTATCAAATCTTCAGTAATCGTTTGCGGTTCTGGAATCACTTCCAGTTCTACCATACTCCCACTACTGTTTTCTGAAAAAATCCATTTTTAATTAAAACTGTGGCGAGTTAAGAACAATATCACTATTGATCTTCCAGATGGTAGAAAATCAACCCTCGTCATAGCCCGGGTCAACCCACAAACAGCCATTACAGAAACGTGCCTTGAGTTGTCCAGAGTCTGGTTTTAAGCATAAGCCAGACAACTCCCCGTACCTTAACAATGTCAAGATATGAACTGTTCTATATCCAATACAGAAACAAAGGCACTGATTTAATTGAACCGGATTCAAATCATGCAGCTGTCTCCAGTGCATGTCGACTAAATGGAGAGAAGCCGATCAGCGTTACTCAACTTAGGAGTACTTCCAATTATGAGTAACCTGAAAGAGAAGCATGTTCCCTTAATCATTACTATCAACTGAATACCATACACAAGTATCTACATCTTCGATCACCTTGAAGAATCCTGAATACTTGCAACTCCTGGTTCTCTACTTTATTCATACACATATAACTTCTCAAAACTTAGACCCTGCATTTCTACGAAACACATGTCTAAGAACTAGAGAAGTCATAAGTAAACAGAATATAGTACGAGGACCAACCCCTCTGTCCTAATGGACGTTGGACAATATACAATACTCTGTATAAGTCTCCTGAGTCTAATAACTCAATCACTGTGTGTCGTAGGTTGAAAACTGTACTTATGGTTGAGAAGAATTACATCGTTGTTCAATGCTCCTTACCTAACCATCCACTGATATAGGTAAATGTCATAGACATAATTTCAAAAAGGTATATCTCACTCTATAAAAATAGACGTACAGATATATCAATTTGAAATTAGTGCATAAAAACGGATATTCAAAACCAAATATTTGCCGTCCGGCAAACAACCCAGGTGACTTCCTCAAATATCACCAATTACAACGAATTCCGATATAATGAGGATGATCACCTAATTCCCAATAACTTACTCCCACTCATCATCTGTAAAACCATACAGATGTGAGAATCAAACCTCGTAAATACATACCCTGGAGCAAGTGTCTAATTGGGAAATCAGTTTTCTTTTAACAATACACAGTGAAACTGAAACATTGAAATGTTTCGATGGGGTATCCGGGTATTCCTAGTAATGCCTCTTCCATTATCCATATTCACAACTGTAACCGTGTAATTCTTTGCCACTTCTCCAAATCCCTTTATATGTCTTTAGTCATTACCTTCTGTACACCCCTTTAGGCCAAAATGGTTTTCTTCCTTCCCTACCGCTCGGCACCAGCCTATGGTTTGGAAGAAGACTATCCAATAAGCATAATGGGTGTACTGTCCTAATCCTAGGAGCACTCGCAATGCGAGAGAAGGTGAAGATAAAAGACAACCGAATGAACCTTATTCATATTTCTCCTGAACCAGAATCCATCCCCGAACTGGAACAAGTTCCTTTCGAGTTCGTATATAACCATACGATGGAATATCCAAATAAACTGTGGATCTTCATAGTGATATGGAGTGTCCTGGAGAAATACAAAGGTGATTTAGTATTGGCGAAGAAATACTTGGTTTGGTCGTGAATAGCAGTCGCAATTTACTTTGCCCTCTTACTAATCCCTTTCTTTGTCTTTACATAATACCTTCTGTACACCACCGTTAAGCTAATTGGTTTTCTTCATTCCCCACCATTCGGCACCAGCCTAAGATTTGGAAGAAGACTATCCAATTTGCGTAATAGGTGTACTATCTCCTAAACCAAGGAATACTCGCAATCTGAGAGAAGGTAAAAAGGAAAAGACAACCGAATAGTCCTATTCGTTTTCTCCAGAACCGGAAACCATCCTCGAATTCCTTCGAGTTCGTATCTAACCATACGATGGTTTTGTCCAATGGAAGTGGACGTTCGTAGTAATGCGGGGTGTTCTGGAGAAAAGGGTAAAAGTAGGAGTGGCAATGAGGTTTGCAACTCTGACAATCCAAAAGCCAGTGTTAAGAAAGTTCAGTCAACTTGGTCATTGAGTCATAGTTTAGGGTCGGGTCAATGGTCACTGCCAAAGAGAGAGAGAAAAGAAACACTCAGCGTGCACTCTAACCTAAATCAGAATGGTTATCACTTTATCTAATCTGGAAACCTCCCACTGTACCGTCAAATTCTCCTCCAAACCTGAAAGAAGAATTAGTCGGGATCACCCGAGGAGTAAACCAACTCATCAGTGGGAATCGGGATCCAACTATCATCGCATGATAACTTGACGGAATCCACTCAAGTCACCACACTCCAGAAGGTATGCGCATGCCTGGCAAGTTTCAGTTTCTTTAGAAACTCCCGATGTGATTTTTACCCCAAGCGGTTTATGACCTTGACTAGGTCAACAAACCATAAACCGCTAATCAAGTTCAACCCGTCATTATTCTGGATTGCATTAAACCCACCCGTACGTGCCCTTGACTAGGTCAACAAGGCCGCACGACTGTCCTAACCAATCCCACTTATGCAACAAACAAGTACCACTTAGCTACCGAACACTACGTCTTGACTAGGTCAACAAACGCAGCACGAATACTAAATAATACCTGTAGGAAATGACGGAGGGCTACGGCTGGTTTTTGGCGAAAAACCTTTAACGTAATGAACTTGATATCGTTGAAGGAACTGCATTGGTTTTTATAAAAATATAGTGACGAAAACCTTTGCTAAAGAGGTCACTCCCGGTGAAGGGATCTCGGCTCTTTCCCCGTAGATTGAGGTGCAGGATATTCCAACTGAATACCACGATGCAAAGCAAAAGTAATCCGCTATAGTGAAGTTATTGCCCTGACACAAACTTTTGTCCAAGGGGTCACTCCCGGTGAAGGGATCTCGACCCTTGCCTCGTCGACTGAGGAGCTGGATATTCATAACCGAATATCATTGTGCAAAACAAAAGAGAACGCCCTTGCAATAACAGCTTTTTTTGAAAAATTGTTCCAGCAACATCAGAATAGGTTTGTTAATCTTGCATTGATCCGAATCAACGCAGTCCCATCAATTGATCACATCACAAAAGAACAAAAATAATGATGTACGTATATGCCATCCGCATTCGCCACTGGGTCCCGTCATCACCCGTTAGGTTACTTAACTAACGACAGAGCGGGGACTGGACTAGCGCGGATGCAAAACATATACAACATCTACTAGTATATATATATAATATATAATATTTCACTCAAGGCGTGATAAAATGCAACATCACAGAAATGTAGAGCATCACAGAACAATACAGATATCTGGGATCCCCGGGTTTCACAGAGCCGCTGCTGAAACCCGACGTTCCCCTGGTCGTGTGGATAGCCTGTGCAATGAAATCCTAGACCCCTATGGGCGCGGCAAGTTACCCGCCAAAACCTGAAGCCAGGCAGCCCCCTTCAGCAACGTGAATGGACTACCCAGCACTTCATGGAATTCAGTAACTTGGGCACCCCTCCTGGGTCAATCCTATACCCCCTACGAGTGCGGCGAATAGCCCGCCAATTCTAGAGTGAAGCCCCCTCCGTCTCAATGCCATGAGATGCGGGCCCGTTGCCCTCTAGAACCCCGGCTATCCGTGCACCCCACCGCGGGGTAATCCTAGTACAGAAAGTAAAATATACATACAACGGGTATATCGACCGCAACCTGGTCGTGCCCCAAAAGAATAATACAAACATGCAGTGACGGCAGTCCACATGTCGGACGCTCGCCCCGCAATATCAAATGTACATAATACAACAAAACTGTACTAATACTGCAACCAGGCTATCCCCCACGACCGATCCGCAACAACACAGCACAATCACAGAACATCAACGTGAATGTCACGTTCGCAAATCCGTCTAACCGGGCTATAGCAGTTAGACAGGATTTACCGATTAAGTGACATTCACGGTCGTAGATATAATGTAAATACTGTGAACTAATGTGTTTAAACTTTTCGATCGATCAAATTTATCAAAGTGGGCCCCAAGCATTACTGTAGCACTTAAAGAGAGTCTAGGCCCAAAAAGAATATTCCAAAAACCCCATTTTCAACCCAGGAGCTCACTGCAAAAATTTGGTCCAATGAATAGTAAAAATGGCCGCGGAACCGCGGCAAATACGTGGGTTTGGCCGCGGTTCCGCGGTGGAATAGTGAGATCACGCGACCAAATTTTCACAGAATGCTTAGAATTCCCTGCACATGTCACTGCAATGTACTGAAAAAATTTTGGAGCCAAAAAAATTTCGACAGAAAACTGTGCAAATGAAAATGGGTTTTTAGAAAATCCGTTCGATCGAACTAGTAAACACATTAGAGCAAGCTAGACTAGGTTAATGGCGTGGCTCTGATACCATGTTGCGCCACGGCAGCGCCCCGGCCGTCTATCCGAGGCCAAAATGCGGAATCAAAATTTTTCTTATCTTTAAACCGGCGCTACCGCGGACAATAAACCCGGATCGTGACCATTAACCTAGCTACTAGCTAACAGGAGAAGGGAAGAGAGATATACCGAGCGATCCGTGTCCTTCGGTCATCGTCTCCACTCCAATCTCCCGCGGTATCACTGTTCGTCGTCTTCTCGTCGGAAAGGGCACCACGTAGCCGATTTCTTTTACGGGCTCCCATCTCTGGACCGAGGCAACTCGGGCGCGAAGTTGGCTAGCCGATGCGTCCAAGGGTACTGTAGTCTCATTTGGGTGAAGTTGCCTTGATGGAGGAATCAAAGAATGAACTATGGAGAGATGTGTGGAATCATTTTTCTAGCAAAGGAAAAAATGAAATGAGATGAAGATATCACTCTACAAAAATGAATCCCTCTCCTCTCTTGAAGTGGTCGCCCCCCCCCCCCCTTTTGGAAATATGGTGGAGGAATCTCAAAACAAGAAGGAAGGTGAGTGTAGGAAAAGAGAATGGGTGACCATAAGCAAAAGGTTATGATAACAATATCATATCAACATCAAATCCATCCTAATCCTTTCTAATCTCAATAAAGCAAGCCATCATGAAAAGCAAAGATGCTTAACCTTTCATAATGCCACAAAAGCAAGAAACCCCCTCCACAAATGTTATTTGCAAACTTGCAAATAACCCCCCTCCATCAGAAAAGTCCGGCCGGGAAGGAACGAAGGAAAACCGGCCGGAACGGAATGCAAACTGGCAACTTCAGAAAACTGATCCCGTAATAAATTACAGGAAAACCCCGCTACTGCATATACATGCCCGCATTTGTATTCCCACTGAATACAAATGCAACGAGACAAAATCCACACTGTCTAATACTAGGATCCGGCTTAAACCAAAGCCGGCCAGTAAAATCCGTCCGATCACGATCCGTGCAATACCGCACGTATCTGATCGAACCCTGCCATATCTCCATACGGCCTCTACAGCGTTTCGCCCGAAACTTGAGTAACTGTCTGTGTAGGGGACTCTAAAGACTCGTCAATACTATGGCTGTGGATTTAACCGCTAGCACGTCAGAGGTATTAGCCATACGTGACGGGATACCAGCTATTGACCAAAAGGGACGTCGAAGAGCGAACTCATCCTGACACCCTACTGAGCCTGTCAGTGACAATATCCGTACAGTCCGGTCCGTTCGTCTATGAGTATCGCATGGCGGGCCTAGGGGGTTGGTAAAAGTCAGACCCCCAAAAGCGGTACAAGTCGTGTCGGAGTGTAGCCCAGAACACCCTGAGATACTAATGGAATACCTACCAGTAAATCTCCGGCCTCAGCCGAGGGCTTCGTGTAATGTCTCTCCTAGACACAGCGCGACCTCACCCCCAATACCGGGAGAGACGAACCCCTGCAGATCCGCTCACTGCCTCCATGTGGCTCGGGACTGTACCCAACTAAAACCTGTTTGCATGACTCCTTTGAGCCGTGGTAGGGTAGTAATCAAAGCACAGTGGGAACTCACACGAGATAAATGACGATCTCAGGTCGATGAACTAACCTGTACACATGTCACCAGGGAACTGCTATCTGACGTCTGGTATAATCCCAACTAGTAGGTTCCCGGCGAGTCCTGTCCGGTATACTCATAACCCAATGAGCACCTGTATACATCTTAGGTGAACCAACTGACACCAGTGGCTTGTGAGACCGGCCACCGCCCCTCTTCGAGGTCTCGACTGTATACACAAGTCTACTAATGGAGTATCGATGCCCAGTCTCGAAACTCCCACGACTAGGGATCTTTTAAGGATGTGCTTATAGACCCCAGCTCCCACATATATGATCGCCATCATACTGCTGGTCGTCAAGCAAGAATCCTAGGGGCTCTATCAACATGTAATAGCGACCTGTCAGGTCACCTAAAGCAGTACACGATGATAAAGATAAACCAGATAGCATACTATCATCTTGAGTAAGACTGTCCTACCGGGATAGGTCCTCCCTCAATCATTGCAATCATGTGCCTGTGATCCAATAATTGACTCTGAGGGCACTATCTCCAACAGTTTTCTCATAGACGGGGATAGAGAGGATTGCATCACTGATAGTGATGAGCCGACTGTTAGTTGTATGTATGCCCTAGAGGCCAGTATTGTACAGATGATGTATATTATATTGGATGCTTGGACATATTTAGAGATGACTTTCTTGCTCGTTATGATAGTATGCTATCTGGTTACTCTTTATCTTAACATGTATACTGGTCTCTTTAAACTGTCTTATAGTTACATGTTGCTAAAGCCCTTAGGATGTGTACTTGACTACCTGGACTATGATGCAGATCATACTAGTGGGGACATGGTAGTCCATAGGTACATCCTTCAAGGTCCCTAGTCGTGGGTGTATCGAGACGGGGCATCGATATACCAGTGTAGACTAGCGTATACGCTTCTCGACCCATGAGATGGGCGATGGATGATCCCATATCCATTGGTGTTTGACATCAGAGATGGTATACGGGTGCTCAGTGGAAACTGGGTACACTGGACAGACTCGCCGAGAACTCTCAGATGGTATTATACCTCACGTCAGATGGCAGTTCTCAGGTGACACTTGTGCAAGTTAGTCTGTAGACCCGAGATCGTCATAGAGTCTTGTGTGATTCCCACTGTGCTTTGATCTCCACCTTACCACGTCCATGAGGGCGTGCAAAACGGTGGTTTTTGGGCACAGTCCCGAGTCACATGGAGGCAATGAGCGATAGGAGGGGTTTCGTCTCTCCCGGTATTGGGGGTTGATGTTGCACCGTGCTCGATTGGCCGTAACAGGGAAGTCCCTGGCCAGGGCTGATCAGAGATTTGCTGGTAAGTGTTACCAGTAGTTTCTCGACCCGTTATGAGCCTTACATCGGCACGACTTATCGGTTATTGGGGTCTGACGTTTACCATCCCTAAACTTGATATGCGACATATCAGACGAACAGATCGGACTGTACGGTAAGTGTTACTGGTTGGATTCACAGGAGTGTGAGCGGGCTTGCTCGTCGATCTTCTGATCGCTCAATACCCGGGTGGCCGTTACGTTTAGCAGACTGCTTGTGGCTTGTGGGTGATTGATATGATCATCATCTGCTGCCGGCGTATTGACGAGTCTTTAGAGTCCTACACAGAGGTTTCCTGGCTCAAGCGAAATGAAATAGGAGCGCATATGAGATATGTGCGGGACCGAGAATAATGCGTGTATGTGATACCGTATTTCATTCTCGCGATGAATGTTTCGATTGGTTGTATGCGATATAACCTAGTTATCGAATCAAAGATTGATTCGATAAGTCGATACATTGGATACTAGTCGGTTATGTGCGACATGACCGGATCGTTGAATCAAGTGTTGATTTAATGATTTAATGTATAATTATATATTTGATATATTACTTTGCATTAACTTGTATTGGTTCACTTTAAAAGGATTTTCTCACTTGATGTGCACATTGTATATGTGATGTATTTTTGTGTGCACTTGATTGTATCATGTTTGATGATACATGTTAACTTGTGCATGTGTAAAGATTAAACCATGGTTATATGAATGGTTAGGGTTTTGTTTACTTATTCATTTATTTATTTTGATTATTTATTTTGGAAAAGAAAATGGAAATGGTGGCTTTTCTTGTTTCTTTCATGAAGCTTCATGAAGGGTTGAAACCTTGACCATTTTTGTTTTCTTCTCTTAACCTAACCATTCACCTAACCCTAGTTTACTCTCTACACTTGACCATGGTTAGTATATGATAAGTATTCATATTAGTTTCTTTTTAAAAAAATAAGACACTTATCATATTCTATCTTGATCTTCTTCTTCTTCCTTTTGATCAAGAAGAAAGCTTGACTCCTTTAATGGCTTCTTGAGAAAAAGAGTGAGAAATCCAATTCTAAAGTGAACCCACCTCCTATTTCTTCATCCTCTACCTCTTGCCAAGTAGTATAGGGTGTTTTCTTCACAAGTTTCACGACTTGGTGAAGTTGGAGCTTGATCTTGTGTTGCCTCGACGTAGATCATCTTCAGCATCGAAGCCGACGACCTAGCCCGCCCATTTCTCCGATGAAGCCGATGCTAGAGTCCGGGATCCGATATGGACAGCGAGATGACGTCTACATGGAGCTAAGGAAGTGGAGAACCGGATCTACGAAGGTTGTAGCCTCTTTCTTTTAGTTTAAATATTAACTAGTTTCACTTTTCGCCTAAACTCTAGTCAACGAATCCGTATTAGGGTTTCTCGGCACTTGTAAAATTTGAAATTGGCATGGTTGATGCCTTGTGAGACCTCCTTAGCGTGCCTAGGAACCCTACAGTGGTATCAGAGCCTTGCTAGAGCCTTAGGCGAAGTGTAAACGACGTTTGAAATCCGAACGAACATCAAAACCCTAACCCAAATTGCTCTCTGGACTTTTTTCAAAATCTCGGTTTTTTCCAGATTAAAAATGTTTAAAAAATTCAGTAGGGAATTCTAAGAATTACGGTGCAAAAATTAACTCATGATGTGTCTAAAGCGCAGCGGAACCGCGGCAGAAGCCTGGCTTTTGCGGCGGTTCCGCGGCCAATTAATGAGATTAGCCTCCAAAGTTTGCACAGTGATTCATGTTTTCAAGTGCTGAGTTTTCTGGGAATTTTTAATTTGCACTCAAGAGTTGAGTTTTCTGGGGTGTTTTGGAGCGTAGATGATTCGATCGGATTATCAGATTTTGTCTATGTGGCTTTCCGGATATTTTAGAATTTGTTAAATAGTTCGACCGGATGTAAATACCCAATCTTTCCCCTGCCGGGAAATTTCCAATTGTTGGACTTTTCCGTAATTTAATGACGTTCTAAGTAGTGCAAGTAACGCGATGGTCCCTCTAGAAGACAACAAACCTTAACTCGATTATGTGACCGTCTTGAACTACCCTTTGAACCTTAGGGTTTGGGGCAGTACGGCGTGCCACATGTGAGGCGTTGGCTTGACCCTTCTACGGCTGGACCGTTGGTACTGAGGCATGAAGTGAATGTCTTTGAACCTATTTCATGTGTTGAACGGTTTCGGGAAAACTTGGGTGTTCGAATGTTCGATCGGAAAGTTTAATATTTTCTATTTATCCGGAATGGGATACAATAATTGGAATTCACAAACAGTTATGAGATAACTGAATGAATATTATAAATCTAGCGGTTTAGTCTCACTTGATATTGAAAAGAGTTTTCGATAATGAGACTAAAATGCGGGGTTTATAATTGTTAGGCATGTGATATCTAAGTATTTCATTTGATTAGGCATGCGATGTCTAAAGAGGTTGCGGATTCCAACTGTTGTAGTTTTACACTTTCTTTTCTGTGACCGTAAGTGTAGTATGTCGATATCGCCGGTTTCGTTGCTATACGTCAACGACAATTGGGGTATGCATACTTACTTACGTTGATGACATGTGATGTTATGTGTTGCTGGATATGTTATATTGGATCGTCGTGTATGAATAGCCGGGGGTTTTTATGTGAGATGAGTGTTTTTCATTTTCATTCATGTAAAAACTTGTATGTAATATTCTTTTATTGGGACACTTCCAGGTTGCGAAAGATGTCACCTTTTGTATATTATTTACTTTTCCGCATTAGGATAGACCCAAGGAAGGGAGCACAAGTAACCGGGTTCTAGGGTCCAGTAGGAGACCATCTCGAGGAGTCGAGTCCGGGTCTCCTAACCCTAGAATTGGTAGGGTTGCTTGCCGCTCTCGTAGGGGTCTAAGGGTGTGGGATTGGCTATTCATCACAACCGTGGAATCCGTGTTTTATACTGGCTCGTATTGAAAACACAGACGTCCTAGTATATCCAATATTTCATATGATATTTTCTGCTGCGATATCTGTGATGTGATCATTTGATATGTTCTGATGGATACAGTATATAGTATATATGATATATTATATAGACGTTACTTATGTTTTGCACCCGCACTAGCCCTGCCCTGCTCTGTCGTTAGTTACCTAACCTAACGGTGCACGAAGGGACATCAAGGCGAATGCGGATGGCATAAGTGTACGTCATATTTATCTGTAATGCTTAGGTGACTTAATTGATGGGACTTCATTAATGTGATTAATGAAAGAAAAGAAACCTAAAAGATATTGTAGAATCAAATTTTAAACAAAAAGGGTAGCTACAGTTTTGCTTTGCATAGCGGTATATATGATATACCCTGCACCTTATTCGATGAGGAAAGGACCGAGATCCCTTCACCGGGAGTGACTCCTTTAGCAGTAACTGGCAGATGCTACACACTCGGTTTGTTTTTTATTTGCTTCTATAGTTTCTGCTTTGCACAGTGATATATAAGATATATCCCACACCTCATTCGACGAGGAAAGGGCCGACGATCCCTTCACCGGGAGTGACCCCTTTAGCAAAACTAGAAAAGCCTCAAAATCACTCCATTTCAAAACTTCATTTTATTCTACAACGATATCAAGTTCATTACGCAATAGGTTTCCAGAAAAACTTGTCGTAGCCCTCCGTCATTTCAGATAAGTACTAGTTAGTATTCGTGCTACATTTGTTGACTATGTTAAGGCGTAGTGTGCGGTAGCTGATTGGTGCTTATCTGTATAAGCATATGATGCGATTGGATTAGGGTAGTCGTGCGACTTTGTTGACTATGTTAAGGGTCGTGCGGGTGGGTTTAATTCAATCAGGAAATGACGGGTTGAACTTGACTAGCACTTATGATTTGTTGACTATGTTAAGGTCATATAGCTGCTAGGGGCAAAATATTATCGGGAATTTCAAGTGTTGAAATTTGCAATGAGATTTCATACCTTCTATGAGATAGTTGGATCCCGATACCCGCTGCGAGTAAGAGTTACTCCTGGGAGAGTTTTACACATTACAATTAGCCGATCAAGTAGGTGTCTAGAAAGGTGTCAACGGGGTCACGCCTCTGGGAAAACGAGGTTTACTTTAGTTAGGTCCGTGCGAAAGCACGGGGAACCTCCCTCAAAGTACCGACACTGGCCTGGCTGAAAGATTGGCAAAGTTGTAGGGTGTAATTAATCCCGGCTAGTCTTTCCTTTTACGGTTTGAAGGAAGATTTGATAAAAACCAGTGGGAGCCATCCTGATTAGATAAGATAATAACCAATCTGATCTTGCAAGAGCATACGCTAAAGTGTTTTCTTCTCTCTCTCTCCAGGTAGCGACCATTTCATGCCCTAATCAAGATAATAATATGGATGTATTGACCGAACCCACATGTTATACTGTGCTGGGGAACGTTGGTTCCGTTC
This sequence comes from Agapanthus africanus, assembly GCA_030015575.1. NCBI lineage: Eukaryota > Viridiplantae > Streptophyta > Magnoliopsida > Asparagales > Amaryllidaceae > Agapanthus > Agapanthus africanus. The sequence goes on along the minus strand of JASDDO010000024.1, from coordinate 143,804,282 downwards.
TTTCTTATAAGAGTTTTAGGACTGAACAGGATATAGGGGAATACCAGGATTCCCATGCCACCCGAGTGAAGAAAGTACATGTTGATGCATTTTCTTCGAGTGCGTTTGTTACAGAGAACTATTTCTCCATTTGCTCTACGTCCTGGGTATTAGATACCGGGTCAGGATCCCATATATGTAATCAGTTACATGAGCTCAGGAAAGGTAGAGAACTTGGAGAAGGTGATAAAGACATTAGAGTTGGAAATGGTGCAATTGTTGCAGCTAAGACTGTCGGGGAATATCACCTTGCATTACCAACTGGTAATACATTGGTTCTGAACGAATGCTATTACATGCCGAACCTGATATGCAACATTATATCGGTTTCTTTGTTGAGTAAAGAGCGATATAATTTTTTATTACAGGACAATGTTATGAACATTTTCCGTAACCAAAAGTTGGTTGGATCAGGCACGTTATGCAATGGCATTTATGTTCTAAATCAATCAACAGTTCTGAGCATAACAAACACACACAAGAGGAAGAGTTCAGAACTGAACGAATCCTTCTTATGGCATTGTAGACTCGGTCACATCAATGCGTCACGACTGGCTAAGTTGCATAAGGATGGATATTTGAAACCATTCGAATTTTCATCTTATGACACTTGCCAGTCACGTCTCAAAGGTAAGATAACCAAAACTCCGTTTAAGGGACACGGAGAAAGAGTTACTGAACTCTTGGGACTAATACATAGTGATGTATGCGGTCCCATGTCTATACATGCCAGGGATGGTTCTTCGTACTTCATTACATTCACTGACGATCTCTCAAGATACGGACATGTGTACTTCATAAGACACAAGTCTGAAGCTTTTGAGAAATTTAGAGAATATAAACAAGAAGTCGAGAACCAAACCGGAAAAAGTATTAAAATCCTTCGATCTGATCGAGGAGGTGAATACTTGAGCAATGAATTCCTGGACTTCCTAAAAGAGAATGGGATTCTCTCTCAGCTGACTCCTCCATATACACCACAGCACAACGGTGTATCAGAACGGAGGAACCGCACCCTATTAGATATGGTGCGCTCTATGATGAGCACACCTGAGTTAGCTATTTCCTTCTGGGGATATGCGCTGGAGACAGCAACATACCTATTGAATCAAGTTCCATCTAAATCTGTACCTACCACACCATATGAGATATGGAGTGGGAAGAGACCATATTTTAAACGAGTTAAGATATGGGGTTGTCCGGCCTATGTCAAAAGGCAAAATCCAGACAAACTCGAGGCACAGTCAGTTCTTTCCAAGTTTGTGGGATATCCTAAGAATTCCCAAGGATATTTTTTCTACCACGCTGAAGAACAAAAAGTGTTTGTTTCTCAATATGCCACCTTTTTAGAAAAGGAATTCCTTGAAAAAGAAATTAGTGGCAAAGTGGTAGATCTGGAAGAAGTTCCAGATACACAAACCGTAACTAAAGATTTAGTGGAACCAGAAGATTCAGTAGCTCCCAATGAACCTCAGCCTCTCCGCCGATCTAGTAGGGTTCCTCGCCAACCTGAGAGATACTACGGTTTTCTCATGGATGGTGGGAGCGAGGATTGCATCATGGAGGATGATGACCCAACTAGCTTCGAGCAGGCCATCACGAGTAGGGACTCAGTGAAATGGCTGGATGCTATGCGGTCCGAGATGGAATCCATGTACACCAACAAAGTATGGACTTTGGAAATTGCTCCTGAAGGGGTAAAACCCATTGGGAGCAAGTGGATCTTTAAGAAAAAACTTGGTGTAGATGGGAAAGTGGAGACTTTCAAAGCTAGACTTGTTGCAAAGGGTTTTCGTCAAAGACCAGGTGTGGACTATGACGAAACCTTTTCTCCAGTGGCTATGCTTAAATCCATCCGGATCATGCTTGCCATCGCTGCATATCATGACTACGAAATCTGGCAAATGGATGTTAAGACCGCCTTTCTAAATGGTGATTTAGAAGAGTGCGTGTACATGACTCAGCCAGAGGGCTTCGTAGACAGTGGGAGCAGCGGGAAGGTGTGCAAGCTGCTTAAATCCATTTATGGATTAAAGCAAGCATCGCGGAGTTGGAACATCTGCTTTGATGTCGTTATCAAAGAGTTTGATTTCGTCAAAAACCCAGATGAACCTTGTATCTACAAGAAGGTGGCAGAGAGTAAAGTTGTCTTCCTCGTATTGTACGTGGACGACATACTCTTGATAGGAAATAATATTCCTATGCTGCAATCGGTCAAGCTCTTCTTATCACAAAGATTCTCAATGAAAGATCTTGGCGATGCCTCCTGCATATTGGGAATTAGGATCTATAGAGATAGATCCAAACGGATATTGGGATTGTCCCAATCCAGGTACATTGACACCATACTAAAGAGGTTTAGTATGGAAGAATCCAAGCGTGGGAACTTGCCCACGATCTCTGGAGTCACTCTCTCCAAAGAGATGTCTCCCAAGACCGATTTGGAGAGAGCTCGCATGCAAGGGATACCCTATGCTTCGGCTGTAGGCTCTATCATGTACGCGATGCTATGTACCAGACCCGATGTTGCATACTCACTAAGTGTAGTGAGCAGGTATCAAGCTGATCCTGGAGAGAGTCACTGGACAGCTGTGAAGAGCATTCTCAAGTACTTGCGAATGACTAAAAAGATGCTCTTGGTGTATGATAACGGAGAACTCCAAGTGGAGTCCTTTACCGATTCGAGCTTCCAGAGTGATAAGGACGACTCTAAGTCGCAGTCGGGATTTGTCTTTACCCTTTACGGAGGGGCGGTTAGCTGGAAGAGTTCCAAGCAGGAAACCGTGGCAGACTCGACGATGGAGGCTGAATACATCGCTGCCAACGATGCTGCCAAAGAGGCTGTCTGGATCAAGAAGTTCGTTACTGAACTTGGAGTGGTTCCATCCATTGAGCATCCAATACCTTTGTATTGCGATAACAATAGAGCGGTGGCTTTGGCCAAGGAACCCAGGTCCCATCAGCGATCCAGGCATATTCTGAGGCGGTATCACCTGATCCGGGAGATAGTTGATCGCCAGGAGATCGAGGTCAGGAGGGTTGACACGAAGAACAACACGGCGGATCCACTCACGAAGGCCATTCCTCAGATATAGTTTGAGAGACTCTTCGGGATGCTCGGTATGCGATACTATAGCAGCTGGCCCTAGTGCAAGTGGGAGATTGTAAGTTGTATGTATGCCCTAGAGTCCAGTATTGTACAGATGATGTATATTATATTGGATGCTTGGACATATATAGAGATGACTTTCTTGCTCGTTATGATAATATGCTATCTGGTTACTCTTTATCTTAACATGTATACTAGTCTCTTTAAACCATCTTATAGTTACATGTTGGTAAAGCCTTTAGGATGTGTACTTGACTACCTGGACTATGAGGAAGATCATATTATTGGGGACATGATAGTCCATAGGTACATCCTTCAAGGTCCCTAGTCGTGGGTGTATCGAGACGGGGCATCGATATACCAGTGTAGACTAGCGTATACGCTTCTCGACCCATGAGATGGGCGATGGATGATCCCATATCCATTGGTGTTTGACATCAGAGATGGTATACTGGTGCTCAGTGGAGACTGGGTACACTGGACGGACTCGCCGAGAACTCCCAGATGGTATTATACCTCACGTCAGATGGCAGTTCTCAGGTGACACTTGTGCAGGTTAGTCTGTAGACCCGAGATCGTCATAGAGTCTTGTGTGATTCCCACTGTGCTTTGATCTCCACCTTACCACGTCCATGAGGACATGCAAAACGGTGGTTTTTGGGCACAGTCCCGAGTCACATGGAGGCAATGAGCGATAGGAGGGGTTTCGTCTCTCCCGGTATTGGGGGTTGATGTTGCGCTGTGCTCGATTGGCCGTAACAGGGAAGTCCCTGGCCAGGGCTGATCAGAGATTTGCTGGTAAGTGTTACCAGTAGTTTCTCGACCCGTTATGAGCCTCACATCGGCACGACTTATCGGTTATTGGGGTCTGACGTTTACCACCCCTAGACTTGATATGCGACATATCAGACGAACAGACCGGACTGTACGGTAAGTGTTACTGGTTGGATTCACAGAAGTGTGAGCGGGCTTGCTTGTCGATCTTCTGATCGCTCAATACCCGGGTGGTCGTTACGTTTAGCAGACCGCTTGCGGCTTGTGGGTGATTGATATGATCATCATCTGCTGCCGGCGTATTGACGAGTCTTTAGAGTCCTACACAGAGGTTTCCTGGCTCAAGCGAAACGAAATAGGAGCGCATATGAGATATGTGCGGGACCGAGAATAATGCATGTATGTGATACCGTATTTCATTCTCGCGATGAATGTTTCGATTGGTTGTATGCGATATAACCTAGTTATCGAATCAAAGATTGATTCGATAAGTCGATACATTGGATACTAGTCGGTTATGTACGACATGACCGGATCATTGAATCAAGTGTTGATTTAATGATTTAATGTATAATTATATTTTTGATATATTACTTTGCATTAACTAGTATTGGTCACTTTAAAAGGATTTTCTCACTTGATGTGCACATTGTATATGTGATGTATTTTTGTGTGCACTTGATTGTATCATGTTTGATGATACATGTTAACTTATGCATGTGTAAAGATTAAACCATGGTTATATGAATGGTTAGGGTTTTATTTACTTATTCATTTATTTATTTTGATTATTTATTTTGGAAAAGAAAATGGAAATGGTGGCTTTTCTTATTTCTTTCATGAAGCTTCATGAAGGGTTGAAACCTTGACCATTTTTGTTTTCTTCTCTTAACCTAACCATTCACCTAACCCTAGTTTACTCTCTACACTTGACCATGGTCAGTATATGATAAGTATTCATATTAGTTTCTTTTTAAAAAAATAAGACACTTATCATATTCTATCTTGATCTTCTTCTTCTTCCTTTTGATCAAGAAGAAAGCTTGACTCCTTTAATGGCTTCTTGAGAAAAAGAGTGAGAAATCCAATTCTAAAGTGAACCCACCTCCTATTTCTTCATCCTCTACCTCTTTCCAAGTAGTATAGGGTGTTTTCTTCACAAGTTTCACGACTTGGTGAAGTTGGAGCTTGATCTTGTGTTGCCTCGACGTAGATCATCTTCAGCATCGAAGCCGACGACCTAGCCCGCCCATTTCTCCGATGAAGCCGATGCTAGAGTCCGGGATCCGATATAGACAGCGAGATGACGTCTACATGGAGCTAAGGAAGTGGAGAACCGGATCTACGAAGGTTGTAGCCTCTTTCTTTTAGTTTAAATATTAACTAGTTTCACTTTTCGCCTAAACTCTAGTCAACGAATCCGTATTAGGGTTTCTCGGCACTTGTAAAATTTGAAATTGGCATGGTTGATGCTTTGTGAGACCTCCTTAGCGTGCCTAGGAACCCTACAGTGGTATCAGAGCCTAGCTAGAGCCTTAGGCGAAGTGTTGACGACGTTTGAAATCCGAACGAACATCAAAACCCTAACCCAAATTGCTCTCTGGACTTTTTTCAAAAACTTGGTTTTTTCCAGATTAAAAATGCTTAAAAAATTCAGCAGGGAATTCTAAGAATTATGGTGCAAAAATTAACTCATGATGTGTCTAAAGCGCGGCGGAACCGCGGTAGAAGCCTGGCTTTTGCGGCGGTTCCGCGGCCAATTAATGAGATTAGCCTCCAAAGTTTGCACAGTAATTCATGTTTTCAGGTGCTGAGTTTTCTGGGAATTTTTAATTTGCACTCAAGAGTTGAGTTTTCTGGGGTGTTTTGGAGCGTAGATGATTCGATCGGATTATCAGATTTTGTCTATGTGGCTTTCCGGATATTTTAGAATTTGTTAAAAAGTTCGACCGGATGTAAATACCCAATCTTTCCCCTGCCGGGAAATTTCCAATTGTTGGACTTTTCCGTAGTTTAATGACGTTCTAAGTAGTGCAAGTAACGCGATGGTCCCTCTAGAAGACAACAAACCTTAACTCGATTATGTGACCGTCTTGAACTACCCTTTGAACCTTAGGGTTTGGGGCAGTACGGCGTGCCACATGTGAGGCGTTGGCTTGACCCTTCTACGGCTGGACCGTTGGTACTGAGGCATGAAGTGAATGTCTTTGAACCTATTTCATGTGTTGAACGGTTTCGGGAAAACTTGGGTGTTCGAATGTTCGATCGGAAAGTTTAATATTTTCTATTTATCCGGAATGGGATACAATAATTGGAATTCACAAACAGTTATGAGATAACTGAATGAATATTATAAATATAGCGGTTTAGTCTCACTTGATATTGAAAAGAGTTTTCGATAATGAGACTAAAATGCGGGGTTTATAATTGTTAGGCATGTGATGTCTAAGTATTTCATTTGATTAGGCATGCGATGTCTAAAGAGGTTGCGGATTCCAACTGTTGTAGTTTTACACTTTCTTTTCTGTGACCGTAAGTGTAGTATGTCGATATCGCCGGTTTCGTTGCTATACGTCAACGACAATTGGGGTATGCATACTTACTTACGTTGATGACATGTGATATTATGTGTTGCTGGATATGTTATATTGGATCGTCGTGTTCGAATAGTCGGGGGTTTTTATGTGAGATGAGTGTTTTTCATTTTCATTCATGTAAAAACTTGTATGTAATATTCTTTTATTAGGACACTTCCAGGTTGCGAAAGATGTCACCCTTTGTATATTATTTACTTTTCCGCATTAGGATAGACCCAAGGAGGGGAGCACAAGTAACCGGGTTCTAGGGTCCAGTGGGAGACCATCTCGAGGAGTCGAGTCTGGGTCTCCTAACCCTAGAATTGGTAGGGTTGCTTGCCGCTCTCGTAGGGGTCTAAGGGTGTAGGATTGGCTATTCATCACAACCGTGGAATCCGTGTTTTATGCTAGCTCGTATTGAAAACACGGACGTCCTAGTATATTCAATATTTCATATGATATTTTCTCCTGCGATATCTGTGATGTGATCATTTGATATGTTCTGATGGATACAGTAAATAGTATATATGATATATTATATAGACGTTACTTATGTTTTGCACCCGCACTAGCCCTGCCATGCTCTGTCGTTAGTTACCTAACCTAACGGTGCACGAGGGGACATCGAGGCGAATGCGGATGGCATAAGTGTACGTCTTATTTATCTGTGATGTTTAGGTGACTTAATTGATGGGACTTCATTAATGTGATTAATGAAAGAAAAGAAACCTAAAAGATATTGTAGAATCAAATTTTAAACAAAAAGGGTAGCTACAGTTTTGCTTTGCATAGCGGTATATATGATATACCCTGCACCTTATTCGATGAGGAAATGACCGAGATCCCTTCACCGGGAGTGACTCCTTTAGCAGAAACTGGCAGATGCTACACACTCGGTTTGTTTTTGATTGCTTCTATAGTTTCTGCTTTGCACAGTGATATATATGATATATCCCGCACCTCATTCGACGAGGAAAGGGCCGACGATCCCTTCACCGGGAGTGACCCCTCTAGCAAAACTAGAAAAGCCTCAAAATCACTCCATTTCAAAACTTCATTTGATTCTACAACGATATCAAGTTCATTACACAATAGGTTTTCAGAAAAACATGTCGTAGCCCTCCGTCATTTCAGATAAGTACTGGTTAGTATTCGTGCTACGTTTGTTGCCTATGTTAAGGCGTAGTGTGCGGTAGCTGATTGGTGCTTATCTGTATAAGCATATGATGCGATTGGATTAGGGTAGTCGTGCGACTTTGTTGACTATGTTAAGGGTCGTGCGGGTGGGTTTAATTCAATCAGGAAATGACGGGTTGAACTTGACTAGCACTTATGATTTGTTGACTATGTTAAGGTCATATAGCTGCTAGGGGCAAAATATTATCGGGAATTTCAAGTGTTGAAATTTGCAATGAGATTGCATACCTTCTATGAGATAGTTGGATCCCGATACCCGCTGCGAGTAAGAGTTACTCCTGGGAGAGTTTTACACATTACAATTAGCCGATCAAGTAGGTGTCTAGAAAGGTGTCAACGGGGTTACGCCTCTGGGAAAACGAGGTTTACTTTAGTTAGGTCCGTGCGAAAGCACGGGGAACCTCCCTCAAAGTACCGACACTGGCCTGGCTGAAAGATTGGCAAAGTTGTAGGGTGTAATTAATCCCGGCTAGTCTTTCCTTTTAGGGTTTGAAGGAAGATTTGATAAAAACCAGTGGAATCCATCCTGATTAGATAAGATAATAACCAATCTGATCTTGCAAGAGCATACGCTAATGTTTTTCTTCTCTCTCTCTCCAGGTAGCGACCATTTCATACCCTAATCAAGATAATAATATGGATGTATTGACCGAACCCACATGTTATACTGTGCTGGGGAACATTGGTTCCATTCTTTCTTATAAGAGTTATAGGACTGAACAGGATATAGGGGAATACCAGGATTCCCATGCCACCCGAGTGAAGAAAGTACATGTTGATGCATTATCTTCGGGTGCGTTTGTTACAGAGAACTGTTTCTCCATTTAATCTACGTCCTGGGTATTAGATACCGGGTCAGGATCCCATATATGTAATCAGTTACATGGGCTTAGGAAAGGTAGAGAACTTGAAGAAGGTGATAAAGACATTAGAGTTGGAAATGGTGCAATTGTTGCAGCTAAGACTGTGGGGAATATCACCTTGCATTACCAACTGGTAATACATTGGTTCTGAACGAATTCTATTACATGCCGAACCTGATATGCAACATTATATCGGTTTCTTTGTTGAGTAAAGAGGGATATAATTTTGTATTACAGGACAATGTTATGAACATTTTCCGTAACCAAAAGTTGGTTGGATCAGGCACGTTATGCAATGGCATTTATGTTCTAAATCAATCAACAGTTCTGAGCATAACAAACACACACAAGAGGAAGAGTTCAGAACTGAACGAATCCTTCTTATGCCATTGTAGACTCGGTCACATCAATGCGACACGACTGGCTAAGTTGCATAAGGATGGATATTTGAAACCATTCGAATTTTCATCTTATGACACTTGCCAGTCATGTCTCAAAGATAAGATGACCAAAACTCCGTTTAAGGGACACGGAGAAAGAGTTACTGAACTCTTGGGACTAATACATAGTGATGTATGCGGTCCCATGTCTATACATGCCAGGGATGGTTCTTCGTACTTCATTACATTCACTGACGATCTCTCAAGATTCGGACATGTGTACTTCATAAGACACAAGTCTGAAGCTTTTGAGAAATTTAGAGAATATAAACAAGAAGTCGAGAACCAAACCGGAAAAAGTATTAAAATCCTTCGATCTGATCGAGGAGGTGAATACTTGAGCAATGAATTCCTGGACTTCCTAAAAGAGAATGGGATTCTCTCTCAGCTGACTCCTCCATATACACCACAGCACAACGGTGTATCAGAACGGGGGAACCGCACCCTATTAGATATGGTGCGCTCTATGATGAGCACAGCTGAGTTACCTATTTCCTTCTGGGGATATGCGCTGGAGACAGCAACATACCTATTGAATCAAGTTCCATCTAAATCTGTACCTACCACACCATATGAGATATGGAGTGGGAAAAGACCATATTTTAAACGAGTTAAGATATGGGGTTGTCCGGCCTATGTCAAAAGGCAAAATCCAGACAAACTCGAGGCACGGTCAGTTCTTTGCAAGTTTATGGGATATCCTAAGAATTCCCAAGGATATTTTTTCTACCACGCTGAAGAACAAAAAGTGTTTGTTTCTCAATATGCCACCTTTTTAGAAAAGGAATTCGTTGAAAAAGAAATTAGTGGCAATGTGGTAGAGCTGGAAGAAGTTCCAGATACACAAACCGTAACAGAAGATTTAGTGGAACCAGAAGATTCAGTAGCTCCCAATGAGCCTCAGCCTCTCCGCCGATCTAGTAGGGTTCCTCGCCAACCTGAGAGATACTACGGTTTTCTCATGGATGGTGGGAGCGAGGATTGCATCATGGAGGATGATGACCCAACTAGCTTCGAGCAGGCCATCACGAGTAGGGACTCAGTGAAATGGCTGGATGCTATGCGGTCCGAGATGGAATCCATGTACACCAACAAAGTATGGACTTTGGAAATTGCTCCTGAAGGGGTAAAACCCATTGGGAGCAAGTGGATCTTTAAGAAAAAACTTGGTGTAGATGGGAAAGTGGAGACTTTCAAAGCTAGACTTGTTGCAAAGGGTTTTCGTCAAAGACCAGGTGTGGACTATGACGAAACCTTTTCTCCAGTGGCTATGCTTAAATCCATCCGGATCATGCTTGCCATCGCTGCATATCATGACTACGAAATCTGGCAAATGGATGTTAAGACCGCCTTTCTAAATGGTGATTTAGAAGAGTGCGTGTACATGACTCAGCCAGAGGGCTTCGTAAACAGTGGGAGCAGCGGGAAGGTGTGCAAGCTGCTTAAATCCATTTATGGATTAAAGCAAGCATCGCGGAGTTGGAACATCTGCTTTGACGTCGTTATCAAAGAGTTTGATTTCGTCAAAAACCCAGATGAATCTTGTATCTACAAGAAGGTGGCAGAGAGTAAAGTTGTCTTCCTCGTATTGTACGTGGACGACATACTCTTGATAGGAAATAATATTCCTATGCTGCAATCGGTCAAGCTTTTCTTATCACAAAGATTCTCAATGAAAGATCTTGGCGATGCCTCCTGCATATTGGGAATTAGGATCTATAGAGATAGATCCAAACGGATATTGGGATTGTCCCAATCCAGGTACATTGACATCATACTAAAGAGGTTTAGTATGGAAGAATCCAAGCGTGGGAACTTGCCCACGATCTCTGGAGTCACTCTCTCCAAAGAGATGTCTCCCAAGACTGATTTGGAGAGAGCTCGCATGCAAGGGATACCCTATGCTTCGGCTGTAGGCTCTATCATGTACGCGATGCTATGTACCAGACCCGATGTTGCATACTCACTAAGTGTAGCGAGCAGGTATCAAGCTGATCCTGGAGAGAGTCACTGGACAGCTGTGAAGAGCATTCTCAAGTACTTGCGAAGGATTAAAAAGATGCTCTTGGTGTATGGTAACGGAGAACTCCAAGTGGAGTCCTTTACCGATTCGAGCTTCCAGAGTGATAAGGACGACTCTAAGTCGCAGTCGGGATTTGTCTTTACCCTTTACGGAGGGGCGGTTAGCTGGAAGAGTTCCAAGCAGGAAACCGTGGCAGACTCGACGATGGAGGCTGAATACATCGCTGCCAACGATGCTGCCAAAGAGGCTGTCTGGATCAAGAAGTTCATCACTGAACTTGGAGTGGTTCCATCCATTGAGCATCCAATACCTTTGTATTGCGATAACAATAGAGCGGTGGCTTTGGCCAAGGAACCCAGGTCCTATCAGCGATCCAGGCATATTCTGAGGCGGTATCACCTGATCCGGGAGATAGTTGATCGCCGGGAGATCGAGGTCAGGAGGGTTGACACGAAGAACAACACGGAGGATCCACTCACGAAGACCATTCCCCAGATATAGTTTGAGAGACTCTTCGGGATGCTCGGTATGCGATACTACAGCAGCTGGCCCTAGTGCAAGTGGGAGATTGTAAGTTGTATGTATGCCCTAGAGGCCAGTATTGTACAGATGATGTATATTATATTGGATGCTTGGACATATATAGAGATGACTTTCTTGCTCGTTATGATAGTATGCTATCTGGTTACTCTTTATCTTAACATGTATACTAGTCTCTTTAAACCATCTTATAGTTACATGTTGGTAAAGCCCTTAGGATGTGTACTTGACTATCTGGACTATGATGCAGATCATACTAGTGGGGACATGATAGTCCATAGGTACATCCTTCAAGGTCCCTAGTCGTAGGTGTATCGAGACGGGGCATCGATATACCAGTGTAGACTAGCGTATACGCTTCTCGACCCATGAGATGGGCGATGGATGATCCCATATCCATTGGTGTTTGACATCAGAGATGGTATACGGGTGCTCAGTGGAGACTGGGTACACTGGACGGACTCGCCGAGAACTCCCAGATGGTATTATACCTCACGTCAGATGGCAGTTCTCAGGTGACACTTGTGCAGGTTAGTCTGTAGACCCGAGATCGTCATAGAGTCTTGTGTGATTCCCACTGTGCTTTGATCTCCACCTTACCACGTCCATGAGGACATGCAAAACGGTGGTTTTTGGGCACAGTCCCGAGTCACATGGAGGCAATGAGCGATAGGAGGGGTTTCGTCTCTCCCGGTATTGGGGGTTGATGTTGCGCTGTGCTCGATTGGCCGTAACAGGGAAGTCCCTGGCCAGGGCTGATCAGAGATTTGCTGGTAAGTGTTACCAGTAGTTTCTCGACCCGTTATGAGCCTCACATCGGCACGACTTATCGGTTATTGGGGTCTGACGTTTACCACTCCTAGACTTGATATGCGACATATCAGCCGAACAGACCGGACTGTACGGTAAGTGTTACTGGTTGGATTCACAGGAGTGTGAGCGGGCTTGCTCGTCGATCTTCTGATCGCTCAATACCCGGGTGGCCGTTACATTTAGCAGACCGCTTGCGGCTTGTGGGTGATTGATATGATCATCATCTGCTACCGGCGTATTGACGAGTCTTTAGAGTCCTACACAGAGGTTTCCTGGCTCAAGCGAAACGAAATAGGAGCGCATATGAGATATGTGCGGGACCGAGAATAATGTGTGTATGTGATACCGTATTTCATTCTCGCGATGAATGTTTCGATTGGTTGTATGCGATATAACCTAGTTATCGAATCAAAGATTGATTCGATATGTCGATACATTGGATACTAGTCGGTTATGTGCGACATGACCGGATCATTGAATCAAGTGTTGATTTAATGATTTAATGTATAATTATATTTTTGATATATTACTTTGCATTAACTAGTATTGGTTCACTTTAAAAGGATTTTCTCACTTGATGTGCACATTGTATATGTGATGTATTTTTGTGTGCACTTGATTGTATCATGTTTGATGATACATGTTAACTTGTGCATGTGTAAAGATTAAACCATGGTTATATGAATGGTTAGGGTTTTGTTTACTTATTCATTTATTTATTTTGATTGTTTATTTTGGAAAAGAAAATGGAAATGGTGGCTTTTCTTGTTTCTTTCATGAAGCTTCATGAAGGGTTGAAACCTTGACCATTTTTGTTTTCTTCTCTTAACCTAACCATTCACCTAACCCTAGTTTACTCTCTACACTTGACCATGGTTAGTATATGATAAGTATTCATATTAGTTTCTTTTTAAAAAAATAAGACACTTATCATATTCTATCTTGATCTTCTTCTTCTTCCTTTTGATCAAGAAGAAAGCTTGACTCCTTTAATGGCTTCTTGAGAAAAAGAGTGAGAAATCCAATTCTAAAGTGAACCCACCTCCTATTTCTTCATCCTCTACCTCTTGCCAAGTAGTATAGGATGTTTTCTTCACAAGTTTCACGACTTGGTGAAGTTGGAGCTTGATCTTGTGTTGCCTCGACGTAGATCATCTTCAGCATCGAAGCCGACGACCTAGCCCGCCCATTTCTCCGATGAAGCCGATGCTAGAGTCCGGGATCCGATATGGACAGCGAGATGACGTCTACATGGAGCTAAGGAAGTGGAGAACCGGATCTACGAAGGTTGTAGCCTCTTTCTTTTAGTTAAAATATTAACTAGTTTCACTTTTCGCCTAAACTCTAGTCAACGAATCCGTATTAGGGTTTCTCGGCACTTGTAAAATTTGAAATTGGCATGGTTGATGCCTTGTGAGACCTCCTTAGCGTGCCTAGGAACCCTACACCGACTAGCTTCCAGCAGGCCATTCAGAGCGTTGACTAGGTAAAATGGCTGGATGCAATGCGGACCGAAATGGAGTCCATGTATACCAACAAAGTATGGACGTTGGACATTGCTCCAGATGGGGTAAAACCCGTAGGATGCAAGTGGATTTTCAAATGGAAGATTGGTGTAGATGGACAGGTTGAGACCTATAAAGCTAGACTTGTTGCAAAGGGTTTCTGTCAAAGACCTGGCTTGGACTATGACGAAACCTTTTCTCCAGTGGCTATGCTGAAATCCATTCGGATCCTTCTTGCCATTGCTGCCTTCCACGATTATGAGATCTGGAAAATGGACGTAAAGATCGCTTTTCTAAATGGAAATTTAGAGGAGTGTGTCTATTTGGACCAGCCAGAGGGTTTCATTCAGAGTGGGAGCAGCGGAAAGGTGTGCAAGTTGCTTAAGTCCATCTATGGACTAAAGCAGGCATCGCGGAGTTGGAACATCTGTTTTGATGAGACGGTAAAAGAATTTGGCTTTATCAAAAATCCAGATGAACCATGCATCTATAGTAGATTTGTAGAGAGAACTGTAGTATTCCTCGTTTTATACGTGGATGACATTCTCTTGATAGGAAATGACATTCATATGCTACAATCTGTCAAAGGGTTCTTGTCACACAGGTTCTCCATGAAAGACCTGGGTGATGCCTCATACATTCTGGGAATCCGGATCTATCGTGACAGATCCAAGAGGATACTGGGACTCTCACAGTCCAGGTACATCGACACCATACCGAAAAGATTTAGTATGGAAGATTCCAAGCGCGGTAATCTACCGGCTTGTCACGGGATCACCCTCTCCAAAGAGATGTCTCCTAAGACTGATTTGGAAAGGGATCGCATGTCTATTATACCCTACGCTTCTGCGGTAGGCTCTATAATGTATGCGATGTTGTGTACTAGACCAGATGTAGCTTATGCACTGAGTGTGGTAAGCCGGTATCAGTCAAACCTTGGGGAGAAACACTGGATAGCGGTAAAGAACATTCTCAAGTACCTGAGAATGACTAAGGAGATGTTCTTGGTGTATGGCGGAAAAGAGCTCCAGATCGAGGCCTTTGCTGACTCCAGCTTCCAGAGTGACAAGGATGATTCCAAGTCCATGTCGGGTTATGTCTTTACCCTCTATGGAGGGGCGGTGTGTTGGAAGAGTTCCAAACAGGAAACCGTTGCTGACTCGACGATGGAAGCGGAATATATCGCTGCTGCAGATATCGCAAAGGAAGCTGTCTGGATGAAGAAGTTCCTCACGGAGCTTCAGGTGGTTCCTACCATTGTTGATCCAATACCGCTGTATTGTGACAACAACGGAGCTATAGCTTTAGCGAAGGAACCCAGGTCCCAACAGAAGTCCAGACACAACTTGAAGCGGTATCACCTGATCAGGGAGATCGTGGGTCGCCAGGAGATCGAGGTTCGGAGAGTTGCTACGGAAGATAACACTGCTGATCCATTCACGAAGGCCTTACCCCAGACTCATTTCGAGCGGCTGATCGAGATGATAGGTCTTCGATACGCCAGTACATGGCCTTAGTGCAAGTGGGAGATTGTTAGTGTATATGCCCTAGAGGCCATTATTGTATCATACTAGTATGTATATTATATAATGGAAGCTTGGGATATTCACCTTGTATTGACAATCTTGCTCAAAATGGTAGTATGCTACTTGGTTTGTTTCTGCTTTAATGTGTGCATGTTTTTCTTTCAGCATATCGCCTTTACACATTAGTGGAGCCCTTAGGATCTTTGCTTGATTACCAGCGTTGTGATGGCAGTCATACTAGTGGGGGCTGGGTAATCCACAAGCACATCCTTATGCAGGTCCCCAGTCGTAGGACTATCGAGACAGGGCATCGATACTCCGGAGTAGACTAGCGTATGCGCTTTTTATCCCAGTGTAGGAGACGGTCTGTCCCACAGCCGTCAGTACGTCGTACTTGAGATAGTATGCGGGTGCTCGTTAGGTTACGAGTACACTGGACAGGACTCGTTGGGAACTGTTGGTTGGTACTATACCTATCGTCAGTTATCAGTTCCCAGGTGACATGAGTACAGCTTAGTCCGTTGACTTGACACTGTCACTTCGCCTCGAGTGTGTTCCTACTGTACTTTGATTACTACCCTACCACGGCTCAAAGGAGTCGTGCAAACAGGTAGTTTTTGGGTGCAGTCCCGAAGCACTTGGAGGCAGTGACGGTTAGACAGGATTCGTCTCTCCCGGTATTGGGGGTTGATATCGCGCTGTGTCTAGAAGAGCCATTACACAAAGTCCCTGGCCAGGGCAAGCGAGATAGACTGGTAGGTTTCCAGTGTTATCTCAGGTGTTCTGGGCTACACTCCGACACGACTTGTACCGCTAGTAGGGGACTGACGTTTACCGCCCCCTAGGCCCGCCATGCGATGTTCTCAGACGAACAGACGGACTGTATGGAGACTGTCACATTTAGGCTCAGTAGGAGTTCAGATGTGTTTCACCTCGTCCGTCTTCTTGTCGGCATCTACCTGGGGACCGTTACGCACAGCTAGTGCCGCTTGCGGTCTGTGATTAAACCCACTGCCAGCGTAGTGTCAAGTCTTTAGAGTCCCACACAGAAAACTATTCGCCTTTAGGCAAAAGAGTAGAGGTCGCATGGTTTTGCGACAGGTCGCATGGTTTTGCGACAGGGTTCGGTCACATCCATGCACTTGTGCACGTTTAGTGTCCGGACAGTTAACACTAGCGGGCTTTGGTTTAAGCCAGATCCTAGTGTACGTTTTGGGATTGGTTTTATCTCGTTTGTATTCGTGTTCCTCGGAACGCGGATGCTGGTGTGTATGCACAGTTGACAGAGAGACAGAGGCAGAGGATTCTCATTGGGGTTGTTGACTGTTGACTATTGACTTTTTGCTAAACCCTAATGAGAATAAGAAATATGATTAACAATAATATTAATTAAGTATTATAGTGACATGATTGTTGAGGGGTTGACTTTGTTGACTTTGTTGACCGGTTGACTAGGTTGGACTAGTTGACCATCATCATGACAATGGCTATCATTTCATGGCAAAGACTTTTGCTTGCTTGTTTCTTCTTGCAAAATGAGTGCATGAAATGATATGGCCATTTTGACTTGAACCATCACATAATACTTGATTACTATTATTTGTTATGATGGTTTTGGATTATGAGAGCTTGGATGGCAAAAGACTTACTCAGTCTCTCATTTTCTTTCTCTCTCTTGCTTGAGCTCTCCCTCTTGCTCTTCCTTTTGCTCTCTCTCTAGCATAAGGCAACTCCCTCTCATGAGTTGAGAAACATTGCCTTAGAGATAAAAGAAAACCCATATCGCTTCTCTACTCATCCTAGTTCACAAGGTTTAGCAAACCAAGTGTTCTAGTTTCTTCAAGTTCGAATAAAAAGCCAAAGGTAGAAGCTTTCAGGTGGATCCATCTTTGGCGCAAGGAGACGACGAGGTGAGGCCGATCCGTACACCGCAAAGAGTTGAAGACGAAGGAGTTCAAGAAAGGTATAACCCCCTAACCGAGTAGGTAAAACTCTTGTTAGGTTTGTTAGATAGTTGTTTAACAAAGATCCGTATTTTGAGTCCATGTTACCACCTCTTGAAAAATTATTTTTCATCATTTCCGCAAGCCCGTAAATACCGGGAGATTTAACATGGACTTACAGTCCATGTGCAGCAGTTACCGATAACATCAAAACTAATTCTGGACTTCAATTTTGTTTAAAGTGTCTGACTCAGACAGAGTCCTAGTCTAATCTGAAATCAATCAATTAATCTATCCTTGAATATGATTCAAGTTTAAATTCAATTCAACATGAATCCATTTATACCAGAATTCAATTATATCAACATCAACATTACTCGACTAAACCGAACCATGGATTTACTCTGATTACATGACTATCCATTTATATCCATTTCGTTTACATGATATCATGGTTTCGGCAAGTCCTACATCTATTAAATAAAACAATACACATCAATACATAATACATTAAGGGGTTTTAAAGGGGTAGACTGGTACGGAATATGTTAGAACTGGCATGAGATGGTCATTAAAAGACATAGCTATATATCTATTGCCTTTGTTCCGTAGTTTTATCGACAGAGCCTTGTACTATGGGTTACCATAGTCCACGATGTAAGTCATATTCTGTACCAAGCTACAATCAACTGTGTTAACATAACAAACTCACAGTACACCAGTTATATTCTTATTCTATCTATTCATCTGTCTATTCTATTCCTACTTTTCTTTGGGACTTACCAAGCGATTGTTCGCTCACGACATTCCTATTTCTCTTCTTTTTTTGGAATGTTGTTGATTGATAAGATATGTGCGTGTTCAAGTTTAGTTTAAATACCGCAATCAAGACGGTTTCGCTTGTAGCTAGCCGGTTGAGTACGGGTCGTCCGCAGGGAGATGGGAGTCTTTTTCAAAGTGTTTTAACGAGTTAAGTCCTGTTTTCAGATTTTGTTGTGGTTATCTAAGTGTAAGTTGATATTTAAAGAGAGCTTGTTAGGGTGAGGATTAGGTTAGTTTGAGTTAGGAGTCTCCACATCTTTCGTTGCCCCACTTAATATCGGTGTTACGGTAATCGGCAACAACGGGGATTAGCAAGACTAGGAAGGAACTTGCGAGTATAAGCTAGGCTTTCCAACGCATAGTCCTTCCTTTTGGTGCTTGTCCGTCCGTTCTTGGCTCTTATCCATAACCTCCGGTTAATTCAACCACAACCGGTCTCACTACGGAATCACCGCTATCATGTAGGATAGGGTGCCGTAAGGAGCGGATTGTGGTTCAATTAACGGGAGTGGATTTAAGTTGTTGGGCAAGGAAAGAGTGAGAGAGATTTCCTTCTCTCAAACTTCCCTTATCCTACCCTAACAAGTATAAAACTACTCACACTTCATAATACGGAAAAATAACACAAACAAAAGAGAAAGATAGAAAGAAGGAGACTAGAAGAATACGACTAACTATTTGCGACCTCACCTTGGTGAGGATCAAGCGTAAGTATCATTGTCGTATGAATGATAAAGAAAAAGAGAGAAGAAAGAAACAATCAAGCAAATAACAACAACTACTTAACAATTAAAATTACAACAAGTAAAAAAAGAGCATTTAACAAAATAAAGAGATAAGCATGATAATAAATGGTTCTTCTTTATTCATCACTCTTCACTCAAAAGCTCACTACAAGTTTAATGGAGAAGAGGTGAGAAGAGGAAGAAGAAGTGAACTAAATCCTAGAAAAAGAAAATACAAGAATCGACCCTTTCCTTCACAAAGTTCTGGGCTATTTATAGGCCAAAGAATGGAAACCTAGGGCAACCACCAGACCACACCTGCAATGACAAAAACACCCCTGAAAACTTTCTGTCTGCCGCCACTATACTGCCGCGGATCCGCGGCCTGGACCCCACTTTGGCCGCGGATCCGCGGCCGTTTAGTTGAATTGGGCCCCCCAACTTTTGGTGCTGGCCTGATCTGATGTCTACATTATTCTGGTACATATATTTTCTCAATTTGGCTCCCCGATTTTTCCAGAATTTCTGTTGAGGGAAAGGTGGACTTTTTGTCAAGATTTTGTCATGATTGCCTCGAGCTCCGCGTAGATCTCTTGGATTTTGTGCTACCATTGAGCCTTGTGCATGAAGGTGACATTGATTTGACCTTTTGTCTTCCTAAACTGGTATCTGGCAACATACGGATGAAGAGCGGAGACCGTGTTTTATCTGTGGTTGGCAGGAACCCGGACTTTTTTCGTGTTTTCCATGAATTTCACCGTTTTAGAACCGAGAACCTGTATCCTGCAATTGACTAGCAAACACGGCTCAAGAGTATCTACGGATATGCAATGTGATAAAAATTGGACGGTATGAAAATGCAAAAATCTGATATGAACAAATACCCCCAAACTTATCATTTGCTCGTCCCGAGCAAAGCCCATTTATTCACAAAAAATTTCCTAACCTCACTTTCGCAGGGAACGCGATTGCACTGAGCATGTGCAACAAGCCGTTAAACCTCTAGGTGTCCCTAGTAGGAGGAGTGTTGTCTCCTGAGGGTTTTCAGCGGATACTACCCACAAAATCCGGTCAAGTTGGTTTTGTAAAATAACTAAGCTTCAAACCCTAAAGTTTTGTTTTAGAAAATAACAATTCTATAATCCTAAGTCTAGACCATCGAACCTTTATTTTTCACACCTCGCTTCTTATTTAACTACAGATTTTATATGTCTTTACGTGCAGTGCAAATAGTGTCGTTAAGTTCCCGAAAGGTCGATTAAAGTCATCATGTCGCACAATAAAGCCCAGATAAAAATTTTAAAAGGATCAAATAAGTTTTATAGAGAGTTAAGCATTTTTCAAGTTTCGTTTTCCAGTAAGGTTTCAACTTCAGAATTTCTATCTTCCTTAACAGGAAACTAAGTCGTATTTTTCACTCCACCTTTTTCTTGTTTTCATTTCATACACACCTCTGTGAACGTGCAATAGTCTTTATCAAAGAGTAAAACCTTCATATCTCCGTTAAAATTTTTTATAAAAGCCTGTCTTTTATCAAGATTATTCTCACACAAAGAACCGTTAGGAATTTTAACTTGGAGAGAACACTTGCTTGACTTTGTTTTAAAACTGGACTTTCTAGGCTTCTTAGCGAGCTTTGGGCCAATGCACCCAAACCAGTTGGTTTTAGGGCATTAGGTGTAGAAACACCCCAGCGGACTTAATTACTCAAGTTACCTAGGTCCAAAAACAAAAGACAGTTTGTCGTGAAAATCAGATGATTCAATACGAACGGAGATATAACCGGCAGTTCAAATATTTTTTTTTTGGATAAAAGACGTGTTTAGTGGGTTTGGTGTGTAATCATTCCAATCAAGTTTTAGATGGGTTATTTTTCCGACTTAGCTCCAATTACGGCATCAATAACATTCCTTCATATTCGCTTTACTTCATAAACTATTCTTGACATTACTTATTTCAGAACAAACCTATTTGATCCTCAGAAAATCATTTATCTGGTTAAAAGTTTAAACATGAAAGACTTGTCATCTAATTCCCAAAATCTTACGACACGTGTAGTGTGATGTAAAGACGTATATCAGCTATAGTTAACTTCAAAAGAGAGTTATCTTTCAGGTTTTCAAAATCCAAACATAAGATCTAGTTATTCCTATTTTTTCAAACAAAAACCGTCGAATGTTGAATCAGAGTTCTTCCACAAGCTAACTTGACAAAAAAGTTTTTATATTTTTTAGAAAATTTTCAAATTTTTATGGATTTTATGGATTTTTATGCAGATGCAAAATATACATATGAATGCGAAGGTAAGAAATGCGTACCGAGCGTACCCCCAAACTTAAACTGGACAGTGTCCTCACTGTCGTGGCATGAAGAGAGCAGTTGGAAGGTTCAAAATTGTCGGTTAGTGATACACAATTTTTATATGTTTTTGTTTTTAAAGAAAAGAAAAAGAATATACACAAATATAAACAAAATGGTTTGTACATACCCCCAAACTTATTTGGAACAGTGTCCGCTGTTCTTGGCTGGATAACCGAAGTTTGGAGGTAGGCAGAGGAAGATCATGCAGGGTAAACCGGCTCCTGTAAGAACAGGAGCTCCTCTGTTGGTTCGGCGCTAAGGTACGGTTTGCATCGGTGGCCATTTACCTTGAAAAGTGAACCGTCCTTTGGATTTTCCAAATCCACAGCGCCCTGCGGATACACATTCCGCACGAAATACGGCCTTTTCCAGCGATATCTGAGCTTTCCAGGATGGAAGTGAAGTCGGGTGTCGTAAAGCAGTACCTGCTGACCAGGTACGAAGGTTTTGCGCAAAAGGTGTTTATCGTGAAACACCTTCGTTCGATTCTTAACGACAACCGCGTTGTCGTAAGCCTCATCCCTAAGCTCGCATAGTTCGTTCAGCTGCAGCTTCCGATGGCTGCCCGCATCCTCAAGAGATAGATTCAGCTCCTTTATCACCCAAAATGCGCGATGCTCGATTTCGACAGGAAGGTGGCAGGCTTTTCCGTACACAAGCCGATAGGGAGACATGCCAAGGTCGGTCTTATAAGCGGTTCTAAATGCCCAAAGGGTATCAGTGAGTTTCAGAGACCAATCCTTACGGTTCTTGGAAACCGTCTTCTCCAGTATCTGCTTGATCTGCCGATTGGAAACTTCGGCCTGCCCGCAGGTTTGGGGGTGGTAGGGCGTAGAAAGCTTATGATTAATGGAGTATTTCCGCATCAAGGCTTCGAAAGTTTTATTGCAGAAATGACTTCCATTGTCGCTAATGATCGCTCGGGGGTGCCCAAACCGTGAGAAAATGTTTTCTTTAAGGAACATAACGACAACCTTGTTGTCGTTAGTTCGGCTGGGCACAGCCTCGACCCATTTAGAGACGTAATCAACAGCTAGAAGGATGTACAAGTTCCCAAAAGAGCTGGGAAACGGCCCCATGAAGTCTATCCCCCAAACATCGAAAATCTCCACAACCAAGATCGGTTGGAGCGGCATCTCGTTCCTCCGGGATATCCGGCCCATGTGTTGGCACCGGGAGCAAGTCTTGCAATAGTCGTGAGCGTCTTTAAAAAGTTGTGGCCAGTAGAAACCACATTGCAAGATCTTCTCAGCTGTCTTTCTGGGCCCAAAATGCCCGCCACACGCTTGATCGTGGCAAAATGACAGCACACTCTTGAATTCCTCATCGGGGACACACCGACGAATAATCTGGTCGGGACAGTACTTGAACAAGTAGGGTCCGTCCCAGTAAAAGTGTTTTACTTGGGATAAGAAGCGAAGTCTGTCCTAACTTGACCATTCGGTTGGTAGTAATCCCGTGGCCAAATAGTTCACAATATCTGCGAACCAGGGTTCGCACGATACTGTCAAGAGTTGTTCATCCGGGAAAACGTCATTAATCGGAACTGGAAGCGAAGGCGAAGAAGGAAGTCGTGAGAGATGGTCGGCAACTATGTTTTCACATCCTCGTTTGTCCTTAATGACAAGGTCAAACTCTTGAAGCAAGAGGATCCAACGTATTAACCGAGACTTGGCATCTTTCTTCGCAAAAAGATGGCGCAGAGCTGAATGGTCTGTGTAGACAATGACTGGAGAGCCGATGAGGTAGGGCCTGAACTTTTCTAAAGCAAATACAACAGCTAAGAATTCCTTCTCAGTTGTTGTATAGTTAAGTTGGGCGTCGTTCAGGGTCCGGCTCGCGTAATAGATTACGTGCGGCATCTTGTTGATATGCTGTCCAAGGACAGCACCAATGGCAAAGTCGGATGCATCGCACATAATCTCGAATGGGTGCGTCCAGTCAGGGGAAGAAAGAACGGGAGCAGAAGTGAGTGAGCGTTTCAGTGACTCGAATGCAGTCACACAGCTCGAGTTGAAGTCGAAAGGCGTGTCCTTGGCCAGCAAAAGCGTCAAGGGCCTAGCAATCTTGCTAAAGTCCTTGATAAACCGTCTATAGAAACCGGCATGGCCAAGGAAGGCTCGGATATCTCTGACGCATCGGGGAGGAGGCAGATTGGAAATGACCTCAATCTTTGCTTTGTCAACCTCTATGCCATTTTGCGAGATGATATGTCCTAAGACAATACCTTCGCGCACCATGAAGTGGCATTTCTCCCAGTTCAAAGTGAGATTCTTGTCCTTACATCGGGTAAGGACAGCGTCGAGATGCAGCAAACACTCGTCAAAGGAGTCGCCGAAGATGGAGAAGTCATCCATGAAAATCTCCAGAAATTTTTCCACCATGTCCGAAAAAATTCCCATCATACACCGCTGGAAGGTAGCGGGCGTATTGCATAACCCAAAGGGCATGCGACGATATGCAAATGTGCCGAAAGGACAAGTGAAAGTGGTCTTGTCCTGGTCTTTTTCGGCGATGGGAATTTGATTATAGCCAGAGTAGCCATCAAGAAAAAAATAGTACTCATGTCCGGCCAATCGTTCCAGCATCTGGTCAATGAAAGGTAGCGGAAAGTGGTCTTTCCGCGTTGCGGCGTTGAGTTTTCTGTAATCAATGCAAACTCGCCACCCGGTTTGGGTGCGAGTAGGGATTAACTCATTCGCCTCGTTAGTGATGACCGTGATGCCCGACTTCTTGGGGACAACATGAATGGGGCTAACCCACTGGCTATCAGAGATAGGGTAAATGATACCACTATCTAGACATTTGACGATCTCCTTCTTCACAGCCTCCTTCATGACTGGATTAAGACGTCTTTGTGGATCCCGGGCTGGTTTGGCATCATCCATCAGATGAATGTGATGCTCAACGATCAGGGGACTAATCCCCTTGATGTCCGCCATGGACCAGCCAAAAGCTTGCCTGTTGCTGTGCAAGACCGCGAGAAGGGCTTTCTCTTGCTCGGGAGCTAGAGAAGCCGAAATGATGACAGGGAGGGTCTCGTTCTCACCTAAGTAAGCATACTTAAGGTGAGACGGCAACGGCTTGAGTTCGAGCGTTGGAGGTGAAATGATGGAAGGCAAGACTGGTGCAAGGGTCTCGAACTCAAAGGACTCCAGCAAAGGTTCAAAACGAGTGTAGGCAACCGAGTCGGATGGTTCAGGTAACTCATCCGGAAAGTCGAAGGACTCAAACTCGGGCTGTGCGCGGCTAAGATCGTTCGAGAACGTGAAACACTCGTATTCGTTATCGGGCGCAGAAACAGCAGCAGGTTCGAAGAGAAACGCACTAGTGGCTTCAAGATTATCGTGATCAAACAGAAACTCCTCGAATTCACTCTCTTCTGGTGTGATCTCCTGGATCGAGCAGACGTCCAGTATATGAGCATTAGGTTCGGCGGGCTGATTCCCCAACCTAAAAATGTTGAGTTCAATCGTCATATTTCCAAAAGAGAGGTTCATCGAACCGTTGCGACAATTGATCACAGCATTTGAGGTTGCGAGAAATGGGCGACCGAGTATCACCGGAATTTGATTCCGGGGGTTAGCTACAGGCTGTGTGTCTAATACAATGAAGTTGACGGGGAATATGAAGTCCCCGACTTTGATTAACACATCCTCTAGCTCATGTTGGAGATAGTGCCCTCATAGTCAATTATTGGATCGCAGGTACGTGATTGCAATGATTGCGGAGGACCTATCCCGGTAGGACAGTCTTACTCGAGATGATAGTATGCTATCTGGTTTGCCTTTATCAGTCGTGTACATGTTCAGGTGACTGATTGCATGTTACACTTTGATAGAGCCCTTAGGATCTTGCTTTACTACCAACAGTATGATGGATATCATATACGTGAGAGTTGGGTAGTTTATATGCATATCCTTAATTGTGGTCCCTAGTCGTGGGAGTTTCGAGACAGGGCATCGATACTCCGGAGTAGACTAGTGTGTACAGTCGAGACCCCGACGAGGGGCGGTGGCCGGTCTCACAAGCCACTGGTGTCAGTTGGATCACCTAAGATGTATACAGGTGCTCATTGGGTTATGAGTACACCGGACAGGACTCGCCGGGAATCTGCTAGTTAGTATTATACCTATCGTCAGATAGCAGTTCCCTGGTGACATGTGTACAGGTTAGTTCATCGACCTGAGGTCGTCATTTGTCTCGTGTGAGTTCCCACTGTTCTTTGATTTCTACCCTACCACGGCTCAAAGGAGTCGTGCAAACAGGTAGCTTTTGGGTACAGTCCCGAGCCACATGGAGGCACGAGAGCGGATCGGCAGGGGATTCGTCTCTCCCGGTATTGGGGGCGAGGTCGTGCTGTGTCTAGGAGAGCCATTACACAAAGTCCATGGCTATGGCAGGAGATTTACTGGTAGGTACTCCATTAGTATCTCAGGGTGTGATTGGGCTACACTCCGACACGACTTATACTTCTATTGGGGGTCTGACGTTACTAGCCCCCTAGGCAGATATGCGATACTCATTGACAAACGGACCGGACTGTATATACATTGTCACTGTTAGGCTCAGTAGGGTTTTCGGAGGAGTTCGCTCATCGGTCTCCCTTGAGTTCGCTCCTCGGCCACCCTTGAGGTCAGTCCGTGGGCAGCCGTTACGCATAGCTAGTGCCGCTGACGGTTTGTGGTTAAACCCACTGCCAGGGTACTGACGAGTCATTAGAGTCCCCCACAGACAGTTTCCCATGTTCGGGCGAAACGTTGTAGAGGCCGTATGGTTTTATGGCAGGGTTCGGAAAATGCACGTGCGTTTACGCACGTGTCGATTTTCGGACAGATGATACTGGTCGGCTTTGGTTTAAGCCGGATCCAAGTATTATATTGAGTAGGTATAATATCTTTGTCTCAGTTGCATTTGTATTCGGTCGTAATACAAATGCGAGTATATTTATACAGTTTCGGGGTTATCCTGAAAGTCGTTTCAGGATCACTTTTGGAAGTTGCCAGTTTCCAGTTTTCTATCAGCCGTCTTTTAACATTCGGTTAAAGACGGATTTATCTTTTCTTCAGATATGGTGAGTCAGTGCTTCTAGAAGTTTCTAGAAGGTTCTAGATGATGACTAGGCTTCATGACTCATTAGTGCATTAATGGTTTTTTGATGACTAGCCTAATGACTCATGCTTTGTTATTAATTCCTTTTGGATTGCTTAAGATATTTTGAAGTGAGAAGCTTTTAGCTTATGGTCACCACTTGCTCCTACGGTCACCTCCCTCCATCATATAAAAGTGGCCGGCCTCCTCTCTCTCCACACTCTCACTTGATGTTTCATTTTGACTAGAAAAGATTATGATAGTATTCGGGGTGTATGGAATTTTACAGTTCATTTCATTCCATCACCCGATTTCCACGGCAACTTCATTAACCGATCGTCCACGGATTTGGACGAAGTGAGACAAAGTCATCTACTCATTCTCTACATCATTCTTGGTCGTCTCTTTTAGCAAACTTGACGATCGAGTTGCCTCGAGTCAGAGGCGGGAGCCCGTTTAAAGAACCGATCATGTGGTGCCACCTCGACGAAGGAATCGGAGATCGATGAGATCGGAGCAGCCGCAACGGAGCGTGGGATGATGGTTGAAGAACGAAGGACTCGGATCGTTCGGTACAATCTTCCTACACTCTTTACAGTTTGTTAGTTTAGTAATAATGGCAGATCCGGGTTAAAGTATACGATAGCGCCAGTTTAAAAGTTTTTGTTCCGCAATTGGCGTCTGTAGACTGCCGGGGCGCTAGCGTAGACTTACAGTGGTATCAGAGCCTAACCATTTTGCTATACTAACTTGTGCTAACGCGTTTAAAACATCGATCCGACCGAATATCGAAAAACACAAAATCCATGCCCGACAGTTTCTGTCGATTTTAAATGGTCTCAAAATTTAATTCTACATGTCTGAAAAATCAGTGCAGGGTTTTTTAAGATATCTGAGAAAAAATGGTCACGTGATCCCACTAAAGCGCCGCTCTTCCGCGGTCAAACCTAGGGTTTGACCGCGGAACCGCCGCGCTTCAGAGGGAACAGTGCACCAATTTTTCTCAGTTGGCTTTATTTGGGATTTTGTGATTTTTGGTATATATCATTTGCGCCCAGGTTTTGTTACTGTTCACCAGTAAGCAGTGGGGCCCACTTTTTGATATTTGGACTTTGGTCGATCGAAATTTAAACACGTTAGTTTACAGTGCTTACATTATATCTCCGACCGGGAATGTCGTTTGATCGGTAAACCGCGTTTAATTGCTATAGTTCTTTTAGACGGGTTTGCGAACGTGACATTCGCGTTGATGTTCTGTGTTGTGCTGTGATGTTGCGGATTTGTCATGGTGGATAGCGGTGTGCAATGGTAGTACAGTTTGTGTTTATTTGTACATTTGATATTGCGGGGCGAGCGTCCAACTTGTGGACTGCCGTCACTGCCTGTTGTATAATATTCTTTTTGGGGCACGACCAGGTTGCGGTCGATGTACCTATTGTACTATTTTTCATTACTGTACTAGGTTTTACCCCGCGACGGAGTGCACGGATAGCCGGGTTCGGGAAAGCAACGGGTCCGCATCTCATGGCTTTGAGAGGCAGAGGGACCCCACTTCATAATTGGCAGACTATTCGCCGCACTCGTAGGGGGTACAGGTTGACCCAAGGAGGGGTGCTCAATTTACCGGATTCCGTGAAGTGCCGGGTGTTCCATTCACTATGCTGTGGGGACTGCCTCGCTTCAAGTTTTGGCGGGTAACTTGCCGCACCCGTAGGGGTCTAGGTTTCATTGCACAGGCTATCCACACGACAGGGGAACGTCGAGTTTCAACAGCGGCTCTGTGAAACTCGGGGATCCCAGATATCTGTATTGTTCTGTGATGCTTAATACTTTTCTGTAATGTTGCATACTATCACGCCTGGAGCGATTATTGTATATTGGTTTATATACTATTAGATGTTGTATATGTTTTACACCCACGCTAGTCCAGTCCCCGCTCTGTCGTTAGTTAAGTAACCTAACGAGTGATGACGGGACCCAGTGACGAATGCGGATGGCATATACGTACATTTTATTTTCGTTCTTTTCTGGTGTGATTAAATGATGGGACTGCGTTGATTCTGATCAATGCAAAGTAAAACAAACCTGTTTGAGTTGTTGGAACAATTTTAAAAAGTGTTGTTACAAAGACGTTTCCTTTTGTTATGCATAGCGGTATTCAGTGGAATATCCTGCACCTCATTTGACGGGGCAAGGGCCGATATCCCTTCACCGGGACTGACCCCTTGGACAGAAGTTTGCGTCAGAGTAATAACTTTACTATAGTCGATTACAAGTTGCTTTGCATAGCGGTATTCAGTGGAATATCCTGCACCTCATTCCACGAGGAAAGAGCCGAGATCCTTTTACCGGGAGTGACCTCTTCAGCAAAAGGTTTTCACCACTATATTTTAAAAAGCTATCAGGTTCCTTCAGCGATATCAAGTTCACTACGTTAAAGGTTTTTCGCCAAAAACCAGCCGTAGCCCTCCGTCGTTTCTTATGGATGGTCAGTAGTATTCAAGCTATGTTTGTTGGCATACGTCAAGGCATAGTGTTTGGTAGCTGCTGGGTATTCATTTGTTGCATAGATAGATGAGTTGGTTTGGGACAGTCGTATTACCTTGTTGGCATACGTCAAGGGTATGTACGGGTGGGTTCAAATTAACAAGATAATGACGGACAGAACTTGACATGTGACTTATGATTTGTTGACATACGCCAAGGTCATAAGAGCATGGGGCAAGAAAATGATATCGGGAGTTTCTAAAGAAACTGAAACTTGCCAAGTATGCGCATACCTTCTGGAGTATGAATAACGTGGATGCATTCCATCACGTTATCATGCGATGAGAGTTGGATCCTGATTCCCACTGATGAGTTGGTTTACTCTTCGGGTGATCCCGATTGATTCTTCTTTAGGTTTGGAGGAGAATTTGACAGGACAGTGGGAGGTTTCCGGATTAGATAAAGTGATGACCATTCTGATCTAGGTTAGAGTGCACGCAGAGTGTTTCTTTTCTCTCTCTCTCTTTGGCAGCGACCTTTGACCGACCCTAGACTATGACTCAGTGACCAGGTAGACCGAACCTTCTTAAAATACTGGCTTTTGGATTGTCTGAGTTGCATAAGTCATTGCCACTCCTTCTTTTACCCTTTGAATTTCTCAGAACACCCGTGTTACTACGGATATCCACTTCCATTGGATAGATCCATCGTATGGTTATATACGAACTCGAAGGGACTTCTTCGGGGATGGATCCAGGTTCAGGAGAAATAGAATTGGTTTATTCAGTTGTCTTTTATTATCACCTTCTCTCAGGTTGCGAGAGCTCCTTGGTTTAGGAGAGTACACCTATTACGCTTATTGGATAGTCTTATTCCAGACCATAGGCTGGTGCCGAAAGGTAGGGAATGAAGAAAACCAATTAGCCTAAGTAGGGTGTGCAGAAGGTAATATGTAAAGAGAAAATAAAGGGATTAGAAAGAGGGCAAAGTAAATTGCGACTGATATCATTCACGACCAAAACCGCGTACTTCATCGCCGCTCCTATTTCACCTTTAAAAGAATAAGGTATTATTCAGTTGTCTTTTATCGTCACCTTCTCTCGAGATGCGAGTACTCCTTGGTTTAGGAGGGTACACCTATTATGCTTACTGGATAGTCTTCTTCCAAACCATAGGCTGGTGCCGAACGGTAGGGAAGGAAGAAAACCATTTAGCCTAACGATGGTGTACAGAAGGTAACGACTAAAGACAAATAAAGGGATTTGGAGAGATGGCAATAAAATATACGGTTGAAGTCATGAATTGGATTATGGAAGAGGCATTGCTATGAATACCAGGATACCCCTACGAAACATTTTCATGTTTCAGTGCATTGTTAAAGGAAAAACTGTTTTCCCGATTAAACACTTACTCCAAGGGTATGTATTTACCAGGTTTCATTCTCATATCTGTATGGTTTTATAGATGATGAGTGGGAGTAAGATATTGGGAATTAGGTGATCATCCTCATTATATCGGAATTCGTTGTAATTGGTGATATTTGAGGAAATCGCCAGGGTACAGTTTTCCATCTACAACGCACAGGTTTTGAGTTGTTTAACTCAGCGGACTTATACAGAGTATTGTATGTTGTCCAGTGTCTATCAGGACAAAGGGGTAGGTCCTCGTACTATGTTCTGTTTACTTATAACTTCTCTAGTATTTAGACGAGTGTTTCGTAGAAATACAAGGTCTAAGTTTTGAGAAGTTGTGGGTATAAGAATAAAGTAGAGAACCAGGTGTCACAAGTATCGGGATTCTTCAAAGAGATCGAAGATGTAGATTCTTGTGATTGGTATTCAGATGATAGTGATGGTTTAGAGAAACATGTTTCTCTTTCAGGTTACTCATTATTGGATGGATTCCTAAGTTGAGTAATGCTGATTAGCCTCTTTCCATTAAGTTGATATGCACTGGAAACAGCTGCATGGATTGAATATGGTTCCAATTAAATAAGTGCCAAAGTTTCTATATTGGATATAGAATAGTTCGTACCTTAAAAGATATTAAGGTGCGGGGAGTTGTCCAGCTTATGATTAAAACCAGACACTGGATAACTCAGGGCACGTTTCTGTAATGGGTGTTTGTGGGTTGACCCTGGCTATGTCGAGGGTTGATATTCTACCATTTGGAAGATCAATAGTGATATTGTTCTTGACTCGCCACAGTTTTAGTAAAAATGGATCTTTTTCAGAAAACAGTAGTGGGAGTATGGTAGAACTGAAAGTGATTCCAGAACCGCGAACGATTACGGAAAAATTTAATAGGACCTATATATTCAATCAGGTTTGACATTCCAATAGCCACTCCGCAGGTAAGGTAGGTAACCTCAGACGCCCGAGAGGTACTTCGGTAGCCTCAGAGACGGTGACAGGGAGGTTCTTATCTACCCAGACTTGACACTACTATTGTTCCAGGTTATGAGACCCGGTAGGAGGGTTGTCGTAGTCAGTGGGAGCAACGGAAGCAAGGTGGGCAAGTAGCTTATGTCTATTTATAGACTAGAGCAGTTATAGCGGAGATAAATCATCTAATTTTGATGTGACAGTCATGGGTTTGACTTCAATCAGAATAGGGGATGGATCAGTTAAGAAGGTAGTAGGGTGTGATGTCATGGTATCTGGATGACATACACGGAGTAGGAAGTAAAATTCCTATACTACGATCGGTTGTACTGTGGTCGTCACACAGTTGTTTCTCCAGACAGGATATGGATATAATATTTGACATTCTGGTTTCTGGATCTATGGTTTTAGATCTGGATTTGGGTAGTTTCCCAATGTGGGTACTTTGACAGATATTCTAATGGTTTTTGGAATAGTTGACTCCTAGCATGGTGGTGTACCTGCAGGTGATGGAATCACCCTCTCTAAAGGTGTCGTACAGACTAAAGGGGAGAGGGATGTGCATGATTGGCAGATCACTTGCTTAGGCAATTGAGTCAATCATGAGATGTCAAGTACCACACCAAATGTTGGTTTTGCACTAGATACAATAAGTTTGTATTAATCCAATCCTGGAGAAACATAAGGAAGCAGTTTTAGAACATTAGTACATGTTCTACGGATTTGATAACGGCAGCCTCTTTCGGGAGACGGTTATCATTCCAGGCTTCAAAGGTGACATGGATGACAGAGTGATTGTCAGAGTTTTAGTTTTCCCTCTGACGAGGGACAGTATTATGGACAGGTGGTCCAAGAGGATACTGTGGGAAGCAAGGTGCCCGATACTGATTAGGTTCAGTGATCGATTCAGTCTAAGATGTTTGGATATGGAGTTCATTTATGAACTAAGGTCCCATCAGATATCCAGACATATTCTAAGACAGGTACTACTCAATTCGGGAGATGGCTTTCTCCGCGAACTTGAGATTTAGAGAGATATAGAAAGAAACTTCTAGGCGGATCCACTCACTGAGGCTATTTCTCGAACACAATAGTTTTACAAACGGGCTTTGTGATACTAATTAGTAGAGGAGTTGGGTGTCGGTTTCACACGGGCTGTGAGTAGTCGACATCACAATATTAGCCTTGAGTGCAAGTGGGAGATTGTTGGAGATAGTGCCCTCATAGTCAATTATTGGATCGCAGGTACGTGATTGCAATGATTGCGGAGGACCTATCCCGGTAGGACAATCTTACTCGAGATGATAGTATGCTATCTGGTTTGCCTTTATCAGTCGTGTACATGTTCAGGTGACTGATTGCATGTTACACTTTGATAGAGCCCTTAGGATCTTGCTTTACTACCAACAGTATGATGGCGATCATATACGTGAGAGTTGGGTAGTTTATATGCATATCCTTAATTGTGGTCCCTAGTCGTGGGAGTTTCGAGACAGGGCATCGATACTCCGGAGTAGACTAGTGTGTACAGTCGAGACCCCGACGAGGGGCGGTGGCCGGTCTCACAAGCCACTGGTGTCAGTTGGATCACCTAAGATGTATACAGGTGCTCATTGGGTTATGAGTACACCGGACAGGACTCGCCGGGAATCTGCTAGTTAGTATTATACCTATCGTCAGATAGCAGTTCCCTGGTGACATGTGTACAGGTTAGTTCATCGACCTGAGGTCGTCATTTGTCTCGTGTGAGTTCCCACTGTGCTTTGATTTCTACCCTACCACGGCTCAAAAGAGTCGTGCAAACAGGTAGCTTTTGGGTACAGTCCCGAGCCATATGGAGGCACGTGAGCAGATCGGCAGGGGATTCGTCTCTCCCGGTATTGGGGGCGAGGTCGTGCTGTGTCTAGGAGAGCCATTACACAAAGTCCATGGCCATGGCAGGAGATTTACTGGTAGGTACTCCATTAGTATCTCAGGGTGTGATTGGGCTACACTCCGACACGACTTATACTTCTATTGGGGGTCTGACGTTACTAGCCCCCTAGGCAGATATGCGATACTCATTGACAAACGGACCGGACTGTATATACATTGTCACTGTTAGGCTCAGTAGGGTTTTCGGAGGAGTTCGCTCATCGGTCTCCCTTGAGTTCGCTCCTCGGCCACCCTTGAGGTCAGTCCGTGGGCAGCCGTTACGCATAGCTAGTGCCGCTGACGGTTTGTGGTTAAACCCACTGCCAGGGTACTGACGAGTCATTAGAGTCCCCCACAGACAGTTTCCCATGTTCGGGCGAAACGTTGTAGAGGCCGTATGGTTTTATGGCAGGGTTCGGAAAATGCACGTGCGTTTACGCACGTGTCGATTTTCGGACAGATGATACTGGTCGGCTTTGGTTTAAGCCGGATCCAAGTATTATATTGAGTAGGTATAATATCTTTGTCTCAGTTGCATTTGTATTCGGTCGTAATACAAATGCGGGTATATTTATACAGTTTCGGGGTTATCCTGAAAGTCGTTTCAGGATCACTTTTGGAAGTTGCCAGTTTCCAGTTTTCTATCAGCCGTCTTTTAACATTCGGTTAAAGACGGATTTATCTTTTCTTCAGATATGGTGAGTCAGTGCTTCTAGAAGTTTCTAGAAGGTTCTAGATGATGACTAGGCTTCATGACTCATTAGTGCATTAATGGTTTTTTGATGACTAGCCTAATGACTCATGCTTTGTTATTAATTCCTTTTGGATTGCTTAAGATATTTTGAAGTGAGAAGCTTTTAGCTTATGGTCACCACTTGCTCCTACGGTCACCTCCCTCCATCATATAAAAGTGGCCGGCCTCCTCTCTCTCCACACTCTCACTTGATGTTTCATTTTGACTAGAAAAGATTATGATAGTATTCGGGGTGTATGGAATTTTACAGTTCATTTCATTCCATCACCCGATTTCCACGGCAACTTCATTAACCGATCGTCCACGGATTTGGACGAAGTGAGACAAAGTCATCTACTCATTCTCTACATCATTCTTGGTCGTCTCTTTTAGCAAACTTGATGATCGAGTTGCCTCGAGTCAGAGGCGGGAGCCCGTTTAAAGAACCGATCATGTGGTGCCACCTCGACGAAGGAATCGGAGATCGATGAGATCGGAGCAGCCGCAACGGAGCGTGGGATGATGGTTGAAGAACGAAGGACTCGGATCGTTCGGTACAATCTTCCTACACTCTTTACAGTTTGTTAGTTTAGCAATAATGGCAGATCCGGGTTAAAGTATACGATAGCGCCAGTTTAAAAGTTTTTGTTCCGCAATTGGCGTCTGTAGACTGCCGGGGCGCTAGCGTAGACTTACAGCTCACCCCTAGGATGGGTGATCGATCGGTCGGCCATTTGGAGAGTACAGTGTGTGGGTTTCAACTCTCCGACGCCTAATTGCTCGTATACTGAATACGGAAGCAGGTTAACACTGGCACCAAGATCTAATAGTGCGCGGTTGATGTTCTTATCCCCAATGGTAATTGAAATCGTAGGACAGCCAGGGTCCTTCCGTTTTTGTGGTAAAGATTGGGTAAGGGCATCACTCACAGCACTAGCCAAGAAAACTTTCTTGGGTACCTGAGACTTCCTCTTTTTCGTGCACAAGTCCTTTAAGATTTTCGCGTAGCACGGGACTTGTTGGACAACATCTAAAAGAGGAATATTAATGTTAACCTGCTTGAATAACTCCAGAATCTTCTCCATTTGAGGATTTTGTTTGTTAGACCTCAACCGGTTTGGAAATGGAACATTTTGAAAATTGGTTGAGTCTAATGCTGGAGGAGGAGATTTTGGAGTTGGAACGGATCCCAGAATAGGTGTTTTCGTGGAGTGAGAAGTCGGTCCGTTCATAGCAGAAGAAGAGGAAGGAGAGCCTGTTGAAGAACGGAGAATAGGCTCGGAAGACGAAGAAGAAGAAGACGCGGCCGGGGTGTCATCGTTGATTCGCTTGCCAATGTTGTTTTGCAGCATCCTTCCCGATCTCAGTGTAGTCACAGCACTCACATTATGGTTTTGTTGTTCAAGAGCAACATGTGCATTATGTGGGTGACCGGGATTTGGCAGTGGCTGGGATGGGAGCTTCCCCTTCTCTCGCTCGCTCAAGGCCGCGTTCAGCTGTGCAATCTGGGCCTCGATGGTCTTGATGCTTTGCCCGTGCGCGGCGGTGTGTTGCACTAAAGATTGAATCGAAGACTGGATGTTGGCGGTGGATTGAGTCGATTGTTTAACAAACGCCTCCAGAATTCGCTCGAGCGAGGAAACCTTATCATTGTTTGACGGAACAAAGTTGTTTGGTGGAAAAGAGTTGTTGGGTGCAAAGTTGTTCGTCTGGTTTTGGTAAGGTTGGGGTTGGAAGGGCTGCTGATATTGGTGTTGAGTTTGTTGCTGCGCTTGTTGTTGCGGCGGAGGGTCCCTTTGGAAATTGTTGCCCTGGAACTGATTCTGATTCTGATTCCAGGCGAAATTGGGGTGGTTCCTCCAACCGGGATTGTAGGTGGAAGAGTATGGATCATTCCTCGGTCTTTGCTGGAAGGCAGCATTAACCTGATCCTGTCCTTGCGAGGGTGGATTGTAAGGACACTCTTCGGTCAAGTGGGAAGGATCGAAACAACAAGCGCAGATGGTACGAAGGGGGAGAACAGGGGTAGGAGCAGGAGCAGAAAATTTGCTCTCTATCG
The DNA here is from genome assembly GCA_030015575.1 of Agapanthus africanus. NCBI lineage: Eukaryota > Viridiplantae > Streptophyta > Magnoliopsida > Asparagales > Amaryllidaceae > Agapanthus > Agapanthus africanus. The sequence goes on along the minus strand of JASDDO010000024.1, from coordinate 143,768,358 downwards.
CTTCAAGCTTTCGTGTTATTGCAGCCATTTCAGCTTTCATCGCGATAGAGACATCGAGTTGGTGGATTCCTACCCTAGACTGACCGGTAGAAGTGGAGGTAGAAGAAGAAGAAGTCGGTCTTGTGCTCTCCCACTGTAGCGTTTGCTCCACAAGATCGTCAAAGAACTGCCACGCTTCCTCGTCAGATTTCGATAGGAAGTGGCCCTGACAGATGGTTTCCAGCAACTGCTTCGTTGCTGGGTTCAGTCCCTCGTATAAGGTTTGGCAGAGTTTCCATTTCTCTATACCGTGGTGAGGACACTGAACAAGAAGGTCTTTGTACCGGTCAAAGCACTTCTAGAAGGGTTCAGAAGGAAGCTGGGAGAATTGGTTGATTTCATTTCGAATTCTTGCGGTCTTATGATTTGGATAGAATTTTTTCAGAAACGTTTTAACAAACTCGTCCCAGCTGGTGATTGAGTGGGAAGCGGTGCTATACAGCCATTTTTCAGCGAGATCGCATAAAGTGAACGGAATGACCCGTAGACGTATAGCATCATCCGACAGCTGGGTGGTTTTCATCATGGCACAAACATTTTGAAATTTATTGATGAAGATATAGGCATCTTCAGATTCAAGCCCATGAAAACGTGGAAACATGTTGATGAAATGGGGCTTAATTTCAAAGTTGTCCCCATTGGCCGGAGGAAGAGAAAGGCAGGTGGGAAGTGCAGAACGGGTGGGGTAGAAACGATCCTGGAGCGCGATTCGCTGCGGCGCTACAACAGGCGGAGGTGGTGGGAGATTGGTCTCCGTAGGAAGTGGAGCCAATCCAGCGGTGGTCAAAGAGATGTTCGGATTAAATCCCGACATCGCGGAAGAAGAGGTTGGTGAAGGTGAAGGTGAAGGTGAAGATGTATGAACAGAATTCCGGTCAACGTCGGAGTTGGCCGGCAAAGGAAGGGGTGAAAGAGGAGTGGACGGAGTATCGACTTCGGAGTCGATCGCGTAGTCGGTCGCGACTAACATAACGCGGACTAGACGGGCGCTAGTGTCCCGAGTCCAAGCGGACATACACTAAACGAGTTTAGTATAGTCAAAGCGGAGAAGGTGAGGGTAAGAAAACGTCAATGGAGAAAGGCGATGGGTGGTGGGTGAAAATGGATTTGGCGACAAAAGGCAAGTTTTTATAAAAGTTTTTGATTTTTTTTTTTAGAAAGAGATTTACAGAAATATGTACGGAAATACGGCTTAAGCAATCATAAACAAGATATGCACAATCACACCTAGATCTAGGGTAACCTAGGTCTACTAGACCTGCCCTTGAACTTGATTTTCGAAGTTAAACAGTGTCGAGAAACAGGCTTAAAAATACACTGATCACGAGGCCAGGTAAGTGCAGAGATAAGGGGAGGTTGTCCAACGCTTTCGCAAAGTTTCTTAATTAAATAACCCTTTCTCTTTCGGCGGTTGCGCCTTTAACACTTTCCTAGACACCCCGTAAACAATATACGGTTAAGCGAGGTTCTAAACACGGTTTATCTTCTCCTAATGAGCGCGAAGTCCTTAGGGCTGAAGTCTAGTATTTTTTTAATTTACAATGGACGATGCATATGCTTTAGTGATTTTTGGGGTCCTGGGAAGGGTGATGAAATCCCCACCCAATCTGGATTGGTTTCAAGCCCCTTAAGTCCATATTAAAGAATGCAAAACAGTAACAAATCAACTGCAAACAATTTTTATTTTGCGGCGCAAAGAATCCTGCACAAGAACAGTTTATTGGAAGGGGGAGAAGAATTTGCGCAAAGAAGCCTGCAGAAAACACAATTTATTGGAGTTCAGAGGAGTGGGGAGAAGCAGAGAACTTACAGAGGAATTTGGGGCCCTAAAGGCACCAACAGGCCGCGGATCCGCGGCCAAACACCTGCTTAGGCCGCGGTTCCGCGGTGGAACAGAGAGTTTGGGCTTCCCATTTTTTTCTGTGTGCTGGTCTTGGAGTCTTCTGCTTGTTTGGATGTTTTGAATCTTGGTTTGCTCACTGTAATAGCTCCAGATTTGTTCAGTAGACCGTTAACTTCGTTTTGTCCGTCGCGGTGTAGCCGCGAAATGTGGGTCTATCTTCCCACGTCTTTGGCACTGTACTTGAACTCCGTATTTTCAACGTCCTTGGCGTCGATCTTGAACTTCGTATTTTCCTGCACACTTGCACAAAAACTAATCAAGAATAACAAGATGGTTTCTTTTACAAAGAATATATTTTTTCCGTTTTTTTTATACTTACAAATTAACCCGAAATTACACAAGGAAATAAACTACCGTCTCCCCGGCAACGGCGCCATTTGATTGGTAACATACGTGCGTGTTCAAGTTCTAGTTTAAATACCGCAATCAAGACGGTTTCGCTTGTAGCTAGCCGGTTGAGTACGGGTCGTCCGCAGGGAGATGGGAGTCTTTTTCAAAGTGTTTTAACGAGTTAAGTCCGGTTGTTCAGATTTTGTTTGTAACTATCTAAGTGTTGAGTTGATATTTAAAGAGAGCTTGTTAGGGTTAGGATTAGGTTAGTTTGAGTTAGGAGTCTCCACATCTTTCGTTGCCCCACTTAATATCGGTGTTACGGTAATCGGCAACAACGGGGATTAGCACGACTAGGAAGGAACTTGCGAGTATAAGCTAGGCTTTCCAACGCATAGTCCTTCCTTTTGGTGCTTGTCCGTCCGTTCTTGGCTCTTATCCATAACCTCCGGTTAATTCAACCACAACCGATCTCACTACGGAATCACCGCTATCATGTAGGATAGGGTGCCGTAAGGAGCGGATTGTGGTTCAATTAACGGGAGTGGATTTAAGTTGTTGGGCAAGGAAAGAGTGAGAGAGATTTCCTTCTCTCAAACTTCCCTTATCCTACCCTAACAAGTATAAAACTACTCACACTTCATAATACGGAAAAATAACACAAACAAAAGAGAAAGATAGAAAGAAGGAGACTAGAAGAATACGACTAACTATTTGCGACCTCACCTTGGCGAGGATCAAGCGTAAGTATCATTGTCGTATGAATGATAAAGAAAAAGAGAGAAGAAAGAAACAATCAAGCAAATAACAACAACTACTTAACAATTAAAATTACAACAAGTAAAGAAAGAGCATTTAACAAAATAAAGAGATAAGCATGAGAATAAATGGTTCTTCTTTATTCATCACTCTTCACTCAAAAGCTCACTACAAGTTTAATGGAGAAGAGGTGAGAAGAGGAAGAAGAAGTGAACTAAATCCTAGAAAAAGAAAATACAAGAATCGACCCTTTCCTTCACAAAGTTCTGGGCTATTTATAGGCCAAAGAATGGAAACCTAGGGCAACCACCAGACCACACCTGCAATGACAAAAACACCCCTGAAAACTTTCTGTCTGCCGCCACTATACTGCCGCGGATCCGCGGCCGTTTAGTTGAATTGGGCCCCCCAACTTTTGGTGCTGGCCTGATCTGATGTCTACATTATTCTGGTACATATATTTTCTCAATTTGGCTCCCCGATTTTTCCAGAATTTCTGTTGAGGGAAAGGTGGACTTTTTGTCAAGATTTTGTCGTGATTGCCTCGAGCTCCGCGTAGATCTCTTGGATTTTGTGCTACCATTGAGCCTTGTGCATGAAGGTGACATTGATTTGACCTTTTGTCTTCCTAAACTGGTATCTGGCAACATACGGATGAAGAGCGGAGACCGTGTTTTATCTGTGGTTGGCAGGAACCCGGACTTTTTTCGTGTTTTCCATGAATTTCACCGTTTTAGAACCGAGAACCTGTATCCTGCAATTGACTAGCAAACACGGCTCAAGAGTATCTACGGATATGCAATGTGATAAAAATTGGGTGGTATGAAAATGCAAAAATCTGATATGAACAGTTGTCAGGAGTACCCGACTCTGAGGAGTTCGAGACCGGCCAGGAGCACTTGGAGCAGACCACTGAGCAGCACGACCTTTAGGCTTTACTTGTACTTTCTTTCTTTTAGTTCATGCCATTGTTTAGGCATTGCTTTCATCATTGTATTTACTTTTCAGTTGTATTGTAAAGAAAAGTTTAATAAATAAAAGTTGATGTTCATATACATTTCATATCTTCTTGTGTATATTTACATCATATTACTTAGTTACGCTTAGCGTGTTTACTTCTGAGTAAATACGTAGCGGGACAGTCGCACCTCCTTACTCATACACTGGGAAGCGGGGCGTGACAGGTTTTGTTGGCGGCCCATGCATGTCAGTTCTGCATGAAACCCTACCATACAGGTCGATTCTGCATGGACATGCATGTCAATTCTGTATGAAGTCCTAAGAAATATAACACAAGAATCAGCAACTTAAAATATTCTTTACATTTCATATTCCTTGAATCTTACAATTTTATATTTTTTGAATCTATCCTAACCCTATTTTTTCTTCCAAGGTTATGGATTCTCCAAACAATACCAGCACCAACTTCAACAACACACCACCACCTCTTCCACTTACGCCCACCGTTGTAGCTCCGATCAACGAGAAAACGATATTGCTTGAGACAATCCGAAGCCTCCTGGAAGGACAGCAGCAGTAGACTGCTATCTTATTGAACCGTCCAGAAGCAGAAGCATCCGGAGTGATGCAATTTTCTGGGAAAGAGAGCCCTTTAGATGCTGAAGAATGGGCTCAGAGCATTGAGGACAATCTGGCTGCAGCACAAGTGCCAGATATTGCTTGGGTATGGGTTGCAAAGCTGCAACTCACCGACAACGCCCGAGTATGGTGGAAGGCGGAAGAAAGCCATCTTGCCCAGCCTATCGAATGGAAAACTTTTCGCGGCATGTTCGACGCGAAATATTTCACCGAGACTGCCCGATTTGACATGGAGCAGCAATTCATCCACCTGCAACAAGGTTCGATGTGGACCAAATCTGTAGATGAGTTTGATGCTGACTTTACCATACTCAGTAGGTAAGATATGTCTCAATATTTGATTTTCAAATATCGCATACTACACAGCTAACACAAGACCGTAATAGGTTCGCGGCACACCTCATTCTGACTGCTGAGATCAGGTCCAGACGATCTCAGCAAGGGTTAAACCCGGAGATCCAAGCAGCCTTAGCTATAGGGGATTTCCCAACCCACGACCTAGCTCTGAAAGCTGCCCGTCGATATGAGGCAGTAGTGAAGAGGAAGGGCAGATCTCAATCTGCCGGTGTGAAGCGCCCTGCCACCCAAATAGCAGGAAGAGCCTCTTCAATACCAACTTTTGAATTTAGGAGACCGGAAGCAACAAATAACCGGCCAAGTCCAAATTTTTGCTTCTACTGCAAAAGGGATGGACACCTGTGGAAGGACTGTAGGCGCGCAAAAGGCCCGTGCTTAATTTGTGGTGCATCCACACATGGAATTGGAACATGTCCTTATAGACGCAACTCAGTTCCAACTCGCATCACTTATCCGCAGCGGCCAGCAATCCAGGGTCCTCCACCTCATCTTGCTCTCCCAGCTCCACCTCCACGTGGACCTTCTGCATAGCCTAATCGCTAATTCCATCATGTACTGAGGAACATGCCTCGAGGGCAGGGAAACATGCCCCAAGGATAGAGTAATGTGCCTCCAACTAGGAGGAATGTATCCCGGCGTCAGGCGTTCACATTAGCGGCCGTAGAAGCCGAGACTGTAGACCAAGGTAACCCTGTTAATTTCCTTACATCTTTTTCAATATTTCCAAAACTTTGCATTTTATCGTTCTTCCAAATATTTTTCATGCACCATCAATAGTTCTATCACTAAACTTTTCTTGAATCTGTTACACTTTCCTTCTATAAATTTCGAGGACGAAATTTTTATAAGGAGGGTTGAATGTAATGACCCTAAACTTTCTGTACATAATTTTTATTTTCAAAAATACAGAAAGGAGCACATAAGCCTGAGCACAAGTTATAAATTTAAATTGCTTTAGAACAGCAAGAAAACACTTGTTGCTCATTGGCAAAGCCTTGCACTGCTGTGACATAGCCCCTGTGTTCGAATCCCTCCAGCCACATATTATTTTTATTGTTTTTTCTTTTAAACTTTTAGAAGCTCAAAAGTTTGCACGTGCACTACACGTAAAATGAAAAGTCACTAAAAAATCAAACATGTGCAAAATAGTATTTATACAGACCCTAACACGTGGCAGCAATCCAAGCACCCTCACCTCCAAAACGACCGATGAGATGTGGCTTGGGGCCAGCATCGCTGGGCCCCCCGTCCCTAATGCTCCCAAAAAAATTCCCCACACCCCTTGGACTCCCCCCACTACTCCTATTCTATTTGATTTCTCTGCAAATTTACAGAGGGATTGAATTCGCCTCTTTAATCCATTTTAATGCATATTTTTAATTCATTCTTCAATTCTCAAAATCTTAATTGCTCCTATAAATACAACCCTACACTTTGGCCCTCCACATTCAGAAATACTTTGTCAAAACTCTCTAAAATTCCTAAGTCCAAAAAGTTGAACAAATGGAGTTAGCTCAAGGCAAAGTTCCGGCGGCACCACGACTCCACGAGACCCTCAACTGGTTCATAGACCTCTCCTCTTTCTTTTTATCCAGTAAGCCTCTTCCCTCTTCTCTCTCTATTAAAAAGAATCATATTTTCAAAACTCGTCGAAAGCGCGGTTAATCCGACTTCCGATTCTCATTTTTTTTAAAACTCAATTTTTATTAAACAAAAAATTAAACTTTTAATTATATATTGTTTAGTAATCATTAAACAACAATTGGACAAAGTTTCAATTCAAAATATTATGTTAAACAAATTCTATTTCACTTTTACAGTAAAATACCCTTAACTTTGCATACGATATTACCTTATCTTTTTGCTCATATTACCTTTAGAAAACTCACGAGGTAATGACCTACCTCATCACAACACTCATTCTTGACATAGCACGATATCTTTTGAAACATTAGTTCGTAGGATAAAATACGAAATTACATTTAAATACCATAAACTTTCAAGAACCGTTTTCTTTAAAAGTGTATTATTTAATTCCTTACAAATGCGTCTCTACAACCCATTTTAGAGACCTCGATCGGGATGGTGCGGGTTATCGCACATCCTCGGGCTCAGTAGAGCGAGATGCAGACCTCCTCACGGAGGATCCGATCTCGATGGAATTTTTAATGAAATTTTTAAGAAAAATATGATTTATATTTAATAAATAAGTTATATATATATATATATATATAATCAAAATAGCTACTTTAAATATACAATATATATATTCCATGTTTTCTAATCAAAAGAAAAGAATCACAAAAGATCATGAAAATACCATCACATTCAATACAAGTCAAATTACAAGAAAATACTATATACTATTCAAAGATAGATTTATATCCACTAGAATATTTCATTTTATAAAAATTACATCTATGAAAACCCTAAAGACGATAAATAAATACTTGAGGTTTATTTTGAAAATATATCAAAACTATTTTTCATAAAACCCCCTCAAGTTATATTAATTTACAATAAGGACCCTAGTAAACATAGGTTTAAGCGGGACCAGTTCTCTTGAGCCTCAGGGAGCCGGGGAATATGAGCGATTTCCTATCTAAGGTAGACAATCTAAAATCGATGTTATCAATACGGTAATTGTCTTGGAAAAAGACACAAATCCTGCCGTCCATATGCAGCAGTTACCGATAATATCAAAACTAATTCAGGACTTCAATTCTGTTTAAAGTTTCTGAATCAGACAGAGTCCTAGTCTAATCTGAAATCCATCAATCAATCTATCCTTGAATATGATTCAAGTTAACTCCAATTCAACATGAATCCATTAATACCAGAATTCAATCTATATCAACATCAACATGACTCGACTAAACCGAACCATGGATATACTCTGATTACATGACTATCCATTTATATCCATTCTGTTTACATGATATCATGGTTTCGGCAAGTCCTACATCTATTAAACAAAACAATACACATCAATACAAAATACATTACGGGGTTTTAAAGGGGTAGACTGGTACGGAATGTGTTAGAAGTGGCACGAGATAGTCATTAAAAGACGTAACTATACATCAATTGCCGTTGTTCCGTGGTTTTATCGACGGAGCCTTGTACTACGGGTTACCATAGTCCACGGTGTAAGTTGTACTTCGTTTACCCCAATCAGAGCAAAGCTCTGTTCAAATTCCAAGGCGGGAAACGAAGCAACGCTTCTGTTTCCCCCAATCAGAGCAAAGCTCTGCCTTGAAATTAAAGTTAAAATTAAAGTTAAAATAATTGAAGCAACGCTTCAGCTGATCTGCGCTCTGCGCGACACGTGTCAGCGCAGTTGCGCTTGCGCTCTGCGCTGCGCGACACGTGTCAGCGCAGTTGCGCTAGCGCTCTGAGCTGCGCGACACGTGTCAGCGCAGTTGCGCTGCGCTCTGCTCTGCGCGACACGTGTCAGCGCAGTTGCGCTGCGCTCTGCGCTGCGCGACACGTGCCAAGCGCAAGTGCGCTTGCGCCAGCTGTGCCAGATTTGAGCAGAAAAATTCTGGAAAGATCTTTCTAATTTTATTAAAACAATAAGATTCTCTTCTGTAAAACAGGAGCTCTTGGATCAAAGATCCAAAAGTAGGGAAAATCCCTAAATCACTCAGAGAAAGATCTCTTTAACTGATTTAACAAATCAATTGGCACTATATAAAGGCCCTTAAACTCCAAGTCTAAAACACATTGACATCAAGATAGAGAGACATAGAACTCCTCTATAAAAAAATTTTGAGAAAAGCTCAGAGAAAGAAAAGGTAAAAACCTTTAAATAAAAGAAGAATTTCTTCTAAAAGAGATCAATGATCTAAGAACAAGATCAAGATCTTGGATAAAAAAATAATAATAATAATAAAAGAAGAAGTAATATACTTCTGTATAAAGGCATTGCCTTTTGACGAACCACTGGTTCTCTGAAAACAAGAAAAACAAGAAAAACTTGTTTTCTTTGATCTAAATTTGATCAAAATATTAAACAGAGTCTTGCACTTTTGAAACTTGCACTGTAGCGCTCCTTGGATTGGCCAAGCCACCAGGGAGCGCCACGTGTCAGCCCCAGAACAAACTGCGCTACGCGCTTCTAAACAGAGCACTGCTCTCATAAATTGGCGCAAGTCATCAGAGCGCGCCACGTGTCAGCAGCATACTGGCGCAGCGCACTGCGCTAACAGACTTGCGCTCACCAGAGCGCGACATGTGTCACATCCACATGCGCTGGCGCCTTGCGCTCTTTAATTGACGCAAAGCGCCTGACAAGCCACGTGGCGCTCTGTCAGACTAATTGATGCAGTGCATTATTAAAAAGAAGGGATAGAGCCCAATTAAAAAGCCTAACAGGCCTAATAAAAATGCAATGCATTATAAAAGGGATAGAGCACAAACAAAGGTCTGTCAGACCAAAACAGATGCTGTGCATCATTTAAAAAAAGGGGCAGAGCCTAAGTAAAGGTCTAATAGACCAAACAAAAATGCCATGCATTATTAAATAGGGGAAGAGCCCTAATAAAGGCCTAACAGGCCAAATGCAGATAAAACGTTGAACATTTTCAACTGGACTTAGCCCAATTCTGGCCGTAAGTCCTCAAATTAAATTGAACCGAGCACGACTGCTCTCTCAAATCAATTTACATCCGGTTCAAGGGTACATCTCTGAACTCCTCTGATATTTGTCATTGTAATCCTTCAACGTCGTCAGAGAGGTGACAGGTCCCGATAACCACACATTAATACGGACCGTGGGGTCCTTAAACTCATGGACTGACGCGTCCTTAAACTCATGGACTAATGCGTCCTTAAACTAGCATTTGTGTCCAAAACGGGAATGATGGACCACTATGTCCCTAAACTAGAACAATAGAGCCCAAACGCTCTTTTGTCGGATCTAAACGATCCCGTTAAGTTAAACTTAGTCTCAAACTGGACTAACGTATCCTTAACAAACGTTTAAGTTGATCTTAGCCTCAAATACGGCTAACGTATCCTTAAACCAAAACCCCAAACCCAAATCTAAGAAAATACGGATTTGGACTAATCCACGTCCTACGGGCGACGACATAAATTAGTCTCTGTATACAATCCACGGGGAACCACAAACAAAACAAACACCCACGACACGAAGTGAAATTCTGGAGAAGGAGAAAGTTGTTACCGCGATGCGGTAGCGTAATTAACTGCAGGGGCTTACGCCTGCAGGGAAGAGCGTCCCCACAATCAAATACCCCTCAAGCGAGGGGGAATCTGACGAAGTCTGCTACATCGGCCGCATCCGTCTAAACCTCCGATACACGGTGCCATAAATCAACTTGGCATCTTCGGAGAGGTGGACGGATAAAACCAAATAGCATCTGCCCCGAATCTCAAGCGAGACGTCCATGTCTTGGCCGCCATTCGGAGGGGAACAGATTCTGGCACACCCGGTGGGACCTCTTCCTCTTTCCACTCCACACTTCGTGTGTCGTGTTCGCGAACGAATCGCGGTTTGCTGTGGTTGCCTGTGGATTCGAGGTACTTAGATTTGGTGTCTTGCTCCGTGCAGAAAACAGAAGATCAATGGCTTCAAACTGTACTACCTGCAACTGCAACTCTCGCTCCGTCCTTACTGTAGGAGTGACTTATGGGCCCCAAGCGGCCTCCATTTTCAAGATGCCAGTGGAGCAGGTAACCCAAGCCACCACTGGACTATTCTTCGGGACCATGCTCCCACTGATGAGCTTCAATGCCCCAATGGCATCGCAAGAAGCTCCAAAGAAGCCGGTCTTTGATCGACTTACCACTGCCGCGACCCCTCTCAACGGGTCGCCCAACTTCAATACCTCAGTTTTCAACAGACTGGGCCAGAACGTCTATAAGCCCGCGATACCCGAAGCTGCCATCCCAAAGCAGATATCCATCCCGGCTCAAGCGGACGAAATCATTGGAAAGGTTCCTCCTTCCAAGAAGTCGGTTTTTACAAGGCTGGCCATTCCGGTTGCTGCTCCAGGCGAGGTCCTCAAAGCTGCTTCCCCTACCCAGAAGTCTGTCTTTGATAGATTAAACATTGCTTCTCAACAGGTGTCAGTCTTCGACAGGCTAGCACCAATAACAGTCTCTCCTCAAAGCAGAGGGCATGAAGAAGCTTATCCAACAACGGAGGTGATCTCATCCGCACGACATGCTCGACGTCACCACTGGCGCCGAGTGAGGAAAGCTGGGGGCAATTCCCCTTCTGGACTGACTCCGCCAGCTCCAGCGATGGAAGTTGACGCTACTATTCCAACCGGGAACAGCTTTGAACTACTTAACAAGGTGTGCAGGAATTCGCCAACTGCTATGCTGAAAAGATCTCCTCTACCTATGGAGAAGTACCCAAAGGCGAAGTTGGAGCAGCCCCCTCAACGGCTATCCTCTGAAATTTACAAAGTTTAGCAACGTGTCCAAGAGTCAGTGATCGATCAAGACTATCTCCGCCGACAGAAAAAGATGAAGGTTCAACAGGAGAAGGACTACTCAAAGCCACAGAAAGTGACAGCTGGCTGGGTGCCCGCTGCAACGGCTCCCTCAACGTCAATCACTCAAAAGAAGAGGCCGCAAAAAGCCCCTGTGAACATGGCGAACCGTAAAAGTGCTGAACACAAACGCCCTAAGTCTGGGGGCATGGTGGTGCATATTGTTTATATGACTTCCGGAAAGGAGGAAGGCCGTGCTTCGACGGGTCACCGACCGCTCACCCGATCCGTGACAAAAGCCCAGGAGCAACAACAGAAGCTTTAGGAGATGATGATTGAAATGGCCGCACTCACCGGGCCAAAAGAAAGCCCGGAGGCATCATCAGAGCAGCGTCACGAACAAGAAATTGATGCTGACTTCTTACGCAGAGTCCTCGAAAAGAAGGACAGAGAAGCCGCAGAGCAAGCGGCTAACATAAAGCAAATGGCGCTCCTCTTCCAGGATATGGTAGGGATGATGCTACAGCCGGACCCTCCAGTTGAAGACCCTCCGATCATTACTGAAGACGATAGAGGGGAGACATCTAATCCTCCTCCGACTCTTTCAACAGCCAAGGAAGAAACCATTTCCAAGGCCGCCCTAGATGATTATATTGCTCAGCAGATACGAATTCATCAGGCTAATGAAATGGCTGGGCAAATTGTTAGAACCAGACGACCGTATCCGGGCTGGTATGACCAAATCAGTTACCCGCGGGGATATACGATCCCTAAGTTCCATGTTTATACAGGGACGGGGAATCCCCATCAACATGTCGCTCAGTTCAGGGCTCTTTGCGGCAATACTGGAGGTGATGATAAACTTATACTTCGCCAATTCGTCGGCAGTTTAGCGGAAACTGCATTTGAATGGTATTCGGAGCTACCTAACGACTCTGTCAAAAGATTTGCGGAGATGGAGCTATTGTTTACACAAAGATTCGCAAGTGCTATTGAACGCACCCCGATAACAGCACTGATTAATGCCAGGGTAAGGCCAGGCGAGACGTGGGTTCAGTACGCGACACGATGGCGGAATCTGTGGTCGAAATGCGAACAACGCATCGAAGAAGCACCTGCGGTAGGCATGTTCGTGGGCACCCTAGACCCTCATGCAACTGTTTCACAGCTCATGATGTTCTTTAAACTGACCACGTTCCAGGCTTTAATTGATAAACTAGCCCAGATGGATCAAATGGGTCACAGACCGTCTCCTCCGAAGCCGGAATCCCGAAACGACAAGGGTAAAGGGAAAGTGACCTTCACTGCGAACACCCAACAGTAGTCCAGTGCCCCAAAGCTAGCGGATAAACTGGAAGAGAGACGGCGGTATTATAATGAGAAAATGAAGCGCCCTTACTCATTCCCGCGGGATAAAACGAAGAGGCTGTTCGAGCTAGCGATGCGCAATAGGATTATCTATCTCCCGAATCCAAAGAGACCACCGCAACCCAGCGAGGTGAATAATCCCAATTATTGCCCTTACCACCAAACGGTAAGTCACCCGATCGAGGATTGCTTCGTCTTTAAGGGATGGATTGAAGACCAATACCTACAGGGCAAGTTTGCGCTGTCTGAAAAGTGGAAAGTAAACCCACCACAGCCGCACACTCCAAAGAAGACGGACACGCCGGGGGAAACTTGCTCTTTTATTGAAGAAGCTCCATGGGAGGTCGTGCTTTCCGCCAAAACCAAAAAGATGCTAAATGATCTCCAGACATGCCCGGCGATCAGGTGGAAGAACCCGTCGGAACCTGAGATCGTCGAAGGGATGCTAAAACCGCATCCAACTCCAAGGATTGGTGGGGATAGCCAAAGTATTCACACCCAGCCGTCGAAATCTTCGAAAAAGAAGAAGAGATCCAAAAAGCCCATGAAGCCTGGCGACAAGCGCACGGACCTGCAGAAACAAATCGACGCACTGGAAGAGTACAACCAGAAAGCACGAACCCCAATCACGTTCCAAGAGTTTCTCAGCCACGTCCTTGAAGACGGAGATGATAGAGAAGACTCATCAGATGGATCTGAGAATTACGTGGCAAGTTGTCATGTGATCTCTCACTCGTCGATAGATGATAAAAAAGCTCCTTGCACCGAGAAACTGAGGGGGGTCCTGAAACAGAACTTCTGTGGCCGTCAGACGAGTTGATCGATGCCTTTATGAATGAGATTCGTCTGAAAAGTAAAGCCAATAAGGAGCGTGAGATGGCCATATTGGAAGGAGCCAAACGCCGGCGACTAGACGAAAGAGTCGAAGCACTCCCGTCAAATCAAGAGACATGCGCTGCAGATAAAAACAAATTCAAGACGAGGAAAAGGTTTGCTAAAGCCATATCAATGGGAATGAAGCTACCACCCTCTGAAGAAAACACTCTCAGTGGAGTAGAGATGCATCCTAATTACTGCCTATATCATAAGAAGATTGCACATCCCACTGAAGACTGCGACTCCTTTAAGTGTTGGTGGCAAGGGTATGTCGCTCATAGGCAACACTTCAACAGGACAAAGCGTGAAGCTCGTAGACAGCGAAAAAATACGACAGATGAGCATAAAAGAGTTGCCGGCAATTGTCATAGGGATGATCCCGGGGGATCACGAGTTCTCACCTTCGAGAGCGATTCCGAAGAAAAAGTAGCCCTCGGCCCTCTCTTCAAGAAGTCCATCTCTGAAGGATTGAGGAGTTGCGAGAACATTCAGCCGTGCAATTGCACGATACCCGGAGAGAATCTCAGACCCACAAACAACAGAGCGAACAAAAAGGATAAAGGAAAGGGAAAAACGGCCTTCATCGCCAACACTCAACAACAATCGAGTGGCCCTGGACCGGTTGTTCGCCAAAACAACAAGCGGCAACCCCTATATGAGAGGTTGAAACGTCCTTACTCGTTTCCCTATGATGAAACAAAGAGGTTGTTCGAAGTGGCAGTGCACAACAGGCTTATCACTCTACCGGAGCTGAAACACCAGCTACAACTGAATGATGTCAACAATCCTAATTACTACCCTTACCACCAAGTATTGGGCCATCCGATCGAAAACTGCTATGTTTTCAAAAACTGGGTTGAAGACCAATACCAACAGGGCAAGTTCGCGTTGTCCGAAAACTGGAAGGTGAGCCCACCACAACCACATGCTCCAAGAAAGATAGATATGCTGGGGGCATCATACTCATTCATAGGGAAGGCCCCATCGACTGAAAAGTCGGTAAACTAGAGATCCGCCTCAAATACGGCGACATTGGACCACTATGTCCTAAAACTAGCGAAAGACCGAAACGTCGTTAAACTAACGATGGACCACTATGTCCTAAAACTGGCCGATGACCGAAACGTCCTTAAACTAATGGCGGACCACTATGTCCTAAAACTAGCTGTTGACCGAGATGTCGATAAACTACGGTGGATTGCGACATTCCAAAGCCGATATAAAAAAAAGGGAATAATAAAAAATAAATAAATAAATAAATAAAAACGGTATGCCCATAAGCAAAAAGGGCACGGATGAAAACTCGAAAGGGCTTCATGAGTAAAAACAGCAGGGCTACCGGCGAGTGTTCGTGAAAACCCGAAAAGGCGCGACCTCGTTAGAAAAAAGAATAAAAAGAAAAAAAGAGACGGTATGTCCATAAGCAAAATGGGCACGGATGAAAACCCGAAAGGGCTCCGTGAGTAAAAACAGCAGGTTTACCGGCGAGTGTTTGTGAAAACCCGAAAGGGCGCAATCTCGTTAAAGGACACTTACAGGGTCCTCTCGACCTTGTAAGGAGAAACCACCCGCGTGAGATCCTTATGACTCACAAGGGAGCAACACACTTAGGGATCCTCACGATTCCTACGGAGAATTACACTTGCGAGATCCTCGCGACTCATAAGGAGAATTCTCTTATGGGACCCTCACGGCTCAAAAGATTTGAAAGTCTTAAGTTACAGAAACCTTAACCTGTTCTTAACCAACCCCCACAACCTTTTTGCCTACAAACGGCTCATACTGACCCTTGTATACAATCCACGGGCGCGAATAAACATTTCCCCAGCAAAGTCCCACCCGTGACTAGGGATATGTCCATATGGTGAACAACCCTTATAAGTCCTCTCGACTTATAAGGAGAAAACCCTTTTGTAAGATCCTTACGACTTACAGGGGAACATACACTTAGGAATCCCCACGATTCCTAAGGAGAAAACACACCTACGAGATCCTCACGACTTGTAGGGAGAAATACCTTTGTGAGACCCTTACGGCTCATGAAGTCAAAAGCCTTAGTCGACGGGATCCTAACCCTGTTTGCTAAGCCACCTTTGTTCGACATCGATAGAGACAAATGATGATTCGCTCCTAGTAATATCCCAGTGGTAGCGATTCTGATGCTTAAAACGGTATCAAATTCCAAGTCCTTTTACGACAAATGATGATTCGCTCCTGGCAATATTCCAGTCGCAGCGATACTGATGCTGAGATTGGTACCAGATCCCAAATCCCCTACTCGCAAAAAAAAATCAGCAAGCCAAAAAAAAATGCATATGAAATAGCCGAAATGATGGGGCAACTTGCAACAAAATCAGCAAGTAAAAATGTATGCATGCAAAATAGCCGAAATGATTGGGCAACTCGCAATAAAAAACAGCGAGTGAAAATAAAATAAATAGCCGAAATGATTGGGCACCGCGAAAAATAGCCGAAATGATTGGGAAATCGCGACCTTCACGATATAAAGGTGAAATTATAGAGCATCGCGGAAATAAAATAATAATACAAAAAAAATGAATGAAACTTTTGCCCTACAGGTGAGATCACATCGATCCCTGTATACAATCCAGGGGCACAAACAAAGAGAGAACCATACCTTCCCAACAGGCTCCACCAGAAAGCGAAGACAAATCTCGATGGTTCATAGACAACCCAGAGACAATCTCGACATTTGTCGCAATATTGCAGACATAATGTCAACAGACGAAGCAAAAAGAGATCCCTAGCTTCAGGTTCTCGACGTCGATATCGACAACTTAGAGATCACCAACGGCGTTTCTCCTCACTCCAACCAGATGCAAACGTGACGCCAACAATCGACCTCAGAGTCGCAACGAAACGAAACCCTGGCAAAGTCTCTAGTTCCAAATCTCAATGGCCACATCTGCAGCCTGGAGATCAACAACGGTGGGCCTCCTCATTCCAGCATGATATAGATGTTACACCATCAAACGGAGCCATGGCAAAATCCCAGTTCCATCTCAGCATTCGTCTCGATACTGTTAGTGTATATGCCCTAGGGGCCATTATTGTATCATACTAGCTTGTATATTACTTAATGGAAGCTTGGGATATTCACAGTTATATAACAGTCTTGGTAAACATGGTAGTATGCTACTTGGTTTTATCTATCTTAATATGTGAGTATACGTATTGATAGGGCTCTTAGGATCTTTCTTGACTACCAGCGTTGTGATGGCAGTCACATTAGTGGGGGCTGGGTAGTCTACAAGCATATCCTTTTTCAGGTCCCTAGTCGTAGGATTATCGAGACAGGGCATCGATACTCCGGAGTAGACTAGTGTGTACGCTTCTCATCCCAGTTGGGGAGATGGTCTGTCCCACAGCCGTCAGTACGTCGTACTGGAGATAGTATGCAGGTGCTCGTTGGGTTACGGGTACACCGGACAGGACTCATGGGGAACTGTTGGTTGGTATTATACCCGTCGTCAGTTAACAGTTCCCAGGTGACATGAGTACAGCATAGTCCGCAGACTTGACACTGCTACTTCACCTCGAGTGTGTCCTACTGTTCTTAGATTGCTACCCTACCACGGCTCAAAGGAGTCGTGCAAACAGGTAGCAGTTGGGTGCAGTCCCGAGCACTTGGAGGCAGTGGCGGTTAGACAGGATTCGTCTCTCCCGGTATTAGGAGTTGATATCGCGCTGTGTCAGAGAGGCATTACGCAAAGTCCTTGGCCAGGGCAAGCGAGATTTACTGGTAGGTTCCAGTTGTTTCTCAGGGTGTAATGGGCTACGCTCCGACACGACTTATACCGCTATTAGGGGACTGACGCTTGCCGCCCCCTAGGCCCGATATGCGATAGTCTTAGACGAATAGACCGGACTGTACGGAGATTGTCACATCAGGCTTAGTAGGAGTTCGGATGGGTTTCCTCATCGTCCTTCTTATCGACATCTACCTGGGGACCGTTACGTACAGCTAGTGCCGCTTGCGGTCTGTGGTTAAACCCACTGCCAACATAGTAGTCGAGTCTTTAGAGTCCCACACAGAGAGTTTCCCTGCTCCAGGCGAAACGATATAGAGATCGTATGGTTTTACGACAAGGGTTCGGACGCATACGTGTGTTTACGCACGTACGACATTCAGACAGTTTTTACTAGCCGGCTTTGGTTTAAGCCAGTTTCTAGTATCAGGTTATTGGATTTATATAGTCTAAAGTTTTTCCGTGTTTTCACGGATAGGAGGGGCGTTCTCGTAATTTCGCGAGAAGCTTCTAGAAGGATGGTGACTTGAGGGTTTAGGTGGCATTTGCATTTATTGTGTTAATGACTCATTTATGTGATTCATCCATGGAGTTAATGCATCATTTATTGATCTAATGACTCATGAGATGAATCACTCATATGAATGAGTGAAGCATGGTTGTTAAATGATTTAATATATTTATTTCATTAAACATTATGCTTCATATATTCAAATGAGTTCATTATCTCTTCTCATTCTCTTGCTCACCTTCTCTTTCCTCAAGCTCTCTCTCTTCAAACCCTAATCCTCCCCTCTCATGTATTGAGACCAAGGATTAGAAAAGACTATTTAATCCATAACCCTTCTCTATATCACCTAGGTTGCTTAGATTAGCAATTTAAGAAACCTAGTTACCTCAAGTTAGAGGTGAAGCTTGGAGTAAAGCTCTCGGGTGGATCATCTACTACATAGAGAAGGCCGGAGAGGAGGTGGAGAACGAAAAGACGAAGGACACGGTTCATTAGGTATAATCACTTCTCATAGTAGTTAACAACTTCTATGATTCTTGTTAGTTATAGTTTAGCAAAGATTCTCGGTTAGTCGATGTTTACGCAAAGAACAAGAACGTTTTTCACTATTCCGCCTCCCCGCAACTCGTGGGGTGTTGTACATCGACTTACAGTGGTATCAGAGCCTCGCTAAACAATAATTAACTCATTAGCAAAATCGTATGAATTTCGAACGCAAAAAGAACCGAAAAAGACATCGATATCACTAAGTTTCTGTCGAATTTTAAACAGGCCCTAAAAATTTTTCAGGGACCTCTAAAATAACAAGCAAGGAATTATAAGGTTACTGGAGAAAAATGGGTTCATGAATCGGTCAAACGACCGCGGAACCGCAGCCGATCCCACCGATCCGCCGCGGATCTGCGGCCGAGTTGAAGCCGATTCAACCCAGTTTTCTCCAGTAACTCTTCTGTGATATTTTTGTGTTTTCTGGGATGTTTATTTTTCTGCTCAAGTCTCAGGTGCACAGAGAAGTTTTGGAGTAGAATCTAAAGTGTTTGCTCGATCGAAATCTTACGATGTTTGCTAATTTGATTATATCTGTGATTGTATAATGTGTTCGTAAACCTCCCCTAACTGCTAGTATGTCGGTTGGAAGGGGGTTGCACATTTCTGTAATGGTTTTTACTGTTTGTGGTTATGAACTGTATTGGATTGTTGTGATGATTAGCCGGGGTTTGAGATGGGTTATTATATTCATTCATTCGAAGTAAATGTAATATGCTGTAATATTATTTTGCGGGGCACATCCAGGTTGCGGTTGTAGCCACCGTTGTATTATTTTATTTTACTGTTTTTGCTCCTAGGATAGACCCAAGGCGGGGTGCACAAACTACCGGGTACTTTGAAGTGTTTAGTAGCTTACTCACGTTGTTGAGGGAGACCGCTTCACTTCGGGTATTTAGCGGGTAGTTTTCCGTACCCGTAGGGGTCTAGGGTGGGGTAATGGCTATTCATCACAACTGTGTAATCCGTCTTTTGTTGCAGGCTCTAAGCAAACGCGGATTTCTTGCATATCCAATAATGTTCATATGTGATCTGGAATGCCTATTATTGCGTCTGACGAATGTACAATATCTATATATGATAGCTATTTAGACGTCACTTATGTTTTACACCCACGCTAGCCCAGCCCCCGCTCTGCCATTAGTTAAGTAACCTAACGGGTGATGACGGGACCCAGTGGTGAATGCGGATGGCATAAGAGGACGTTGCATTTTCGTTGTTTTCTGCAATGATAGGTTAAAGATGGGACGCATTATTATTAATGCAAAGAAAATAAACCAAAAGTTGAATCGTTGGAACAATTTAAAAGAAACCACTCGGTTATTTTAAAACAGATGATATTTTTAAATTGCGGAGCTTTAACCACTCCTTTTAAAAGCTATCAGGTTCCTTCGGTCATATCAAGTTCACTACGTTCACGGTTTCGCCAAAACCATTCGTATCCCTCCGTCATTTCATTTGGGTATTCAGTAGTATTCAAGCTATGTATTTTGACCAACGCCAAGGCATAGTGTTTGGTAGCTGCTGGGTATTCATTTGTTGCATAGATAGATGAGTTAGTTTGGGACAGTCGTATTATCATTTTGGCCAACGTCAAGGATATATACGGATGGGTTCAAATTAACAACATAATGATGGGTAGAACTTGACATGTGACTTATGACATTTTGACCAACGCCAAGGTCATAAGAGCATGGAGCAAAAATTTATATCGGGAATTTCTAAAGAAACTGAAATTTACAAAGAGATGCATACCATTTGGAGTTTGATGAATGTTGGTAGGATTCCTTCAACATTATCATACGATGATATTTGGATCCCGATCCTACTGTGAGTATATGCTACTCATCAGGAGATTCGTCACTTAACGATCAATGCTATAAACTAAGTAGGTGTCAAGAAAGGTGTCAGCGGGGTTACGCCCCAGAGAAAAGAGGTTATTTAATTAAGGAACTTCGCGAAAGCGTTGGAAAACCTCCTTCGAAGTATCGACACCAGCCTGGCTGAACGGTTAAGCAAGTATTGTACAGTGAGAATAGTCCTGGCTAATTCTTCTTTTATGGTTTGAGGAAGGATTCGAGAAACAGTGGGAGCCATCCAGTTTAGATAAATTAAAAACCACTCTAAACTTGCAAGAGCATCAAGCTAAAGTGTTTCTTCTCTCTCTCCTACTTGCAGCAACCCTGAAAATGACTGGACTTAAGTTACTTTTAGAGAAAAATATACTGACATGGCCAAACTATAAAGATTGGCTGCGGAATGTCAAAATGGGTTTGACCTATGACAAATTGGGGTACGTCCTCACCGCTAAGGCACCTGCAGTCCCAGGTCCCAAATTCAGTAATGCGGATAAGGAAATTCGCAAAACCTGGGAGTATGATTGCGCGAAGGCCAAGTGCATCGTGCTTGCCTCGATGAACAATGAACATCAGAGGAGGCACGAGGATATGGATCTTGATGCCATATTTCTCCATACAAAAGAACTTTATGGAGAGCAATCTCGTATAGCAAGATACGAGACCTCTAAGAACTTGTTTCGAGCGAGGTTGGCCGTCGGATCATCGGAAGGAGAACATGTCCTAAAAATGATTGGCTATATAGAAGAGCTCGCAGACCTTGGGACGACTTTGGATAATGAGCTCTATACAGACCTTATTCTTCAGTCCCTTCCTTCCACCTACGCCCAGTTTATTCTGAATTTCAACATTCAAAGAAAAGAAATTGAACTTCCGGAACTCCTTAACATGTTGAGGAGTGCAGAAGGCACCTTGCAGAAGGCAAGGGAAACACCCGCTATGTTTGTTAGTAGAGCTTCTTCTTCTGGGTCCAAGGCTAGGGCCAAAGGAAGGAAAAAGAAGGCCGCTACCAAACCTAGAGGAGGTGTTAGTAAGGTGGGAGCAAAGGGAAAGAAAAAGTTTGCGGTACCAGTAGTGGCCCAGGATGAGTGTTTCCATTGTCATAGGAAAGGGCACTGGAAGAAAGATTGCAAGGCGTGGAACGCCAAGAACCAGGAACCGAAGCAAGCTGTGGCTTCGACTTCAAGTGTGTTTGTAATTGAGAATTGTCTGTCAATCAACTCTACTTCCTGGGTATTGGATATCGGATCAGGATCTTATATATGCAATTCATTGCAGACACTGAGAAACCGTAGAGTGCTGAAGGATGGTGATATGACCCTGATGGTTGCTAACGGAGCTAGCATGGGAGCTGTGTCCGTAGGGGATTATCACCTGGGATTGACGAGTGGACACATTTTGGTTTTACATAACTGTTTTTGTGTACCTAGCTTAACGTGTAATATCATATCTGTTTCCTTGTTATCAAATAAAGGTTATGATTTCACGTTTGTAAGTGATGTTGTTAACATCCACCTTAATCATAGTTTGATTGGGTCCGGTACACTGGATAACGGTATATATGTCTTAAACCAACTCCAAATTTTCAATGTCCAGAACACACTAAAAAGAAAGTCTCCAGATTTAAATAAAGTTTCTTATGGCATTGTAGACTAGGTCACATCAATGAGAGAAGGTTGACTAAGTTACATAGAGAAGGATATTTGGACTCGTTCGAATATCAAACTTATGCCACTTGTCAATCATGTCTCAATGGAAAGATGACAAAGACTCCATTCACTAGACATGAAGTAAGAGGAAGCGAGCTTTTAGGACTCATACGTAGCGATGTATGTGGTCCAATGTCTACACATGCAAGAGGTGGTTTTTCCTATTTCATTACTTTTACGGATGATTACTCAAGGTACGGATTCATTTATCTGATGAAACATAAATCCGAGACTTTTGAGAAATTCCAAGAGTATAAGAATGAAGTAGAAAACCAAACCGGCAAAAGTATCAAGACACTAAGATCTGATCGAGGTGGTGAATACTTGAGTGCCGAGTTCCTAAGTTACCTAAAAGAGAAAGGAATTCTCTCTCAGCTTACTCCTCCATACACTCCATAGCATAACGGTGTATCGGAGAGACGGAATCGAACCCTATTGGATATGGTACGTTCCATGATGAGTAATGCTGAGTTACCGCGATCTTTCTGGGGTTATGCACTAGAATCAGCGGCATATCTTTTGAACATGGTTCTTACCAAGACTGTGCCTACCATGCCATATCAGATGTGGAGTGGGAAGAAACCCTATCTTCAGTATCTGAAGATATGGGGATGTCCAGCTTTTGTTAAAAAGAAGCATGCGGACAAGCTCGAGGCACGATCAGTACAGTGTAAGTTTGTGGGATATCCAAAGAACTCCAAGGGGTATCTATTCTATTACGCAGAGGAACAAAAGGTTTTTGTTTCTCGTAATGCCCATTTTCTAGAATATCAGTTTTTAGAAAAGGAAATAAGTGGGAGTGAAATAGAACTGGAAGAAATTCCAGAACCACAAACTACTACTGAAAATTTGGTAGAACCAGTAGTTCAAGAAGAACATGACATTCCTGCACCCCTCCGCAGGAGTAGTAGGCCGTCTCATCCGCCTGAGAGATACTACGGTTTTCTCATAGATAGGGATAGAGAGGATTGAATCATAGATGATGATGTACCTACTAGCTTCCAGCAGGCCATCCAGAGCGGCGACTCGGTACGATGGCTAGATGCAATGCAGACCGAAATGGAGTCCATGTGCACCAACAAAGTATGGACTTTGGACTTTGCTCCAGATGGGGTAAAACCCATAGGATGCAAATGGATCTTCAAGAAAAAGATTGGTGTAGATGGACAGGTGGAAACCTATAAGGCTAGACTTGTTGCAAAGGGTTTTCGTCAAAGACCTGGTTTGGACTATGACGAAACTTTTTCTCCAGTGGCTATGCTCAAATCCATTCGAGTCCTTCTTGCTATTACTGGCTTCCATGATTATGAAATCTGGCAGATGGACGTAAAGATGGCCTTTCTGAATGGAAATTTAGAAGATTGCGTCTATATGGATCAGCCAGAGGGTTTCAATCAGAGTGGGAGCAGCGGGAAAGTATGCAAGTTGCTTAAGTCCATTTATGGACTGAAGCAGGCATCGCGGAGTTGGAACATCTGTTTTGATGAAACGGTCAAAGAATATGACTTTATCAAAAATCCAGATGAACCATGTATATATAGTAAAGTTGTAGCACGAACTGTCGTATTCCTTGTCTTGTACGTGGATGATATTCTATTGATAGGAAATGACATTCCTATGCTACAATCTGTCAAAGGATTCTTGTCACACAGGTTCTCCATGAAAGACCTGGGTGATGCCTCTTACATTCTGGGGATCCGGATCTATCGTGATAGATCCAAGAGGATGTTGGGACTTTCACAGTCCAGGTATATCAACACTATACTAAAAAGATTCAGTATGGAAGATTCTAAGTGCGGTAATCTACCGGCTTGTCACGGAATCACCCTCTCCAAAGAGATGTCTCCCAAGACTGATTTGGAAAGGGAACGCATGTCTATTATACCCTACGCTTCTGCAGTAGGCTCTATAATGTATGCGATGTTGTGCACCAGACCAGATGTAGCTTACGCACTGAGTGTGGTAAGCCGGTATCATTCAGACCCAGGGGAGAAGCACTGGATAGCAGTAAAGAACATTCTCAAGTACCTGAGAAGGACTAAGGAGATGTTCTTGGTTTACGGCGGAAAAGACCTCAAGATGGAGGCCTTTGCTGATTCCGGCTTTCAGAGTGATAAGGACGATTCCAAGTCCATGTCAGGTTATGTCTTTACCCTCAATGGAGGGGCGGTGTGCTGGAAGAGTTCCAAGCAGGACACCGTTGCTGACTCGACGATGGAAGCGGAGTATATTGCTGCTTGCGATGCCGCAAAAGAAGCGGTCTGGATGAAGAAATTCCTAACAAAACTTCAGGTGGTTCCTACCATTGTTGATCCAATACCTCAGTATTGCGACAACAGTGGAGCTATAGCTTTAGCGAAGGAACCAAGGTCCCATCAGAAGTCCAGACACATCTTAAGACGGTATCACCTGATCAGGGAGATCATTGATTGTCGGGAGATCGAGGTCCGGAGAGTTTCTACTAAAGAGAACATTGCTGATCCATTCACAAAGGCCCTACCTCAGATTCAGTTCGAGAGGCTACTCGAGATCATCGGTCTTCGATATGCCAGTACATGGCCCTAGTGCAAGTGGGAGATTGTTAGTGTATATGCCCTAGGGGCCATTATTGTATCATACTAGCTTGTATATTACTTAATGGAAGCTTGGGATATTCACAGTTATATAACAGTCTTGCTAAACATGGTAGTATGCTACTTGGTTTTATCTATCTTAATATGTGAGTATACGTATTGATAGAGCTCTTAGGATCTTGCTTGACTACAAGCGTTGTGATGACAGTCACACTAGTGGGGACTGGGTAGTCTACAAGCACATCATTTTTCAGGTCCCTAGTCGTAGGATTATCGAGACAGGGCATCGATACTTCGGAGTAGACTAGTGTGTACGCTTCTCATCCCAGTTGGGGAGATGGTTTGTCCCCTAGCCGTCAGTATGTCGTACTGGAGATAGTATGCAGGTGCTCGTTGGGTTACGGGTACACCGGACAGGACTCACGGGGAACTGTTGGTTGGTATTATACCCGTCGTCAGTTAACAGTTCCCAGGTGACATGAGTACAGCATAGTCCGCAGACTTGACACTGCTACTTCACCTCGAGTGTGTCCCACTGTTCTTAGATTGCTACCCTACCACGGCTCAAAGGAGTCGTGCAAATAGGTAGCAGTTGGGTGCAGTCCCGAGCACTTGGAGGCAGTGGCGGTTAGACAGGATTCATCTCTCCCGGTATTGGGAGTTGATATCGCGCTGTGTCAGAGAGCCATTATGCAAAGTCTCTGACCAGGGCAAGCGAGATTTACTGGTAGGTTCCAGTTGTTTCTCAGTGTGTAATAGGCTACGCTCCGACACGACTTATACCACTATTAGGGGACTGACGCTTGCCGCCCCCCTAGGCCCGATATGCGATAGTCTTATACGAACAGACCGGACTGTACGGAGATTGTCACATCAGGCTCAGTAGGAGTTCGGATGGGTTTCCTCATCGGCCTTCTTATCGACATCTACCTGGGGACCGTTACGTACAGCTAGTGCCGCTTGCGGTCTGTGGTTAAACCCACTGCCAACATAGTTGTCAAGTCTTTAGAGTCCCACACAGAGAGTTTCCCTTCTCCAGGCGAAACGATATAGAGGTCGTATGGTTTTACGACAAGGGTTCGGACGCATACGTGTGTTTACGTATGTACGACATTCGGACAATTTTTACTAGCCGGTTTTGGTTTAAGCCAGTTTCTAGTATCAGGTTATTGGATTTACACAGTCTAAATTTTTTCCGTGTTTTCACGGATAGGAGGGGCGTTCTCGTAATTTCGTGAGAAGCTTCTAGAAGGATGGTGACTTGAGGGTTTAGGTGGCATTTGCATTTATTGTGTTAATGACTCATTTGTGTGATTCATCCATGGAGTTAATGCATCATTTATTGATCTAATGACTCATGAGATGAATCACTCATATGAATGAGTGAAGCATGGTTGTTAAATGATTTAATATATTTATTTCATTAAACATTATGCTTCATATATTCAAATGAGTTCATTATCTCTTCTCATTCTCTTGCTCACCTTCTCTCTCCTCAAGCTCTCTCTCTCTTCAAACCCTAATCCTTCCCTCTCATGTGTTGAGACCAAGGATTAGAAAAGACTATTTAATCCATAACCCTTCTCTATATCACTGTAGGGTATTTTTCGTCACCCCATTGAGATGGGAATACGCGCACGCTTGTCAGGCGTACTACAGATTCTCCCTGCCTAGGGTAGGCTGGGGTTTAATGATTGTGGGGATCCGAATCTCCGGCAGCCGCGGACTAAGCTGTCGTTAATTACCCCTCGCCTTTGGGGCGAGGGAACCTCCGATTAACGGGTTAAACTGGTCATGCGAACTCAATGTGCGGTGTGCGTGTGTTTTGTTTTAAAAGGGGTTTTTGGATATATCGGGAGCCACGCAGAGTTTTTGCGAGTGCATTTCAAAGGATGCGTAGGGCCAGCACCTAGGCGCTTGAGCGCAAGCGCACCACGTGTCGGCACGTGGGCACTTTGCGCTCGAGCGCAGAGTGCTGGAGCGCGACGCGCCACGTGTCGGCACGTGGGCGCTTTGCGCTCGGATGCTGAGCGCTTGGGCACAAGCGCGCCATGTGTCGGCACGTGGACGACTTGCGCTCGAGCGCTTGTGCTTGAGCGCAAGAGCTCCACGTGTCGGCACGAGGGCGACTTGCGCTTGAGCTGGAGCGCAAGAGCGCCACGTGTCTGCACCGGGGCGACTTGCGCTCGAGCACTTGCGCTCGAGCGCAAGACCGCCACGTGTCGGCACGGGGGCGACTTGCGCTCGAGCGCTTGCGCTTGAGCGCAAGCGCGCCACGTGTAGGCACACGGGCGATCTGCGCTTGAGCGCTGTGCGCTTGAGTGCAAGCGCGCCACGTGTCGGCACGCGGGCGCTCTGCGCTTGAGCGCCGGCGAGAAAAAGAGGCTTTTAGCCTAAAAAAATTTCTCAGAAGAGAAATCAGAGAGGAGTTGGACTCCTGAGTGTGTTTTTTCTTCTTTTTTGGGGGGGTTTAGTGAAAGATGTTCTTCTTCTTCCTCCTCTGTTAGCTGGATCTTGAAGATCAAGAGATGTGGGATTTTTAAAAATCTCTTCTTTTTGAGATCTAATGGAAGATCTGAGTTCCCCTTTATGGGTTTTGTGGTGAAAAACTATTTTGTTTTATAAAAAGAAGAGTAAAACTCTTGATTTAATTCAAGAGAAAGAAGAAGGTTTTGGAACCTTGAAGAAGGAGAAAGATCTCAGATCTGGAAAATTTTTTGGAGAGAAAAAAAGTTGTTGAGATATTTCATTATCTTTGCCTTTATAGGCTATACACTTTACACATAGCCCCTTGGGCTTCACAAAATGGCACTCTGCCTATTTCATGGCTCATGTGCCATTTCTTTTTGCACATAAGCCATGGGCTTTACAAAAATTTGGCTTTATGCCTATTTTTCGTACATTTATCCATAAATAAAATAAAAGAAATGCAACAAAATTATTTATCACAAAATTTTTATCTTGGCATGGGGGAGGCCGGCCGCTTCATGTTCGGGCTCGACCCGGGCATGGGCCCACTGGATCTGGGCTTGGGCCCACTTGGAATGGGGTTGACTTTGATTTTGACTTGGTCAACCGGGGTGTAAATTTTTACCCCAACAAATTGCCCCCCATCAATAAATGCACACCACACATGTGGGTCGTGTGCATGAAATTGATGGATCTTCTTTCACGTAGAGGTGACTTGATTTGGTTCCCGCTTTTTGAGAAACTGGCACTGCCCTTTTTACGACATGGACGGTCGTTGCTTAACATGTCTCTGAGATGGAGTGTCCATGATAGACGTTTTCCCTGGCCCGGAGTGATCTGGTTCCCGCTTTGTAGGAATCTTGCGCTGCCTTTTTTGCGACTTGGACGGTCGATGCTGCCATTTTAACGACTTGGACGGTTGATGCTGCCCTTTTAGCGACGTTGCCGGTCGATGCTGCCATTTTAGCGACTTGGACGGTCTTTGCTGCCCTTTTAGCGATGTGGACGGTCGATGCTGCCCTTTTTGCGACTTGGACGGTCGATACTTCCATTTTAGCGACTTGGACGGTCGTTGCTGCCCTTTTACCGACGTGGACGGTCGGTGCTGCCCTTTTTGCGACTTGGACGGTCGATGCTGCCATTTTAGTGACTTGGACGGTCGTTGCTGCCCTTTTAGCGACGTGGACGGTCGGTGCTGCCCTTTTAGCGACGTGGACGGTCGGTGCTGCCATTTTAGCGACGTGGACGGTCGATTCTGCCCTTTTTGCGACTTGGACGGTCGGTGCTGCCATTTTAGCGACGTGGACGGTCGATGCTGCCCTTTTTACGACTTGGCCGGTCGGTGCTGCCATTTTAGCTACGTGGATGGTCGATGCTGCCATTTTAGCGACTTGGACGGTCGTTGATGCCCTTTTAGCGACGTGGACGGTCGGTTCTGCCATTTTTGCGACTTGGACGGTCGGTGCTGCCATTTTAGCAACGTGGACGGTCGATGCTGCCCTTTTTACGACTTGGCCGGTCGGTGCTGCCATTTTAGCGACGTGGACGGTCGGTTCTTGATTTGACTTGCTCTGCTTCTTGCAGTTTCAGGGGTAGACTTGACTTGCTCCGCTTCTTACGGTGTCGAGATTGGATTCTGACTTGCTCCGCTTTCTGCGGCGTCGGAGTGGAAGTTGACTTGTTGATTTTGATTTGGGTTGACATCAGTATCGCTACGCTGGAATATGGTACCAGGAGCGAATCATCATTTGTCCCGAGAGGATTTGGGAATTGATGGCTTAGGAGGCAAGTTTAGATCCCTATCACCTAAGACTTTTCAATTTTATGGGCCGTGAGGGTCTCATAAAAGCATTTTCTCCCTATGAGTCGAAAGGATCTCGTAGGTGTATTTTCTCCTTAAGAGTCGTGGGGACTCCTAAGTGTGTTGCTCCTTTGTGAGTCGTAGGGATCTCACGCGGGAATTTTCTCCTCACAAAGTCGAGAGGACTTTGCGAGTGCATTTCATTTCTTTTCTTTTTTACGACTTTGCGCCCTTTCGAGTTTTCACAAACTCGCCGGCAGTCCCGCTCTTTTTACTCACGGAGCCCTTTCGGGTTTTCATCCGTGCCCATTTTGCTTGTGGACATACCGTTCTTTTTGTTTTTCTTCTCCTTCTTTTTTTTCTTTTTTTTGGAGAGATCGGGATTGTTTTACGCCCGTGGATTATATACGGTTTTGCAGGATGTATGATCCAGACCGTAGGGCCAGAAAGATTTCAGGGCTTTGTTGGCGTCTGCATCGCTGCACTGGAATGTGGTACCAGGAGCGACTCATCATTCGCCGTTGGGGTATGGGATTTGGAATTTGGTTGGCGTCTGCATCGCTACACTGGAATATGGTACCAGGAGCGACTCATCATTCGCCACTTTGGGGTTGGGGAGCGATGGCTTAGGAGACAGGTTTAGATCCCTGTCACCTAAGACTTTTCAATTTTATGGGCCGTGAGGGTCCCATAAAAGCATTTTCTCCCTACAAGTCGTAAGGATCCCGCAGGTGTATTTTCTCCTTAGGAGTCGTGAGGACTCCTAAGTGTGTTTTTCCTTTATGAGTCGTAAGGATCCCACAAAGGTTTGTTCTCCTCATGTATCGTGAGGACACATGAGTGGGTCTTCTCAATGGAGCATAATTCCAAAAGCGGAGACCAGCCACGTAACTGGTAATTGTGGTGGGGTATAGGTATGACGAGAATTATTTGAGCCCGTGGATTGTATACGGTAGTCAATTTGGGGACTAACCGTAGGGCTGGGAGAATTTTGAGAAATTGGATTTTGGTTGGCGTCTGCATCGCTGCACTGGAATGTGGTACCAGGAGCGACCCATCATTCGCCATTTGGGGCCTTGGAATTGGGATCTTGTTTGACATCAGCATTGCTGCACTGGAATAATGCCAGGAGCAACTCATCATTTGCCTTGGGAGGACTTGGGATTTGGGTTTTTGGTCGGCATCAGCACCGCTAACACTGAAGCGAAATGCCAGGAGCGACTCATCATTTGCCTTTGCCCGTTGGGGAACGATGGCTTAGGAGACAGGTTTGGGTCCCTATCACCTAAGGCTTTTCAATTTTATGGACCGTGAGGGTCCCATAAAAGCATTTTCTCCCTACGAGTCGTAAGGATCCCGCAGGTGTATTTTCTCCTTAGGAATCGTGAGGATTCCTAAGTGTGTTGCTCCTTTGTGAGTCGTAAGGATCTCACGCAGGGTTTTTCTCCTCACAAAGTCGAGAGGACTTTACAAGTGTATTTCATCTCTTTTCACGAGTTTGCGCCCTTTCGGGTTTTCACAGACTCGCCGGTAGTCCTGCTGTTTTTACTCACGGAGCCCTTTCGTGTTTTCATCCGTGCCCGTTTTGCTTGTGGACATACCGTTTATTATTTTTTTTTCTTGCCGCTGGTGGGACTTTGAAAGTAGTCTCACCGGCAGGATTTGGGAGAGATAGGGGTCATTTACGCCCGTGGATTGTATATGGTTTTGCAGGATGTATGATCCAGACAGTGGGGCTGATGTGCTCAATTCGCCTGCGACTTGGAGCATTCATGTGTAGTATTTCTTGAGATATCGGCCATTGATGGGTGGCATGGGCCTTTCTCCCTCGGCACTTATTAGTTGGTAGGATCCTCCGTCGAACACTTTCTCGATGACGTATGGTCCTTCCCAGTTCGGCTCGAATTTTCCTTTAGCATGTCGATTGGGGATGATCGGTCTTTTGAGGACCAACACCAACTCACCTTTCTTGAAAGCGTGGAGACGGGTTATCTTGTCATAGGCCCGTGACATTTGGGCTCGGTATAGCTCCAGATTTTGCTGCACCGCGAGCCTCTTTTCTTCGAGGGCATCGAGTTCTTCAAGTCGAAGGAGCACGTTTTCCTCCTCCGTCAACTCATGCTGAACGGCCATTCTTAAGCTTGGAACTTTGACTTCGAGAGGGAGGACCGCCTCCACTCCGAAGAGCAATGAGTATGGAGTGGACTGAGTTGGAGTACGGTGCGTGGTACGATATGCCCACAATGCCTCGTGAAGCTTGAGATTCCAGTCTCTCTTGTTGGCTAAAGCATTTTTCCTCAGGAGCTTGCATAGAGTCTTATTGAAGGCTTCAGCTAGCCCATTGGCTCTTGGATTATAGATGGAGGAATACCTCCAGTCTATCTTGTGCTGAGTAGCGAACCTTGAGACATTGAAGCTCTTGAAAGAAGGCCCGTTGTCAGAAATGATTCTTCTTGGTGTACCGAAGCGGTATAGAATATTATGCTGGAAGAATGTCAGAATATCTTTTGTCTTGACTTCTTTTAGCGGGACAGCTTCAGCCCATCTGGAGAAGTAGTCTGTCGCGGCCAGTATGAACCGGTGGCCTTTAGATGACGGAGGATCAATTGGGCCGACAATGTCGGTGTCCCAGACTTCGAAGGGCCATGACGCCACCGTAGGATGCAACGGATTGGGATGCTTGTGAATAAAATCACCATGAATTTGGCAGATATAACATTTCTTTGCATGCTCTCCGCAATCCCGTATCATGGTGGGCAAGTAATACCCAAGCCGTTTGATTTGAAGTCACATCTTGGGGCCAGATTGGTGAGCACCGCAAACGCCCGAGTGAACATCTTTCATGACCTTTTAGGCTTCGGCCAATGGCAGACACCTGAGCCAGAGTTGGTCATATGACCTGCGGTATAACGTGTCATTTACAAACACGTATCGGAGAGCTCTTTTCTTCAGCTGAATCCTCGCAGATTTTTCTTCGGGCAGCTTGTCGTATCGGAGGTACTCTATGAAGGGTTCTCTCCAATCGGGCTCGTCTTGGATGATCGAAGCTTCTTCGGCAGGACTGCTCTTCTGTTCCGCGCTTTCCTCTTCTCGTAGAGAGACTGGGGGTAGAATTTGTCGGCTCCTGACTGTGATCAGAATTTCGTCCATGTCAGGATCAGCCAGCTCCTTGGCTAGGCGAGAGAGTATGTCGGTTTTTCCGTTCAACGCCCTAGGGACTCTCGTTAGTTCAATATGAGTGAACCGTTTCATGAGTTCCACCACTCGGCCTCTGTACCGAGCTAATTCGGGTTTGTATATCTTATAATCGCCGCTTACTTGGTTGACGACGAGCTGGGAGTCACCGTAAACTCATAGCCGACGGATTTCCATTTCTATGGCGAGCTCCAAACCAGCTATCAGAGCTTCATTCTCAGCTTCATTGTTTGTCCGAGGCTCGGTGAGAGCAAAAGAACGCCGTAGGGTTCCCATTGATGGTGTGATGAACACCAATCCTATCCCTGCTTTTATCTCCGGGACGCTTGATTTACTGGAGGTCCTTATTGACGAGGCTCCATCGAAGTAGAGCTCCCAACATGGCTCATCTTCCTCGAGGTGCAGCACTTGTTCATCGGGTAACTCACAATTCAGCGGCGACCCTTCTGGTATGGGATGAGCAGCGAGAAAGTCTGCAAGAGCTTGTCCTTTTACTGCTTTCTGAGGGGTATAAACTATGTCAAACTCAAGTAGCATGACAGACCATCTTGCCATTCTGCCGGCTAGGCTTGCTTTGGTCATCAAGTGTTTGAGCGGGTCGACCTTGGAGATCAGCATAACCCGATGAGCGAGCAGATAGTGCCTCAGCTTCTTCACAGCAAATATCAGAGCCAGGCATTACTTTTCGATTGGGGAATAGTTGTGTTCCGCCCCGACTAGAGTTCGACTGAGGTAGTAGAGGGCATTTTCTTTTCCCTCCTCGTTATTCTGGGCAAGGAGCGCACCAAGTGACTCATCTAGCGCAGCAGTGTAAACAATCAGCGCTTTATTCGGAATGGGGGCGGCCAGCACTAAAGGGTGCAACAAGTATTGTTTGATGCTTTCGAACGCTGCTTGACATTCGGCATCCCAGATAAAAGGAGCTCCTTTCTTCATGAGCTTTGAGAAGGGCCCACATCTCCCCGATAAATTTGAGATGAACCTCCGTATATAAGCAAGCTTGCCTTGAAAAGATCTTAGCTGCGTCAGACTCTTCGGAGGGGGCATCTCCATGATGGCCTTTATCTTTGATGGGTCAACTTCGATCCCTCGATGTCGGACTATAAAGCCCAGAAATTTTCCCGTTGACACGCCAAAAGCGCACTTCAGAGGATTCATCTTCAGATCGTATTCCTCAGTCTGGTGAGAACAGTCCTAAGATCTTGGATGTGGTCGGCCTTGGCTTTAGTTTTGACGACCAGATCATCAACATAGCATTCGATGACTTTATGGATTAGGTCATCAAAGATATTAGTCATTGCCCTTTGATATGTAGCACCTGCGTTCTTCAGTCCGAACGGCATCACCTTGTAGCAATATATTCCGATCGGGGTTCGAAATGTTGTGTGCTTCTCATCCTCAGGCGACATCTTGATCTGATTATATCCAGACGAGCCATCCATAAAGGTGAACGGTTCATAATTTGAGGTGTCATCGACCATCATTTCCATGACCGGTAGCGGGAAGTCGTCTTTAGGACATGCCTTGTTGAGGTCCCTGAAATCGACACAAACTTGGATCTGCCCATTTTTCTTCTTCACTGGGACTATGCATGCGATCCAGTCTGCATATTTCTCTTCCCTGATGAAGCCGGCATCGATGAGTTTCTTAGTTTCCTCGATGACCTTTTCTTCTAGTTCCCTTCTCATTCTTCGAGGAGCTTGTTTGACTGGCTTAGCATCAGGAGATATAGCCAACTTATGTACGGCCACTTCAGGGGAAAGGCCAGGCATTTCTTTGTATGTCCACGCGAAGCAGTCGACGAACTCATGCAGCAGGGCAATTATCTGCGCTTTCATTTCCTCTGACAAGAGCGAGCTGATGTAGGTCGGCCTTGGATTATCGGGTGTTCCTAAGTCAATCTCGGTTAGCTCGTCAAAGGTTGCTTGTCCGCCATCTTCGAGCTCTTGAGGAGCTTCTTCTGGCTCGGCTATCTCGTCGTCATCATTTGATCTTTCGCTAGCCTCACCAACATGGATCATGTGGCACGCTTTGGAATCAGGTTGAATGTAGCCTATGCCCCGTCTATCTGGAATTCGTCCATCGATGAGTGCTCGGACCTGGGGCGGATACCATAGCCCTTCGTAAAACTTTGCTTCGGACTCCGTTTGATATAACCGGCATCCGCACTTCTTAAAGTATTCCCGCATCTCGGGCGCATAGTATCTGGGATTGAGGACGGCTCTTATGCCTCTCTCATAGGGAAGGCACGCGACAGAAAGATCGTCCGGGTGCACAACGGGGTTCGACCTGTAAAACAGGATGCCCTTCTGTTCATTTTTCCTCCCGGGCACGTAGAAAGTTTTCAGCTGGTCTACGGTAGAGACTGACAATGCGTCGAGCTCTTTGCACATCCGTTCCGGCACCCTTGTGATGGTCAGGGACCCTTCTGCGACTTCGAATGTCTCTCGTAGTTTCGCTTGCTGCATGGGGGGCCAATCTGCACAGCTGTTGCACGGCAGGTCCTCTTCTTCTGACTCTTCAGTGTCACTGCCAAGATGAGGGCGGACTTTGCTGCTAGATGGGCCTTCAGTAACATATTCGTCCGTATCACTGCCGAAATGAGGGCGAGTTTTACGGAAGGACGGGCTTCCAGCGTCGGACTCATCAGTGTCGCTGCCGAAATGCGGGCGCACTTGGGTATTTTTGCTTTTGAAAGTGACAGGCGGCACAGATTTGCTTTTGAGTCTTGGGGCCGGTCTATCCTCAGTCAGTTGTGGCTTAGCATTTTGGTGGTTCATAAAGTACCGAGAATCTTCATATCGGACTCCATGCACACCGAACGGCTGGATGTCTCCGTCAATGCGTCTTTCTTCGCCATTTTTAGTATACTTCATGCATTGATGGAGAGTTGACGGAATGATGCCATAATCGTGGAGCCACGGCCGCCCCAAGAGAATCTTATAAGACGTGTCAGCATCGATCACGTATATCTTAGCTTCAGTTTGCAGATCCCCGAATTTGATTGGCAGAGCTATGGACCCCAGAACTTGCTGGCAATTTTGGTTGAAGCCCTGAATGACAATCATTTCCCTTGACAGGTGTCGGACGTCCATTGACAAACTCTTCAGCATCCGCAAGTTCATGATGTTCACTGAAGACCCCGGATCAATCAATATGCGATTAATCCGATCTCCGTCGTTGTACCCGGTCACGTAAAGCGGCCGATTATGCTCAGCCGTTCCCAGTAGCAAGTCTTCATCCTTAAATGTGACTACGGCGGCATGCAAAGCGTGCAGAGCTTCTTTCATATTAATTTCCGCAAAGTGAGCCTGATACCGCTCGGGGTTTTGGAGAGCGTGAATAAGAACATTTCTAAGCTCCTTAGATAGGACCAAGGCGTCGTAGATGCTCAGGAGAGATGGAAGCCTTCGAAGGTGAGCCAAGACATTATAGTCCACCGAGGAAGGACTTGAGTTTTCATCAGCCGGTTCTCTGCTATCTTCATCATTAGCCACATGTTTTTCCTTCCCTTTTGGGGCGTTGCCCTGATTTGGCGGTAGAGCCCTGCCGCTTCTGAGCTGGATTTGATTGGCCTTTGTGGCGAGCTCCTCATCTTCTTCGGGAAAACAGAGCTCATCCTCAGAGTCGCTGCTAAGATGGATAGCGTAGCAGGTCACTACTGGGATCTCTTCATTGGAGTCTTCTTCTAACTCCTCCAGAATTTCAGCCGCTTGTACAGGGAAGAACTCCTTCAATTGAACCAATGTTCTTTCCTTTTGTTCATATTCTTCGAGGGAATCGATATATTTTTGAATGGTTGATCTCCCTGTAGACTCTTTTTCGCGCCGAGCTGCACTTTTCTTCTTCTTGAGCTTCTTGGATTTTGAGCCTGATGGAGCCGCATTGGCAGCTGGACTGGCAGGCTTCTTCTGCCCTTCCCATTCCGTCCTGGGTTCTTTCCGAAGTAGCTTTATCATCTTCTTCATCTTATTAGATATGTGCGTACTCCACGGAGGCCGCGATGAGTCCGTTTCATTTCTCAGGGCAGCGGGTTCGGCTGTCTGCTCCCAGAAGGCTTCAGTTTCTGTCTGTATAAAGTTGGTGGTTGCAACTTGATTGTTCACCAACACGCTTTTGGACAGCTCGATCTCTCCAGCCTTGTACTGCTTCTCGACCCAGTCTTTGAAGATATAGCAATCCTCGATCGCATGGCTCACTACTCGGTGGTACGGGCAATACAAGGGATTGTCAGTCATTTTTGCTTCTTGGGGTCTTTTCGACTCTGGCAATTGTAGGTCGTTGTTCAAGGCATCTTTAAATATCTTACGGACCTTGTCCCTTCTGAAAGAGTAAACCTTGTTCGTCTTCTCCTCTAGGGAAGGCCCATCTCCTCCCAGCAATGGCTTTCGAGACCGATTGGTTTTGGATTCACCCGCCCTTCGCTTTTCTTCATTGTCGGACGCATTGAAGACATTGGTACTGCTGGAACTCCCGCTTCTACGGTTGTCGTCCCGCTTGCTTTTCCAAGTTTTGTCTCTCTGAGAATCCGGCGGGGACTCTTTCTTTGAGCGTTCCAGCATTTGGACTTTCTTGGTTAGCTCCTGAAATGTCTTGAGGCCCGCCGTACACAAGAATGGGACCATCCAGTTGCTGAGGTTCCCAATGAGAAGGCTGACGGACTGGTCCTGCTCCAGCGGCGGTTCGCACTTGACTGTGAGATTACTCCATCGAGCGATAAAGTCGGTGTTGCTTTCATTCTTCCCCGGCTTGGTCCTCACAAGGTCGGCAATGGAGATTTTATCACCGACACTCATGAACCTTTGCCGAAACATGGACTCCATTTAGGCAAAGGTAATGACGGACCCGTCCGGTATACTCGCATACCAGTCGAAGGCGACACCGGTCAAGCTGTTGACAAACTGACGAAGAAGGAGCGCGTCATTGCCCCCTGTATTTCCGCACGATGCTTTGAAGTGGGCGACGTACTGATTTGCATTCCCCGTTCCATCAAATCTTCTGAACTTAGAAATGACGTAGCCGCTTGGGAACTCAATCAGATCGTACTGCGCGGGATATGGCCGCCCACTACTGCCGATCTCTTTCTGAGCTTCAGCTTCGGCCACCAATGTTTTAACCTTGCTGGTGACCAAATCCATTATCCGATTCTGTGTTAGCGGGATAGTGCTATCTGGGGCCAAGGCGTCCCCAGAAGCGGAGTGTGGCCGGCTTTCATGTGGCTCGACCAGTCTTGGACACAAAGGAACAGGCATTGGCTGCCTCGGATTGTCATCACCCGGCTGATTAGTAGGGGCTTGTGCTTGATTGGGAGGCGCTCGAGCAATTTGAGCCGTAAGCTGCATCACCACGTTCGTTAAGTCGTCAATCTTCGAATAGAGCTTGGCCATCTCTTTATCTTTGCTCCTGAGCTTTTTTCGAAGCTCTTGAAGCAGCTCTTGCTCCGCAGTCCTGGGGCGGAAAGTCGGCTCTTCCTCGCTGTCCGAGCTTGACTCTGCATGGACCGAGGGGTCTTTCTGCCTATCATCCTCATCGAGAGGGTTTTCTTCATCCAGTGGGGGCGGCTGTTCTTGGGCGGCGGAAACCATATTCAGGCTAGATTGGGCTTGGGATGTGGTAGCCTCATCCTTGCTTTTGGTGCGAAGGTTGTCGCTGGGGCGCCCGCCCGCCATATAGACCGTATGGATGATATATCCGGCCGTCTTTCTATCATTGGCGGCTGATTTCACGGATCGTTGTCTTGACCCCCTTGCTTCGGTAGCTGGTAGTCGATTGAAGGCGGCTGGCCTAACCAGGTTCTTGAATGGTGCTGGCGCTTCTTTTCTGGGTTTGCTCCGCTGCTTTCGTGCGGCACAAAGTGCTTGATAGACTCTTGAAGAGACGGTGTCATACCTTTTCTATTGGGGTCGGGACACGTCTCTTTGTAGCATTGTTCGGACCGCTGTCTTCTTGATTCTGGCGGCCATGGCATTTTTTTGAACCCACTTCAGAGGCTCGAAGGAATTGCTGATTCTCACGTCCGACTCAGCCGTCGTCGCGGGGCAACCCTGCACTTGGAACTTCACACGATTCCATTTGGCTGAAGCCTTGGCCCTCTTATTGGCTCGATACCTGAGCCGCTTCTGCCTTAACTTTTCTGTTCTAAGCACCTGGCAGACTTCAGCTCTTTGGGAAGATGTCGCAGACCAGGCGATGGAGGGCCTTGGAGATACGCTCGATTGTGCATTTGTTGGAGTTATCGCCTGAGCTCGTCCGTAACATTTGATGTTGCCCTTTGTACCGAAGTTCTTGCCCCCCGCTGGAGCACCAGAGAATCGTTCAGATAGCGTCTTGAGTTTCGGTTGTGGTGCCTTGGCGATCATGACATTCGGCCTCTTTCCCCTTGAGACCGGCTTGGCCACCTGTTCCGCCGGGATCTCCGCCAGATGAGCGCTTCCGGCAGGGTAGATGATGACGGAGCCGAACTGGCGGGGCGGTTCCTCCCACTGTCGACTGAGGCTTGCGGGGAGAACCACACGAGCGTTGATCTTGACCACGTACGGAATCGGGGTCACGTTGGAAGCTGAATTCGTCTGGGGAGACATTTTCGTCGGAGGTTGATTGCTACACGGAAAAAAAAGAACATCATTTCAGTATAGGCAATCGATATGTATATTGATTGAGTTCGCATGAACGTTTAACCCGAAATATGGGAGGAGAGATTGGTCCCACCGGGCGTGCCAGAATTTGTAAGGTGTTTTTCGTCACCCCATTGAGATGGGAATACGCGCACGCTTGTCAGGCGTACTACAGATTCCCCCTGCCTAGGGTAGGCTGGGGTTTAATGATTGTGGGGATCCGAATCTCCGGCAGCCGCGGACTAAGCTGCCGTTAATTACCCCTCGCCTTTGGGGCGAGGGAACCTCCGATTAACGGGTTAAACTGGTCATGCGAACTCAATGTGGGGTGTGCGTGTGTTTTGTTTTAAAGGGGTTTTTGGATATATCGGGAGCCACGAAGAGTTTTTACGGGGGTCCCGCTACCCGGATAGCGGGCTGGGGGTCAAGGGGGCTAGCAGCCCCCTTACGGGGTGCGGGGCAGCGCCCCGTTAGAAAATTTTTTTTCTAACAGAGACAGTGTCGTGGAGTATGTGTATGTGTACATTTGTATACATATGTATATATATACATGCATATATAAATAAAGGGGAAAAAGACATCCAAAGGATGCGTGGGGCCAGCACCTAGGCGCTTGAGCGCAAGCGCGCCACGTGTCGGCACGTGGGCGCTTTGCGCTCGAGCGCAGAGTGCTGGAGCGCAACGCGCCAAGTGTCGGCACGTGGGCGCTTTGCGCTCGGACGCTGAGAGCTTGGGCCCAAGCGCGCCACGTGTCGGCACGTGGACGACTTGCGCTCGAGCGCTTGCTGTTCAGACCATAATACTGCATTTATCATTCCCCTATTCTTACCCTTTTTATAAATAAACAGGTACTCTTGACGCACGTTTGTTGCATATTACAGGTTACAGGTTTATGGAGCAAATACAGTGAAAAAGACACAAAACAACAGAAAAAGGGACTTTTGACCAACAAGTAGACGGATCCTAGTCAAGCCTAGTCGAAGAACAGTGCAAGGTCCAAAAAGTCAAGTGAAACGGTTAAAAAGCCCAATACGAATCTTCACTGAAAATCTGGAGTAGACTCAGAAGCCCAACAGAGGAAAGAAATATAAAAATATAAAGCCCAAGAAACAAGAAATAAAGCCCAGAAGTTTCACAAAATGAACCCACTGTTTGGCCGCGGAACCGCGGCCAAACCCTACCTGGCGCCGCGGATCCGCGGCCATCAAGCTCCCTTGTCGGTGGAAAATCTCTGGGTTGTTGCGACGATTCTGGTGTTAGGATTTTACGTGGGCAAATCTGTAATTGCGCATGTGCGAGAGCCTGTAACCCTAGGTTTTCTATTTTCCTATAAATTGTAATCTTAGATCTAAAAATTGTATGCCTCTTTTCAATCAATAAAATTCAGAATTTCTGGGAGTAAATTTCAGATCTGTTCTTCTTGTTTGGAGGGAGCCGTCAACCTAGTAAGTCTTTTATTTCTTTTAATTATAATGTCTTCTCTTCCCCTAATGAGCGAGTAGTCTCCTCGCTTGTTAGGGTTAGCCTTAGGGAAAGGGTTGAGAGATGAAATCTCTCGCCCCTTTCAATGCCACATTCACCTAATGAATTAGAACTTCACGCATACGCGCACAACCGCTCCCTGCGGCATCCTACCTTTCGAGGTAACGATGAACCGTAGTATAAAGGGCCGGTTCCGCGCGTTTTCCGTGAGGGTTAGGATAATTATCAACAAAGGTAGGGTACAAATCTAGAGGAAGAAACATCTTCCCAAAAGATTTGTATCCACTTTATTGATAATTAACTTAACATCTAATAGATCTAAAACAAAGTAGGCATTGAAAGCGGTGATGAAAAACTTTAATCTCCAAAACTTCCCCTAAGCCTAACCCTAGCAAGATTCTTAAATTAGATTAATTAGATCCAGTATTTTAGATTTCTATAAACCAACCAAAACTACAAATATAATCAACTCGTTAAAACACAATAAAGAAATTTACCCGTCTCTGTGGATCGACCCGCACTCACCGGCTAGCTGCGAAGCGACGCCGTTTCTGATTGCGGTAATTACAGTTTTTGACACCAATCAAATGGCGCCGTTGCCGGGGACGGCGTAATATTTCTTTTTGTGAATTTTCGGGTTGATATAAATTTTAAAATTATAAAAATCTGAAAATATAAAAAATATAAAAAAAATAATCAAATTTGATCTGTTTGAAGGGTGTATCTTTTGGATCTTGCAGGAACAACGAAGAATCAAGGATCTGGAGTTTTACAGAGGGCAAATCAAAATTTGGTACATAGGAACAGAGAAGAATTACAAGCACAGAGCAGCACAAAAATTTTCAGAGCGAGATTCCTTCATAGAGCCGCGCTTCCGCCGCGCAAATAGCCCATCTGCCGCGGATCCGCGCTTGGTGTGACACGTCAGCGCACCAAATTTCGCTGGTTTGATTTTTTCTCTCTCCCCTCTGCAACCTCCCATATATTTCTCTGTAAAAATCTTCTGCAGGATTTCTTTGCGTAAAGAGTCTTTCTCCCCCTTCTAAAATAACAGATTTCTGCAGGTTTCTTTGCGCCGCGCTTAAAAAATTCGGATTGCAAGTGAAATTTTATTTGTTTTGCATAATTTAACCGGATTCTAAGGGGCTAATTAACCAAACTCAGATTGGGTGGGGATTTCATCACCCTTCCCAGGACCCCAGAAAACACCTAAGCATTTTGCATCGACCACAATTAATTAAAAAAGATTAGACTCAGACCTAAGGACGACGAGCTCAATAGGAAAAGGACTAGGGTAGGCATCAGCCGTTTATCCTAACCGACTTTGCGGTGTCTAGGCTAGTGGTTATTAATTAGGCCCACTGTAGTGGTGGTTCCTTCCCACTTACCTGGCCGTATTTGTCCGTGAAGAGGCGGTTTGAGGTCTATTTCTAGCCCTAGTTAGGAGCTGTCTAGCAGACCTAGGCAACCCTAGATCTAGGCCTGATTGTGCATGTGTGGTTGATACTTTTGTGTCACGAGTCCGTTTTCTAAAACCGTCTTGCAAAACTTTCCAATAAAAAAAATAAAGAAAAATCTTTTCAAAACTTGCAACTTGCCGCTAAGAAAACTTGCACCTCACTTCTACCATCTCTCCTTCATTGACGTTATCTTACCCCCACATTCTGTTTTTCTTTTTTTTTTTCTGACTGCACTACCCTTTAGTGTATGTCATCTTGGACTAGGGATACTAACGCCCGATTAGTCCGTGTTTCGTTGGTACCGACCAACGAACCCTTCGACGAACCCTTCGTCGATCTTCCGTCCACTTCCTTACCTCCACACTCAAATTCTTTCACCGAAGGTATGTCGGGATTCAACCCCAACGATACCTTACCGACGGGAATGATTCCACCTCCGCCAGGTGCGAATAACCCGAATCTTCTGCCTGTTGTAGCGCCCGCACGAGTCGCGCTCCAGGATCTCTTCTACCCCGTCCGCACTTCCTTACCTACATGTCTTTCACCCCCACCGGCAAATGGGGACAATTTTGAAATAAAACCACACTTCATCAATATGCTGCCTAAGTTTCATGGTTTGGAATCTGAAGATGCATATATTTTCATTAATAAATTCCAAAACGTTTGCGCCATGATGAAGACAACCCAATTAAGTGATGATGCAATAAGGCTAAGGGTCATTCCTTTTACCTTATGTGACCTAGCCGAGAAGTGGCTATACAGCACCGCATCACATTCCATTAGAAATTGGGACGAGTTTGTGAGAGCTTTTCTGAAAAAGTTCTATCCTCATCATAAAACTGCTAAAATCCGAAATGAGATTATACAATTTTCACAGCTTCCGTCCGAACCATTCTGGAAGTGTTTCGAGAGATTTAAAGACCTACTTGTTCAATGCCCTCATCATGGGATAGAAAAGTGGCAACTTTGCCAAACTTTATACGAGGGATTGAACGCAGCAACGAAGCAGTTGCTAGAAACAATTTGTCAAGGTCATTTTCTCTCCAAGTCTAGC
Source organism: Agapanthus africanus (assembly GCA_030015575.1). Taxonomy (NCBI): domain Eukaryota; kingdom Viridiplantae; phylum Streptophyta; class Magnoliopsida; order Asparagales; family Amaryllidaceae; genus Agapanthus; species Agapanthus africanus. Next base: position 143,725,623 of record JASDDO010000024.1, on the reverse strand, counting down.
GACGAAGCTTGGCAGTTTCTTGAGGACCTAAGTGAGCAAACAATTCAGTGGGAGAGTACCAAGACCACATCATCTTCTTCAGTTGGTCAATCTAGGACGGGCATACATCAAATAGATATGTCGATAGCTATGAAGGCCGAGATGGCCTCACTTATGAAAAAGCTAGAAGCCATTGAGACAAAAATCTCATCGTCTTCTCCTGCCCCTACTCTACCCACACGAACTGTTTGTGCTTGTTGTTCAAACCCATCGCATCTAACCGAAGAGTGTCCTTATAATGCACCTATTCAAGGACATGATCAAGTCAATGCTGCATTCCAGCAACGACAAAGAAACGATCCGTACTCTTCGACATACAATCAGGGGTGGAGGAGTCACCCAAATTTCGCTTGGAACCAAAATCAACAAGTCCAAGGGAATAACAATTTTCAAAGAGCTCCTCCACAACAACAACAAGCACCCTTACAAACTCAAATACAGCAACCTTTCCAACAACAACCTTATACAAATCAAACGAACAATTTGGCTCAACCAAATGATGATAAGGTTACCTCGCTTGAAAAGAGTCTAGATGCATTTCTTAAGCAAACTACAGAATCCGCAGCAAGATTTGAAAGTTATGTTCAATCTTTATTGAATAACAATGCCTCACACGATCAAAGTATCAAATCTATTGAGGCACAAATTGCACAATTAACTGCTGCGTTGAGCGAGAGAGAAAAGGGAAAGCTTCCATCTCAACCATTGCCCAATCCCGGTCACACACAAAACGCATATAACAATCACAATGTGAATGCGGTGACCACGTTGAGATCCGGAAGAGAGTTGCAAAATAATGTGGAAACTAATGATGACATCCCCGCCGGTGGTTCTTCTTCCCCTTCTTCATTTTCTTCACTTCCTTCTTCACCTTTTTCTTTAGAGCCTATTCTTCACCCTTCACACGGCTCTACTTCTTCTGACCCGAACGGACCCATTTCTCACAACACGGACACATCCACACTGGGATCCGTTCCTCCTCCACATTCTACTCCACAGACTTTTGACTCAACAAATTTTCAGAATGCTCCATTCCCAAACAGGTTGAGTCCTAATAAACCAAATACACAAGTGGAGAAAATTGTGGAGATATTTAAGCAGGTTAGCATAAATATACCTCTCTTGGATGCTATCCAACAAGTCCCTTCATACGCGAAAATCTTAAAGGGATTATGCACTTCAAAGAGAAAAGCATCTCAAGTATCCAAGAAAGTGCTAGTGGCTAGTGCAGTGAGCAATGCTATTAACCACCATCAAACCTTACCCCAAAAACGAAAGGACCCCGGCTGTCCTACTATTTCAATTACAATTGGGGATAAGAACATTAATCGAGCACTTTTAGATCTTGGGTCTAGTGTTAACCTGATTCCTTACTCCGTGTACGAACAATTAGGGGTTGGAGAGTTGAAACCCACTCGTTGCACTCTCCAAATGGCTGATCGATCAATCACCTATCCAAGGGGTCAACTAGAGGATGTGTTGATCAAAGTCGGGGAATTCATATTCCCCGTTGATTTTATCGTTATGGATACACAACCTGTTGCTAACCCAAGAAACCAAATTCCGGTGATTCTTGGTCGACCATTTTTGGCCACTTCCAATGCCGTAATAAATTGTCGCAATGGCTCCATGACTCTATCCTTCGGAAAGAGGTCTAGTGAGTTCAATATTTATAAGATGGGAAGTCTGCCCCCCGTGCCTAAAACTAGTACACGAGAAGTTTGCTCTATTCACGAAATCACGCAGGAGGACTGCGAGCTTGAAAGATTTCTATTTGATGAAAACAGTTTTGACGCCACTAGTGCGTCCCTCCTTGAGCCTACTACCGTTGACACAACCGATGTTGATTATGAATGTTTCACTTTTATGGATGATGACGAATCACAGCCCGAATATGAGTCGTTTGAATTTTTGGATGAGTCAGTCGAACCATCCGAATCGGTTGTTTGCAGTGATTTCGAACCTGTGTTGGAGTCCTTTAAGTTCGAGGTAGATTCTGCAATGATTCTTTCGCCTCCGAAACTCGAACTAATGTCCTTACCGCCTCACCCTAAATATGCTTACATAGGTAAGAATGAGACTTTTCCCATTATCATATCAGCCTCTCTAGCCTTCGAGCAAGAGAACGCTATTTTAAAAGTCTTACAAGATAGGCGGCAAGTTTCCAGTTGGACTATGGCGGACATCGAGGAGATAAGTTCCCTCGTAAGTGAGTATCATACACATGTGATGGATGATGCCATGTCAATAGAGGACCCACAGGAACATCTTGGGGGTATTGTGGTGAGTCAACTTCCTCCCTTAGAAGTTGAAATACCCCCCTTTCTTTTAATAAGGTACGAGAATGCCAACACTCCACTGATTGCTGATCATTCGCATTCTCATTTCGATGCATCACCATCACCTGTATATTTCCCTCCACACCTCCCATACCACTACTTCTATCTTCCCAAATTCTTTGCGGACCACCACAACTTATTTTTCCACCAACCAATATCCTTTACTAATAAATTTTTCAAATGGTTGGTGTTGACTTTTGGCCGATGCAAAGTTTGGCAGTAATATCTAACATAGTTTAAATGAAGTTTGGGGGAGGGCCTTTTTGTACATATTTTTGTTTTTCTTAAATAAAATATAAAAATTATAAATAAATAAACAGGGAAGTATCAGTGTTTTGACCCTCTTGGTTTAGCATGACAGTGAGGACACTGTCAAGTTCAAGTTTGGGGGTATGCTCGGTACGTCTTCTTCCTTCGCATTCATTTGTACATATTTTTGCATTTGCATACTTATTTTAAAACCCATAAAAATTTGAAAAATTTGAAAAATTATAAAAATTATTGTATTCAATTTTGGCTAATTGACTAGAGTTTGACAAATAGGTTAACTAGCTAGGAAAAACTAGATCTTAGACTTAGTGAATTAAAAACCCTAAAAATAACATTCCTTAAAGTTTAACAGTAGGAAGTATATGCCTTGTGGTTTACCTAGAAATAGGCAAATTTTAGGTTCACTTCTTGGGCTAAGTCAAAATGAGGGAAGAGTATTGATGTTCTTATTAGAGTATAAGTTTGAAAAATAGTTCCTAGCTTAAGTCGAGAATCTGAAAACGTATACCCTACAATTTGCACAATCACGCACCTTGAAACTTGGAATAGTAGAAGAGACCTTGAAAGGCTCTTGTCTAAAGTCCTTAGTATGAAAAAGTGTGAATAAAGAAAAAAAAATGGACACTGGTTTTTGTGATTACTTAAGGCTGCAAAAATAGAAAAATATTTAGCGAGGGTGCTTCATCACCTAGTGCCTTAGACCAACTGGTTTGGGGGTCACTGCTAAAACCTTGGGTGTTGCAAAGACTAGGAAGTATGTTTTAAAGTGCAAACGCATTTTGTAATCGGTCGTTGGTGCCTCAGGAAGTATTAACGGTCGCATGAAGGATGTGTAAGCAAATTTCATTTAAATTCACCACTAATTAGTACTTTGGACAACGGACAAGGGGTTGATTGCTTAATTTGAATTTCCAAGTGTAGGGGTGACTTATACACACACGTAGGGGTATGTGATTGGAATTTAGATGAGAGAAAGGAATGAAGAATAGAACTTGTATCTTTAATAGAGTTGATAGAAATTCCTAAGTGGAGATGGAACCCTAGAAGGAAAACTTAAGAAATGCCGAAAGCTAAGTAAGTCTACATAACATATATAATCTTAAGTTAAATAATGAGGAAGCGTGAAGAATATGGGTGGATAATTTATAAGTAGAAGATAATAGAATTCCATATTAGAAGACCTAATTGGAGAACAAAAGTCAAAAGGCCGAGTTGATAGGATTTTGTGGGTAGTATCCGCTGAAAACCCTCAGGAGACAACACTCCTCCTACTAGGGACACCTAGAGGTTTAACGGCTTGTTGCACGAGCTCAGTGCAATCGCGTTTCCCTGCGAAAGTGCGATTAGGATTTTTTTAGAGAATAAAATAATAAGTTTGCTCGAGGACGAGCAAATGGTAAGTTTGGGGGTATTTGTTCAGACCATAATACTGCATTTATCATTCCCCTATTCTTACCCTTTTTATAAATAAACAGGTACTCTTGACGCACGTTTGTTGCATATTACAGGTTACAGGTTTCTGGAGCAAATACAGTGAAAAAGACACAAAACAACAGAAAAAGGGACTTTTGACCAACAAGTAGACGGATCCTAGTCAAGCCTAGTCGAAGAACAGTGCAAGGTCCAAAAAGTCAAGTGAAACGGTTAAAAAGCCCAATACGAATCTTCACTGAAAATCTGGAGTAGACTCAGAAGCCCAACAGAGGAAAGAAATATAAAAATATAAAGCCCAAGAAACAAGAAATAAAGCCCAGAAGTTTCACAAAATGAACCCACTGTTTGGCCGCGGAACCGTGGCCAAACCCTACCTGGCGCCGCGGATCCGCGGCCATCAAGCTCCCTTGTCGGTGGAAAATCTCTGGGTTGTTGCGACGATTCTGGTGTTAGGATTTTACGTGGGCAAATCTGTAATTGCGCATGTGCGAGAGCCTGTAACCCTAGGTTTTCTATTTTCCTATAAATTGTAATCTTAGATCTAAAAATTGTATGCCTCTTTTCAATCAATAAAATTCAGAATTTCTGGGAGTAAATTTCAGATCTGTTCTTCTTGTTTGGAGGGAGCCGTCAACCTAGTAAGTCTTTTATTTCTTTTAATTATAATGTCTTCTCTTCCCCTAATGAGCGAGTAGTCTCCTCGCTTGTTAGGGTTAGCCTTAGGGAAAGGGTTGAGAGATGAAATCTCTCGCCCCTTTCAATGCCACCTTCACCTAATGAATTAGAACTTCACGCATACGCGCACAACCGCTCCCTGCGGCATCCTACCCTTCGAGGTAATGATGAACCGTAGTATAAAGGGCCGGTTCCGCGCGTTTTCCGTGAAGGTTAGGATAATTATCAACAAAGGTAGGGTACAAATCTAGAGGAAGAAACATCTTCCTAAAAGATTTGTATCCACTTTATTGATAATTAACTTAACATCTAATAGATCTAAAACAAAGTAGGCATTAAAAGCGGTGATGAAAAACTTTAATCTCCAAAACTTCCCCTAAGCCTAACCCTAGCAAGATTCTTAAATTAGATTAATTAGATCCAGTATTTTAGATTTCTATAAACCAACCAAAACTACAAATATAATCAACTCGTTAAAACACAATAAAGAAATTTACCCGTCTCTGTGGATCGACCCGCACTCACCGGCTAGCTGCGAAGCGACGCCGTTTCTGATTGCGGTAATTACAGTTTTTGACACCAATCACTTGCGCTTGAGCGCAAGAGCGCCACGTGTCGGCACGAGGGCGACTTGCGCTCGAGCGCTTGCGCTCGAGCGCAAGAGCGCCACGTGTCAGCACCGGGGCGACTTGCGCTCGAGCGCAAGCGCGCCACGTGTCGGCACGCGGGCGCTCTGCGCTTGAGCGCCGGCGAGAAAAAGAGACTTTTAGCCTAAAAAAATTTCTCAGAAGAGAAATCAGAGAGGAGTTGGACTCCTGAGTGTATTTTTTCTTCTTTTTTGGGGGGGTTTAGTGAAAGATGTTCTTCTTCTTCCTCCTCTGTTAGCTGGATCTTGAAGATCAAGAGATGTGGGATTTTTAAAAATCTCTTCTTTTTGAGATCTAATGGAAGATCTGAGTTCCCCTTTATGGGTTTTGTGGTGAAAAACTATTTTGTTTTATAAGAAGAAGAGTAAAACTCTTGATTTAATTCAAGAGAAAGAAGAAGGTTTTGGAACCTTGAAGAAGGAGAAAGATCTCAGATCTGGAAAATTTTTTGGAGAGAAAAAAAGTTGTTGAGATATTTCATTATCTTTGCCTTTATAGGCTATACACTTTACACATAGCCCCTTGGACTTCACAAAATGGCATTCTGCCTATTTTATGGCTCATGTGCCATTTCTTTTTGCACATAAGCCATGGGCTTTACAAAAATTTGGCTTTATGCCTATTTTTCGTACATTTATCCATAAATAAAATAAAAGAAATGCAACAAAATTATTTATCATAAAATTTTTATCTTGGCATGGGGGGAGGCCGGCCGCTTCATGTTCGGGCTTGACCCGGGCATGGGCCCACTCGATCTGGGCTTGGGCCCACTTGGATTGGGGTTGGCTTTGATTTTGACTTGGTCAACCGGGGTGTAAATTTTTACCCCAACAATAACCTAGGTTGCTTAGATTAGCACTTTAAGAAACCTAGTTACCTCAAGTTAGAGGTGAAGCTTGGAGTAAAGCTCTCGGGTGGATCATCTACTATATAGAGAAGGCCGGAGAGGAGGTGGAGAACGAAAAGACGAAGGACACGGTTCATTAGGTATAATCACTTCTCATAGTAGTTAACAACTTCTATGATTCTTGTTAGTTATAGTTTAGCAAAGATTCTCGGTTAATCGATGTTTACGCAAAGAACAAGATCGTTTTTCGTTATTCCGCCTCCTCGCAACTCGTGGGGTGGTGTACATCGACTTACAGATACAGCAGACGAGATGTCAACAATGGCGTTCCTTCGCAGTCCAGCAGGATGCAGATGCAACGTCAACAAAAGACCTCATGGTCGAAACAAAGTGGAGCCACGGCAAAGTCCCTAGTTCGAAACCTCGACGGTTCACCAACAACCTAGAGACAACCGCGACATTCGTCTCGATATAGAGGACGTAATGCCAGCAAACGAAGCGAAGGCCAAATTCCTAACTTCAAGGTCTTAACGGCAAGTCATATAAAGCCTGAAAGACAATCGGAGATCATCTTACACCAGTGCGGAGTGGTCACCACCTCGACGTTCGTCTCGATACAGCAGACGAGATGCCACCCCAGCATTCTTCCTCCAACAGGATTCAGACGCGACAATCAAACAGCGGAGCCACGGCAAAGTCCCTAGTTCTAAACTTCGACGATTCACCAACAACTTAGAGACAACTGATCGCACGCCGATGGCGTGTCGGATGTTCAAAGATTTAAAGTGTAACCGCGATCAGGACGGTGTCGCTTTGCAGCTAGCCGGTTGAGCACGGGTCGGTCCACAGGGAGATGGTGGTATCTTACCTTCTTGTCTTAGACGAGTCAATAAATAATCTGTATGTGTGTTTGATTCTAACCTATGTGTTTATCTGCAAGTATAAGGTTGTTAAGAAAAGATACGAAATTGTAAGCTAAGAAATCCGTACTCAAAACCTTTGAGCCGAGTCTTGACCAATTGAAGCTAAGCAATTGGCAACAACGGGGATTAGGGGATTTAAGCGCGGTATTCGTGGAATCCGGCTTATTTACCCTTGTCCTTCCGTTCTTGTCTCTTGCTTTCGCCTCCGGCCAAACCAGACGCAACCGGTCGCGGTTAGGAATCACCGTTACCTTGTCAGGGTACGGTGCCTAACGGAGCGCTTGCGTATGGTTTGGGCGAAGTTCAAATGGAAAATAACGGGAAAAGGAATTGGCAAAGAAACGTTAACTTACAATACCGTATTAATTCTTAACAACAACAATAATTACAACATTTACAAAATGAACAAAAGAAACCAAAAGGAAAAGAACAAAGAAAAGAAAAGATACAAGTATTAAAGTGCATGAAAATAAATTGCAAGTAAATAAAGACAAGGTAATAAAGAGCAAGTAATAAAAAGCGATAAAAAGAACACGGAAGTAGAACCCAAGCCAAGCATGTGCTCAATAGCCAACCCTTAAACTTGCAAGCTCAATGGAGAGGTTGCAAGATCAAGGGAAGGGTAGAGAACGCATGTGAAGTGAAGAACTAGTCCCGTGAGAAAATACGACCCTTGAGATCAATAACTAACCCTTAACCATTCAAGCTCAATAAAGAGGTTGAATGAGCAAGAGAAAGCAAGAATCTCAAGGGGGAGCAAACTAACAAGAAAGATAAAAAACCCTCATCTTCATTAACATCCACTCAAAAGCTCTCACTACAATTTCATGGAGGAAGAATGAAGAAGAAGAAGAAAGAAGAACAAAACTACAAAAAAAAGAAGAACAAAGAAAGCTCCCTTGGCTCAGCCCGGATCTGCTGTATTTATAGGCAGGAGAATGGATTTCTAGGGCAACCAGCAGACTACATGTAAAAAGACCAAAATACCCACCAAAAATAATGCAGAGAGGGCCCCATCTAGCCGCGCATGCGCGGCCAATACCCCTTTTTGGCCGCGCATGCGCGGCCGTACAGTGGACTTAGGTGTTGGTCTTTTGTGGCCTGCCCTGGTTTCCTGTTTCCTCATGTTTGCCAACTTTAAACTGCGCAAAAGTCTTCAGAATATCTCCAGATTTCCAAGTCCAAGATTGCACTCCTTTCTTTACTTTTGACTTTATCTCCCTCGAGCTCCGCGCACCCATTGATTCTTGTGCAGCCCACCTCGTGCTCTGTGCTTGTCCCAGACATGAATGACCACTGTCACATGTCTTGTATCGGGAACCGGTACTCGGCACTGGACGGATATGGATGATCGGAACCCGGCTTTTATCTGTTCTCGACAGATGTTCTGCATTTGGCGTAACTGTGGAGATTTTATCTTGATTTACAACATTTGGACTGAAAACCTGAAATCTGTAAACATGTAACAAACACGGATTAAAAGTACCTACCTATAAACAACGAGCGTAAGAATGGGCGGTATAAAATGCAATATTCTGCTATGAACAAATACCCCCAAACTTAACTTTTGCTCGTCCCGAGCAAAACCAATTATTCACAAAAATAAAATGATAACCGCACTTTCGCAGGGAACGCGATTGCACTGAGCATGTGCAACAAGCCGTTAAACCTCTAGGTGTCCCTAGTAGGAGGAGTGTTGTCTCCTGAGGGTTTTCAGCGGATACTACCCACAAAATCCCGTCAAGCTAGTTTTGTAAAATAACTAAGATTCAACCCCCTAAAGTTTTGTTTCAGAAAATAACAATTCTATTATCCTAAGTCTAGACTATCGAACCTTTATTTTTCACACCTCGCTTCTTATTTAACTACAGATTTTATATGTCTTTACGTGCAGTGCAAATAGTGTCGTTAAGTTCCGAAAGGTCGAATAAAGTCATTATGTCACACAATAAAGCCCAGATAACAATTTTAAAAGGATCACATAAGTTTTATAAAGAGTTAAGCATTTTTCAAGTTTCGTTTTCCAGTAAAGTTTCAACTTCAGAATTTCTATCTTCCCTAACAGGAAACTAGGTCTTATTCTTCACTCCACCTTTTTCTTGTTTTCATTTCATACACACCTCTGTGAACGTGCAATAGTCTTTATCAAAGAGTAAAACCTTCATATCTCCGTTAAAAATTTTTTATAAAAGCTTTTCTTTTATCAAGATTATTCTCACACAAAGAACCGTTAGGAATTTTAACTCGGAGAGAACATTTGCTTGACTTTGTTTTTATCTGGACTTTCTAGGCTTCTTAGCGAGCTTTGGGCCAATGCACCCAAACCAGTTGGTTTTAGGGCATTAGGTGTAGAAACACCCCAGCGGACTTAATTACTCAAGTTACCTAGGTCCAAAAACAAAAGACAGTTTGGCGTGAAAAACATGATGATTCAATACGAACGGAGATATAACCGGTAATTCAATTATTTTTTTGGATAAAAGACGTGTTTAGTGGGTTCGGTGTGTAATCATTCCACTCAAGTTTCAGGGTTATTTTTCAGACTTAGTTCCAATTAAGGCATCAATAACATTCCTTCATATTCACTTACTTCATAAACTATTCTTGATATATTACTTATTTCAGAACAAACCTATTTGATCCTCAGAAAATCATTTATCTATTTAAAAGTTTTTTAAACATAAAAGACTTGTCATCTAATATCCAAGACTCACAACACGTGTAGTGTAATGTAAAGACGTATATCAGCTATAGTTAACTTCAAAGGAGAGTTATCTTTCAGGTTTTCAAAATCCAAACATAGGATTTAGTTATTCCTATCTTTTCAAACAAAAACCGTCGAATGTTGAATCAGAGTTCTTCCACAAGCTAACTTGACAAAAAAAAGTTTTTATATTTTTAGAAAATTTTCAGATTTTTATGGATTTTATGGATTTAATATGCAGATGCAAAATATACATATGAATGCGAAGGAAGAAAGCTTACCGAGCACACCCCCAAACTTAAACTTGACAGTGCCCTCACTGTCAGGCTATACCAAGAGGGTCAAAATTGCCGGCGCTTCCTAAAAACAAATTATATACAAAAAAAAAAGGAAAACCAAAAATATATACAAAAAAAATGTCCCCCCCTCAAACTTAAGTAAAACAGTGTTTCCACTGTTAAGCGATGAAGTTCAGGATTAGGGGGGGAAAGAACAGTGTCAATTTATACAAGGCCTTACACAGGCCAAAGGTGAGCACCAACCATTCAAAGATCTTATCGCCATAATGTACAGGTTGGTGGAAGAAGGCGTAGAGAAAAGAGAGGGAGAATACGCGATACCGTATGCGGAGAGAAGCGGGATACGGTCTCGGTATGTGAGAGGAAGAAGAATGGCGGAAGGGAAAAAGAAGTGGAATACGAACTTGAGGGTGTAAATGGAGTAAATAGATTAGCACAATTTGCGATGACCGATGTGTGAAAAGCGAATGTGCTAATATATTTACCCGTCGAGAAATGGGATCAAATCCCTCAAGATTCGTAAGAAGCCATGGGTACGCCGAACTTGGTAAACCAGACACAGTAAATGAAAGTGAGACGGGTTCTTGCAAGGTCGAAACGATTGAAAGGATGGAGGGAAGTGGTTGAGGAAGGGTATCGGTTAAGGCTTCTGGAGGGTGTGTACAGTCAGTGAAAGGAACAGGATGAATTGGAAAATCCGACTCATCATCTAGAACTGTTTCATCCTCAAAAATATCCTCAATATTCTCCTCAAAATTTAGCACATCCATGCATTTTTCTTCAAAATCCAGACGCATATGGGGTTCGGGAAAAACATTTAATGACTCGGGATGATGATTTGAAGAGAAAAACTCAGCCAAATCTATGGGTTCATCATCCAAAATATTCCCAGCGTCGATATCCTCAATCAAGTGAAAATCAAAATTCTCTGACACCTCAACAAAAGCATGGATATCAATCGATTTAGGTTCTAAAGTGGAGGTGTAAAGGTCAAAAGGTTTAGGATCGGTTTCACTTGGAAGAGACCCTTCACAATCGGGCAAATCAAACACTACGAAGTCGCACAACTCATTCATCATTCTATCTTCAATTGATAAATCATGTGGGATACTCGATAGACTTTCAAAACAGGAGGTGTGGGATTCAATTTGGGATGGGTAGGTTTGATTTGGAAGGGGGTACATCTCACTCTCTCCACTCAAATTCACAGCCTGTCCTGCCGCCTCATCATACATTGAAAAAGTTGGAGCTAGTTGAAAACTAGCTACCGGGTCACTAGGTTGCATGAGGGCGGCCATGGACGCATTCAAATCCATCATCTGTTGGCTTGACGCTACCCTAAAGTCTTCCAAGGACTGTTCTAGACTAGACATTGGTTGTGAAGGGGTTTCAGTAAAAGATTCAAAGTTGTTTGGATACTGAAAACTCCCAAATGGCGGTTCTGATGCTATGTCTAGGGAAGGTGCAAAAGTAGGGTAGGATTGGTAGGAATTGAATGGCTGGACAGGAGCAGGATCAACATTTGGATAGGAAGGTGAATGGAATTGTTGATCCCAAGAATTTGAAGTGGTGAAAGGAGTGAAAGATCGGCTACGGGATTGTTCAATTCGTTCAGCGATGGACAAAGGACGGCTTGCAGAAGGGGTATCAACATAAGCGGGTGCGGGAGGTTGAAAAGGTTGATACAAAGTGGAATGAGGAGTGCAAGTGTTCGTCCTAGACGCTGCTATGCGATCTTTCAGTGAAACTTTGGGCATGAAGGGGTCGTTCGAAGTTCGACCAAAACAAGAACCGTAGGAAGTAATGTCTGGTTGTGGGTACCAAAGTTCGGCAAGAGTTTTGCGAGGTGGAGTACCCATGATATGAAGAGAGAGAGAGAAAGGTAGAGAAAAGGAGGGGAAAAAGAATGTGATTTTTTTTTATTAGTTGTTAGCAAAAGAATGAAATATACACAAAAAAATATGGACAAAAATAATCACGACACAAAAATTACCACACACCTAATCGTTCTAGGGTTAACCTAGGTCAACTAGACCTGCTCCAGAACTTGATTGTCGAAGTAAAACTGTGTCGAGAAACAGGCTCAAGATACACTGATCACGAGGCCAGGTAAGTGCAGAGATAAGGGGAGGTTTTCTAACGCTTTCGCGAAGTTCCTTAATTAAATAACCCTTTCTCTTTTGGCGGTTTCGCCGTTAACACTTTCCTAGACACCCCGTAAACAATATACCTTTAAGCAAGGTTCTAAACACAGTTAACTTCTCCTAGTGAGCGCGAAGTCCTTAAGGCTTAAAGTCTAGTTTCTTTTAAAATTTGTGTGGGTAAACGTTATGCTCAAGTTCGTGATTTGTGGGCCACGGAAAAGGTGATGAAATCCTTTACCGTATGTTGTGGGGTTCGCTTGCCCTTAAGTCCGTATTAATGTATGCAATGCGCAATTCAAAAATTCTATAAAGAATCAAACAATCGTTTTTTAGTTTAAGCGCGGCGCTGCAACAAATACGGGTTAGTCAATTTTAAGCGTTTGCTAGCGAACTTGCAAAGAATCCTGCAAAAGAATAGTATATTGGAAGCGTCGGATTTGAGAAGAAGGTGTTAGTAAAGTACGTACCGTTAAGTTTTGGGTTAGGAAACCCCCGTTGAATCAAATCCGGTAAGCTTGAAAGGTTTGCTTGCGCGGGTCAAACTACCCGGATCTTTGGCACTGTACTTTGCAATCACCTTAACTTTGAATGTGCACTTTGCTCTCCACAATCGCAGTTTGCAAATACGCAAAAATCTGCACACTTGCCCACAAAAATGATCAAAAAAAAACAAAAAGAATATTTTTTTTATATATATACAAAAAGAATATTAACCCGAATAACAATAAAGAAAATACGCTACCGTCTCCCCGGCAACGGCGCCATTTGATCGCACGCCGATGGCGTGTCGGATGTTCAAAGATTTAAAGTGTAACCGCGATCAGGACGGTGTCGCTTTGCAGCTAGCCGGTTGAGCACGGGTCGGTCCACAGGGAGATGGTGGTATCTTACCTTCTTGTCTTAGACGAGTCAATAAAGAATCTGTATGTGTGTTTGATTCTAACCTATGTGTTTATCTGCAAGTATAAGGTTGTTAAGAAAAGATACGAAATTGTAAGCTAAGAAATCCGTACTCAAAACCTTTGAGCCGAGTCTTGACCAATTAAAGCTAAGCAATTGGCAACAACGGGGATTAGGGGATTTAAGCGCGGTATTCGTGGAATCCGGCTTATTTACCCTTGTCCTTCCGTTCTTGTCTCTTGCTTTCGCCTCCGGCCAAACCAGACGCAACCGGTCGCGGTTAGGAATCACCGTTACCTTGTCAGGGTACGGTGCCTAACGGAGCGCTTGCGTATGGTTTGGGCGAAGTTCAAATGGAAAATAACGGGAAAAGGAATTGGCAAAGAAACGTTAACTTACAATACCGTATTAATTCTTAACAACAACAATAATTACAACATTTACAAAATGAACAAAAGAAACCAAAAGGAAAAGAACAAAGAAAAGAAAAGATACAAGTATTAAAGTGCATGAAAATAAATTGCAAGTAAATAAAGACAAGGTAATAAAGAGCAAGTAATAAAAAGCGATAAAAAGAACACGGAAGTAGAACCCAAGCCAAGCATGTGCTCAATAGCCAACCCTTAAACTTGCAAGCTCAATGAAGAGGTTGCAAGATCAAGGGAAGGGTAGAGAACGCATGTGAAGTGAAGAACTAGTCCCGTGAGAAAATACGACCCTTGAGATCAATAACTAACCCTTAACCATTCAAGCTCAATAAAGAGGTTGAATGAGCAAGAGAAAGCAAGAATCTCAAGGGGGAGCAAACTAACAAGAAAGATAAAAAACCCTCATCTTCATTAACATCCACTCAAAAGCTCTCACTACAATTTCATGGAGGAAGAATGAAGAAGAAGAAGAAAGAAGAACAAAACTACAAAAAAAAGAAGAACAAAGAAAGCTCCCTTGGCTCAGCCCGGATCTGCTGTATTTATAGGCAGGAGAATGGATTTCTAGGGCAACCAGCAGACTACATGTAAAAAGACCAAAATACCCACCAAAAATAATGCAGAGAGGGCCCCATCTAGCCGCGCATGCGCGGCCAATACCCCCTTTTGGCCGCGCATGCGCGGCCGTACAGTGGACTTAGGTGTTGGTCTTTTGTGGCCTGCCCTGGTTTCCTGTTTCCTCATGTTTGCCAACTTTAAACTGCGCAAAAGTCTTCAGAATATCTCCAGATTTCCAAGTCCAAGATTGCACTCTTTTCTTTACTTTTGACTTTATCTCCCTTGAGCTCCGCGCACCCATTGATTCTTGTGCAGCCCACCTCGTGCTCTGTGCTTGTCCCAGACATGAATGACCACTGTCACATGTCTTGTATCGGGAACCGGTACTCGGCACTGGACGGATATGGATGACCGGAACCCGGCTTTTATCTGCTGTCGACAGATGTTCTGCATTTGGCGTAACTGTGGAGATTTTATCTTGATTTACAACATTTGGACTGAAAACCTGAAATCTGTAAACATATAACAAACACGGATTAAAAGTACCTACCTATAAACAACGAGCGTAAGAATGGGCGGTATAAAATGCAATATTCTGCTATGAACAACAACCGTAACATTCGTCTCGATATAGAGGACGTAATGCCAGCAAACGAAGTGAAGGCCAAATTCCTAGCTTCAGGGTCTTAACGGCAAGTCATATAAAGCCTGAAAGACAATCGAAGATCATCTTGCACCAGTGCGGAGTGGTCACCACCTCGACGTTCGTCTCGATACAGCAGACGAGATATCACCCCAGCGTTCTTCCTCCAACAGGATTCAGACGCGACAATCAAACAGCGGAGCCACGGCAAAATCCCTAGTTCCAAACTTCGACGGTTCACCAACAACCTAGAGACAACCGCGGCATTCGTCTTGATATAGAGGACGTAATGCCAACAAATGAAGCAAAGGCCAAATTCTTAGCTTCAGGGTATTGACGGCAAGTCATATAAAGCCTGAAAGACTATCGGAGATCATCCCACACCAGCACGGAGTGGCTATGACTCATCGGGGCTCTCCAAATGAGCCTAACCCCAAGTAAAAAGTGACATGGAATATCCCTACGCTTGCTCTTTCGACGGTAATATTACCTGAAAGATTACTTGAAGACGTCTTGTCTAGCCCCCGAAGGGATCAGAGACACGACAATCGCAAGGCTACTCGAACAGCAAGATTGCCTATCGAGGAATACATCAGCCAACGCGACGGTACGACGGACAAAACCTTAAGTACCACAGACCCTAACGGACCTCTGTCGTAAAGAGCAGAGGTTAACTGTGACGTTAGGATATTCTTGCGAGAAATGCTCGATTCGTCTCGACTCGTGAGGAAATTGGTGTCTTTGCGAGAAATTCTCGATTCGTCTCGACTCGTGAGGAAAAGCCTTAGACAGCAGGGATTAAAAAACCTGTTTCCTAAGCACTGGGGTCCTGCAAGTCGGTCCAAAACAGACTCTTGCATACTATTCACGGACCACACTCTCCAAAGTCGAATCTCGATAAGGAGGGAAACAACCGCTTACGAGCCCTCTCGACTTGTAAGGGGGAAAATTCTCTAGTGAGATCCTTACAACTCTCAAGAGAAAATACACTTAGGAGTCCTCACGACCCTAAGGAGAAAATACACCTACGAGATCCTCTCAATCCGTAGGGAGAAAAGTCTTTGTGAGACCCTCACGGCTCATAAAGTTGAAAAGCCTTAGGTAGCAGATATGAACATGCTTCCTAAGCCGTCGCTACTCCCCAAAGTATTCAAGACGGAATGTTCTATATCACCTACAGGCTACGCTTACTTGAGAAATATGCCAATAGCAAAGCAGAAAATAAAAGGAAGGAGGCAAAAGATTTGTCATTCATACTCGGAAAATTCTTACATCAATGAGGACAATAAACAAAAGCAACATTATTGAAATGTTTACAATGGCAAAACCTCAGATCCAGGGCATGGATTAAGGAATTCGAAAGTAAGGCCATCTAGAGTCTTTCTGGCCTTTCTGATCATTCTCATGTGCATCCTCTCGCGCTCACGCGTGTCAAGATCTTCGGCAAGGCCCCCCATCCTTCGATAAGCAGCAATTATCGTCGTCTGTTGAAAAAGTTGATGCAGAATGTCAATGAGGCTATCTCGCCGTTTCTTCGAGATCAGCCCCGACAGGTACACTGAATGCACCTTGTCTTCGGCATCATCCGGCGCATTAAGCGGCATGGCCTCGTGAAACCCCGGAAGTGCTCTCCAAATTGCTCCCAGCACGACTTTCAAGAGAGCAGAACGGCGAGGAAGCAACCAACCAACGCATGCGTGCAGACGACCCATAATCTCCGCACACTGGGCATATGTAAACTCTTGGTTTTGGTGACGGCCCTGTACGCGGATATCCTCATAAGTAATGAATTCGTGCAGACTGTATAAATGAACAGCCATAATGCCTGAAAGAAACACCATTGAAAGATTAGCAATGAGAAAAAAAGATGCAGGGAGTTAAACTCCTCGAGAGCAATGCTCTGCAGACAGGAATGACACCTGTCAAAATTATGAGGAGAATTTGAAGAAAATCCCCTGAGAACATTGAAAGCTTTACTCTAAAAAATGATATAATTCATCAAAAAAAATCTTTTTAGAGAGTAAAGGCTCTATTATTGGAAACCTAATAGGGTTCTCTTTAGTTCTCTTTAGATCCCTTTAGACCTATAGAGCAAAGCTCTGCTAAGTGAAACCCTAAATAGGTTTTCTTTAGATCAGGGATCTGTTGAGAGTAAGGCTCTTAAAATTAATTTAATCTAATCTAATTTTTACCTAAAAATTCTTTAGAGTTTGAACTCTTAAAAGTGCTTAAACAAAAAAACAAGGCTCTAAATGAAAATCCTTATGAAGAGATGCAAAATCATCTAAGGGACCAAAGGTCCTATTTATAGGCATTGAGTGTCATTTTAACTTCCAAAAGTTGGCGCAACGGTTGGAATTCAGCCACCGCTGCGTTTGAGGCCACGTAAGCGCAACGGTGGGGGGGGGGCATTTGTTTACCCCAATCAGAGAAAAGCTCTGTTCAAATTCCAAGACGGGAAACGAAGCAACGCTTCTGTTTCCCTCAATCAGAACAAAGCTCTGCCTTGAAATTAAAGTTAAAATTAAAATTAAAATAATTGAAGCAACGCTTCAGCTGATCTGCGCTCTGCGCTGCGCGACACGTGTCGGCGCAGTTGCGCTTGCGCAGGTACGCTGCGCGACACGTGTCAGCGCAGTTGCGCTGCGCTCTGCGCTGCGCGACACGTGTCAGCCCAGTTGCGCTGCGCTGCGCGACACGTGTCAGCGCAGTTGCGCTGCACGACACGTGTCAAGCGCAAGTGCGCTTGCGCCAGCTGTGCCAGCATTTGAGCAGAAAAATTCTGGAAAGATCTTTCTAATCTTATTAAAACAATAAAATTCTCTTCTGTAAAACAAGAGCCCTTGGATCAAAGATCCAACGATAGGGGAAAATCCCTAAATCACTCAGAGAAAGATCTCTTTAACTGATTTAACAAATCAATTGACACTATATAAAGGCCCCTAGACTCCAAGTCTAAAACACATTGACATCAAGATAGAGAAACATAGAACTCCTCTAAAAAAATTTGAGAAGAGCTCAGAGAAAGAAAAGGTAAAAACCTTCAAATAAAAGAAGAATTTCTTCTAAAAGAGATCAATGATCTAAGAACAAGATCAAGATCTTGGATAAAAAAATAATAATAATAAAAAAGAAGAAGTAATTTACTTCTGTATAAAGGCATTGCCTTTTGATGAACCACTGGTTCTCTGAAAACAAGAAAAATTTGTTTTCTTTGATCAAAATATTAAACAGTGCCTTGCACTTTTGAAACTTGCACTGTTGCGCTCCTTGGATTGGCGCAAGCCACCAAGAAGCGCCACGTGTCAGCCTCAGAACAAACTGCTCTATGCGCTTCTAAAACAGAGCACTACTCTCATAAATTGGCGTAAGTCATCAGAGCACGCCACGTATCAGCAGCGCGCTAGCGCAGCGCACTGCGCTGACAGACTTGCGCTCACCAGAGCGCGACACGTGTCACCTCCACATGCGCTGGCGCCTTGCGCTCTTTAATTGTCGCAAAGCGCCTGACAAGCCACGTGGTGCTCTGTCAGACTAATTGATGCAGTGCATTATTAAAAAGAAGGGACAGAGCCCAATTAAAAGGCCTAACAGGCCTAATAAAAATGCAATGCATTATAAAAGGGATAGAGCCCAAACAAAGGTCTGTCAGACCAAAACAGATACTGTGCATCATTTAAAAAAAGGGGGCAGATCCTAAGTAAAGGTCTAATAGACCAAACAAAAATGCCATGCATTATTAAACAGGGGCAGAGCCCTAGTAAAGGCCTAACAGGCCAAATGCAGATAAAACGTTGAACATTTTCAACTGGACTTAGCCCAATTCTGACCATAAGTCCTCAAATTAAATTGAACCGAGCACGACTGCTCTCTCAAATCAATTTACATCCGGTTCAAGGGTACATCTCTGAACTCCTCTGATATTTGTCGTTGTAATCCTTCAACGTCGTTAGAGAGGTGACGGGTCCCGATAACCACACATTAATACGGACTGTGGGGTCTTTAAACTCATGGACTGACACGTCCTTAAACTCATGGACTAATGCGTCCTTAAACTAGCATTTATCCCCAAAACGGGAATGATGGACCACTATGTCCCTAAACTGGAACAATAGAGCCCAAACGCTCTTTTGTCGGATCTAAACGATCCCGTTAAGTTGAACTTAGTCTCAAACTGGACTAGCGTATTCTTAACAAACGTTTAAGTTGATCTTAGCCTCAAATACGGCTAACGTATCCTTAAACCAAAACCCCAAACCCAAATCTAAGAAAATACGGATTTGGACTAATCCACGTCCTACGGGCGACGACATAAATTAGTCTCCGTATACAATCCACGGACAACCACAAACAAAACAAACACCCACGACATGAAGTGAAATTCTGGAGAAGGATAAAGTTGTTACCGCGATGCGGTAGCGTAATTAACTGCAGGGGCTTGCGCCTGCAGGGAAGAGCGTCCCCACAATAAAAAACCCCTCAAGCGAGGGGGAATCTGACGAAGTCTGCTATATCGGCCACATCCGTCTAAACCTCCGATACACGGTGCCATAAATCAACTTGGCATCTTTGGAGAGGTGGACGGATAAAACCAAATAGCATCTGCCCCGAATCTCAGGCGAGACGTCCATGTCTTGGCCGCCATTCGGAGGGGAACAGACTTCTCTCGTATACACTGGCATATTCTGTACCAAGCTATAATCAACTGCGTTAACATAACAAACTCACAATACACCAGTTATATTCTCATATCTGTCTATTCTATTCTTACTTTTCTTTGGGACTTATCGAGCGATTGTTCGCTAACGACATTCATATTTCTCTTCTTTCTTTGGAATGTTGTCAGGTGGACCCGACTCTGAGGAGTTCGAGACTGGTCAGGAGCACTTGGAGCAGACCACTGAGCAGCACGACTTTTAGGTTTTACTTGTACTTACTTTCTTTCAGTTCATGCCATTGTTTAGGTATTGCTTTCATCATTGTATTTACTTTTCAGTTGTATTGTAAAGAAATGTTTAATAAATAAAAGTTGTTGTTCATTTACATTTCATGTCTTCTTATGTATATTTACATTATATTGCTTAGTTATGCTTAGCGTGTTTACTTCTGAGTAAATACGTAGCGGGCCAGTCGCGCCTCCTTACCCGTACACTGGGAAGCGGGGCGTGACATTAATTCTCATCACATAGACTACGCGACGATTGTTAGAAACCGAACGATACCATCCGATAATTAACAACCTTCATGTAGTTTTATGTCATGACGAATATCGCACGTATGTTAACCGATAGATGGGAACTAAGTCACGTTTTGATTTTCACATATGATTAATTATCGATGAGAATCTGAAAATTTCATATTTGCATCGAGTAACATATATACACTTATTGTAAGATTTAACTTGAATTGATTTTACGTTTATATTTAAATTTCACGGTTTTGAAGTTTTTAGTTTAGAGTAAAGTGTTTTAAATCTAAGGGTTTTCATACTCGATTTTAAGGTTTTGGATATAGGGTTGAAGTTAGGATGAGATTTGACATGAGTTCAATATAGAGGAATGATGATGAATTAAGGTTTAGACTTGTTAGTTTGTGTGCGTGCGCACGCGCGCGTGTGCGCGTGTATATGTGTGTATACGTGTGTGTGTAGTATGTGTGTGTAAGTGCATGCACACAAGCATACATATACACACACAAGCATGCACACATACACTAAAATACCCTTAACTATTGTTGGTTTTTCACTAAACTATGTTAACAAATTTAAATAAACAACTCATTTTCTTAAATTAACTAAATTACTATAAATTTCACTAAAATACACTTAACTATTATTGTTTTTCACTAAACTATGATTAAATTTTATAGTAAAAAACCCCTTGATCAATTTCATCCTATGGTAGCTAAAATACCCTTAACTTTTGTTGCTTTGTCATTAAAATACCCTTAATTATTGTTGCATTTTACTAAACTACATATCCCTAATCCTAACCCTAACCCTATCCCTAACCCTAAACCCCCTGACCCTAAACCTAACACTAACATATCCCTGACTCTTTGCCTAAAACTAACCCTAACCCAAAACTAACTCAATCCCTAACCCTAACCCCTAACCCAAACCGGTCAGCCGGCGACTCTAAACCCTAACCCCTAACCAGATTTCAAAAAATTAACCAAATTAAATAAAAAATTAACACTAACTTGACGATGATCCAACGAGCAGCGACGGCGACGAGAGATCATAAGGCTAGCAACGAGATGTGTTAGGGTAAAAAAATTTAAAATTTTAATGAGTGGGGTGCAAAAATCAAGGCTTAAACGAAAAAAATTAAAATCAACCAATTAAACTTATTTTTTGAAGACACTGGTGAGCTTCAACGACAACCTACGGTTTCGATCGACTTCAATTGACGGCGACGACGACCTAGGGTTCTGATGATGAGCTCAATCGACCGGGCCAGGGCTTCAAGGGAACCAAGGAGGAGAGGGCTTCTACGAGAACGGGGCTTCGACGGTATTAGGGAGGCGAGGCGGAGGGGGCGGCAGGGCGGAGGCGGGAGAATTGGGGAGACGACGAGAGGGAGGGAAATTTTTGGGAAGTGAGGGAAATGAAAGGCTCGGGGGGAATTTGGGTTTTAATCACGAGTGGGTGTGGGGCCCGTCATATTTTTTGTTTGGTAACGGTCTAAACCGTGGCCACATCTATTTAAATCGTGATCATAATTTGGTCATGGGTCAAACCGTGACCAAATGCCCATTACTATTGGGCACATTTGTAGTAAATCACTCCGGTCATTGCAACTATTACTATAATTCCTTTATATTCTCCTACAGACCCCAAAATTTCAATATGTTGACAGGTACATGTAACATGGTATGGCATATCCTGACTTTGTGAATGCAACTATGCAAGTCCTAAGAATCTACATGCAAATGAAAACAAGAAAACTTAGCCTACTACCATTATCATATAACCCACACACATCGCCTATAATTTCTCAAAATGCTCTTCATATGCAAAACTAGAAAGTAAACATGCTATGTTTCAACTAATCATAACTGTCTTAATTCTATTACCAAAGAATGATACCCAAAACTAGAAAGTAAACATGCTATGTTTCAACTAATCAGAACTGTCTTAATTCTCTTACCAAATAATGATACCTATATCTTGACAACGTTATCACCAAAACTGAAACTTTGAAAGCATGCATGCATAGCTCAATCGGAAAAAAAATCATCGCAATAAGGGAACCGCTTATAGAAATATTCTTAGATTGAGTACTTTGTATTCATATTGATAGTTCTTTGATCTAGAGGACACTCAAAATTGATGGAAATAGAAGAGATAGAGAATGCAAATTACCGATAAATTGCAGTCTTTATATAAAAGATAACTCAAGTACTCTTTATTTAATAGTATTTGTTACTACAAAATATAACTCTCTCTCTCTCTCTCTTATCGGTGTTACAACACCTTACTCTCAAAACCTCTCTCTCTCTCTCTCTCTATACTTTGCTCACAAGCTTTGCTTCTGCTTACAACTTGATATATTGCACTCACTCTTTCATGTCTTTTATAGACACAAAACTTAAACTATTAAAACATATAATAATAGATGCATGTGTGAACTTGTGTGTGTAAAAGTGGGCAGCCATCTATTTCTTTTTCAACATTCGTGGCATGGCAAGTCTAGTGTGCTTACAAGTCTGAAACATGTGACAAATTTAAATTCAACACACTCCCCCTTAAATTTGTTTCATCAAGCCAAGTTCTTCAATCTTTTATGAGCTTCGGTCTTCAGAGCTTTGGTAAAAATATCTGGGACTTGAGCCTCTGTCCGACAGTAACCGGCTTCATATTCTTTTTTTTCACTTGGTGCCTGAGAAAATGATATCTCGTCTTAATGTGCTTGCTCCTTCCATGCGCCACTGAATTCTTCGCAAGTGTTATCGCCAACTAACTGTCAATGTTTATATCTGCCGGTTCTTCTTGTGGATGATGCAACTCCTTCAAAAGATTTCAAAGCCATGTCAGACGCATGATACTGCTGCAATGTATGCTGCTTCACATGATGAGAGCGCAACGACGAACTGTTTCTTCGAGGACCATGAAAATACCGCCGACCCAATATTAAACACATACCCTGATGTGCTCTTTCTCTAGTCTTGGTCACCACCTAGTCGCCGTCAGTATAACCTACAAGCTTCATATCTTTGCTTTGTGTATAGAATAAACCATGATCAATACTTCCTTTCATGTACCTTAGAATTCTCTTGACTACCATGAGGTGTTCTTGTTTATGTTTCATCATATATCTGGTAATCAGTCCAATAACGTACATTATGTCAGGTCTTGTGATAGTCAGGTATCACAAACTCCTGACTAAGCTTTTATACAGTGTCTAATTGACTGGTGAATCTCGCCAGAGCTTCAAACTTGTTTCTGCTGGTGTTCCAACTGGCTTGCAGTTGTTCATGTTGAACTTCGTAAGAATCTGGTTTGCGTATTTCTTTTGCGAGATAAAAATACTGTTCTCGGATTATATCACCTCCATGCCAAGAAAGTAGGACACCTTTCCGTTAAAGTTCATCTCGAATTCTCTGATCATGGCCTACTTAAATTCATCGAATATGTTTGGATTGTTGCCAGTGAAGATCATATCATCTATATAGAGACATATGACCATAATATCTCCATCATTCTGCTTTGTTTATAGCGCATACTCATATGGGCTCCTCTAAAAGTCGTTCCCTTGGAAATATGTATTGATTCTCGTATTCCATAATTTTGGTGCTTGCTTCAGACCGTATAGCGCCTTATTCAACTTGTATACTTTGTCTTCTTGGCCTTACTTGATATATCCCAGCGGCTGCTCAATGTATACTTCTTATTCTAAGTAACCATTGAGGAATGCTGATTTCACGTCCATCTGGTATATATTTCACTGCTTCTGTGCTGCCAGTGCGATGATAAGCCTGATGGTGTCGATTCTTGCGACATGTACATACACTTCTTCATAATCGATGCCTTGTCGCTGACTATAACCTTCAACTACTAGTATCGCCTTGTATTTTTCAACTTTTCCTTTTTGATTGGTCTTTGTTTTGTACACCCATTTCAAACCAATGGTTTTATGGCCTTCGGGCAAAGCAGCAAGCTCCCATGTATCATTCTTTCAGATCGCCTTTATTTCGTCGTCCATAGCTCTTTGCCACTTTTCTTCTTGAGCGGCGTTTTCAAAGGTGATAAGATCACATTCTACAAGTAAGTAAAATAATATGAAATCTTCCACCATCTGGATAGGTTATGTATCATCATACAGATCATACAGACTTCTCACTCTTTTACGAGCTCCTCCTGAAGAGTTTCCTTCACTTGAATTTGAAGAAGATATTGCTGGTGTTGATATGGTCGTTGCTGGAGTTGGCATAGTTGGTGGGGTTTAATTTGGATCTTCAATTTTTTTGAATTCTTCGTCTTTATCTTCAAAGAATAAGCCTTTAGTGCTTTTATCTTCATCACTCCATCTCCTGTAATCTTCTTCGTCAAACACCACATCTCTATAAATGATAATTTTCTTCGAAATTAGATTATAAAGTTTGTATACTTTGGTTCTTTTGTGATAGCCAATGAAGATGCATTTCTCACCTTGATTATCGAGCTTCTTTCTCCGTTGCTCCAAGATATGTGCATATGCAATGTATCCAAATACCTTCAGATGATTGGCAGTTGCCTTGAGACTGCTCCATATCTCCAGTGGTGTCATGAACTTGACGATGTTTGTTGGACAACGGTTGAGAAGGTACAGTGCACAATCTACGGCTTCAGCCCAGAAAGTCATTGGCAGGTATTGTCTTGAGCACGTTTCTCGCCATATTGAGTATTATATGTTTCTTCCGCTCCGTTATTTCATTCTGTTGTGGAGTATAAGCAGCAGTAAGTTGATGGATTATCCCGTACTGATTGTTAAACTCTTCAAACGCCTTTGAATTATACTCGCCATCTCGATCAGATCGAAAACCTTGATGTGGTGCCCACTTTGATTCTCCACCATCACCTTGAATTCTTTGAATTTCTCCAGCACCTATTATTTCTCCTTCAAGAAATAGATCCACGTTTTTCTGCTATAATCATCAATGAATGTAATGAAGTATATGTTACCTCCAAGCAAAACCATCACAAATAGCCCGCAATGTCTATGTGTACCAATTCTAGCAACTGTGTTGCTTTTTGAGATTTGCCAATATCACAACTTCATCTGTGCTGCTTGCCTTTCATACAGCCTTTATATAGCTGATTTGGTTGAGCGATATGAGGTAAGACTTTCACCATCTTCTGTCTCCAAAAGAGATTTAGGCCGCTAAATACCATATGCCCAAATCGTAGATGCCAGATCCATGACTCATCTTTTATAACGGATTTTAGGTATCTCGCAGAATCATGATTAATATTTAAGGTAAATAGTCTATTTCTAAACATATTCACCTTTGCAATTAATTCATTTCCATTCTTGATTGTTAGAGAAAAATCTTTAAGACAGATGTCATAGCCTTTTTCGATAAGTTGTCCTAGGCTTATAATATTGTTATGGAGCACAAGAATATAGTAAACATCAGAGTTGTATATGTGATCTTCATTCTTCGTCTAGATCATTATGTTGTCTACAAGATTTCACCGGCCCAACATGTCTTCCTTTTCCGGCAACAGAAGATGTACAAGCAAGACCAGTGGTTTCAGTAGCACTACCGAGTTCACATCCGCTATTTTTTCACCAATGGAATCAATGGGGTTGGTCTTGGAATTAATCTACCCGCATCAGAGGGCGAAGCGGAGTCGGGAGCGGGAGGGAGTCAATTACAGAAAGAGTAGCCTTTAACAGCAACTTTTAATTGATCACTAAATGTGACTTCGCCATTCACTAATTCTTTCAACTCGGTAAAGAAATTATTGATGTCGCACATATGGTTGCTTACACCGGAGTCCAAGTACCAGACATTCTGGTGCTTATTGTCACTGTCCTTGTATGCCAATAAGACAGCTGGGTTTTCAAACTCGTTCTTCTCAGTGAAATTATTTCTCTCCACAACATGCTCTTCTGATTAGAAAGTACAGTTATAACTGAAGTGACCATACATCTTGCGGTTATAGCATTGTAATTGGGAACGATCTGTCTGGTAGTATCCTCCTCATCCTCGTCCTCCATGGCCTCTGCCGTAGGTGATTGATCATTCATGAACATCTTCACGAGTTTGGTTTTTGTGATTGTTCTGATACGGTTGCTAGTCACGACCTCTTTGAAAACTTGGGCTGTCTATATTGCTTCCTCGGCCTCTGTAACTGCCTCTGTTTCTTTGAACGCCTTCGCCGATTGTGAGTTTGCTTTGCAAAACTTGCTCAAAATTCTTACTTTGATTTTTCCTGCTCATTCGTTGCTCGTATGCTTGCAACGAGCTTTATAGTTCATTAATAGAAAGTGTAGAGAGATCTTTCGATTCTTTGATAGCAGTGACTATGTAATTAAATTTCGGAGTTAATGATCTCAGAATTTTCTCGATAATTCTAACATCATCAACCTCATCTCCATTTGATTTGAAATAGTTTGGACTTTTTTGAAATAGTCTGAAACTGTTCTACTTGCTTTCATCTCTAGAGTCTCGAATTCTGCTCTCAAAATTTGAAAGCGTACCTTTCTCGCTTTATTGGCGCCTTTATAAGTCTTTTGTAAAATATCCCAGACTTGTTTGAAGAATTTTGCATTTGAAATTTTCTCGAATGTAGACTTCTCCACACCTTGATAAATTAAGAACAATACTTTCTTGTCCTTTTTTCTTGACCCTCACAATTCATTCTTCTGAATATTATTAAACGCCGTTTCTGCGGCCAACGACTCGATTTCTGCATAACCGGTTTCGACGAGCTCTCACAACACTTGCAAACTGAGCAATAATTTCATTTGTATGCTCCAGTTGTCGTAGTTTGTTTTCGTCGGCTTCGGAATTTGGGGTCGGATCATGTTGAGCATTTCGTTGACTTCGATTGGTCTGGTTTGATCAACCGGCTCTGATATCAATTTGATAGAATTAGGAGAGATAGTGAATGTAAATTACGGATAAATTGCACTCTTTATATAAAAGATAACTCAAGCACTCTTTATTTAATAGTATTTGTTACTCCAAAATATAGCTCACTCTTTCTCTCTCTCTCAACGGTGTTACAACACCTCACTCTTAAAACCTCTCTCTACTTTGCTCACAAGCTTTGCTCCTGCTTACAACTAGATATATTGCACGTACTCTTTCATGTCTTTTATAGACACAAAACTTAAACTATTAACAAAAATAATAATAGATGCATGTGTGAACTTGTGTGAAAGTGGGCAGCCATCTGTTTGATTTTCAACATCTGTGGCTAGTCAAGTCTTGTGTGTTCACAAGTGAGAAACATGTAACAATTTTAAATTCAACAAAAATTAGCAAGAAAATGATTCTATAGGCCGATCAATCCCTGCTTTCTTTTGTACATTGTCATATTTGTATTACCAAATGCCGAAACAAAATAATTCCAGACAACTCTTTCTAAAAAAATTCTTCTTAATTGACCTGAAGAGATGATATTAATTCATAGCTCAAAATGAAATTTTATTACATCAAGTGATATTTTTCAGGGCATTTAGATTGCTTCAAGATAAACTCTTTGTGAATTTCAATCCATTCTCAGAAATAGCTTCACAAATTGACATAAACAAACATGCAACTCAATAGGGATATTTTATCACACAATGTAGAGAACCATTTGTTTCTCTTTTGATATAAATATTCAATCATCTACTTGTAATCCTTTGACCTATTTTGATAAATACAAATTGGTCATGGCCTCTAATTTTCTCACCCTTTACTTCCTACTCTTTTTCCTGTTAACAACCTTTCGATTCTCATCCGAAGCTTTCGATCAAAACAAGAAAGAAACGTATTTACATGCGTATCTGCACCGAGTCTCTGCATATTCTGTTCTTGTGGTGGCCCCTAACAACAACGCATCATCTTTCGGGGCTATTCGAGTTTACGACTACGAGTTAAGGGTCTGGCCAACACGGTCCTCATCTCTCATCGGACGAGTCCAAGGAATGCAGGTTGAGGCCTCATTAGAGGAAGCAGAGAACATCCTCATCGAAGCAAACATCGTGTTCACTGCAGGAACATACAACGGAAGCACGCTTGCAATATTTGCGAGGCGGGCTCCTTTTCCGAGGAGGAGGGCCCTTAGTATAATTGGAGGAACAAGGAAGTTCTTGAATGCTCGGGGTTACATTATGCGTGAAACATATAGCGAGACTCCTGAGGTGGTTGTTGAAGAGTTCGACATTTACGTCAAGCATTACTGGGGAAACGGCCTGACATGGTCGACATAATTAGAACTTGCGTGAGATGGATTATGCAACCATATATATAATGGCTAAGTAGTTGACATTTTAATCTGAAATAAATTTGTTTATTGTTCACTATGTCTGATTCTTAGATATAAGTGCACAGATTGGTACACATCCAGCAAGTTTCAATCATAAGCATTCGAGTTGATTGTTAAAATATTAACCAAATCATATCCATCTTGAAGCAGCTGAAGTAGCACAACAGGGTGTAGATTTGGTTCTACGGATGATGAACCGCTCTCGTTCTGCAGAAACAGTGATAAAAACCTAGTGCAAATCTAGGAGAGAAGTAACTCGAAATTTTATTAAAATGAAAACTCAACTACAAACCCTAGCGCCATTAAATAGGTAAACCCTAATAATAGATAATTACCAAAAATCCCTAAAAAAAATACATTTAAATAATTAAAATAAACCCTAAAATTCGATATTATCTAAATGAGTCATAAATTTCGAAGCTTCCATAGACCCGCTAAACGATGGCAGATAGAGATTCAGCGGGCCACATGATGCTAGTCGCAGATTGGCCCATCCTTCAAAAATAGTAAACGTCATGCCGTATCCGAATTGCCGGAGAAAAGCTCGATCAGACCTACGGATCAAAAGTTATGACTGATTGAAGATGGACCTAAAGGTTGTGCTTCCAATCTGCCCGTAACAAAACAGATATACTTCTGCGATCTACTTTGTAATTTTGTCACCCCGAGACGGAGGCGCGGCCAGCCGGTAACAATCCCCTGAACCAAGAGAACTGTAAGACTTAACTCTCATATACCTGTAAATAAAAATTATGCTTCCAAGAATACATAATGATTAAACTTCACTTTCATACATAAACAAAATATGGTTTACATTGCAAAATCTTGGTGAAAGTATCCAGAGCGCATTGTTTCATACGTTATAATCATGTCAGGATATCAATACTAACTAAGGTCCCCAAATGCAACCCAACAGGGATCTAGTGGCGAGTTCCACTATAACCTAGCAGTAAACCTTCTTGGAGCTGAGCGGGAGGTCTAGAGTTCAAACTCCGTCTTAACAAGACTGTTGATCACTGATCTTCTCTAACGTTTAGAATATACTGTCATCCTCAGTCACCCAAAAAATGTATCCATCATCCACCCTATTAGACACGCGAACAGCAGGCTTCAATCATCCTCATCGGTCGACACCGACTTTTTGACTTGACATTCAGAGAGCAGCCAACCAACAACCCTGGCAATAAGAAAATTTGGAAATATTTGCCTTATCAGTATGTCCACACACCCTTACTGGAAAGAGATGCCAGTCTTCTACGTCCTTGAATTTTTTTAAACTTTGGCAGCAATTTGTTCACATCTCTTATTTGATCTATTTGCACTAGTATTGTACATATCGGTAGTCTAACTATCGTATCCGTACATATTAAAGATTAGATAACTCCCCTGATTAATTTTTTTTTGTTGTTGATTTTATCGATCAATATGGAACGATATGTTTTTTGTCGTCCCTTAAAGATTCACAACTTTGTAGGGACGTGAAGTACGGGTTGGAATTCATGAGCTTTGAATACTGATACTGTAAATTGATTTTCCAAAGTGTGTGCGCGTTCGTATGCCTGTCTGTGCATGTGTGCGTATTGACTTTACATTAATTTTTCAAAATAAAAAAAAGAAGTCATAGCTAAAGTGGGAGATTTTTAGTAAATTTAACAAGGGAACAACTTCTCAAAATGGATTTAGCAAGGGCATTTTGTATACACGGCATTGCATGCAAGGCCATCTAGTTCTCCTTCATTGCATCCCAAGTTTCATTTGAACCTGTTACAATTCCTACTAAATTGCTTATACCTACCTTTATGTCCTTCATTGACCTTTGGCCTAAATTCTCTACAAATAAAAATATGAGATAGTTTGAATACAACCACGTTTCACTTTTATGAATAAAAATTACTTCTCCACAGTTACATATTCACATAATTCTTCCCATGATTCCAGCAAGAAGCCAATTCAACACATTCTCTTACTATATTACCAAACATAATACTTCATGAAAACTCTTTCTCAAAAATACCATATCTTATTTTACTTGCTTTAAAAGGTAAACATTCAAACTATGGAGATATGCATAACTTTGGGAGATTTTTTTTCCTGATATCCACATTCCCTTTCTAATATTTATATGTTCACCTTCATAGCTCTCACCATTGTGTAATAATCCTATGAGAAAATTTGATAACCCAATTATCCATCATGGCATGTAATTCACTCGCGTTGTCCATTTTCCTTCTTCTTTCCCTTCTAATTCCAATCACTTCTTTCTCATCCAAAGCGTTTCAGTATGAGAAAAGATCCCAATTGCATGTGTACACACTACTACAAATAAGGGTTGCCCCTACGGATTTATCCGTAGGAGCCAACCATTGTCCTTACGGATATATCCGTAGGGGCAAGAAAATACCATGTAGGTACAAACGCCGTAGGTGCAAGTCGCAGCCTTGAACTTGCCCCTACGGTTAAAAACTTGCCCCTAAAGATAAATCTGTAGGTCCAGTTGTCTCTACGGCTTTATCCGTAAGGACCAAAAATTTATTTAATTTATAATTTTATAAAATAAATTAGGTGTCCCTACGGATTTGTCCGTAGGGACAAGAACATGCCCCTACGGATAAGTGCGTAGGTATAAATCCGTAGGGACAAAATATCAGGTATCCTGATATTTTGCCCCTACGGATACCTGTGTAGGGGCATTTGGTTGATCATAGGGGCAAAATATCAGGTATCCTGATATTTTGCTCCCATGGAAAAATCTGTAGGGGTAATGGTTGGGCCCTACGGATTAATCCGTAGGGGCATTGGTGGGTCCTATGGTTAAATCCGTAGGTACATATTATCAGGGTTTTTTTTAAAAAGGGCTGCCTATTTTTTTCTCGCCTTGTGCACAATAATATATACATCATATATAAAATTAATCATCACGCAGAACATATATCGCAGTATTCATAATTACATCTCACGCATAATATACAAAAGAAATCAACAAGCAGAATATGATATCAATATAAACACGCAAACACCACCAATATCAATATCGTCCAAAATGTAGTACAATATGTATCATATAAATAAATAAATGTTTAAAATATAAGAATCAAAAGGCTACCCTAGCTCGGTCCAGCTCCACCTCTGATAAACGCCAGAAGATGCTGCGCCTGCTCCTCGGATATATCCTGAGTCAATAAATCATGCAATGCGGAGCGTGAGGAAGTCTGAGCGAGCTGTGGAGCTGGCGATGTAGTATGCGCAGCCGCCGTCAAGGTAGTGGCTTGCGGAGCCGCGGCTGCGGGAGTCTGAGCGGGCAGTGGAGCTGTAGGAGCTGTTTGCGGAACCGCAGCCGATGTAGTGGCTTGCGGAGCCGCAGCCGAAGGAGATGCATGTGGAGGCTCGGCCGATGTACCCTGTCGCGTCTGGACCTACGTGTGTAATAAGCGAGTAAGAACTGTGTATTATTCGAATTCGTATCATTATCAAGTTATTTCGAAACCCCAATCTATGTATACTTAGAGACTTAGGCCTCGTTTGGATAACTAGTTTGGAAACCAAATAAACTCAAGCTACGTACTAATATTGGATATGTTGCTATCTATAATATGACATAATATTTTACTATTAAGTAGTATACATACAAACATCTCCTTCAAATCCTGAACGATGGCCTTCAAGCTCTCCAGTTCCTGCTGGAAACGTCGCTCACTGGAGACGGAGGAAGTAACCGCCGGGGTGGAGTCCAACCTCATATGGGCCCTGCTAGGGCTCAGTCTCCGGCCTCTCTCCCAACCTCCGTGGTGCCCTCCGTGTGCAGCGTCCAGGACTAGGGTCAGCAGCATCGGATCATTCTGTCCGGTAAAATCGATCCCCGATACCTCGGCCTGCTCAACCACCCGCTCCTACACCTACATTAACCAGTAAAATATAAGTATATCATTTAAATTTGAACCTTTCAAAACTAAAATTTCAAATAGGGGTTGAATAAATATTAACACTTACGCAATACTCCTGGGTAGCAACATCGGGGTATCGAAGCTCGCCCGTGACGGGATCTGTCGAGGTGCCGTGGACGGCAAGATATGCGGACAACACGCTCGGTGTACCACCTTGCTCCAGGGTCTGAGCTCTCTGCAATATTAGAAAATAACTCTTAATATTAGATATATTAGAAAATAACTCTTAATATTGCATTATATCACAAAGGCCGGTCTATTGTAATTTACCGATAACTCTATGGCTCGAGTAATATTCCTCGAGTCACCTGTATAAGTGGGGCGACCCTTCTTCGCCGACTTCCTATTCTCTATATTTTGAGCGGCATGTTTCTGCACAACACATTCACATTTAGTTTTCTAATTAAGGAACACAAAAATAAATTATATACTAAACAATGAATTACATTTAAAATACATACCTGTTTGCGTTGAGAGTCGAAATATTCGCATAATAGAGGTCATGTCTATACGTCGACTCTCGCAAAGGCCGGAGAAGATAGGAGGGCCACTCTCTCTGCCTCGGGGGTCGCCATCCACAGGGAGTAGCAGTCGGCCTTCAGCTCATTTCTGTTGTATCGGACCTTAGTCTGCATGTTCTTTATCAGGCCATTGTACAAAGCATGAAGGTCGAGCACCCTCCCAGGGTGATCAGGGTCGGGCACAGGCTGAAAATCGTAATCCAACTGAAAATACAAAAAAAAACATTGTTATTAGATTGCAAGTGTTAATAATAAATATATTGGATAAATCAAATGAAAATATATATTAATACCCGAGCCTGATCAAAGAAGAGGGCGAATGAGCACCGGTGATGGTCGCCCCACTCAACGTGAAGTGGGTAGTTCTTCACGAGCCGGCTCTCCTCCCCCATATACCGGCCGAACCTCTCGGCATGATCGCCGGTATAGCGATAATCAGGGGTAAAAAAGAGGGGGAATGCTGCCTCCCCCTTAGCTCTGTCAGGCCTCAGCCTGTGGGACTGATTCGGGTCTTTAGTCCCCCTTTGGGGATGGGGAGGCCCTGCGTCTGCAAGAAATATCAAGACAATCAATATTAAGACAAAGTTGTATTAAGAAATCAAGGTTAAACGAAAATTGAAGTATGATATATACCTCCGGTGACTAAAGCACGAGCCTGGGCCCGGGCAGCAGCACGAGCGGGACGATAGTTCCTCCGGTGAGAAATAGCCGGTGTCCCGGATGCGGACGCATCCCCTCCAACTAGAAAATAAACATTAACGCTAAATTTCCATGAACTTCATATTTATTCTTTAGAGAATATGTAAAATGAATAAATATTTTATATTTATTCATACTAACCTACAGACTCAGGGGAGGGTACGGAAGTGGCAGGAGTGGCCCCTGCGTCTGATGTGGACGCACCACCTATAATTAGACAATTAAAAATAGATTATATAAGTAATTGCAAAAAGAATGTTTAGATCAATAATATAACATTCTAAATCAATATGCATGCACTATAGGATATATAAACATACCCACAGGTGCGGTGGTGTCACCACCTACAGCTAGACAATAAAAAAAATGATTATCTAAGTAAGAGCAAAAGGAATGTGTGTATATTTATGATATAGCATTCTAAATCAATATACATGCACTATATGATATATATAAACATACCTGGAGGTGCGGGAGTGGCATCTGTCCCTAATGTGGACGCATCACCAACAACTAGACAATCAAATATTGACAATATAAGTAATTTTGATATGAACAGGAATGAATATCTATAATATTACATTCAAAATGGATATGCGTGCAATATACCTGGAGGTGTGGCAAAGTCCACACGGAAGGAGGCATCCGAAGGGGTCTCCGATCTGGGTGCAAGACCGACCCTCTGAATCTCCCTACGCAGCTCTCCGGACGACAGAAGCTCTGCCTCTGCCTCTGCCTCTGCCTCTGCCGGTGCCGCGGCTGGAGCTCCTGCCGCCTCTCGCTGCTCCCGTCATCGTCATCAAATCTAGATAAACGGTTCGTGGACGCATTAGACAATCATTACAAGTATTGACTATATATGTATAGATCGTAAAATGTGAAGTAATAATATACATTCCTGATAACATTTTTCGTTTCGTGGGCACATTAAACATATCTACTTGGATTTCATCATCGATATCATTTCTAACCCACGTAACTTTATGATCGGCCGAAGACAACCCGTCTTTCGAAACAGACGATCGGAGCACTCTAAGCCTTCTCTCTTCTTCATCCTCATCGTTGTCTTCGAATTCTGGGATATCGTAGATATCCCTGGTTTTCCAACGGCATACAACACTCCATCCCGGATGCCTCAAACACTGTGAGTAGTATACTTGGAACGCTTGGTTTGGAAAGATAAACGGATCTTCCTGACCGTAAAATCGAAGTGTGTTCACACTGGTCAACCCATATTCATCTTTCCAAGTCCCAAGATTGCTTCTCCACTTATCCGTATCGGTTCGCCTATCGTACCAAGTACATTGGAATATATAAAAGGGTTCTGATCGTCCAGGATAGTGGATGCCGAGTATACAATTTAAGTACCAATAATAAATCACACCGTCCGATCCTACCGTCCCAATCTCACTATTCTGAGTGGTTCTAGATGTTTCTATGTCCTTAACTTCGAATTTGTATCCAAGGACACCGAATCCTTTATAATATGCAACCTCCATACTAGGAAATTGAGCTAAACATCTTGAATCACTCTCAAATGATGCGTTTGTTGTTAGTATCGAGCTATACCGTCCGATATTTAACAACTTTCGTATAGTTCTATGTCACGACGAATATCGAACGTATGTTAACCGATAGACGGTGACTAAGTGGCGCTTTTAGTTTCATATATGACTATCGATGAGAATATGAAAGTTTCATATTATCATCGAGTGTCATATATTGGTTTTAACTTGAATATCTTGATTCACTCTCTAATGATGCGTTTGTTGTGTATTCTTGTTGTGTATGTGTGTTTCGGCTGTCGGGGGTAAGGTTTCTATCGGTTATCATACGATTGAATATTCTCATCACATAGACTATACGAAGTATTTAAATAAAATATAAAGTAACTGATATAACATGATTTTAAACTTATGAAATAATACTTGCTTAGTTACTTGCAAGTTGCAACTTGAGAATAAGATATATGAAGAATTGAGCATTAAAGTACTAAGATGCATATTTTGGGTTTTTATGATGAAAGATTAGTGCTGAAGATTCAATCCTTTGTGATGAAGGATTGGTGCTGAAGATTCACCTCCCTAAACTGAATCACGAGATCCAAGTAGGTGGTTTGTCTGTTCGACCCGTCTTGATGCATTCCTTGAATCCGTTCTTTACTAATTTAGTACGACTTACTTATTCAGAGAGATGAACAAATATTTTTTTGACAGAAGTATTTTGAACATCAAACAATTTGAAGCAATGGCAGATGAAAAGAACTACTATATAAGGCTTGCATGGTGCAAGCCCTTAGATAGCCCTTGGATGGATTTCCCCCTATACAAGTAGCATCAATATCTAAGAAAGTACTGAG
Source organism: Agapanthus africanus (assembly GCA_030015575.1). Taxonomy (NCBI): domain Eukaryota; kingdom Viridiplantae; phylum Streptophyta; class Magnoliopsida; order Asparagales; family Amaryllidaceae; genus Agapanthus; species Agapanthus africanus. Next base: position 143,689,785 of record JASDDO010000024.1, on the reverse strand, counting down.
AACAGCCCACATGCTCACCGTATCCTCACCTAAACTCATTGATTGAATACAACAACAACAAAAACGTGTTCATAAATGATGCTGTAAACAGTAGAGAAAACCTATTGCTAATTAAAGAACCAAAACCCTTTTCCATCTCTAAACAACAAAAATCAAAAGAGCCTTCATCTTCAATATAAAGAGCACTAATCCTTCATCACTTCAGCACTAATCCCCAACCCGAATCCCAACTGCAACCCTAACCCTAACCCCAGCCCCAGCCCCAGCCAAACCCACCCCAACCCTAACCTTAACCCCAGCCCCAGCCAAACCTACCTGTAACAACTCCAATTTTTGTATACCTAAATTTGATTTAAATTTGAAGTATACTTGGAGTAATAATGTTGCTGATAACACTTTAAGTATCTATTTCCCTACAATAATTACAAGAAGGAGTTTGTAGCTCATTGGTAATACCTTGCACTGCTGAACCAAGCCACCAGAGATCGAATCCCATGCCCCACATTATTTTTAGTTTATTTTTCTTTAAAAATTCTTGGAAGCCCAACAGTCCACAGGCCATAACTCCCAAATGTTGAACTGAACCCCAAAAACGGAGTATGCCAAAATCTTAGTCGGTGAGCCCCTCACCCAACCGTCGGCGATCCCGGCCGCCGGCCGGAGTTGGTCGGATGGCCGGGGTATCAACACGAAAAGTGTGGCTTTTGGTATTCTTAAACCCCCTGTTAACTCCAATTTAAGTGATCGGTTTTCAATTGATAAATACATCCAATTTAATACAAAATTTTAATGATTTTCTTTAAATTTTTACAAATTTTTTTAATAAACAAAACCTTTCACCTAACCTACCCTAGCTACCCTATAAATAGACCCCTACCCCCTACCATCTCATTCCAAAACCTTAGATTTACTCTCTTGAAATTTCCACAAGAAAAGTGTGTTTGGAAACCGAGTTCACGGCGAAGCGCTGACGGATTCCGGCGACGTTCTTTGAAGCAACCGGCGACGAAACTACACCTCGGCCTTTTCCCTAGTTTCTCTTTACTCTTTAGAAGAGTTTGAAACCCGTAAGTCCTATTCTTCTCTCTTTTCTATTTCTTAAAATACGGAATTATGAAACCCGACGGAAATCGGAACAAACCGATTTCCGATTCGGTTTTTCTACAAAATTTCACTTTTCACCAATTCGATAACACCTAAACATATTCATGATGACTATTAATCACATAAAAATCAATTTGGTCAAAGTTTCTCACATGAAATGATAGCTTTATTGTAATATCGTATTCTTTTCACAATAATACCATAAAGTTTATCTTTCTTCTTCTAATCAATTTCATCATTCCTAAACATGTTCATCTTGATCACTAAACTTGTAAAAATTAATTTGAATGAGTTTTCACACATGAAATGATAACTATTGCAAATACCGTATTCTTTCACTTAAATACCCTAATGTTTAATATATCATTTTAACCCCTAAACATCACAATACCTTAAAATAAGTCACGAGGTAATGACCTACCTCCACACACACGCAAATACAACCTTAATTGATATCATCAAAATTTAGAATACGAAAATACAAGACTTTACATTAAAATACCATAATCTTCATAAAACCATTCTTAAAGATTTTAGATTTGTTACACTTTTTAGTAAATAGTTCTTACTAGGAAAATACGATAAGTTGTGGGCATCGATCGTTTATCTAAACTGACTTTGTGGTGTCTAGGCTAGGCAAGTGAGCTTGGGTAACTTTAAAAGGCCCGCCTCACGATTCGTGAGCGGATCCCTCCCTCCTCACTTGTACTTACCTGGCCACAATTGGTGGTGAAGAGGCGATTTGAGACTTCTAACGACTTGTCGTTTAGACCTTTAGAAATAGGCTAGTTGGCTTAGGGAACCCTAGAAACTAAAATACGGAAATTTACATCCTTTACAAATAAATAGCTTATCTTTACTAAACCATTTTTCTAAATGACTAGTATTTATTAAACCTTTGCAAAGCGCCGCTACAACCCATCTTTGGGGAACCCGTTAGGGATAGTACGGTTATCGTACACCCGCGGGCTAGTAGTGCGAGATTCAGACCTCCGCAAGGAGCATTCGGTCTCGAAAGGTTTAAAATACGACATTTAAGAAAAATGAGATTTTTGGAAAATAAAATAGTTATTCTAAATCATTCTTGTATTAATATATATATATTTATCATTTAAACACTTATTTTATTAGAAGATAAAGTTTCCACCTTTTTCTAAAAATTACAAGATTAAAAGTTACATTTAAATACCATGAATTTCAAATAAATCAATATTATAAATTAATACTTTTATTAGGATATATTCACTAGAATAACACAAATAAAATTTACACTCATTATAACTATAAAGACGAATAATAAATACTTGAGGTATATCTTGAAAACTATACAATAGTACTTTTTACATAAAACCCCCTCAAGTTTTATAAATTACAATAAGGACCCTAACAATTATAGAACTTCAAATTAGCTTTCTTTTAGTCTGACTCGGGTTAGAGTCTGACTATTTCTGACTTGAATATGATTCAAGTCAATCTATATTCTTTAATATTCCAACTCAATATAAACATATGAATCCCTGAATCCAGTTAACAATCTATTCAATTTGACTGAATCAAACCATGGATATACATCCATTATCCTGTTTTTCCATTTACCTGATTATGCAGTTACAACATGTTTACTGATATCATGGTTTTGGTCAGTCATCCAACTTACACATTACAATACAACAATAATGTTAAAACACTACGGGGTTAAGGGGTAGATTGGTACGGAAGGTGTTAAAGGTGGCACGAGGTAGTCAGATTAAGACACCTAACCTGAATCCCATTGCTGTTGTACCGTGGCTTAACGGTTCCTTGTACTTTCCTATTGCCCTGGTCTCTAGCATATAGAGACCCCCCTCGTATACACTGGCATCTTTCTGTACCAAGCTACAAACAACAGCGTTAATATAATATTACAACAATAGCTTACACTTTAAAAATGTATCTTCTTATTCTGTCTTCTCTACTTCCCTATTACCTTTGAGACTTACCGAGCGATCTGTTCGCCGACGACATTCTGTTTCTCTCTTCTTTGAATGTCGTCGGGTGACTTGGACCCGGCAGAAGTTGAGCCAACACAAGAAGACTTGGAGCAATTTGCCGAAGACCCTGCAGTATAATTTCATTGTACACTTTTCTTTTCAGTACTTTCCATTTCCTGTTATGCCACTGTTTAGGCATCCTTATTTTAGTTGTATTTCCCTTTCCATGTATTGTACAAAGAATGTTAATAAATAAAAGTTGCTGTTCTTTTTATACTCTTGTCTCTTGTGTATTTATTTTATATTGCTTAGCTACGCTTAGCGTATGTACTTCTGAGTACATACGTAGCGGACCTCGTCGCGTCCCCTTTGCCGTACACTGGGAAGCGGGGCGTGACAGGTTTTGTTAGTGGCCCATGCAGGTCAGAGCTGTGTGAATCCCTGTCATGCAGTTCTGATCTGCGTGAACAACCTAAGCAATATAACACAAGAACCAGCAACTAAAACATTCTTTACAATTCATATTCCTTCAATCTTAAAAATTTCTATTCCTTGAATCTTATCATTTCATGTATTTGAATCTGCTCTAAACCGAATTTTTCTTCAAGGTCATGGATTCCCCGAACAACACCAGCACCAACGTCAACAACACTCCTTCAGCACTACCTCTCACACCAGCTGTTCCTGCACCACCCACTGAGCAAACGATGTTATTCGAGGCGATCCGCAGTCTTCTCGAGGGACAGCAACAACTTCTGAATCGTCCTGAGACCGATGCACCGGGAGTAAAGCAATTCAGAGCTTTGCACCCAAAGCAGTTCTCTGGTAAAGGAAGCCCTCTTGAAGCGGAAGAGTGGGCACAAAGCATCGAAGACGATCTGGAAACAGCTCAAGTGCAAAACAACGCTTGGGTCCGTGTAGCAAAACTACAGCTCATGGATAATGCTCGCAACTGGTGGAAGGCGGAAGAAAGCCGTCTGGTACAGCCGATTGAATGGAAGGCATTTCGCGAGAAATTCGACGCGAAATATTTTCCTGCGACTGCCAGGTTCGCCATGGAGCAGCAGTTTATTCATCTACAACAAGGATCAATGTCGGACAAATCGGTAGATGAATACGACGCTGAATTTACCATGTTGAGCCGGTAAGATATGTCGTAATAATTCAATTTTTAATTATCACATACTACACAGCTAACACAATCTTTAAACAGATTCGCGACACACTTGATACCGACGGACGAGATCAGAGCCCGTCGCTTTCAACAAGGTTTGGACACAGAGATTAAGGCTGCTCTAGCCACAGGAAAGTTTTTGACTCATGAGGAAGCTCTAGAAGCTGCCCGCAGTTATGAGGCGGTGATAAAGGAGAGGGGCAGACCTCAGTCTGCAGGAGTCAAACGCCCTGCCAACCAGATGGCAGGTGGAGCCCCGTCCAGACCATCTTTCGTGCCAAGGAGACCCGGAGTACCAACCCATCGTCCTAGACCAGCCTTTTGCACCTACTGCAAGAGAACTGGACATATGATGAAGGACTGCCGTCGAGCCAACCGCCTTTGCTTGGTCTGCGGTTCAGCTACTCACGGTATTGGGTCTTGTCCCCAAAGACAGAATCCAGTTGCTGCAAATACCTATCCGCAGCGACCAGCTCTTCAGGCACCTGCTCCCAGACTTGCGCTGCCTGCACCACCCAGGGGACCACAAGCTGCACCACCTCCCCGACAGTTCCATCAAGCTCAAAGGAACGTTCCGAGGAATGCTCCTCAGGCCAGGAGGAATGTGCCAAAGCGCCAGGCTTTCATGATGTCTGTGGAAGAAGCTGAGGCCACTGGCCAAGTCATTACTGATAAATTTCCTTCTCAAACTTATCTTTTAGTCTTGTTTACCTACACACTTTCCCTATACCTAAAACCTATCCCATATACCTTAGGTACAATCCTAGTAGCTTCACTACATGCACTTGCATTGTTTGATACCGGAGCATCCCACTGCTTTATGTCGCAACGGTTTGTCCGAACCCATGCGATTCCAGTCTCACCGCTTGTATCCAGCTGGAACGTCAGTTCCGGAAATGGTGTTCTAAAAGCAACTATGGGATCCAAGCATGTGTCCAGTCGTCGTCTGCCGTCGAGAGTTTTATGCTGACTTCAAGGTACTGGACATACCAAACTTCGATGTGGTTCTAGGAATGGACTGGCTTGGAACCTTTTATGCTACCATCGACTGTCGTCAAAGGAGGGTAGTATTCGAGATTCCAGACCATCCGGTCTTCTATTTCAAGAGTGGAGATCGTGCCCTGGAGCCAAGTACCTACAAAGCGAAGCCAAGAGAAGCAGTAGTTGCAGCAGCTCAAGCAGAGGAAGAATCAAGACCGGAGGTAGTTCGAGAGTTCGACGATGTATTTCCTGACGATATATCAGGTTTGCCTCCCGATCGAGCTCTTGAATTCAGTATTGACTTAGTACCAGGAGCACAACCGGTGATCAAAGCACCTTATAGACTAAGTCTGGAAGGATTGAAGGAAGTCCGAACACAGTTGGACGAATTACTGGCGAAAGGATGGATTCGTCCCAGCACTTCAAGTTGGGGAGCACCTGTACTATTGGTGAAGAAGAAGGAAGGTTCATACAGAATGTGCATCGATTATAAGGCCTTGAATGAAGTCACTATAAAGAACAAGTATCCACTTCCACGCATCGACGATTTATTCGATCAGCTAAGTGAATCTTGTGTCTTCTCTAAACTAGATCTTCGTTCAGGTTATCATCAAGTGAAGGTCAAGGAAGCTGATATTCACAAAACAGCTTTCAGAACTCGCTATGGACATTACGAATTTCTAGTAATGCCATTTGGAGTGACCAATGCACCAGCAATCTTCATGAACCTAATGAACCAAGTTTTCCGGGAGTATTTAGACAGGTTTGTTGTCATCTTCATCGACGACATCCTAGTATATTCTAAGAATCGGAAAGAGCATGCGGAGCACCTACGAATTGTCCTAGAAACTCTTCGACAACATAAGCTTTATGCCAAATACAGCAAGTGCGAGTTTTGGCTAAATCAAGTTGGTTTTCTTGGACACATCGTATCAGGAGAAGGAATTTCTGTGGATCCAGCAAAAGTTTCGGCAGTTAGCGAATGGCCTACACCAAAGTCAGTGAAGAATATTCAAAGTTTCTTGGGTTTAGCTGGATATTACAGAAGGTTTATTGAAGGCTTTTCGAAGATAGTAACACCCCTGATTAAGCTCACACGAAAAGATGAAGAATTTGTGTGGTCAGAAGCATGCGAGCAAGCTTTCGTAGAACTCAAGTCAAGATTAACATCTGCACCTATTCTCGTGATACCGGATCAATCTGGAGGATTCGAAGTGCATTGTGATGCATCCGGTAAGGGATTAGGATGTGTTCTACATCAGCACGGTAAGGTTGTGGCTTATGCTTCAAGACAACTGAAGACTCATGAGCGCAATTATCCGACGCATGATCTGGAGTTGGCAGCCGTCATCTTTGCTCTCAAGATTTGGCGCCACTACTTACTTGGTGAACGAGTGAACATCTACACAGATCACAAAAGTCTGAAGTATGTGTTTACTCAGAAGGAGTTGAATATGCGGCAAAGAAGATGGTTAGAACTCATGGCGGACTTTGACATCAACTTGCAATATCACCCAGGAAAGGTGAACGTAATACCTGATGCTCTTAGTCGCCAACCATTATCAATGAATCTCACCCCCCAGTGGAAGCTTTAGCAAGACCTACATCAGATGGAAATTGAACTAGTCATGCCAGGTGATGCTTCAAGTTTGATGAATCTACAAGTTCAATCAACCATTGTCAATCAGATCAAAGCAGCTCAAGAAAGTGATGCTAAGTTGCAAAAGATCAGAGAACAAGTGGAGAATGGACTCAGAACAGATTTCATCATCCATGAAGACGAATCTTTGAGATACGGCAGCAGATTGTGTATACCAAAAGGTCCTGTTCGGGAAGAGTTAATGAAAGAAGCCCACAGCTCTCCCTATTCAGTACATCCTGGAGGCACCAAAATGTACAAAGATCTACGTCAGAATTATTGGTGGCATGGAATGAAGCGTGAAGTATCCAGAAGTGCCGCAAAATGTTTGGTGTGTCAGTAGGTAAAGGCTGAACATCACAGGACAGCTGGACTACTTCAACCGTTACCAATTCCAGAATGGAAGTGGCAGCACATCACGATGGACTTTGTAACTGCTCTTCCTCGCAGCACAAAGGGTAATGATGCGATATGGGTCATTGTGGATCGACTTACAAAGTCGGCTCACTTCATCCCATTTCGAGTTGGGCAATCAACTGAGACACTAGCAAAGAAGTACATGGAGGTAATAATCTAATTAAGATTTAAACTCTTTATAATGTACTATCTCTGATACCCATGAATTCATACAGGAAATTGTGAGACTTCATGGAGTACCGGTCTGCATTGTCTCCGATCGTGACACCAGGTTCCGATCGCAATTCTGGCAGAGTCTGCAAGCTAGCTTGGGAACAAGTCTGAACTTCAGCACGGCTTATCATCCACAAACAGATGGTCAGTCGGAACGAACTATTCAGATCTTGGAGGATATGCTCAGAGCATGTATGCTCGACTTCAAAGGATCGTGGGAAGATCACCTGCATCTTGTGGAGTTCGCATACAACAACAACTACCAAGAAAGTATAGGAATGTCACCTTTTGCAGCATTATATGTAAGGAAGTGTCGATCACCATTAAGTTGGGACGACATCGGAGATAGGGAACTTCTTGGACCAGAGATGATAGTAGCGACCGTTGATGTGGTTCGTACTATCAGGGAAAGAATGCGCATAGCCCAAGATAGACAGAAACACTGGGCTAATGCGAAGAGGCGACACTTGGAGTTCCAGCCAGGAGACCATGTATTCTTGAAGATATCTCCGAACCGCGGAGTGATCCGATTTGGAAGACGGGGTAAGCTAAGTCCGAGATACATTGGACCGTTCGACATACTCGAACGAGTCGGTGAAGTGGCATACCGATTAGCGCTTCCACCCTCATTGGAAGGAGTGCATAACGTGTTCCACATATCCCAACTCAGAAGGTATGTGAGTGACCCCAGCCATGTACTTGATCATTCCGAGCTCACTATACAGCCCGACTTGTCTTGTGAGCAACAACCTGTGGAAATCCTGGACAGGAAAGTGAAGACACTTCGGAACAAGGAAGTTAACTTGGTCCGGGTAATGTGGAGAAAAGACACTCCAGGAGAATCCACGTGGGAAAAGGAAGATGAAATGCGTGCAAGATATCCGCACCTTTTTGTAAACTAGTCCTCAAATAAAAGTTGTAAATTTCGAGGACGAAATTTTTGTAAGGAGGGTAGATTGTAACAACTCCAATTTTTGTATACCTAAATTTGATTTAAATTTGAAGTATACTTGGAGTAATAATGTTGCTGATAACACTTTAAGTATCTATTTCCCTATAATAATTACAAGAAGGAGCTTGTAGCTCATTGGTAATACCTTGCACTGCTGAACCAAGCCACCAGAGTTCGAATCCCATGCCCCCACATTATTTTTAGTTTATTTTTCTTTAAAAATTCTTGGAAGCCCAACAGTCCACAGGCCATAACTCCCAAATGTTGAACTGAACCACAAAAACGGAGTATGCCAAAATCTTAGTCGGTGAGCCCCGCACCCAACCGTAGCCGATCCCGGCCGGGATCGGCCAACTCGGCCGGCCGAATCGGCCGGCGCCGCCGGCCGGAGTTGGTCGGATGGACGGGGTATCAACACGAAAAGTGTGGCTTTTGGTATTCTTAAACCCCATGTTAACTCCAATTTAAGTGATCGGTTTTCAATTGATAAATGCATCCTATTTAATACAAAATTTTAATGATTTTCTTTAAATTTTTACAAATTTTTTTAATAAACAAAACCTTTCACCTACCCTACCCTAGCTACCCTATAAATAGACCCTTACCCCCTACCATCTCATTCCAAAACCTTAGATTTACTCTCTTGAAATTTCCACAAGAAAAATGTGTTTTGAAACCGAGTTCACGGCGAAGCGCTGACGGATTCCGGCGACGTTCTTTGAAGCAACCGGCGACGAAACCACACCTCGGCCTTTTCCCTAGTTCCTCTTTACTCTTTAGAAGAGTTTGAAACCCGTAAATCCCATTCTTCTCTCTTTTCTATTTCTTAAAATACGGAATTATGAAACCCGACGGAAATCGGATCAAACCGATTTCCGATTCGGTTTTTCTACAAAATTTCACTTGTCACCAATTCCATAATACCTAAACATATTCATGATGACTATTAATCACATAAAAATCAATTTGGTCAAAGTTTCTCACATGAAATGATAGCTTTATTGTAATATCGTATTCTTTTCACAATAATACCATAAAGTTTATCTTTCTTCTTCTAATCAATTTCATCATTCCTAAACATGTTCATCTTGATCACTAAACTTGTAAAAATTAATTTGAATGAGTTTTCACACATGAAATGATAACTTTTGCAAATACCGTATTCTTTCACTTAAATACCCTCATGTTTAATTTATCATTTTAACCCCTAAACATCATAATACCTTAAAATAAGTCACGAGGTAATGACCTACCTCCACACACACGCAAATACAACCTTAATTGATATCATCAAAATTTAGAATACGAAAATACAAGACTTTACATTAAAATACCATAATCTTCATAAAACCATTCTTAAAGATTTTAGATTTGTTACACTTTTTAGTAAATAGTTCTTACTAGGAAAATACGATAAGTTGTGGACATCGATCGTTTATCTAAACTGACTTTGTGGTGTCTAGGCTAGGCAAGTGAGCTTGGGTAACTTTAAAAGGCCCGCCTCACGATTCGTGAGCGGATCCCTCCCTCCTCACTTGTACTTACCTGGCCACAATTGGCGGTGAAGAGACGATTTGAGGCTTCTAACGACTTGTCGTTTAGATCTTTAGAAATAGGCTAGTTGGCTTAGGGAACCCTAGAAACTAAAATACGGAAATTTACATCCTCTACAAATAAATACCTTATCTTTACTAAACCATTTTTCTAAATGACTAGTATTTATTAAACCTTTGCAAAGCGCCGCTACAACCCACCTTTGGGGAACCCGTTAGGGATAGTACGGTTTATCGTGCACCCGCGGGCTAGTAGTGCGAGATTCAGACCTCCGCAAGGAGCATTCAGTCTCGAAAGGTTTAAAATACGACATTTAAGAAAAATGAGATTTTTGGAAAATAAAATAGTTATTCTAAATCATTCTTGTATTAATATATATATATATATTTATCATTTAAACACTTATTTTATTAGAAGATAAAGTTTCCACATTTTTCTAAAAATTACAAGATTAAAAGTTACATTTAAATACCATGAATTTCAAATAAATCAATATTATAAATTAATACTTTTATTAGGATATATTCACTAGAATAACACAAATAAAATTTACACTCATTATAACTATAAAGACGAATAATAAATACTTGAGGTGTATCTTGAAAACTATACAATAGTACTTTTTACATAAAACCCCCTCAAGTTTTATAAATTACAATAAGGACCCTAACAATTATAGAACTTCAAATTAGCTTTCTTTTAGTCTGACTCGGGTTAGAGTCTGACTATTTATGACTTGAATATGATTCAAGTCAATCTATATTCTTTAATATTCCAACTCAATATAAACACATGAATCCCTGAATCCAGTTAACAATCTATTCAATTTGACTGAATCAAACCATGGATATACATTCATTATCTTGTTATTCCATTTACCTGATTATGCAGTTACAACATGTTTACTGATATCATGGTTTTGGTCAGTCATCCAATTTACACATTACAATACAACAATAATGTTAAAACACTACGGGGTTAAGGGGTAGATTGGTACGGAAGGTGTTAAAGGTGGCACGAGATGGTCAGATTAAGACACCTAACCTGAATCCCATTGCTGTTGTACCGTGGCTTAACGGTTCCTTGTACTTTCCTTTTGCCCTGGTCTCTAGCATATAGAGACCCCCCTCGTATACACTGGCATCCTTCTGTACCAAGCTACAAACAACAGCGTTAACATAACATTACAACAATAGCTTACACTTTAAAAATGTATCTTCTTATTCTGTCTTCTCTACTTCCCTCTTACCTTTGGGACTTACCGAGCGATCTGTTCGCTGACGACATTCTGTTTCTCTCTTCTTTGAATGTCGTCAGGTGACTTGGACCCGGCAGAAGTTGAGCCAACACAAGAAGACTTGGAGCAATTTGCCGAAGACCCTGCAGTATAATTTCATTGTACACTTTTCTTTTCAGTACTTTCCATTTCCTGTTATGCCACTGTTTATGCATCCTTATTTTAGTTGTATTTCCCTTTCCATATATTGTACAAAGAATGTTAATAAATAAAAGTTGATGTTCTTTTTATACTCTTGTCTCTTGTGTATTTATTTTATATTGTTTAGCTACGCTTAGCGTATGTACTTCTGAGTAAATACGCAGCGGACCTCGTCGCGTCCCCTTTGCCGTACACTGGGAAGCGGGGCGTGACACTACCCCAGCCCTAACCCTAACCCTAACCCTAACCCCAGTCCCAGCCCCAGCCGAACCCCAACCCTAACCCTAACCCCAACCCTAACCCCAACCGCAACCCTAGCCGAACCCCAACCGCAACCCCAGCCCCAACCGCAACCCCAACCCTAACCCTAACCCCAACCGATGCCTAACCCTAACCCTCATCGCCAAACCCTGAACCCTAGCGCCCTAAAATAATAAAAAATTTCTTTAATTGAAGATTTAATTACTTACCTATTCGGTAGAGGATACAATCGATGCAATCGGCGACGAGGAAGAACGGTGACGAGATCGGGAACAAGAGAGAGAGAACGACGACGAGATCGGCGAGACAGGCGATGCGGCGACGAGAAAAGGGGATTTGGGAGTTTCGCGTGCTCGAGGGAGAGAGAGGAGATAATCAGCGTAGGGAAATTATGTGCCTTTTTATTAAATCCATATTTAGATGCCCCTACGGATTAGTCCGTAGGTCTCTGGTTTGCGGCTCTGTAGGGGCAAACAACAAATTACAATTTAATATTTTTAAATTAAACGTCTGGGACCGTAGGGGCAACCGTCTGGCCCTACGGACTAATCTGTAGGGCCAAATTAAATCTGCCCCTACGGATTTCAATATCCGTAAGGGCAACCCCCTATTTTAGTAGTGACATGCATCGGATCAAGAGAGGACCAAATGCCACTATTATCACAGTCGCGGCCCCGACCAATGAGACTTCGTTTGGGGCTATTCGAGTTTCCGACCATGAATTAAGAGTCGGGCCTCAACAAACGTCAAGGCTCATCGGGCCCCAACAAACGTCAAGGCTCATCGGGCCCGTCCAAGGAATGACAGCTGAGGCATCATTAGCCGCTACAGAGAACGCCCTTGTTACAGCAAATATTGTGTTCACGAGAAGAAGATACAATGGAAGCACAGTCACACTTTTCACAAGGACCAGACCCCTTTCCTACAAGAAATGTGATTAATGTAATTGGAGGAACAAGAAGGTTTCTGATGGCTGGGGATTTATAGTTAGCGACACTTATAGCTCCAGTGTTGATGATGCTCTACATGGCACTGATCAGGACACGTGGCAGATGAAGTGTCTCAGAACTCAGAAGAAAGGGCCCACAGGGGCCGACCAGGCCATCCCTGTACCCGACCTGCAAGCATGAGCTGGCTCACCTCAGAGCCCCTGCAAATTGGCCTCCTCGGCCTCTCAGCTCGCCCCCGAGCTACCACAGGACCAAGATACTTCGGCCCTCCCGCTCGTTCCCGAGCTCTCCCGCCGAGGCCATCTTCCTCGGTCCCTCCGACCGACCAACTCCTCCACTCACAGGCGTAACCGCCGCTCCGCAAATCTCGCCATGCGCGGATTCTCCGTCGGCAACATCCCACATTCCACGCCATCACGATCCCTGTTAACGGGCGATCCGCTTATTACGCGGGCGTGACGTAGGGAGCGTAACTGCCGGCGAGATTCTCGCGCCTGCTACTGCGTGCTGCCGCCACTATCTAAACCCCAGGGGTTAAGTAAGCCATTCTTTACACTTTACTCCGGTACTCTGCTCGGATCTCATCACTAACTTGATCGTCGGAGGGTCCTCGGTGGTACCAAACCACCCCGGGACTTCTTTGCAGGTACTCGGCGACAGTCTCCTCTCCCCACCTTCTCCTCTCAAAACCCATTGAGACCCACACAGAACGAAGGACAATCAGCCAAGTTCACCTCGAGATCAACGGAAGACAACATCTGACGGAGGCCCGAAAAGGAGCTCCATCAAGTGCCGAAGTTGCTGCTGCCAAGTTTCACATATATATCAGGCATTACCGCGAAGATGGCTTTCTACATTCATCATAACATGCAAACGATAGTCCATAAGCATCACTTGCAATATGATATGAAATATGGAACCATAAATAGATCAATGCTTATCTTAAATGTGAAATAAAAGTGTGAAGCCTCCTTACTTATAATAATGTATAATTTTGCTTATAATGTTGATATTGATTACAAATTCGGAGCCCGAGATCAAGAGCCTAAAATAGTGAGTACGTGCAGTGTATGTAGTAAGATTTAAATTAATCATTAATTTAAATTCCAAGATTATCTCTATGGATATCTCATGAAGATATATATTAAATCTCTAAGATATCTCTATTAACCATGGGTTAGTTATTTGAGATAATCAAGTATTTTATATATTAGTTAATATATGATTCCTAACTAACTCTCTCTCTATATATAAAAATACATAGACCAAGGTTAAAAGCAATTCACAGCAAGCGTTCAAGGAATCTGCGGCCAAGAATTAAACAGAGACTATATATAATTGATTTGATGAATCAATTAGAAAATAATACACAAGTCTTGAAATCCATAAAATCATTGAAGGATGCGGCTTGAAAATAATTGATTGAGCCAAAATTCCAGAGAGACTACGGCAAACTGTCGGAGGCAGAGAGGAGAGAGAGATTTGTAGAGATAGAGATTTTATTGTATTTGGGCGGTGATCGGAGAGAGCGTTCTCGTGTAATATTTTCTTAATAGTGGAAGATTTCGTCGTCGGGTAAATCTTGTGTTTGTGTTATTTGGTATGCTTCTGATAATTTGTATTGTTTTAGTAGATTGTCCGGTAAATCTTTTTCAAAAAGTTTGTTTACACGCGATTCTGATAGATTAATTTTCCACTACGACCCTTGGTGTGTTTTGTGACTCATTGAAGGATCACGGATATAGAAAATATACAAAAAAAAAGTATCAAAGCATCAGATTTAGTGTTTTCAGATTATTTGGGGAGATATAATCTACGCATTACAATGTGGTCAAGTTTGATGGGCGGAACAATTTTAGCCTTTGGAGGTTGAAGATGAAGCTTATTCTCAAGCAACAAGAGGTTTACAAGACCGTCTTTGCAAAAAATAGTATTCCAGAGATGACCACGGATGATAAGAAAAAAGAGATGGATGACAAGGCTTTCAATTCGATACAGGCTCTGTTGGCTGACGAGATTCTATGAGGGGTTGCACAAGAGACAGCAGCAGCGGGGTTATGGAGCAATTTGGAGTCCCTATATATGAAGAAATCTCTTACAGATCGTCTCTACCTTAAACAACGATTGTACACGTTAAAGATGAAGAAGGGGACATCCGTCAAAGATCATCTAGACGAATTCAACAAGATCGTAATGGACTTGCGGAACGTAGAAGTGCAGATAGAGAATGAGGATCAGACGATAATTGTACTCTGTTTGTTAACCTTAAAGTACGGGCAGTTTGTCAAGTCAATGGTGTATGGCCGGAATAAGCTTTCTTTAGAAGATGTCAAGCAAGTCTGAACAGTGAAATGTTGAGGGAGAAAGTGGTAGGTGACAAGAGTAGTCACGATGACGTGGTGTCTGTTAGATACCGTTCAGATGGAGGATCCCAGGGAAAATTGAGAAATCGCGATAATAACAAGTGCTTTATTTACAAGGAGAGTGGGCATTGGAAAAGAGATTTTCTGAAGTGCAAGGTGAAAGGCAAGCAGATATCTTCCGGTACTACAGTTGCGATGGAGGATTCGAATGAGTGCAGTGATGGTTCAATTTTATCGGCATGTGCGTCATTAGACACATGGATTGTGGATGTTGGATTCAGAATGTTCATTCCATATGACTCCGAATCGGAGTTGGTTTGCTACGTTTCGTTCAGTTGATAGAGACTCGGTTTTTATGAGGAACGGTATGGTAAGCAGAGTTGTTGGGATTGGTACAATTCAAATCCGCATGCATGATGGGAGAGTTCGGATATTGACAGATGTCAGACATGTGCCAGATCTGAGGAGGAGCTTGATTTCATTAGGTGCTTTGGACATGATCGGTTACAAGTATGTGATCGATAGAGATTCCATGATGATTTCTGTCACGCTCCGCTTCCCAAAAGAAGGTGAAGGATGACGTAGTATGGTCCGCAACCTAACTGTATTGAAAGTAGTCTATTCAATACAGTTACGTTAAGCGTATGAATATCTATAACTGCAAGATATGTACCAAAACAAAATAATAAAAATGAAATGCATTTATTTCTATTAACCAAACTTTATTATATCCCAAAAGAATGAGTAAAATAAACTAAATAGTTTAATTATATCAAAGAAGAAGCAAAAGCCCTAAACATGTGGGCAACAACAAAAATAAAACTAGCTAATATTCCGTCATCAAGTCCGCATAATCTTCATTAATAGGCTCCACACCTTGATCCTCATCATAATATCCATTCTCATCTAACGGACATTTCAAAGATAGAGAAGAGAAAAGGAAAGTCCGTCAGCGAGTTACACTCGGGTAGGATTGCCTCATAAGAAAGTAAAGGTATAAAAACGAGCAAGTGTATATAGGTATGATGTGTGTACAGATATGAGGTGTATGGGTATAACGGTATGAGGTGTATGCAAATGAGGCATATGTGAATATGGGTATGTTGTATGAGGTTCTATTAGGTAAAAGTTCACATTAGTTTGTTAAATAAGGGTTTGGATACTCACGATTATTCCGTTATGGCCATGGAAAAACAACTGGGGAAGTGAAATGTACAGTTTCACCTCTCGGGATCATGATCGAGCAGTAGGGGAATCCGAGTTCCGCATCTCCTTGGCTAATCAAACTACCTATTCTCATTGTTCAGTGTAGAGGTTTTGTCGAATTAGAGTTAGTGCGTATATCATTTAGGCATGAATTTTCACATTATATATCATCCACATATTGGATTATTCGCCCGAATATCGGGTTAGTATTCGCCCGAATACCGGGTTTGTAGTCGCTCATATATTGGACTGTTCACCCTATCTGCAGGGATCTTTATTTATAAAATATTTCATACCTAAATTCGCGCATTCTAACTCTAACCGTATCATGTGTCATGTATGTTGTAACTTGTATTTAAATAGTTGATCTCATTTAATATGGTCTTCCACAACTACCCATTTTATCTTGTTATCTTTTAAAATCTGTAAGGTGCATCATAATATTTTATAGCATGCTTAATTAATAAAGATCATGGCATTTAATGGTAGTCGTTGTTTATAAGAAACCATGATATTTTAGTGTAATTATAATTTTGGTAAACCCATGGTATGTTAATGAAAATACCTTTTAATGAAATACTATGGTATTTATTTGAAATTATCTTTCGATAAAGATTTCGTATTCTTTTGGAAAATAGCTTTTATAAAAGGTTATGGTTTTTTACTGAAAATAGCCTTCTAGTAAAGATCAAGGTATTTAGATGAAATTATATCTTTTTAGGATGAATTAAAGTATTTTATTGTAAATAATAATTTTATAAAATTATGGAGTTTATTTGGAGGTAACATTTTAGAAATGCGTCCGTATTGGCAACCACTGCACATGGGCGACAAGATTTGTGTCCTTTTCAGGGACGATTGTCTATCAACCACGAGGTATTCACGTAAAATATTATCCTGCATAATTAGGGTATTTTATTAAAGGTGATATTCTACAAGAATAATTCCGCATTGACAACCGCTGCACATGAACGGCAGGATTTGTGTCCTTTTCAAGGACAATTGTTTAATAGCCACGAGACGTTTCAAGTAAAATATTACCCTATTAAAATATCTTATTTAAACCATAGTTAAGAATCTGGAAAAAAATATTTAAAATATTCTCTCTAAATGAAAGGGGTTAAATTGGAAACCCTAATATAATTATTTAGATTAATATTACCCCTTTTCAAAAGGTAAAAAGGATTTTAATAAAACTAAAGTAATTTATGGTTAAGGGCAAAAATAAAATATCATTTTAATGTGTCCAATGTATTTTATTCCCAAAGCCCTATATCATATGGGTACTTTAATTTAAATATAACGTATTAATAAAATGAGGGTATTTTTATGGAAGTAACCTATTTTGAGATCGTACAGTATGTGCGATATGTTATCAAAAATAACCAATATGATATTAGAAGGTATGTGTGATGTGCCAACTTAACTGATAAACAACATCATGAATTTTTTATTGTGAGTATGTGTGTGAGCATGAGGGATAAGTGGTTATCTCGTGAGGTCAACATCAAGTCAAGGATTTTTCATTACAATAATACCATAACATAATAAGTTTGAAGGGTTTAACAACATATTAAAATGGGTTTTAAGATTATTATCATGTCTAAGAAATCCTAATTGAAGGAGGTGATAGATCAAGTGGTGAGATGCGGATCTTGCCTTTGTTTTGAGATGAAGATCGACGGATCGAAAGTGTAGACTTGTACTAAAACCTCAATAACTCCGCCCTCGGATTTTTCCTCGATGATTGGGTAAAACCACAGCGTAGGCGTCGTCGATACGAAGGTCGGGATATTTTTTTCAGAATTTTCGGAGCTCTGTGGTGTGAGAAAATAGAGTTTGAATGTATCTTTTTATAGGTTTTTTCTCCCAACAATAAAATCCAAAAATCCGGTCAAATCCCACAAAATTCCGCTCCCACAATGATTGCAAATCATCACTTGATAATTTGCCGCCGCCATCGAATCGTGGTCGTTGAATTTAAATCCAACGGCCCACGAGCCGCCGCCGGCGGCCATATGGCCGCGTGGAAAGGGTCACGTGCTTACTAGTGCAAGCGCGTGGTCCCCACCCTCATAGGCAACCACGCACGATCCTGGGCCGTTGGATTCGAGATTCAGCGGTCTAAGTTAAAGAAGGTTTAATTATTTTTTTATAAATATATATTAAATCTCAAACTGCTTTTTTTTATAAAAACGAATTTGTTTTCAAAATTTTGTTAAAAATACGAGAAAATTATGGAAAATTTTTAGAAAAATATATTTATTGTTATCTTCATTATAAAAATGATTTTGGACTAAAACTAAATAATATTCTCATATATATGATATTTGTTAGTTATTATAATTATTTAAAGAAATCTAGTTTATCCTAGAAAATATTTTTTAAAAAAAATAATCATTGTAATTAATAATAAAAATATATAAATTATTTTAAGACATTATAATATTCCATTAAAACATTTTAAGCCCAGAAAAATATAAATAGCTTTTAGAAAATTCCTTTAATTATATTTAAATGCTTTAGTAACCTTACTTTGAAAAATAAAATCAATAAAATATTTTTCTATCAACGAAACACGTAAATAATTACTTGATAGTGGAAAATTAGATAAGAGATATTTTATTAGGTATTAGAAAACACGGTCGTTACAATTTCCAGGGATGCTCGAATTGTCATGAAGGCGAAGAGGGTGAGAAATCTGTATTTTCTTCAGGAACGGACGGCCATAAGAGATATTGCAAGAAGTTCTACTGGTTCAGATGGTTCAGACTCTGTCAAATATGGTATCCATGAGCGGGCCATATTGGCGAGAAGGGTTCGGATGGGCCTCGAAAGAGGCAGTCATTTGGAGATGTAAAGATCGGCATGAGTGATTTTCGGAAGGACTATATTCAAGGGAAGAAAACATAGATGGTTCTGGCACCGGTTTGCTCTCGAGGTGGAGTCATAAATCATGGTTATTTGATTGATGAATTCTCGAGAAAGTTGTGAGTGTATGTTGTTGAGCCGAAAGAGGAGAATTTTTAGATTTTCAGGAAGGCTGTTGTGGAGAAGCAGTTCGAGAAGCGCGTGAGGGTTCTTCGTTCCGATCATGGTAGAGGGTTCTGCAAGTCAAGGATGATCATGCATCACACCATTTTTGATTCTAGGTATATTGGCAGAGCATAGCAGATGGTTCGGAAGGTGTTTGGGAAGAACATGTATTCACGGCTTATGGCTGCAGTTCCAAAGGAGTTTCGGGTGGAAGCCCTATTTACTGCTGGGTACCTCATCGATCGGTCACCATCGACGGCGATAAACATGATAATTCCCAAGGAGGTATGGACCGGAGGGATGGAAATTACTCAGAGCTTCGTAATTTTATAAGTGAAGCAAAAGGGTATTTCTATAAACGGAAACTAGTTACGGTTCCCGATAAGTTGTGGTATCTTGGTACTAAGGGTGGAGTAATCAGTCAAAAAATCATAGTCGATGAGTCTGTGATTTCTCGGAGAAAACAGAATCATTCAGATGATTAGCAGAGACAAGATCGCTAAGCCAGGTGATTTTCGAGGCTTCAGTCCATGTTATAGATGAGGTGGTCGATATTTCGACTCAGGCGGAGAGTTCGGTACAGCTAGTTGTGTGGAGGCCTATGATATTTAGGCGCACGAGGGAGGTTAGGGATGAAGCTTCGAGGATGGGATCGGGAGTTCGACAGAAGTCTGGATGCGAGATTCGTGGCATGGATATTGTCATGGATGGGGAGTTGTGTCTGTTGCATTAGTATATCGAGCAGGTTCTCGCTTGGTAGGTGAGAAAGACTCGGCCCCTGTCTTCTCAGTTAAAGGCGCATTTTGGAATAGTGCCATCATTAGGTATAGCTAGTCATAGGAACAGTTGGAGGTCGAGAACGGGTTACAGGGACGCGGATACAGTATCAGGTATATAGACGCTTCAGATTGTTATCGGAGTATCAACAGGAAAGGCATAATTGTTGACCGTCTTTGAGATGGTTAGGGAGACCAGGTATTTGCGGAAATTGTTGGTTTTGGGTGTTCCAAAAGAGGTGAGAGTGTTTGTTGGGGTCGAAATTTACATCCCGGTTGACCAAGTCAAAATCAAAGTCAACCCCAAGCCAAGTGGGCCCAAGCCTAGGTCAAGTGGGCCAATGCCCGGGTCGAGCCCAAACACGAAGCGTCCGGCCTTCCGCCATGCCAAAATAAAAATTTTGTAATAAATAATTTTAGTGTATTTCCTTTTTTTATTTTTTTGAATAAATGTAAGAAAAATGGACATAAAGACAAATTTTTGTAAAGCCCATGGCTTATGTGCAAAAAGAAATAGCACATGAGGTATGGGATGGGCAAAATGTCATTTTTGTAAAGCCCAAGAGGCTATATGTAAAGTGTATAACCTATAAAGGCAAAGATAATGAAAATATCTCCAAAACTTTTTCTCTCTCCCAAAAAAAAATATCAAGATCTGTGCTCTTTATCCTTCCTCAAGGTTCTAAAACCTTCTTCTTTCTTTTGAATTAAATCAAGAGTTTTACTCTTCCTTTTTCAAAACTAAATAGTTTTTCACCACAAAACCCACAAAGGGGAGCTTGGATCTTCCATCAGATCTTAAAAGGGAGAGATTGTTAAAGTCTCACCCCTCTTGTTCTCCAAGAGCCGGCCAACAGAAGAGAAGGAAGGAGACCCATCTCCAAAGATCCCCTTTGGGAATGATCCAAGGCTTAAGAGAGAAGAACCTCTGAAGATCTTTTTTTTAGGGAGTTCAACTCCAAGGCCCAAATCCTCAAAGGAGTTTAACTCCTGATCCAGACCTTTTGGAGTTTAACTCCACTCAAAATCCTCTTTTGGAGTTTAACTCCTATCCCCGGGGGTCAAAAAAACCTTTTCATTCACTAGCGTCCAGCGCCCAGAGTGCTAGCGCCCACGTGCCAAGCATGTGAGGCGCCAGCGCCCAGCGCCTACGTGCCATGCACGTGAGGCGCTGGCCCCCATGCATTCTTTGGACGCTTTTCCCCTTTTTATATATATATATGTATATATGTATATATATATATACACACACACTCCACGACACTGTCTCCGTTAGAAAAAAAATTTCTAACGGGGCGCTGCCCTGCACCCCGCAAGGGGGTTGCTAGCCCCCTTGATCCCAGCACGCTGTCCGGGTAGCGGGACCCCCGTAAAAACTCTGCGGGGCCCCCGATATATCTGATTCCTTTTCAAAACACAACACTGCACATTGAGTTCGCATGACATGTTTGACCCGCCAATCGGAGGTTCTCTCGCTCCAAAAGCGAGGGGTAATTAACGGCAGCTTAGTCCACTGCTGCCGGAGATTCGGATCCCTACAATCAATAAACCCCAGCCTACCCTAGGCAGGGAGAATCTGTAATGCGCCTGACAAGCGCGCGCGCATTCCCATCTCAATGGGGTGACGAAAAACACCCTACAGGTTCTGGCACGCCCGGTGGGACCTTTCTCTCCTCCCATATCTTGGGTCAAGTGTTCATGCGAACTCATTTAACATATATGTCAATGTTTGTACTGAAATAATATTTTTTTCCGTGCAGCAATCAACTTTCAACGACAATGTCTCCTAAGATGGATCCAGCTTCTGATGCGACCCCGATTCCGTACGTGGTCAAGATCAATACTCGTGTGGTTCTCCCCGCAAGCCCCAATCGACAGTGGGAGGAATTACCCCGCCAGTTTGGTTCCGTCATCATCTACCCTGCCGGAAGCGCTCATCTGGAAGAAATCCCGGCAAAACAGGTGGCCAAGCCGGTCTCAAAGGGCAAGAGGCCGAATGTTGTGATCGCTAAGACACCACAACCGAAACTTAAGACGGTGTCTGAATGACTCTCTGGTGCTCCAACTGGGGGCAAGACTTCCGGTACAAAGGGCAACATCAAACGTTGCGGACGAGCTCAGGTGATGACTCCAACAAATGCACGATCGGGCGTCTTCTCTGGCCTCTCCATCACTCGGTCTACGGCGTCTTCCCGAAGAGCCGAAGTCTGCCAAGTGCTTAAAACAGAAAAGTTAAGGCAGAAGCAGCTCAGGTATCGAGCCAACAAGAAGGCCAGGATTTCGGCCATATGGAATCTTGTGAGGTTCCAAGAGCAGGGTTACTCCACGATGACGCCTGGGTCGGCCGTAAAAATCAGCAATACCTTCGAACCTGAAGTGGGTTCAGAAAAATGCTATGACCGCTAGAATCAAGAAGACAGCGGTCTGAACGTTACTACGAAGAGACGTGTCCCGGCCCCAACAGAAAAAGTATGACACTGTCTCTTCAAGAGTCTATCAGGCGCTCTGTGCCGCGCGAAAACAGCGGGGCAAAACCAAAAAGGAAGCTTCAGCACCATTCAAGAATCCGAGGCCATCCGCCTTCAATCGACTGCCCGTTACCGAAATAGGGGGGTCAAGGCAGTGATCCATAAAATCAGCCGCCGATAATAAAAATACGGCTGGATATATTATCCATATGGTCTATATGGCGGGCGGGCGCCCCAGCGACAACCTTCGCAGCAAAAGTATGGATGGGGCCACCACATCCCAAGCCCAATCTGGCTTGAATGTGGTTGCCGCTTCCCAAGAACAGCCGCCTCCACTGGATGATGAAAACCCTCTCGATGAGGATGATAGGCAGGAAGACCCCTCAGTCCATACAGAGTCAAGCTCGGGCAACGAGGAAGAGCCGACTTTCCGCCCCAGGACCGCGGAGCAAGAGCTGCTTCAAAAGCTTCGAAAACAACTCAGGAGCAAAGATAAAGAGATGTCCAAGCTCTATTTGAAAATTGACGACCTAACGAACGTTGTGATGCAGCTTACGGCTCAAATTACTCGAGCGCCTCCCAATCAAGCACAAGTCGCTACTCATGAGCCGGATGATGACAATCCGAAGCGGCTGATGCCTGTCCCTTTGGGTCCAAGATTGGTCGAGCCGCACGAAAGCCGGCCACATTCCGCTTCTGGGGACGCCTTGGCCCCAGATAACACTATCCCGCTAACACAAGACCGGATAATAGATTTAGTCACCAGCAAGGTTAAAACATTGGTGGCTGAAGCTGAAGCTCAGAAAGAAATTGGCAGTGGTGGACGGCCATATCCCGCACAGTACGATCTGATCGAGTTCCTGAGCGGCTACGTCATTCCTAAGTTCGAAAGATTTGACAGGACGGAAAATGCAAATCAGCACGTCACCCACTTCAAAGCATCGTGCGGAAATACATTGGGCAATGATGCGCTCCTTCTTTGTTGGTTTGTCAACAGCCTGACCGGTGTCGCTTTCGACTGGTACGCAAGTATACCAGACGGGTCCGTTATTACCTTTGGCCAAATGGAGTCTCTGTTTCGGCAAAGGTTTATGAGTGTCAGTGATAAAATCTCCATTGCTGACCTTGTGAGGACCAAGCCGGGGAAGAATGAAAGCAACACCGACTTTATCACCCGATGGCGTAATCTCACAGTCAAGTGCGAACCGCCGCTGGAGCAGGACCAGTCCGTCAGCCTTCTCATTGGGAACCTCAGCAATTAGATGGTCCCATTCTTGTGTACAGCAGGCCTCAAGACGTTTCAAGAGCTAACCAAGAAAGTCTAAATGCTGGAACGCTCGAAGAAAGAGTCTACCCCGGACTCTCAGAGAGACAAGACTTGGAAAAGCAAGCGGGACGACAACCGTAGAAGCGGGAATCCCAGCAGTACCAATGTCTTCAATGCGTCCGATAATGAAGAAAAGCGAAGGGCGGGCAAATCCAAAATCAACCGGTCTCGAAAGCCAGTGTTGGGAGGAGAAGGGCCTTCCCTAGAGGAGAAAAAGAGCAAGGTTTACTCTTCAGGAGGAACAGGGTCCGAAAGATATTTAAAGATGCCTTGAACAACGGTCTACAATTGCCAGAGTCGAAAAGACCTCAAGAAGCAAAAATGACCGACAATCCCTTGTATTGCCCGTACCACCGAGTTGTGAGCCATGTGATCGAGGATTGCTATATCTTCAAAGACTGGGTCGAGAAGCAGTAAAAGGCTGGAGAGATTGAGCTGTCCAAAAGTGTGTTGGTGAACAATCAAGTTGCAACCACCAACTTTATACAGACAGAAGCTGAAGCCTTCTGGGAGCAGACAGCCGAACCCACTGCCCTGAGAAATGAAACCGACTCACTGCAGCCTCCGTGGAGTACGCACATATCTAATAAGACAAAAAAGATGTTAAAGTTACTTCGGAAAGAGCCCAGGACGGAGTGGGAAGGGCAGAAAAAGCCTACCATTCCAGCTGCCAATGCGGCTCCATCAGGCTCAAAATCCAAAATGCTCAAGAAGAAGAAAATTGCAGCTTGGCGCGAAAAAAGTCTGCAGGGAGATCGACCATTCAAAAATATATCAATTCTCTCGAAAACTATGAACAGAAGGAAAGAACTCTGATTCAATTGAAGGAGTTCCTTACTATAGAAGCAGCTGAAATTCTGGAGGAGCTAGAGGAAGACTCCAATGAAGAGATCCCTATAGTGACCTGCTACGCCATCCATCTTGGCAGCGACTCTGAGGAGGAGCTCTGTTTTCCCGAAGAGAACGAGGAGCTCGCCACAAGGGCCAAGCAAATCCAGCTCAGAAGCGGCAGGGCTCTACCACCAAATCAGGGCGACGCAACAAAAGGAAAGAAAAAAATGTGGATAATGAGGAAGATGGCAGAGAACCGGCTAATGAAAACTCAAGTCCTTCCTCGGTGGACTATAATGTCTTGGCTCATCTCTGGAAGCTTCCGTCTCTCCTGAGCATCTACGATGTCTTGGTCCTATCTAAGGAGCTTAGAGATGTTCTCATTCATGCTCTACAAAAACCCGAGCGGTATCAGGCTCGCTTTGCGGAAATTAATATGAAAGAAGCCCAGTACGCTTTGCATGCCACCGCAGTCACGTTGAAGGACGAAGACTTGCTACTGGGAACGGCTGAGCATAATCGACCTCTTTACATGACCGGGTACAGCGACTGAGATTAGATTAATCGCATATTGATTGATCCGGGGTCCTCAGTGAACATCATGAAATTGCGAACTCTGAACAGTTTGTCAATGGACGTCCGACACCTGTCAAGAGAAAGGATTGTCATTCAAGACTTCAATCAAAACTGCCAGCAAGTTCTGGGGTCTATAGCTTTGCCGATCAAATTTGGGGATCTGCAAACTGAAGCTAAGATATACGTGATCGACGCTGACACGTCTTATAAAATTCTCTTGGGATGGTCGTGGATCCACGATTACGGTATCGTTCCGTCAACTCTCCATCAATGCATGAAGTAAACTAAAAATGGCGAAGAAAGACGTATTGACGGAGACATCCAGCCGTTCGGTGTGCATGAAGTCTGATATGAAGATTCTCGGTACTTTTTGAACCTCCAAAGTGCTGAGCCACAGTTGACCAAAGAAAGAACGGCCTCGAAACTCAAAAGCAAGTCTGAGTCGGCTGTCACTTTCAAAAGCAGAAACCCCCATGTGCGTCCGTGTTTCGGCAGTGACACTGATGAGTCCGACGCTGGAAGTCCGTCCTTCCGTAAAACTCGACCTCATTTCGGTAGCGATACGGATGAATCTGATACTGAAGGCCCATCCGACAGCAAAATCCGCCCTCGTTTAGGCAGTGACACTGAAGAATCAGAAAAAGAGGATCCGTCTTGCAACAGCTGTGCAAATCAAGCTATCGCGCGAACAACGAAGCTACGAGAGACCTTTGAAGTTGCAGAAGGGTCCCTAGCCATCACAAGGGTGCCGGAGCGGATGTGCAAAGAGCTCGATGCATTGTCAGTCTCCACCGTGGACCTGCTGAAAACTTTCTACGTTCCCGGGAGGAAAAGTGGACAGAAGGGCATCCTGTTTTATGGGTCAAATCCTGTTGTGCACCCGGACGATTTGTCTGTCGCGTGCCTTCCCTATGAGAGAGGCATAAGGGCCATCCTCAATCCCAGATACTATGTGCCCGGGATGCAGGAATATTTCAAAAGCTGCGGATGCCGGCTATATCAAACGGAGTCCGAAGCAAAGTTTTATGAAGGGCTAAAGCATCCGCCTCAGGTCCGAGCACTCATCGATGGACGAATTCCAGATAGACGGGGCATAGGTTTCATCCAGCCTGATTCTAAGGCATGCTACATGATCCATATTGGGGAAGCCAGCGAAGAGTCAAATGATGAAGACGAGCTAGCCGAGCCAGAAGAAGCTCCTTAAGAGCTCGAAGATGGCGGGCAAGCAACCTTCGATGAGCTAACCGAGATCGATTTGGGAACGCCTAATAATCAAAGGCCGACCTACATCAGCTCACTCTTGTCAGAGGAAATGAAAGAGCAAATAATCGCCCTGCTGCATGAGTTCGCCGACTGCTTCGCGTGGACGTACAAAGAAATGCCTGGCCTCTCCCCTGAAGTGGCCGTGCATAAGCTGGCTATATCTTCTGATACTAAGACAGTCAAACAAGCTCCTCGAAGAATGAGAAGGGAACTAAAAGAAAAGTTCATCGAGGAAACCAAGAAACTCACCGATGCCGGCTTCATCAGGGAAGAGAAATACGCAGACTGGATCGCATGCATTGTCCCAGTAAAGAAGAAAAATAGGAAAATCTGAGTTTGTGTCGATTTCAGGGACCTTAACAAGGCATGCCCTAAAGACGAATTCCCGCTACCAGTCATGGAAATGATGGTCGATGACGCCTAAAATTACGGGCTGTTCACCTTCATGGATGGCTCGTCTGGATATAATCAGATCAAGATGTCTCCTGAGGATGAGAAACATACGGCATTTCGAACCCCGATCGGAATATACTGTTTCAAGGTGATGCCGTTCGGACTGAAGAACGCAGGTGCTACATATCAAAGGGCAATGACCAATATCTTTGATGACCTAATCCATAAAGTTGTTGAATGCTATGTTGATGATCTGGTCGTCAAGACTAAAGCCAAGGCCGATCACACCCAAGATCTTAGGACCGTTCTCATTAGATTGAGGGAATATGATCTGAAGATGAATCCTCTAAAGTACGCTTTTGGCGTGTCATCGTGAAAATTCCTGGGCTTCATAGTCCGACATCGAGGGATCGAAGTTGACCCATCAAAGATAAAGGCCATCATGGAGATGCCCCCTCCAAAGAGTCTGACGCGGCTAAGATCTTTTCAAGGCAAGATTGCTTATATACGAAGGTTTATCTCAAATTTATCGGGGAGATGTAGGCCCTTCTCAAAGCTCATGAAGAAATGAGCTCCTTTTGTCTGGGATGTCGAGTGTCAAGAAGCATTCAAAAGTATCAAACAGTACTTGTTGCACCCTCCAGTGCTGGTCGCTCCCATTCCAAATAAACCGTTGATTCTCTACACTGTCGCGCTAGATGAATCACTCGGTGCGCTCCTTACCCAGAACAACGAGGGGGAAAAGAAAATGCCCTCTACCACCTCAGTCGAACGCTAGTTGGGGCGGAACACAACTATTCCCCGATCGAAAAGCAATGCCTGGCTCTGATATTTGCTGTGAAGAAGCTGAGGCACTATCTGCTGACTCATCGGGTTATGTTGATCTCCAAAGTCGACCCGCTCAAACACATGATGACCAAAGCAAGCCTAGCCGGCAAAATGGCAAGATGGGCTGTCATGCTACTTGAGTTTGACATAGTTTATACTCCTCAGAAAGCAGTAAAAGGGCAAGCTCTTGTGGACTTTCTCGCTGCTCATCCTATACCAGAAGGGTCACCGCTCAATTGTGAGTTACCCGATGAACAAGTGCTGCACCTTGAGGAAGGTGAGCCATGTTGGGAGCTCTACTTCGATGGGGCCTCATCGATAAGGACCTCCAGTAAATCAAGCGTCTCGGAGATAAAAGCAGGGATAGGATTGGTGTTCATCATGCCATCGATAGGAACCCTACGGCGTTCTTTTGCTCTCACCGAGCCTCGCACAAACAATGAGGCTGAGTATGAAGCTCTGATAGCTGGTCTGGAGCTCGCCATAGAAATGGAAATCCTTCGGCTACGGGTTTACGGTGACTCCCAGCTTGTCGTCAACCAAGTAAGCGGCGACTATAAGATATACAAACCCGAGTCAGCTGGGTACAGAAGTCGGATGGTGCAGCTTATGAAACAGTTCACCCATATTGAGCTGATGAGAGTTCCTAGGGCGTTGAATGGAAAGGCTGACGTACTCGCTCGCTTAGCCAAGGAGCTGGCTGATCCTGACATGGACGAAATTCTGATCACAGTCAGGAGCCGACAAATTCTACCCCCAGTCTCTTACGAGAAGAGGAAAGCACATAACAGAAGAGCAGTCCTGCCGAAGAAGCTTTGATCATCCAAGACGAGCCCGATTGGAGAGAACCCTTCATAGAGTACCTCCGATACGACAAGCTGCCCGAAGGAAAATCTGCAAGGATTCAGCTGAAGAAGAGAGCTCTCCGATACGTGTTTGTAAATGACACACTATACCGCAGGTCATATGACCAACTCTGGCTTAGGTGTCTGTCATTGGCCGAAGACCAAAAGGTCATGAAAGAAGTTTACTCGGGCGTTTGCGGTGCTCACCAATCTGGCCCCAAGATGCGACTTCAAATTAAACGGATTGGGTAATACTGGCCCACCATGATATCGGATTGCAGAGAGCATGCAAAGAAATGTCATATCTTCCAAATTCACGGTGATTTCATTCACAATCATCCCAATCCGTTGCATCCTACGGTGGCGTCGTGGCCCTTCGAAGTCTGGGGGACCGACATAGTTAGCCCAATTAATCCTCCGTCATCCAGAGGACACCGGTTCATATTGGCCGCAGCTGACTATTTCTCCAGATGGGCTGAAGCTGTCCCGCTAAAAGAAGTCAAGACAGAAAATATTCTGACATTCTTCCAGCATAATATTCTATACCGCTTCGGTACACCAAGAAGAATCATTCCTAACAACAGGCCTTCTTTCAAGAGCTTCAAAGTCTCAAGGTTCACTACTCAGCACAAGATAGATTGGAGATATTCCTCCATCTATAATCCAAGAGCCAATGGGCTAGCCGAAACCTTCAATAAGACTCTATGCAAGCTCCTGAGGAAAAATGCTTCAGCCAACAAGGGAGACTGGAATCTCAAACTTCACGAAGCGTTGTGGGCATATCGTACCACGGCACCGTACTCCAACTCAATCCACTTCATACTCATTGCTATTCAGAGTGGAGGCGGTCCTCCCCCTCGAAGTCGAAGTTCCAAGCTTAAGAATGGCAGTTCAGCATGAGTTGACGGAGGAGGAAAACGTGCTCCTTCAGCTTGAAGAGCTTGACGTCCTCGAAGAAAAAAAGGCTCGCGGTACAGCAAAATCTGGAGCTGTACCGAGCCCAAATGTCACGGGCCTATGACAAGATGACTCGTCTCCGAGCTTTCAAGAAAGGCGAATTGGTGTTGGTCCTCAAAAGACCGATCATCCCCAATCGACATGCCAAGAGAAAATTCGAGCCAAATTGGGAAGGACCATACGTCATCGAGAAAGTGTTCGAAGGAGGATCCTACCAACTAATAAGTGCCGAGGGAGAAAGACCCATGCCACCCATCAATGGCCGATATCTCAAGAAATACTACGCGTGAATACTCCAAGTCGCAGGCGAATTGAGCACACCAGCCCTACGGTTTAGATCATACATCCTGTAAAACCGTATACAATCCACAGGTGTAAACGATCCCTATCTCTCCCAAGTCCTACCGGTGAGACTACTTTTAAAGTCCCATCAGTGGCAAAAAAACGGTACGTCCACAAGCAAAACAGGCACGGATGAAAACCCGAAAAGGCTCCGTGAGTAAAAACAGTAGGACTGCCGGCGAGTTTGTGAAAACCCGAAAGGGCGCAAACTCATGAAAGGAGATAAAATACACTCGCAAAGTCCTCTCGACCTTGTGAGGAGAAATCCCTGCGTGAGATCCTTACGACTCACAAAGGAGCAACACACTTAGGGATCCCTACGATTCCTAAGGAGAACATACACTTGCGAGATCCTCTCGACTCGTAGGGAGAAAACGCTTTTATGAGACCCTTACGGCTCATAAAATTGAAAAGTCTTAGGTGATAGGGATCTAAACCTGTCTCCTAAGCCATCGCTCCCCAACGGGCAACGACAAATGATGAGTCGCTCTTGGCATTTCGCTTCAGTGTTAGCGGTGCTGATGCCGACCAAAAACCCAAATCCCAAGTTTTCCCAACGGCAAATGATGAGTCACTCCTGGCATTGCTTCAGTGTTAGCGGAGCTGATGCCGACCCAAAAACCAAATCCCAAGTCCTCTCGGGGCAAATGATGAGTTGCTTCTGGCATTATTCCAGTGCAGCAATGCTGATGCCAAACAAGATCCAAATTCCAAGTCCTCAAACGGCAAATGATGAGTCGCTCCTGGTACCATATTCCAGTGCAGCGATGCAGACGCCAACCAAAATCCAATTTCTCAAAATTCTCCCGGCCCTACGGTTAGTCCCTAAATTGACTACTGTATACAATCCACGGGCTCAAATAATTCTCATCATACCCATACCCTACCGCAATCACCAGTCCAGCGGCCGGTCTCCGCCCTTGGACTTATGCTCCATTTGGGAAGACCCACTCATGTGTCCTCATGATACATGAGGAGAACAAACTTACGAGATCCTCTCGACTCGTAAGAAAACACCTTCGTGGAATCCTTACGACTCACAAAGAAAAAACACACTTAGGAGTCCTCACGACTCCTAAGGAGAAAGTACACCTACGAGATCCTTTCGACTCGTAGGGAGAAAATGCTTTTATGGGACCCTTAAGGCTCATAAAATTGAAAAGTCTTAGGTGATAGGGACCTAAACCTGTCTCCTAAGCCATCGCTCCCTAACAGGAAAAGGCAAATGATGAATTGCTCCTGGCACTTGTGCTTCAGTGTTAGCAACGCTGATGCCTACCCTAAGACCAAAATTCCAAACTAGATTACCTCTAAGTCGTTAAACTGGGAACAGATGATCCCTAAAGTCGTTAAACTGGGAACGAGGGAAATCTCCTCATGGCAAATGATGATTCGCTCCTGGTACCATATTCCAGTGAAGCGATGCAGATGCTAAACCAAAACCAAAATACCCAAACCCTGTCATGGCAGATGATGATTCGTTTCTGGTACCATATTCCAGTATAGCAATGCTGATGTCAACCCAAACCATATCAAGTCAGCAAGACAACCAACAACCTCCCTGGCGGAATCATGCTCCACCTCGGAAACAAGTCAAATCCCGACACCGCGGAAAGCGGAGCAAGTCAAATCAGAACATTCGACCGTCCAAGTCGCTAAAAGGGCAGTATCGACCGTCCACGTCGCTAAAATGGAAGCACCGACCGTCCATGTCGCAAAAAGGGCAGCATCGACCGTCCAAGTCGCTAAAAGGGCAGCACCGACCGTCCAAGTCGCAAAAATGGCAGCATCAACCGTCTACGTCGCTAAAAGGGCAGCATCGACCGTCCAAGTCGCAAAAAGGGCAGAACCGACCGTCCACATCGCTATTATGGAAGCACCGACCGTCCACGTCGCAAAAAGGGCAACATCGACCGTCCAAGTCACTAAAAGGGCGCATCGACCGTCCACGTCGCAAAAAGGGCAGCATCGACCGTCCACATCGCAAAAAGGGTAGCACCGACTGTCCACGTCAATAAAATGGAAGCACCGACCGTCCAAGTAGCAAAAAGGGCAGAACCGACTGTCCAAGTCGCAAAAAGGGCAGAACCGGCCGTTCAAGTCGGTAAAGGGCAACACCGACCGTCCACGTCGCTAAAAGGGCAGCACCGACCATCCACGTCGCTAAAAGGTAAGCATCTGTTGGAAATAGTGCCCTCAAAGTCAATTATTAGATCGTAGGTATGTGATTGCAATGATTGAGGAGGACCTATACCGGTAGGACGGTCTTACTCGAGATGATAGTATGCTATCTGGTATGCCTTTATCAGTCGTGTAAAGGTTCAGGTGACTGATCACTATTACACGTTGATAGAGCCCTTAGGATCTTGCTTGACTACCAACAATATGATAGCGATCATATACGTGAGAGTTGGGTGGTCTATAAGCATATCCTTAATTGTGGTCCCTAGTCGTGGAAGTTTCGAGACAGGGTATCGATTCTCCGGAGTAGACTAGTGTATACAGTCGAGACCCCGACGAGCGGCGGTGGCCGGTCTCACAAGCCAATGGTGTCAGTTGGATCACCTAAGATGTATACAGGTGCTCATTGGGTTATGAGTACACCGTACAGGACTCGCCGGGAATCTGCTAGTTGGTATTATACCTATCGTCAGATAGCAATTCCCTGGTGACATGTGTACAGGTTAGTTCATCGACCTGAGGTCGTCATTTGTCTCGTGTGAGTTCCCATTGTGCTTTGATTTCTACCCTACCACAGCTCAAAGGAGTCGTGCAAACAGGTAGTTTTTGGGTACAGTCCCGAGCCACATGGAGACAAGTGAGCGGATCGGCAGGGGATTCGTCTCTCCCGGTATTGGGGGCGAGATCGCGCTGTGTCTAGGAGAGCCATTACACATAGCCCTCGGCCGAGGCAGGAGATTTACTGGTAGGTACTCCAGTAGTATCCCAGGGTGTTTTTAGGCTACACTCCGACACGACTTATACCGCTATTGGGGGTCTGACGTTACCAGCCCCCTAGGCCGATATGCGATACTCATAGACGAACGGACCGGACTGTATATACATTGTCACTGTTAAGCTCAGTAGGGTTTCTGGATGAGTTCGCTCATCAGCCTTCCTTGAGGTCAGTGCATTGGCAGCCGTTACGCACAGCTAGTGCCGCTGACGGCTTATGGTTAAACCCACTGCCAGGGTACTGACGAGTCATTAGAGTCCCCCACAGACAGTTTCCCAAGTTCGGGTGAAACGTTGTAGAGGCCGTATGGTTTTATGGCAGGGTTCGGAAAATGCACGTGCGTTTACGCACGTGTCATATTTCGGGCAGATAATACTGGAGGGCTTTGGTTTAAGCCGGATCCGAGTATTATACTATGTAGATATAATATCTTTGTCTCAGTTGCATTTTTATTCGGTCGTAATACAAATGCGGGTATGTTTATACTGTTACGGGGTTATCCTGAAATTCGTTTCAGGATCGCTTTTGGAAGTTGCCAGTTTCCAGTTTCCAGTTTTTTATCACCCGTCTTAAATATTCGGTTAAAGACGGATTTATCTTTTCTTGAGGTGAGTCATGAGTGTGTGGATGGTTCTAGAAGCTTCTAGATGGTGACTAGGCTTCATGACTCATTAGTGCATTGATTGTGCATTTATTGGATGATGACTAGGTTATTATGGTTCAATGTATGCAATTAATGATTTTGCAAGGTGTTATTTTTGACTCATGCTTTTCTTTTTGTGCTAATGGTTACCCCCCTCCTACACTCACCTCCCCACCTCTTCAAGTAGTGGCCGGGCCCTTCTTGAGTGAGAGAGAGATCATTTTGTGAAAGATATGAATTATGTGCTAAGTTTCCAAGCTCGTATTCCATCACCCGATTCAAATGGCAACTTCATTAACCGTTAGTCCATGGCTTTGGACGAAGCGAGACAAAGTGTTCTACTCATTCTCTACATCAATCTTGGTCATCTCTTTTAGCAAACTTGATGACCGAGTTGCCTCGGGTCAGAGGCGGGAGCCCGTTTAAAGATCCGTTGACGTGGTGCCACCTGGACGAGAAGATCGGAGATCGACGAGATCGGAGCAGCCGCAACGGAGCGTGGGATGATGGTTAAAGAACGAAAGACTTGGATCGTTCGGTATAACATTTCTATCCACTTTGTAGTTTGTTAGTTTAGTAATAATGGTAGATCCGGGTTACAGTATACGATAGCGCCAGTTAAAAAGTTTTTGTTCCGCATTTGGCGTCTGTTAGACGGCCGAGGCGCTACCGTAGACTTACACTGGTATCAGAGCCACGCCATTAAACTTTACTAACTTGTGGTAACGCATTTAAAATATCGATCGAACGGAATTTCAAAAATTGCAGTTTTCAGTGAAAAGTTTCTGTCGAATTTTTAAACAGGTCTAAAAATTATTTTGAGCATCTCAGAAAATCGTGCAGGCTTTTTTAAGAATACTGGTGAAATTTGGTCAACTGTTGACTCCAAAGCGCCGCGGAACCGCCGCAAAAACCCTAGTTTGGCAGCGGTTCCGCGGCCGTTTTAAAGCTACAGTGAACCATTTTTCTACAGTAGGTTCTATATTGAAAATTGTGGTTTCTGAAATATTTCTTTTGGGCCCATATTTTGTTACTGTACAGCAGATGTACGAGGGACCCACTTCGGTAAGTTTTGTCGATCGAAATTTTAAACTTGTTAGTTTGCAGTACTTATATTATATCTCCGACCGGGAATGCCATTTGAGCGGTAAATTGCGTGTAATTGCTATAGTTCTTTTAGACGGATTTGCGAACGTGACATTCGCGTTGATGTTCTGTGTTGTGCTGTGATGTTGCGGATTTGTCGTGGTGGATAGCAGTGTGCAATGGTAGTACTGTTTGAATTTATTTGTACATTTGATATTGCGGGGCGAGCGTCCAACATATGGACTGCCGTCACTGCCTATTTGTATAATATTCTTTTGGGGCACGACCGGGCTGAGGTCGATGTACCCGTTGTACATATTTTTTATTTCTGTACTAGGTTTTACCCGGCGACGGAGTGCACGGATTGCCGGGTTCTGGAGGGCAACGGGTCCGCATCTCATGGCTTTGAGAGGCAGAGGGGCCTCACTCTAGAATTGACAGACTATTCACCGCACTCGTAGGGGGTATAAGTTGATCCAAGGAGGGGTGCTCAAGTTACCAGATTCCGTGAAGTGCAGGGTGGTCCATTCACTATGCTGTAGGGGGTTGCCTCGCTTCAGGTTTTGGCGGGTAACTTGCCGCACCCGTAGGGGTCTAGGTTTCATTGCACAGACTAACCACACGACCACGGGAACGTCGGGTTTCAGTAGCGGCTCTGTGAAACCCGGGGATCCCAGATGATCTGTATTGTTCTGTGATACTTATTACTTTTCTGTAATGTTGCATATTATCACGCCTGGAGCGATTATTGTATATTGGTATATATACTAGTAGATGTTGTATATTTTTTGCACCCGCGCTAGTCCAGCCCCGCTCTGTCGTTAGTTAAGTAACCTAACGGGTGATGACGGGACCCAGTGACGAATGCGGATAGCATATACGTACATTTTATTTTCGTTCTTTTCTGGTGTGATTAATTGATGGGACTGCGTTGATTTTGATCAATGCAAAGGAAAACAAACCTGTTTGGATGTTGTTGGAACAGTTTTAAAAGTGTTATTACAAAGTCGTTTCATTTTGTTTTGCATAGCGGTATTCGGTTGGAATATCCTGCACCTCATTCGACGAGGCAGGGGCCGATATCCCTTCACCGGGAGTGACCCCTTGGGCAGAAGTTTGCGTCAGGGTAATAACTTCACTATAGTTGATTACAAGTTGCTTTGCATCGCGGTATTCAGTTGGAATATATGTTCCCCTCCGAACGGCGGCCGGGACGCGTGGGCGTCTAAGCCTGGGGTTCGGGGCAGATGCTAATTGGTGCTATCCGTCCACCTCTCCGAAGATGCCAAGTTGATTTATGGCACCATGTATCAAAGGTTTAAACGGATGCGGCCGATGTAGCAGACTTTGTCAGATTCCTCCTCGTTTGAGGGGTTTTTGATTGTGGGGACGCTCTTCCCTGCAGGCGCAAGCCCCTGCAGTTAATTACGCTACCGCATCGCGGTAACAACTTTCTCCTTCTCCAGATGGTCACTTCGTGTCGTGGGTGTTTATTTTATGTTTTGTTGCCCGTGGATTGTTTACGGAGACCGAGTTATGTCGTCGCCCGTAGGGCGTGGATTAGTCCAAATCCGTGTTTACTTAGATTTGGGTTTGGGGGTTTTGGTTTGAGGATACGTTAGCCGTATTGGAGGCTAAGATCAACTCAAACGTTTGTTAAGGATACGTTAGTCTGATTTGAGACTAAGATCGACTTAACTGGATCGTTTAGATCCGACAAAAGAGCATTTGGGGCTCTATTGTTCCAGTTTAGGGACATAGTGGTCCATCGTATGTATGGCCGTCGAGACCCGTCACCTCTCTGACGATATTGAAGGATTACAACGACGGATGTCAGAGGAGTTCAGAGATGTACCCTCGAGCCAGAGTTAATTGGGGGGATTCATAGTCCAGTCTGTTTGAAGGTTTAAGGATACGTTAGCCATCCTTGAGGATAAGATCAACTTAAACGGGACCGTTTAGGTCCGACAAAAGAGCATGCGGGGCTCTATTGTTCTAGTTTAAGGACATTGCGGTCCATGGGTAGTTTAAGGACATTGCGGTCCATGGGTAGTTTAAGGACATTGCGGTCCATCGTTAGTTTTAAGACATCTCGGTCAAGGTTAAGGACGTCGTAGTCCATGGGTTTAAGGACCCCACAGTCCATTGTTAGTTTTAAGACATATCGGTCAAGGTTAAGGACCTCATAGTCCATGGGTTTAAGGACCCCACAGTCCATATCAATGCGTGGTCATCGGGACCCGTCACCTCTTTGAAGACATTGAGGGATTACAATGCCAAGTATCAAAGGAGTGAAGAGATGTACCCTGGAACCGGAGTGGATTAAATAGTCCTTAGCCCTATTTGGGATCAAGACCAATTAATTATGTTATGAGCCCATTAGCCCAGTTAATTACGAATTGAGGACTTATGGCCAGCTTGGGCTAAGTCCAATCAGGAGAGGCTTTGCCTCTATCCATTTAGCCAATTGGACCAATGTCTAGTGTTAAACACTGAAGACCAACCAGTGTTGAACACTGGGAATGAGATTGACAAGTTAGTGTTTAACACTAGAAGATAATTGGTGTTAAACACCAGCAACAGGACTTTCAAATTAGTGTCAAACACTAAAACAGATCAGTATCAAGCACTGACAACAGAGCTCTCAAATTAGTGTTAAACACTAAGGTAGTCAGTGTTGAACACTGCAAATAAAGTTTTTTGATTAGTGTTGAACACTAAGGCCCAACAGTTGTTTTAACACTGAATTCGGGAGTTTCAATTTAGTGTTAAACACTAAGGCAAGAGGGGTCACGTGGCAACACGTGAGAGCGCCCTCCCTTCATTTATTCTGCTGAGATTATCGCATCTTTCAGAGCATCACGTGTCATCACGTGACGGGCATTCAAATGCTTGTGTGTTAAAGCTTCTGTCAAGAGTCACGTGGGTCACGTGGGGTGCTGCCTCAAAGGGGCTTTCTGTAGATCTTTTGGGAGGGGGTCACGTGGTGACACGTGACCCTGCCTCTATATATGTTGTTTAGAGGATCTGTTAATCTTTTTTCAGGAATTAAATTCCTCGAGCTTTAAATTTCAGGGGAATTAAATTCCTACTTCCTTTTGAAGACTTGTATTCTGGAATAGAGTTGAACTCTGAATTTTCTGTAGGAATTAAATTCCTCATATATGTGAAGAACTGAATAGGGTTAAACCCTAATAAAAGCTTTTAAGGAATTGAACTCCCATTCTCTGTTAAATTATGATTAAGGGAATTAAATTCCCGCTGTTTCAGCAGAACTAGGTTCTTAATTAGGGTTAAACCCTGTTTCTTTTTGTTCTGAAGGAATTAAATTCCCATGATACAGGGTCAAGCCCTAATTTTATTTTAAAGGAATTAAATTCCTATAGTTCTGTGAGAATTAAATTCTCGTGCTTCCATTCCCTCTCTATGTTTTGGATCTGCATGGCAGGATCTCAACCCATTGAGAATTAAATTCTCTACTTCAAGGGGAGATGTGCACTTTACAGATCCTCTATCAAAGAGAGAAGAAATATGTTCTTCTGTTTTATATATCAGAGTTAAACTCTGAAAGAGAATTAAATTCTCTCTCTTTCAAAAAGCCTTCCCTTTCTTACCTAGGGTTTTCTTTTGCAGAAGATCAAAATTCCTCAAAGTATCCAGGCTCTCTCCCTTTTCTTCCCTCTGCGTATATATCTCTTTTTTTTGTATCTCTTGGCTCCTATTTATAGGAGAAGCGGCCGAGTCAATTAGTTTTTGACGAATCTTCATTGAGAGATTTGATTTGCATCTATTATTCGTTTTTGACCTTTGGATTGTTAGGTGAATTTTATTCACCATTGGATTTCAAATCCAGGGATTCTCCTTTGTTATTTCGGTTAGATTTAAAGGGGAAATCTTTCCAAACCCGAGATTTTCCCATAGATAGATGATATTTAATCACCTCTGAATCTTCAATTCGATTGGTTCCAGATAATCGCTTTCCTTTGGAAAGATTTGAATCTCTTTCAGAATTTAATTCTGTTAACAAAACGGGCTTTGAAAGCCGGTCACGTGTGACCACGTGACCCATGGTCACGTGTGGGCACGTGACCCCCTTGGAACGAGCCTTCCTCTTTCTTTTTGCGCTCTGTCTTCTGGTTGCTGCTTAACCGTCACGTGCCACCACGTGACCCCTGGTCACGTGTGAGCACGTGACCCTTGTCAGGATTCTTTTTCTTGGTTTAGCGGGAGAACAAATCTGCTGTTTTTGATTATCACGTGCCAACACGTGACCCTGGTCACGTGGGAGCACGTGACCTCTTCCGAAGCCTTTTCCTTGATCTGATCAGGGATCCGGTGTGCCTTTGCCGCTTGCATTTAAATGTCACGTGCCGACACGTGACCCTGGTCACGTGGGAGCACGTGACTCTTTCTGAAGCCTTTTTCTTCGATGTAGTTGGGAAACGGAACTTGCCTCGCCGATACTTTTAGGTGTCACGTGCCAACACGTGACTGCTGGTCACGTGTAAGCATGTGACCCTCTTCTGAAGCTTTTTCCATAAGTTTTTTCTGATTTTAAATCAGGAAACAAATGCCCCCACAGCGTTGTTCTCACGTGTCTGCACGTGAGCGCAACGCTGTCACCTCTTGTGACCGTTGGATTCCTCTAGGGATCTGGGGAGATAAAATGTTTCCATTGCCTTCTATAAATACCTCTGTCTCTTCATAGGAGCCTTCACTTTGCTCATCTTCTTCTTCTGAGAACTTTTTCCTTGAGAATTTAATTCTCGCTTCCAGAGCTTAGTTCTCTGTCTTGAAACAATCTTCAGAGTTTAACTCTGTTCGAAAAGAATTCTTTTCCTCAGGTAATGTTTTTGGACAAACGATGGACCTTCACATTCCTCTGGATTTTAAATCCAAAACAAGGGTTTTTACCCTTTTTTCTTCATGTTTTTTCCATAAGAACATGAAACCGCTTAACCTTCAAACTGTAGATCTCTTAGGGTTTAGATGATCTTTGGGGAGATGATGATGGCGTTTCAACTCCATGGAATTTAATTACATCCAAAAATGTTTCTGGGAATTTAATTCCCTTTTCTCAATAAGGAATTTAATTCCAATGAAGGACTTGATTTCTTCACGCGGAGGCTTCCTGGGGTCTCTTGGCCCGAGATTGTTCTTCTGCAATTAATGCAATGGGGGTTTTGTAATGATGTCTTCTGTGGAAACTTAATTCCTTTGATCTTGTTGGATTCATTGTAAAGCCCGAGACAGATCCTGTTGGGGGGAATGTGCATGGTCATCATTCTTTATTAAATGAGAATATTCCCTTTGTTTTATTGTAACTATTTGGTCTCATTATTAATGAGCCGTCATCCGGATTCTGTGGGGCCCATATGTTTTGTGGCCAATGGTCCCAGAAAACTCTGCTGTTGCTTTCTTTAACTAGTCTTCATGTTCATGCATGAATATATATTGCCGACTTTTCTTTTAACGGTCTTCCTTTATTGGATTTCAGGTGCAATGGCTTCTGTTCCACGCTTTCCCTTTTCTCGCTCGGAGGCTGCTTTTCCTCAGTCACCATCTGATGAGGAAGCGATGGCGATGATTCGGGCCCATGACCCGAACTGCACCAACCTTCTTCAATGGGGATCTTGGTACAGTCAGATTATTCAGGGTCGCCGGAGTTTTCTTTGCGCGGTGCCGACGGAGCCCACTTTCCCATTTTTACCGATGGATCCTCCGAGGACAGTTTTTTCTGTAGAAATGCCCAACTGGACTCCAACGGGGAGGCTCGAGCCTTCGACGACCGGTATTCCGAACCATCCGATCCTGGCCATAGACATCTTGGGGCGGCGTATCTGCCAGGGTGAGACCCACCCGTGGGGGCAAATTTATAAGATAGGGCTCACTCCCCGGCATCCTACGGGCTACTTCTCTGGGCTCGCTACATCCTTTCTGCCCATCGTGCGCGGTTGCAGAAAGTCGGGCTTTATCAGGCCATATACGCGTCACTATTCCATTATAAGTCCCCGCATGTCTGGTGGGTTAAGGCGTTTTTAAACCAATGGAATCTTCCTACCAACACTTTCATCCTAAGAGATCGCGAGGTCTCGATCTCCCTAGCAGAATTCTATGATATTTCGGGGTTGCCAATCAGGGGTAGTTTGTATGAGGAGTTGTTGCCTCCTGACGAGTACGTTTTTGAACCCGAGCCCGCCCCGGTTGACGGCCTGTCTGCTGAGAATGCTGTTCGCCACAAGCGCCCGAGTTTAATTAAGGCCCTAGGCATCTTCGACCGATTATTCACCGAGTCCGAGGAGCAGGGTGTTACTTTCAAGAGCTTCATTGCTCGTTTCCTTCGTGAGGACGCCTTATCGAAGACAGCCCCGAAGTTTGCCAACATTGGGGACCCCTTTGGGTTCGGTCCGAAGAGGTTGCCGACCAACGAATCAGATTTACCTCAGTACTACATCCCCATTATATCACCGATATCTTTTGAATCTATTGCTGTCCCAGGCATGGACGAGGAGACGTTTTTTGTGGGGTTTGTTAGTGTTTGGCTTAGTTGGTTCGTTATCCCCATGCACCGCCGCTTCATGAGAGCCTCGGTCATCTACCCGGCTCATCGTATTGCTGAGGGGACGCGGTTGGCCATCGGCATCCCGGCCTTGGCGCACCTCTATAATGGATTGGGCACCGCAGCTAATACCTATACGCCTGGCGTAGATGTAGTGAACTTTTCGCTTCATTATTTCACGTCGTGGGTCGAAATGCATGTGCTGGGGTCTTTTGCTATGCATCAGAGGCCCGCCTTTTACGACGCCTATCCCTTCCCACGACTTATGCGACTAGTGGGTGCTTCTGCTGCCGACCCGACTCAATTTGGGGCTATTCGGGTGCTGATTTCTCCTCATGCCACCACTGGCGGGTTGGTTTTTAATGATCGGGTTTTGTCTACTCCTTCGGGTCCCGTTCAACAACTCTGGGACCAGTCGAAAAACAACGCACCTTCTCTGAAGCCCCGGGAGGCCACGCATTTGTATACAATTAGACCGGGCTATTTGGTGTTTCGCCAGGACAGTGCAGCTCTTTTTATGCGGTACAATCCGCATCGATTTGCCCGGCAGCTTGGATACGACCAGGGTGTTCCTTTTGAGGCTTTTATAGTCGCCCCGATCCCCTCGCTCGATGCTGTTCGCGATGCCGCTCATCATTTCATGAGGCTGAACACCGGCTCTCATTTCATGGTCCCTGAAGCCGAGTACATGCCCCGATGCGTAGGTGCATTTACGGGCTGGTATCTTCATCGGATCAGCCCAATTATTGCTGAAGAAAGAAGGGTTCTTCTTGGTCACGACGCCCCTCCTCAGGTTTCGGGAGCTAAGCTACGACCGAGGGTTCCAGTCCGCTTCCCTTTGAGGGAGATTGGCACCGCCCTCATTCCGGGGGAGTCAGGAGTAGACTTTACTCCAACAGCTGGTATGCCCTTGGGTTCCCGATCGCGGGGTAAATGGGCCCCAGTAGTAGCACCCCTGCCGGTGGCGGCACCGCCCCCCGTGGTGTCGACAATGGCGATATCGTCCTCGGTTGTGGCACTGAGCGAGAGTAACAGGGATGAGGGCGTTGAGGGCGATGTGGGCCAGCGCCGCCCTAAGGCTTCGCGAGGGAGGAAGTGGTCATCCTCAGCGACCGGCTCTGGGTCTAAACGGCGGAGGAAAGCGGCTACCACCCCGCTTGATTCTGTGGTAGAGTCTGAGCCTATCCTTGAAGACGATCTATTGGCCTTGCAAGAGTCAGACGCTGGACTTCTCTTCCCGAGTTCGGCTGATGAGGAGGCTGCGCAGTTGGCTGAGGCCATACGGCGTTCAAAGGACGTGTCCCATAACGCCAAGGTTCCGAAGAAGTCTTATCCCGCTGTAATTTTTTACGAAGACCCTTCGTGGATTCGGCGGCGATTTATCGGCCCTTTGGAGAAATGGGGGGAAAGGGCTTTGAAGCAGGCCGCTTCAGAAGACGCAGCTGATGCACTTTCTTTATGGACCGGCGGTCATGAGTCTACCCTTGAACCTGCAACTCAATAGGGATATTTTATCACACAATGTAGAGAACCATTTGTTTCTCTTTTGATATAAATATTCAATCATCTACTTGTAATCCTTTGACCTATTTTGATAAATACAAATTGGTCATGGCCTCTAATTTTCTCACCCTTTACTTCCTACTCTTTTTCCTGTTAACAACCTTTCGATTCTCATCCGAAGCTTTCGATCAAAACAAGAAAGAAACGTATTTACATGCGTATCTGCACCGAGTCTCTGCATATTCTGTTCTTGTGGTGGCCCCTAACAACAACGCATCATCTTTCGGGGCTATTCGAGTTTACGACTACGAGTTAAGGGTCGGGCCAACACGGTCCTCATCTCTCATCGGACGAGTCCAAGGAATGCAGGTTGAGGCCTCATTAGAGGAAGCAGAGAACATCCTCATCGAAGCAAACATCGTGTTCACTGTAGGAACATACAACGGAAGCACGCTTGCAATATTTGCGAGGCGGGCTCCTTTTCCGAGGAGGAGGGCCCTTAGTATAATTGGAGGAACAAGGAAGTTCTTGAATGCTCGGGGTTACATTATGCGTGAAACATATAGCGAGACTCCTGAGGTGGTTGTTGAAGAGTTCGACATTTTCGTCAAGCATTACTGGGGAAATGGCCTGACATGGTCGACATAATTAGAACTTGCGTGAGATGGATTATGCAACCATATATATAATGGCCAAGTAGTTGACATTTTAATCTGAAATAAATTTGTTTATTGTTCACTATGTCTGATTCTTAGATATAAGTGCACAGATTGGTACACATCCAGCAAGTTTCAATCATAAGCATTCGAGTTGATTGTTAAAATATTAACCAAATCATATCCATCTTGAAGCAGCTGAAGCAGCACAACAGCGTGTAGATTTGGTTCTACGGATGATGAACCGCTCTCGTTCTACAGAAACAGGGATAAAAACCTAGTGCAAATCTAGGAGAGAAGTAACTCGAAATTTTATTAAAATGAAAACTCAACTACAAACCCTAGCGCCATTAAATAGGTAAACCCTAATAATAGATAATTACCAAAAATCCCTAAAACAAATACATTTAAATAATTAAAATAAACCCTAAAATTCGATATTATCTAAATGAGTCATAAATTTCGAAGCTTCCATAGACCCGCTAAACGATGGCAGATAGAGATTCAGCGGGCCACATGATGCTAGTCGCAGATTGGCCCATCCTTCAAAAATAGTAAATGTCATGCCGTATCTGAATTGCCGGAGAAAAGCTCGATCAGACTTACGGATCAAAAGTTATGACTGATTGAAGATGGACCTAAAGGTTGTGCTTCCAATCTGCCCGTAACAAAACAGATATACTTCTGCGATCTACTTTGTAAATTTGTCACCCCGAGACGGAGGCGCGGCCAGCCGGTAACAATCCCCTGAACCAAGAGAACTGTAAGACTTAACTCTCATATACCTGTAAATAAAAATTATGCTTCCAAGAATACATAATGATTAAACTTCACTTTCATACATAAACAAAATATGGTTTACATTGCAAAATCTTGGTGAAAGTATCCAGAGCGCATTGTTTCATACGTTATAATCATGTCAGGATATCAATACTAACTAAGGTCCCCAAATGCAACCCAACAGGGATCTAGTGGCGAGTTCCACTATAACCTAGCAGTAAACCTTCTTGGAGCTGAGCGGGAGGTCTAGAGTTCAAATGGACCGG
The DNA here is from genome assembly GCA_030015575.1 of Agapanthus africanus. Classification (NCBI taxonomy): domain Eukaryota; kingdom Viridiplantae; phylum Streptophyta; class Magnoliopsida; order Asparagales; family Amaryllidaceae; genus Agapanthus; species Agapanthus africanus. Next base: position 143,645,472 of record JASDDO010000024.1, on the reverse strand, counting down.
CGGTCATGAGTCTACCCTTGAACCTCGGCGAGCTTACCTCCTTGAGAAGGAGAAGCGGCTTGAAGAAGCCATATTGAGGGTTTCTTTGCGTATAGGTACGTTGTGCTCTTTTTGTAGTCTTTCCGATTATTTATGCCCGTGCATATGTATCATTATTCTTATTTGAATCGTGCAGAACCTTCGACGCTGGGGGAGCTCCCTACTGGCCCGTTAAAACTAAAGCCCACCGAAATTCTCAATGAAGCTTTGCTGGATGTGGAGGGGGCTGATGAGGCTGCTCCTCTCATGGTAGAACTTCCAGCGACGGTCCTTAATCAGGGAGTGCTTGCCCCTTTGGGGGAAGCTCCTTTGGAGGCCGCCACCCCAATGACTCTTACTGAGGGCGGCCCAAAGGCTGGAAGCGAGGTAGTCGGGACTACTCTCCCTTTGTTGGAGCCTGAGGTCACGGCGGAGACCGTTGAAGCTGCTATCCCTCCGGCTCAGAATGGGAGGAGTGTTGAAGGTATCCCTCTGCGTTTTAATTTAGCAACCCCTTCATAGTCTGAACTCTTTTATCTTTCCCAGAATTGCGCGGTTTGGCGGCCACGATCGCGGATCTGTTGCCTCGACAGTCATTTCAGCGTTTATTGGAGATGGCAGCTCCGCAGGCGATCTCCCCTCAGCGTATTGTCCTTTCCTCTGGGCAAGGTCAGTGTCATTCGCCCCTTTTTTTTTTACCATAGTATTGTTACTATTTTGCGAAATGACGTTGATGTCTCTTATAGTTTTGGAAGCCGACGATGAGGTCGAGGTCGTTGAAGGGCCAGGGGAACCTTCAGCTCCTACTTGCATGACTGTCGGTGAGTGACATTTTATTATAGTCCCGTTCGTTCTGCGTTTAAGAGTTTTACTAACATTTTCCAAATTTGAACAGCCCTGGCAGTCTCCATGGCTTTGGAATCACGCATTGTGATGCCGCCCGGCCCTTACGCTTTGCGGGCTTCAGAACGCTTGGCCCAGTTGAGCCTTGTCTCCCTATCTTCTTTCGTCGAGGAGCTCCGTGCTGGTAGCGCGACCACAGCCGAAGCGTTTGCCGCTGAAGCTAACGGCTCCCTTCCTTTTCTCGCCACCTATCACAGTGAGGAGGTGGTGCGGGTCTGGGTGGAGTTCTGTAGGAAGGTGGAGGCTTGTTTGTACGCTCTCGAGTGTTCTCGCCTTTCCTCGGAGGCCGTGGCTGCAAAGGCGGAGTTACGGGGGTTGATAGCACGGTGCGCGGCAAACATGACGTCATGTGAGAAGAGGCTTGGCCGCAAGTTCTCGTAGAGGGAGCTAGCCTCCAAGGCGCTGGGCGAGCTTCAAGCCAATCTCACAGCCAAGGCCAACAAAGCGTATGAACTCTGGCGGGTGCTTCAGGAGTCCATCAAAGAGGTGGTGGCTCTCGATAAAGCTGCCACGTTCACTCGTGAGAGAGTCGAGGCTCATAAGGCCACCGAGAAAGAGCTCGAAGCTCGGCTTGCTTCGTATCAGGCTCAGCAAGCTCAGGCGGAGGCTCGTCTTCTGGAGATCTTGCGTCATGAAGCCGTGGCTCAGCAACAGAATGATGAGCTGGTAAAATTATTGCACCACCCGCCGGCTTGAGGACTTGTATCTTTTTTCCCTTTTTTGTACATACTCATGGATGAGAGTATCCTTTCTTTTTTGTTTCTTTCATGAATTGTACTTTGTATCCATTTTGGTTTATGAATAAAAGATACATTTTTCTTCTCAATGGTGTGTCCCCCTTTTTATTGAATGTATTCTGCGGATATTCTACCTCGATCTCCCTGCAGGACAGTGATGGCTTAGGATTCAGGGTTAAGATCTGCTTCCTAAGACTTTTGCATTTTACGAGCCACGAGGGTCTCATAAAGAGTTTTTCTCCCTACAGGTCGAGAGGATCCCATAGGTGTAAGTTCTTCTTAAAGATCGTGAGGATCCTTAAGCGGGTTTTCCCTTGAGAGTCGTAGGGATCTCACAAGAGAGCTTTTCTTCCTTACAGGTCGTGAGGACTTGTAAGTGCTGGATGTGGTTACCCTTGTCCGTGTTTTACGGAGTCAGGGGTTTCTCCAGGTATTGTAGTTTAAAGACATCGCGGTCAAGGTTAAGGACCTCATAGTCCATGGATTTAGGGACTCCACAGTCCGATGTTAGTTTTAAGACATCACGGTCAAGGTTAAGGACCTCATAGTCCGTGGATTTAGGGACTCCACAGTCCGATGTTTGGCTGCAGGGACCCGTCACCTCTTTGAAGACATTGAGGGATTACAACGCCCGGTATCAAAGGAGTGAAGAGATGTACCCTTAAACCAAGGCAGAATCCGTAGGGAATCGGGGTGGTTGATCGTTAGTTTTAAGACATCACGGTCGAGGTTAAGGACGTCATAGTCCGTGGATTTTAAGGACTCCACAGTCCGGTATTTGCTCTGGATGCTTCACACGGGTTCACTGCCGTGCTTGGCGAGGACCAGGCTCCGCTCTGGGCGTTTTCCACGGGGTCAAAGAGTGACGTTATCCGCGTTCCACGTAACCAGGGATTTTGCACTAGATGCTTCACACGGGTTCACTGCCGTGCTCGGCGAGGACTAGGCTCCGCTCTGGATGCTTCACACGGGTTCACTGCCGTGCTCTGCGAGGACCAGGATCCGCTCTGGGCGTTTTCCGCGGGGTCAAAGAGTGACGTTATCCGCGTTCCACGTAACCAGGAATTTTGCACTAGATGCTTCACACGGGTTCACTGCCGTGCTCGGCGAGGACTAGGCTTCGCTCTGGATGCTTCACACGGGTTCACTGCCGTGCTCTGCGAGGACCAGGCTCCGCTCTGGGCGTTTTCCGCGGGGTCAAAGAGTGACGTTATCCGCGTTCCACGTAACCAGGAATTTTGCACTAGATGCTTCACGCGGGTTCACTGCCGCGTTAGGCGAGGACTAGGCTCCGCTCTGGATGCTTCACACGGGTTCACTGCCGTGCTCTGCGAGGACCAGGATCCGCTCTGGGCGTTTTCCGTGGGGTCAAAGAGTGACGTTATCCGCGTTCCACGTAACCAGGAATTTTGCACTAGATGCTTCACGCGGGTTCACTACCGCGTTAGGCGAGGACTAGGCTCCGCTCTGGATGCTTCACATGGGTTCACTGCCGTGCTCTGCGAGGACCAGGATCCGCTCTGGGCATTTTCCGCGGGGTCAAAGAGTGACGTTATCCGCGTTCCACGTAACCAGGAATTTTGCGCTAGATGCTTCACACGGGTTCACTGCCGTGCTCGGCGAGGACTAGGCTCCGCTCTGGATGCTTCACACGGGTTCACTGCCGTGCTCTGCGAGGACCAGGATCCGCTCTGGACGTTTTCCACGGGTTCAAAGAGTGACGTTATTCGCGTTCCACATGACCAGGAGTTTTGCTGAATATATCCGCATTTCACGGAATGGAGATTTGACTCTTGGTGATATGTATATCGCCGAGCCATGGAACTGGGGGTTGCCGCTGTTCCGTTTCGCTTGATGTTGTGTCTGCTGCCATAAGACGAACGTCGAGATGATCTCTAGGCTATCGGTGAACCGTCGAGATTTGGCTTCTTCTTATGATGAAACCTGGGGAAGAAGTATGATCCCTTCTTTGATTGCGCCCCTGGATTGTATACAGGGATGGATGTAACATCACCTGTAGGGCGTGGATTTCATTTTTATTTTATTTCTTTTTCCGCGATGCTCTATCATTTCAGCTTTTATATCGTGAAGGTCGTGATTGCCCCATCATTTCGGCTATTTTTTCGCGGTGCCCAATCATTTCGGCTATTTACTTATTTTCTGCTCGCTGCTTCTTATTGCGTGTTGCCCCATCATTTCGGCTATTTTTCATGCCTTCATCTTTACCTGCTGCTTTTTATTGCAAGTTGCCCCATCATTTCGGCTATTTTTCATGCCTTCATCTTTACCTGCTGCTTTTTATTGCAAGTTGCCCCATCATTTCGGCTATTTTGTAGGCATGTGTGGCTTGCTAGCTTTTTCGCTGCAAGCCTGGATTTCAGGCACCGATTTCGGCATCAGCACCGCTACAACTGGAATGTTGCCAGGAGCGAATCATCATTTGCCTTTGTCGATGATGAACAAAGGTGGCTCAGCAAACAGGGTTAAGGGTCCTATCGACCAAGGCTTTGACTTCATGAGCCGTAAGGGTCTCACAAAGGTATTTCTCCCTACAAGTCGTGAGGATCTTGCAGGTGTATTTTCTCCTTAGGGATCGTGAAGATTCCTAAGTGTGTGCTCCTCTGTAAGTCGTAAGGATCCTACAAGAGGGCTTTCTCCTTATGGGTTGAGAGGACCTACAAGGGTTGGACTTTGCTGGGGAAATGTTTATTCGCGCCCGTGGATTGTATACAAAGGTCAGTATTGAGTCCCTTGTAGGGCAATATCGAAGGTTGTGGAGGATTTGCTTAAGAACAGGTTTAGGTTTCTGTAACTTAAGACTTTCAAATCTCATGAGCCGTGAGGGTCCCACAAGAGAATTCTCCTTACGAGTCGTGAGGATCTCGTAAGCGTATTTTCTCCTTAGGAATCGTGAGGATCCCTAAGTGTGTTGCTCCTTTGTGAGTCGTAAGGATCTCACGCAGGTGGTTTCTCCTTACAAGGTCGAGAGGACCCTACAAGTGTCTTTTAACGAGGTTGCGCCCTTTCGGGTTTTCACAAACACTCGCCTGTAGTCCTGCTGTTTTTACTCACGGAGCCCTTTCGGGTTTTCATCCGTGCACATTTTGCTTGTGGACATACCGTTTTTTTTTCTTTTTCATATATATTTTTTTTATTATTTTTTTTCCTCTCTTTTTTTTATCTTGTCAGCATAAAGATGCTGCGGTAGTAGTTTTAGGGACGTTTCGGTCCGTCATTAGTTTAAGGACGTTTCGGTCCGTCGTTAGTTTAAGGACGTTTCGGTCCATCGTTAGTTTAAGGACGATTCGGTCCAGCGTTAGTTTAAGGACGTTTCGGTCCGTCGTTAGTTTAAGGACGTTTCGGTCCGTCGTTAGTTTAAGGACGTTTCGGTCCGTCGTTAGTTTAAGGACGTTTTGGTCCACCGTTATGGGAAGGCCGGCTGCTGCTTGTAAAGTCTGAGCCTAGGAAGATAGCGAGCGGACATAGTCGTCGTCATCTATCATTGACCCAGGCTGTGGCTCATTAAGCATAGTATTTCTTTAAGAAGCGGCCGTTTATTGGCCTGAAAGGCCTTTCACCGTGCATGTCCACGAGTAGATAGGCTCCACCCTGGTAGACCTTGTCTATGATGTACGGGCCTTCATAGTTTGGCTCAAATTTTCCCCGCTTGGCACGATTGGGGATCATAGGTCTTTTGACCACTAGTACGAGTTCGCCTTGGCGGAATGTCCTCGGCCTGGTCAATCTTTCGTACGAGCGCGTCATCTTTGCCTTGTAGGCTTCTAGATGTTGTTGCGCTATGAGCCGGGTTTCGTCAAGGGCATCAAGCTCCTCAAGCCGAAGGTGAGCATTTTCTTCGTCCGTCAGCTCATGGTGGACCGCTACTTGTAGAGAGGGTAACTCTATCTCGAGGGGGAGCACTGCTTCCGTCCCAAATACCAACGCGTACGGCGTTGTGTTCGTGGCCGTCTTGAATGTAGTTCGATAAGCCCAAAGGGCTTCTTGCAGCCTTTCGTGCCAGTCTCTCTTATTCCGGGAAACGGTCTTTTTTATGATCTTCGTCAAGGTCTTATTGAAGGCCTCGGCCAGACCGTTAGCCCGTGGGTTATAAACTGAAGAATATCTCCAGTCTATATTGTGCTGCTGCGCGAAGCGGCTAATCTTATGGCTTCTGTAGGCTGGCCCATTATCGGAGATAATCCGCCGTGGGGTTCCAAACCGATAGATGACGTGCGTATTGAAGAAATGGAGGATATTCTCCGTCTTCACTTCCCTCAGTGGTACTGCTTCTGCCCATTTAGAGAAGTAATCAGTTGTCGCCAGGATAAAACGATGTCCCCGGGATGATGCTGGCTCAATGGGGCCGACTATGTCAGTCCCCCACATTTCGAATGGCCAGCTAGCCACCGTTGGGTGTAGTGGATTCGGATGTTGGTGGATAAAGTCTCCATGAATCTGGCATGAGTGGCATTGCTTCGCATACACGGGGCAGTCCTGGATCATCGTGGGCCAGTAGTAACCCATCCGTTTAATTTTTAACTTCATCTTTGGGCCTGCTTGGTGAGAACCGCAAAGTCCGTCGTGAACTTCCTGAATGACTCTTTCTGTTTCGTCAGGTCCTAAGCATCTCAGCCATAGAGAATCAAACGATCTCTTGTATAGAGTATCGTTGACGAAAGCGAAAGATAGAGCTCTTTTCATGAGCTGATGTCTTGAGGACGCTTCTTTGGGCATTCGGTGGGACTTAAAGTAGTCTATGAAGACTTCCCTCCAGTCCTCGGCCTTCTCATGGTCTTTTATTTGTAGGGTCGTCTGCTCAGTCGCTCCCTTTTCTTTATATAATTCCAGAGGTATTTCTGCCGGGGAAAGCACTCGACGACTTTGTACCACGATTCTGACGTCATCGAGGTTCTCGTCCGCCAGCTCTTTAGCAAGTTTGGCCAACGCGTCTGCTTTGCTATTTTCCGCGCGCGGTATGTTCTCCAGAATATAGGAGGGAATTTGGGTCAGTAGTTGTTGTACCTTTTCGCCGTACTTCACCAACTCCGGTTTGCACGTTTGGTAGTCACCATTTACTTGACTAACGACCAGTTGAGAATCCCCGTATATAAGGAGGTCTTCAATTCCCAGGTCGATGGCGATTTCAAGGCCTGCTATCAGAGCTTCGTATTCAGCTTCATTGTTTGTCCTCGGCTCTGTTAAGGAGAAGGCGAAGCGCATTATCCCTCCTTGTGGAGTTGCAAAGACGAGGCCTATCCCCGATTTGATCATTGGGATACCTTGTTTCTGTTTCTTTATGGAGGACGCTCCATCGAAATAGAGTTCCCATCGGGTGCTACCGCCGCTAATCGCATCAAATGCATGCTCGTCCGGCAAATCACAGTTCAGAGGAGAATTGGCCGGTATCGGGTGCTCAGCGAGGAAATCGGCAATGGCCTGGCCTTTCACTGCCTTGAGAGGTTGATACGTTATCGAGAACTCCATCAAGAGCAGGGCCCATTTAGCGAGTTGTCCCGTCAATATGGCTTTTGACATCAAGTATTTAAGGGGATCCACTTTTGAAATGAGACGGACTTCATGCGCCAACGCATAGTGCCTGAGCTTTGTTATCGCGAAGATTAACGCCAAGCAATGTTTTTCAATGGGAGAGTAGTTGCTTTCTGCCCCCAGTAGAACTCGACTTAAGTAGTAGAGTGCTCTCTCTTTCCCCTGATCGTTCTCTTGTGCCCATAATGCGCCCAAGGAACCTTCGAGGGCGGTTGTATAAAGAATGAGGGGTTTTCCCTTGACCGGTGCAGCCAACACCGGAGGGTTCTGCAGGTACTGCTTGATCTCGTCTAGTGCACCTTGGCATTTGTGATCCCAAACGAATGGAGTTCCCTTCTTCATCAGGTGGCTGTAAGGACGGCATTTGCCTGAAAGATTGGCGATAAATCGCCGGATGTATGCAAGCTTCCCCTGGAGAGACCGCAACTGTTTGAGGCGGAGGCATTTCCATGATCGCTTTAATCTTCGACGGATCTATTTCAATACCTCGGTGTCGAACGATGAATCCCAGGAATTTGCCCGAGGAGACTCCAAACGCGCATTTGAGGGGATTCATTTTCAAATTATATTGCCGAAGGCGTTGAAATACAGTCTCAAGATGCTTTAAATGCTCTTCGTATGACATGCTCTTTACTACGAGGTCATCGATATAGCACTCGACGATGTCATGTATGAGGTCAACGAAGATTTTTGTCATGGCCCTTTGGTAGGTAGCGCCGGCGTTCTTTAGACCAAAGGGCATAACCCTGTAGCAGAATATACCCAAAGGGGTCCGGAAAGCGGTGTGCTTCTGGTCTTCGGGATGCATTTTTATCTGATTGTATCCCGATGAACCGTCCATAAAGGAGAAAACCTCGTGAGTGGACGTGTTATCTATCATTAGCTCGGTTACCGGCAATGGGAAATCGTCCTTCGGACATACTTTATTTAGATCCCTGAAATCCACGCATATGCGTACCGTCCCATTTTTCTTCATTACCGGGACGATATTGGCGATCCAGTCGGGATACTGGACTTCTTGGATAAATCCAGAATCGATCAGCTTCTTGACTTCGGCGTTGATGCTCATTTCAAGCTCGAGTCGCATCCTTCTTAGCACCTGCTTGACTGGCTTGATATCTGGGGATATTGCTAATTTATGCACAGCAATCTCCGAATCCAATCCTGGCATTTCGGAATAGTTCCACGCGAAGCAGTCTTTATGCCGTAGAAGCACGTTCTTTAACGCAGCCACCCTTTCTTCAGACAGCAGCTCACTGACAAATGTTGGTCGCGGGTCATCTGTCGATCCCAACTCAATCTTCTTGAGGTTGTCTGCAGTAGTATGTATGCCATCTTCCAGTTCTTTTGGAGCTGGCGGAAATTCTGAGACCACCTCATCATCGTTGTTCTCAAAGCACCAGGGAAGGCCATCCATGTTCTCGGGCTCTTCTCTTAATATCGTAATCCTGTAGCATGTGCGAATCCGCTTCCAGGACTGAGGTGGATCTGGTTCTGCTTTTGCGGCTTTGGGTTCGTGCTTTTGTGGCGGCGTTACCCTCCAGCCGTCGGATAAAGCGAATCTGCCCTGTTGGTACTGGTCCTCGACCCAGTTCTTGAAGGTGAAGCAGTCTTCGGTAGGATGTCCTATGGCTCGGTGATAAGAGCAATAGCTCAGCTGAGAAGCCTTGTTAGCTCGCTCAGGGTGTCTAGATCCTGGAAGCGCGATCATTTGATGTTTTAAAGCTAGTTTGAGTAACCTCTCCGTCTTGTCTCGGGGGAAGGTGTACGCTCGACTCGTCTTCTTCATGAGGGACAAATCCGAGCCGTGCAATACCCGATCATGTAACCCTCTAATCCTGCGTCGTTGTTGTTGGCTCCTCTTTCCGCTTCTTGACTTATTTCCGTCTCCGCATCAGGCCTTTCGTACAACGGGTTGACAAAGACGAACATCTTTGTCTTTTGCAGCCCGTTGGAATAGACGTTGCGTCCTGGCCTTCTCGTAGATGGCCATTTCGTGGTTGTGGTCTTCCCGAGCTTTCTGACCCACTTTCCTGATAGGCTTGCCCATTCGTTCTTCAAACGACGGACTCGGCGCTTCAATCGCGGGGTCTAGTTTTGACGAGGGGTTGGCATCTCCTGACAGGGCGTCCTCTTCTTCATCAAAGGTATATATAGTGTAGCTACTGTGAGCCCGTTCCCGTTTTCCGGTTCTCGCGTATCCAAGCCCAAGTGTTTCCATTTTCCCGTTGGGCAATTTGCGTTGAGTCCCAGGGACATCCCAAATCTTGTTGTAGAACCGAGCCTGCCGAACAGTCTGTTTTAAGGGTACTCCTTGGCGCTTCAATAGCTTCTTTAAACCATTTGTATAGTATATGGGCAGACGGATGGGTTGGAGCCTGTCAAGTGTAGCATCCGCGCCATGCCAGATCTCTTTCTCTATTTTCGACTCTGAGGATCGGTAGAATAGGATCACCTTCTCACCCCTTTGCCTGGGAGGGACGTAAAACGTTCGCAGGTCCTGCACATTGTGAGCTTGAAGCGTGTCGAGATCCTTGTAGTGTTTTTGCGGTACCATGGTGATTTGCAAACTATGGTCATCGCCAGGGGATGCTTGTATTGACAGCCGATTGGAGAACACGGCATTAACTTCATCTTCTGAATCACTTCCGAAGACCAACATGGGGGCGGGCGTCCCCAGGTTGTTGCGTTGAGATGGCCCTGCATAAACTATCTCTTCCTCTTCTTCGGTATCGCTCCCGAAAACAGGGATAGTGGCGGCGGTTTTGTTCTCCGGATTGCGACACCTTTCTGTATCCTCGAAATCTGGCAAAAAGTACTTTGCATCTTCGTATTTGCGGACTTCATTCACAGAAAATGGGTTTAACTCTCCTGTTACGGTATACTCGAAACCATCCTTAAAGTACTTCATACACTGATGTTGTGTAGAAGGGATGATGTTGTATTCGTATAGCCAAGGACGACCGAGCAAGGCGTTGTAGCAGGTCTTGGCGTCAATGACATGGAATTTGATGTCTGTGACGAGAAGTCCAAAGCGTAATGTTAGTATCACAGATCCGAGAGTCCGTGACGATTGTGAATCGAAACCGAAGATAGTAATTTTGTCACGAGCGAGGTGTTGCACACTCATGCAGATTTCCTTCAACACTCGAACATTAAGGAGATTGACGGAGGATCCATTATCCACCAGGATCTTGCCTATCTTGATATCATGGCAGTATCCGGAGACATATAGGGGACGGTTGTGGTCGCACGTCCCGTGAAGGAGGTCTTCATCACCGAAAGTGATGTCGGCCGTATGCACTTCCTCCAGTTCATCCTTCATCTTTTCAGTGGCGAGGAAGGCTTGGAATTGCTCAGGTTCTTGTAACGCCTTAATTAGTGAGTCCCGCGCTTCTTTTGATAATAGGAGGGCATCGAGAATGCTAAGCTGGGAAGGTAGCTTCCTTAGGTGCGCGAGGATGTTATAGTCCACCTTACCCTTCCTAGGAGGGTCTTTGGCAGCCAGCTCTCTCATGACTTGGTCATTTAAAGTGATATCTTCAGTGACCTTTTCCTTTCCCTTATCTTTTCTACTCACGGGCCCGAGATTCTTTTCTGGGAGTGTGCGATTGCGCAGCTGAATGTTCTCGCAAGCCTCCGATTTCTCCTCTTTCCCTAAAACGGATTCTTTAAAGAGAGGGCCCAGAGCCATTTCTTCATCAGAGTCGCTCCCAAAGGTGAGAACTTATGACCCCCCCGGCGTGAGCCATATAACAGTTACCAGTAGTTCTGTTGTGCCCATCGACAGTACTTCTTCGCTCCCGACGGCTCTTGCGTTTCATGCGCTTAAAATGTTGCCGACGAGTAACATATCCTTGCCACCATATCTTAAAGGCGTCGCACTCCTCCGTGGGGTGTGAGATTTTCCGATGATATGCGCAATAGTCAGGGTGCCTCTCCACCCCATCGAACGTGTTTCCTTCCGAAGGTGGTAGCCTCATTCCCATTGACATGGATTTGGCAAACCTTTTCCTCGTCTCGAGTATCCTCTTGTCTACTTCGGATGCCTTTCGCTCTGGTAGGGGTAGTTCAACTCTTCCGTTCAGTCGCCTGCATTTTGTTCCTTCTGACGCTGCCATCTCATGCTCCTGATCCGCTTTACTTTTTAGACGAATCTCGTCTAGAAAGGCGTTGATCATTTCATTTGTCGGCCACGCACGCTCTGGTTCAGGTTCTGCCTCCAGCTTCTTAGTGCCAGGAATTTGCTCATCATCGGTAAACGAATGAGAGATTACGTTACAACTCGCCACATATCCTTCGGATTCATCCGACGAACTCTCTCCATCATCTCTCTCTTGAAAGATGTGGTTGAGGAACTCTCGCAGTGTGACAGGAGTTCGCGCCTTTTGATTGTATTCTTCCAGCGCGTCGATTTGCTTCTGCAAGTTCGTGTGCTCGTTTCCAAGCTTCACGGGCTTCTTGGATTTTTTCTTTTTCTTCAAAGATTTTGACGGTTGGGCGTGAGTATTTGGGCCCTTATCGTGAGTCTTCGTAGTTGGGCGGGGCTTCAGCATCCCTTCGATAATTTGAGGTTCAAGAGGGTCCTCCCATCCGATCGCAGGGCATGCATGAAGGTCTCTCAGCATTCTTTTGGTTTTAGTTGATAGCACGACCTCCCGTGGAGCTTCTTCAATAAAGGAGCAGGTTGCCCCTGGTGTATCTGCTTTCTTAGGAGTATGCGGTTGTGGTGGGTTCACCTTCCACTTTTCGGACAGTACAAACTTCCCCTGGAGGTATTGATCTTCAATCCATCCTTTGAAGACGAAGCAATCTTCAATCGGATGACTTACCGTTTGATGGTAAGGGCAATAGTTAGGGTTATTCACCTCGGTGGGTTGCGGCGGTCGCCTTGGATTTGGTAGGTTTATAAGTCTGTTTCGTATTGCCAGCTCGAATAACCGTTTCGTCTTGTCTCGTGGGAACGAGTAGGGACGTTTCATCTTCTCATTATAATACCGGCGTCTTTCTTGCAGTTGATCTGCCAGTTTCGGGGCGTTGGGTTGCTGTTGGGCATTCGCGACAAAGGTTGCCCTTCCTTTGCCCTTGTCATTCCGAGGTTCCGACTTCGGGGGAGGTGGTCTATGACCCATCTGGTCCATCTGAGCCAACTTGTCGATTAAAGCCTGGAATGTGGTTGGCTTAAAGAACATCATAAACTGGGAGATAGTTGCGTGGGGGTCTAGGGTTCCTACGAACATGCCCACTGCGGGTGCCTCCTCAATGCGTTGCTCACATCTCGACCACAAATTCCGCCAGCGTATAGCATACTGGACCCAGGTTTCGCCTGGTTTTACCCTGGCGTTAATCAATGCAGTTATTGGAGTGCGTTCGCTGGCACTTGCGAATCGCTGAGTGAATAACAACTCCATTTCAGCGAACGTTTTGATAGAATCGTTCGGGAGTTCCGAATACCATTCGAACGCTGTTTCTGATAAGCTGCCCACGAACTGGCGGAGCAACAGTTTATCATCACCGCCGGTGTTACCGCAGAAGGCCCGGAACTGGGCGACATGTTGATGGGGATTGCCGGTCCCCTTATATACGTGGAATTTTGGTATCGTATAGCCTTGCGGGTATTTGATTTGGTCGTACCAGCTTGGATACGGCCGTCCCGTCTTTACGACTTGACCAGCTGCCTCAGTCGCATGATGAACCCGGATTTGCTGGGCTATGTAGTCAACCAAGTCAGCCTTAGAGATCGCCTCCTCCTTGGCCGTTGAGAGGGCTGGTGGTGGATTTGACGTTTCTCCTCGGTCGTCTTCAAGAACGATTGGGGGATCCTCGGCGGGTAAGTCCTGTTGGATCATCATCCCTATCATATCTTGGAAGAGAAGGCCAATACGTTGTATGTTGGCCGCTTGTTCAGCAGCCTCTTTGTCCTTTTTCTCCAGTATCCGGCGAAGGAATTCCGCGTCGGTTTCTTCCTCCTGGCATGCGTTTGAGGACGTTTCTGGGCTTTCTTTTGGCCCGGTAAGTGCGGCCATAGCATTCATCATTTCCTGGAGCTTTTGTTGCTGCTCCTGGGCTTTCGTCACGGATCGGGTTAGCGGTCGGTGGCCCGTAGAAGTGTGGCTTTCCTCTTTTCCAGAGGCCACGTAAACAGTGTGCACCACCATGCCCCCAGACTTAGGACGTCTGGGCTCAGTGCTTTTAGCCGTCATTGCATGCTGGGGGGTCTTTTCTGGCCTCCTCCTTTTATGAGCCATGGAAGTTGAGGGGGCCGTTGAGGTAGGCGTCCAGACAGCCTTTCGGGGTTTAGCCTGGTGACCAGCCTCTGGTTGGATTTTCAGCTTCTTGTGCTGGCGGGAGAAGTTTGGATCGATGATCGAGTCTCGGGCCTGCCGCCAAACCTTATAGATTTTGGAAGACAGCCGTTGAGGAGATCGGGGCTGTTCTGGTTTTATTTCCACAACCTTTTTTAATAGGGGAGGAGACCTCTTTAGCACTGCAGTGGGAGAATTCCTTCGCACCTTATTTAGCATTTCGAAGCTGTTCCCAGTTGGAACAGCAGCATTAACTTCTGCCATCGGGGCTGATGGAGTCAACCCGGAGGGGGAGTTGCCCCCAGCCTTCCTTACTCGGCGCCAATGGCGACGTCGAGCATGTCGAGCGGACGGCGTTGGGTCAGCAGTAAGAATGGTTTCGTCTTGCCCCCTGTGTGGGTGGGGGGTCGCTGTTGGTGTTAGTCTGTCAAAGGCCGATGTCCTTTGGGCAGCAGGAGCGGGAGCTGAAGCCGTTAATCTTGTAAAGACCGACTTCGTGGCCGGAGAGGCCACCTTGGCGACTTCGGGGGCAGGAGCGGCCACTTTCTTAGAAGCAGCCTCCTCTGAGATTGTGGGCCTCATGATGAGTTCGCCGGATTTTTGGCCCAATCTAGAGAAGACCGAGGCGTTGACGTTGGGCGACTCGTTGAGAGGAGCTGCGGCAGGGGTAAGACGATCAAAGACCGACTTTTTGAGAGCTTCCTTTGTCAGCACCGGCGCCGCGAAGCTTGTCGGTGGGAGTATAGTCCCAAAGAACAATCCGGTAGTGGCCTGAGTCACCTGGTCCACCGGCATTGTGAATAACGAAGCAGCTTGGGGTCCGTAGGCTATACCTCCTGGCGAGGCAGAGCGTTGGTCGCAATTGCAGTCTGAGCGGTTGGAGGATTTCGCAGGAGTAGAAGCCATCGATCCTTTGCTTTCTGCAATAAGTAAGACGCCAATTCTTAGTATCTTGAAACCCAAGGGCAACCATTAGCGAACCGCGATTGGTTCGCAAATTACGACACACGAAGTGTGGAGTGGAAAGAGGAAAAGGTCCCACCGGGCGTGCCAGAATCTGTTCCCCTCCGAACGGCGGCCGGGACGCGTGGGCGTCTAAGCCTGGGGTTCGGGGCAGATGCTAATTGGTGCTATCCATCCACCTCTCCGAAGATGCCAAGTTGATTTATGGCACCATGTATCGAAGGTTTAAACGGATGCGGCCGATGTAGCAGACTTCGTCAAATTCCCCCTCGTTTGAGGGGTTTTTGATTGTGGGGACGCTCTTCCCTGCAGACGCAAGCCCTGCAGTTAATTACACTACCGCATCGCGGTAACAACTTTCTCCTTCTCCAGATGGTCACTTCGTGTCGTGGGTGTTTATTTTATGTTTTGTTGCCCGTGGATTGTTTACGGAGACCGAGTTATGTCGTCGCCCGTAGGGCGTGGATTAGTCCAAATCCGTGTTTACTTAGATTTGGGTTTGGGGGTTTTGGTTTGAGGATACGTTAGCCATAAGATACGTTCTGTACCAATCTATCCCCTTACCCCCGCGTATTGTATTGTATAGTTTAAGATTACAAGTCTTGGCCGAATCCATGAATATAAAAATGTACAGGTTCATGTTCAAGATGTAATCATATATTTAGGTATTCATGTCAAGTTCATATCAAGTTATATTCATGGTTCAGTCAAGTCAAGTCAAGTCAATTATTCAAGTTCAAGTTTGATATTTGAATTCGAGTATTCAGGTTCATGATCAAGTATTCAAGTTTGTGTTTGATTTTGGATTCTGATTTGAGTTTGGATTCAGATTGGAATCAGTATCTTATGAAAAGATTTAGCTCTTGAACTTCTTAAGTTCGGAAGTAATCGGACAACTGTTGCATATGGACGGCAGGATTTGTGTTTTTTTCAAGACAATTGTCATTGATTAACTCCATTAATTTGCAGTGTTGTTAACCTGAATATGCAAGCACTCACTTTCTCCGGTTTCTTAGGGCTCAAGAGAAATGATACAGATTAAACCTATATTAATCTAGGGTCCTTAAAATTTTAATCTTGTTTATTTACATTGTATGCATTTATCGAGGGATTATATGAGAAATATTTTAATATTGTTTAAAAAATAAATCTCGAGAGTGATTTATAATATTAAGAGTTTTTATGAACGTGTATTTTAATTTTAGTGGTATTTTAGTGATAAAACCTAGTTTTTAAAAGTTTATGATATTTTAATAAAAACTACTTCTTTTGTAAACTTAGTGGTAATTTATTAAAAATATAATCTTTCATTTAAAAATATTTTTTCCACACTTTGTTTATATTGAAAATACAGTTTCATAATTTTATATAATTTTCCAAAGTTTTGATTTTGTGTAAGAAAATCGTATTTCTTTTAAAATCGTATTCTTATTCCTTTCGAGACTGAATTCTCCGTGAGAAACTCTGCATCTAATTCTATTATCCTAAGGACGTGCGATAATCCACACCATCCACAAGCGGGTTCCCTAAAGATGGTTATAGAGGTGCAATTGCAAAAGGAGGTAAAAATATCGATTAAAAATGTATTTTTTAAAAAGCGATGGTATTTTATTATAATTTGTATTCTTTAAATTAACCAAATATCTAAAATAGCATGCTATGAAACCATAGTGTTTGTGAATGGGGTAGGTCGTTATCCCATGAATTTTTTAGAGGTATATATCACTACTAAAATAGGGGGTTGCCCCTACGGATAACGAAATCCGTAGGGGCAGATTTCTTTTGGCCCTACGGATTAATCCGTAGGGCCAAAAGGTTGCCCCTACGGTCCTTACATATTAAATTAAAAAATATTAAATCCTAAATTGTTGTTTGCCCCTATGGAGCCGCAAACCAAGAACCTACGGACTAATCCGTAGGGGCATCTAAATAGGGATTTAATTAAAAAGGCACAGATCGATCCCTACGCTGATTATCTTATCGACTCTCGCGCGCGAACCCAAAATCCCCAAACCCTCGTTCCCGCCGATCGCCAAATCTCTCGTCGCCGTTCTCGTCACCAGCGCGGGCCGTTTCGTCGTCGCCAGCGCAAGGTTCTTCCTCGTCGCCGTTTTCATCGTCGCCACCGATCGATCTCTCCTCCACTGCACAGGTTAGGAAATCTTCAATTAAACAAATTTTTGATTATTTTAGGGCTAGGGTTCATGGTTTGGGTACCGATGAGGCATCGATTTGGGTTAGGGTTGGGTTTGGGGTTGCGGTTGGGGCTGGGGCTGGGGCTGGGGTTGCGGTTAGGGTTGGGGTTCGGCAAGGGGTTGCGGTTGGGGTTGCGGTTGGGGTTAGGATTAGGGTTGGGGTTTGGCTGGGGCTAGGGTCAGGGTTGGGGTTGGGGTTTGGCTGGGGCTGGGGTTGGGGTTCTTAAATTTTAGAGTATGATAGGTGTGCTACTAATTTTCCTGGGGAAAAGTGTGTGAGAGCATGGACTGCAGATCAGTTCAAATTAGAGCTGAAAATTGAAAATGTTGCTTGCATTTTGCTCAGGCGTAACTCTTGAACGAATAGATTCTGATGGTGCAGTGCATGTTAAGATACAGACTGTTTTTTTTTTTGGGAAAACTGGTCTCAGGGGACGGAGATTTTATTTATGATCTGCTGAGTGCAACTTCATATACAACAGAGACAGCAAAGCTGAATACACTTTCATTTTTAGCAAAAGTAATTAAAAATTTAGAACTTGGGATTGAACTTCCTTGAATGTAACTCTGATGTATGGTAAATTTGTTATACTTGATTTTGCACCATCTACATTCAATTCGTGCCTGTCTTTGTGAGGTTTTACCCAGCGGGTATATCCGATCAGGTTAAATTTGTTAACTCGACAGATAATATTCAGTATGCAGGCTAGTTGAGGATAAGGGTTGCTTCCTGTGTGTCAGGACCGGGTTTCTGATACCAGTTATATTTTATTTAAATACTTAGTATAGTCTATATGACGAGAATATTCAATCGTATGATAACTGATAGAAACCTTACCCCCGACAGCTGAAACACACACACACACAACAAGAATACACAACAAACACATCATTAGAGAGTGATTCAAGATGTTCAAATTAAAACCAATATATGATACTCGATGATAATGTGAAACTTTCATATTCTCATCGATACTCATATATGAAACTAAAAGCACCACTTAGTCCCCGTCTATCGGTTAACATACGTTCGATATTCGTCGTGATATAGAACTATACGAAGGTTGTTAAATATCAGACGGTATAGCTCGATACTAACAACCGTCGTATAGTCTATGTGACGAGAAGATTCAATCGTATGATAACCGATAGATTTGTCCCGTGTGGACAAGTTAGGAATATATAAAGCAAACACCTTCATTCACTTATGTTTTCATCCGTTTCGAGATATTTCGTCGGTACCTTTCCGCTGGTTCTCCGTGTACAAAAATAGATTAGATGTTCATTTCAACGTTGTTTCATAGCTTTGAAATGATTATCTATTTTATTACAGAGTACTCGGAGAACTGCGGGGAGGTGTTGCCGAAATTTACTCGAAACGGTTGAAAGCACAAGTGAATGGGTGTTCGCTCTATACATTCTTAATGGGATAAAAGCCTTACCCCCGACAGCCGAAACACACACACACAACAAGAATACACAACAAGCGCATCATTAGAGAGTGATTCAAGATGTTCAAGTTAAAACCAATATACGATACTCGATGATAATATGAAACTTTCATATTCTCATTGATACTCATATATGAAACTAAAAGCGCCACTTAGTCCCCGTCTATCGGTTAACATACGTTCGATGTTCGTCGTGACATAGAAATATACGAAGGTTGTTAAATATCGGACGGTATAGCTCGATACTAACAACCGTCGTATATTCTATGTGACGAGAAGATTCAATCGTATGATAACCGATAGATTTGTCCCCTGTGGACAAGTTAGGAATATATAAAGCAAACACCTTCATTCACTTGTGTTTTCATCCATTTCGAGATATTTCGTCGATACCTTTCCGCTGGTTCTCCGTATATAAAGATAGATTAGATGTTCATTTCAACGTTGTTTCACAGCTTTGAAATGATTATCTAGTCTATTACAGTATACTCGGAGAACAGCGGGGAGGTGCTACCGAAATTTACTCGAAACGGTTGAAAGCACAAGTGAATGGGTGTTCGCTCTATACATTCTTAATGGGATAGAAGCCTTACCCCCGACAGCCGAAACACACACATACAACAAGAATACACAATAAACGCATCATTAAAGAGTGATTCAAGATGTTCAAGTTAAAACCAATATATGATACTCGATGATAATATGAAACTTTCATATTCTCATCGATACTCATATATGAAACTAAAAGCGCCACTTAGTCCCCGTCTATCGGTTAACATACGTTCGATATTCGTTGTGACATAGAACTATACGAAGCTTGTTAAATATCGGACGGTATAGCTCGATACTAACAACCGTCGTATAGTTTATGTGATGAGAAGATTCAATCGTATGATAACCGATAGATTTGTCCCGTGTGGACAAGTTAGGAATGTATAAAGCAAACACCTTCATTCACTTGTGTTTTCATCCATTTCGAGATATTTCGTCGGTACCTTTCCACTGGTTCTCCATGTACAAAGATAGATTAGATGTTCATTTCAACGTTGTTTCACAGCTTTGAAATGATTATCTATTCTATTACAGTGTACTCGGAGAACAGCGGGGAGGTGCTGCCGAAATTTACTCGAAACGGTTGAAAGCATAAGCGAATGGGTGTTCGCTCTATACATTCTTAATGGGATAGAAGCCTTACCCCCGACAGCCGAAACACACACACACAATAAGAATACACAACAAACGCATCATTAGAGAGTGATTCAAGATGTTCAAGTTAAAACCAATATATGATACTCGATGATAATATGAAACTTTCATATTCTCATCGATACTCATATATGAAACTAAAAGCGCCACTTAGTCCCCATCCATCGGTTAACATACGTTCGATAATTTATTCTTTTCAACGACAAACGCACACACAAAGCATATACACGGATTTTCTCCTTTGTCAGTAACTATCTCGTTCTTAGATTTCTCAATATAGTCATCATAACCTACAATTTATATGTTATACAGTCTAACATGGCCCATGAGTACGTCAGAGTTAAGGACTGGATGTATGTGGATTGGCAACAACGTATACAACCTAAGTTTGTCGCAAGAGTTGCTGCTTTTATTGAATTTGCACGCACACATAATAAGATCGTAATAGAGAAGATTCTCTGCCCGTGCGATAGATGTGGCAATAAGTACTGGCAGAAGGTAGAATTGGCAGAGTTTCATATCGTAAAATATGGGTTTACTAGACTTTATACAACTTGGAAATATCACGGGGAAGGAGAAGAACGCAGTAATGCAGCAGAAGAAGAAGGAGAACACGATAATGCGGCAGGAGAAGAAGAAGAAGACGGTAATGCGGCAGAAGAAAAAGACGGTAATTTATTTCCATCAGAAGAAATGGAGGATATGGTAGAGGCTGCCCTAGGTGAATCTATTCGTACCGAAGATGACATTCCTTTCCGGTCAAGGACCGCGTGCGGATAAATATGAAAATTTCATGAATGATGCTAGAAAACCAATTTATGAGAATGCAAAGTATTCCACCCTCTAATGGTTCGTTCAACTTTTCCAGATTAAGTGCCTAAATGGATGGAGCAACAAGTCATTCACAATGCTTCTTTCGTTCTTGAAAGATTCTATGTCCCCGGGAAATAACGTGCCTGACAGCTGGTACGGAGCCCAGAAGATGATGTCTGATTTGGGTCTAAAGTGCGAGAAGATTCAAGCATGTCCTAAAAATTGCGTGTTGTACCGGAAAGAGAATTCAGATTTGAAAGAGGGTCCAACATGCGGAGAGGCCAGGTATAAGCCGAAAGATTCTGATAAGAAGCCTGATATACCTGTCAAGATAGCACGATACGTTCCCATAACACAGAGGCTATTCAGGTGCAAGAAAACAGCCGAGGCAATGATTTGGCATCACCGTGCTCCTCCATGTGAAGATGGAAAAATGAGCCATCCAAGAGATTCACCGGCATAGAAGGATTTCGATAGGAGTCACGCAATATTCAGTAGCGATCCTCGCAATGTCCGGCTCGGACTGGCTAGTGATGGCTTCTGCCCATTCAACTATATGGCTGGAAGTCACAGCACATGGCCCGTTGTAATGATAATTTATAATATGTCGCCTTGGTTGGTTATGGACCAATCATACTTTATGATGCCTCTTCTTATCGACGGACCAAACTCACCGGGAAAAAATATCGACGTCTATCTCTGACCTCTGATTGAGAAGTTAAAATCTTTGTTCATTGATGGTGTGGAGACATACGATGCAAACACAAATACAACCTTCATACTGCGTGCGGCTTTAATGTGGACAATTAATGACTTTCCTGCGTATGGAATGCTATCAGGTTGGTCCGTACATGGTCACTGTTTACCCCAATCAGAGCAAAGCTCTGTTCAAATTCCAAGGCGGGAGATGAAGCAACGCTTCATCTTCCCCCAATCAGAGCAAAACTTTGCTTTGAAAATTTAAACTTTAATAAATGAAGCAACGCTTCAGATTCTTTGCGCTGTGCGTAATGCGCCATGTGTCAGGCGCAGACGACAGCGCAACGCCCAAGGCAGTGCGTCCAATCAGAGCAAGGCTCTTTAAAATACAAAAGCAACGCTCAGTTGCGCAAGCGCACCGCTGCGCGACACGTGTCTGCGCAGTTGCGCGAACACTGTTGCGCAAGCGCACCGCTGCGCGACACGTGTCTGCGCAGTTGCGCAAGCACGAGTGCGCAAGCCCACCGCTGCGCGACACGTGTCTGCGCAGTTGCGCGAACACTGTTGCGCAAGCGCACCGCTGCGCGACACGTGTCTGCGCAGTTGCGCAAGCACGACTGCGCAAGCGCACCGCTGCGCGACACGTGTCTGCGCAGTTGCGCAAACACTGTTGCGCAAGCGCACCGCTGCGCGACACATGTCTGCGCAGTTGCGCAAGAGCAGTTGCGCAAGCGCTTCATTGTGCGACACGTGTCACTCACTGGGGGAGTTGCGCAAAACAGAATAAATCTTGTTGAAATAAGAAGATTTTCTTGTATAAGGCAGGGACCTTTGGATCAAAGATCCAACGGTGGGGAAAATTCCCCAAATCACTCAGAGAAAGATCTCTGTAACAAATCTAACTAATTTGTGAGCACTATAAAAAGGACCCCAGACCTCATTTCATAGGGGCATCAACATCTTGCTAAAAGAAAAAGGAGAGAAAGAGAACTCTTGAGAATTCTGGAAGAACACAAAAAAAGATAAAACCTTTAAAAGAGAAAATTCTCTTGGGAACAGATCATTGATCTAAGAACAAGATCATGGATCTTCAATAAATAGATAAATAAGTAAATAAAATAAAAAGAAGTAGTGCCTTGCACTTGTTATGAACCATTGGTTCTCTGAAATAAGGAAAAACAAGAAAAGAAGAAAAAAACTTGTTTTTCTTTAGATCAAAGGATTAAAAAGTGCTCTGCACTTCTGTTTCTTGAAGATTCTCAATGCAATGCATTGCTTGAAGGGCCAGGCCCAAATTAAATTGCAGAGCAATAAAAGGGAGGGCCCAAATGAAATTGATGCTCTGCATCATTTTATAGAGGGCAGAGCCCAAACAAAATTGATGCTCTGCATCATTTATAAATGGGCAGAGCCCAAACAAAATAATAAATAATGCAATGCATTATCTTGAAAGGGGCAGAGCCTAAATAAAGGTCCAACAGAGACCAAGATTTAATGCTATACATTATTAAAAATGGGCCAAGCCCTAGCACAGGCCTAATAGGCCAAAAACAAATAAAAGTGTTGAATATTCTGAACTGGACTTAGCCCAATCGTGGCCGTAAGTCCTCAAATTAAATTGACTGAGCACAATTGCTCTCTCTCTCTCAAATCAATTT
Organism: Agapanthus africanus; assembly: GCA_030015575.1. Lineage (NCBI taxonomy): Eukaryota > Viridiplantae > Streptophyta > Magnoliopsida > Asparagales > Amaryllidaceae > Agapanthus > Agapanthus africanus. Next base: position 143,622,977 of record JASDDO010000024.1, on the reverse strand, counting down.
ATATCCGGTTCGAGGGTACATCTCCGAGCTCCTCTGACACATGTCGCTGTAATCATTCAACGACGTCAGAGAGGTGACGGGTCCCAACGACCACATACGTCAATATGGACTGTGGGGTCCTTAAACTCGTGGACCGAAACGTCCCTTAAACTAATATTGGAACGAAACGTCCCTAAACTAATATCGGACCGAAACGTCCTTAAACTAATATCGGACCGAGACGTCCCTAAACTAATATCGGACCGAGACGTCCCTAAACTAATGTCGGACCGAGACGTCCCTAAACTAATGATGGACCGAGACGTCCTTAAACTAATATCGGACCGAGACGTCCTTAAACTAATATCGGACCGAGACGTCCCTAAACTAATATCGGACCGAGACGTCCCTAAACTAATATCGGACCGAGACGTCCCTAAACTAATATCGGACCGACACGTCCCTAAACTAATATCGGACCGAAACGTCCTTAAACTAATATCGGACCGACACGTCCCTAAACTAATATCGGACCGAAACGTCCCTAAACTAATATCGGACCACCATGTCCCTAAACTGGAATATGGACCACCACGTCCCTAAACTGGCACAATAGAGCCCAAATGCTCTTTTGTCGGATCTAAACGGCCCCGTTAAGTTGATCTTAGTCTCAAACTGGACTAACGTATCCTTAACAAACGTTTGAGTCGATCTTAGCCTCAAAAATGGCTAACGTATCCTCCAAACAGACTTTAGTCCCAAATTGGACTATGAATCTCCCAAACTGGAACAATAGAGCCCAAACGCTCTTTTGTCTGATCTAAACGATCCCGTTAAGTTGATCTTAGTCTCAAACTGGACTAACGTATCCTTAACAACCGTTTAAGTTGATCTTAGCCTCAAATATGGCTAACGTATCCTTAAACCTTCAAACAGACTTTAGTCCCAAATTTGACTATAGATCTCTCAACCAACTTTGGTTCAAGGGTACATCTCTGAATTCCTCTGATATCTGTCGTTGTAATCCTTCAACGTCGTCAGAGAGGTGACGGGTCCCGATGGTCAAACATGCAATGTCGGATCTAAACGATCCCGTTAAGTTGATCTTAGTCTCAAACTAGACTAACGTATCCTTAACAAACGTTTAAGTTGATCTTAGCCTCAAAAATGGCTAACGTATCCTTAAACCAAAACCCCAAACCCAAATCTAAGAAAATACGGATTTGGACTAATCCACGTCCTACGGGCGACGGCATTACTCAGTCTCCGTATACGATCCACGGGCAACCACGAACAAAACAAACACCCACTACACGAAGTGAAATTCTGGAGAAGGAGAAAGTTGTTACTGCGACGCGGTAGCATAATTAACTGCAGGGGCTTGCGCCTGCAGGGAAGAGCGTCCCCACAATCAAAAACCCCTCAAGCGAGGGGGAATCTGACGAAGTCTGCTACATCTGCCGCATCCGTCTAAACCTCCGATACAAGGTGCCATAAATCAACTTGGCATCTTCGGAGAGGTAGGCGGATAAAACCAAATAGCATCTGCCCCGAATCTCAGCGTCAGGACATCGCGGTCCTGTGCGCCGCCTTTCGGAGGGGAACAGATTCTGGCACGCCCGATGGGACCTTTTCCACTTTCCACTCCACACTTCGTGTGTCGTGTTCGCGAACGAATCACGGTTTACTGTGGTTGCCTGTGGATTCGAGGTACTAAGATTTGGTTTCTTGCTCCGTGCAGAAAACAGAAGATCAATGACTTCGAACTGCACTGCCTGCAACTGCAACTCTTGCTCGGTCCTTGCTGGAGGAGTGACTTATGGGCCCCAAGCGGCCTCCCTTTTCAAGATGCCAGTGGAGCAGGTAACTCAGGACACCACTGGATTATTCTTCGGGACCATGCTCCCACCATTGAGCTTCAATGCCACAATGATGTTGAAAGAATCCCCAAAGAAGTCGGTCTTTGATCGGCTTACCACTGCCGCAACCCCTCTCAACGGGTCGCCCAGCTTCAATACCTCAGTTTTCAACAGACTGGGCCAGAACGTCTGCAAACCCGCGATACCCGAAGCTGTCATCCCAAAGCGGATAGCTATCCCGGCTCAAGCGGACGAAATCATTGGAAAGACTCCTCCTTCCAAGAAGTCAGTTTCTACAAGGCTGGCCATTCCAGTTGCTGCTCCAGACGAGGTCCTCAAAGCTGCTTCCCCTGCTCAGAGGTCTGTCTTTGACAGATTAAACATTGCTTCTCAACGGGCGTCAGTCTTCGATAGGCTAGCACCAATAACAGTCTCTCCTCAAAGCAGGAGGCATGAAGGAGCTTATCCAACAACGGAGGTGATCTCATCCGCACGACATGCTCGACGTCGTCACTGGCACCAAGTAAGAAAGGCTGGGGGCAACTTCCCCTCTGGATTTACTCCTCCAGCTCCAACGGTGGAGATCGATGCTGCTGTTCCAACCAGGAACAGCTTTGAATTGCTGAATACGGTGTGCAGAAACTCTCCTACTGCGATGTTGAAGCGAACTCCTTCACCTGTGGAGAATGCTCCAGAGAATAAGTTAGAGCAGCCCCCTCAACGGCTGTCCTCTAAAATTTACAAAGTCTGGCGACAGGTCCAAGAGTCGGTGATCGATCAAGACTGCCTCCGACGACATAAAAAGATGAAGGTTCGGCAGAGGAAGGATTACTCTGTCAAACCACAAAAAGCAAAAGCTACTTGGGTGCCCACTACAACGGCTCCCTTAACTCCAATCACTCAAAAAAGGAGGCCGCAAAAAGCCCCTGTGTCTTCGGCAAATCGCAAAGACACCGAACACAAACGCCCCAAGTCTGGGGGCATGGTGGTGCACACTGTTTATATGGCTTCTGGAAAGGAGGAAAGCCGCACTTCTACGGGCCACCGACCGCTCACCCGATCCGTGACGAAAGCCCAGGAGCAACAACAAAAGCTTCAGGAAATGATGACTACAATGGCTGCACTCACTGAGCCAAAAGAAAGCTCTGAAACGTCTTCGGATGAGCGTCAAGAACAAGAAACCGACGCTGACTTTTTACGCAGAGTCCTCGAAAAGAGGGACAAAGAAGCTGCAGAGCAAGCGGCTAACATAAAGCAGATGTCACTCCTCTTCCAAGATATGGTAGGGATGATGTTACAGCCGGACCCTCTTGCTGAAGATCCTCCGATCGTCCTTGAAGACGACAGGGGAGAAACGTCAAATCCTCCGCCGGCTCTGTCAACAGCCAAAGAGGAGGCAATCTCCAAAGTTGACCTAGACGAATATATAGCTCAGCAGATCCGGGTTCATCAGGCGAATGAAGCGGCTGGGCAAATTGTTAGAACCGGACGACCGTATCCAAGCTGGTATGACCAAATCAGTTACCCGCCGGGATACACAATCCCTAAATTCCACGTATATAAAGGGACATGAAATCCACATCAACATGTCGTTCAATTCAGGGCCTTATGCGGCAACACTGGAGACAATGACAAACTGTTGCTTCGCCAATTCGTCGGCAGCTTAGCAGAAACGGCATTTGAATGGTATTCGGAGCTACCTAACGACTCTGTCAAAACATTTGCGGAGATGGAGCTGCTGTTTACACAAAGATTCGCGAGTGCTAGTGAACGCACCCCGCTAACAGCACTGATAAATGCCAGGATAAGGCCCGGTGAAGCGTGGGTCCAATACGCAACACGATGGCGAAACCTATGGTCGAAATGCGAACAACGCATAGAAGAGGCACCTGCGGTAGGCATGTTTGTGGGCACTCTCGATCCGCAGGCGACCATCTCGCAATTCATGATGTTCTTCAGGCCGACCACCTTCCAGGCCTTGATCGACAAATTAGCCCAAATGGACCAGATGGGCCATAAACCGTCTCCTCCAAGACCCGATCCCCGAAATGAGAAAGGAAAAGCGATCATCGTCACCAACTCTCAGCAACAGTCGAGCAACTCAAAGCCGGTCGCTCGCCAAAACAACGTGCGTCCACGCCCATCCCTCGAAGAGAGGCTAGGACGTCCTTACTCGTTTCCTCAGAATAAAACGAGAAGACTGTTTGAGCTGGCAGTGCGTAACAGACTCATCAATCTGCCGAGTCCAAAGCGTCTGTCGCAGCCAGGCGATCTTAATAATCCCAATTATTGCCCTTACCACCAAACGGTAAGTCACCCGATTGAGGATTGTTTCGTCTTTAAGGGATGGATCGAGGATCAATACCTGCAAGGCAAGTTCACGCTGTCTGAAAGCTGGAAGGTAAACCCACCACAACCGCACTCTCCAAAGAAGACGGACACGCCGGGGGCAACTTGTTCTTTTATAGAGGATGAAAACGATGGAGAAAACTTATCGGATGAATCCGAAGACTACGTAGCGACTTGTCATGTGATTTCTCATTCACTGACGGATGATGAGGAGCTCCTTGCGCTGAGAAATCAATGGCGGACCCTGAAACAGAAATTCCGCGGCCGTCAGACAAGTTGATCGATGCCTTCCTAAATGAAATTCATCTGAAAGCAAAAGCCAATCAAGAGCATGAAATGGCCATACTGGAAAGAACCAAGGTATTCCCGTCAAATCAAAAGCCATACACTGCGGGTAAAAACAAATTCAAGACGAGGAAACGGTTCGCCAAAGCTCTATCAGTAGGAATGAAGCTACCGCCCTCTGCAGAAAATTCTTTCTCTGAGGTAGAGATGCACCCTAACTTCTGTTTATATCATCAGAAGATCATACATCCTACCGAAGACTGCGAGTCCTTTAACTGTTGGTGGCAAGGGTATGTCGCTCAAAAGCAACACTTCGACAAGACAAAGTGTGAATCTCGTGGACATCGGAAAAATGCGATATATGAGCGCAAAGGAGCCGCCGCAAACTGTCATATAGCCGACTTCAAGGGATCACAAATTGTCACCTTTGGAAGCGACTCTGACGAAGAAGCTATCCCCAACTTTTCCCTCGGGGAATCTATTTCGAAAATAAAGGAATTGAGAAGCTGCGAGAACGTTCAGCCATGTAATCGCACGCTATTCGAAAAAAATCTCGTCCCCGTAAACAAGGGACCGAGCAAAAAGAATAAAGGAAAAGGAAAAAAGGCCCTCGTCGCCAGCGCTCAACAAAAATCAGGTGACCCTAGACCGGTTGCTTGCCAAAGCAACAAGCGGCAATCCCTCCAGGAAAAGTTGAAACGTCCCTACTCGTTTCCGCAAGATAAAACAAGGGGACTGTTCGAGCTGGCAGTGTGCGACAGACTCATTAATCTGCCGGGTCCAAAACGTCCGTTGCGGCCAGGCGACGTTAATAATCCTAATTATTGCCCATACCACCAAACAGTAGGTCACCTGATCGAGGACTGCTACGTCTTCAAAAACTGGGTTGAAGACCAATACCAACAGGGCAAGTTTGCGCTGTTTGAGAACTGGAAGGTGAGTCCGCCACAACCGCACGCTCTGAAGAAGATGGATACGCCAGGGGCATCATGTTCATTCATGGAGAAGGACTCATAGACCGAAAAGTCAATAAACCAGATATTCACCTCAAATACGGCGACAACGGACCGAAACGTCCTTAAACTAACAACGGACCGAGATGTCCTTAAACTAATGATGGACCGCAATGTCCTAAAACTTGCAAATGACCGAAATGTTTTTAAAACTACTACCGCAGCATTCTCAGGCTGACGAGAATATAAAAAAATAAATAAAAAAAAAGATAAACGGTTTGTCTATAAGCAAAATGGGCACGGATGAAAACCCGAAAGGGCTCCGTGAGTAAAAACAGCAGGGCTACCGGCGAGTGTTTGTGAAAACCCGAAAGGGCGCGACCTCGTTAATAAAAAAAAGAGAAGAAGAAAATAAAAATAAAAATAAAACCGTATGTCCATAAGCAAAACGGGCATGGATGAAAACCGGAAAGGGCTCCGTGAGTAAAAACAGCAGGACTACCGGCGAGTGTTTATGAAAACCCGAAAGGGCGCAACCTCGTCAAAAGACACTTACAGGGCCCCCTCGACCTTGTAAGGAGAAACCACCCGCGTGAGATCCTTACGACTCACAAGGGAGCAACGCACTTAGGAATCCTCACGATTCCTAAGGAGAAAATACACTTGCGAAATCCTCACGACCCGTAAGGAGAACTCTCTTATGGGACCCTCACGGCTCATAGGATTTGAAAGTCTTAAGTTATAGAGACCTAAACCTGTGCTTAAGCAACCCCCACAACTTTCGATATTGCCCTACAAATGGTCCTATATTGACCCTTGTATACAATCCACGGGCGCGAATAAACATTTCCCTAACCAAGTCCCATCCGTGACTGGGGATATCCACACGGTGAACAACCCTTGTGAGTCCTCTCGACTCATAAGGAGATAACACTCTTGTAAGATCCTTACGACTTATAAGAGAACATACACTTAGGAATCCTCACGATTCCTAAGGAGAAAACGCACCTGCGAGATCCTCACGACTCGTAGGGAGAAACACCTTTATGAGACCCTTACGGCTCATGAAGTCAAAAGCCTTAGTCGACGGGATCCTAATCCTGTTTACTAAGCCACCTTTGTTCGACATCGACAGAGGCAAATGATGATTCGCTCCTGGCAATATTCCAGTTGTAGCGATGCTGATGCCTAAATCGGTATCAAATTCCAAGTCCTTTCATGGCAGATGATGATTCGCTCCTGGCAATATCCCAGTTGTAGCGATACTGATGCCTAAATCGGTATCAAATTCCAAGTCCTTTCATGGCAGATGATGATTAGCTCCTCGCAATATTCCGGTTGTAGCGATGCTGATGCTGAGATTGGCACAAAATTCCAAGTTCCACACTCGCAAAAAAAAAAATCAGCGAGCTGAAAATGCATATTAAATAGCCGAAATGATTGGGCAACTCGCAATAAAAAACAGCAAGTAAAAAAAAAAAATATATATATATATATAGCCGAAATGATTGGGCAACTCGCAATAAAAAAAACAGCGAGTAAAAATAAAATAAACAGCCGAAATGATTGGGCAACTCACAATAAAAAGCAGCGAGTAAAAACAAAATAAACAGCCGAAACGATTAGGCACCGCGAAAAATAGCCGAAACGATTGGGCAATCGCGACCTTCGCGATATAAAAGCTGAAATGATAAAGCATCGCGGAAAGAAAAAAAAATGAAAGAATGAAACTTTTTGCCCTACAGGCAAAATCACATCGATCCCTGTATACAATCCAGGGGCAAAAATAAGGAGGGAACCATACCTTCCCAACAGGCTCCATCAGAAAGCGAAGCCAAATCTCGACGGTTCATAGACAACCCAGAGACAACCTCGACATTTGTCGCAATATGGCAAACATAATGTCAACAGACGAAGCAAAAGGAAGATCCCGAGCTTCAGGGTCTCGACGTCAACATCGACAACTTAGAGATCACCAACGGCATTTCTCCTCACTCCAAACAGATGCAGACACGACGTCAACAACCGACCTCAGAGTCGCAACGAAACGGAGCCATGGCAAAGTCCCTAGTTCCAAATCTCAATGGCCACATCTACAGCCTGGAGACCAACAACGGTGGGCTTCCTCATTCCAGCATGACACATATGTTACACCATCAAACGGAGCTATGGCAAAATTCCAGCTCCACCTCAGCATTCGTCTCGATACAGCAGACGAGATGTCAACAATGGCGTTCCTTCGCAGTCCAGCAGGATGCAGATGCAACGTCAACAAAAGACCTCACGGTCGAAACAAAGCGGAGCGACGGCAAAATCCCAACTCCACCTCAGCATTCGTCTCGATACAGCAGACGAGATGTCAACAATGGCGTTCTTTCGCAGTCCAGCAGGATGCAGATGCAACGCCAACAAAAGACCTCACGGTCGAAACAAAGCGGAGCGATAGCAAAATCCCAGCTTCACCTCAGCATTCGTCTCGATACAGTAGACGCAATGTCAATAACATCGTTCCTCCGCAGTCCAGCTGGAGGCAGATGCAACGTCAACAAAAGACCTCACGGTCGAAACAAAACGGAGTAACGGCAAAATCCCAACTCCACCTTAGCATTCGTCTCGTTACAGCAGACGCAATGTCAACAACGGCGTTCCTTCGCAGCCCAGCAGGGTGTACATGCAAAGTTAACAAAAGACCCCATGGTCGAAACAAAGCGGAGTGATGGCAAAATCCCAGCTCCACCTCAGCATTCGTCTCAACACACCAGACGCAGTGTGAGCAAATGAAGCGAAGGCCACATTCCTAGCTTCAACGTCTTTACGGTAACTCACATAAAACCAGAAAGACAATCGGAGATCATCTCGCACCAGCACAGAGTGGTCACCACCTCGACGTTCGTCTCGATACAGCAGACGAAATGTCAACCCCATCATTCTTCCTCCAACAGGGATTCAGACATGACAAAGCAAACGAAGCGAAGGCCACATTCCTAGCTTCAATGTCTTTACGGTAACTCACATAAAACCGGAAAGACAATCGGAGATCATCTCGCACCAGCACAGAGTGGTCACCACCTTGACGTTCGTCTCGATACAGCAGACGAAATGTCAACTCTAGCATTCTTCCTCCAACAGGGATTCGGAAGTGACAAAGCAAACGAAGCGAAGGCCACATTCCTAGCTTCAACGTCTTTACGGTAACTCACATAAAACCGGAAAGACAATCGGAGATCATCTCGCACCAGCACAGAGTGGTCACCACCTTGACGTTCGTCTCGATACAGCAGACGAGATGTCACCCCAACGTTCGTCTTGACACAGCAGACGCAACGTCATCAAACAAACGGAGCCACGGCAAAATCCCTAGTTCCCACCGCAACATTCGTCTCGATACAGCAGACGCAATGCCAGCGAACGAAGCAAAGGCCAAATTCCTAGCTTCAGGGTCTTGACGGCAACTTATATAAAGCCCGAAAGACTATCGGAGATCATCCCCACACCAGCGCGGAGTGGTTATGACTCATCGGGGCTCACCAAAATAAGTCTAACCTCAAGTAAAAAGCGACATGGCAAATTCCTAACGCTTTCTCTTCCGACGGTCAAACTGCCAAGGAGGATTGCTTGAAGACGTCTTGTCTAGCCCCCGAAGGGATCAGAGACACGGCAGTCGCAGGGCTATTCGAACAGCACGATTGCCTATCGAGGACTATATCAGCTTATGCGACGGTACGATGGCCAAAACCCTAAGTACCACCAACCTTAACGGGCTTCTGTCGTAAAGAGCAGAGGTTAAATGCGACGTTAAGATGTTCTTGCGAGAAACGTTCGATTCGTCTCGACTTGTGAAAAATTGTCGAGGCGGCTCGACTCGTGAGATAAAGCCTTAGGCAGTGGGCATAAAAGAAGCCTGTTTCCTAAGCATTGGGACCCCGCAAGTTGGCCCAAAACGGTCTCTTACATACCATCCATGGGTCTCACTCTCCAACGTCGAACTTCGACAAGGAGGGAAACAACCGCTTACAAGTCCTCTCGACTCGTAAGAGGGAAAAATTCTCTTGTAGGATCCTTACGACTTACAAGAGAAAACCACACTTAGGAATCCTCACGATTCCTAAGGAGAAAAACCCACCTACGAGATCCTCTCGATCCGTAGGGAGAAAAGTCTCTATGAGACCCTCATGGCTCATAGAGTTGAAAAGTCTTAGGCAGCAGATCTGAACCTGCGGCCTAAGCCCTCGCTATCTCGTGAAGAAATCAAGAAGCTTACTCTATTACCTGCTAATTGTGACGACATGCTGAGAAAGAAGAAAAGCAACAGAAAGAGTATCCAATTTACATTTGATCAAGCGTTCGAGACACATTCATTCATGCATAAGCAAAAGACTCAGAACAAAAGATAAGACAGGCTAGGAAAAACAAAAATCTTCATTAATATTGCCAGAAGTTCTTACAATCATAAAAGCAATAAACGAAAAACATTATTACAAGGGAATAACCTCGGACCCAGGACATGGATTGAGGAATTCAAAAGAGACCCTATCTATGACTTTCCAAGCCTCGCGGACCATCCTAGTGTGCTTTCTCTCGCGAGCATAAGCGTCAGGGTCCCCCCTGATGTCTTCCACCCTCCGATAAGCAGCGAGTATGGCAGACTGTTGAAAGACCTCGTGTAAGAGATCGATAAGACTGTCTCGCCGTCTCTTCGAGATGAAGTTCAATAGGTACACCGAGTGCACCTTGTCCTCAGCGGCATCCAACGCCCTAAGCGGCACGCCGGAACAGAATAGGGGAAGCGCTTCCCAGATGGCTCCCACGATAAGCTTAAGGAGGGAGGAATGCCGGGGGAGCAGTGGACCATTGTATGCGTCGAAGCGGCTCATAATTTCAGCACACTCCGCGTTTGTGAACTCTCGATTCTGAGAGTGGCCAAGTCGGCGGATGTCCCCGTAAGAGATGATCTCGTTAAGAGCATACATATGGGCATCCATTGTTCCTGTGAAAGAAGATCAACAGAATTAGCAGACCGACTGATTAAGCGAATTCTTGTTAAAAAAAACGAGCACAGACAGTTAAACTCCTCGAGAGCAATGCTCTACGAACATGAGTGACTATTAAAATCCTAATAAGGGAAATTTAAAGAAGTCCCCCAAGATTCTGAGATCACTATTATTAAAAGATGATATAGTCCATTAAAATACAAAACTCCATTTTTAATTTTCATTATTTATATTCAAACTCATAAAAGTTCATCATTTTCAGATCAAAGAGATCTATGTTTTGACAAAGATGCAAGGTTCTGTTCATGGGTTAAGAAGCCTTGAAACAGATTCTTGAGAGCAAGGCTCTAATGATAAAACCCCAGAAAGGTTTCTCTAGATCAAAAATCTATAAGAGCAAGGCTCTGTTAATTAAAATTGATTTAATTCAAGACTAATTCTTACCTAAATAGTTTCTTTTAAGGAAAATCTAAGAGTTTTTTTATATAAAAAAAAACAAACAAGGCTCTGAGATTCTGAAAATAAAAGTTTTGGAGATGATGATCATCTGTGAAGGACCAAAGGTCCTATTTATAGGCACTAAGTGCCCTTCCAACTTCCAAAAGCTGCCGCGACGGTTGGGATTCTTCCACCGTTGCGCTCGCTTTTGGAGGTCACGTAAGCGCAACGGTGGGGGGGCATTTGTTTACCCCAATCAGAGCAAAGCTCTGTTCAAATTCCAAGGCGGGAGATGAAGCAACGCTTCATCTTCCCCCAATCAGAGCAAAGCTTGGCTTTGAAAATTTAAACTTTAATAAATGAAGAAACGCTTCAGATTCTTTGCGCTGTGCGCAACGCGCCATGTGTCAGGCACAGACGACAGCGCAACGCCCAAGGCAGTGCGTCCAATCAGAGCAAGGCTCTTTAAAAAACAAAAGTAACGCACAGTTGCGCAAGCGCACCGCCGCGAGACACGTGTCTGCGCAGTTGCGCAAGCACGACTGCGCAAGCGCACCGCTGCGCGACACGTGTCTGCGCAGTTGCGCGAACACTGTTGCTCAAGCGCACCGCTGCGCGACACGTGTCTGCGCAGTTGCGCAAGCACGACTGCGCAAGCGCACCGCTGCGCGACACGTGTCTGCGCAGTTGCGCAAACACTGTTGCGCAAGCGCACCGCTGCGCGACACGTGTCTGCGCAGTTGCGCAAGCGCTTCATTGTGCGACACGTGTCGCTCACTGGGGGAGTTGCGCAAAACAGAATAAATCTTGTTGAAACAAGAAGATTTTCTTGTATAAGGCAGGGGCCTTTGGATCAAAGATCCAACGGTGGGGAAAATTCCCCAAATCACTCAGAGAAAGATCTCTGTAACAAATCTAACTAATTTGTGAGCACTATAAAAAGGACCCCAGACCTCATTTCAAAGGGGCATCAACATCTTGCTAAAAGAAAAAGGAGAGAAAGAGAACTCTTGAGAATTCTGGAAGAACACAAAAAAAAGGTAAAACCTTTAAAAGAGAAAATTCTCTTGGGAACAGATCATTGATCTAAGAACAAGATCATGGATATTCAATAAATAGATAAATAAGTAAATAAAATAAAAAGAAGTACTGCCTTGCACTTGTTATGAACCCTTGGTTCTCTGAAATAAGGAAAAACAAGAAAAGAAGAAAAAAAAACTTGTTTTTCTTTAGATCAAAGGATTAAAAAGTGCTCTGCACTTCTGTTTCTTGAAGATTCTCAATGCAATGCATTGCTTGAAGGGCCAGGCCCAAATTAAATTGCAGAGCAATAAAAGGGAGGGCCCAAATGAAATTGATGCTCTGCATCATTTTATAGAGGGCAGAGCCCAAAAAAAATTGATGCTCTGCATCATTTATAAATGGGCAGAGCCCAAAAAAAATAATGAATAATGCAATGCATTATCTTGAAAGGGGCAGAGCCTAAATAAAGGTCCAACAGAGACCAAGATTTAATGCTATGCATTATTAAAAATGGGCCAAGCCCTAGCACAGGCCTAATAGGCCAAAAAACAAATAAAAGTGTTGAATATTCTGAACTGGACTTAGCCCAATCATGGCCGTAAGTCCTCAAATTAAATTGACTGAGCACAATTGCTCTCTCTCTCTCTCAAATCAATTTATATCCGGTTCGAGGGTACATCTCCGAGCTCCTCTGACACATGTCGCTGCAATCATTCAACGACGTCAGAGAGGTGACGGGTCCCAACGACCACATACGTCAATATGGACTGCGGGGTCCTTAAACTCGTGGACCGAAACGTCCCTTAAACTAATATTGGACCGAAACGTCCTTAAACTAATATCGGACCGAGACGTCCCTAAACTAATGATGGACCGAAACGTGCCTAAACTAATATCGGACCGAGACGTCCCTAAACTAATATCGGACCGGTTTCGGTCCCTAAACTAATATTGGACCGGTTTCGGTCCCTAAACTAATATCGGACCGAGACGTCCCTAAACTAATATCGGACCGACACGTCCCTAAACTAATATCGGACCGAAACGTCCTTAAACTAATATCGGACCGACACGTCCCTAAACTAATATCGGACCGAAACGTCCCTAAACTAATATCGGACCACCATGTCCCTAAACTGGAATATGGACCACCACGTCCCTAAACTGGCACAATAGAGCCCAAATGCTCTTTTGTCGGATCTAAACGGCCCCGTTAAGTTGATCTTAGTCTCAAACTGGACTAACGTATCCTTAACAAACGTTTGAGTCGATCTTAGCCTCAAAAATGGCTAACGTATCCTCCAAACAGACTTTAGTCCCAAATTGGACTATGAATCTCCCAAACTGGAACAATAGAGCCCAAACGCTCTTTTGTCTGATCTAAACGATCCCGTTAAGTTGATCTTAGTCTCAAACTGGACTAACGTATCCTTAACAACCGTTTAAGTTGATCTTAGCCTCAAATATGGCTAACGTATCCTTAAACCTTCAAACAAACTTTAGTCCCAAATTGGACTATAGATCTCTCAACCAACTTTGGTTCAAGGGTACATCTCTGAACTCCTCTGATATCTGTCGTTGTAATCCTTTAACGTCGTCAGAGAGGTGACGGGTCCCGATGGTCAAACATGCAATGTCGGATCTAAACGATCCCGTTAAGTTGATCTTAGTCTCAAACTAGACTAACGTATCCTTAACAAACGTTTAAGTTGATCTTAGCCTCAAAAATGGCTAACGTATCCTTAAACCAAAACCCCAAACCCAAATCTAAGAAAATACGGATTTGGACTAATCCACGTCCTACGGGCGACGGCATTACTCAGTCTCCGTATACGATCCACGGGCAACCACGAACAAAACAAACACCCACGACACGAAGTGAAATTCTGGAGAAGGAGAAAGTTGTTACCGCGACGCGGTAGCGTAATTAACTGCAGGGGCTTGCGCCTGCAGGGAAGAGCGTCCCCACAATCAAAAACCCCTCAAGCGAGGGGGAATCTGACGAAGTCTGTTACATCGGCCGCATCCGTCTAAACCTCCGATACAAGGTGCCATAAATCCACTTGGCATCTTCGGAAAGGTAGACGGATAAAACCAAATAGCATCTGCCCCGAATCTTAGCGTCAGGACATCGCGGTCCTGTGCGCCGCCTTTCGGAGGGGAACAGTCACAAAGCATGTCCTCATTTCCATCAACACACAATATCGAAATTCTTGAATTTTAGCAGGAAGGTTTGTTATTGCGTCCATCGACGTTTCCTGCCTCTAGACCACCCCTACAGGTTAGACACTGTTCACTTTGATGGTCATCAGGAGCTTCTTGGACCTCCAGCCCCATTGTCCGGAGAGGACGTGACTGCTCAGTGGGATGATTACAATAATGTGACCTTAGGGATGGGTCCGACAAAACAGGTCAAACCACAATTTTGGAACAAGTTAAGCATTTTCTTCGAGCTTCCGTACTGGTCAACAAATTTAGTGTGTCATTGTCTGGACGTCATGCATATAGAGAAGGGAGTTTCAGAGTACATACTCAACTTGCTTCTTTGTAAAGACGGGAAATCGAAAGACAACCTGAATGCTCGGATGGATCTACAGGAGTGGGGAATAAGAAGTGAATTGCATCCTAGACCGGTAGCGGGTAAACCAGGCAAGTTTGTACTTCCCAATGCCGCTTCTCATATGTCACAACCGGAGAAGAAAAAATTCCTGCAGGTGTTGCATGATTTGAAAGTTCCCACATGTTTCTCAGGATCATTCAACAAGAAAATAAAAATTGTGAAAGTCAAGATCGATGGGCTGAAAAGTCATGATCACCATGTTATCGTGGAGCACCTTCTTCCATTAGCCCTCAGGACTTCTCTCCTCGAATCGGTTGGTCTAGTAATCAACGACCTATGTTGTTTTTTCAGAGAGTTGTGTGCTAAAACACTGGAGGTTGTGACGCATGATAAACTAGAAAATTCTATTGCGTTGATACTTTGCAAGTTTGAGCGTATTTTCCCACCGTCATTCTTCGATATCATAATACACTTGACGGTTCATCTTGCAACTGAGGCTAAGTTAGCCGGACCCGTACAATATCGATGGATGTATCTCGTCGAGAGGTATGTGGAATTTTTCGTTTCGCGGAATTTTTAAAATTATTGTTGTCCTGTATGCCCGTATTTATTTATTCAACATATTTTCTTTAGGTACCTCTACACTCTTAAAAAGTATATACGCAATAGAAATCGACCAGAGGATTCTATCATGCAAGGTTATCTTCTTGATGAAGCAACCACATTTTGTTCCCGCTATCTGGACGAGAACATTGAGACGAGACTTAACCGGCCTAGAAGAATTCAAGACGGGCCATATGGTAAAGCCGATTATAAGAGGGTAGACACTATGTTTATCAACAAGATATACCGGTTTATCTTGCTTAATTGCGCATGTCTTGAACAAATTAGAGAGTAAGTTTTTTTGGATTAATTGTTATATTTGTGTTTGTGTGTGTATGAAATGATATAATATTAATGTCACCCTTATTTTTTGAAAACAGAATTCATTTTAACGAGGTACGTGAGGGGCATCCTGATTGTAACGAAGAACGATTGGAAAAATATCATCAGGATAATTTTTGTGATTGGGTCACAGATCATGGAAGTTATTCGAATAACATGTTATTGCTATCAGTTTTAATCTAAACTTATATCGTTATGTATTTGTCGTAAAATTTGTTTTGTTAGATCCACGATCCGAACTTGTCTGCATCATTTGAGAGTGATTCAAGATGTTTAGCTCAATTTCCTAGTATGGAGGTTGCATATTATAAAGGATTCGGTGTCCTTGGATACAAATTCGAAGTCAAGGACATAGAAATATCTAGAACCACTCAGAATAGTGGGATTGCGACGGTAGGATCGGACGGTGTGATTTATTATGGGTAGTTAAATTGTATACTCGGCATCCACTATCCCGGACGATCAGAACCCTTTTATATATTCCAGTGTACTTGGTACGATACGCGAACCGATACGGATAAGTGGAGAAGCAATCTTGGGACTTGGAAAGATGAATATAGATTGACCAGTGTGAACACACTTCGATTTTACGGTCAGGAAGATCCGTTTATCTTTCCGAACTAAGCGTTCCAAGTATACTACTCACAGTGTTTGAAGCATCCGGAATGGAGTGCCGTATGCCATTGGAAACCCAGGGATGTCTACGATGTCCCAGAATTCGAGGACAACGATGAGGATGAAGAAGAGAGAAGGCTTAGAGTGCTCCGACTGTCTGTTTCGAAGGACGGGTTGTTTTCGGCCGATCATGGAGTTACGTGGGTTAGAAATGATATCGATGATGAAATCCAAGTAGATATGTTTAATGCGCCCATGAAACGAAAAAGGTTATCAGTAATGTTATATTATTACTTCACATTTTACGATCTATACATATATAGTCAATACTTGTAATGATTGTCTAATGCGTCCACGAACCGTTTATCTAGATTTGATGACGATGACGGGAGCAGCGAGGGGTGGCAGGAGCTCCAGCCGCGGCACCGGCAGAGGCAGAGCGGTTCTGCCGCCCAGAGAGCTGCGTAGGGAGCTTCAGAGGGCCGGTTTTGCACCCAGATCGGAGACCCCTTCGGATGCCTCCTTCCGTGTGGACTTTGCCACACCTCCAGGTATATTGCATGCATATCCATTTTGAATGTAATATTATAGATATTCATGCCTGTTCATGTCAAAATTACTTATATTGTCAATGTTTGATTGTCTAGTTGTTGGTGATGCGTCCACATCAGGGACAGAGGCCACTCCCGCACCTCCAGGTATGTTTATACATCATATAGTGCATGTATATTGATTTATAATGTTATATCATAAATACACACATTCCTTTTGCTCTTACTTAGATAGTAATTTTTTTTATTGTCTAGCTGTAGGTGGTGACACCACCGCACCTGCGGGTATGTTTATATATCCTATAGTGCATGCATATTGATTTAGAATGTTATATTATTAATCTACACATTCTTTTTTCAATTACTTATATAATCTATTTTTAATTGTCTAATTATAGGTGGTGCATCCACATCTGACGCAGGGGCCACTCCTGCCACGTTCGTACCCTCCGCATCGTCTGTAGGTTAGTATGAATAAATATAAAATATTTATTCATTTTACATATCCTCTATAGAATAAATATGAACTTCATGGAAATTTAGCGTCAATGTTTATTTTCTAGTTGGAGGGGATACGTCTGCATCCGGGACACCGGCTGTTCCTCACTGGAAGAACTATCGTCCCGCTCGTGCTGCTGCCCAGGCCCAGGCTCGTGCTTTAGTCACCGGAGGTATATATCACACTTCAATTTTCGTTTAACATTGATTTCTTAATACAAATTTGTCTTAATATTGTTTGTCTTGATATTTCTTGCAGACGCAGGGCCTCCCCATCCCCAGAAGGGGACTCGAGGCCCGAACCAGTCCCACAGGCTGATGCCTGACAGAGCTAGGGGGCAGCATTCCCCCTCTTTTTTACCCCTGATTATCGCTATACCGGCGATCATGCCGAGATTTTCGGCCAGTATATGGGGGATGAGAGCTGGCTCGTGAAGAACTATCCACTTCACGTTGAGTGGGGCGACCAGCACCGGCGCTCATTCGCCCCCTTCTTTGATCAGGCTCGAGTATTAATATATATTTTCATTTGATTTATCCAATATATTTATTATTAACACTTGCAATCTAATAACAATGTTTTTTTGTATTTTCAGTTGGATTGCGATTTTCAGCCTGTACCCGACCCTGATCACCCTGGGAGGGTGCTCGACCTTCATGCTCTGTACAATTGCCTGATGAAGAACATGCAGACCAAGGTCCGATACAACAGGAATGAGCTGAAGGCCGACTGCTACTCCCTGTGGATGGCGACCCCCGAGGCAGAGAGAGCGGCCCTCCTATCTACTCCGGCCTTTGCGAGAGTCGACGTAGAGACATGGCCTCTATTGTGTGAATATTTCGACTCTCAACGCAAACAGGTATGTATTTTAAATGTAATTCATTGTTTAGTATATAATTTATTTTTTTGTGTTCCTTAATTAGAAAACTAAACGTGAATGTGTTGTGCAGAAACAGGCCGCTCAAAATATAGAGAATAGGAAGTCGGCGAAGAGGGGTCGCCCCACTTATACAGGTGGCTCGAGGAATATTACTCGAGCCATGGAGTTATCGGTAAATTATAATAGACCGGCCTTTGTGATATAATGCAATATTAAGAGTTATTTTCTAATATATCTAATATTAAGAGTTATTTTCTAATATTGCAGAGAGCTCAGACCCTGGCGCAAGGTGGTACACCGAGCGTGCTGTCCGCATATCTTGCCGTCCACGGCACCTCGACAGATCCCGCCACGGGCGAGCTTCGATACCCCGATGTCGCTACCCAGGAGTATTGCGTAAGTGTTAATATTTATTCAACCCCTATTTGAAATTCTAGTTTTGAAAGGTTCAAATTTAAATGATATACTTATATTTTACTGGTTAATGTGGGTGTAGGAGCGGGTGGTTGAGCAGGCCGAGGCATCGGGGATCGATTTTACTGGACAGAGCGATCCGATGCTGCTGACCCCAGTCCTGGACGCCGCACACGGAGGGCACCACGGAGGTTGGGAGAGAGGCCGGGGACTGGGCCCTAGCAGGGCCCATATGAGGTTGGACTCTACCCCGGCGGTTACTTCCTACGTCTCCAGTGAGCGACGTTTCCAGCAGGAACTGGAGAGCTTGAAGGCCACCGTTCAGGAGTTGAAGGAGATGCTGGTATGTATACTACTTAATAGTAAAATATTATGTCATATTATAGATAGCAACATATCCAATATTAGTACGTAGCCTGAGCTTATTTGGTTGTAGACTTAGCTTTGATTAATCATACATACATATCTAATTAAAATAAACTACAGTTTTCCAAACTAGATATCCAAACGAGGCCTAAGTCCCTAAGTAAACATAGATTGGGGTTTCGAAATAACTTGATAATGATACGAATTCGAATAATACACATGTAGGGTGTTTTTCGTCACCCCATTGAGATGGGAATACGTGCACGCTTGTCAGGCGTACTACAGATTCCCCCTGCCTAGGGTAGGCCGGGGTTTATTGATTGTGGGGATCCGAATCTCCGGCAGCCACGGACTAAGCTGCCGTTAATTACCCCTCTCCTTTGGAGCGAGAGAACCTCCGATTGACGGGTTAAACTGGTCATGCGAACTCAATGTGCGGTGTGCGTGTGTTGTGTCTTGAAGGGGGTTTTGGATATATCGGGAGCCACGCAGAGTTTTTACGGGGGTCCCGCTACCCGGATAGCGGGCTGGGGGTCAAGAGGGCTAGCAGCCCCCTTGCGGGGTGCGGGGCAGCGCCCCGTTAGAAATTTTTTTCTAACAGGGACAGTGTCGTGGAGCACGTGTGTGCGCAAATTTGTATACATATGTATATGTTTATGTATGTACATAAAAAGAGGGGGGAAAGGCATCCAAAGGATGCGTGGGGCCAGCGCCTTGGGCGTTGTGCGCCTTGGGCGCTGTGCGTCTTGGGCGCTGTGCGCTAGCATGGCACGTGTCGGCACGTGGGCGCTCTGCGCTTGAGCACAGAGCGCTGTAGAGCAAGCGCGCCACGTGTCGGCACGTGGGCGCTTTGCCCTTCAGCGCCTGACGCTCGAGAGCAAGCGTGCCATGTGTCGGCACGGGTGCGTCTTGCGCTTGAGCGCTGGGCGCTTGAGCGCAAGCGTGCCACGTGTCGGCATGGGGGCGACTTGCGCCTGAGCGCTTGCGCTTGAGCGCAAGAGCGCCACGTGTCGGCACGGGGGCGACTTGCGCCTGAGCGCTTGCGCTTGAGCGCAAGAGCGCCACGTGTCGGCATGGGGGCGACTTGCGCTCGAGCGCCAGCACGCTACGTGTCGGCACCGGGGCGACTTGCGCTCGAACGCAAGCGCGCCACGTGTCGGCACCGGGGCGACTTGCGCTTGAGCGCAAACGCGCCACGTGTCGGTACGTGAGCGCTTTGCGCTTGAGCGTAGGGCGCTGTAGTGCAAACGCGCCACGTGTCGGCACGTGGGCGCTTTGCGCTCGAGCGCTTTGCACTTGGGCGCAAGCGCGCCACGTGTCGGCACGCGGGCGCTCTGCGCTTAAGCGCCGGCGAGAAAGGGAGGCTTTTAGCCTAAAACCAGAAGCTATGCTTCGAAAAAAGGAAATATTTATTATATATATATATATATATATATGGAGTTAAACTCCCAGGATGTTTTGAAGCTGATAAAGGGGGTTCTTCTTCTTCCTCCTGTTGTTTGGCCGGATCTTGAAGATCAAGAAGTAGGAGATTTTAAAAATCACTCCTTTTTGAGATCTGATGGGAGATCTGAGTTCCCCTTTGGGGGTTTTGTGGTGGAAAACTACTTAGTTTTGGAAAAGAAAGAGTAAAACTCTTGATTTAATTCAAAATAAATGAGAAGGTTTAGAACCTTGGAGAAGGAGCAGGAGGCACAAAGAACCCTAGTTTAGGGGGGAATGAAAAGGGTTACTTTATTCATCATCATGTTGCCTTTTATAGGCTTACATATTTATATATAGCCCCTTGGGCTTCACAAAAATGGCATTTTAGCCATCCCATGGCTCATGTGCCATTTCATTTTTGCATATAAGCCATGGGCTTACAAAATATTGACTTTATGCCCATTTTGTTTACATTCATGCATAAACAATTACATAAAAATTATTTATTACATGATTTTATTGTTGGCACGGGGAGGCTGGCCGCGGGCTCGACTTGGGCATGGGCCCGCTTGACCTGGGCTTGGGCCCACCTGGCTTGGGGTTGACTTTGATTTTGACTTGGTCAACCGGGGTGTAAATTTTTACCCCAACAACACAGTTCTTACTCGCTTATTACACACGTAGGTCCAGACGCGACAGGGTACATCGGCCGAGCCTCTACATGCATCTCCTTCGGCTGCGGCTCCGCAGGCCACTACATCGGCTGCGGTTCCGCAGACAGCTCCTATAGCTCCACCGCTCGCTCAGACTCCCGCAGCCGCGGCTCCGCAAGTCACTACCTCGACGGCGGCTACGCAGACCACATTGCCAGCTCCACAGCCCGCTCAGACTCCCGCACGCTCCGCATTGCATGATTTATTGACCGAGGAGCAGGCGCGCCAGATTCTGGCGTTTATCAGAGGTGGAGCTGGACTGAGCTAGGGTAGCTTTTTGATTCTTATATTTTAAACATGTATTTATTTATATGATACATATTATACTACATTTTGGACGATATTGATATTGGTGGTGTTTGCGTGTTTATATTGATATCATATTCTGCTTGTTGGTTTCTTTTGTATATTATGCGTGATGTGATTATGAATACTGCGATATATGTTCTGCGTGATGATTAATTTTATATATGATGTATATATTATTGTGCACAGGGCGAGAAAAAAATAGGCAGCCCTTTTTAAAAAAAACCCTGATAATATGTACCTACGGATTTAACTGTAGGGCCCTTCATTACCCCTAAGGATTAATCCGTAGGGCCCAATAATGTACGTACAGATTTATCCGTAGGGGCAAAATATCAGGATACCTGATATTTTGCCCCTATGATCTCAGTATTAGGGGTTACGCATGCCCCTACGGATATATCCGTATGGGCAAACAAATGCCCCTACACAGGTATCCGTAGAGACAAAATATCAGGATACCTGATATTTTGTCCCTACGGATTTATACCTACGCACTTATCCGTAGGGACAACTGCTTGGCACTACGGATAAGTCCGTAGGGACACCTAATTTATTTTATAAAATCATAAATTAAATAAATTTTGTGTCCCTATGGCGGAATCCGTAGGGACTACTGGACTTACACATAACTCCGTAGGGGCATGTTCAAGGCTGCGACTTGCACCTACGGCGTTTGTACCTACAGGGTATTTTCTTACCCCTACGGATATATCCGTAGGGGCAGTGGTTTGCTCCTACGGATAAATCCGTAGGGGCAACCCTTATTTATAGTAGTGTATGCTAGTTATCGAATAAAGGGTTATATTTAAGGTTCATGGTATTTATGTGAAAAAGTTTGTTATATGATCATATCATATGAAATTTTAATTGCATAAAAAGGTAAATAAAGATAATAACATTTTAAAGTTATGTTCGATATTGGTGTGACTTAAAAAGCAGATTAAAATATTGAAAAGAAAAATGTTATCGGAGTGAACTCCACTTTGTCGATATGTTTTAAGAATGCGATTTGAGATGAAATGAACGGGAAGAATAGGGACTTACGAGTTGCGTAGCGTTGATAAGAGAGTAAGGAAGGAAGATGGGGTCTTCGTGGCGTCGCGGTATCGTCAGGAAAAGCTCTGATCTTCAACGGAAAGAACTTGATCGCTATCTCCACTTGACTAGCCTTAACCTCTCTTGAACTTAGAGAATTTGGGAGAATTTTTTATAGGGATTTTCAGAATGGGAAGAACTAGGGGATGGGGTGTATTTATAGTGTATAAATGAGGGTGTGTGAGTTAAAAAAAATTGAATTAAAAAGCTTTAAAATAGGTTTAATGGGAAATTGAAGAGCATCTGCATGAATGTAGAGAAATCAAACACTACAGTGGAGTATAGGGGGGTCAAAGGAACACACGTGCAAAGAATGGAGCGATTTGGAGCTAGTTGGACCGTCGGTGGCGGCCAAAAGATGGATTTGGGCGGTTGGATTTAGTCCATCTGTCTCGAGATTCGTGTCATGTGTTATATTCTGTGTTAACTCCTCATATATCCCGTTTGATTTTTCTGAAACTTTTCAATTCTCCGTGTATTGCACGTGCAACTCTTGGGCTTCCGAAAAGTTAGAAAGAAAAATTATAAAAAATAACCGGGGCTGATAGGAATCGAACACACAGGTTATGGCACAGCAGTGTAGAAGCTTAACCGGTGAGCTACAAGTTGTTTCTTACTTTTATTGAACAAAAATAACTTATAACTCCTTATCAGGCTGAAATACCTTTTTTTTATAAATTTGAATAAATTACATTTGTACAGGGATTTCAGAGTTGTAGTAAGTCCATGTCACGCACTCCACGTGTTCGCGGGGAGGCGGAATATATGAAAAACAATTATCAAAGCTTCGTAACACGGACTTGAGCACACGGATCGTGTCTAAACCATTACAAACAAACTACGAGAGGTTTAACTACTCGGATTCGAAATTATACCTCACGTTACTTGTCCTTCGGGTCTTCATCGCTGTCCTCCACACCTCGTAAGCTCTATGGAACATGGGCACCTCAACGGCCTCCTCGAGTCTAAGACGATCCACCCGAGAGTCTATAGTCCGAGCTCCTATCTCGAATCTGAGATAACTACGGCTTCTAGTTTGCTAATCTAGAAGTCCTAGAGGGTGTAGAGTATTTAGATGGATTATTTAGTCACTTTAAACCCTAGGATTTTCAACTCATGAGAGCTATTAGGGTTTGAGGAAGAAGATGAAAACTTGAGGAGAGAGAAGTGTTTTGTGAAAATGAAATGCATAATACTCATGCTAGAATATATTATGAAGCATAATAATATCTCTCTTGATAATATCAAGATAATATCTAGCATGTTTCATTTAATTCTAGGGGTGAATCACCTCATGAGTCATTAAGCATTTAATGTAAACTACACCTCATCTCCTCCACCTCATTTAGTTTAAATCTAAAAAGAAATAAACACAAATGAGTCACCTCCTTCTAGAAGCTTCCCGACAAATTACGAGACTGCCCCTCCCATCCGTATTTCCGAAAAACACGGATAATCTTTGACTGAATAAATCCATCTGTATAATACTAGAATCTGGCTTAAACCAAAGCCCGCTAGTATTATCTGCCCGATCATAGTACGTGCACAAGTGTACGTAAGTGATCGCGGCCCTGCCGTAAAACCATACGGCCTCTACACCTTTTGCCCGGTGCAGGGAAACTCTCTGTGCGGGACTCTAAAGACTCGACATTAAGCTGGCAGTGGGTTTAACCACAGGCCGTAAGTGGTACTAGCTTTACGTAACGGTCCCCAGGTAGATGTCGATAAGAAGGTCGATGAGTAAACCCATCCGAACTCCTACTGAGCCTGTATGCGACAATCTCCGTATAGTCCGGTCTGTTCTTCTAGAACTATCGCATATCGGGCCTAGGGGGACGGTAAACGTCAGACCCCTAATAGCGGTATAAGTCGTGTCGGAGTGAAGCCCATTACACCTCGAGAAACTACTGGAACCTACCAATAAATCTCGCTTGCCCTGACCAGGGACTTTGCGTAATGGCTTTCCATACACAGCGCGATATCAACCCCCAATCCCGGGAGAGACGAATCCTGTCTAACCGCCACTGCCTCCAAGTGCTTCGGGACTGCACCCAACTACTATCTGTTTGCACGACTCTTTTGACCCGTGGTAGGGTAGTAATCTAAGTACAGTGGGAACACACCCGAGGCGAAGTAGCAGTGTCAAGTCGACGGACTAAGCTGTACTCATGTCACCTGGGAACTGCTATCTGACGATGGGTATAGAACCAACCTGCAGTTCCCGGCGAGTCTTGTCCGGTGTACTCGTAACCTAACGAGCACTTGCATACTATCTCCAGTACGACGTACTGATGGATGTGTGACAGACCATCTCCCCATGCTGGGATGAGAAGCGTATACACCAGTCTACTCCGGAGTATCGATGTCCCATCTCGATAATCCTACGACTAGGGACCCGTATAGGATGTTGCTTATAGACTACCCAACCCCCACTAGTGTGACTGCTATCACAACACTGGTAATCAAGTAAAGATCCTAAGGGCTCTACTAATATGTATAAACGATATGTTAAAAGAAACATATGCACATATTAAAGTAGAAACAAACCAAGTAGCATACTATCATTTTTAGCAAAACTGTCAATACAACTGTGAATATCCCAAACTTCCATTAAGTAATATACAAACTAGTATGATACATTAATGGTCTCTAGGGCATTAACACTAACAGTTGTTACATTCTACCCTTCTTATAAAAATTTCATCCTCGAAATTTACATAAAGACTAATTTTCAAAAAGGTAAGGGTATCGTGTACGCATATCGTCTTCTCGCTCCCATGTCGATTCTCCTGGTGAATCTTTTCTCCACATTACTCGGACTAAGTTCACCTCTTTGTTCCGTAGTGTCTTCACATTTCGATCCAAGATCTCGACTGACTGTTGTTCGCAAGTCAGATCGGTCTGTACAGTAAGCTCTGAGTGATCAAATATGTGGCCGGAGTCGCTCACATATCATCGTAGCTGGGATATGTGGAATATGTTGTGCACTCTTTCCAATGAGGATGGTAGTGCTAAGCGGTATGCAACTTCTCCAGCTCGTTCAAGTATGTCGAATGGTTCGATGTACCTTGAACTGAGTTTAACTCTCTTGCCAAAACGTATGACTCCCCTATTCGGAGAGATCTTCAAAAACCCATGCTCTCCGGGTTGGAACTCC
This sequence comes from Agapanthus africanus, assembly GCA_030015575.1. Taxonomy (NCBI): domain Eukaryota; kingdom Viridiplantae; phylum Streptophyta; class Magnoliopsida; order Asparagales; family Amaryllidaceae; genus Agapanthus; species Agapanthus africanus. The sequence continues at coordinate 143,597,571 of JASDDO010000024.1, read as the reverse complement.
ATATGTCGATATTTTGCTTCTGCCGAATGTTTCTGTCGGTCCTGAGCTATGCGCATCTTTTCCCTGATCGTGCGAACCACATCTACAGTTGCCACGATCATCTCTGGCCTAAGGAGTTCACGATCTCCAAAGTCATCCCTACTCTGCTGGGAACGACACTTACGTCTATAGAGTGCTGCGAAAGGTGGTATCCCAATACTTGCCAGGTAGCTGTTATTATATGAAAACTCCACAAGGTGTAGGTGATCTTCCCATAAACCTCTAAAGTCTAACATACACTCTCAGTATATCTTTTAGGATCTGAATTGTTCGCTCGGACTGTCTGTCTATTTAGGGATGATACGCCGTGCTAAAATTCAGACTCGTTCTCAGGCTAACTTGAAAATTCTGCCAAAATTGGGATCGGAATATAGTATCTCGATCGGAGACGATGCAGACAGGTACCCTATTTAATCTCACGATCTCCTGCATAAGTTTATGGGTTTCAAGACAAGTATGGTATATCTTGAAAGTTTAAATCTTACTTTAGATTTTTACTCACCTCCATATACTTTCTTACCAACGTCTCAGTTGATTGGCCAATTCGGAATGGGATGAAGTGAGCCGACTTGGTGTGTCGACCCACAATAACCCAAACTGCGTCATTATCCTTCGTGCTGCAAGGGAGAGCAGTCACGAAGTCCATGGTAATGTGCTGCCATTTCCAATCTTGGATAGCTAATGGCTGAAGTAGACCAGCGGTTCTGTGATATTCAGCCTTCACTTGCTGACAGATTAAGCACTTTGCTATACACTTTGCTACTTCATGCTTCATTCCATGCCACCAGTAGTGTTGTCGTAGATCCTTATACATTTTCGTGCCACCGGGGTGTACAGAATACGGAGAGCTGTGAGTTTCTTTCATCAACTCTTCTCGAACAGGACCGATTGGCACGCATAAATAGATCCAATACCGTAAGGATCCATCTTCATGGATGATGAAGTCAGTTCGAAGACCACTTTTTACTTGTTCTCGGATCTTTTGTATCTTGGTATCGTTTGCTTGAGCTACCTTAATCTGATTTACAAGAGTGGACTGGACTTGTAAATTCATCAAAGATGAGACGTTACCAGGTACAACTACTTCAATCCACAATCTATGCAGTTCTTGCTATAGCTTCCATCGATCGGTGAGATTCATTGCTAATGGCTGGTGACTAAGTGTATCGGGAAATACGTTCACCTTTCCAGGATGATACTGTAAGTTGATGTCGAAATCCGTCATGAGTTCGAGCCATCTTCTTTACCGTATGTTGAGTTCCTTCTAAGTAACTACATACTTCAGACTTTTGTGGTTGGTGTATATATCCACTCGCTCTCCCAATAAGTAGTGACGCCAAATCTTGAGTGCGAAGATGAAGGCTGCCAATTCCAGATCATGTGTTGGATAATTGCGTTCATGAACTTTTAACTGCCTTGATGCAAAAGCCACAATCTTTCCATGCTAATTCGAACACATCCTAATTTTTTACCGGACGCATCACAATACACATCGAATCCGCCAGATCGATCCGGTATTATGAGGATAGGAGCAGAGGTTAACCTCGACTTGAGTTCTACGAAAGCCTTTTCACATACTTCTGACCACACGAATGCTTCGTCTTTACGTGTAAACTTGGTCATGGGCGCTGCGATCTTTGAAAATCCTTCTATTAAGCTTCTGTAGTATCTTGCTATACCCAGAAAACTTTTTATATCTTTGACGGATTTTGGTGTAGGCTATTCGCTGACAGCTGACACTTTAGCTGGATCCACAGAGATTCCTTCGCCTGAAACGATGTGTCCGAGAAATCCAACCCGGTCTAGCCAAAATTCACACTTGTAGTACTTGGCGTAGAGTTGATATTGTCGTAGTGTCTCCAAGAAAATCCGTAAATACTCGAAATATTCTTTCTGATTCTTTGAATACACCAGAATATCGTTGATGAAGATAACAACAAATCTGTCTGAGTACTTTCGGAAAATTTGGTTCATCAGGTTCATAAAAATGACAGGTGCATTAGTCACTCCAAATGGCATTACGAGATATTCATAATGGCCATAACGAGTCCTAAATTCCGTCTTCAGAATGTCGGACTCTTTGACCTTCATCTAATGATATCCTAAATGAATATCTAACTTTGAGAAGACATAAGATCCACTTAACTGATCAAAAAGGTCATCGATGCAAGATAGCAGATACTTGTTCTTAATCGTTACTTTGTCCAGTCCTCGATAATCCATGCACATCCGGTAAATACCTTCCTTCTTCTTCATTAGTAACACCGGTGATCCCCAACTTGAAATACTGGATCCGATCCAACTTTTCTTCAGGAGCTCGTCTAACTGGATACGAATTTCTTTTAATCCTTCCGGACTTAGTTGATATGGAGCTTTGATTATAGGTTGTGCACCGGGATGTAAATCAATATTGAATTCAAGAGTTCGATCGGGAGGCAAACCTGATATGTCTTCAGGGAAAACATTCTCGAACTCTCGAACTATTTCTGGCTTCTCTCCTTTGGCTAGTAGGGAGGACACTTTAGCAGTCTTCGGCTTGGCATGGTAGCTTCCTGGTTCCAAGGTTTTGTCTCCACTTTTGAAATAGAAGACTGGGTGATCTGGTATCGCAAATACTACCCTCATTTGACGGAAGTCAATGGTAGCATAAAATACTTCCAGCCAATCCATTCTCAACACAACATCGAAATTTGGTATGTCTGGTCCTTTGAAATTTGCGTAGAATTCTCGGCCGCAAACTACATCTGGCACTGATCATACCCTAAAGTTGTCTTCAAGACTTCATTCCCGGAACTGACATTCCAACTCGAAATGAGTAGCTTGATGGGAATCGCGTGCGATCTCACGAGCCATTGTGACATGAAGCAATGTGAAACTCCAGTGTCGAAAAGTGCTAGTGCAAGAAGGGTGGCTACTAATATAGTACCTAAGTTGTATGACGTTGTGTTTAGGTATAAAAAAATGATAACGATGTACTAGTATCAAAGGTTGAAAGGATGAGAAGACTTTACCGGTGATGACTTGTCCTGTGATTTCGGCCTCCTCGACCGTCATTGTAAAAGCCTGTCGTCTCGGTATATTCCTCCTCACCGGAGGCACATTCCTCTGCCCTTGAGGCACATTTCTCTGTGCCCGATGGACTTGACACCGAGGCTATGCAGGTGACCCATATAGATCTGGTGCAGGAAGAGTTAGGCAGGGTGCAGGTGCCTGAATAGCTGGCCTCTGCGGAGCGGCATTATGGGTCTAGGTGCCGGTGCCGTGTTACCTCGATATGGGCATGCTCCTATAGCATGAGTAGATACACCATAAACCAGACACAGGCCATTTGCACGCCTGCAGTCATTCGCCAAGTGTCCAGTTCTCTTGCAGTAGAAATAAAAATCTGGACCGGACCGGTTAAACGATCATCCTGACCTCTTGGGTGCAAAAGTCAGTCTGGAAGAGGCTCCTCCTGTCTTCTGAATAGTAGGGCGTTTGATTATGGCTTCTTGAGGCTTACCCTTCTTCTAGACTACAGCTTCATAACGGCGTGCTGCCTTCAGAGCGAGTTCATGAGTTGATAGTCGCCTGTGGCTTATGCCGCTTGAATCTCCGGGTCTAAGTCTTGTTGGATTCTGCTAGCTCGAATCTCATCGATAGGGATCAGGTGTACTGCAAACCTGATATGATGTTGATGTCAGGATAGTTACATGTTTTACAGAACAAAATTTGAGACGAATTCTTTACCTGCTAAGCATGATGAATTCGGCATCATATTCATCCACTGATTTTATCCACATAGAGTCTTGTTGTATGTGGATGAACTGTTGTTCCATCTCAAAACTTGCAGTCTCAGGGAAAAACTTTGCATCGAAAAGACTGCTGAACGTCTTCTACTCTATTGGTTGTGTAAGATGGCTTTCCTCGGCTTTCTACTAGACTCTTGCGTTTTCCGTGAGCTGAAGCTTGGCCATACGAACCCAAGCTATGTCTGGTACCTGTGCTGCTGTAAGATCATCCTCGATACTTTAGGCATATTCTTCAGCCTCAAAAGGACTCTCTTTCCCTGAGAAGTTCTTAGGATGCAACGCCCGAAATTGCTTTACTCCATGTGCTTCGGCTTCGGGACGGTTCATGAGAATAGCAGTCTGTTGCTGCTAGCCCTCCAGAAGACTTTTGATGGCTTCCAGAAGTACCGTCTGTTCATTGATCGGCGTCGCAGCGGTAGGGAGAAGAGGTAGGGTAGGAGGTGGTGTGTTGCCATTGACGTTGGTGCTGGTATTGTTCGGAGAATTCATCACCTTAATAGAAAAGAAAAGGTTAGGATATATTCAAAAAGTTTGAAAATATAAGGAATGTATAGTTACTGATTCTTATAATTCTTATGATTTATTGCTTAAAACTTCATGCAGAACGGACCTGCATGGGGCCATCAACAAAACCTGTCACGTCCCGCTTCCCAGTAGATGGAAACGGTGATGCGGCAAGCCCGCAACATATTTACTATGAGAATACGTTAAGCGTAATTTAGTAATATAACAATGTATAAGAATAACAAGAGTAATAAGATGAAACAACAAATTTATTTGCATTCAAATTGCATACAACTGTTTATAATAAAAACATACAATGATAAAGCAAATGCCTACACAATGGCATACCGGAAGTAAATACAAGCAGAGGCTGATAGTCAGGCTGAGAAGCAAACTGGTCCAAGTCCTCCAGGATCGGCTCTATCTCCTCCAAATCGGATCCTCCTGATGAACATTCCAAAGAAAAAAACAGAAAAGAATGTCTTCAGCAAACTAGCGCTCAGTAAGTCGCCAAAGATGTTTAAGGAGATGATATATAAAATGAAGAGAAACCAAGTAAAAGTGAACATGCAAGATTATATATGAGAGTATCTAAGCATGTTTATTTACCGGTATAAGATAGTTATTCTAACGTAGTTATTTATAGTTTGATAAAGAAGGTATTCATGTATACGAGAGGAGTCCATCTTACCCCGTGGACTATGGTAATATGTAGTACAAGGCCCCATCATAACCTATGGGACAACGGCGCGTGAATTCATGTAGATTTCTTTTAAGTGACCTCTCGTGCCATGAGATACGTTCCGTACCAATCTACCCCCTTACCCCCGCGTATTGTATTGTTTAGTTTAAGATTACAGGTCTTGGACGAATCCATAAATATAAAAATGTACAGGTTCATATTCAATATGTAATCATGTATTCAGGTATTCATGTCAAGTTCATGTCAAGTTATATCTATGATTTAGTCAAGTCGAGTCAAGTATTCAATTTCAAGTTTGATATTTGAATTCGAGTGTTCAGGTTCATGATCAAGTATTCAAGTTTGTATTTGATTTTGGATTCTGGTTTGAGTTTGGATTCAGATTGGAGTCAGTATCTTATGAAAAGATTTAGCTCTTGAATTTCTTAAGCTCGGCAGTAATCAGACGACTGATGCATATGGACGGCAGGATTTATGACTTTTTCGAAGACAGTTGATATTGATAAACTCCGTTAATTTGCAGTGTTGTCTAACCTGAATAGTTAAGCACTCACTTTCTCCGGCTTCTTGGGGCTCAAGAGAAATGATACCGCTTAAATCTATATTAATTTAGGGTCCTTAAAAATTTAATCTTGTTTGTTTACATTGTATGCATTTATCGCGAGGTTTTATGAGAAATATTTTAATATTGTTTAAAAAATAAATCTCAAGGGTGATTTATAATATTAAGTGTTTTTATGAACATATATTTTAATTTTAGTGGTATTTTAGTGATAAAATCTAGCTTGTAAAAGTTTATGGTATTTTAATGAAAACTACTTCTTTTGAAAATATCGTGGTATTTTATTAAAAATTTAATCTTTCATTTAAAAATATTTTTTCCACACTTTATTTTTATTGAAAATACGGTTTCATAATTTTATATGCACAAATCATAAACCAACACAACGGTGTGTAAAACGTATATCAAGTGCAATAACTATGCACAAAATATAAATACCCAGTATGTGCAGCTATGGTGCACGAAAACAATATCATGAAACCCAATCATCAAAACTCAAATCTAAGCGATATAAGCATGAAACTCGGATCACAACGTAAATCGCAACAAATGACACTGAGGTACACTTCCTACAATGTCGAAAAATGTCGGTGCGCCCAAACTGGCAGAGCAAGAACATCTGCTTGCCTCCTCCTCACGGTCTGGCATCTTCTGTCTCTGGGTCCTCATTTTCTCTGCAGATTACCAATCTCGCAATCTATCTGCTCATCGGCCCGGTCAGGTGTGCTAACGGAAACGATTCCGCTCGGGCACTCCTCAGGTCAATTGGTATGATCACTCGTAAAACAGCACATCACCAGCGGTGGCCTCTGGCCCTATGAATACACAAAACACAACTGATTCTCGATGCAAATCTTATTGCAGTAGTATCCTGGAAAGAACCTGCTCAAGGTCTCTTCCGATCTCGCCTATACCGAACTATACGGAGGCTGGTACTCTTGCAAAATCTCTTCTCGTTTTCTAGACATTTGCATTCCAAGCACAACATTTTCTCGGAAACTGGCCGTATCCCAATGCCTCTGTATACATATCAGATCTCTAATCTCAATGGGGAGTAACAACAGCTCGTCAGCATCTCGCACGAACCTCTTGTTCCACTCGTCTTTATTATCGCCCACTTCGACGTCACGTCATGCTATCTGCGTATTGCAAATATTCTCGGCTACAGTCAATCCAGAATCTCTCACACAGACTCGAATTCGCGAACTCGGTATCTTCATCACTCTCTGAAAGACATCTAGCCGAACACGTCTTCGGGAACTCGTTCCAATTATCGGAGGAATACTCAATACTCTTCCGTTAACGATCAACTCACAATGCATCTGGGTGAGGTTCTCTATCTGAAGCTGGTCCATTTTACTGATATCCTATCGGAGCATCCAACGAACAACGTCATCTCTGGATCGATCTACTCTAGATCTGAATAAAATTCTCCACACTGGAAATCTTCAACTCAACTGGGCCTGCGTCGGCGCATCAAATCTGACGAATCACTTCGTCTCTCAACTCAAGATAGACTAGCTATCACCTGTCGCATCTCTTCCTGGAAGCTCCAGTGATCTCAGCTCATTGTAGGATGTTTTTCGTCACCCTATTGAGATGGGAATACGCGCGCGCTTCTCAGGCGAAGTACAGATTCCTCCTGCCTAGGGTAAGCTGGGGTTTATTGATTGTGGGGATCCGAAACTCCGGCAACCGCGGACTAAGCTGTCGTTAATTACCCCTCAGCTTTGGAGCGAGAGAACCTCCGATTGACGGGTCAAACTGGACATGCGAACTCAATGCGATACGTTGGTGTGTTTTTTTTTGTTTTATTCCATTTGTTAAAAAAAGATATATATATATATATTTTTTTTTTCTATATATAAAAACAAAAATAAATAAGTAAATAAATATTTAGAGAAAACTTTTTTTATTTTAATTTATTATTTTTTTAATTTTTAAATATCATTTATAATTTTATTTTATTTATTTAATATTTATTTATTTTTTTTAAAAAGATTAAAATAAAGAAAAGAAGGAAGAAAGAAGAATAAAGAAAGAGAAGAAGGGGGGGGAAGCCTAGGCTCTCATTTAATAGGAGCCTTCCCTCACATGCTAGGCCATCACATGCTTAGCATGTGTAACGCCTTAGATTTCGATTAGTGTTATTTAGACGATAATGCGAGTTTTTGGTAAAAAGTTTACCAATTTGGGTTCCTCACATTTTATAACATTTAATCAATAATTTATTATTATTTTTTATGGCTTGTATGCCCTTGTGCATGTTTATGTGAGGGTTTGTTTGTGCTAATCTAGTTTAGTGAGCATGACAACTTAACCTAATCCAATCCTTTGCTTTAACCTAATCCTTTGCCTTGATTAAATCCCTTGATTTTTTGAGAGAGATATTTTCTTGGGTTTTGTTTCGGAGAGGAGGTGGCATGGTGACATGGTGGGCATTAATGGTTGCATTAATGTGAAGTTAATGCAAGGGTGCTCTCACCCTTAACCTCACCTCTCTCTCTCTTTTCTTCACACCCTCTCTCATTCTCTCTCACTTCATCTCTTCTCATTATTTCTCTCATTCCTCATAGCCTCAACTGAACACTTGCCTATTTCATCACAAAACCATCACAAACTTCATCAAATTTCACAAAAATCACATTTTTAACCTTGTTTTGCCTCTTGGATGCCTTGGAGCTTGGAAATCTAGGATTTTCGAGCTTGTGGGAGTAGGTAATGATCTCTTTCTGTTAAGTTAGCCTTTTTAGTGTTGCGTAGCTTGTTAGTTTCAGTTTAGATCGCTTAATGTTTCGTTTCGGGTAAATATCGTATTTTTAGTGTAGTTTTGGGTCTCGGATGATCTGCTATCAAACCAGATATTTGTTGGAAAAGTTCCCATCACAGTGACCTTGTGTAGTGACCTAGAACCTACCATAAAAACCTTACACTATTCCATGAACAGTGGGCCGCAAATTAATTGCTTCTGGCCGCAAATTGCGGCCATACTGGGGAGTTGGGGTTTGGGTTTTGGTTTGGGGGTCTCTGGGGTTGTGTGTGGTCTCGTGGTACTTGCAACTTTTACAAATTGTTGGTATAGCAAAATCTGGGATCACTTGCTTGTTTTCTTGTGTTTCGTTTTCACGCGTTACGTTATCCGATACGGTTCGTGTCGTTGTGTGTCTGTTGCTCTTGAGTTGGTTTTGTTGCGTCGCTATGCACGTTAGCCACTTGACGAACACTTGAGAGTTTGTTTGGAGTTGTCGCGTCGGTCAAACGTAGTTTGTACGTGTTATTGGTCGTTTGCTAATATATATATACTTGTTATATTGTTTTATGTTTTAGGTTCGCAGGCGGGGACTTCGGACGCTGCGAAGAAGGGGAAACAGGTAGTTGGCTTTACTTAGGCAGGAGCGTTGATGAGTAGATTTAACATCTACAGGGGAATCGCCCATATGGCATTATGCGTCTGGGCTAGGGATGATATGATATTAGTCGCATATTCTATTGCATATATAGAGTTTGCGCATACACTTCATTGCATATTATTATTGATTGTGCATGTATACCTTTGTTGCATATCTCATTTACCTATTGTGTAGGGACTTAGTACTAATGAGACACAACACCATTATTGACGGTTCATGTTTCACAAGCACTAATTGTATGCTACACACACACCGTCGATAATTGCTATGACAAGCACAACACATATACATATGTGATATAGTATTGTTTAGGGACATTGAGACATGATCCTTATTTTCCTTCGTGCATATGACATATAGCATACCTGTATACCGACATGCTTACACATATTTCTTGACATGCTTACATGCTAGTTACCCATATACTTATATGGTATTATACCATTAGTGATAGGTATATACACATATGAGACATAGCTACATGTACATCTTGCATACATACTTACACTTATACCTGGAGGGTATTACATCATTACTGATAGGTAGATACATATACATTGCTATACCTACATGTTTACACATATATCTGGCTATAGCTACATGTTCACCTTTATTTGATATTATATGGACTTAGAGAAATTAGGAACCGCATGATATATATATTAATTTGTTGCAGTTAAATAGCGGCTTTTCCTTTATATGCTCACATTACAGTTTTATGTTGCATATATTATATTCATGGATTTTCGCATTGAGATATGGAATTTTCATGATGTTTTTTGGATTTGAGGACCGTGGTAGTTTCATGAAATTATGCATTATTTGAAAAACCCGGTTTCTCTTGATATGATATTTCAGCAGCCACCATGAGATTTATCGGTTCTGATATATATACCCCATGCGAGGAGGTGTCGTGGGCCGTGTGCGGGTACATGATGGGGACCGGAGGTACCCGGGGCAAGAAAGGTATTTCGATGGACCACGCCGATGAGCCTGACAGGGGAGCCATACCTACCGGTGACAGTACCTATGACTCGACGGTTATCGTGGGGATACCGACCGGAGTCATGTACGTATGGATACGTCGAAATGCGAGGGTCGAAGCTGGGCACTCGGGTTTTCGAGATAGCGTATGATACGTACCTATCAGGGGCTAGTCGTGGTGACAGCACCTGATAGATCGGTATTTATGTGTCGATACTTGACATATGTTTTCATGATATTTTTACTCCTAAGTATATATAATAGTAGAATGGGATGCTGTTATATATGCATATATATATATATATATATATATATATATATATATATATATATTAGTGGAATGAGACTCTAATATATATGTATATATATCTAATTTATATACATCATCATAATAATTCATGCAAATAAACTTATGGATATATGAGATTTACTTGATATTGGATACAGGATATATGAGATTTACTTGATATTGGACACTCAAGATATATGAGACTTACAGGATATGAGAGCCAATTTGGGAGCTGATTTGAGGAAATTGGGATTTTGATTGTCTTGATGGACTTTGGTCCTGCCACAAGGTCAGGATTCCGTGGGAATGACATGTTTTATCCCATACTCCGCATTTATTTTTATATGCATTGCTTCATGTATTAGTAGTACCTGATAGAGTACTTTTCATGACTGTTGCATACATATTACCATTTATTGCTATCTGCTTGTATATGTTAGATTCACACTGTACGTGCATACTTGCGATTACCAGCATATGTTATTTACTATTCACGAGTTGGCAACTCACCCCCGTTGTACTACAGTGTTTTGTAGGTTGTTCCTCAGAATAGTCAGAGGCAGGGCTAATTTCATCTATCGTATCATCTTTTGCTGCGGATACCGCTTCGGCTCACAGTGTGCAGTTTTGTTATAAGTGGGTTTTGTGGTTATCCGTTTATGTTCATTGTATATTCGTTGTACCATGTACTCTCCATCTACCATTATCATGTATTGACTTAGAGACTTAATGTGAGGACGATATTGTATATTATTTTGTGACTTGGAGGTCTTTTATGCAGTTTCTTTATATCGTCTTTTATTTTTTTGCTACGGCATCGTATATCTGTTGTGGTGGTTGTTTTCCGCCTTTGGGCGTGTATTTTCTCCCGTTTGGGGATGCTTTACTTATTATCTTTGTTGTACCCTTTTGGGGCTGGTTTTTACAAAGGAGGTGCTGCCAAAATTTTTAAAGAAAAATAGTTGGACTTTAAAGAATTTGGTTTGAGATTTCAAAAGTTTTTAAAAATGTTAATATCACTTACTACTTTTTGATGGTTTAGATTGCTGGGTTTTCGGCTTACTTAAATTGTGTTACGCCTGTAGACGTTGCTTAGTTTAAGGACCGTCGCGTGCCAATTTCGGGTCGTGACAGCATGTGACCCCTCACATGCTAGCATAGCATGTGAGGGGGGCCATCACACGCTTAGCATGTGACCCCTCACATGCTAGCATGTGAGGGGGGCCATCACATGCTAGCATGTGACCCCTAGCATGTGAGGGGGTCTAAAGGGCTCCCAGATTTTTTTATTTTTTATTTTTAACATGGAGCTGAACTCTAAAAGAAATTTTTTTAGAATTAAACTCCAAAAGAATTTTAGATATGGAGTTCAACTCCAAAAAGGTTTTGAATGGAGTTTAACTCCGAGAAGATTTTAAATGGAGTTTAACTCCAAAAAGATTTTTATCGTGGATTTAAACTCCAAAAAGAGTTTTAAATGGAGTTCAACTCCAAAAAAGATTTTTATTGTGGAGTTAAACTCCAAAAGAATTTAAATGGAGTTGAACACCGAAAGAATTTTTATTGTGGAGTTGAACTCCGAAAGAATTTTAAATGTGGAGTTAAACTCCGAAAGAATTTTATATGGAGTTAAACTCCTGAAAAGATTTAATGTGAAGTTAAACTCCCAAAAAAAAGATTTTTACTGTGGAGTTAAACTCCAAAAGAATTTCTGTAGTGGAGTTAAACTCCAAAATAATTTTATTTGTGGAGTTAAACTCCAAAAAATTTTCTCCTTTCTCTTTTGAGAAGAAACCCAAAATGAGTTCTCTTGAAACTCCAAGATCTAGATCTTCGATGAAAAAAAAAGAGACCCTTTTTCTTCTCTTGATGGAGTCTTGGAAGGTGGGTTTATGGTAGAACTCTTTTTAGTTTAAAAAAAAGAATAGCTAAGCTCTTGATTTAATTGAAAAATGAAAAGAAAGAGGAAGAACTTGGAAGGAGAGAGTGGAGGCACAAACCCTAGAGTTTGAGAGAATGAAGAGTGTATTTTTTATTCATCATCATGTTGCCTTATATAGGCTTACATATTTACATATAGCCCCTTGAGCTTTACAAAATGGCATTTTGCCCATCCTATGGCTCATGTGTCATTTTTTTTTGTACATAAGCCATGGGCTTTACAAAAATTTGGTTTTATGCCCATTCATGCATAAAAAAAATTATTTATTACATGATTTTTATGTTGGAATGGAGAGGCTAGCCGCGAGCTCGACTTGGGCATGGACCCGCTTGATCTGGGCTTGGGCCCACTTGGCCTGGGGTTGACCTTGACTTTGACTTGGTCAACCGGGGTGCAAATTTTGACCCTAACAAAGTGCCCCCATTAATAAATGCACACCGCATATTTGAGTTGTGTGCATGAAATTGATGGATCTTGAAGCTGGACTTCGAGGTGGAACATCATTCCAGGGGCGGAGCATCTCTCGGGGAGCATGATTCCCGGGAATCGGAGCATAATTCCGATTTGCGGAGCATAATTCCAGAGTCGGAGTATCATTCTGAAGAGACGGAGCATAATTCCGAGGGTTGGAGCATAATTCCGGGATCGGAGCATCATTCCGAAGAGCGGAGCATGATTCCAGGGATCGGAGCATCATTCCGAAGAGCGGAGCATGATTCCAGGGATCGGAGCATCATTCCGAAGAGCCGGAGCATAATTCCGAGGGTTCGGAGCATCATTTCGAAGAGCGGAGCATGATTTCAGGGATCGGAGCATCATTCCGAAGAGCAGAGCATGATTCCAGGGATCGGAGCATCATTCCGAAGAGCGGAGCATGATTCCAGGGATCGAAGCATCATTCCGAAGAGCGGAGTATGATTCCAAAAGGATCGGAGCATCATTCCGAAGAGCGGAGCATGATTCCAGGGATTGGAGCATCATTCTGAAGAGCGGAGCATGATTCCAAAGGGTCGGAGCATAATTTCGACGAGCGGCAGACATTCTGATCGAAGCATAATTTCGATGCAGAGGTTGATTCCCAGGCGAAGCATAATTTCGACAGGGAAAACAGATTCTCCGAGGCGAAACATGATTTTGACACGGGGTACATTCTGAGACGAAGCATGATTCCGGCGCAGAGCCTGTTGGCTGACTTGATTCCAAGATGAAGCATAATTTCGACAAGGAGGGCGGATATGCCGAGACGAAGCTTGATTTCGAAGCGGGGTACATTCTGAGACGAAGCATGATTCCGGCGCAGAGCATGTTGGTCGACTTGATTCCGAGACGGAGCTTAATTCCAACGAGGAGGTCGCTGGTTGATTCCGAGCCGAAGCATAATTCCGACAGGGAAGGCAGATACGCCGAGGCGAAGTATGATTTCGACACGGGGTACACTCTGAAACGAAGCATGATTCCGCCGCAGAGCTTATTAGTCGACTTCATTCCGAGGCGAAGCATAATTTTGACAGGGAGGTCGCTGGTTGATTCCGAGCCGAAGCATAATTCCGACAGGGAAGGCAGGTACACCGAGGCGAAGCTTGATTTCGACGCGGGGTACACTCTGAGACGAAGCATGATTCCGATGCAGAGCTTGTTGGTTTGATTTGATTTAGGTTGACCTCAGCATCGCTACACTGGAATATGGTACCAGAAGCGAATCATCATTTGCCATGAGAGGATTTGGGGATTTAGGTTTTTGTTTGGCATCAACATCGCTACACTGGAATATGGTACCAGGAGAGAATCATCATTTGCATTTGCTTATTAGGAAGCGATGGCTTAGGAGACAGGTTTTAGGTCACTATCACCTAAGACTTTTCAATTTTATGAGCCGTAAAGGTCTCACAAAGCATTTTCTCCCTACGAGTCGTAAGGATTCCGTAAGTATATTTTCTCCTTAGGAGTCGTGGGGACTCCTAAGTATGTTGCTCTTTTGTGAGTCGTAAGGATCTCACGCGGGAATTTTCTCCTCACAAAGTCGAGAGGACTTTGCGAGTGCATTTCATCTCCTTTTCACGAGTTTGCGCCCTTTCGGGTTTTCACCAACTCGCCGGCAGTCCTGCTGTTTTTACTCACGGAGCCCTTTCGGGTTTTCATCCATGCCCATTTTGCTTATGGACATACCTTTTTTTTTGAATCTTCACCGCCGGTGGGACTTTGAATATGGTCTCGCCGGTAGGACTTAGGAGAGATTGGGTTCATTTTACGCCCGTGGATTGTATACGGTTTTGCAGAATGTATGATCCAGACCGTAGGGCCGGAAAAATTTCGGGACTTTGTTGGCGTCTGCATCGCTGCACTGGAATATGGTACCAGGAGCGACTCATCATTCGCCGTTGGGGTACGGGATTTGGTTGGCGTCTGCATCGCTACACTGGAATATGATACCAGGAGCGACTTATCATTCGCCATTGAGGTATGGGATTTGATTGGCGTCTGCATCGCTGCACTGGAATATGGTACCAGGAGCGAATCATCATTCGCCACTTAGAGATTTGGATTTTGGTTGATGTCTGCATCGCTGCACTGGAATATGGTACCAGGAGCGACTCATCATTCGCTACTTGGGGATTTGGATTTTGGCCGGCGTCTGCATCGCTGCACTGGAATATAGTACCAGGAGCGACTCATCATTCGCCATTGCCTATTGGGAAGCGATGGCTTAGGAGACAGGTTTAGATCCCTATCACCTAAGGCTTTTCAATTTTATGGGTCGTAAGGGTCCCATAAAAGCATTTTCTCCCTACGAGTCGTAAAGATCCCATAGATGCATTTTCTCCTTAGGAGTCGTGAGAACCCCCAAGTGTGTTTTCCCTTTGTGAGTCGTAAGGATCCCATGAAGGTTTGTTCTCCTCATGTATCGTGAGGACACATGAGTGGGTCTTCCCAATGGACCATAATTCCAAAGGCGAAGACCAGCCGCTGGACTGGTGATTGCGGTGGGGTATGGGTATGATGAGAATTATTTGAGCCCTTGGATTGTATACGGTAATCAACTTGGGGACCAACCGTAGGGCTGGAAGAATTTTAGGAAATTGTATTTTGGTTGGCGTCTGCATCGCTGCACTGAAATATGGTATCAGGAGCGACTCATCATTCGCCGTTGGGATTTGAGTTTCGGACGGTGTCTGCATCGCTGCACTGGAACATGGTACCAAGAGCAACTCATCATTCGCCGTTGTGACATTTAGAGTTTGGTTGGCGTCTGCATCGCTGCACTGGAATATGGTACCAGGAGCGACTCATCATTCGTCGTTTTTTTACCGCGATTGCTCTATCATTTCAGCTTTTCTTATCGCGAAGGTCGCGATTGCCTTATCATTTCGGCTATTTATTCGCGGTTGCCCCATCATTTCGGCTTTATTTTCATCTTTATTTTACTTGCTGATTTTTGTTGCGAGTTGCCCCATCATTTCGACTTTTTTTTATTTACACATTTTTTTTATATACACACATTTTTTATTTTTTTTACATTCCCAGCTTAACAACTTAGAGGTCGACTATTCCCAGTTTAATGACGTGGCGGTCGATTGTTTCCAGTTTAACGACGTGGTGGTCATCTGACGGGGAGCTTAGAGAAGATACCCGATTGAGCAGTTGTCAGGGGCACCGCTGGAGCTTGCTCGAGATGCCTTATTACTTTGTCGATGTTGATGGCCTTGCCCCCAGCTGGGGCCGAGGAAAGTCGTTCAAATACCGACTTGCGTTTGAAGATGGCAACTGAAAATTGTTAACCCCTGCAAATAGAAACATGATTTCAGTACAGGCAATCGATATGTATATTGATTGAGTTCGCATAAACCTTTAACCCGAAATACGGGAGGAGAGATTGGGTCCCACCGGGCATGCCAGAATCTGTAGGGCGTTTTTCGTCACTCTATTGAGATAGGAATACGCGCGCGCTTGTCAGACGCAGTACAGATTCCCCCTGCTTAGGATAGGCTGGGGTTTATTGATTATGAGGATCCGAATCTCCGGCAGCCGCGGACTAAGCTGTCGTTAATTACCCCTCGGTTTTGGAGCGAGAGAACCTCCGATTGACGGGTCAAACTGGACATGCGAACTCAATGCGATACGTTGGTGTGTGTGTGTTTGTTTTTCTTTATTCCATTTGTTAAAAAAAAGATATATATATTTTTTCTATATATAAAAACAAAAATAAATAAGTAAATAAATATTTAGAGAAAACTTTTATTTTATTTTAATTTATTATTTTTTTAATTTTTAAATATTATTTATAATTTATTTTTATTTATTTCATATTTATTTATATTTTAAAAAAAGATTAAAATAAAGAAAATAAGGAAGAAAGAAGAAGAAAGAAAGAGAAAAAATGGGGGGAAGCCTGGGCTCGCATTTAATGGAAGCCTCCCCTCACATGCTAGGCCATCATATGCTTAGCATGTGACCCCTCACATGCTAGCATAGCATGTGAGGGGGGGCCATCACATGCTTAGCATGTGACCCCTCACATGCTAGCATGTGGAGGGGGGCCATCACATGCTAGCATGTGGAGGGGGCCAAAAGGGCTCCCAAAATTTTATTTTATTTATTTATTTTTTAATTTGGAGCTGAACTCTAAAAGAATTTTTTTTGTGGACTTAAACTCCAAAAGAATTTTAGATATGGAGTTCAACTCCAAAATGGTTTTGAATAGAGTTTAACTCCAAGAAGATTTTAAATGGAGTTTAACTCCAAAAAGATTTTTATCGTGGAGTTAAACTCCAAAAAGAGTTTTAAATGGGGTTCAACTCCAAAAAAGATTTTTATTGTGGAGTTAAACTCCAAAAGAATTTTTGTTTGTGGAGTTAAACTCCAAAAGAATTTAACTGGAGTTGAACTCCGAAAGAATTTTTATTATAGAGTTGAACTCCGAAAGAATTTTAAATGTGGAGTTAAACTTCGAAAGAATTTTATATGGAGTTAAACTCCTGAAAAGATTTAATGTGGAGTTAAACTCCCAGAAAAAAGATTTTTACTGTGGAGTTAAACTCCAAAAGAATTTCTATAGTGGAGTTAAACTCCAAAATAATTTTATTTGTGGAGTTAAACTCCAAAAAAATTTCTCCTTACTCTTTTGAGAAGAAACCCAAAATGGGTTCTCTTGAAACTCCAAGATCTAGATCTTCGATGATAAAAAAAGAGACCATTTTTCTTCTCTTGAAGGAGTCTTGGGAGGTGGGTTTATGGTAGAACTTTATTTAGTTTTAAAAAAAAGAAGAGCTAAGCTCTTGATTTAATTGAAAAATGAAAAGAAAGAGGAAGAATTTGGAAGGAGAGAGTGGAGGCACAAACCCTAGAGTTTGAGAGAATGAAGAGTGTATCTTTTATTCATCATCATGTTGCCTTATATAGGCTTACACAATCACATATAGCCCCTTGAGCTTTACAAAATGGCATTTTGCCCGTCACATGGCTCATGTGTCATTTCTTTTTGCACATAAGCCATGGGCTTTACAAAAATTTGGTTTTATGCCCATTCATGCATAAAAAATTACATTAAAATTATTTATTACATGATTTTTATGTTGGCATGGAAAGGCTGGCCACAGGCTCAACTTGGGCATGGGCCCGCTTGACCTGGGCTTGGGCCCATCTGGCCTGGGGTTGACCTTGACTTGACTTGGTCAACCGGGGTACAAATTTTGACCCCAACACTCATAAGCTCTGGAAGCGATATCACATCAATCTCAGCAACAGCTGGGTCATCATGTTTCCCCCAATCAGAGCAAAACTCTGTTTGAATTTCAAAATTCAAAAATTGAAGCAACGCTTCAGATTCCTTGCGCTGCGCGCTGTGCGCCACGTGTCAAAAGCAGACACGCCGGCGCCAGGAGCGCTGCGCCCAAGGCAGCACACCCCCAATCAGAGCAAAGCTCCGTTTCAAAATTCAAATTTTAAAATGAAGCAACGCATCAGATCCCTTGCGCTCTGCGCTGCGCGCTACGTGTCAAACACAGGCGTGCTAGCGCAGTTGCGCTGCGCGCTACGTGTCAAACGCAGGCACGCTAGCGCCAATTGCGCCCGCACTGGAATTTAAATAATAAATTATTAATTAATCAGAATTAAAATTCTGTTCTAGAAAGATCTTTCCAATCTTATTAAAATAAGAAAATTATCTTCTGTAAAACAGAGGCCTTAGGATCAAAGATCCAACGGTGGGGAAATACCCCCAGATCAATCAGAGAAAGATCTCTGTAACTAACTTAACAAATCATTTGGCCCTATATAAAGGCCCCAAGACTTCAAGTCTCAAAAAGAGAGAACCCTCTGCAAATTTTGAGAAAAAAACTCAAAAAGAAAGAAAGGCAAGCTTTTGAAGAAAGAAGATCATTTTCTTCATCTTTAAAGGTAAAGAATTTAATTCTTGAAGAACAGAGATGAAAACATCTCACAAAAAGAAGAATCCTCTTCTAAAAAGATCAAAGATCTAAGAACAAGATCAAGATCTTCAATAAAAAAGAAAAAAGATCAAAAATATCTAATTATAAAAGATTAAAAAAAGAAGTAATTTATTTCATTAACAGATCTTTTGATCTATAAAGGCACAGCCTTTTGATGAGAATAAGAACCTTGGTTCTTGAATTTTGAGGCAGTGCCTCTTTTGAAGAACAAATAACTTGTTCTTTGATCTTAATTTGATCAAAATGTGCTATGCGCTATTGGACAATGCCTTGCACTCTTGAATTGCGCCTTTGCGCTTATTGGACTGGCGCACTGCGCCAGAACGCGCCACGTGTCAACCACAGAACAATTTGCGCTTTGTGCTTCTAAAAACAGCGCACTGCACTCTTGGACTGGCGCACTGCGCCAGAGCGCGCCACGTGTCACTCACTGGCGCACTCACTCACTGGCGCAGCGCACTCATAAAGCGCAGTGCGCTAACAGACTTGCGCTCAGCGCTAGGCGACACGCGTCACTCTTATATGCGCTAGCGCAGTGCGCTCTTTAATTAGCGCAAAGCGCCTGATGCGCCACGCGGCGCACTGTCAGAACACCACTTTGTTCTTAATAAATGCTATGCATTATTAAAAGGGCAGATCCCAAATAAAGGCCTAACAGGCCAAACATGAATAAAATGTTAAACATTTTTAACTGGACTTATCCCAATTCTGGCCATAAGTCCTCAATATAAATTGAACTGAGCACAACTGCTCTTCCAATCAATTTACACCCGGTTCGAGGGTACATCTCTTTACTCCTCTGACATCCGTCGTTGTAATCCTTCAACGTCGTTAGAGAGGTGACGGGTCCCGACGACCACACATTGCTACGGATTGTGGGGTCCTTAAACTCATGGACTATGACGTCCTTAACCTCGGTCGTGATATCTTAAAACTAATATCGGACTGTGGAGTCCTTAAATCCACGGACTATGATGTCCTTAACCTCGACCGTGATGTCTTAAAACTAACATCGGACTGTGGAGTCCTTAAAATCCACGGACTATGATGTCCTTAACCTCGACCGTGATGTCTTAAAACTAACATCGGACTGTGGAGTCCTTAAAATCCACGGACTATGATGTCCTTAACCTCGACCGCGATGTCTTAAAACTAATAATGGACCGTAATGTCCTTAAACTAATTACCGACCGCATTGTCATTAAACTAAACAATAGAACACAATTGCTCTCTTGTCGGATCTAAACGATTCTGTTAAGTTGATCTTAGTCTAAAATTAGACTAGCGTGTCCTTAACAACGTTTAAGTTGATCTTAGCCTCAAATAAGGCTAACGTATCCTTAAACACACCCCCCAAACCCAAATCTAAGAAAGATACGGATTTGGACTAGTCCACGCCCTACGGGCACAACTTAGTCTCCGTATACAATCTACGGGCAACCAAACACAATACAAACATCCACGACACGAAGTGACCATATGGAGAAGGAGAAAGTTGTTACCGCGATGCGGTATCGTAATTAACTGCAGGGGCTTGCGCCTGCAGGGAAGAGCGTCCCCACAATCAAAAACCCCTCAAACGAGGGGGAATCTGACGAAGTCTGCTACATCGGCCGGATCCGTTTAAACCTTCGATACATTGTGCCATAAATCAACTTGGCATCTTCGGAGAGGTGGACGGATAGCACCAATTAGCATCTGCCCCAAAATTCAGGCTAGACGTACATCACGTCTCCGCCGCGTCTTTCGGAGGGGAACAGATTCTGGCACGCCCGGTGGGACCTTTTTCTCTTTCCACTCCACACTTCGTATGTCGTGTTCACGAACCAATCGCTGTTTGCTAATGGTTGCCCTTGGGTTTCAAGGTACTAAGATTTGGCGTTTTGCTTGCTGCAGAAAGCAAAGAATCAATGGCGTCCACTTGTGCAAGATGTTCCAACTGCAACTGCAACCTACGCTCTGCCTCACCTGGAGGTGTAGCCTATGGACCTCAAGCAGCGTCCCTGTTCACGATGCCGGTAGAATAGGTCACCCAGGCTACTACAGGGTTGTTTTTCGGGACCATGCACCCGCCAACGAGCTTCACCGCTCCTGTGCTGACACCAGAAGCTCCCAAGAAGTCGGTCTTCGATCGATTTACAGCTAATGCGGCCCCTCTCAACGGGTCGTCCAGCACCAGTGCCTCGGTCTTCTCCAGATTGGGCCAAAATTCCTGCGGGCCCACAATAAAGCTTGCAGTCCAAGAGAAGGTCATTCCGAAGAAAGTAACCAACCCTGCTCCCGAAGTCGTTAAGGCGGCTTCTCCTGCCAAGGGGTCGGTCTTTACAAGATTGACTGTCCTAACTCCCGCTCCTGCTACTCAAAGAACATCAGTCTTTAACAGGCTGACACTGTGTCACGTCCCGAAAGTACGGAACATGACCGGCACTTAAACTACGAAACGTCTCGAGGCATACGTAATCTAAGTAAACCGAAAACCCAGAAATCCAAACCAAGGAAAGTAGTAGAGTGAAGAAAAACCAATTTAAATCAAGTAGTTTTAATAGCATAGCCGAATTATGCGTTTTAAAAAAAACATCAAATATTTCCTGAAAATTTCGGCAGAGTCTCCTTTGTAAATACTGGCCCCCAAACGGGATACAACATGAATAGTATACGAAATCAATAAAAGGGCATCCCCAAGCGGGAGCTAGCTCTTCGTCAATCGACGGTCACAACCACACAAGCAATATAATATACAACGCCAACGACAAGGATTAAAAACTCAAAAGGAAACTCAAACCACAAGAAATCCACAGAAATATAACGCGCGACTCTAAAGTCGAAAGAATAACATCACTGGTCTCTATCTCAAAATAGATACATGTTTGGTTGATGGAACTTCTAGATACAACAGAATAATGATATACAAGATATATAATGGGGGTACGATACAAGTAAACCCACCTACTAGCAAATCACCCGAAGGAAACTATGCCCGCAAAGCCGTAATGAAACCTGTACGGCAAACCTGCAAGAAACCGGGGCACAACGGGGGTGAGTTGCCAACTCGTGAATAGAAAAACATCTACGAAGAGAAATCGCATAAACAACGCAATCCTAGGTCAATGATCATAATATATCCTCAAATATAAGAAGAACATGCAACCTATAACAAGGCTAGGGTAGATATCTAACCCGAGTGTAATCTCATGTGCCCGTGTCAGTACCTCAGGTAGCAATATATCATATGAATGAGGTATGAAAGCATGAAAACAGAATACATGTAAATGAAGAACTGTTTTCATAATTTAGTGAGATTTCCTTTGTATTTTTAAAATGAGGTATCATAATGAAATCAGCATAAAACAGTGCCTAGCATCGGCACAAAACGTAATCCCAATATCTCGATATCTCTGTATCACAGTCTCTGTACCTCAATATCTCGAAATCTCAATATCACAGTCTCAATATCTAGGGCGCCGTCAGTCCAGACCGGCCCCTACCATCCATCTCAAGACCACGACGGTATCCTCCGGATATCCGACGCGTCGGGTAAAATCACCGGTAGGTAGTGCTCCCCTGCCAGGCTCACATCGTCATCATCACGCGCTTCTTGCCCCGGGGTACCTTACCGGGTCGACCATGTACCCGAAACGGTTCATCCGTCTCCTCGAATCGGGTCTCGAAATCCATCAGCAAACTCATGGTGGACGACTCATACATCATGGGAAAAACCGCAATTTTTTTTATTTAAAAAGAGAGAAATCCGTTTATATAAGTTTTGCGGTTTTTCCCCGCAAATCCAGAAAATTTCATGGAAATCCGAATCCAAAACCTCAATAGCACGTAAAAAGTGAATATATGCATTATAATCCATGAATGCGGCATAACAATGAATAACGGTATGCATGGAGCGACAGTAATAACTACAATATCTAAGCTGGCATATAAGGTAAGTACACTAATATCATGTCAAACTACTAGCTATCAAGCGAAGATAAGCAATAATATTTTCTAGGGTGTGCGTGACATGGCAATTATCGATGAAGATGTGTGTGAGCCGGCAAGTAAGTGTACGTGGTACATACGCATCATCGGTAATGGTGCTGGTGTCCTAACGACATAATATCAACAATGCAATATGAAATAACAATGTAAGTATGCGATGCGGAGCGAGCAACCAAAATGAGCGGGAGCTAAATATTAAACAATGGTGCCATTTGAAATAACACGAATCGCGGGGTTTTGAAAATAGGGGCTACGGTGGTTTTTTTTTAAGAAAGGATACGTCTTTTGAAATATCCGTAGATCCCTTGACCTATCTTTTAAAATAACCACGATCCGCTAGTTTTGAAATAGGTAGGAGTCTAGTCTAATCTAACAACTACACTAAACTATACGGCTGAACTAACAAGCTGAACTACAGGTAAGGAAACCGCCTATCATCTGAGTCGATACATATACATACCTGTATATGTATAGACGGTGATCCTGCCTCAATAATATCACATCCGATACCATATCTATAATCAGGCATCCCAAGTCAAGAGTGCGGATCAATCATCAAGATATAGCTCGTACGTAAATCCGTCGTACGGCATCCCCAAATCTGGGTACGGGTCAATATCATATTCCTCACACCATTCCTCTGGTATCCTCTTTATTCAAGATCATAGTCTAGGGTACTGACCTATGTCTAGTACAATACTAATATCCTCAATATACTCATGATCAGACTACTGATCGACAATCTCGTACAAACCGATATCATTAGCACATATCATCATCAAGGGGTATACATCGCCCAATACGGCCTAGTATCAATATCCTAGCATATCATATCTTATATCACGATCACATGTCGACCAATTTATTAATAACACTATTCACCCGTATCGTCGTCCCAAAATCCGCTATAACACCAGGACGTACCTCAAGTACGAATCCTGCCATATCACCGATATCACAACCACAAAACAAATCTCATCGACTCAGCTCAATCCCAAGTATCATCCTCAAATCTGTATGTGAACACATAGTCCCATACCCATGTGATCACACAACTATAAAGAATCCCATGAGCACATATAAATAAGAATGTATGCAAGTATGTATGTGTATATGTATGTGTGTATGTGTAGTGCAACACTACCCTAGGGTTCGCAACACTAAAGTAATGCAACACACCAATATCCATCCTAACATCGTTATTAATCCCAAATAACATATAAATAATTGTTGGTGTGTATACGCATCCGTATACAGCACCACGGACTGCGGGGGTGCTATACGCCATCCACCCGACTTCTCCCCGTAGATATAAATCTACTCACCTGGTCCTCGCTCGCCGGTGCCGACGTCGCCATGCGCTTGCTTGCCGTCTCGAAGTCCATATGGGGGTACCTACATATCATAACGCACCGCATCGCATTAAAATCCGATTCATGACCAAAACGACACACGAATCCCACATAGGTCAAAACCTATAGTTGCTTCCACGAATCAACCCAGAAACCCTCGACATCGGCGTACAAATGCCAGACCATCGAGAAAAACCCAAATACCCTCATTTGCACATTCACGAACACTAATTTTAATATAAAATAGGTTAAAACTCAAAAAAAAAACCAAATTCACTTTAAAAGCCGTTTTTCCGAAAAACTAGCAAGCAAAATTTCCCGTTTTAGTACAAAACTCGACGTTTAAACAATTCTAGCGGTCATAATACTTATTAAATAAGTCATATAATCCATAACCACAATTTTATCTCACCAAAATATATATATTTTAAAAACCTAGTTTGCAATACATATAATTATTACAAATTTAAATTAACAAATTGCAAACTAGCAACTAGATTAGTTTTAGCATTCTATTAACATGTTAATCTCCATATTAAAATCATAATCAATTTATAAAAATCCTAACTAGATTTTAAATTTCACATTTTCAATAATTTCTAAAAACCTAGTTTAGATAAAAAATAAAAAAAAAACTTAATTTGGACATTTTACATCTAGCAATTTACATATTATCAAAAAGATTAAGTTTTCATTTCCTTAAGATGATAATCTACACTTTGCAACCATGATTACATGATAAGAACCCTAATTGCAAATCACAAACCCTTACTAGATTTTCCAATTATTCAATTAAACCCATAACATTAACTAATAATGTTTGATTTAAAGTATTTAACAACAATTAAACAAGGGGTTAGAATTTATACCCAATCAATTTGAAGATCCCACAAGCACCCATAGCCTCCCAAATTGCTCTCTTGCTCCCAAAATCCATGCTAGATAGGCAAATAAATAATGGGTAGGAGTTGGATTTCGGTTTTGAGTTTTTGTTGATTTTTCATGAAATTTTTTGTGAATTTTTTTTTGAGAAGAGATGAGATGAGGAATGAGAGGGGAGGGCTGCTGGAAATGAGCAGGTTTCGGCCAGTATGGGGTGGGGAATGGGTGAGGGAGGAGAGAGAGTGAGATGGAGAAAGTGGAAAAAGTCAAAGTCCACCATTTTCTATCATTTTCCTTTCTTTTCTTTTCTTTTCTTTTCTTTTCTTTTCTTGGTGATTGGAGAGAGAGAGGGAGGGAGGGCTGTCATGGTGGGGTCGGCCACATGGGGAGAGGGAGAGAGGGTGAGATGAGGGTGTGTGGGTTAGGGAAAAAGATAAATGTATTACCCCGATTCCCGTTAACACTAAATTCACCGGAAAAAGCCTTTTTCTTCGATATTTTCTAAACCGTTTTGGCAAACGATTTCATTTCAAAAACCACATGATAAAATTTTATTTAATGTTTTATGATGCACAAAATTTGTTTCAACTCATTCCAATTTGTAATTTTTCCTAATTAAATATATTAGTGACGGCTTAAAATAATATTAAAATAATTAATTTCGGAAAAATTTTCAGAAAATTTGAAATTTCACCAATGGCTCAATAAAAACCAAATACTAGAAATTACATAGCTAGAATATGTATATTTAATTTTATAATAAAAATATTTGCATTTTGACTTTTTACAGAAAACCCCCTTATTTTACCGTTTTTCGAAATTTCACCGAAACGATTTTCAAAACGTTACACACTGGCAACGGCCCCTCACCTAAACAGAGGGCAAGACAAGGCCATCCCCGTCACCGAGCCAACTCCATCAGCTCGACATGCTCGACGTCGCCACTGGCGCCGAGTGAGGAAGGCCGGAGGCAACTTTCCTTCTGGGCTAACTCCACCAGCCCCGACGGCGGAAATTAATGCTGCTATCCCAACCGGGAACAGCTTTGAACTGCTAAATAAGGTGCGTAGGAATTCTCCTACCGCCGTACTGAAAAGATCTCCTCCTCCGGTGGAGAATGTTGCGGAAACAAAGCCAGAACAGTCCCCTCAGCGGCTGTCCTCCAAGATCTACAAAGTCTGGCGGTAGGTCCGAAACTCAGTGGTTGATCAAGACTACCCTCGTCGACAGAAAAGAGGCTGAAGGTCCGACAGGAAGAAAACCGTCCTGTTAAGCCACAAAAGATGGCGACTACTTGGGCACCCACTGCAGCGGCCCCCTCAACTTCGGCCGCTCACAAGAAGAGAAGGCCGGATAAGTACCCCGTGCCTGCGACAGATGTCAAAGGCACTGAACCCAAACGCCCTAAGTCTGGAGGCATAACGGTCCATACTATTTACATGGCATTCGGGAAGGAGGATAGCCGCGCTTCTACGGGTCACCGACCACTCACCCGATCCATTACTAGAGCCCAGGAACAGCAACAGCAGAAGCTCCAGGAGATGTTGACTGCGATGGCCGCACTCACCGGGCCAAAAGAAAGCCCGGAGGCGTCATCGGAACAACGTCGCAAACACGAGACTGACGCTGAATTTCTTCGGAGGATGCTCGAAAAGAAGGATAAGGAAGTTGCGGAACAAGCGGCCAATATAAAGCAAATGGCTCTTTTGTTCCAAGACATGGTGGGCATGATGATCCAACCAGATCCCCCAGCTGAAGATCCTCCGATTATCCTCGACGACGACAGAGGAGAAACGTCAAATCCACCTCCGGCTCTTTCAACAGCCAAAGAGGAAACAATCTCTAAAGCTGCCCTGGATGACTATATTGCTCAACAACTACAAGTTCACCAGGCAAATGAAGCGGCTGGCCAGGTCGTGAAGACTGGGCGACCATATCCGGGCTGGTATGATCAGATAAAATACCCGTCGGGCTACACGATCCCGAAATTCCATGTCTATAAGGGGACAGGAAATTCCCGCTAGCACGTCGCCCAGTTCAGAGCTCTGTGCGGCAACACCAAGGGCGATGATAAGCTCTTGCTCCGCCAATTCGTCGGCAGCTTATCAGAGACGGCGTTTGAGTGGTACTCCGAGCTTCCAAACGACTCCGTCAAAACTTTCGCAGAGATGGAGTTGCTGTTCACCCAGCGATTCGCAAGCGCCAGCGAACGCACCCCCATAACGGCGTTGATTAATGCAAGGGTGAAGCCGGGCGAAACTTGGGTCCAATACGCAATCCGATGGCGGAACCTGTGGTCGAAGTGCGAACAGCGCATCGAAGAAGCACCAGCGGTGGGCATGTTCGTGGGCACCCTAGACCCTCATGCAACTATTTCACAGTTCATGATGTTCTTTAAACCGATCACGTTCCAGGCTTTAATCGATAAGTTAGCCCAGATCGATCAAATGGGTCGCAGGCCGTCTCTCTTGAAGCCGGAATCGCGGAACGACAAGGGTAAAGGGAAGGAAACCTTCGTTGCGAACACCCAACATCAGCCCAGTGCCCTAAAGCTAGCGGATCAACTGGAGGAGAGACGGCGCTATTACAATGAGAAAATGAAGCGTCCTTACTCATTCCCACGAGATAAAACGAAGAGGCTTTTCGAACTAGCTATGCGCAACAGGCCTATCAACTTTCCAAATCCAAGGCGACCACCGCAACCCAGCGAGGTGAATAATCCCAATTATTGCCCTTACCACCAAACGGTAAGCCATCCGATCGAAGATTGCTTCATCTTTAAGGGATGGATCGAGGATCAGTACCTACAGGGCAAGTTCGCGCTGTCCGAAAAGTGGAAAGTGACCCCACCACAACCGCACACTCCTAAGAAGACGGACACACCGGGGGCAACGTGTTCGGTTGTTGAAGAAGCTCCATGGGAGCTTGTGCTTTTAGCCAAAACCAAAAAGATGCTGAATGATCTTCAGACATGCCCGGCGATCAGGTGGAAGAACCCTCTAGAACCCCAGATCATCAAAGGGATGCTGAAGCCGCGCCCAACTCCAAAGATTGGTGGTGATGACTAAAGCACTCACGCTCAGCCGTCAAAATCTTCGAAAAAGAAGAAGAAATCCAAGAAGCCCGTGAAGCCCGGCGACAAGCGCACGGACTTACAGAAGCAGATTGACGCGCTGGAAGAGTACAACCAGAAGGCGCGAACTCCCATCACGCTCTAAGAATTCCTCAGCCACGTCCTTAAGGACGAAGATGATGGAGAAGACTCGTCGGATGGATCTGAGGAGTACGTGGCAAGTTATCATGTGATCTCTCACTCGTCGATAGACGATGAAGAAACTCCTTGCACTGAGAGGCTGGGGGCAAATCTTAAACCAGAACTTCTGGAGCTGTCAGATGAAATAATTGATGCATTCCTGAACATGGCTCTTTTGAAAAGTAAAGCTGATCGGGAGCGCGAGACGGCCATATTTGAAAGAGCCAAACGCCGGCGACGAGATGAAAGAGTCGAGACACTCCCGCCGAATCAAGGAACATCCGTCACGGATAAAAACAAGTTCAAGATGAGGAAAAGGTTTGCTAAATCCATATCAATGGGAATGAAGCTGCCACCCTCCGAAGGAAACACTCCCGGTGAAGCAGAGATGCATCCTAGCTACTGCTCATATCATCGAAAGATTTCGCACCCCGCCTAGGAGTGCAATGCTTTTAAAAGATGGTGGCAGGGATATGTTGCTCACCGGCAACATTTTTAGCGGATGAAACGCAAAACCCAGCGGGAGCAAAGAAGTGCGACTAAGGAGTATAAAAGAGATACCGGTAACTGTCGCATGGTCAACACCGGGGGATCGCAAATTCTCACTTTCGGAAGCGACTCTGATGAAGAAATGGATCTTGGCCCCCTCTTTAAAGAATCCGCATTAGGGAAGGAGGAAGAACCGAAGGCCTGTGAAAACATCCAGCTGCGCAATCGCACGCTTCCGGAAAAGAATCTCGGATCCACGAGCAAAAAAGATAAGGGAAAAGAAAAGGTCTCTGAGGATATCGCCCTGGATGACCAAGTCATGAAAGAGCTGACCGCCAAGGACCCGCCAAAGAAGATTAAGGTGGACTATAACATTCTGGCGCACTTGAGGAAGTTACCCTCACAGCTCAGTATTCTCGACGCCCTTTTACTATCCAAAGAAGTGAGAGATTCATTGATCAAAGCACTACAAGAACCAGAGCAATTCCAAGTTTTTCTCGCCGAAGAAAAGATGAAGGGCGAGCTGGGGGAAGTACACACAGCCGATATCATCTTCGGCGACGAAGACCTCCTCCTTGGGACGTGCGAGCACAACGGTCCCCTCTATGCCTCAGGGTACTGCCACGATATAAAGATATGCAAAATCCTGGTCGACAATGGGTCTTCCGTCAATCTTCTCAACGTGCGAGTGTTGAAGGAAATCTGCATGAGCATCCAGCATCTCGCTCGTGATAAAATCACCATCTCTGGTTTTGACTCCCAGTCATCGCGGACTCTCAGGTCTGTGATACTGGCATTACGATTCGGGCTACTTGTCACGGATATTAAATTTCATGTCATTGACGCCAAGACATGCTATAAAGCTTTGCTCGGACGACCTTGGTTACACGAGTACAACATCATCCCTTCTACACAACATCAGTGTATGAAATACTTTAAGAATGGTCTCGAGTATACCGTAACAGGAGAGCTGAATCCATTCTCCGTAAACGAAGTCCGCAAGTACGAAGATGCAAAATACTTTTTGCCAGATTTCGAGGACACGGAGAGATGTCACAAACCGGAGAACAAAGCTATCACCACCATTCCTGTCTTTGGGAGTGATACTGAGGAAGAGGAAGAGATATTTTATTCAGGCCCACCCCAGTACAACAAGCCAGGACCGTCCGCTCCTATGTTGATCTTTGGCAGCGACTCAGAAGATGAGGTCCATGCTATATTCTCCGCTCGGCCACCAATACAAGCATTCGCTGGTAATAATCAGAGTTTGCAAATTACCATGATTCCGCGGGAACATTACAAAGATCTCGACGCACTTGAAGCTTATAGCGTCCAAGAGCTACAAACATTTTACGTCCCTCCCAGGCGAAAAGGTGAACATGCAATCCTATTCTACCGATCCACGGAAACAAGAGTGGAGAAAGAAGTTTGGCATGGCGCGGATTCTATACTTGACAGGCTCCAGCCCATCCGTCTGCCTAGATATTACACAGAAGGCTTGAAAAGGCTATTAAAGCGCCAAGGGATACCCTTCAAACAGACCGCTCGAAAAGCTAAGTTCTATGACAGGGTCTGGAACGTTCCCGGAACTCAGCGCAAGTTTCCCAACGGGAGAATGGAAGCGATCGGGCTTGGATATGTTCGGTCCAAGAAACGGGAGCTACTCCGCGATTGCTACGTCGTACATGATTTTGATGAAGAAGGGGATGCTCAATGGGAGAATGCTAACCCTGAATCAGAAAAAGCTCCCGCCATAAAAATGCTCAGTCCGTCGTTTGAAGAACAAATGGACAAGCTTATAAGGGAAGCTGGTCAAAAAGTTTGAGACGACCATAATCGCGAAATGGCCATCTACGAGAAAGCCAGGACTCAGCGCCTTCTTCAACAGGCTGTGAAAGATGAAAATGCTCCTCCTTGTCAACATGTTGTACAAAAAGCCCGACGCAGAGGCAGAAACAAGCCAAAGAGTGGAAAAGGCGGTCAACAACGACAAAGCGGGACCAAGAAGTCACGCGATCGAGAATCGAGCGGTCCAGATTTGTCCCTTATGAAGAAGATGAGTCGAGCATACTCTTTTCCTCAAGACAAGACAAATAAAATACTTGATCTTGCCATAAGACATCAAATGCTTACACTCCCGGAGTCCAAACACCCTGAGCAAGTCAACGAGATCTCCTACCCAGACTGTTGCTCTTATCACCGAGCGATAGGACATCCTCTCGAAGACTGCTTCACCTTCAAGAACTGGGTCGAAGATAAGTATCAGCTCGGCAAGTTCGCTCTATCCGACAGTTGGAGGATAACTCCGCCCCAGAAGCATGAACCCAAATCCGCAAGAGTAGAATTAGATCAACATCGGTCTTGGAAGCATTCTCGTACTTGTCATATGATAACGCTATCAGAAGGAGAGCCCAAGAGTATGGATGACCTCCCCTGGTGCTTCGAAAACAATGACAACGAGGTGATCTCAGAATTTCCACCAGCGCCAAAAGAGCTGGAGGATGGAATACACACCACTGCAGATAACCTCAAGAAGATTGATTTAGGGGCGGCAAGTGACCCGCGACCGACATTCGTCAGTGAGCTGCTATCTGAAGAAAGGGTGGCTGTGCTAAAAGACGTGCTTATGCAGCATAGAGATTGCTTCGCATGGAACTATTCCGAAATGCCAGGATTAGATCCAGAGATTGCTGTCCACAAATTGGCAATATCCCCGGACGTCAAGCCAGTCAAACAAGCACCAAGGAGAATGCGGCTTGAGCTTGAAATGAGTATCAACGCCGAGGTCAAGAAGCTAATCGATTATGGCTTCATCCAAGAGGTTCGGTACCCTGACTGGATCGCCAACATCGTCCCGGTGATGAAGAAAAATAGGACAGTGTGCATATGTGTGGACTTTCGGGATCTCAATAAAGCCTGCCCGAAGGACGATTTCCCAGTACCGGTCACTGAGCTAATGATAAATAACACGTCCACTCACGAAGTCTTCTCCTTCATGGACGGCTTATCAGGATATAATCAGATAAAAATGCATCCTGAAGACCAGAAGCACACCGCTTTTCGGACCCCTTTGGGTATATTCTGCTACTAGGTGATGCCCTTCGGTCTAAAGAACGCTGGTGCCACCTATCAGAGGGCCATAACGAAGATCTTCGATGACCTTATACATGAAATCGTCGAATGCTATATCGACGACCTCGTGGTGAAAAGCAAATCATACGAGGAACATCTCGAGCATCTGAAGATCGTGTTTCAACGCCTTCGGCAATACAACTTGAAGATGAACCCTCTCAAATGCGCATTCGGAGTTTCCTCGGGCAAATTCCTAGGATTCATTGTCCGGCACCGAGGTATCGAGATAGATCCGTCAAAGATTAAAGCAATCATGGAGATGCCCCCGCCAAGGACTCTCAAACAATTGCGATCTCTCCAAGGGAAGCTCGCGTATATCCGGCGATTTATAGCCAATCTCACTGGCAAGTGCCTCCCTTACAGTCACCTAATGAAGAAGGGAACCCCGTTCATCTGGGATCACAAATGCCAAGGCGCGCTGGACGAAATCAAGCAGTACCTGTAGAATCCGCCAGTACTGGCCGCTCCGGTTAATGGAAAACCCCTTATTCTGTATACAACAGCCCTCGAAGGTTCTTTAGGCGCATTATGGGCACAAGAGAACGATCAAGGGAAAGAAAGAGCTCTCTATTATTTGAGTCGAGTTCTACTGAGGGCAGAAAGAAATTATTCTCCCATCGAAAAACACTGCCTGGCGTTGATCTTCATGATAACGAAACTCCGGTACTATGCATTGGCGCATGAAGTCCATCTCATATCGAAGGTGGATCTTCTCAAATATTTGATGTCAAAAGCCATATTGACGGGACGACTCGCTAAATGGGCCTTGATCTTAATGGAGTTCTCAATAACTTATTTGCCTCTTAAGGCAGTGAAAGGCCAGGCCATCGCCGACTTCCTCGCTGATCATCCGATACCCGCCGATTCCCCTCTGAATTACGAACTGCCAGACGAACATGTGTTTGACACAATCGACGGTGGTGATACCCGATGGGAGCTTTATTTCGATGGGGGCATCCTCCATGAAGAAACGCAAACAGAACACGCCCATAATCAAATCGGGGGTAGGCCTTATCTTCGTGACCCCACAAGGAGGGATAATGCGCTTCGCCTTCTTCTTGACAGAGCCAAGGACAAACAATGAAGCCGAGTATGAAGCTTTGATAGCAGGTCTCGAGATCGCCATCGACATAGGGATTGAAAACCTCCTCATATATGGAGACTCCCAGCTGGTCGTTAGTCAAGTAAATGGCGACTACCAGACGTGCAAACCAGAATTAGTGAAGTACGGCGAGAGAATGCAGCAACTGCTGACTCAAATCCCTTCCTACACCTTGCAAAGCATACCGCGTGCAGAAAATAGCAAAGCGGATGCACTAGCCAAGCTCGCTAAAGAACTGGCCGACGAGAACCTCGATGACGAGAGAATCGTGGTACAAAGCCGTCGGGTTCTTGTGCCGGCAGAAATATCTCCGGAATCATCCGAGGAAAAGGAAGCGACCGAGCATACGGCCCTGCAAATAAAAGACCAAGAAACGATTGAGGATTGGAGAGAAGTCTTTATAGACTACTTCAAATCCCATCGAACGCCTGAAGATGCGTCCTCAAGACATCAGCTCATGAAGCGAGCCCTATCTTTCGCCTTCGTCAATGACACTCTGTATAAGAGGTCATTTGATTCTCTGTGGTTGAGATGCCTGGGACCTGAAGAGGCGAAAAGAGTCGTCCAAGAAGTTCATGACGGACTCTGCGGTTCTCACCAAGCAGGTCCGAAGATGAAGTTGAAGATTAAACGGATGGGCTATTATTGGCCCACGATGATCCAGGACTGCCTCGAATATGCGAAGCAATGCCACTCATGCTAGATCCATAGGGACTTCATCCACCAGCATCCAAATCCACTACATCCAACAGTGGCTAGCTAGTCGTTCGAAATGTGGGGGACTGACATAATCGGCCCCATCGAACCTGCATCGTCCAGAGGACATCGATTCATTTTGGCGACGACTGACTACTTCTCCAAATAGGAAGAAGCAGTACCGCTGAGGGAAGTGAAGACGGAGAATATCCTCCACTTCTTCAAGACGCACGCTATTTATCAGTTTGGAACTCCGCGACGGATCATCTCCGATAACGAACCAGCCTACAGAAGCCACAAGATCAGCCGCTT
This sequence comes from Agapanthus africanus, assembly GCA_030015575.1. Classification (NCBI taxonomy): domain Eukaryota; kingdom Viridiplantae; phylum Streptophyta; class Magnoliopsida; order Asparagales; family Amaryllidaceae; genus Agapanthus; species Agapanthus africanus. Next base: position 143,563,693 of record JASDDO010000024.1, on the reverse strand, counting down.
AGCACAATAGCACAACATAGACTGGAGATACTCCTCAGTTTATAATCCCCGAGCTAACGGTCTAGCTGAGGCTTTCAACAAGACCTTGATGAAGATCGTGAAGAAGACGGTGTCCCGAAATAAGAAGGACTGGCATGAGAGATTGCAAGAAGCTCTCTGGGCGTATCGAACTACGTTCAAAACGGCCACGAACACAACGCCGTACGTGTTGGTATTCGGTACAGAAGCGGTACTCCCCCTCGAGATAGAGTTACCCTCTCTACGAGTGGCAGTCCATTATGAGCTAACAGACAAAGAGAATGCTCACCTTCGCCTCAAGGAGCTCGATGCCCTTGATGAAACCTGGCTCCTGGCGCAGCAAAATCTGGAAGCAAAGATGACGCGCTCATATGAAAGATTGACCAGGCCGAGGACATTCCACCAAGGCGAACTCGTGCTAGTGGTCAAAAGACCTATGATCCCCAATCGTGCTAAGCGGGGGAAATTCGAGCCGAACTATAAAGGCCCGTATATCATAGACAAGGTCTACCAGGGTGGAACCTATCTACTCATGGACATGCATGGTGAAAGACCTTTCAGGCCAATAAACGGTCGCTTCCTGAAGAAGTACTATGCTTGACGAGTCACGGCCTAGGTCAATGATAGATGACGATGACTATGTCCGCTCGTTGTCTTCCTAAGCCCAAACTCTATAAGTAGTAACTGGCTCACTTCACAACGGATCGAAACGTCCTTAAACTAACAGCGGACCGAAAGGTTCTTAAACTAACAGCGGACGAAACGTCCTTAAACTAACAGCGGACCGAAACGTCCTTAAACTAACAACGGACCACTATGTCCTAAAACTAGCTGTTGACCGAGATGTCGAGAAACTACGGTGGATTGCAGCATCCCAAAGCTGATACAAAAAAAAAGAAGAGAAAAACAAAAAGGGAAAACGGTATGTCCATAAGCAAAATAGGCACGGATGAAAACCCGAAAGGGCGCAACCTCGTTTGAACAAAAAAAGAAAGAATAAAAAAAAGAGGGAAAACAGTATGTCCATAAGCAAAGTGGGCACGGATAAAAACCCGAAAGGGCTTCGTGAGTAAAAACCGCAGGGCTACCGGCGAGTGTTTGTGAAAACCCGAAAGGACGCAACCTCGTTAAAAAACACTTACAGGGTCCTCTCGACCTTGTGAGGAGAAATCACTCGCGTGAGATCCTTACGACTCACAAGGGAGCAACACACTTAGGGATCCCCACGATTCCTAAGGAGAAATTACACTTGCGAGATCCTCATGACTCGTAAGGAGAATCCTCTTATGAGACCCTCACGGCTCATAAGATTTGAAAGTCTTAAGTTACAGAGACCTGAACCTGTTCTTAAGCAACCCCCACAACCTCCGATACTGCCCTACAAGCGGCTCAATGCTGACCCTTGTATACAATCCGCGCGAATAAACAGTTCCCTAGCGAAGTCCCACCCGTGACTAGGGATAAGTTCGCACGGTGAACAACCCTTGTGAGTCCCCTCGACTTATAAGGAGAAAACTCTCTTCTGAAATCCTTACGACTTATAAGAGAACATACACTTAGGAATCCTCACGATTCCTAAGGAGAAAACACACCTGCGAGATCCTCACGACTCGCAGGGAGAAATGCCTTTGTGAGACCCTTACGGCTCATGAAGTCAAAAGCCTTAGTCGATAGGATCCTAACCCTGTTTGCTAAGCCACCTTTGTTCGATATCGACAGAGGCAAATGATGATTCGCTCCTGGCAATATTCCAGTTGTAGCGATGCTGATGCCGAAATCGGTGTCTAATCCCAAGCTTGCAGCGAAAAGCTAGCAAGTCACACATGCATACGAAATAGTCGAAATGATGGAGCAACTTGCAACAAAATCAGCAAGTAAAATTGTATGCGTGCAAAATAGCCGAAATGATTGGGCAACTCGCAATAAAAAACAGCAAGTAAAAATAAAACAAATAGCAGAAATGATTGGGCACCGCGAAAAATAGCCGAAATGATTGGGCAATCGCGACCTTCGCGATATAAAAGTTGAAATGATAGAGCATCATGGGAAGAAATAAAAAAAATGAATGAATGAATTTTATGCCCTACAAGTGATATCATGTCAATCCCTGTATACAATCCAGGGGCACAAACAAAGAGGGAGTCACACTCCTCCTCCCCAGGTTTCATCATAAGAAAAAGCCAAATCTCGACGGTTCACAGATAGCCTAGAGATCATCTCGACGTTCGTCTCATTGCAGCAGACACAACATCAAGTAAAGCGGAACAGCGGCAACTCCCAGTTCCATGACTCGGCGATGTACAGATGACCGAGAGTCAAATTCCGACTCCGTGAAATGCGAATAAAGTCAACCCTTTCTGGCTACGTGGAACGCGGATTATGTCACTTCTGACCCCGTGGAAAACGTCCAGAGCGGAACCTAGTCCTCGCAGAGCATGGCAGTGAACCCGTGCGAAGCATCCAGAGCGGAGCCTAGTCCTCCCCGAACACGGCAGTGAACCCGTGGGAAGCATCTAGAGCAAAATTTCCTGGTTACGTGGAATACGGATAACGTCACTTCTGACCCCGTGGAAAACGTCCAGAGCGGATCCTGGTCCTCGTAAAGCACGACAGTGAACCCGTGTGAAGCATCCAGAGCGGAGCCCAGTCCTCGCCGAACACGGCAGTGAACCCGTGGGAAGCATCTAGAGCAAAATTTCCTGGTTACGTGGAACACGGATAACGTCACTTCTGATCCCGTGGAAAACGTCCAAAGCGGATCCTGGTCCTCGCAGAGCACGGCAGTGAACCCGTGTGAAGCATCCAGAGCGGAGCCTGGTCCTCGCCAAATACGGCAGTGAACCCGTGGGAAGCATCCAAAGCAAACATCGGACTGTGGGGTCCTTAAAATCACGGACTATGATGTCCTTAACCTCGACCGTGATGTCTTAAAGCTAACAATCAACCGCAATAATTTTAAACTAATTTTACCTCGGTTCAAGGGTACATCTCTTCACTCCTTTGATATTTGTCGTTGTAATTCCCTAACGTCTTCAAAGAAGTGACGGGTCCCAACAACCACACATTTCACGGACTGTGGAGTCCTTAAATCTACGGACTATGATGTCCTTAACCTCGACTGTGATGTCTTAAAACCAACGTCGGACTGTGGAGTCCTTAAATCCATGGACTATGATGTCCTTAACCTCGACCGTGATGTCTTAAAACTAACATTGGACTGTGAGGTCCTTAAACTCATGGACTATGATGTCCTTAACCTCGACCGTAATGTCTTAAAACTAACAACGGACTGTGGAGTCCTTAAATCCACGGACTATGATGTCCTTAACCTCGACCGCGATGTCTTTAAACTACGGTATCCTGGAAAACGTCTAGAGCGGAGCCTGGTCCTCACCAAACACGGCAGTAAACCCGTGGGAAGCATCCAGAGCAACCCCTGATTCCGTGAAATGCGGATAAGGGCAACTTCACCCGTCACTTGCGGGTCCTCACGACTCGTAAGGGAGTAAATTCTCTTGTGAGATCCTTACGACTCTTAAGAGAAAACACACTTAGGAATCCTCACGATTCTTAAGGAGAAAATTACACCTACGGGATCCTCTCGACCCGTAGGGAGAAAATTCTTTATGAGACCCTCACGGCTCATAAAGTTGAAAAGTCTTAGGGGACAGATCCTAACCCTATTTTCTAAGCCATCACTACCTTACAAAGAATCCAAGATTGAAAGCTGTATACTATCTACAGACCGCACTTGCTAAAATCACATGGCAAACAACACAGCAAGAAATAAGAAAGTAGAGAAATGCACAAGACATTATGAAGAACGTGTATCTTTTATTCATGAATTCGATTGAGTACAAAATACATCGTGATAAAGAATAAAAGAAATAAATACATTTTATTCGCAATTATAAATGATACAAAATTTTCATTGAGAAGGATGCGTTTTCAACAAATCCGCAAGCTGCTCTCGCACTTCTTTCAGTGCCTTCTCATGATCAGCCGCCGCGGCTAGCTCCGCTTCGATTCGAGTCCTTTGCTGCACGCATGATGAAATATTCTCATCAATTTCCCGTTGCGCAACTTCGCGACTTTGCGTAACCCGCTCAATAGAGTCGAGCTTCCGTCTCAATACAACCCCGTCCGAGATATATCGCTGCAAGGTATCAAAGGCGGCTCTCAATTGTGCGACGTTCGCTTCGACCTGGGCGCGCAACTGGATAGACTCAGCGGAAGCCTCCTCGCATTCCTTCCGCCTCAAGGTCGCTTCTTGTTCGAAATGGCGTAGGAAGGACGCACTCTGCTCGACCCATGCGGCCCGCTGGGAGTTCAAAGCTTGAGTCTCAGGGGCAAGATGCATAAGTTCAAGCTGATCCAGACAGGTCTCAATCTTCCTGCAGTGATCAACCCAAGACTCGACAACGCCTTCATTATGGAAATTTACAAGCGTCGCCAGCATCGGATTGACCTCGGCAGCAAAATATGCAGCAGATGTAGGAGGCTCCGCGTCAAGCTCTTCGACGTATTCGCTCAACATACGTAGACTTGTCACGGCACCCTTTGAAGATAGACGTCTGGAGAAGGGGCCTGCCGGCATCATAATGCGAGACTCGAAAGAAACCGGAGTCGAAGCAACAGCTGCAAAACAAATCACAATCAGATGACGGATCTAGAAATATAAGAGATTCATGAATAATGGAATTTACTATACCAGCTGCAGCAGGTGGCAAAGCCGGGAGGACCGGTGGCGCAACTGATCTCACATCTCCTCCTACAATCTGTAGCACTGCAATCAGGGCAAAGAAGAATCAGAAATAATTTCATTATCGATAAAAGAAAGAGCATTAATTGAAAGTTATATTCACCAGCGCCACTGGATGAAGCAAGCTCCGACGGGAAGGAGAAGTCGGGATGGAGCACCTGGTACAGGCGGTCAAGAAGAACTCCTGCAAAAACGCGATGACTCGACGTCAGTACATGAATTATACGCCCAAGGGATAAGAATAATGGGTTACAAATCCATACCTTCCAGCATTTGCGACGGTGCGAGAGAAGGCAGAGGGGTGGTCACCGTCAGGGCGGTAACTGGCGGCGCTGTCTCGAGCAGCTCGATTTCAGCACTAGCCACACCTGCATTAGAAACAAGATAAACTTTATTAGGAAAGATTGCAGAATAAAAGAAGGGCGGTGACCCAAGATTTACCTGAAGGGTCGCCGGCCAGAGCCCTAACGAGGACGTTACTTGATGCAACGGTGGCGTATTCCTCCTCCATTGGGACGGTCTCACCTCCCTTCGCCTCATCACCCGACTCTACAGGAGCCGTCGTCACGCTCGCGACGCCGGAAGACGACAAGGAACCATAAGCAGGGAGAGTGATGATCGGAGTGACGCCCGACTCTTGAGAAAGAGCGGCCATCTCTTGCTCAGCGACAATAGCACCCGTCTCACCCGCCACCACCTCGGGCTCGGCGGTCGCAGCCGTCTCGTCCATCGCTGCCATAGACTCGTCCATAGCAGCCATTTCATCCACTGCCGCCTCAGGCTCGGCCGTAACGGCCGTCTCACCCGCCGCCCCCTTGGGCTCAGCATTGGCAGCCATCTCGGGCATAGCAGTCGTGACTGTCTCATCAGCCACTATCTCGGGCCCGGCAACCCCGGCTACATCGCTTACCGTCGCCTCGGGTTCAGCCGCTGCATCCTCCACCATCCCCTCAGGCTCGACGGTCGTCGCCACTCCTTCAGTAAGACTTGGCCCTGCAGGACAAGATATATAAGAACTAATAGTTTAAAACTTTGACAACAAAGCCTCAAAAACAAATTACCTGAGGTGGATTTACCGTTGGCTCCCCGAGCTGCACGGGCCGCTCGTCTATGAGCAGTAGACAAGGCGACCGGGAGCTCCTGTGAAGGAGCAGCAGCGGGAGTAACGGCGCTTGAACCAGCTCCCGCAGCCAAAGCAGCGCTGCGCTCCCTTGCCGCGCGCCTCAGGCGTTTCCTTTCCTCCCGGGCCGTCACGACTAACCTTTTGGAAGCCTTCTTCAGCAAGGCGTCGTCGTCCGCATTCAAGGTTGCCTCCAGAGCTGTCAAGGCTTCCATCATCGGCTTTTTAAGGAGGGCCTCTTGCGGCAATCCCGAAGAGGCCGGGACTTCGGTAGCTGCCCCGGGGAGAATTCCCGCATCGGCTTGCGAGGTAGGTCTTGAGGTCCCTGCAATGAGATAAGGAAAAGGTTAGATTGGTCATAAAAAGGAGAATGAAGACTTAATGAGCCGAGACATACCAAAGCCCAATAGAGCGCGATTCCTCTCTTCTTCCTCAAAAGTCCTGAGGGAAGCCGCCAGAACCTCCTCAGTAGTGAAGCCTGTTACAAAAAGAAGAATGTCAGTCAAGACATGACAATAAAATATAACGCAATGAAAAGAGTATGACTAATATTTACTTGATTGCGCGAGGGTGGCTATTTTCGCTTGGTGGCTCGCAAGTTGCGCAGAAGCAACAATAGCGGCGTCGAGGTCGGGGTCTTCTGGCGCTACGAAGAAACCCTCATTGGTTCCATATGCACTTAAGCCTTCGGTAAGAGGAGCCTGAGGCTCTAGGCCGAGTACGGCATCAAGGGAAAGGAACGACTTCTTCTTCCTCTTTTGTGTGCGAACCCCGGTCGCACCCAAAATTAGCTTGCGCTTCGTGGGCACCTTGGGACGGCGGGTCCCGATGTCCGAGCCCACACCGGATTCGGGCGAAACCACGTTTACCGTCTCCACGGGAGCACGGGGCGCTGAGGGCACGTCCACAGGATCATGGGGCAATCCACGCGTGGGGCTTAGCACACATGGAGGCTCATCTCCAGCATCTCCTCTTAGTGGAGGAGGGACAGGGGTCCTTCGCTTTAGAGGGATGTTGCGATCGCTGGCGGGGGCGCACCCTTGCGATCGAGCAGCAGCCGCTTCTCTTCTCTGATGACAGCGGCCATCGCATGCTGATACCAGGCCCCGTATACGTTGAGAGCCCTTGGAATGCAAGTCGGCTCGCTAATAAAGAAGTGGGAGCCCGTATTTAGCCGCATAAAATGATGTAGTGCACTCTGTATTCCCTCCCTGGTGGCCGCAGGCTCTTCCAAAAACGCCTCCAGTGGGACCCCCTGGTTATAGCTTAGTTGTTAGGCGAACCGATGGGGGTTGTACCTCATAAAAAGCGCCGCCTCGTTCTGCCTGAACACGAGGAAGCCCGGCCGGATTGAGTATAGATGTAGAATCTCCCGGGCTTTCAATACGGAGGCCCTGTCCTTGAAGTTATCGCGCAACGCCAACACCGCCTTGGAGGTCTCCGGGCCGATTGTTAAGACCTTGTCCGTGAAAGAAATACCCGCTCCGACCGTGCGCGGACGAAGAAGCAACCCCCTGGCCTCCCGCGGAAGCGGATTCACGATAGAAGCACCGATCAGCCGCATAACTCTCGGAAATCTGTACTTCTCGTAAAACGAGGGTCTTTTATGAATGCCAAATACCCCGAGCACGTGCATTTCCATCTACGAAGTAAAGTAGTGTATCGGGAAATTAGCAGGTTGCACCCCCGGTTCAGTTGCGTCAGCCGCCACGCTGAGACCATGGTATAGGTGGGCCAACCCGGCAATTCCAATGGACAATTGTATGCCAGCCACCATCCGATGTGCTGGGTAGAAGACGGACGGCCTCATGTAGCGAGGGTACATGGGGAGCGCGAACCAGCACAACCATAGCCCTAGAAACCCAAGAAAGAAAGTCTCCTCGTCGATGCCCAGAGCAGCGATTTCCGACAAAGGGATGATTGCGGCATCGGGGAGGTAAAAACCTTTTTGATCGGCTTCTAGTGCTGGTCGACGATCTAAGCCAAGGTCGAAGGGGTCGTCAAGCATGGCAAATTTTTTGCCCCGTTGCGATAGAATCTCCGGTCGAAGAAAGCGGGCGACGAAGTCTGCGAAACTAACTCCCCGGCCTCCCGATTCCAAGTAAAGACTTTCATACATATTCAGCACCTTTACCAGACTCGGAAACTGGTGCTGAATAGCGTTCTCCGGCGTCAAGCCCATCACCAACGGCTTGGTGGCAAAAACATATTCATCAGGAGAAAGCAGCTCCTCATAGTGCTCCCCCCTCACCGGAAAACCGGAAATCTCAGCAAATTCTTCTAGAGGGATGGAAACTTCCTTGTCCATTAAAAGGAAGGTATGGGTGGGGATGTTCCATTGCTCCACGAACGCCTTAGTCCACCATGTCGGAGGAGCAGAGTACTCGAACAGCGAGGCGTAAACTGCGGGGTATAGACCGATCTTCAGCAGGTGCGTCTTCTTCGCTGACAAAATATACCTGGCCCACTGCAAATACCCTGCCGAGTGTCGAGGGGTCAACCCGATGTTGTAGGGTTGTCCTCAAGGGCACGATTCGCCCTGGCATATGCGCCGTCCCAAAATATCCACGGCTGCCGGCAGCTGCATGGGTATGGCAGCGATCGAGGGTTGAAGAAGACCCTCCGAAGTCCAGTTAACAACCTCCACGGCATAGTTCACCGGGAGTATATCTGCGTACGAAATCGACGAGATCGGATCCGACGGCGTCGCACAAGAAAAGCTTCGGCGACCTTTGGTAATTTCGTTGTACCACCTACCCCACAGGTGAAGGTTTTTGTATTCCGGGTCGTAATCTTTAATGAGCGCAAAAACCTCCCGGTCCACCGGTGCTTCAGGGAATCCTCCCTCTGAACGGAAAAATGGGAATGAGAGATCAGAAGATATGTTGCCTGCAAGAAAAAGTGAAATTCAATTATCAGTATTACAATTTAATTTCAAAATCCCGACACTTGGTACTTTAAAATTTGTACCACACTGCAATGCAGTGGAGAGGGGGACCAAAGGGGGACCCATAAAATCCAGATGACAATGCATCAATTAATAAGACAGCCTCATCATTGGATGAGACTGTCAATTAATGAGGAAATCTTCAAAGAATATTCTCATTGAATGAGAAATCCCTCGAGACAAGGAGAAAATCTCCCTTTCAGAGCAAAGCTTTATAACAGAGTGACACTTGTCAAACTCTGGTCACGAGGGAATAAAATTCCTTAAAGAGCCTAGCTCTGTGATGATGATGGAAAATCCATCGAAATTTAATGAAAAAATAACTCCTAAGAATTAAAGTTCTGGGATCTTAAAGATCCATGAAAAAACTCTTAAGAGTTCTTCATCAAAAGATCAAAAGATCTATAAACTGTCAAAAGAGCAGAGCTCTGACCCATGGGCTAAGAAACCCTAAGGAAAGATCTATTTAGATCTATGGGTTCTTGAGAGCAAAGCTCTGTTTACGAAACCCCAAAGGGGTTTTCTTTAGATCAAAAGATCTATGAGAGCAAGGCTCTGTTAATTAAAATTAATTTAATCTAATTTAATTTTTTACCTAAAATTTTCTAGAGTTTTAACTCTTGAAGTTCTTGGAAATGAGAACAAGGCTCTAAGATAAAAATTCTTGAAGATGATAATCATCTGAGGACCAAGGATCTTATTTATAGGCGCTGAAGCGCCTCCTCAACTTCTGAGTTGATCCAATGGCTCAGATGTTGCCACCGCTGCACTCACGTGTGCGCTACGTGAGCGCAACGGTGGGGGGGAATTTGTTTCCCCCAATCAGAGCAAAGCTCTGTTTGAATTTCAAAATTCAAAAATTGAAGCAACGCTTCAGATTCCTTGCGCTGCGCGCCACGTGTCAAAAGCAGACACGCCAGCGCCAGGAGCGCTGCGCCCAAGGCAGCGCACTCCCAATCAGAGCAAAGCTCCGTTTCAAAATTCAAATTTTAAAATGAAGCAACGCTTCAGATCCCTTACGCTCTGCGCTGCGTGCCTAGCACAGTTACGCTGTGCGCCACGTGTCAAATACAGGCGCGCTAGCGCAGTTGCGCTGCGCGCCACATGTCAAACGCAGGCGCGCTAGCGCAGTTGCGCTGCGCGCCACGTGTCAAACGTAGGCGCGCTAGCGCCAATTGTGCCAGCACTGCAATTTAAATAATAAATTGTTAATTAATCAGAATTAAAATTCTGTTCTAGAAAGATCTTTCCAATTTTATTAAAATAAGAAGATTATCTTCTCTAAAACAGAGGCCTTAGGATCAAAGATCCAACGGTGGGGAAATACCCCCAGATCAATCTGAGAAAGATCTCTGTAACCAACTTAACAAATCAATTGGCCCTATATAAAGGCCCCAAGACTTCAAGTCTCAAAAAGAGAGAACTCTCTGCAAACTTTGAGAAAAAAACTCAAAAAGAAAGAAGGCAAGCCTTTGAAGAAAGAAGATCATTTTCTTCATCTTTAAAGGTAAAGAATTTAATTCTTGAAGAACAGAGATGAAAACATCTCACAAAAAGAAGAATCCTCTTCTAAAAAGATCAAAGATCTAAGAACAAGATCAAGATCTTCAATAAAAAAGAAAAAGATCAAAAATATCTAATTATAAAAGATTAAAAAAAGAAGTAATGTACTTCATTAACAGATCTTTTGATCTATAAAGGCACAGCCTTTTGATGAGAATAAGAACCTTGGTTCTTGAATCTTGAGGCAATGCCTCTTTTGAAGAACAAATAACTTGTTCTTTGATCTTAATTTGATCAAAATGCGCTATGCGCTATTGGACAGTGCCTTGCACTCTTGAATTGCGCCTTTGCGCTTATTGGACTGGCGCACTGTGCCAGAACGCGCCACGTGTCAACCACAGAACAGTTTGCGCTTTGCGCTTCTAAAAACAGCGCACTGCGCTCTTGGACTGGCGCACTGCGCCAGAACGCGCCACGTGTCACTCACTGGCGCACTCACTCACTGGCGCAGCGCACTCATAAAGCGCAGTGCGCTAACAGACTTGCGCTCAGCGCTAGGCGACACGCGTCACTCTTATGTGCGCTAGCGCAGTACGCTCTTTAATTGGCGCAAAGCGCCTGATGCACCACGTGGCGCACTGTCAGAACACCACTTTGTTCTTAATAAATGCTATGCATTATTAAAAGGGCAGAGCCCAAATAAAGGCCAAACAGGCCAAACATGAATAAAATGTTAAAAAAATTTAACTGGACTTAGCCCAATTCTGGCCATAACTCATCAATATAAATTGAACTAAGCACAACTGCTCTTCCAATCAATTTACACCCGGTTCGAGGGCACATCTCTTTACTCCTCTGACATCCGTCATTGTAATCCTTCAATGTCGTCAGAGAGGTGACTGGTCTCGATGACCACACATTGCTACGGACTGTGGGGTCCTTAAACTCATGGACTGTGGGGTCCTTAAACTCATGGACTATGACGTCCTTAACCTCGACCGTGATGTCTTAAAACTAATATCGGACTGTGGAGTCCTTAAATCCACGGACTATGATGTCCTTAACCTCGACTGTGATGTCTTAAAACTAACATCAGACCGTGGAGTCCTTAAAATCCACGGACTATGATGTCCTTAACCTCGACCGTGATGTCTTAAAACTAACATCGAACTGTGGAGTCCTTAAAATCCACGGACTATGATGTCCTTAACCTCGACCGCGATGTCTTAAAACTAACAATGGACCGTAATGTCCTTAAACTAATTACCGACCGCAATGTCATTAAACTAAACAATAGAGCACAATTGCTCTCTTGTCGGATCTAAACGATTCCGTTAAGTTGATCTTAGTCTAAAATTAGACTAACATGTCCTTAACAACGTTTAAGTTGATCTTAGCCTCAAATAAGGCTAACGTATCCTTAAACACACCCCCCAAACCCAAATTTAAGAAAGATACGAATTTGGACTAGTCCACGCCCTACGGGCGACAACGCAACTTAGTCTCCGTATACAATCCACGGGCAACCAAACACAATACAAACACCCACGACACGAAGTGACCATATGGAGAAGAAGAAAGTTGTTACCGCGATGCGGTAGCGTAATTAACTGCAGGGGCTTGCGCCTGTAGGGAAGAGCGTCCCCACAATCAAAAACCCCTCAAACGAGGGGGAATCTGACGAAGTCTGCTACATCGGCCGCATCCGTTTAAACCTACGATGCATGGTGCCATAAATCAACTTGGCATCTTCGGAGAGGTGGACGGATAGCACCAATTAGCATCTACCCCGAAATTCAGGCTAGACGTACATGTTGGGGTAAAAATTTACACCCCGGTTGACCAAGTCAAAATCAAAGTCAACCCCCATGCCAAGATAAAAATTTTGTAATAAATAATTTTGTTGCATTTATTTTATTTTATTTTATGGATAAATGTCAGAAAAATAGGCATAAAGCCAATTTTTTGTAAAGCCCATGGCTTATGTGCAAAAAGAAATGGCACGTGAGCCATGGGATAGGCAAAATGCCATTTTGTTAAGCCCAATGGGCTATGTGTAAAGTGTATAGCCTATAAAGGCAAAGATAATGAAAATATCTCACAACTTTTTCTCTCTCCAAAAAATTTAGATCTGAGATCTTTTCTCCTTCTTCAAGGTTCCAAATTTTTTTTCTTTCTTTTGAATTAAATCAAGAGTTTTACTTTTCATTTTATAAAACAAAATAGTTTTTCACCACCAAACCCACAAAGGGGAACTTGGATCTGTCACTAGATCTCAAAAAGGAGAGATTTTTAAAAAATCCCATATCTCTTGATCTTCAAGATCCAGCCAACAGAAGAGGAAGAAGAAGAACCCCTTTCATTAACCCAAAGCATCTTAGGAGTTTAAACTCCACCCTATTTTCTCTTTAGAGAATTTCCGGGGCTAAAAGCTCCCTTTTCCTCGCCGGAGCGCCAGCGCTCGAGCGCAAAGCGCCCACGTGGCGCGCTTGCGCTCCAGCACCCTGCGTTCAAGCGCAAAGCGCCTACGTGCCGACACGTGGCGCGCTTGCGCTCAAGCGCCCAGCGCCCGAGCGCAAAGCGCCCACGTGCCGACACATAGTGCACTTGCGCTCCAGCACTCTGCGTTCGAGCGCAAAGCGCCCACGTGCCGACACGTGGCGCGCTTGCGCTCAAGCGCCCAGCTCCCGAGCGTAAAGCGCCCACGTGCCGACACGTGGCGTGCTTGCGCTCCAGCACTCTGCACTCGAGCGCAAAGCGCCCACGTGCCGACACATGGCGCTCTTGCGCTCAAGCGCCTAGGCGCTGGCCTCACGCATCCTTTGGATGTCTTTTTCCCCTTTTATTTATATATACATGTATATATATACATATGTACACATACACATACTCCACGACACTGTCCCTGTTAGAAAAAAATTTCTAACGGGGCGCTGCCCTGCACCCCGCAAGGGGGCTGCTAGCCCTCTTGACCCCCAGCCCGCTATCCAGGTAGCGGGACCTCCGTAAAAACTCTGCGTGGCTCCCGATATATCCAAACCCCCCTCCAAAACAAAACACACGTACACTGCACATCGAGTTCGCATGACCAGTTTAACCCGTCAATCGGAGGTTCCCTCGCTCCAAAGGCGAGGGGTAATTAACGGCAGCTTAGTCCGCGGCTTCCGGAGATTCGGATCCCCACAATCATTAAACCCTGGCCTACCCTAGGCAGGGAGAATCTGTAGTACGCCTGACAAACGCGCACGTATTCCCATCTCAATGGGGTGACAAAAAACACCGGACAGATTCTGGTACGCCCGGTGGAACCTTTCTCTCCTCCCATATTTTGGGTTAAACGTTCATGCGAACTCAATCAATATACATATCGATTGTCTATACTGAAATGATGTTTTCTTTCCGTGCAGCAATCAACTTTCGACGACAATGTCTCCCAAGATGAATTTGGCTTCCAACGCGACCCCGATCCCGTATGTGGTCAAGGTCAATGGTCGTGTGGTTCTCCCCGAAAGCCTCAGTCGACAGTGGGAGGAACCGCCCCGCCAGTTTGGCTCCGTCATCATCTACCCTGCCGGAAGCGCTCATCTGGAAGAAATCCCAGCAAAGCAGGCGGCCAAGCCGGTCTCAAGGGGCAAGAGGCCGAATGTCGTGATCGCCAAGGCACCACAACTGAAACTTAAGATGGTGTCTGAACGATTCTCTGGTGCTCCAGCAGAGGGCAAGAACTCTGGTACAAAGGGCAACATCAAATGTTGCGGACGAGCTCAGGCGATGACCCCAACAAATGCACAATTGAGCGTACCTCCAAAGCCCTCCATTGCCCGGTCTGGGGCGTCTTCCCAAAGAGCCGAAGTCTGCCAGGTGCTTAGAACAGAAAAGTTAAGGAAGAAACGGTTCAGGTATCGAGCCAACAAGAGGGCCAGGACTTCGGCCAAATGGAATTTTGTGAAGTTCCAAGTGCAGGGTCGCCCCACGACGACGGCTGAGTCGGACGTGAGAATCAGCAATTCCTTCGAGCTCTGAAGTGGGTTCAGAAAAATGCCATGACCGCCAGAATCAAGAAGACAGCGGTTCGAACAATGCTACAAAGAGACGTGTCCCGGCCCCAACAGAAAAGGTATGAACTATCTCTTCAACAGTCTATCGGGCGCTCTGTGCCGCACGAAAGCAGCGGGGAAAATCCTGAAAAGAAGCGCCAGCACCATTCAAGAATCCGGCCAGGCCATCCGCCTTCAATCGACTGCCCGCTACCGAAACAGGAGGGCCAAGACAGCGATCCGTGAAATCAGCCGCCGATAATAAAAAGACGGCTGGATATGTCGTCCATACGATCTATATGGCGGGCGGGCGTCCCAGCGACAACCTTCACAGCAAAAGCAAGAATGGGGCCACCACATCCCAAGTCCAATCTGGCTTGAATGTGGTTGCCGCTTCCCAAGAACAGCCACCTCCGCTGGATGATGAAAACCCTCTTGATGAGGACGATAGGCAGAAGGACCCTTCGGTCCAGGCAGAGTCAAGCTCAGAGAGTGAGGAAGAGCCGACCTTCCGCCCCAGGACCGCGGAGCAAGAGCTGCTCCAAGAGCTTCGAAAACAACTCAGGATCAAGGATAAAGAGATGGCCAAGCTCTATTTGAAGATTGACGACTTAACGAACGTTGTGATGCAGCTTACTGCTCAAATTTCTCGAGCGCCTCCTAATCAAGCACAAGTCGCTACTAATCAGCCGGGTGATGACAATCCGAAGCAGCCATTGCTTGCTTCTTTGGGTCCAAGAATGGTCGAGCCGCACGAAAGCCGGCCACATTCCGCTTCTGGGGATGCCTTGGCCCCAGATAGCACTATCCCGCTAACACAAGTTCGGATAATGGATTTGGTCACCAGCAAAGTTAAAAAATTGGTGGCCGAAGCTGAAGCTCAGAAAGAAATTGGCAGTAGTGGCCAGCCGTATCCCGCACACTACGATCTGATTGAGTTCCCGAGCGGCTATGTCATTCCTAAATTTGGAAGGTTCGACGGAACGGGGAATGCAAATCAGCACGTCGCCCACTTCAAAGCCTCGTGTGGAAATACAGGGGGCAATGACGCACTCCTTCTTCGCCAGTTTGTCAACAGCCTGACCGGTGTCGCCTTCGACTGGTACGCGAGTATACCAGACGGGTCCGTCATTACCTTTGCCTAAATGGAGTCTCTGTTTCGGCAAAGGTTCATGAGTTTCAGTGATAAAATCTCCATTGCCGACCTTGTGAGGACCAACCCGGGGAAGAATGAAAGCAACACCGACTTTATTGCCCGATGGCGTAATCCCACGGTCAAGTGCGAGCCACCGCTGGAGCAGGACCAGTCCGTCAGCCTTCTCATTGGGAACCTCAGCAATTGGATGGTCCTATTCTTGTGTACAGCAGGCCTCAAGACGTTTCAAGAGCTAACCAAGAAAGTCCAAATGCTGGAACGCTCAAAGCAAGAGTCCCCGCCGGACTCTCAGAGAGACAAAACTTGGAAAAGCAAGCGAGACGAAAGCCGTAGAAGCGGGAGTTCCAGCAGTACCAATGTCTTCAATGCGTCCGACAATGAAGAAAAGCGAAGGGCGGACGAATCCAAAACCAACCGGTCTCGAAAGCCATTGCTGGGAGGAGATGGGACTTCCCTAGAGGAGAAGAAGAATAAGGTTTACTCTTTCAGAAGGGACAAGGTCCGTAAGATATTTAAAGATGCCTTGAACAACGGCCTACAATTGCCGGAGTCGAAAAGACCCCAAGAAGCAAAAATGACCGACAATCCCCTGTATTGCCCGTACCACCGAGTAGTGAGCCATGCGATCGAGGATTGCTATATCTTCAAGGACTGGGTCGAGAAGCAGTACAAGGCTGGAGAGATCGAGCTATCCAAAAGCATGTTGGTGAACAATCAAGTTGCAACCGCCAACTTTATACAGACAGAAGTTGAAGCCTTCTCGGAGTAGACAGCTGAACCCGCTGCCCTGACAAACGAAACTGACTCATCGCGGCCTCTGTGGAGTTCGCACATATCTAATAAGACGAAGAAGATACTAAAGCTGCTTCAGATAGAGCCCGGGATGGAATGGGAAGGACAGAAGAAGCCTACCAGTCCAGCTGCCAATGCGGCTCCATCAGGCGCAAAATCCAAGAAGCTCAAGAAGAAGAAAAGTGCAGCTCGGCGCGAAAAAGAGTCTGCAGGGAGATCGACCATTCAAAAATATATCGATTCCCTCGAAGAATATGAACAAAAGGAAAGAACATTGATTCAATTGAAGGAGTTCTTCCCTGTACAAGCGGCTGAAATTCTGGAGGAGTTAGAAGAAGACTCTAATGAAGAGATCCCAGTAGTGACCTGCTACGCCATCCATCTTGGCAGCGACTCGGAAGAGGAGCTCTGTTTTCCCGAAGAGGACGAGGAGCTCGCCACAACGGCCAATCAAATCCAGCTCAGAAGCGGCAGGGCTCTACCGCCAAATCAGGGCAACGCCCCAAAAGGGAAGGAAAAACAAGTCGCTAATGAAGAAGATGGCAGAGAACCGGCTGATGAAAACATAAGTCCTTCCTCAGTGGACTATAATGTCTTGGCACATCTCCGGAAGCTTCCGTCTCTCCTGAGCTTCTACGACGCCTTGGTCCTATCTAAGGAGCTTAGAGATGTTCTCATTCACGCTCTACAAAACCCCGAGCGGTATCAGGCTCACTTTGCGGAAATTAATATGAAAGAAGCCCAGCACGCTTTGCATGCCGCCGCAGTCACATTTAAGGATGAAGACTTGCTACTGGGAACGGCTGAGCATAATCGGCCGCTTTACGTAACCGGGTACAGCGACGGAGATCGGATTAATCGCATATTGATTGATCCGGGGTCTTCAGTGAACATCATGAACTTGCGGACGCTGAAGAGTTTGTCAATGGACGTCCGACACCTATCAAGGGAAAGGATTGTCATTCAAGGTTTCAACCAAAATTGCCAGCAAGTTCTGGGGTCCATAGCTCTGCCAATCAAATTCGGGGATCTGCAAACTGAAGCTAAGATATACGTGATCGACGCCGACACGTCTTATAAG
Source organism: Agapanthus africanus (assembly GCA_030015575.1). Taxonomy (NCBI): domain Eukaryota; kingdom Viridiplantae; phylum Streptophyta; class Magnoliopsida; order Asparagales; family Amaryllidaceae; genus Agapanthus; species Agapanthus africanus. The sequence goes on along the minus strand of JASDDO010000024.1, from coordinate 143,546,277 downwards.
ATTCTCTTGGGGCGGCCGTGGCTCCACGATTACGGCATCATTCCGTCAACTCTCCATCAATGTATGAAGTATACTAAAAATGGCGAAGAAAGACGCATTGACGGAGACATCCAACAGTTCAGTGTGCATGAAGTCGGATATGAAGATTCTCGGTACTTTATGAACCACCAAAATTCTAAGCCACAACTAACTGAGGATAGACCGGCCCCAAGACTCAAAAGCAAATCTGCGTCGGCTGTCACTTTCAAAAGCAAAAATGCCCAGGTGCGCCCGCATTTCGGTAGCGACACTGATGAGTCCGATGCTGGAAGTCCGTCCTTCCGTAAAACTCGCCCTCATTTCGGTAGCGATACGGATGAATCTGTCACTGAAGCCCCATCTAGCAATAAAGTCCGCCCTCATCTTGGCAGCGACACTGAAGAGTCAGAGGAAGAGGACCTGTCGTGCAACAGCGGTGCAGATTGGAACCCCATACAAAAAGCGAAACTACGAGAGACGCTCGAAATTGCAGAAGGGTCCGTAGCCGTCACAAGGGTGCCGGAGCAGATGTGCAAAGAGCTCGATGCGTTGTCAGTCTCCACCGTGGACCAGCTGAAAACTTTCTACGTCCCAGGGAGGAAAAATGGACAGAAGGACATCCTGTTTTACGGGTCAACCCCCGTTGTGCACCCGGATGATCTTTCTATCGCGTGCCTTCCCTATGAGAGAGGCATAAGAGCCGTCCTCAATCCCAGATACTATGCGCCCGAGATGCGGGAATACTTTAAAAAGTGCGGATGCCGGTTATATCAAACGGAGTCCGAAGCAAAGTTTTACGAAGGGTTATGGCATCCACCCCAGGTCCGAGCACTCATCGATAGAAGAATTCCAGATAAACGGGGCATAGGCTACGTTCAACCTGATTCCGAAGCGTGCTACATGATCCATGTTGGTGAGGCCAGCGAAAGATCAAATGATGATGACGAAATAGCCGAGCCAGAAGAAGCTCCTCAAGAGCTCGAAGATGGAGGACAAGCAACCTTTGATGAGCTAACCGAGATTGACTTAGGAACGCCCGATAATCCAAGGCTGACCTACATCAGCTCACTCTTGTCGGAGGAAATGAAAGAGCAAATAATTGCCCTGCTGCATGAGTTCGTCGACTGCTTCGCGTGGACGTACAAAGAAATGCCTGGCCTTTCCCCTGAAGTAGCCGTGCATAAGCTGGCTATATCTCCTGATGCTAAGCCAGTCAAACAAGCTCCTCGAAGAATGAGAAGGGAGTTGGAAGAAAAGGTCATCGAGGAAACCAAGAAACTCATCGATGTTGGCTTCATCAGGGAAGAGAAATATGCGGACTGGATCGCATGCATAGTCCTAGTGAAGAAGAAAAATGGGCAGATCCGAGTTTGTGTCGATTTCAGGGACCTCAACAAGGCATGTCCTAAAGACGACTTTCCGCTACCGGTCATGGAAATGATGGTCGATGACACCTCAAATTATGAGTTGTTCACCTTTATAGATGGCTCGTCTGGATATACTCAGATCAAGATGTCCCCCGAGGATGAGAAGCACACAGCATTCCGAACCCCAATCGGCATATACTGCTACAAGGTGATGCCGTTCGGACTGAAGAACGCAGGTGCTACGTACCAACGGGCAATGACCAATATCTTCGATGACCTAATTCATAAAGTCGTCGAATGATATGTTGATGATCTGGTCATCAAGACTAAAACCAAGGCCGATCATATCCAAGATCTTAGGATCGTTCTCACCAGACTGAGGGAATACGATCTGAAGATGAATCCTCTGAAATACGCTTTTGGCGTGTCATCGGGAAAATTCTTGGGCTTCATAGTCCGACATCGGGGGATCGAAGTTGACCCATCAAAGATAAAGGCCATCATGGAGATGCCCCCTCCGAAGAGTCTGACGCAGCTAAGATCTTTTCAAGGCAAGCTTGCTTATATACAGAGGTTTATCTCAAATTTATCGGGAAGATATAGGCCCTTCTCAAAGCTCATGAAGAAAGGAGCTCTTTTTATCTGGGATGCCGAATGTCAAGCAGCGTTCGAAAGCATCAAACAATACTTATTGCACCCTCTAGTGCCGGCCGCCCCCATTCCAAATAAACCGCTGATTCTCTACATTGCCGCGCTAGATGAGTCACTCGGTGCGTTCCTTGCCCAGAATAATGAGGAGGGAAAAGAAAATGCCCTCTACTACCTCAGTCGAACTCTAGTCGGGGCGGAACACAACTATTCCCCCATCGAAAAGCAATGTCTGGCTCTGATATTTGCTGTGAAGAAGCTGAGGCACTATCTGCTCGCTCATCGGGTTATACTGATCTCCAAGGTCGACCCGCTCAAACACTTGATGACCAAAGCAAGCCTAGCCGGCAGAATGCCAAGATGGGCTGTCATGCTACTTAAGTTTGATATAGTTTATACTCCTCAGAAAGCAGTGAAAGGGCAAGCTCTTGCAGACTTCCTCGCCGCTCATCCTATACCAGAAGGGTCGCCGCTAAATTGCGAGCTACCTGACGAACAAGTGCTGCATCTCGAGGAAGATGAGCCATGTTGGGAGCTCTACTTCGATGGAGCCTCATCAATGAGGAGTTCCGGCAAATCAAGCGTCCCGGAGATAAAAGCGGGGATAGGATTGGTGTTCATCACGCCATCAATGGGAACCCTACGGCGTTCTTTTGCTCTCACCGAGTCTCGCACAAACAATGAGGCCGAGTATGAAGCTCTGATAGCTGGTTTGGAGCTCGCTATATAAATGGAAATCCTTCGGCTACGGGTTTACGGTGACTCCCAGCTTGTCGTCAACCAAGTAAGCGACAACTATAAGATATACAAACCCGAGTTAGCTCGGTACAGAAGCCGGGTGATAGAACTCATGAAACGGTTCACTCACATTGAACTAACGAGAGTCCCTGGAGCGTTGAACGGAAAGGCTGACGTACTCGCTCGCTTAGCCAAGGAGCTGGCTGATCCTGACATGGACGAAATTCTGATCACAGTCAGGAGCCAACAAATTCTACCCCCAGTCTCTCTACGAGAAGAGGAAAGCGCGGAACAGAAGAGCAGTCCTGCCGAAGAAGCTTCGACCATCCAAGACGAGCCCGATTGGAGAGAACCCTTCATAGAGTACCTCCGATAAGACAAGCTGCCCGAAGAAAAATCTGTGAGGATTCAGCTGAAGAAAAGAGCTCTCCGATACGTGTTTGTAAATGACACGTTATACCGCAGGTCATATGACCAACTCTGGCTCAGGTGTCTGTCGTTGGCCGAAGCCCAAAAGGTCATGAAAGATGTTCACTTGGGCGTTTGCGGTGCTCACCAATCTGGCCCCAAGATGCGACTTCAAATCAAACGGCTTGGGTATTACTGGCTCACCATGATACGAGATTGCGGAGAGCATGCAAAGAAATGTCAGATCTGCCAAATCCATGGTGATTTCATTCATAAGCATCCCAATCCGTTACATCCTACGGTGGCGTCGTGGCCTTTCGAGGTCTGGAGCGCCGACATTGTTGGCCCAATTGATCCTCCGTCATCCAAAGGCCACCGGTTCATACTGGCCGCGACAGACTACTTCTCCAGATGGGCTGAAGCTGTCCCGCTAAAAGAAATCAAGACAAAAGATATTCTGATATTTTTCCAGCATAATATTCTATACCGCTTCGGTACACCAAGAAGAATCATTTCTGACAACGGGCTTTCTTTCAAGAGCTTCAATATCTCAAGGTTCGCTACACAGCACAAGATAGACTGGAGATATTCCTCCATCTATAATCCAAGAGCCAATGGGCTAGCCGAAGCCTTCAATAAGACTCTATGCAAGCTCCTGAGGAAAAATGCTTCAGCCAACAAGAGAGACTAGAATCTCAAACTTCACGAGGCGTTGTGGGCATATCGTACCACGCACCGTACTCCAACTCAGTCCACTCCATACTCATTGCTCTTCGGAGTGGAGGCGGTCCTCCCCCTCGAAGTCGAAGTTCCAAGCTTAAGAATGGCCGTTCAGCATGAGTTGACGAAGGAGGAAAACGTGCTCCTTCGACTTGAAGAGCTCGATGCCCTCGAAGAAAAGAGGCTCGCGGTGTAGCAAAATCTGGAGCTATACCGAGCCCAAATGTCACGGGCCTATGACAAGATAACCCATCTCCGCGCTTTCAAGAAAGGTGAATTGGTGTTGGTCCTAAAAAGACTGATCATCCCCAATCGACATGCCAAGAGAAAATTCGAGCCAAACTGGGAAGGACCATACGTCATCGAGAAAGTGTTCGACGGAGGATCCTACCAACTAATAAGTGCCGAGGGAGAAAGGCCCATGCCACCCATCAATGGCCGATATCTTAAGAAATACTACACGTGAATGCTCCAAGTCGCAGGCGAATTGAGCACGTCAGCCCTACGGTCTGGATCATACATCCTGCAAAACCGTATACAATCCATGAGCGTAAATGACCCCTATCTCTCCCAAATCTTGCCGGTGAGACTACTTTTAAAGTCCCACCAGCGGCAAAAAAAAAGAGAAAAAGAAAAAGAAAAGAAATAAAAAAATAAACGGTATGTCCACAAGCAAAACGGGCATGGATGAAAACCCGAAAGGGCTCCGTGAGTAAAAACAGCAGGACTACCGGCGAGTCTGTGAAAATCCGAAAGGGCGCAAACTCGTGAAAAGAGATGAAATACACTCGCAAAGTCCTCTCAACCTTGTGAGGAGAAAACCCCTGCGTGAGATCCTTACGACTCACAAAGGAGCGACACACTTAGGAATCCTCATGATTCCTAAGGAGAAAATACACCTGCGGGATCCTTACGACTCGTAGGGAGAAAATGCTTTTATGGGACCCTCACGGCCTATAAAATTGAAAAGCCTTAGGTGATAGGGACCCAAACCTGTCTCCTAAGCCATCGTTCCCCAACGGGCAACGGCAAATGATGAGTCGCTCCTGGCATTTCGCTTCAGTGTTAGCGATGCTGATGCCGACCAAAAACCCAAATCCCAAGTCCTCCCAAGGCAAATGATGAGTTGCTCCTGGCATTATTCCAGTGCAGCAATGCTCATGCCAAACAAGATCCAAATTCCAAGTCCCCAAACGGCGAATGATGAGTCGCTCCTGGTACCACATTCCAGTGCAGCGATGCAGACGCCAACCAAAATCCAATTTCTTAAAATTCTCCAGGCCCTACGGTGGGTCCCCAAGTTGACCATCGTATACAATCCACGGGCTCAAATAATTCTCATCATACCCATGCCCCATCGTAATCACCAGTTACGCGGCTGGTCACCGCTTTGGGAATGATGCTCCATTGATAAGACCCACTCATGTGTCCTCACGATATATGAGGAGAACAAACCTTTGTGGGATCCTTACGACTCATAAAGGAAAAACACACTTAGGAGTCCTTATGACTCCTAAGGAAAAAATACACCTGCGGGATCCTTACGACTCGTAGGGAGAAAATGCTTTTATGGGACCCTCACGGCCCATAAAATTGAAAAGCCTTAGGCGATAGGGATCTAAACCTATCTCCTACGCCATCGCTCCCCAATCCCCAAATGGAGAATGATGAGTCGCTCCTGGTACCATATTCCAGTGTAGCGATGCAGACGCCAACCAAATTCCAAATCCTATACCCCAACGGCGAATGATGAGTCGCTCCTGGTACCATATTCCAGTGCAGCGATGCAGACGCCGAAAAAGTCCCGAAATTTTTCCGGCCCTACGGTCTGGATCATACATCCTGCAAAATCGTATACAATCCACGGGCGTAAAACAATCCCAATCTCTCCCAGGTCCTACCGGTGAGACCACATTCAAAGTCCCACCAAAAAAATAATAAAATAAAAATAAAAATAAAAAAGGTATGTCCACAAGTAAAATGGGCATGGATGAAAACCCAAAAGGGCTCCGTGAGTAAAAACAGCAGGACTGCCGACGAGTTTATGAAAACCCAAAAGGGCGCAAACTCATAAAAAAGAGATGAAATGCACTCACAAAGTCCTCTCGACTTTGTGAGGAGAAAATTCCCGCGTGAGATCCTTACGACTCACAAAAGAGCAACACACTTAGGAGTCCCCACGACTCCTAAGGAGAAAATACACCTACGGGATCCTTACGACCCGTAGGGAGAAAATGCTTTGTAAGACCCTTACGGCTCACAAAATTGAAAAGTCTTAGGTGATAGGGACCTAAAACCTGTCTTCTAAGCCATCGCTTCCTGATAAGCAATCACAAATGATAATTCGCTCCTGGTACCATATTCCAGTGTAGCGATACTGATGCCAAGCAAAAAACCAATTCCCAAATCCTAAAAGGGCAAATGATGAGTTGCTCCTGGCATTATTCCAGTGCAGCGATGCAGATGCCAGACAAAAACCGAAATCCTCAAATCCTCTCATGGCAAATGATGATTCGCTCCTGGTACCATATTCCAGTGTAGCGGTGCTGATGTCAACCAAAATCACATCAAGTCAGCAAAACAACCAATGACCTCCCTGGCAGAATCAAATTCCACTTCGGAAACAAGTCAACTTCATCCCGACACCGCAAGAAGCGGAGCAAGTCAAATCCAGCACCGACCGTCCAAGTCGCAAAAAGGGCAGAACCGACCGTCCAAGTCGCAAAAAGGGCAAAACCGACCGTCCACGTCGCTAAAAGGGCAGCACCGACCGTCCAAGTCGCAAAAATGGCAGAGCCGCCCGTCCACGTCGCTAAAAGGGCAGCACCGACCGTCCAAGTCGCAAAAAGGGAAGCACCGACCGTCTAAGTCGCAAAAAGGGCAGAGCCGACCGTCCACGTCGCTAAAAGGGCAGCACCGACCGTCCAAGTCGCAAAAAGGGCAGTATCGACCGTCCAAGTCGCAAAAAGGGCAATACCGACCGTCCACGTCGCAAAAAGGGCAGCACCGACCGACCACGTCGCAAAAAGGGCAGAACCGACCGTCCAAGTCACAAAAAGGGAAGAACCGACCGTCCACGTCACAAAAATGGCAGCATCGACCGTCCACGTCGCTAAAAGGGCAGAACCGACCGTCCAAGTCGCTAAAAGGGCAGCACCGACCGTCCAAGTAGCAAAAAGGGCAGAACCGACCGTCCATGTCGCTAAAAGGGCAGCACCGACCGTCCAAGTCGCTAAAAGGGCAGCACCGACCGTCCAAGTCGCTAAAAGGGCAGCACCGACCGTCCAAGTCGCTAAAAGGGCAGAACCGACCGTCCACGTCACTAAAAGGGCAGCACCGACCGTCCAAGTCGCTAAAAGGGCAGCACTGACCGTCCAAGTCGCTAAAAGGGCAATACCGACCGTCCAAGTCGCTAAAAGGGCAGCACCGACCGTCCAAGTCGCTAAAAGGGCGGAACCGACCATCCAAGTCGCAAAAAGGGCAGAACCGACCGTCCACGTCGCTAAAAGGGCAGCACCGACCGTCCATGTCGCTAAAAGGGCAGCACCGACCGTCCATGTCGCAAAAAGGGCAGAACCGACCGTCCAAGTCGCAAAAAGGGCCGCATCGACCGTCCATGTCGTAAAAAGGGCAATGCCGGCTTCCCAAAAGGTGGGAACCGAATCAAGTCGCCTCCACGTGAAAAAAGATCCATCAATTTCATGCACACGACCTACATATGTGGTGTGCATTTATTGATGGGGGGCAATTTGTTGGGGTAAAAATTTACACCCCGGTTGACCAAGTCAAAATCAAAGTCAACCCCAAGCCAAGCGGGCCCAAGCCCAGATCCAGTGGGCCCATGCCCGGGTCAAGCCCGAACATGAAGTGGCCGGCCTCCCTCCATGCCAAGATAAAAATTTTGTAATAAATATTTTTGTTGCACTTCTTTTATTTTATTTTATGGATAAATGTCAGAATAATAGGCATAAAGCCAAATTTTTGTAAAGCCCATGGCTTATGTGCAAAAAGAAATGGCGCATGAGCCATGGGATAGGCAAAATGCCATTTTGTGAAGCCCAAGAGGCTATGTGTAAAGTGTATAGCCTATAAAGGCAAAGATAATGAAAATATCTCACAACTTTTTCTCTCTCCAAAAAATTTAGATCTGAGATCTTTTCTCCTTCTTCAAGGTTCCAAAATCTTCTTCTTTCTTTTGAATTAAATCAAGAGTTTTATTCTTCATTTTATAAAACAAAATAGTTTTTCACCACCAAACCCATAAAGGGGAACTTGGATCTGTCACTAGATCTCAAAAAGAAGAGATTTTTAAAAAATCCCATATCTCTTGATCTTCAAGATCCAGCCAACAGAAGAGGAAGAAGAAGAACCCCATTCATTAACCCAAAGTATCGTAGGAGTTTAAACTCCACTCTATTTTCTCTTTAGAGAATTTCCGGGGCTAAAAGCCCATTTTTCCTCGCCGGAGCGCTAGCGCTCGAGCGCAAAGCGCCCACGTGCCGACACGTGGCGCACTTGCGCTCCAGCACTCTACGTTCAAGCGTAAAGCGCCCACGTGCCGACACGTGGCGCGCTTGCGCTCAAGCGCCCAGCTCCCGAGCGCAAAGCGCCCACGTGCCGACACGTGGTGCACTTGCGTTCCAGCACTCTGCGTTCGAGCGCAAAGCGCCCACGTGCCGACACGTGGCACGCTTGCGCTCCAGCGCCTAGGCGCTGGCCTCACGCATCCTTTGGATGTCTTTTTTCCCTTTTATTTATATATACATGTATATATATACATATGTACACATACACATACTCCACGACACTGTCCCTGTTAGAAAAAAATTTCTAACGGGGCGCTACCCCGCACCCCGCAAGGGGGCTGCTAGCCCTCTTGACCCCCAGCCCGCTATCCGGGTAGAGGGACCTCCGTAAAAACTCTGCGTGGCTCCCGATATATCCAAACCCCCCTCCAAAACAAAACACACGTACACTGCACATCGAGTTCGCATAACCAGTTTAACCCGTCAATCGGAGGTTCCCTCGCTCCAAAGGCGAGGGATAATTAACGGCAGCTTAGTCCACGGCTGCCGGAGATTCGGATCCCCACAATCATTAAACCTCAGCCTATCCTAGGCAGGGGGAATCTGTAGTACGCCTGACAAGCGCGCGCGTATTCCCATCTCAATGGGGTGACGAAAAACACCCTACAGTACATCGCGTCTCCGCCGTGTCTTTCGGAGGGGAACACATCTGTCTGCACGGTAGATGATATCATAATCTCTGAGGTATGTTGTACATCAACAGTCCTCTCACAACAGGCAGTCTCTAACAATGGCCCGATCATCTGGTACAAAACCGCACACTCGTCTTAAACGAGAGGTCACAACATAACACTACATCGATACATTCCCATGTCACCAGAAAACACGATGGTCAGTATCATCCACGACGAGCTCGCCCTGACCGCATCACTAGCAGCAGCTCAAACTGCACTCGAACCATGGTGACATGAACCTCAATCATGTATCGACGAAAATAGATCAAAGGGATGAAATGAATCAATAGATCCAGAATGAATACATGATCATAAGGAGCAACAGAATCAGTGAAAGTATGATCATGGAAACAAATAGAATCAAGGATATCAAATGGATGTATAATCAAGAGGACAAAGAGAATCACAAGTCTCAAGATATGTACATCCTAAGGTCACTTAAGTGGAGTATCGTATCGTAAATATACCGTGGAACATACATACGGTACGTCACTCTACTCAAGCTACCTACTCCATCAATCAGGGTTAGTCTATGAAATGAAAGTTCGGGTCTAATACCCCCTTGTTCAAGTCTAAGTTCCGTAAGATCAAGCCTATGTAACGAAATAAATTATGCCCCAGACTCCACATAGTCAAACCTAGACTCAAACCAAGGTTAAACCTAGCGCTCCGATACCAATTTTGTCACGACCCAAAAATATTAGCTCGTGACCGACACTTAAATCACGCAACGTCTACAGGCGTAACGTAACTTAAGTAAGCCGAAGCCTAGCAATCTAAACCCTTCGAAAGAAGTAAGTAACGAAAACCTTGATAGAACATTTGGAAACATTGAGTAAAAATTCTTAAACTTATTTTTTTACTTTCTTTTCTTTTGTTTTCTTAAAAATTTCGGCAACACCTCCTTTGTAAAAACCAGCCCCGAAACGGGTACAACATAGAATATAAAGAAAGCATCCCCAAACGGGAGAAAATCACGCCCAACGGCGGAAACAACCACCACAAGCATAAATAAATATACGACGCCCAATGGCGAAGATCAACACAAAGGAAAATGAAAAGCAAGACACCAAACCCACCAAGCGAACATATAACCCATCGTTCAAGTCTCGCAACTACGAGTCTTGCTAAGTCTTACCACATATACAAACTCTAGTTTCTGATTGATGGAGTTGACTAGATACAATAAGAATAATAATACAAGAGGGGCACGATCCAACATGTACCACCTACCAAAGCAAATCACTCGAAAGCAAGCTGTGTGCCAGCGATGCCGCTGCTGATCCATGCGGTCAACTTGCAAGAACTGTGGCACAACGGGGCTGAGTTGCCAGCTCGTGAGTAGAAAACATCAGCAGGTAGAAATCGAATAAAACAACGATTTCCTAGGTCAACTATATCATAAAAGTAATACTATGATATCTAGAGTGACCGTGTCTACGTATATGCCAATAATAATCAATGCCTGTATGCATGTAGATCTCGTCCAACAATATAATCAATGCATGTATGCAGGTCGATCTCATCCAACAATATAACCAATGCATATATGCAGGTGGATCTTGTCCAACAATATAACCAATGCATGTATGCAGGTGGATCTCATCCAACAATATAACCAATGTATGTATGCAGGTGGATCTCATCCAATAATATAACCAATGCATGTAAATATATGAGGATATTAAAGAACGTGTGTCCATCAATAACACATCAAATCATGGAACCTGAGTGTCCAACACCAACACTCGAAACATCATGAAACCCGTGTCCAGTATCGACACGTAAATCGTCATATCTCAGGCGCCGTCACCAGGACCGGCCCTCATGTCCGTACATCTCATGGAACCTGAGTGTCCAATATCGACACTCGCAATCCACATATCATGTCCGTACATAACTTCGGTCGGTATCCCCCAGATAACCGCCGAGTCCAAATACTATCATCGGTAGGTACTAGCCCTCCTGCCAGGCTCATCGTCTGTACCACGAAAATCACCTCTTACCCCCGGGAACCATACTGGGTCCACCATGTACCCACAGACGGTGCCTACCGCTTCTCGAATCGGGTTTCTAACACAAGTCTCAGAACCGAGAAAACTCATGGTGGACGCACTAAAATATCATATCAAGAGAAACCGGGTTTTTAAACAATACATAAATTTCTTGAAATACCCCCACGGTTCTCAAATCCATAAATCACATGAAAACTGATGTATGCAACATAAAACAGCAATATGAGCATATTAAGGGGGAAACCTCTCTTTTAAATGAATCCAGTTTTAAAATATATCATGCGGTTCCCAATTCCTCCGAAATCAAGTGCAACATCATATGAGGTGTACATGTAACTATAGTAAGATATGTGTATCTACATGTAAGCAGGTATGTATGATGCATTTCATAAGCGCAATAGCATAATAATCAACGTCTCAATGTCAAATGACAATACAATACCACTTAGGGGTATATGTAGCTATAGCAAGGTATGCGAGTGTACATGTAAGTATGTATGCATGATGTACATGTAGCTGTAGTAAGGTATGTGGGTGTACATGTAAGTATGTATGCATGATGTACATGTAGCTATAGCAAGTATATCATAGCATAATATAGCAACTCTACTGTGTAAGTAACATACCAATTATAGATGAAGAATGTGTGTGAGCCGGCAAATCTGTGTAAGTGTAACATACGCATTATCGATAATGGTGTAGGTGTACTAGCATAGGTATATGTAATGCAATGAGAATGACATGAACGTAGCATAAGGTACATCGTACGCGAAAATGCAAAAAGGTATACGTATCTACCACATATCTGAGTCGGTGAATCTATCAATCGGCATCCAGCCTCACAACATCACGTACGGTAAAAGCTATCATACAGCATCCTCTAATCAAGGGTATGGATCAATCAACAGGTAAAACTCATCGCGTACGGTAATTCATCGTACGGCGACATTAAACAATTAGGGATTCATCAACCTATACAACAACGGGGGTATGGATCTAAGTCTCATACGGCATACCACTTAATATGCACATCATTATCCATATATATATATATATATATATATATATACATATCTCTCAGGTCACGTCCATATCAATCTCGTATCAGGGGACCGACAAAGGTATCAACAATCTAATATCGACTCGCATCCATATAACGACATATCACACTAAGTCATCATATTACATCGTATACTCGTTCATCACATTAATATCTCGCATCACATTATATAAACATCATACTTGTTCTCTTTCAATTCGTACCTATCATGATTCACTTCTCATTTCATATTCTCATATGTCAATATGTTCATTAGTGTCAAATTCTATCATATTATCGTTTGTAAATCCTATAATCATGTCCGTCGCATATCATTTATCAGGATATACTAATCAAACGATCTTCCATATCAATGTTTGCGGGGGTGCTATATGCCATCCACCCGACTTCCTCCGTAGATATAAATCTACTCACCTGCTAAACTCCTCGTTTAGCCGTAGTCAATGCGCTTCGTCATCTCGGAATCCACGCGAATGTACCTACAATCAATATGAATTCGCAAAGCTATTAATATCAAGTTCCGAAATCCAAATACGGCACGCGGTGCACTCATAGGTTAGATCCTATAGCCTACGGATGCCAAAGAACCCTGTTCCCCGCCGAAAACGCGGGAAGACGCGATAAACGTCTTGCCTGAATTTCGGGGCAGATGCTAATTGGTGCTATCCGTCCACCTCTCCGAAGATGCCAAGTTGATTTACAACACCATGTATCGAAGGTTTAAATGGATGCGGCCGATGTAGCAGACTTCGTCAGATCCTCCCTCGTTTGAGGGGTTTTTGATTGTGGGGACGCTCTTCCCTGCAAGCGCAAGCCCCTGCAATTAATTACGCTACCACGTCGCGGTAACCACTTTCTCCTTCTCCAGATGGTCACTTCGTGTCATGGGTGTTTGTTTTGTTTTTGGTTGCCCGTGGATTGTATACGGAGACTAATTTATGTTGTCGCCCGTAGGGCGTGGATTAGTCCAAATCCGTATCTTCTTAGATTTGGGTTTGGGGGTTGGGTTTAAGGATACGTTAGTCTTATTTGAGAATAAGATCAACTTAAACGTTTGTTAAGGATACGTTAGTCTCATTTTAGACTAAGATCAACTTAACGGGATCATTTAGATCCAACAAGAGAGCATTTGGACTCTATTGTTTAGTTTAGGAACATTGCGGTCGATTAGTTTAAGGACATTACGGTCCAACGTTAGTTTAAGGACATCTCGGTCCATTGTTAGTTTAAAGACATCGCGGTCAAGGTTAAGGACATCGTAGTCCGTGAGTTTAAAGACCTCACAGTCAAGATAAAGGACCTCATAGTCCGTGAGTTTAAAGACCTCACAGTCAAGGTTAAGAACATCATAGTCCGTGAGTTTAAAGACCTCACAGTCAAGGTTAAGGACATCATAGTCCATGGGCTTAAGGACCCCAAAGTCCATGAAATGTATGGTTGTCGGGACCCGTCACCTCTCTGAAGACGTTGAAGGATTACAACGACAAATATCAGAAGAGTAAAGAGATGTACCCTCGAACCGAAGTTGATTGGGGGATCTGTAGTCCGATTTGGATCTAAGATCAATTAATTAGATTATGAGCACATTGGCTCAGTTAAATCTTAATTGAGAACTTATGGCCAATTTGGGCTAAGTCCAATTAAATTTGAAATGTTGACACCTTGTTGGACCATTAAACATTTGTCTGGTTCAGCCCCTCATTATTGAGCAATGCTAAACAAGAGTTTGAGGGCTCTGATGATATTTTGTCCCTGGCTGAGCATTGAACCCTTCATTATAGCTCTGGGTTTTACTTTGCATGTCATGTAAACTGACCAATTTTAGGATTCAGTTGGAGGGAAGTCCTGCCTCTGGAAAACTTAGTCAATTTAGCTAAGATTGGCTTTTAAAATAATGTTAAACACTAGAGGATATCTGGTGGTCACGTGTCCTCACGTGATGTATTTAAAACAGTGTTAAACACTGGCGATGAAATGCTTAAAATAGTGTTAAACACTAGAAAGGAAGGGGTCACGTGGGGGCACGTGAGGGCACCCAGAGGTGGGGCCAGACCTCTTTTATTTTTGTTCTCAGAACTGCAAATAAGTGTTAAAACACTTTTGATCTTCTGGCCATCACGTGTTGGCACATGATAGATATTTGTGCATTGATTATTAAAGCATTTATTAGGGGTCACGTAGTAACACGTGAGAGCGCCCAAAGCCAGTACTGCTTTTGCTTTTGTTCTCTTTGTTTTGGAAGTCACATGGGAGCACGTGAGGCACTGCCTCCAATCTTTTTTCCTTCACATTTTGGGGATCTGTTTAGGGGTCACGTGGGGGCACGTGACCTAGTTTTTTACATGCATGGAGATCTTTCAAGTCTTTTTATTTTAAGAATTAAATTCTCTGTAGGGTTAAACCCTAATTATGTTTTTTTAAAGGAATTAAATTCCTATGTATGTGGAAGAATTAAATTCTTATATAGGGTTAAACCCTAGTTCTGTTTTGGAGGAATTAAATTCCTATGAATTTGGGAGAATTGAATTCTCACGCAGGGTTGAACCCTAATTTTATTTGGAGGAATTAAATTCCTGTGAATTTGGGAGAATTAAATTCTCATATAGGGTTAAACCCTAGTTTTATCTTTGGGAGAATTAAATACTCTAAACTCAATTCTCTCTCTAAGTTTTGGATCTGCATGGCAGAATCTCTCTGATGAGAATTAAATTCTCAACTTGTGGGGAGATTTGCTTCTGCAGATCTTCAACTAGAGGAAGAACTAAGTTCTTTTTCAGAAGAGTTAAACTCTTAGATTGAGAATTAAATTCTCTTTTGTTTTATGGAGCTTTGATCCCTTTTCCCTTTCTCACCTAGGGTTTCTTTTCTTGAGAATTAAATTCTCCTTTCTTTTCTCTCTGTTATTTTTCTTCAGAAAGTTCCAAGATCCAAAAATCTATCTTTCTTCTTCTCTTCTTGGCTCCTATTTATAGGAGAAAGAAAAGAATCAATTTGTTTAGTAAATCTTTCATTCAAAGATTTTGTTTGTTTTTGTAACAAACATGATCTTTTAGATTACTCAGTGAATTTTATTCACTATTGGATTTTTCATCCAGAAGATATTCTGTTTGTTATTCTTGGTGAATTTTAGGGAAATCTTTTCTTGTATAAAATCTTTCCATAAATTAGTGATTTTTAATCACCATTGGATTTTTAATCTAACGGTGCTCCACTTTGCAGAGCATAATCCTTTTTTGTTTGTTTGGAAAGATTTAAAAAAATACTTTCCCAGTTAGGGTCTTTGATTTCCCTTAATTAGAATTTAATTCTATTAACTTATAAGGTTTTTAAAGCCCATCACATGTTGGCACATGATCCCAACGTTTGACCATTGAAATAGAATTTAATTCTATCAATTAAAGAGCTGAGGGACCTGTCACGTGTTGGCATGTGACCCTCTTTTATTCAGAATTTAATTCTGCCTTTTAACAAAGCTAAAGGACCATCACGTGTCCGCACGTGACCCTTGGTCACGTGTGAGCACGTGATGCCCCATTGGGGTCTTTCCTTAGCTGTTTTGTTACATTTTTGTTTGATTTAGAATTTAATTCTATAAAGTAGAGGTCACAGGAAACTATCACGTGTCAACACGTGACCCTTGGGCACGTGTGAGCACGTGATATCTCACTGAGGTATTTCCTGATTTTTTATCAGGGAACAAATGCCCCCACAGCGATGTTCTCACGTGTCTGCACGTAAGTGCAACGCTGTCACCTTTGTGACCGTTGGATCTGTCTAGGGAATAGAGGAGATGAAACGTTTCCCATCACATCCTATAAATGACAGCGTCCCTTTAGAAGCGCCTCCACTTTTCTCATTTTCTTCCTTGCTTACTTTTTCCCTTTGAGAATTTAATTCTCTTCTCTTAGAGCTTAGTTCTTTGTTTTGAAAATTTTTTAGAGTTTAACTCTGTTAAAAGATTCCCTTTTCTCAGGTAATGATCTTGAACGGCTGAAGAACTTTTGCAGAAATCTTCGTTGGATTTAAATCCATACCAAGGGTTTTTCCCTTTAACAAGAACCCATTTTTTTAAAGTTCTTTAAAAAGAAAACCGTTCAATCTTTAAAAAATAGACCTTTTAGGGTTTCTCTGATCTTCAGGGATCGATGGCGATGCTTGTCTTTTCTCTGGAATTTAATTCCATTTCAAAGGGCTTTGGCTCTGAAAAAAACAATTTCTGGGAATTTAATTCCCTTTTTCAAAAGGAATTTAATTCCTCTGAAGAACTTAGTTCTTCCCAGAGAACTTTTTGGGGTTTTCTTGCCCTGAGTTGTTTCTTTGCGACAAAAGAAAAGATTTGCAGTAGGGTTTTCTGGGAATTTAATTCCCTTGCTCTGCTTGATTTTTGCCGAGTCCAAGGTGGATTTCTTTTTGGGCAATGTGTAGGGTCATTTGAAAATCCATTGTTCATTTATTGAGAATCTTCCTTTTGTTCTCATAGTGATTGCTTGGCCTCATCATTAGTAAGCCGCCATCTAATTTTGTGGGACCCATGCGTTTTGTAACCATTGGTCCCATAAAATAAGTCCTCTGTCGCTTTCTTCCACTGTCTTTTTACATATGCATTTACAAACATATATATATATATATATATATATATATATACCCGTGTTGGCTTCGCTTAACAGTTTCCCCTTCTTTTATTTCAGGCACAATGACTTGTGTTCCATACTTCCCTTTCACTCGCTCGGAGGATGCTTTTCCTCAGTCACCATCTGACGAGGAAGTGATGGCGATGATCAGGGCTCATGACCCGAATCGCACCAATTTTCTTTTATGGGGGACCTAGTACGGTCACATCATCCGCGGTCGCCGCAGTTTTCTTTGCGAGATACCGACGGAGCCTACCCGTCTGTTTCTGCCGATGGATCCTCCACGGACAGCCTTTGTTGTGGAGATGCTGGACTGGGCTCCTATGGGACGGCTTGAGCCTTCAACAACTAGTATTCCGAACCATCCGGTGCCGGCTATAGACATTCTAGGGCGCCGCATTTGCCAGGGCGAAACCCATCCATGGGGATAGATTTACAAGAGAGGGCTTACCCCTCGACACCCCACGGGCTACCTTCTCTGGGCCCGTTACATCTTGTCCGCCCATCGCGCGTGACTGCAGAGGGTCGGACTCTATCAGGCGATATATGCATCTCTTTTCCACTACCAATCTCCCCATGTTTGGTGGGTTAAGGCCTTCTTGAACCAATAGAATCTTCCCACCAACACCTTCCTTCTAGGGGACCGCGAAGTCTCAATTTCTCTGGAAGAATTTCGCGAGATCTCAGGGCTGCCGGTCAGGAGGACACTTTATGAAGAATTACTGGCTCCCGATGAGTATGTTTTCGAAACCGAGCCTGTCATGCTTGACGGCCTGTCGACCGAGAACGCCGTCCGCCACAAGCGTCCAAGTTTGATCAAGACCCTAAGTATTTTTAACAAACTGTTCACAGAGTCAGAGGAGCAGGGCGTCACTTTTAAAAGCTTTATCGCTTGTTTCCTTCGTGAAGATTTCCTATCAAAGACGGCTCCGAAGTTCGCGAACCTTAACGACCCCTTTAGGTTTGGTTTAAATAAGCGGCCGACTAAAGAAGAGGACCTGCCGCAGTACTACATTCCCATCATGTCAGCGGTATCTTTCGAGTCGATTGCGTCTCCTGGTATGGACGAGGAGACTTTCTTTGTGGGCTTCATCAGTGTTTGGCTCAGCTGGTTCTCCATTCCCATGCATCGCCGTTTCATGAGAGCCTCAGTTATCTACCCTGCTCATCGCATTGCTGAGGGAACGCGACTAGCTGTGGGCATTGCAGGGCTAGCATATCTATATCATGGGTTATGCGCCGTAGCCAATACCTCAACTCTAGGCGTAGATGTGGTAAATTTCTCTCTTCATTACTTTACGTCCTGGATTGAAACGCACGTGCTGGGGGCCTTTGCTGCGCACCAAAGACCCAAATTTTATGACGCTTACACTTTACACCAATTCACGCCACGGGAGTTCCGCCGCAATCACGTGCAACGGTTCGTCCTCCCTTGAGGGATACCAGCGTCGTGCTTATTCCGGAGGCGACGGAAGTGGACTTAACTCCCACAGGTGGTATGCCACTGCGTACTAGGGCTCAATCAAGGGCTAATAGGGCGCCAGTAGCAGTGTCATCGGCCACGGCGTCAGCAATGGCTGTGTCGTCATCGGCAGCACCGCCGAGCGAGGACATCGAAGGCAAAGTGGGTCAACGCCGTACCAAAGCTCCACGGAGAAGGAAACGATCGTCTTCGGCGGTTAGTTCTGGGCCCAAGAGGCGAAGGAAGACGGTCACTAATCTGCTCGACTCTTTAATAGAGTCTGAGCCTATTCTTCAAGACGAACCACTAGCCATGCAAGAATCGGATGGTGGGCTACTTTTCCTAGGTTCATCTGCCGAGGAAGCCGCACAATTGGCTGAGGCTATAAGACGTTCGCAAGATGAATCCGAGAACGTAAGGATCCCAAAGAGGCCTTACCCTGCCGTTATCTTTTATGAAGACCCTCCATCGATACGGCGGCGATTCATAGGCCTTTTGGAAGAATGGGGCGAGAGGGCCCTCAAGCAGGTTGTTTCGGCCGACGCCGAGGACGCGCTTTCATTGTGGACTGGTGGCCACGAGTCTGCCCTCGGACCTCGGCGAGCACATCTCCTCAGGAAGGAGCGTCGGCTTGAACAAGCTATATTAGAGGCTCTCTTACGGATCGGTATGTTCACGTATCTCCTTGTAATCTTTTGTATTGATCGTGTACATATATATATCCTTATCTTCGTACAAACCTTGCAGGGGCTTCGGCGATGGCGGAGGATCCGGATTCAAGTCGCGCTTTGACTGTAGACTCCGCTAATATCCCCAATGAAACAATAATCAGTGTGGAGGGGGTCGATGAAACCATTGCTCCTGCAATGGGGCCTCCCTTGGTGACTCCCGCTCCCCAAGCGCTTGTTTCCCCGGGAGAGGCATCTTTGTTGGTCGCCGATCCGATGGATCTTTCTGGGGGAGGCCCGGAGATCAGGGGATAGGTAGTCGAGGCTACCGTCCTTCCGCTGGGGCCTGCAGTGGCGGCGACTGCTCTTCGCTCGGAAGTCGTTACATTGGCCCACGTCCCCGATGATGTGCCTGGAGGCACGGAGGAAGCCGACGAGGCTGCTATCCCTCCAGCTCATAATGGGAGAAGCATCGAAGGTAAGCTTTTATATTTTACATTAATGATCTCTCCATTATCTGAACCCTTCTGTCTTTTCAGAGTTGCGTGGATTGGCGGCGTCTATTGCCAATCTATCTCCCAGGAAGTCCTTTCAGTGCCTGTTGGAGATGGCTGCTCCGCAGGCGATATCTCCTCAACGCATCGTCCTTTCTTCCGGGCAAGATTAGTGTCGTTTTCCCTCTTCTCAAAGCATTATCACTATTTCATATAATGACATTGATGTCTTTTACAGTTCTGGAAGCCGACGACGAGGTTGAGATTCTTGACGGGCCTGGGGAGCCTTCAGATCCTTCTTGCATGACTGTAGGTAAGTAAAGTCTCAACGTCATTCTATTTGTTCTTTGCTTACATGCCTCGTTGACTGTTTATAAATCTGAACAGCTCTGCCAGTTCTTACCACGGTGGAGTCTCGCATCGCCATGCCACCCGGCCCCTATGCTCTGCACCTCGGAACGGATGGCAAAGCTAAGCCTTCACTCCCTATCAGCTCTGATTGAAGACCTTCGTGCCGGCAGTCTAATCACGGCCGAAGCGTTTGCCGCCGAAGCTAACGGTTCTCTTCCCTTTCTTGCAACCTATCATAGTGAAACATTGGTGCAAGTTTGGGTTGAGTTTTGTCGGCAGGTGGAGGCTTGCTTTCTTGAATGTACACGCCTTCCTTCAGAGGTTGTGACCGCGAAGGCGAGCTTGCAGGGGCTAATTAAGTGGTGTGCTGCGAACATGATATCATGTAAGAAAAGGCTCAGCCGCAAGTTTTCGGAAAGGGAGCTGGCTTCGAAAGCACTGAGGGAGCTTCAAGCCAACCTTACGGCCAAGACCACTAAAGCATACGAACTTTGGCGAGTGCTTCAAGAGGCTATCAAGGAGGTGGTAGCTATTGATAAGGCCGTCGTGTTTACTCGTGAAATGGTCGAAGCCCATAAGGTTACTGAAAAAGAGCTTGAAGGCCATCTTGCCTCATACCAGACCCAACAGGCTCAAGCGGAGGCCCGTCTTTTGACGATACTAAATCATGAAGGCGAGACCCAGCGAAAAAGGGATGAACTGGCAAATCTACTAAATCGCTCGCCGACTTGAAGAATTGTATATATATATATAAGTACAATTCATGAAAGAACAAAAAAATATACTCTCATTCAGGAGTATGTACAAAAGAAGAAGAATATATATATATTTCGATTTCTTTGCAGGACAACGATGGCTTAAAATTCAGGGTTAAAATCTGCCTCCTAAAACTTTTCAACTTTATGAGCCGTGAGGGCCTCATAAAGAATTTTCTCCCTACAGGTCGAAGGGATCCCGTAGGTGTAATTTCTCCTTAAGAATCGTGAGAATTCCTAAGTGTGTTTTCTCTTGAAAGTCGTAAGGATCTCACAAGAGAGTTTGCTCCCTTACGAGTCGTGAGGGCCCGTAAGTGATGGGTGAGGTTACCATTATCCGTATTTCACGGAGTCAGGAGTTGCTCTGGATGCTTCCCACGGGGTCATAGCCGTGTTCTGCGAGGACCAGGCTCCGCTCTGGACGTTTCCCATGGGGTCGGGATTGACATAAGTCGCGTTCCACGTAACCAGGAATTTTGCTCTGGATGCTTCCTATGGGCTCATAGCCGTGTTCTGCGAGGACCAGACTCCGCTCTAAACGTTTCCCACGGGTCAGGATTAACATAGTCCGTGTTCTGCGAAGACCAGGATCCGCTCTGGAAGTTTCCCACGGGGTCAGGATTGACATAAGCCGCGTTCCACGTGACCAGGAATTTTGCTCTGGATGCTTCCTACGGGGTCATAGCCGTGTTTTGCGAGGACCAGGCTCCGCTCTGGATGCTTCCCACAGGGTCATTGCCATGTTCTGCAAGGACCAGGATCCGCTCTGGACGTTTCCCACGGGGTCAGGATTGACATAAGCCGTGTTCCACGTAACCAGGAATTTGCTCTGGAAGCTTCCCACTATGTCATAGCCGTGTTCTGTGAGGACCAGGCTCCGCTCTGGACGTTTCCCACGGGGTCAGGATTGACATAAGCCGCGTTCCACGTGACCAAAAATTTTGCTCTGGATGCTTCCGACAGGGTCATAGCCGTGTTCTGCGAGGACCAGGCTCCGCTCTGGATGTTTCCCACGGGGTCAAGATTGACATAAGCCGCGTTCCACGTGACCAGGAATTTTGCTCTGGGTGCTTCCCATGGGGTCATAACCATGTTCTGCGAGGACCAGGCTCCGCTCTGGACGTTTCCCACGGGTCAGGATTGACATAAGCCGCATTCCACGTGACCAGGAATTTTGCTCTGGATGCTTCCCATGGGATCATAGCCATGTTCTGCGAGGACCAGGCTCCGCTCTGGACGTTTCCCACGGGGTCAGGATTGACATAAGTCGCGTTCCACATGACCAGGAATTTTGCTCTGGATGCTTCCCACGGGGTCATAGCCGTGTTCTGCGAGGACCAGGCTCCGCTCTGGACGTTTCCCACGGGGTCAGGATTGACATAAGCCGCGTTCCACGTGACCTGGAATTTTTCTCTGGATGCTTCCCACGGGGTCATAGCCGTGTTCTGCGAGGACCAGGCTCCGCTCTGGACATTTCCCACGGGGTCAAGATTGACATAAGCCGTATTCCACGCAACCAGGAATTTTGCTCTGGATGCTTCCCACGGGGTCATAGCCGTATTCTGCGAGGACCAGGTTCCGCTCTGGACGTTTCCCACGGGGTCAGGATTGACATAAGCCGTGTTCCACGTGACCAGGAATTTTGCTCTGGATGCTTCCCACGGGGTCATAGCCATGTTCTGCGAGGACCAGGCTCCACTCTGGATGCTTCCCACGGGGTCATTGCCGTGTTCTGCGAGGACCAGGATCCGCTCTGGACGTTTCCCACGGGGTCGGGATTGACATAAGTCGCGTTCCACGTGACCAGGAATTTTGCTCTGGATGCTTCCCACGGGGTCATAGCCGTGTTCTGCGAGGACCAGGCTCCGCTCTGGATGCTTCCCATGGGGTCATAGCCGTGTTCTGCGAGGACCAGGATCCGCTCTGGACGTTTCTCACGGGTCAGGATTGACATAAGCCACGTTCCACGTGACCTGGAATTTTGCTCTGGATCCTTCCCACGGTGTCACAACCATGTTCTGCGAGGACCAGGCTCCGCTCTGGACGTTTCCCACGGGGTCAGGATTGACATAAGCCGCGTTCTACATGACCAGGAATTTGCTCTGGATGCTTCCCACGGGGTCATAGCTGTGTTCTGCGAGGACTAGGCTCCGCTCTGGATGCTTCCCACGGGGTCATAGCCGTGTTCTGTGAGGACCAGGATTCGCTCTGGACGTTTCTCACGGGGTCAGAATTGACATAAGCCGCATTCCACGTGACCAGGAATTTTTAACTCTCGGTTGTTTGTGCATCGTCGAGTCATGAAACTGGGAATTTTGCCGTAGCTCCGATTTGTTGATGCCGTGCCTGTTGAAATGAGACGGATATTGAGATGGTCTCCATGCTGTCTGTGAACCATTAAGATTTGGCTTCTTCTTCTGATGGAGCCTGGGGAGGGAAGGTGTGATTCCTTCTTTGTTTGCGCCCCTGGATTGTATACAGGGATTGATGTGATATCACCTGTAGGGCAAAAATTTCATTTTTTATTATTATTTTTTATTTATTTCTTTCCGCGGTGCTCTATCATTTCAGCTTTTATATCGCGAAGGTCGTGATTGCCCAATCATTTCGGCTATTTTTCGCGGTGCCCAATCATTTCGGTTATTTGTTTTATTTTTACTCGCTGCTTTTTATTGCGAGTTGCCCAATCATTTCGGCTATTTTGCATGCATATATTTTTACTTACTGATTTTGTTTGCAAGTTGCCCTATCATTTCGGCTATTTCGTATGCATATGTTGCTTGCTAGATTTTTTCGCTGCAAGCTTGGAATTAGACACTGATTTCGGCATCAGCACCGCTACAATTGGGATATTGCCAGGAGAGAATCATCATTTGCCTTCGTCGATGTCGAACAAAGGTGGCTTAGTAGATAGGGTTAGGATTCTGTCGACTAAGGCTTTTGTCTTTATAAGCCGTAAGGGTCTCATAAAGGTATTTCTCCCTACAAGTCGTGAGGATCTCGTAGGTGCATTTTCTCCCTAGGAATCGTGAGGATTCCTAAGTGCATGATCTCTTATAAGTCGTAAGGATCTTACAAGAGTGCTTTCTCCTTATAAGTCGAGAGGGCTTACAAGGGGGTTCACCGTGCGAACATATCCCTAGTCACGGATGGGACTTTGTTAGGGAAATGTTTATTCGCACCCGTGGATTGTATACAAGGGTCAACATTGAGCCGCTTATAGGGCAGTATTGGAGGTTGCGGTGGCTGCTTAAGAACAGGTTCAGATCTCTGTAGCTTAAGACTTTTGAATCTTATAAGTCGTAAGGATCTTACAAGAGTTCTTTCTCCTTATAAGTCGAGAGGGCTTACAAGGGGGTTCACCGTGCGAACATATCCCTAGTCACGGATGGGACTTTGTTAGGAAAATGTTTATTCGCACCCGTGGATTGTATACAAGGGTCAACATTGAGCCGCTTATAGGGTAGTATTGGAGGTTGCGGTGGCTGCTTAAGAACAAGTTCAGATCTCTGTAGCTTAAGACTTTTGAATCTTATGAGCCATGAAGGTCTCATAAGAGGGTTCTCCTTACGAGTCGTGAGGATCTCGCAAGTGTAATTTCTCCTTAGGAATTGTGGGGATCCCTAAGTGTGTTGCTCCCTTGTGAGTCGTAAGGATCTCACGGAGGTGGTTTCTCCTCACAAGGTCAAGAGGACCTTGCAAGTGTCTTTTAACGAGGTTGCGCCCTTTCGGGTTTTCACAAAAACTCGCTGGTAGCCCTGCTGTTTTTACTCACGGAGCCCTTTCGGGTTTTCATCCGTGCCCATTTTGCTTATGGACATACCGTTTTCTTTCTCTTCTTTTTTTTTATTCTTTTATTCTTTTTTTTTGTATCAGCCTTGGGATGCTGCAATCCACAGTAGTTTATCGACGTCTCGGTCAACAGCCAGCTTTAGGACATAGTGGTCCATCGTTAGTTTATGGACGTTTCAGTCCGTCGTTAATTTAAGGACGTTTCGGTCCACGGTTAGTTTAAGGACGTTTCGGTCCGTGGTTAGTTTAAGGGCGTTTCGGTCTGTTGTTAGTTTTAGGACATTTCGGTCCGAAAACCGGCTACTACTTATAGAGTTTGGGCTTAAGAAGATAACGAGAGGACATAGGCGTCGTCATCTATCGTTGACCTAGGCCGTGACTTATCAAGCGTAGTATTTCTTTAGGAAGCGACAGTTTATTGGCCTGAAAGGTCTTTCACCATGCATGTCCATGAGTAGGTAGGCTCCACCCTGGTAAACCTTGTCTATGATATACGGGCCTTCATAATTCGGCTCGAATTTTTCCCGCTTGGGACGATTGGGGATCATGGGTCTCTTGACCACTAGCACGAGTTCGCCTTGGCGGAATGTACTCGACCTAGTCAATTTTTCATACGAGCGCGTCATCTTTGCTTTATAAGCCTCCAGATTTTGCTGCACCATGAGCCTGGTTTCATCAAGGGCATCAAGCTCCTCAAGCCGAAGGTGAGCATTTTCTTCGTCTGTTAGCTCGTAATGAACTGCCACTCGTAGAGAGGGTAACTCTATCTCGAGGGGGAGTACCGCTTCTGTACCGAATACCAATGCGTAAGACGTTGTGTTCGTGACCGTTTTGAACGTAGTTCGATATGCCCAGAGAGCTTCATGCAGTCTCTCATGCCAGTCTTTCTTATTTCGAGGCACCGTCTTTTTCACGAACTCGGCAAGGTCTTATTGAAAGCCTCAGCTAGACCGTTAGCTCGGGGATTGTAGACCGATGAATATCTCCAGTCTATGTTATGTTGTTGTGCGAAGCGACTGATTTTGTGGCTTCTGTAGGCTGGCCCGTTATCGGAGATGATCCGTCTCGGAGTCCCAAACCGATAAATAACGTGCGTCTTAAAGAAATGGAGGATATTATCTGTTTTCACTTCTCTTAGCGGTACTGCTTCCACCCATTTGTAGAAGTAATCAGTTGTCGCCAAAATGAACCGATGTCCTTTGAACGATGCTGGCTCAATAGGACCGATTATGTCAGTTCCCCACATTTCGAACGGCCAGCTAGCCACTGTTGGATGTAGCGGATTCGGATGCTGGTGGATAAAGTCCCCATGGATCTGGCACGAGTGGCATTACTTTGCATACTCAAGGCAGTCCTGGATCATCGTGGACCAATAATAACCCATCCGTTTGATCTTCAGCTTCATCTTCGGCCCGGCTTGGTGAGAACCGCAGAGTCCATCGTGAGTTTCTTGGACGACTCTCTTTGCCTCTTCAGGTCCCAGGCATCTTAACCGTAGAGAATCAAATGATCTCTAATACAGAGTATCGTTAACAAAGGCGAAGGATAGAGCTCGTTTCATGAGCTGATGCCTTGAGGACGCATCTTCAGGTGTTCGACGGGATTTGAAGTAATCTATAAAGACTTCCCTCCAATCCATAGCCTTTTCCTGGTCTTTTATTTGCAGGGCCGTTTGCTCGGTCGTTCCCTTTTCTTCGGACGATTCCGGAGATATTTCTGCCGGTGCAAGAACCCGACGGTTTTGCACAATGATCCTTACGTCATCGAGGTTCTCGTCGGCCAATTCTTTAGCGAGCTTGGCTAATGCATCCGCTTTGCTATTTTCTGCACGTGGTATAATTTCCAAGGCGTAGGAAGGAATTTGAATCAGCAGTTGCTGTACTCTCTCGCCGTACTTCACCAACTCTGGCTTTCACGTTTGATAGTTGTCGTTTACTTGACTAACGACCAGTTGGGAGTCTCCGTATATAAGGAGGTTTTCAATTCCCATGTCGATAGAGATCTCGAGACCTGCTATCAAAGCTTCATATTCGACTTCATTGTTTGTCCTCGGATCTGTTAAGGAGAAGGCAAAGCGCATTATCCCTCCTTATGGAGTCACGAAGATGAGGCATACCCCTGATTTGATTATAGGGGTGCTTTGTTTGCGCTTCTTCATGGAAGACGCTCCATCAAAATAGAGTTCCCATCGGGTATCATTCCTGTCGATCGTGTCAAACGCATGTTCGTCTGGCAATTCACAGTTCAAAGGAGAATCGGCGGGTATCCGGTGCTCGGCGAGGAAGTCAGTGATAGCCTAGCCTTTCACTGCCTTAAGAGGCCGATAAGTTATCGAGAATTCCATCAAGAGTAGGGCCCATTTAGCGAGACACCCCGTTAATATGGCTTTTGACATTAAGTACTTGAGAGGATCCACTTTTGATATGAGATGGACCTCATGCGCTAACGCGTAGTGTCTGAGCTTCGTTATCGCGAAGATCAACGCCAGGCAGTGTTTTTCGATGGGAGAATAATTGCTTTCTGCCCCGTGTAGAACTCGACTCAGATAGTAGAGAGCTCTTTCTTTCCCTTGGTCATTCTCTTGTGCCTACAGCGCGCCTAAAGAACCTTCGAAGGCGGTTGTATACAGAATGAGAGGCTTTCCCTTGACGGGAGCAGTCAATACTGGCGGATTCTGCAGGTATTTCTTGATTTCGTCTAGCGCGCTTTGACATCTATGATCCCAAACGAAAGGGGTCCCTTTCTTCATTAGGTGACTATAAGGACGGCACTTGCCGGAGAGATTGGCTATGAATCGCCGGATATACGCGAGCTTTCCTTGGAGAGACCGCAGTTGCTTGAGAGTCTTTGGCGGAGGCATTTCCATAATCACCCTGATATTTGACGGATCTATTTCGATGCCTCGGTGTCGGACGATGAACCCTAGGAATTTTCCTGAAGACACTCCGAACGCGCATTTGAGAGGGTTCATCTTCAAATTATATTTCCGAAGGCGCTGAAACACGATCTTCACATGCTCTAGATGTTCCTCGTATGATTTGCTTTTAACTACGAGGTCGTCGATATAACATTCGACGATTTCATGTATGAGGTCATCGAAGATCTTCGTCATGGCCCTCTGATAGGTGGCACCGACGTTCTTTAGACCGATGGGTATCACTGTAAGTCCATGTCACGCACCCCCACGAACTTACGGGGAGGCGGAATATATGAAAAACGATTATCAATGCTTCGTAACACGGACTTGAGCGCATGAATCGTATCTAAACCATTGCTAACTATCTACAAGAGGTTTAACTACTCGGATTCAAAGTTATACCTCACGTTACATGTCCTTCGGATCTTCATCGCTGTCCTCCACTCATCGTAGGCTCCTTGGAACATCGGCACCTCAACGGCCTCCTCGAGTCAAAGACAATCCACCCGAGAGCTCTTTGTCCAAGCTTGATCTCTAACTTAAGATAACTAGATTGCTCAAATTGCTAATCTAAGCTATCTAGGGGATATAGAGTAAGGTTATGGATGTATTAGTCTATCCAATCCTTGATCTCAACACATGAGAGGGGAGTATTAGGGTTTCAAGAGAGGATGAGCTTGAGGAGAGAGAAGGTGAGCATTAGAATGAAATGAGATAATGATCTATCATAATACATATGAAGCATTATTTATTTATCCAAAAATGAAATAATAGAATTTACAACCATGCTTCATAAATATCTATGAGTGATTCATCTCCATGAGTCATTAAGCATTTATGATGCATTAATGACATGGATGAATCACACAAATGAGTCACTAATCTCATTTAATGCAATGCCACCTTACCCCCCAAGTCACCATGCTTCTAGAAGCTTCCCGACAAATTATGAGAACACCCCTCCAATCCGTGAAAACACGGAAAAACTTTAGACTGTATAAATCCAATAACCCGATACTAGAATCTGGCTTAAACCAAAGCCGGCTAGTAAAAACTGTCCGAAAAGTCGTACGTGCGTAAACACACGTACGCGTCCGAACCCTTGTCGTAAAACCATACGACCTCTATATCGTTTCACCTGGAGCAGGGAAACTCTCTGTGTGGGACTCTAAAGACTCGACACTACGCTGGCAGTGGGTTTAACCACAGACCGCAAGCGGCACTAGCTGTACGTAACGGTCCCCAGGTAGATGTCGATAAGAAGGCCGATGAGGAAACTCATCCGAACTCCCACT
Organism: Agapanthus africanus; assembly: GCA_030015575.1. Taxonomy (NCBI): domain Eukaryota; kingdom Viridiplantae; phylum Streptophyta; class Magnoliopsida; order Asparagales; family Amaryllidaceae; genus Agapanthus; species Agapanthus africanus. Next base: position 143,517,678 of record JASDDO010000024.1, on the reverse strand, counting down.
GAGCCTGATGTGACAATCTCCGTACAGTCCAGTCTGTTCGTCTAAGACTATCGCATATCAAGCCTAGGGGGCGGCAAGCGTCAGTCCCCTAATAGTTGTATAAGTCATGTCGGAGCGTAGCCCATTACACCCTGAGAAAACGACTGGAACCTACCAGTAAATCTCGCTTGCCCTCGCCAGGGACTTTGCGTAATGGCTCTCTGACACAGCGCGATATCATCTCCCAATACCGGGAGAGACGAATCCTGTCTAACCACTACTGCCTCCAAGTGCTCGGGACTGCACCCAACTGCTACCTGTTTGCATGACTCCTTTGAGCCGTGGTAGGGTAGCAATCTAAGAACAGTGGGACACACTCGAGGCGAAGTAGCAGTATCAGGTCTGCGGACTATGTTGTACTCATGTCACCTGGGAACTGTTAACTGACGACGGGTATAATACCAACCAATCAGTTCCACTGCGAGTCCTGTCCGGTGTACCTGTAACCTAACGAGCACCTGTATACTATCTCCAGTACGACGTACTGGTGGCTGTGGGACAGACCATCTCCCCAACTGGGATGAGAAGCGTACACACTTAGTCTACTCCGGAATATCGATGCCCTATCTCGATAATCCAATGACCAGGGACCTGTATAGGATATTGCTTACAGACTACCCAGCCCCCACTAGTGTGACTGCCATCACAACGCTGGTAATCAAGCAAAGATCCTATGGGCTCTACTAATATGTATAAGTGATACGTTGCAAGAAACATATGCACATATTAAAGTAGACACAAACCAAGTAGAATACTACCATTTTTAGCAAGACTGTATATACAACTGTGAATATCCCAAGCTTCCATTAAGTAATATACATACAAGTATGATACAATAATGGCCCCTAGGGCATATACACTAACAATCTCCCACTTGCACTAGGGCCATGAGCTGGCATATGTAGACCTATCATCTCGAATAGCCTCTCGAACTGCGTCTGAGGAAGGGCCTTTGTGAATGGATCAGCAATGTTATTCTCTGTCTCTACTCTTTTCACCTCGATCTCCCAGCGATCTACGATCTCCCTGATCAGGTGGTACCGCCTTAAGATGTGTTTGGACTTCTGATGGGACCTGGGTTCCATCGCTAAAGCTATAGCGCCGTTGTTGTCACAATACAGAGATATTGGACCAACACCTGAAGTTCTGTGAGGAACTTCTTCATCCAGACAGCTTCTTTTGCGGCATCGCAAACAGCTATGTACTCTGCTTCCATCGTTGAGTTAGCAACGGTCTCCTGCTTGGAACTCTTCCAACAAACCGCCCCTCCATTGAGGGTAAAGACATAACCCGATATGGACTTGGAGTCATCTTTGTCACTCTGAAAGCCGGAGTCGCAAAGGCCTCAATCTGGAGGTCTTTTTCGCCATACACTAAGAACATATCTTTAGTCCTTCTCAGGTACTTGAGAATGTTCTTTACGGCTATCCAGTGCTTCTCCCCTGGGTTTGCTTGATACCGGCTTACTACGCTCAATGCGTATGCTACATCTGGTCTGGTACATAACATCGCATACATTATAGAGCCTACCGCAGAAGCGTAGGGTATAATCGACATGCGATCCTTTTCCAAATCAGTCTTGGGAGACATCTCTTTGGAGAGGGTGATTCCGTGACAAGCTGGTAGGTTACCGCACTTAGAATCATCTATACTGAATCTCTTCACTATGGTGTCTATGTACCTGGACTGCGAAAGTCCTAACATCCTCTTTGATCTATCACGATAGATCCGGATCCCCAGAATGTAGGTGGTATCACCTAAGTCTTTCATGGAGAATTTATGTGACAAGAATATTTTGACTGACTGTAGCATAGGAATATCATTTCCTATTAGGAGAATGTCATCCACGTACAAGATGAGGAATACTACAGCTCTCCCTACAATCTTACTGTATATGCATAGTTCATCTGTATTTTTGATAAAGTCAAATTCTTTGACAGCATCATCAAAACAGATGTTCCAACTCCGCGATGCCTGCTTTAGTCTATAAATGGACTTAAGCAGCTTGCATACTTTACCGCTGCTCTCACTCTGAATGAATCCCTCTGGTTGATCCATATAGACACTCTCTTCCAAATTTCCATTTAGAAAAGCCGTCTTTACGTCCATCTGCCAGATCTCATAATCGTGGAAGGCAGCAATAGCAAGAAGGACCCTAATGGATTTTAGCATAGCTACTGGAGAAAAGGTTTCGTCATAGTCCAAACCAGGTCTTTGACGGAAACCCTTTGCAACAAGTCTAGCTTTATAGGTTTCAACCTGTCCATCTACACCAATCTTCTTTCTGAAGATCCATTTGCATCCTACGGGTTTTACCCCATCTGGAGCAAAGTCCAAAGTCCATACTTTGTTAGTGTACATGGACTCCATTTCGGTCCGCATTGCATCCAGACATTTCACTGAGTCACCGCTCTGAATGGCTTGCTGGAAGCTAGTAGGCTCATCATAGTCAATAGTGCAATCCTTTCTATCCCCGTCTATGAGAAAACCGTAGTATCTCTCAGGCGGATGAGACTGCCTACTACTTCTGCGGATAGGCGCTGGTATGTCCCTTTCTTCTTGAACCTCTGGTTCTACCAATATTTCAGTGGTAGTTTGTGGTTCTGGAATTTCTTCCAGTTCTATTTCGCTCCCATTTATTTCCTTTTCTAAAAACTAATATTCTAGAAAATGGGCATTACGAGAAACAAAAACATTTTGTTCCTCTGCGTAATAGAATAGATATCCCCTGGAGTTCTTTGGATATCCCACAAACTTACACGGTACTGATCGTACCTCGAGCTTGTCCGCATGCTGCTTTTTAACAAAAGCTGGACATCCCCAAATCTTCAGATACTGAAGATAGGGTTTCTTCCCACTCCACATCTGATATGGTGTGGTAGGCACAGTTTTGGTAGGAACTATGTTCAAAAGATATGCCGCTGATTCTAGCGCATATCCCCAGAAAGATCGCGGTAACTCGGCCTTACTCATCATGGAACGAACCATATCTAATAGGGTTCGATTCCTCCTTTCCGATATACCGTTATGTTGTGGTGTGTATGGAGGAGTAAGCTGAGAGAGAATTCCATTCTCTTTTAAGTAACCTAGGAACTCGGCACTTAAGTATTCACCACCTCGATCAGATCTCAGTGTCTTGATACTTTTACCGGTTTGGATTTCCACTTCATTCTTGTATTCTTGGAATTTCTCAAAGGCCTCGGATTTATGCTTCATTAAGAAGACATATCCAAACCTAGAGAAATCATCCGTAAAAGTAATGAAGTAGGAATAACCTCCTCGCGCATGTGTAGACATTGGACCGCACAGGTCACTGTGTACGAGTCCCAAGAGCTCGCTTGCTCTTACTCCGTGTCCAGTAAATGGAGTCTTTGTCATCTTTCCTATGAGACAAGATTCACAAGTAGCATAAGATTGATATTCGAACGGATTCAAATATCCTTCTCTATGTAACTTAGTCAACCTTCTCTCATTGATGTGACCTAGTCTACAATGCCATAAGAAAGCCTGATTTAATTCCGGAGACTTTCTTTTAAGTGTATTCTGGACATTGAAAACCTGAGCTTGACTTAATACGTATATACCGTTATCTAATGTACCTGACCCAATAAGAACTTGATTTAGGTGGATGTTAACTACATCGCTTACGAATGTAAAATCATATCCCTCTCTTGAAAGTGAAGACACTGATATGATATTGCAAGTCATACTAGGTACATACAGACAGTTACGTAGAATCAATATCTGCCCACTTGTCAAACCTAGGCGATATTCTCCCACGGATTCAGCATCTACGCTCATTCGGTTTGCAACTCTGAGAGACAAATCACCTATCTTCATAACTCTACGGTTTCTCAAAGCATGTAATGAATTACAGATATGAAATCCTGCTCCGGTATCTAGTACCCAGGAAGTAGAGTTAATTGACAAACAGTTCTCAATTACAAATACACTAGAGGCTGAAGCCACAACATACTTCGAATCCTGGCTACTGGCTTTGCCAGCCCTGCAATCATTCTGCCAATGTTTATTCCTGTAACAATAGGAACGTCCCTCTTTTACTATATCCAGTCCCGAAACTTTTGCCCTTCTCTTTCCTTCTACTTCCCTGGTTTCCTTCAGGGTAAGAGGTAGAGACTGTAGAATCAAGTCAGTATCTGACTCGTTTCCCAACGCGGTCTCCAGTTCCTGGAGCTCATCAATACAGCTAGTCATTGTAAGGACGTTGTCCCCTACAGATGACCCGTCAGCCAACCTCGCTTGAATTAATTCGTTCGAGGTCTCATATCTTGCGATATGAGATTGCTCTCCATATAAATCTTTGTTATGGAGAAAGATGGAAACTAAGTCCATCTTCTCGTGCTACTTCTGGTATATACCATCAACTGAAGCTAACACGAGGCATTTGGCTTTCGCTTTATCTTTTTCCCTTGTCTGACGGATATCCATATCCGCGACAGTGGAAACTGGACCTGGGACGGCGGGATCTTGAGTAGTAATAGGGTGGTCCAGTTTGTCATAGGCAATGGACATCTGGACAGACCTTTGCCAGTCATATAAGTCAGAATAAGTCAAATTATTATCTAGATGTAACCTATGTATGGTCACAAGGTCACTGCAATTAAGAGAGAGAGAAGAAAACATTTTAGCATGATACTGTTGCAAGTTTAGATTGGTTTTAAGTTTATCTAAACAGGATGGCTCCCACTGTTTCTCGAATCCCTCCTCAAACCATAAAATAAGAATTAGCCAGGACTATTCTCACCGTACAATTCTTGCTTAACCATTCAGCCAGGTCAGTGTTGATACTTCGAGGGAGGTTTTCCAACGCTTTCGCGAAGTTCCTTAATTAAATAACCTCTTTTCTCTGGGGGCGTAGCCCCGCTGACACCTTTCTAGGCACCTACTTGGTTTATAGCATTGATCGTTAAGTGACGAATCTCCTAATAAATAGTATATACTCACAGTAGGATCGGGATCCAAAATATCATCGTATGATAATGTTGAAGGAATCCTACCAACATTCATCAAACTCCAAAATGGTATGCACTCTCTGCAAATTTCAGTTTCTTTAGAAATTCCCGATATAAATTTTTGCCCCATGCTCTTATGACCTTGGCGTTAGGTCAAAATGTCATAAGTCACATGTCAAATTCTACCCGTCATTATCCAGGTTAATTTGAACCCACCCGTATATATCCTTGACGTTAGGCCAAAATGATAATACGACCGTCCCAAACTAACACATCTATCTATGCAACAAATGAATACCCAGCAGCTACCAAACACTATGCCTTGGCGTTAGGTCAAAATACATAGCTTGAATACTAGTGAATACCCAAATGAAATTACGGAGGGCTACGAATGGTTTTGGCAAAACCGTGAACGTAGTGAACTTGATATAATCGAAGGAACCTGATACTTTTTAAAAGGAGTGGTTAAAGCTCCGCAATTAAAATTCTGATCCTTTTTTAAAATAACCGAGTGGTTTCTTTTAAATTTGTTCCAACGATTGAACTTTGGTTTATTTTCTTTGCATTATAATAATGCGTCCCATCATTTATCCTATCATTGCAGAAAACAACGAAAATACCACGTCCTCTTATGCCATCCGCATTCGCCACGGGGTCCCGTCATCACCCGTTAGGTTACTTAACTAACGACAGAGCGGGGGCTGGGCTAGCGCGGGTGTAAAACATAAGTGACATCTAATAGCTATCATATATAGATATTGTACATTCGTCAGACGCAATAATAAGCATTCCAGATCACAGATGAACTTTATTGGATTTATTAGCAATCCGCGTTTGCTTTGAGCCTGCAATAAAAGACGGATTACACAGTTGTGATGAATAGTCATTACCCCACCCTAAACCCCTACGGGTACGGCAAACTACCCTCCAAGTACTCGAAGTGAAGCGGTCTCCCTCAACAAAGTGAGTAGGCCACGAAACACTTCAAAGTACCCGGTAGTTTGTGTACCCCGCCTTCGGTCTATCCTAGGAGAAAAAAACAGTAAAAAGAAATAATACAACGGTGGCTACAACTGCAATCTGGATGTGCCCCGCAAAAGAATATTAAATCATATTACATTTACATCGAATGAATGAATATTAAACCCATCTCAAACCCCGGCTAATAATCACAACAGTCCAATACAGTTCATATACACAAACAGTAAACATTTCAGAAATGTGCAACCCCCTGCCAACCGACATACTAGCAGTTAGGGGAGGTTTATGAACACATTAAACATTACAGATAATAACCCGATTAGCAATTAGTTTAGAACATCGATCGATAACCATATTCCGTGTTTACCCCAAAAGCAAACCAGCAAAGAAGCAACCTGGGTAGAAACAGAACATACAGGAAAACAAAACACAAGAAACTAAGAATTAAAACTCCGAGTCAACTCGGCGTTGACTCGGCGGCGGATCCGCGGCCAAAAGCACCATTTGGCCGCGGTTCCGCGGCCGTCTTGCCGAGTTGCCTCCTCGAATTTTCCCAGATCTCTTAAAATACCCTGCTGTGAATTTTAAGGCATATCAAAAAAGTTTTTGGACACGTTTAAAATTTATAGAAACTGTTAGGGTTCGGGGTTTCGTTTTCGCGTTTTCTGACGATCGAAGTTCTAATCAGTTGCTAACAAGCTAGTAATGGTTTAGTTGGCTCTGATACCACTGTAAGTCCATGTCACGCACCCCACGAACTTGCGGGGAAGCGGAATATATGAAAAACGGTTATCAAAGCTTCGTAACACAGACTTGAGCGCATGAATCGTATCTAAACCATTGCTAACTATCTACAAGAAGTTTAACTACTCGGATTTGAAGTTATACCTCACGTTACATGTCCTTCGGGTCTTCATCGCTGTCCTCCACTCCTCGTAGGCTCCTTGGAATATCGGCACCTCAACGGCCTTCTCGAGTCAAAGACGATCCACCCGAGATCTCTTTGTCCAAGCTTGATCTCTAACTTGAGATAACTAGATTGCTCACATTGCTAATCTAAGCTATCTAGGGGATATAGAGTAAGGTTATGGATGTATTAGTCTATCTTATCCTTGATCTCAACACATGAGAGGGGAGGATTAGGGTTTCAAGAGAGGATGAGCTTGAGGAGAGAGAAGGTGAGCATTAGAATGAAATGAGATAATGATCTATCATAATATATATGAAGCATTATTTATTTATCCAAAAATGAAATGATAGAATTTACAACCATGCTTCATAAATATCTATGAGTGATTCATCTCCATGAGTCATTAAGCATTTATGATGCATTAATGACATGGATGAATCACACAAATGAGTCACTAATCTCATTTAATGCAATGCCACCTTACCCCCCAAGTCACCATGCTTCTAGAAGCTTCCCGACAAATTATGAGAACGCCCCTCCAATCCGTGAAAACACGGAAAAACTTTAGACTGTATAAATCCAATAACCCGATACTAGAATCTGGCTTAAACCAAAGCCGGCTAGTAAAAACTGTCTGAAAAGTCGTACGTGCGTAAACACACGTACGCGTCCGAACCCTTGTCGTAAAACCATACGACCTCTATATCGTTTCGCCTGGAGCAGGGAAACTCTCTGTGTGGGACTCTAAAGACTCGACACTACGCTGGCAGTGGGTTTAACCACAGACCGCAAGCGGCACTAACTGTACGTAACGGTCCCCAGGTAGATGTCGATAAGAAGGCCGATGAGGAAACTCATCCGAACTCCCACTGAGCCTGATGTGACAATCTCCGTACAGTCCGGTCTGTTCGTCTAAGACTATCGCATATCAAGCCTAGGGGAGGTAAGCATCAGTCCCCTAATAGCTGTATAAGTCATGTCGGAGCGTAGCCCATTACACCCTGAGAAAACTACTGGAACCTACCAGTGAATCTCGCTTGCCCTCGCCAGGGACTTTGCGTAATGGCTCTCTGACACAGCGCGATATCATCTCCCAATACCGGGAGAGACGAATCCTGTCTAACCACTACTGCCTCCAAGTGCTCGGGACTGCACCCAACTGCTACCTGTTTGCACGACTCCTTTGAGCCGTGGTAGGGTAGCAATCTAAGAACAGTGGGACACACTCGAGGCGAAGTAGCAGTATCAGGTCTGTGGACTATGTTGTACTCATGTCACCTGGGAACTGTTAACTGACGACGGGTATAATACCAACCAATCAGTTCCCCTGCGAGTCCTGTCCAATGTACCCGTAACCTAACGAGCACCTGTATACTATCTCCAGTACGACGTACTGATGGCTGTGGGACGGACCATCTCCCCAACTGGGATGAGAAGCGTACACACTTAGTCTACTCCGGAATATCGATGCCCTATCTCGATAATCCAACGACCAGGGACCTGTATAGTATGTTGCTTACAGACTACCCAGCCCCCACTAGTGTGACTGCCATCACAACGCTGGTAATCAAGCAAAGATCCTATGGGCTCTACTAATATGTATAAGTGATACGTTGCAAGAAACATATGCACATATTAAAGTAGACACAAACCAAGTAGCATACTACCATTTTTAGCAAGACTGTATATACAACTGTGAATATCCCAAGTTTCCATTAAGTAATATACATACAAGTATGATACAAAAATGGCCCCTAGGGCATATACACTAACAATCACCTTGTAGCAGAATATGCCCAAAGGGGTCCGGAAAGCGGTATGATTCTGGTCCTCGGGATGCATCTTTATCTGATTGTATCCTGACGAGCCGTCCATGAAGGAGAAAACTTCGTGAGTGGATGTGTTATCTATCATCAGCTCAGTGACTGGTATTGAAAAGTTGTCTTTTGGAAAAGCTTTGTTGAGATCCTGGAAGTCCACACATATGCGCACCGTCCTATTTTTCTTCATCACCGGGACGATGTTGGCGATCCAGTCAGGATATTGAACCTCTTGGATAAAGCCGGAGTCGATTAGCTTCTTGACCTCGGCGTTGATGCTCATCTCAAGCTCGAGCCGCATTCTTCTCGGTGCTTGTTTGATCGGCTTGACGTCCGGGGATATTGCCAACTTATGTACAGCAATCTCTGGGTCTAGTCCTGGCATCTCGGAGTAGTTCCATGCGAAGCAATCTCTATACTGCATGAGCACGTCCTTTAGAGTATCCACCCTTTCTTCAGACAACAGCTCACTGACGAATGTCGGCCGCGGGTCACTTGCCGTTCCCAAATCAATTTTCTTGAGGTTATTTGCAGTAATATGTATCCCATCTTCCAGCTCTTTCGGCGCCGGTGGAAACTCTAAGATCACCTCGCCATCATCATTTTCGAAGCACCAGGGGAGGTCATCCTATTCTCGGGCTCTTCTTTTGACAGCATTATCGTGTGACAGGTACGAGATCGTTTCCAAGATCGATGTTGATCTGGTTCTACTCTTGCTATACGTGTCGCTTTCGGTTCAGGCTTCTGTGATGGGCTTACCTTCCAGCTGCTGGATAGAGCGAACTTGCCTTGTTGATGTTGGTCTTCGACCCAGTTCTTGAAGGTGAAGCAGTCTTCGAGAGGATGTCCTATTGCTTGGTGATAGGAGCAATAGTCTGGGTAGGAGATCTCATTCGCTTGCTCAGGATGTTTGGATTCCGGGAGTGTCATCATCTGATACTTTATGATTAGATTGAATATCTTCTGTGTCTTATCTTGGGGAAAAGAATATTCCCGACCCATCTTCTTTATAAGGGACGGATCCCGGCTGCTCAACTCTAGCTCGCATGGCTTCTTAGACCCGCTTGGCTACTGTTGAACGCCTTTCCCGCTCTTTGATTTATTTTTGTATGACGGGTTGATAAGGAAGAGCATTGTCATTCTCCGCGACCTGCTAAAGGAGGCGCCGCGTCCTGGCTTTCTCGTAAATGGCCATTTCACGGTTATGGTCATCCCGGACCTTTTGACCCGCTTCCCTTATGAGCTTGTCCATTCGTTCTTCAAATGACGGACTCGGTATTTTGATGGTAGGATCTATTTTTGCTTCAGGGTCAGCGTTTTCTAACAGGGTGTCTCCTTCTTCATCGAAGTCATGTATGATGTAGCTACCATGGACTCGTTCCCGTTTTTTGGATTGGACATATCCAAGCCTGACCGTTTCCATTCTCCCGTTGGGCAACTTTCGCTGAGTTCCGGGGACGTCCCAAATCCTATTGTAGAATCGAGTCGAGTAGTCTGTCTGAAGGGTACCCCTTGGTGCTCCAATAGCCTTTTCAAGCCTTCCGTGTAATATCTAGGCAGACGATGGGCTGGAGCCTATCGAGCGTAGAATCAGCGCCATGCCAGATTTCTTTCTCCACTTTGGTTTCCCCAGATCGGTAGAATAGGATCGCCTTTTCACCCTTTCACCTGGGAGGGACGTAAAATGTCTGCAGTTCTTGCACACTATAAGCTTCAAGTGTATCGAGATCTTTGTAATGTTCTTGTGGAACCATGGTAATTTGCAAACTCTGATTATTGCCAGCGAAGGGTTGTATTGACGGCCGAGCGGAAAATATAGCGTTAACCTCATCTTCCGAGTCGCTGCCGAAAATCAACATAGGGGTGGGCGGTCCCGGGTTGTTGCGTTGGGGAGGCCCTGAATAAACTATCTCTTCTTCCTCCTCGGTATCACTCCCGAAGACCGGAATAGTGGTAATAGCTTTGTTCTTCGGTTTGTGACATCTTTCCGTGTCCTCAAAATCTGGTAAGAAGTATTTTGCATCTTCATACTTTCGGACTTCGTTTATGGAGAATGGGTTCAACTCCCCCGTCACAGTGTACTCGAGACCATCCTTGAAATACTTCATACACTAGTGTTGTGTAGAAAGGATGATTTTATACTCGTGTCACCAAGGTCGGCCGAGCAAAGCATTGTAGCAAGTCTTGGCGTCAATGACGTGAAATTTAATATCCATGATAAGTAGCCCGAAGCGCAGCGTCAGTATCACAGACCCGAGAGTCCGTGATGACTGGGAGTCGAAACCGGAGATGGTGATTTTATCACGAGCGAGGTGCTGAACGTTCATGCAGATTTCCTTCAACACTCTAACGTTGAGGAAATTGGCGGAAGACTCATTGTCAACCAGGATTTTGCCTATCTTAAAATCGTGACAGTATCCGGAGACATAAAGGGGACGGTTGTGCTCGTACGTCCCAAGGAGGAGATCTTCATCGCCGAAGATGATATCGGCTGTGTACACTTCTTCCAACTCGTCCTTCATCTTTTCTTCAGCGAGGAAAGCTTGGAATTGCTCTGGCTCTTGTAGTGCCTTGATTAATGAATCTCTCGCCTCTTTGGATAGCATAAGGGCGTCGAGAATGTTGAGCTGCGAGGGTAGCTTCCTCAAGTGTGCCAGGACGTTGTAGTCCACCTTACTCTTCTTCGGCGGGTCCCTGGCTGTCAGCTCTTTGACGACTTGATCTTCTAGGGCGATGTCCTCAGGGACCTTTTCCTTTATCCTTTTTATTTGACCCACTGTTCAAGGTTCCAATATTCTTTTCGGGCAGCGTACGATTGCGCAGCTGAATATTTTCACAGGTCTTCGGCTCTTCTTCTTTTCCTGACGTGGATTCTTTGAAGAGAGGGCCAAGAGTCATTTCTTCATCAGAGTCGCTCCCGAAAGTGAGAACTTGCGATCCCCCAGCATCAACCACGTGACAGTTGCCGGTAGTTCCTTTACGCTCTTCGGTCGTATTTCTTTGCTCCCGACGAATTTTGCGTTTCATCCGCTTGAAATGTTGTTGGTGAGCAACATACCCCCGCCACCATCTTTTAAAAGCGTTGCACTCTTCGGTAGGGTGCGCAATTTTTCGATGATATAAGCAGTAGTTAGGATGTATTTCCGCTTCACTAGGAGTGTTTCCTTCGGAGGGTGGAAGTTTCATTCCCATCGATATGGCTTTGGCGAACCTCTTCCTCGTTTTGAACCTGATTTTATTTGCGGCGAATGCCCTTTGATTTGGCGGGAGCATTTCAACCCTTTCGTCCAGTCGCCAGTGCTTGGCTTTTTCAAATATGGCCATCTCACGCTCTCGAGCAGCCTTGCTTTTAAGAAGAGCTTCATTCAGGAATGCATCAATCATTTCATCTGATGGCCTTGGAAGTTCCGGTTCAGGATCTGCCCCCGATCTCTTTGTGTAAGGAGCTTCTTCATCGTATATCGACGAGTGAGAGATCACATGGCAACTTGCTACGCAATCTTCAGATTCATCCGACGAGTCTTCTCCATCATCTCCATCCTCAAGGACGTGACTGAGAAATTCTTGGAGTGTGATTGGAGTCCACGCCTTCTGGTTATACTCTTCCAGCGCGTCAATCTGCTTTTGCAGGTCCGTGCGCCTGTCACCAGGCTTCACGAGCTTCTTGGATTTCTTCTTCTTCTTCTTTGAAGACTTTGACGGCTGGGTGTGAGCACTTTGATTATTACCACCAATTTTTGGAGTTGGGCACGGTTTCAGCATTCCCTTGATAATCTCGGGTTCCAGCGGATTCTTCCATTTGATTGCCGGGTATGTGTGGAGATCCTTCAGCATTCTTTTTGTTTTGGCTGAAAGAGCGATTTCCCGCAGAGCTTCTTCAATAAAAGAGCACGATGCCCCCGGTGTATCCGTCTTCTTAGGAGTGTGCGGTTGTGGTGGGCTTACTTTCCACTTCTCAGACAGCGCAAACTTGCCTTGCTGGTATTGGTCCTCGATCCAGCCCTTAAAGACGAAGCAATCTTCAATTGGATGGCTTACCGTTTGATGGTAAGGGCAATAATTGGGACTATTAGTCTCGCCAGGTTGTAGTGGTCATTTTGGATTCAGCAGATTGATGAGCCTGTTGCGCATCGCCAGTTCAAACAGTCTCTTCGTTTTGTCCCGAGGGAACGAATAAGGACGCTTCATTTTCTCATTATAGTATCGCCGTCTCTCTTCTAGTTGATCCGTTAGTTTCGGGACACTGGGCTGCTGTTGAGTATTCGCAACGAATGTTGCCTTCCCTTTACCCTTTTCGTTCCGCGGCTCCGGCTTCAGAAGAGACGGTCTATGACCCATCTGGTCCATCTGGGCCAGCTTGTCGATCAAGGCTTGGAATGTGGTCGGCTTGAAGAACATCATGAATTGGGAAATAGTTGCCTGAGGGTCCAGAGTGCCCACGAACATTCCCACTGCCGGCGCTTCCCCGATGCGCTGCTCACATTTTGACCATAAATTTCGCCACCGTATTGCGTATTGTACCCAAGTTTCACCTGGCTTTACCCTGGCGTTAATTAATGCGGTAATCGGGGTACGCTTGCTAGCGCTCGCGAATCTTTGCGTAAACAGCTATTCCATTTCTGCAAATGTTTTGACAGAGTCGTTTGGAAGTTCAGAATACCATTCGAATGCCGTCTCTGACAAGCTGCCGACGAACTGGCGAAGGAGCAGTTTATCATCACCTCCAGTGTTACCACATAGAGCCCTGAACTGGGCGACATGCTGGTGCGGATTTCCCGTCCCTTTATATACATGAAATTTAGGGATGGTATATCCCGGCGGGTACTTTATCTGGTCATACCAGCCTGGATATGGTCGCCCAGTTTTAACAATTTGGCCGGACGCTTCATTCGCCTGGTGAGCTCGTATTTGCTGAGCAATGTATTCATCTAGAGTGGCCTTGGAAATGGTTTCCTCTTTGGCTGCTAAAAGAGTCGGAGGAAGGATCGATGTCTCCCCTTTGTCGTCTTCGATGATGATCGGGGGGTCTTCAGCTGGAGGTTCTGGCTGTAACATCATCCCAGCCATGTCTTGGAATAAGAGAGCCATTCGTTTTATATTGGCTGCATGTTCCGCAGCCTCTTTTTCTTTCCTCTCGAGCATTCTTCAGAGAAACTCGGTATCAGTTTCTTGTTCCCAATGCTGATCCGAGGTTTCTGGATTTTCTCTTGGCCCAGTAAGTGCGGCCATCGCAGTCAACATCTCCTGAAGTTTCTGCTGCTGTTTTTCCTGAGCCTTCGTTATTGATCGGGTAAGCGGTCGATGGCCCGTAGAAGCACGGCTTTCCTCTTTTCCGGAAGCCATATAAACGGTATGCACCATCATGCTCCCAGACTTGGGGTGTTTAGGTTCAGTGTCACTGCGGTTCATCGCGGACACAGGGGCTTTCTCTGGCCTCCTTCTCTTGTGAGAAGTTGAGGTCGAGGGAGCCGTTGCAGCGGGCACCCAGACGGATGATATCTTCTGTGGTACCACGGGATGGTTTTCTTCTTGCCGAGCTTTAAGCTTTTTTGGACGGCAAGAGTAGTCCTGGTTAATCACCGACTCTTGGACCTGTCGCCGGACTTTATAAATTTTGGAGGACAGCCGCTGAGGGGGCTGCTCCGGCTTCTTCTCTGGAGCATTCTCCACAGGTAGAGGAGATCTCTTCAGCACTGCAGTAGGAGAGTTTCTGCGCACCTTGTTGAGCGGTTCAAAGCTGTTTCCGGTTGGAACAGCATCATCGATCTCCACCGTTGGAGCTGGTGGAGTAAATCCAGAAGGAGAGCTGCCCCCAGCCTTCCGTACTCGGCGCCAGTGACGACGGCGAGCATGTCGCGCAGACGTTGTTGGTTCATCTATGGGGATGGCTTTTTCATGCCCCCTGTTCTGGTGAGCTGCTGCTGGTACCGGTCTCTTGAAGACCGACGTCCGTTGAGCAGCAGTATCCAATCTGTCAAAGATAGACCTTTGAGCAGGAACGCGAGTCGGAGTGGCCAGCCTCGTAAAGACTGATCCTTTGACGGGAGAAGCTTCTTTAGTGACCTCGAGAGCAGGAATGGCTATCTGTTTTGGGATGGACGCTTCAGGTATCGTGGGCTTCTTGACGGGCTCACGGGAGTTCAGGCTCAGCCTATCGAAGACCGATGCTGTCGGTTTGGAATTGCACGACCCGTTGAGAGGGGCCGTGGTAGTAGTGAGCCGATCAAAGACTGACTTCTTCTGCGCTTCTTGTGGCAGCGGGATGTTAACGCTCATTGGTGGGAGCATGGTCCCGAAGAACAACCCGGTGGTAGCTTGCGTTACCTGCTCTACCGGCATTGTGAATAGGGAGGCCGCCTGGGGCCCGTAAGTTACACCTCCAGATGAGGTGGAACGGAAGTTGCAGTTGCAGCTGGAACATTTCGTGCAAGTAGACGCCATTGATCTTTCATTTTCTGCACGGAGCAAGACACCAAATCTTAGTACCTCGAATCCTAAGGGCAACCATAGCAAACCACAATTCGTTCGCGAACACGACACACGAAGTGTGGAGTGGAAAGAGGAAAAAGCCCCACCGGGCGTGCCAGAATCTGTTCCCCACCGAAAACGCGGGAAGACGCGATAAACGTCTTGCCTGAAATTCGGGGCAGATGCTAATTGGAGCTATCCGTCCACCTCTCCGAAGATGCCAAGTTAATTTACGGCACTATATATCGAATGTTTAAACGGATACGGCCGATGTAGCAGACTTCATCAGATTCCCCCTCGTTTGAGGGGTTTTTGATTGTGGGGACGCTCTTCCCTGCAGGCGCAAGCCCCTGCAGTTAATTACGCTACCGCGTCGCGGTAACCACTTTCTCCTTCTCCAGATGGTCACTTCGTGTCGTGGGTGTTTGTTTTGTTTTTGGTTGCCTGTGGATTGTATACGGAGACTAATTTATGTTGTCGCCCGTAGGGCGTGGATTAGTCCAAATCCGTATCTTCTTAGATTTGGGTTTGGGGGTTGGGTTTAAGGATACGTTAGTCTCATTTGAGACTAAGATCAACTTAAACGTTTGTTAAGGATACGTTAGTCTCATTTTAGACTAAGATCAACTTAACGGGATCATTTAGATCCAACAAGAAAGCATTTTGACTCTATTGTTTAGTTTAGGGACATTGCGGTCGATTAGTTTAAGGACATTACGGTCTAACATTAGTTTAAGGACATCTCGGTCCATTGTTAGTTTAAAGACATCGCGGTCGAGGTTAAGGACATCGTGGTCCGTGAGTTTAAAGACCTCACAGTCAAGGTTAAGGACCTCATAGTCCGTGAGTTTAAAGACCTCACGGTCAAGGTTAAGGACATCATAGTCCGTGAGTTTAAAAACCTCACAGTCAAGGTTAAGGACATCATAGTGTATGGGCTTAAGGACCCCACAGTCCATAAAATGTATGGTTGTCAGGACCCGTCACCTCTCTAAAGACGTTGAAGGATTACAACGACAAATATCAGAGGATTAAAGAGATGTACCCTCAAACCGAAGTTGATTGGGGGATCTGTAGTCCGATTTGGAACTAAGATCAATTAATTAGATTATGAGCACATTGGCTCAGTTAAATCTGAATTGAGGACTTATGGCCAATTTGGGCTAAGTCCAATTAAATTTGAAATGTTGACCCCTTGTTGGACTATTAAACATTTGTCTGGGTTCAGCCCCTCATTATTGAGCAATGCTAAACAAGAGTTTGAGGGCTCTGATGATATTTTGTCCCTGGCTGAGCATTGAACCCTTCATTATAGCTTTGGGTTTTACTTTGCATGTCATGTAAACTGACCAATTTTAGGATTCAATTGGAGAGGAGTCCTGCCTCTGGAAAACTTAGTCAATTTGGCTAAGATTGGCTTTTAAAATAATGTTAAACACTAGAGGATATCTGGTGGTCACGTGTCCTCACGTGATGTATTTAAAACAGTGTTAAACACTGGCGATGAAATACTTAAAATAGTGTTAAACACTAGAAAAGAAGAGGTCACGTGGGGACACGTGAGGGCACCTAGAGGTGGGGCCAGACATCTTTTATTTTTGTTCTCAGAACTGCAAATAAGTGTTAAACACTTTTGATCTTCTGGCCATCACGTGTTAGCACGTGATGGATATTTGTGCATTGATTATTAAAGCATTTATTAGGGGTCACGTGGTAACACGTGAGAGCGCCCAAAGCCAGTACTGCCTTTGCTTTCGATCTCTTTGTTTTGGAAGTCACATGGGAGCACGTGAGGCATTGCCTCCAATCTTTTTTCCTTCACATTTTGGGGATCTGTTTAGGGGTCACGTGGAGGCACGTAACCTAGTTCTTTACATGCATGGAGATCTTTCAAGTCTTTTTATTTTAAGAATTAAATTCTCTGTAGGGTTAAACCCTAATTATGTTTTTTTAGAGGAATTAAATTCCTATGTATGTGGAAGAATTAAATTCTTATATAGGGTTAAACCCTAGTTCTGTCTTGGAGGAATTAAATTCCTATGAATTTGGGAGAATTGAATCCTCACGCAGGGTTGAACCCTAATTTTATTTGGAGGAATTAAATTCCTGTGAATTTGGGAGAATTAAATTCTCATATAGGGTTAAACCCTAGTTTTATCTTGGAGGAATTAAATTCCTGTGAATTTGGGAGAATTAAATTCTCATATAGGGTTAAACCCTAGTTTTATCTTTGCGAGAATTAAATTCTCTAAACTCAATTCTCTCTATAAGTTTTGGATCTGCATGGCAGAATCTCTCCGATGAGAATTAAATTCTCAACTTATGGGGAGATTTGCTTCTGCAGATCTTCAACTAGAGGAAGAACTAAGTTCTTTTTCAGAAGAGTTAAACTCTTAGATTGAGAATTAAATTCTCTTTTGTTTTATGGAGCTTTGATCCCTTTCCCCTTTCTCATCTAGGGTTTCTTTTCTTGAGAATTAAATTCTCCTTTCTTTTCTCTCTGTTATTTTTCTTCAGAAAGTTCCAAGATCCAAAAATCTATCTTTCTTCTTCTCTTCTCGGCTCCTATTTATAGGAGAAAGAAAAGAATCAATTTGTTTAGTAAATCTTTCATTCAAAGATTTTGTTTGTTTTTGTAACTAACATGATCTTTTAGATTACTCAGTGAATTTTATTCACTATTGGATTTTTAATCCAGAAGATATTCTGCTTGTTATTCTTGGTGAATTTTAGGGAAATCTTTCCTTGTATAAAATCTTTCCATAAATTGATGACTTTTAATCACCATTGGATTTTTAATCTAACGGTGCTCCACTTTGCAGAGCATAATCCTTTTTTTTTGTTTGGAAAGATTTAAAGAAATACTTTCCCAGTTAGGGTCTTTGATTTTCCTTAATTAAAATTTAATTCTATTAACTTATAAGGCTTTTAAAGCCCATCACGTGTTGGCACGTGATCCCAACGTTTGACCATTGAAATAGAATTTAATTCTATCAATTAAAGAGCTGAGGGACCTGTCACGTGTTGGCACGTGACCCTCTTTTATTCAGAATTTAATTCTGCCTTTTAACAGAGCTAAAAGACCATCACGTGTCAGCACGTGACCCTTGGTCACGTGTGAGCATGTGATGCCCCCATTGGGGTCTTTCCTTAGTTGTTTTGTTACATTTTTGTTTGATTTAGAATTTAATTCTATAAAGTAGAGGTCACAAGAAACTATCACGTGTCAACACGTAACCCTTGGTCACGTGTGAGCACGTGATACCTCATTAAGATATTTCCTGATTTTTTATTAGGGAACAAACCCAACAACCCTCGTCATTGACTTACAAACATCCAACGACCAAATACAATATCAAATCTCAAAACCAAGAATCCCAATACCGGAAAACATAGCCAAAACCCTAACTAGGGTCGCTATTCATGAAAACCGCCAAGCCTAAAACCCAATCGTACCAATACTTATTCACAACACAATAAATATCGTAGAAAATAATATATATATCATCACCACGTCAATTTAAAACTCAAGTCTAATTTTACTGAAAACCTAGTGAGGATCTTTTAAACATTTTAGCACAAATCTAGATGTTTGAACAAATCTAGTGGCCACAATCATCACATAATAGCTTAATCATGCCACACAAAGCTTTACTACAATTTTAATCTCACTCATATAAGATTTAGTAAAAGTAAGTTTCCAAATCAAGCTTAGTTTGGACAATTAGAAAATAATAATTTACAATTTCACAACTAGGTTAGATTTTCCATGTCTAAACATATTAACCTACACATAAAGTATAACTAATTAATCAAAACCCTCTCTTGAATTTCAAAACTTGCTAATTAACACCATATTTAAACACCCCATAAGCTAAATTAAAGTATTTAAACAACAATTAAATTTTAGGGTTAGGATTTATACATCACAAACTTGCTATCAAACTTACAAATTTTCACCACCAAAATGGCCTCCAAAATGCTAACTTTCATCTTGATCCAAACTAGATTAGGCTAATGAATAATGGGTAGGAATTTAATTTAGAATTTGTGGGATTTTTCTTTGACTTTTGATGAATTTTTGAAGCTTTTAGAAGTGGAAATGGAGTGGGGAAAATGAAAGGGCAGCCAAGGGAAGGCTCGGCCAAAGAAGAGGAAAGAAGAATGTTGTGGAAGTGTGTGGAAGAAATTCTAGGTTAAAACACATTAAAGCTTAATTAATACACTTTACTTTATGACATCTCTTAACTCTTTAATTAAAATTTTCATTAAACCCTCAAAATATCAAGATATTTCCAAGATATTTTGGAAACAAGACAAAATACTTAATCTTGTGATTAGGGTGGCATGGATTCACATTAGCATAATTAACCCAATTCAAATTGTAATTACCACTAATTAAGTGTATAATTAAAAGCTTATAATAATATTTTAATTAAGGAAAAATATTTAAGTGAACTAAAAATTACAAGCGACTAATCAAAACCCGCATACTAGCAATTTTCTAGTTAAACAAGGTGCAGTTAAGTCTATGTTGAAAAAAGATCACATCTTGGTTTTTACGGAAAAACCCAAATTATTTACCGATTAACGGAAAATTCGCCCAAACGATTTCTGAAACGTTACATTGTTTTTGGCCGAGTAGGATGAAACCAGCTTACTTAAAGCGTCGGCTTGGGCGTTGAGCTGTCTGGGGATTTGTTCTACCTGGACTTCGTCGAAGTTCTTTTGAAGTCTTCTTATCTCAGCCAGATACTTCACCATCAGAGGTTCCCGAGCCTCGAAATGACCGGTCACTTGGCCA
Organism: Agapanthus africanus; assembly: GCA_030015575.1. Classification (NCBI taxonomy): domain Eukaryota; kingdom Viridiplantae; phylum Streptophyta; class Magnoliopsida; order Asparagales; family Amaryllidaceae; genus Agapanthus; species Agapanthus africanus. The sequence continues at coordinate 143,497,683 of JASDDO010000024.1, read as the reverse complement.
ACGACTAGGGCTGAGTCGCTGCGGATCCGAATTGTTTTCAGCCCCAGTCCGGAGGCTATGCGCAGTCCGGCCAGTAGGGCCTCGTACTCCGCCGCGTTATTCGAGGCCCTGAACCCGAGCTTCAGGGAATACTCCATTTCTGCCTCGTTCGGGCCCCGAATGATGAGGCCGGCACCACAACCTTCCTCGGTCGAGGACCCGTTGACATAAAGCACCCAATCAGGGACTGAGTCGGGCTTCCCATCGATAGAGGGTTGAGCTGCGGGGGCCGGCGTTGACTCCGACTCCTTGCTGGGGATGGTGCACTCGACGACAAAATCGACCAGGGCTTGTGCTTTGATGGCCTGCCTCGGGCGATATTTTATATCGAACTGGGACAACTCCCACCTCCATTTCTCCAAGCGGCCAGAGGACTCGGGTGAGGCGAGGATAGTCCCTAAGGGGCGCTCGGTAAGAACAAGGATGGTGTGCGCTTGGAAATAGTGCCGCGGTTTTCTTAAGGCCACGATGAGTGCCAAGATGATTTTCTCTATCGTTGGGTACCCCGTTTCTGCGTATTTGAAGACGTGGCTCACATAGTATACCGGCCTCTGGACTCCGTCGACCTCACGGACGAGCAATGCGCCCACTGCTTGGTCGGATACTGTCAGATATAGCGATAGCTCGTCCCCTTCCACTGGTCGGGTGAGCAGAAGTGGAGTCGCAAGGTACCTCTTCAATTGGTCAAAGGCGGTCTGGCACTCCACCGACCACTCGAACCTTGGAATATTCGTTAGAGCCTTGAAGAACGGGAGGCACTTCTCGCCAGACCTCGACATGAAACGTGACAGAGCGGCTACTCGTCCTATCAGCCGCATGATCTCGACATTAGTCTTGGGCGCGGACATGTTGAGGATGGCGTTGATTTTCTCCGGGTTAGCTTCGATCCCGCGGTGAGTGACCATGAAACCGAGGAACTTTCCCCCGGTGACCCCGAATGCGCACTTGGCGGGGTTTAGTTTCATCTTGAACTTGCGGAGTACTTCGAAGGACTCGCCCAGATCCTTGGCATGGTCGACCGACGAGACCGATTTGACGAGCATATCGTCGATGTAAACTTCTATGTTCCTGCCGATCTGCGGCTTGAACATGCGATTGACCAAGCGTTGGTACGTAGCTCCAGCGTTTTTGAGGCCGAAAGGCATTACCTTGTAGCATTATACCCCCCGGTCCGTTGTGAATGCGGTGAGATGTTCGTCCGCCAGATTCATACGGATCTAATTGTAGCCGGAGAAGGCGTCCATGAAGCTAAGTAGCTCGTGGCCCGCCGAGCTGATCTATCCGAGGGAGGGGATAGTTGTCTTTCGGGCAGGCCTTGTTGAGGTCGGTGAAGTCGACGCACATGCGCCACTTCCCGCTTGACATTTTCACCATGACCACGTTTGCCAACCATTCGGAGTAAGGCACATTCCGAATGAAGTTGGCGGCGAGGAGCCTGTCTACCTCGTTCTCGATTGCCTTCTGCTTGATCGAGGCGAAACTTCGCTTCTTCTGCCTGACGGGTCGGGCCGTAGGATCTACCCCGAGCTTATAAGATATGATTTTAGGGTCGATCGCAGGCATGTCAGTAAGAGCCCAGGCGAAGACGTCGGCGTTGTTTCTGAAGAAGCCAACTAGGTCGTCTTGCTGAGTCCCTGTCAGAAGCGACCTGATCTGAACGGTTCGTTCAACGTCCCCTTCTACGAGGGGGACCTCTGTCAATGGCTCTACCGAGGTCCCTCGGACCTCCTTTTGCTCGTCTCGAGTGTCCAGAGAACCCCTGATTTCACTCTCGGACTCAACATCGTTTTCGCCCGTTCAGACGAAGATGCTGGGGTGAAGCAAACCTTCGCAGTCCGCTAGTCTCTGTAGGCCCGACCTATCCCTCCTTGGTCGAGCGGGAATTTCATCGCCAGGTGGTAGGTCGATATCTGGGTCCTGAGGGAATTCAGTGTAGGGCGGACGAGGAGGATGTTGTAGGCCGACGAGATTCTCGCTACGATGAATTCCACAGGCACGGTGAGCGTACGGCCGGCCTCCCCGATATTAAATTGGAGAGTGATTACCCCTTCCGCAGGGATGGAGTAGTTGGTGAACCCTGATAGGACGTGGGTGGTCGGCCTTAGGTCCGACGGGATGAGTCCCATACGTAGGAAGCAGTCATAAAATAGGATGTCTGCCGAGCTTCCAGAGTCGACCCGTATCCTCTGCACTTCGTAGTGGTGGACTCGAGCTGTGATCACCAGCGAGTCGTTGTGGGGTAGGGATATACCGTGGAGGTCCTCATCGTCAAAAACGATCGGCTCGGCTGCCCTGGCCTTCTTCCTTGGGTGGCCGTCAGTCCCCTCGATCGGTGAGGGGTACTGAGCCTCATAGGTATTTGTCGTACCCCCCGTTGACATGACTATGATTTGGCCGATTGTTAATTCGCCGGGAGGTGGATGTTGCTCTTGCTCACGGTTAGCCTGCCGCTTGTCTCGCAAGTATGTCGCCAGGTGACCCAAACGGATGAGCTCCTCGATGTAGTCTCAGAGCTGCTTACAGTTCTCCGTGGAGTGGCCTTGCGACCTGTGGAAGCCGCAGTAGGGGCCCAGGGTGCGCTTTGCCGCCATACGCGAGACCCGGGGGAGTTTGAAGAACCTCTCGCCCTTAGCCTCCTCTAGCAGTACCATCTGGGAGACGTTGAGCGGGGTGTACTCCTGAAACTTCGGGGAGTAGGGCTTTGGCCGCTCAAGCCTCTTTTTCTCTTCTCGGTCCCTTTTCTTGTGATCAGTTTGTTCTGTCCGGGGCAGATTGGCGTTCACCTCGGACTCAATCTGGATCTCACGTTCGGTCCAGGCCTTCACCTCGGCCATGGTCTTAAGTTACGCTAATGCAAAGGAGCGTAACCACTCCTTGTGCTTAAGACCCGACCTAAATGCCGTAATGACCGTCTCGTCCTGGTGTTCTGGGACTTCTAGGAGGGCGTTGTAGAAGCGGGTGACATACCCTTTGAAGGTTTCTTTATCCCTGCTCTTTTTTGTGAAGAGATGGTTGACGGTCCACTTCTGTCGTCTGTTCCCAACGAAGTGGCTGAGGAATTGGGTGGCCAGCTCATCGAAGGTTGAGATCGAGCGTGGCGCGAGTCCTCGGAACCAGTCTCGCCCGGAGCGGAAAAGAATGGCCGGGAAAGCGCGGCATTGGGCGGCGTCAGAACAGTCTTGGAAACTCATCCCGGCTGTGAATGTGTCCAAATGGTCCTTTGGGTCGGACTTACCGTCGAAGAGTGAGACCTTCGGGGGTTTGTTTCAGGAAGAGACGTGAACGGTGAGAAGCTCTTCGGTGAAGGGCTTCGTGAGCGAGTCGGCGGCGTATTTAGCCCCGTCGCTCGAATCAAGACCTTCCCGATGCATGCTCTCGATTTTCTTTTCAAGGGCGTCGAGTCGGCCGTGGTATCCCGATGACTCGGCACATTCTGAGCTTTGGACTCTGCTGTTGGAGACCTGTGTCGGGTCGCGGCCTCGGTTCTTTTTGATGAGGTTCCTTAGGTCCCCTAGCGAGGTAGTCTTTGAGCTGCCGGGATGAGTCCCACCCGAGCGACCCCGTCGAGGGAGGGGGTGTCAATCATGCCTTGGTGCAGGCGAACTGACCGACACCTCCTCGGATGGGACAGGGGCGTGATGGGCCTCGGGGCAAGGCACTCTGGCGAAAGACCTCTACGTTGAGCTGTGCGGTGCCCAGCGGGTCATTGAATACATTGGCCCGGGGGCTCTGCGGCCACCGAAGGCAGCGAGGTGGTGTCCGGTCGTGCCAACGTGGGCAGAATCTTCTCTCCCTCTGTAGAGGTCCCGGTCCCGAGGTGGGGGAGCGGCGACCTGGGGAGCTTGCCCTGCCGTTTGGACACGGACGAGTGTATCCACGACGGACGCGAGTCGATCTATCCGAGCCGCCAGGGCGTTGATGGTGTTCGGGAGAGGAGATTCGTTCGCGCCTCCGTTGTGGGGGAGGCGGCGGCTAGCGCTTAGATCATCGTAGTGATCGCTCGCTATGAAGTTGGGATCGGAAGATGAACTTTTGTTGAGTGGAACTAGATTTCCCACAGACGGCGCCAACTGATAGAGTTCTGGATCTCCTTCAGATGTTATCTTCCGTTGATCTCTTCGCATGTTGACAGATAGCTTGGTTTTGATCTGGAGGTTGTCTTTTTTTGCGTGTGGATCTCAATGGGCTTGGATTTGAAGTGGAGCCGGGCTACCTGTAAGGAAGTCTTGGGTGGTTGTACCACTGAGGACCTTCCGACGATCAAGTTAGTAGTGCAAGTTGGGCAGAGTAGCGGCTTAGTGGAAAGATTTACGTATCTCGATCGTCTGAGGGAGGGGTTTATATAGCGGCAGCAATGGGCAGGCAGGCACGAGAATCACGCCAGCCGTTACGCCCCTGGCGTCACGCCCGCATGATAGACGGGATCCCGCATTAATGACGAGACAGGCTCGTTAATGAAGGATCGTGGTGGCGTGGAACGCGGGGTCATGGGCGGCGGATATCTCGTGCATGGCGAGATTCACGGTGCCGTAGCGGAGGCGCCAGTGATCAGTGCCACGGGTCGGTCTGGTTGAGACCGAGGAAGATGAGCTCGGTGGGAGGCTCGGGCACAAGCGGGAGGCCGAGGTTTCTTGGTTCTGTGATAGTTCGGAGGCGAGCCGAAGGGTGGTCTGGGAGGCCACCGGAGGTCGGGAGACCCCTCAGGCCGGAGGCCCGGGGGCGATCCCAACCGAGGTTACTGGTCCTTTCTCGTTGGTTCTGGGACACGTCATCTGCAACGTGTCAGCATCCGGAGAGTCGCCGATATCGAGCCTCATCACGTATCTTGTATTATAAAAAGATGTTGAATAAGAACATAGAATTAAAGAGTTAACCAAATACCATCATCCGTCATCCTCTGCGCTAGCTCGGGATCAAGGAGTGTAAAATAATTGCTTCTTTACTAGAATTTGTTCACGCGTGCTGCACGTGTTATTTAAACAATTAATTTTTTTGGAAGAAGAGAGAAAGAGAGAGATGACGTGTGTGTACAGAGAGAGAATAATGGAGGAAAGAGACCCTATGAGTCTTTTTTCGTTAGGTAGCGTCGAAATCTACGTCCCCCACTATTTTATTCGACAATTGGCACCCCCCATCTTGATCTTCATCGTCTAAGATATCGATATACCAAATTTCATGTGATTTAATATTTTATCACCGTTAATTTAGTGGGTACAAAATTAACGGTTTACCGACAATAGAACTTTTTACATTGTTAAATCATCAGTGAAAAAGTATTAAAATCACATGAAATTTGGTGTATCGACATTAGATGATGAAGATAAAAATGAAAGGTGCTGATCGTTGAATAAAATGGTGGAGGATGGAGATTTCGACGCCACCTGAAAGCCTCGTAGGGCCTCCTTTCTCCATCTCTCTCCATATATATAAATAGAGAGAGAAAGTGTGTCACGCCCCGCTTCCCAGAGTGCACTAAGATAAGCACGTGACAGAGCCAACCATGCTACCTGTGGATAGGAAATATCCCTCCACAGTCACATTACGGCTGTAGAGATATCAAGAACAGTAATAAACTATCTATCACATGTCCATAAGCCAGAATAAACGGGTCATGAAATAAAATAATGCGAAAGCAAAAGATCCAAGTACAATAATAATCTGGAATGTACGTCCCATAATACGGGCTCACATCAGGAATGAAAATTACTGAAAGGAAAACTAAACTAAACTAATAACAGGTCTTCACTGCTCGGCCTGTTGATCAAAATACTCTTGAACGGTCTGCGATAAAGATAAGGGATCTGGGCCATGCAAAACCCAGACGTCGGTGCGTCATAATATCAATAATTCTAAGAAAGCAGGATGTAATGAAATATGCAAACATGAAGTATGAACAGTAACAAGTTATCAGTAACAAGTAAACAATAACATGAATCTAGGTCAGTGAACGGGATATATACAGGTGAAGTACAGTGAGTAGTCTAAACTGTGCTATAAGGTTATCTACTCTAGAGTTATTCGAAATCAATTAATGTAATCCTCATCGTAACCTTTCGTTCTATGCCCCGTTCATTCCCCACGGGACCGCGGTAAAAGGATATAATAGACTGTGAGTCTATGTCCCGTTCATTCCCCACGGGACCACGGTAAAAAGATAATAGCCCTTTGAGTTACTTTCGACTACATTCTTGATTTCCCCATACCCCCAAGTTATGTGTTTAAGTCAGGTATTGATAAATCTGGAGTTAATGCCAACACAGGATCAAGCAGGTACATGTTTGTCTAAATAGACAACAGGAAATGTCCGTAGGGACAACAGGTCAAGATTGTCGGCATTAGTAATAAGATCGGGTATCAAGTCAAGCAATAGTATATCAGGTCATGTCAGGTAGTGTTTATGTATCAAGTCATGTCAAATAGTGTATCAAGTCGTGCCAAGTAGTGTACAGGTATCAAGTGGGTGTTCATAATCAAACTGTAGTAAACATGGGTGCACAAAATCAAGTATGGAGTACTAATATAACAATAAAATGAGATAATGTGACATGGTATGCAAATAGATATAAGATCAATGATATGGATGCACAATTATCAATTAGGGTTACATTTATAGTTCTAATTCTAATTAGGATGCACTTTATTAACATGGGGTGTTAAAACATCAGTATTATGTATTGATGTGATTTGTAGATGTAGCTATATCTATATTATATGATAAACGGGTAACATTTTATTCATATGGATGCGTAAAACTATACCTAGCATGTAGCAAGATGATTTAGCATGCGACTAGATATGTAAATACTGATATAGATGCACACGGATGTCATATAACCGTAAAATGATAAACTGGCAAGTGCGGGATATATAACTAAACAATATGAGATGTAAATATTCAATTGGATGCAGTATATTGTAGTATAATGTGCAAGAAGATAGGTTTGCATACATTAGATGTGAAATAACATGTACGGACGCATATGGATGTCCGAAAACAGTGAAACATGAAAAATGATAATGTGGATTGCAAAACTAATCATTATGAAGTGTTATAATTCAAATAGATGTAGAATATAGTAGAATAGCATGTAGCAAGATAAACTTGCCTTGACGGATCACGAAACGGATATATACGGCACGTCCGACGTCGGCAAAACGTCGCAACGCACGCACGACACACGGGACGGGTCCAAGCAACGCAAGAAGGTGATCATGCAGGTAAGGTACGTCCTCTGGGCCGTCTGGATCGTCGGCGTCAAGCCCGGCTCCGGCGATCTAGGGTTTGGTGTTAGGGTTGTGCTAGGGTTAGGTTTGGCTCGGTTGCTGTGTTGGCTGGGGTTGCATGGTTGGTGTAGGAGAGAACAGAGGAGAGGGAGGAAAGGAGAGGAAGGAGATGGCGATGGCAAGGGGTCGTCGGCGACGATGGAGTGAGGTGGCGGTGCAGGTTTAAATGGGTGCAGGGTGTGTGCAGGGGTGAGTCAGGATTGGAGGTGGTGGTGTCAGGAGAGAGTGGAGAAGATAGATGAGGTCATGGAGGCGACGACGAGGTCGTCGATGGCGAGGTCAAGGGAAAAAAATGGGAGGCGGCGGCAGAGTTAGGGTTAGGGTTGTGTGCGCGGCAGTATGGGTTTAAAAAGAAAAAAATAAACGAAGAAGGAGGGAGGTGATGCTAAGAAGAGAAGGGAGGTGATGGGAAATGAGAAATGTACAGTATATGCGATAAGAGAGAGAAAAAGGGGGGGAGAGAGAGAGAGAGAAAGTTTGTTAAAAGATTTTTATAAAATACTTATTATAAAGAAAGAGAGAGCTGTGAGATAAAGGGTTAGTTTAAGAAATTAATATATAAAATATATGAAGAAGGGGAGAGAGAGTTATGCTGTTGCAAAACAGAAAAGATTTCCATAAAAATATTTAAAAGATTTTAGCCAAAGTAACAGTTGTAAATATTAGTATATAATATTAGTAAAATATTTAATATTTGGCTAGTACAAAAATAGTCCAAAACATACCCGGGTCAAGTCTAAAAATTCAGTTTTGAAATACGAAAAATATATGCGACGACCAAATTTAAAAATGAATGCTCGGGTAACGAAAATGCATACCCCCAAGAACGGATGCACGTACGTGCGCGTAGCCATCCAAACAAGTCCGTTTCACTGAACGGGACGAGAACAAGATGCGCGGATGCTACCACGGGGTTAGGGGTATCATGCAAGTCATGTAATGTATTTTTAAAATATTTTATGTAACCTAAAATGTTATATGGTAAAAGATGCAATGCCAGATAAAAAGACAGTATGCAGTATTCATGAAAGTGCACAAGTCCATGTAACAGGTCAGGATAATTCATAAATATGAATCAAACAGGTTTCAAGCAAGCGGGTCCGGTCGAATGCTAATACTAATGTAAAAATACTATTCGCACCCAAAACACGATAAATCAGAAAAATACCATAAATAAAATACGCGAATTGAAATTGGTATAAATGAACTAAGGTGTTACATTATACCCAACTACAAAAAGAATTTCGTCCTCGAAATTCCAAGAACAAGGAAAGATAAACAATCATGAAACTACAAGAATAGATATGGAAACTTCTGTCGGATTTCATCTTCACGTTCCCAAGTTGATTCTCCATGCGAGCGATTCCCCCAAGAAACAAGTACGAGAGGGATAACCTTGTTCTTAAGGACATTTTCTCTTCGATCAACGATCGATATCAGTCGTTCCTCAAAGATCAAATCCTCTCTTACCGTTAGCTCCGAATGATCTAGCACGTGTGTTTCATCTCGAACATATTTACGGAGTTGAGATACGTGAAACACGTCATGAACATTCGCCAAAGATTGTGGTAAAGCCAATCGACAAGCCACTTCTCCAACACGCTCCAAAATTTCGAAAGGCCCTACGAATCGAGGACTAAGCTTGCCTCGACTCCCAAAACCAATCACTCCCCTAGTAGGTGATATCTTCAAAACACCAGATCACCAACAGCGAACTCTAGATGTCTTCTCGATGTATCGGCCCAACTCTTCTGCCGATCTTGGGCTGCCCTAATATGATTCCGGATAGTATTAACTTTCTTAACGGTTTGCACGATCAAATCCGGTCCCAACAATCTTCGCTCTCCAATATCATCCCAGCAAACGGGCGAGCGACACTTGCGACCATACAACGCTTCGAATGGAGCCATCTGAATAGTCGTATGAAAGTTGTTATTGTAAGAAAACTCTACCAAGTGTAGATGATCCTTCCACGAACCCTTGAAGTCTAACATGCACGCTCTTAACATGTCTTCAAGAGTTTGGATCATTCTCTCCGACTCGCCATCTGTCTGAGGATGATAAGATGTGCTAAACTTCAATCGCGTCCCCAAACTTTCCTGTAAGCTCCTCCAGAAGTGTGATAAGAAACGGGTGTCATGGTCGGACACAATGCTCACCGGTACTCCATGAAATCTCACAATCTCCTGCATGTACCGTTCTGCTAACGTTTCCGTTGACTGACCAACTCAAAATGGTATAAAATGAGCTGCCTTGGTCAATCGATCAACAATCACCCAAACTGCATTATTGCCCTTTGGACTCCGCGGTAAAGCTGTTGCGAAATCCATGGTTATAAGTTCCCACTTCCATTGAGGAATCGGAAGTGGTTGCAATAAACCAGCAACCCTTTGGTGTTCAGCCTTAACTTGCTGATACACCAAGCGCTTCGCTACAAAGCGGGCGATCTCCCGTTTCATGCCTTCCCACCAGAAATGTTGTCTTAGATCGCGGTACCTCTTCGTGCCTCTAGAATGTACGGAATATGCGGAACTGTGTGCCTCTTTCATAACCTCTTCACGAATGTCTCCTTTTGGCATACAAACGGCTACCATATCGCAACGAACTATCTTTATGAATCAACAAGTTCGTTCGAAGTCCAGCTTCAACTTGTATCAACTTACATCGACGAAAGAACATTGTTTGTCGGCCTAGCCCTAAACTCGACTGGTCTGACAGAACAGCTTCTTCCAGCAAAACAAACTCCGAATGTCCGGGAATCTGGAAAATCACTTTCTTTGCCCTACAATCAATGTGAGCGTGGAAAGTGAGACCATCCATTTCCAAGACAACTTCATAACTTCCGGTTATCAAACACCAAGAAATCTGCGAATAACTCCCGTCCGCAAGTAACTATAGAACAATCCTTACATTCTCTACTAGCTATGATCTTTCCATTCCCAGTGTGTATGCCCCAACAACTAGACAGGATCATGCAAGTAATCGAGTGTGTAACAGTAAACTTGGACGACACAAAACAATGGGATGCACTAGAATCGAATAATGCTAATGCGGGAAAAATCATGAACAAGTAGGATACCTGAAACGACTTCCTCTGAAACCTTGGCCTCTTCAGCAGTCAGGGTAAAAGCTCGAGCTTGATTAGATCCCTGAGTTAACTGCTCCTGCTCCCGAAACTGCTTCTGCGGTGGCCTCTGAACATTATCTTTCATGCAAAGCTTCGACGGACAAGTATTATTGGTATGATCAGCCGATCCACAAATAAGACAAAGTCCAAGTCTCCTTCGACAATCTCTCCAGAAATGACCCGGTCGTTGGCAGTAATCGCACAATACCCTTCCTTTTTGCTCGGGCAAAACTGGCTTCTTCATTGGTGTAACGCCACGCCTGTCTACCGGAATACCTCTGCGTATAAGCGCTCGATTCGGCGTAAACGCCGGCTTCCGTACAGCAACTGTCGGCTGCTGCGTACTTCCAGTCTTCATTGATAGGCTCTGCTGCTCTCGAGCCGTTTTAAGTACTTGTGAGAAAGTGGTCAAACCCAGAGATATAATTTGCCTCTGGATGTCCACGTCCAAACTGCGCATGAACCTCCTTGCCCTATCAGCATCGTTGGCAACCAAAGGCCCAGCGAATCTACTGAGCCGTGTCCACTCTGCCGCATGTACATCCACGGGTACGCCGTTCTGCTTCAAACTGATAAACTTTTCTTCCATTTCCTCACGTGTAGTCTGCGGGAAGAACTTCTCTAAGAAACTCTTCGAAAAATCTGTCCAACTGATCGGCTTGGGCAAGCGGGTCTTTTCCACAAGCCACCATTCACGGGCATAGTCTACCAATTGGATGCGTACTACATCCACTCTCTTGTCCTCTAGAATCTGTGCTGCAACGAGCAAATTCTCCGTATCGACTAGCCACTGCTCTGCTGGCAACGGCTCCTCCAGACCAGTGAAAACGGACGGACCAAGTCTCCTGAAATCCGCCACGGTACCCACACGCTCTATTGATTTGGCCACAACATTGTTTACGGACTGCTGGACGGTCCGCAAACCTTCCTGAAAGCTTCGGCTTGCCGCTGGTTTAGCTCAGTCTGCCGTTTCTGGTTCTCTAGCAAGCCACGAATTACTCCAAGTAAAGCGGCGTCATCCACACGCCTCTGGTACGTCTTCAAACTTCTGTCCGTCATGATTCTGCAATAAATACACCAAAGAGAATTAGTATGATGAACAAGATTCAAAATTTGCGATGAATGATGACCATGAATCAAGGATATGAATCAAGACTAGAACTCCAAGTTACTTAAATAGAGTACCGCATTGTAACCATGCCGCGGTACATAGTTACAATCACATAACTCCACTCAAGTCGCCCAAATCCTAGACATAAACAATAGGGAACCAAAAGTTTCAAGTCGAGATGCAAAGAGGTTTGCATATCGTCAAGGTAGGGATCAGGAGGAAGTTAAGATTCAAGAATGTCAAGATGGTAAGGTGGCAGGACATGTTCCTAATCACGAGTATTTTGATTCTTGTATTGGGTTCAATACCCAACTACAAAAGAATCAAACCCGATTAACCTAGATCCTATGGCTCTGATACCAAACAAACCCTGTCACGCCCCGCTTCCCAGAGTGCGCTAAGATAGGCACGTGACAGAGCCAACCATGCTACCTGTGGATAGGAAATATCCCTCCACAGTCATATTAAGGCTGTAGAGATATCAAGAACAGTAATAAACTATCTATCACATGTCCATAAGCCAGAATAAACGGGTCATGAAATAAAATAATGCGGAAGCAAAAGATCCAAGTACAATAATAATCTGGAATGTACGTCCCATAATACGGGCTCACATCAGGAATGAAAATTACTGAAAGGAAAACTAAACTAAACTAATAACAGGTCTTCACTGCTCGGCCTGTTGATCAAAATACTCTTGGACAGCCTGCGATAAAGATAAGGGATCTGGGCCATGCAAAACCCAGACGTCAGTGCATCATAATATCAATAATTCTAAGCAAGCAGGATGTAATGAAATATGCAGGCATGAAGTATGAACAGTAACAAGTAAACAGTAACATGAATCTAGGTCAGTGAACAGGATATATACAGGTGAAGTGCAGTGAGTAGTCTAAACTATGCTATAGGGTTATCTACTCTAGAGTTATTCGAAATCAATTAATGTAATCTTTATCGTAACCCATCGGTCTATGCCCCGTTCATTCCCCACGGGACTGTTCCCCTCCGAACGGCGGCGCACAAGACTACGATGTCCTGATGCTGAGATTCGGGGCAGATGCTATTTGGTTTTATCCGTCCACCTCTCCGAAGATGCCAAGTTGATTTATGGCACCGTGTATCGGAGGTTTAGACGGATGCGGCCGATGTAGCAGACTTCGTCAGATTCCCCCTCGCTTAAGGGGTTTTTTGATTGTGGGGACACTCTTCCCTGCAGGCGTAAGCCCCTGCAGTTAATTACGCTACCGCATCGCGGTAACAACTTTCTCCTTCTCCAGAATTTCACTTCGTGTCGTGGGTGTTTGTTTTGTTTGTGGTTGCCCGTGGATTGTATACGGAGACTGAGTAATACCGTCGCCCGTAGGACGTGGATTAGTCCAAATCAGTATTTACTTAGATTTGGGTTTTGTGTTTTTAGTTTAAGGATGCATTGGTCGCGTTGCGGCTAAGATCAACTTAAACGTTCGTTAAGGATACGATAGTCCTGTTTGAGACTAAGATCAACTTAACGTGATCGTTTAGATCCGACAAAAGAGCGTTTGGGCTCTATTGTTCCAGTTTGGGAGATTCATAGTCCAATTTGGGACTAAAGTCTGTTTGGAGGATACGTTAGCCATTTTTGAGGCTAAGATCGACTCAAACGTTTGTTAAGGATACGTTAGTCCAGTTTGAGACTAAGATCAACTTAACGGGACCGTTTAGATCCGACAAAAGAGCATTTGGGCTCTATTGTGCCAGTTTAGGGACGTGGTGGTCCATATTCCAGTTTAGGGACGTCTCGGTCCGATATTAGTTTAGGGACGTCTCGGTCCAATATTAGTTTAGGGACGTTTCGGTCCACGAGTTTAAGGACCCCGCAGTCCATATGGGTGTGTGTTCGTTGGGACCCGTCACCTCTTTGACGTCGTTGAGGAATTACAACGATGGATATCAAAGGAGTTCGGAGATGTACCCTTGAACCGGATGTGGATTGGTTTAGGAGAGCCGTTTTGCTCAGTTAATTTAGTTTAAGGACTTATGGCCACGATTGGGCTAAGTCCAGTTAAAAATGTCCAATATTTTATTTGCATTTGTTTTTATTTTTATTTGGGCTTTGCCCAGAAAAGATGCAGGGCATCAATTTGTTTTGGGCTCTGCCCTTTATAAATGATGCAGAGCATCAATTTCATTTGGGCTCTGCCCTTGTATAAAGGATGCAAATCATCAATTTATTTGGGCTCTGCCCATTTATTTCCTTGCAATTTATTTTGGCCTGTCAGGTCATTTTGATTTGGGCCTGGCCCTTTAAGTAATGCATTGCATTTGTGCAAAGCACTGTTAATTTGAGAATCTTTTAGATTCAAGAACCGATGGTTCATAAAAGAAGTGCAAAGCACTATTTAATTTAGATCTAAGAAAAAACAAGTTTTTTCTTGTTTTTCTTATCTCAGAGAACCAAAAGTTCATAAAAGTGCAAAGCACTATTAATTTAAGAACCTTTTAGGTTCAAGAACCGATAGTTCATAAAACAAGTGCAAGGCACTATTTGATTTAGATCTAAGAGAAAACAAGTTTTTTCTTGTTTTTCTTATCTCAGAGAACCAAAGGTTCATGAAAGTACAAAGCACTATTAATTTAAGAACCTTTTAGGTTCAAGAACCGATGGTTCATGAAACAAGTGCAAGGCACTATTTTATTTATTTATTTATTTATTGTTGAAGATCCATGATCTTGTTCATAAAAGAATTTTCTCTTCTTTTAAAGGTTTTTACCTTTTTTTTTATTCTTCAAGAGTTCTCTTCTCTCTCTTTTTTAGCAAGATGTTGATCCTCCTCTTTGAAATGAGGTTTGGGGTCCTTTTTATAGTGCCCATAAATTAGTTAAATTTGTTAAAAAGATATTTCTCTGAGTGATTTGGGGAATTTTCCCCACCGTTGGATCTTTGATCCAAAGGCCCCTGCTTTACAGAAGAAAATCTTCTTGTTTTAACAAAGAACAGAAAAGATTTATTCTGTTTTGCGCAACTCCCCCAGCGCGTGACACGTGTCGCGCAGTGCTGCGCTCGCGCAGCTGCGCAGACACATGTCCTGCAGAGCTGCGCTTGCGCAGCTGCGCAGACACGTGTCGCGCAGCGCTGCGCTTGCGCAGCGCAGACACGCTTGCGCAGCTGCGCTTGACACGTGTCGCGCAGCGCTTACGCGGCTGCGCTTGACACGTGTCGCGCAGCGCAGCGCTTGCGCAACTGAAAGTTGTTTATTTTACTTTTAGTTTTAAAAGAGCCCTGCTCTGATTGGTTGCGCTGCCTCGGGCGCTGTGCTGACGCATCAACTTCTGACACGTGGCGTATTGCGCGCAGCGCACGGGATCTGAAGCGTTGCTTCATTTATTAAAGTTTAAATTTTCAAAGCAAAGCTTTGCTCTGATTGGGGGAAGATGAAGCGTTGCTTCATCTCCCGCCTTGGAATTTGAACAGAGCTTTGCTCTGATTGGGGTAAACAGGGACCAACGGTAAAAGGATATAATAGACTGTGAGTCTATGTCCCGTTTATTTCCCACGGGACAACGGTAAAAGGATAATAGCCCTTTGAGTTACTTTCGGCTACATTCTTGATTTCCCCATACCCCCAAATTATGTGTTCAAGTCAGGTATTGATAAATCTGGAGTTAATGCCAACACAAGATCAAGCAGGTACGGGTTTGTCTAAATAGACGACAGAAAATGTCCGTAGGGACAACAGGTCAAGATTGTCGGCATTAGTAATAGATCAAGTATCAAGTCAAGCAATAGTATATCAGGTCATGTCAGGTAGTGTTTATGTATCAAGTCATGTCAAATAGTGTATCGGGTCGTGCCAAGTAGTGTACAGGTATCAAGTAGGTGTTCATAATCAAACTGTAGTAAGCATGGGTGCACAAAATCAAGTATGGAGTACTAATATAACAATAAAATGAGATGATGTGACATGGTATGCAAATAGATATAAGATCAATGATATGGATGCACAATTATCAATTAGGGTTACATTTATAGTTCTAGTTCTAATTAGGATGCACTTTATTAACATGGGGTGTTAAAACATCAGTATTATGTATTGATGTGATTTGTAGATGCTATACGTATATTATATGATAAACGGGTAACATTTTATTCATATGGATGCGTAAAACTATACCTAGCATGTAGCAAGATGATTTAGCATGCGACTAGATATGTAAATACTGATATAGATGCACACGGATGTCATATAACCGTAAAATGATAAACTGCAAGTGCGGGATATATAACTAAACAATATGAGATGTAAATATTCAATTAGATGCAGTATATTGTAGTATAATGTGCAACAAGATAGGTTTGCATACATTAGATGTGAAATAACATGTACGGACGCATACGGATGTCCGAAAACAGTGAAACATGAAAAATGATAATGTGAATTGCAAAACTAATCATTATGAAGTGTTATAATTCAAATAGATGTAGAATAGAGTAGATTAGTATATAGCAAGATAAACTTGCCTTGACGGATCACGAAACGGATATATACGGCACGTCCGACGTCGGCAAAACGTCGCAACGCACGCACTACACACGGGACGGGTCCAAGCAACGCAAGAGGGTGATCACGCAGGTAAGGTACGTCCTATGGGTCGTCTGGATCATCGGCGTCAAGCCCGGCTCCGGCGATCTAGGGTTTGGTGTTAGGGTTGTGCTAGGGTTAGGTTTGGCTCGGTTGCTGTGTTGGCTGGGGTTGCATGGTTGGTGTAGGAGAGAACAGAGGAGAGGGAGGAAAGGAGAGGAAGGAGATGGCGATGGCAAGGGTCGTCGGCGACGATGGAGTGAGGTGGCGGTGCAGGTTTAAATGGGTGCAGGGTGTGTGCAGGGGTGAGTCAGGATTGGTGGTGGTGTGTCAGGAGAGAGTGGAGAAGATAGATGAGGTCGTGGAGGCGACGATGAGGTCGTCAATGGCGAGGTCGAGGGGAAAAAATGGGAGGAGGCGGCAGAGTTAGGGTTAGGGTTGTGTGCGCGGCAGTATGGGTTTAAAAAGAAAAAAATAAACGAAGAAGAAGGGATGAAGGAGGGAGGTGATGCTAAGAAGAGAAGGGAGGTGATGGGAAACGAGAAATGTACAGTATATGCGATAAGAGAGAGAAAAAGGGAGAGAGAGAGAAAGAAGAGAGAGAGAAAGAAGAGAGAGAGAGAGAGAGAGAAAGTTTGTTAAAAGATTTTTATAAAATACTTATTATAAAGAAAGAGAGAGCTGTGCGATAAAGGGTTAGTTTAAGAAATTAATATATAAAATATATGAAGAAGGGGAGAGAGAGTTGTGCTGTTGCAAAATAGAAAAGATTTCCATAAAAATATTTAAAAGATTTTAGCCAAAGTAACAGTTATAAATATTAGTATATAATATTAGTAAAATATTTAATATTTGGCTAATACAAAAATAGTCAAAACATGCCCGGGTCGGGTCTAAAAATTCAGTTTTGAAATACGAAAAATATATGCTACGACCAAATTTAAAAATGAATGCTCGGGTAACGAAAATGCTTACCCCCAAGAACGGATGCACGTACGTGCGCGTAGCCATCCAAACAAGTCTGTTCACTGAACGGGACGAGAACAAAATGCACGGATGCTACTACGGGGTTAGGGGTATCATGCAGGTCATATAATGTATTTTTAAAATATTTTATGTGACCTAAAATGTTATATGGTAAAAGATGCAATGCCAGATAAAAAGCCAGTATGCAGTATTCATGAAAGTGCACAAGTCCACGTAACAGGTCAGGATAATTCATAAACATGAATCAAACAGGTTTTAAACAAGCGGGTCGGGTCGAATGCTAATACTAATGTAAAAATACTATTCGCACCCAGAACACGATAAATCAAGAAAATACCATAAATAAAGAAATACGTGAATTGAAATTGGTATAAATGAACTAGGGTGTTACAGAGAGAGAGGGGGTTTAATGAGGAAAGAGGCCATAGGAGGGAATTTCCTCCTATGGCGTTGAAAAATACATCATGTCTTTTTTTTTCCGATGATCGGCACCCACCATCTTCATCGTTATCATCTAAGATGTGGGTACACCAAATTTAATGTGATTCTACAACTTTTTCACCGTTGATTTAATAGGTTCAAAATTAACAGTTTACCGACAATAGAATTTTTTACATTGCTAAATCAATGGTGAAATGGTTGTAGAATCACATGAAATTTGGTGTACCCACATCTTAGATGATAACAATCAAGATAGTGGGTGCCGATCGACGGAAAAAATGAGGGAGGGTGTATTTTTTCGATGCCATAGAAGGAAATTCCCTCCCATGGCATTTTTCATCCATTATATATATATATATATATATATATATATTAGGTGCTGATCGACTGAAAAAATGTGGGAGGGTGTATTTTTTCGATGCCATAGGAGGAAATTTCCTCCTATGGCATCTTTCATCCATTATATATATATATATATATGATGTAGAGGGTTCTAGAAAAATAGTTAATTATTTTTGGGGAGAAGAGAGAGTGTGTGTGTGGAGGGCTTGAGGAGGAGGATTTTTCTTGATTCTTCTTTAATTTTTTGAAAAAATTAGAGAGGATTCTCTAACCAAGTCCATTAGCATTATGAAAAAGTATAGATAAAAGTAGAATTTGAAAAATAATAACATTAAAATAAGTTCTAGAAATTTCCTTTTTATCATAAATTTGAGTATAATGTAGATTGAATTTGGAATTCAAACTAATTTCTATAAAATTCTTTTTTTGTCGCAAGTTCTAGAAAGTATCTTTTTTCTTTATTTTTCAAAATATTGAAAGGTTTAATTATTTTTGTCTTTTTCTTTGATGATGTGGAGGCTTTAAAATTTTTTTAAAACATAACAATTAATTATTTTTGTCACTTTGTATGATGATGTAGAGGCTCTAAGAATGGAAGATTTTTCTTCTTTTTCTTTGCTTTTTAATAAAAAAGAAGAGCGTGACTTTTAATCAAGTCCATTTGCATTATATAGTAGTACTAATATTCTGCACGCGCGATGCACGTTTGTATGTTGAGACATGCTTATAAAAATATAAGTATAAATACATATTTATAATTTATTCTATACTACTTAAAATTTGTGATATGTAATATTCATTAAAAAATGTGTTTTCATTTAATGTTAATATGCTACTTTATTTTCATGACCAGCTCTATTTTTGAATGAAATATAAAATAGTTTATGATACTTTTAAAAATTAATTTAGGGTTCATATATAATTTATATTATAAATATGTTAATCATTATGGTTCTTTTTGAAAAATAATTGGGCCACTTTGACCATTTACTTTTACATTTGTATGTTGAAAGGGTAAAAAAGTAAATTCATGACCTTAAGAGAATGAGTTGGCATGCTTTGAAGCTTGAGTTCCATAAATAATTTTTTATCCTTTTTTTGCATTTTTAAGGGAAAAAATTAGAATTTTTTTTCCTTTTTTTTAAGAAAAAAAGAAATGGTGGGCCTCTGACCAAAGAGTATTTGCATTATATATAGAAGATATATAAAAAGAAAAAAGAAGAAAAATCCTTACTTCTCAAGCCTCCACATCATCAACTTCCAAGAAAAAGACAAAACAAAAAATTAAAAGTTTCTCTATCTCCTTTTTTCAAAATTTTAAGAAAAAAGATTAAAAAAAACTCACCTTCGAAGACCTCCACCAAACCTAAGAAAATTACAAAAATAATAATGCATTAAAATGAAAATTTACACATACATCCTCATTATTTATAAATTTACACATGAATCATCTTTTAAATGAAAATTTACACATAAACCCTCATTATTAATAAATTTTCATTCTCACTAATGAAATGTTAAATTCAAATGAAAAGGAAAAAAATTCTTGATCTTTCATCAGTGAGAATGAAATTTTATTAATAATGGGGATTTTTGTGTAAATTTTCATTTAAAAGATGATTTATTTGTAAATTTATAAATAATGAGAGTGTATGTGTAAATTTTCATTTGAATGTATTATTATTTTTATCTTTTTATTAGGTGTGGTGGAGCCCTTCGGAGTTGAGTTTTTTTTTCTCTTTTTCTTTAAATTTTGAAAAAAGGAGACACAGGAACTTTAAATTTTTTTTGTCTTTTTCTTGGAAGTTGATGATGTGGATGCTTGAGGAGTAAGGATTTTTCTCTTTTTTTTCTATAAAAAAGGAAAGGGGTAGATTTATAACCAAAAGGTATTTGCATTATATATAGAAAAATATATTTTATCTCTACAATTATAAGTAGAACCCAAGAGTTGACATGTGGCATTTTATCATTTTCGAAGGAAAATCTCAAAAAAAATTCTTAAAATTTCTACATTTATTTCTATATTCTTAATTTTCTACATCATTCATTCTCTCTCTCTCTCATCTCCCAAAAAAGAGATTCATTCCTCTTGAAACTTGAAAAGAAAAACAACATTAACCCTCTCAATATTTATTAATTTATACATATTCTTTTTTTATTATAGGTTTATCTTCCATCTTGCACGCAGCTGCATAAATTCTAGTTTTCATTAATTAATGGACAGCATGCTACCTAATTTCTTTTGCAACAGTAGAAAATTAATGATTACTCAATAGTTGTCTGTTTGTTCGTGGGCGAGAGAAGGGATGGGAGTAGGACGTTTAAAAATTAAAATAGCCAATTTGTGTGCACCGAACTGCAATTTTCATATACTTAATAAAAGCCCTTTTTATAATTTCTTGATGTGATGGAAAAGTTTAGAAAAGCCTATTTTACTTTTAAAGATAATTAATATAATTTTTTGGAAAGAGAAAAGAATTTTAATGTAATTATTAGAATTTTCTAAGATTTAATTAAAACTATGGATGTGGGAAAAAGGAATTATTTTGAAGATGAATTTTTTTGGAAATGATCAAAATATTTAAATAGAATTTCTTTGAATTTCTCCATTTTTTGTGAATTTAAAAAGTATTTTTTTAAATGAATTTTTTTGAAAAGAAAATCGATTTTTTTAATAATAAAACGATTAGGATTTTTGTAGTTTTTCGGTAATTTTATTAGGATTTTTTGGATGGATAAGATTTGGTTTGGGCTCTATAAATATAGTCTACACTCCTCATTTTTTTCCTTTTCTAGACTCCTAAAATTTCCCCGAAAAATACCACGCGACCGTGACTCTGTCCTTTTTGCAACGGTACCATCCAAGCACCCACCAAAAATCTGAGCACAGAGCAAGGCGGGGAAAGGCAAGGCTCGACGTTTCTCGACATCGTTTCATATATTCTTCCGTTTGGAAGGTAGGACCCTCGGTCTCTCTTCCTCGATCTCGTCACTTCTCCTTGCATGCTGAATCTGATCTAGTGTTCGTATCAACTCCAAAATTTAATACGGAAATCTTAGTTATCGTTAGTATAGTTTTGATCGACATATACGATGAACTTCTTTTGGTTGCTTCTAACTCATGACCTACGCATCTATTGAAATCCTTTGCACGCTGTAGATACGGGGTAACGACTTATCCCTTTTACCTACTTTTGTGAACTCCCTCTACGTCGTTATGCTTCCCGTTCTCATTTTGAGATAACACCGATTTGCAGCTGAAATGCTAAATAACTTGTTGCGCTAAAACACCCTATTTTTCTAAATGAATATGTTTCATCAAAACACCCTTAAGATTGTAACTTCGTAATTTACATAAAAATACCCTAAAATTCCTAAACCCCGTATTTTCATTAAAATAACCCAAAGTTTCCAAAATGCGTACTTTTATATTAATACCCTAAAATTCCTAAAATCTGTATTTTCACCGAAATACCCTCAAGTTTCAGAAGGCGTATTTCAATTAAATAACCTAAACTATCACAACATCTTTTCAAATAAACATCTCGACTTTTCTAAAAATTGTATTTTCAAATAAATGCCTCGACTTTTCTAAAAGTCGTATTTCAATTAAATACCCTAAACTATTACAACCTCTTTTCAAATAAATACCTTAACTTTTATAAATCCTTTTCACATTAATATCCTGAACTTTATAAACACTTTTTCATTAAAATACCATGACCTTTCTAAATTTCCTATTTACGCTAAAATGCCATAACTTTCTTGAAACTCCTTTTATACCGTGACTTTCCTAAAACTCTTTTTACGCTTAAATACCATATATTTCCTTTACATCCTCGTTACGTCTTGACATGATTTTCCATAATTAGGCACGACTCGAACACTTATACTTATACTTGTATGGTTATGGTTGAGCGCATGGATGCTAGATAAGGGGTGAAATTGAGAGGACCTGAAATGGAAAGTAATACTTGTTTCCTTGTCCAGCTTGTTCCATGAGCTAGCTTGTAACCAATCATAACTTAAAACTCATTTGACATGGGATTGGATAGTTGCGACAGTAAAGTCGTATGCTGCGTCTTGAGAGTCTCATTACACCCATCATATTTGCTATGATTCTGAACAATAAATGGAATGCTAGCTTACACATCATATTTGATGTGGTTCCGAACCGTAAACGGAATGCCAACCCTCCTATATGATGTTGTTCTGTCGGACTAACGGAATATTATCGAGAAACGTTTTATGCTTACGACCCAAACTAAAATAAACTAAAATACGGAAAGTAGTTATTTGAACTAAAATAAACTAAAATACAGAAAGTAGTTATTTGTTGACACTTTACCCGTATTTTAACTTATACGCTGCAACACTAATTTTATCTATCCTTCTATTTGCACACCATAACGCTATTTCACCTACAGCTTATTCCTCTTGTTGTACATAACCCCTCTCGAGAATCATATCCGAGTGTAACTCGCTGATGGATATTTTTCTATTTTTTCTCTCGAAATGTATGTTAGGACTAGGAGAAGAGCAGGACGGAACGACAAAGGTTGAAGCTACGAGGGAATATTTTGCCCACCTTTCGACCCACTATTAAGATTTTAATCTTTTTCATTTTCTATTTCGCCCATCTGTTTGGGGCTCGCTTTTATTCCTGCTTTCGCTTGATGTAATAAAATTTTGATGTTGAGCTTAATGTGTAATAAATATTGGTTAATGAATAATTTTTTTTATATTACTTGTTCTTGTACATTCCTGCATACCAATGTTTAAAACAACTCGCTACGTACCTCGCTATTTTGCGCTACGTAGCATACTTTAGTATATTCGCTACGTAACTTTGGAAAAAAACTCAAATACAAAGTAGCTTACGTTTTTTCTTCAAATAGCTTACGTTTTTTAACAAATAGTATACGCTACGCTATGCGTACGCTATTTTCATATAAAATTTTCTATTGAACTTATTAAAATTTCAGTTCTAATCCTAAATTATACGAACACAGTTTCATTAAAGTTCTAACCTCTTAATTAGAAATCATATTTAGTAGACATGATTCTCAAATATAGATTATTTAATTGATTTTCGATAGGTTTAATCTAGCATGAATCATATATATGAACTCAAGTATTGAAAATTTTGAAAATAATTTTTTTTTTGGAATTTCGAGGAGCAGAAAAACTGTTACACCCTAGTTCAATTATACCAATTCCAGTTCTCGTATTTCCTTAATTGTGGTATTTTCCTGATTTATCATGTTTTGGGTGCGAATAGTATTTTACATTTTACATTGCATTCGACCCGACCCGCTTGCTTGAACCTATTTAATTCATATTTATAGATTACCCTGACTTGTTACATAGACATGTGCATCTCATGTATATTGCATACTAACATTTTACCTGGCATTTCATCTTTTACTATATAACATTTTAGGTCATGTAAAATAATTTAAAATTGCATTTCATAGCCTGCATGATACCCCTAACCCCGTGGTAGTATCCGCGCATCTTGTTCTCGTCCCGTTCAGTGAAACGGACGTGTTTGGATAGCTACGCGCATGTACGTGCATCCGTT
This sequence comes from Agapanthus africanus, assembly GCA_030015575.1. Classification (NCBI taxonomy): domain Eukaryota; kingdom Viridiplantae; phylum Streptophyta; class Magnoliopsida; order Asparagales; family Amaryllidaceae; genus Agapanthus; species Agapanthus africanus. Next base: position 143,474,206 of record JASDDO010000024.1, on the reverse strand, counting down.
CTTGGGGGTATGCATTTTCGTTACCTGAGCATTCATTTTGAATTTTGAAATTCGCACATATTTTTTGTATTTTAAATCTGAATTTTTATACCCGACTCGGGCGCGTTTTGAAATATTTTTATATCCTGCCAAAATTCAATTTATTTAATTTTAAAAATTTAGTTTAAATATTTTCATACGATTTCTTTAACAAACTGAAACCTCTTATCTAAAATTTTAAATTTAAAAATCTTTTAAAATTTTAAATCTAATTTCTTAACAAACTAACAACTCCTTTCTCTCTCTCTCTCCTCTGCATATATATATTTATATATATTTTATTTATTTAATTTTTCTTTCCTTATTTAATACACAACCTCTTCTTCTTATTTCTTCTTCTTCTTTCTTCTTTCTTCTTTCTTTTTCTTGATCTTGTTTCTTGATTCCGGTGATCACCGCCGGAACCGTGCTCGTCGCTGACGATCCGAGTGATCCAGTGAACGTACCTGACTTGCGTGATCACCCTCGTGCGTTGTTTGGAACCGTTCCGTGTACCGTGCGCGCGTCACGACATTTCACCGACGAAAGACGTTCCGTACACCTCCGTTCCTGTTCCGTCTACGCAAGTTAATCTTGCTACATGCTATATAATTCATTTTATACCTATTTAAATAAATACCATACCTATAGTTTAAATCTAGTACCCCATGTTTAATTTTATAACGTTTCGATATTCCGTTTGCATCCGTTTATATCATTTTAAATCTAGATCATGAAAACTTACCTTGTGACATACTAGATTACATTATACTGCATCCATATCATTTAAAATATATATCGTCGTAATATTTCTTATTATTATCTTTAATTAGTTTATAATTTGCATTTTATAATGTTATACATTTGAAAATATTATAGTTTATACATGAAACGTCGTTGAAAAAGCGGATACGACAAATCTGAAATTTACTGTACACCTTACCTTATAAAATTCATTATAAATCATAGAAAAATCATTAGTATACGTTCTTTAGTTCGTTACGAAGCTAACTCAGAATACTATAACTCTATAAAATATTTACTTGCAAAATAAATTGTTTAAATAACGTAAAATGCAAATGAAAATGTCTCTAAACTGCTGTCCAGGGAAATTCCAGCAGCAAACTTTCAACTTGGAATATTCATAGATTTTTGTAGGGACAACCTGAGATGTTTATACTTATAAAAATGAAAATCTTATTGAATTATCTTTCTTTTGGTATAAGACACGTCCCTTTTGGAGAACGTTTGTTATTTTTAAGCTATTTTACAAATCAGGATGACGCTGAATTTCTGAACGGAACTTTCTTGTGCATGGTTAATCAATACCACTTTTATAGTTATTAATCGCTTTGAATATGCTATACATATTAATATTATTATATCAATATTTATATCACATATTGCTTAGTTGTACATCCCACATTACCATTTTATAGTTTTATAACTTTTCGGATACACGTTTGCATCCATCGCATTTAAGATACATATAATTGCATCCATAGATCACATTACTACATACTACTGTGATATTAACACTCCATTTTTAATAAATTGCATCCTAATTAATATTGGAACTATAAATGTCACCATAATCGATAACTGTGCATCAATATCCTTGAAATTATATCTATTTGCGTACCATATCACATTATTCCATTTTATTGTTATATTAGTACACATGCTTTTTCTGTATGCCCATGATTATGCTAGGTTGATTTATAAGCACCCACATGATATCTTGTACACCCTGACATGACTTGCTACACCTACTACTTGATATGACATGGTACCGTACACACTTGACATGACATGACACCTTTATATATTACCTGGCTTGACCTGATGTACCATGGCCTTACCTGTTACCTGATCTTGTGTCTAATGCCAATAAACCTGACCTGTTGTCCTTACGGACCATTCTTGTTGTCTATCCAGAAAAACCTGTACCTGCCTGATCCTGTGTTGGCATTAGCTTTAAATTATTTAATACTTGACTTGAACATATATAACTTGGGGGTATGGGGAAATCAGTATTGTAACCGAACGTAACTCAAAGGGCCATCCCATTGTTTGCCGTTTTTCCGGGCGTTATGGAATACCCATTGTTTGCCGTTTTTCCGGACGTTACGGAATACCCATTGTTTGCCGTTTTTCCGGGCGTTACGGAATAATCATCGATGGGTTACGATGAGGATTACACTACTTGGTTTCGAAGACTTTAAAATAGATAACCACGTAGCACAGTTTAGATATCTCTGCACGTCACTTATACTGACACATTCACTGTTATATATTCTCATTATATTCTTGCCCATACTCATACCTGCATGTCTTACTACCCCTGTTTATACTATTACTTGATGTTATGACGCGCTGACGTCTGGGTTTTGCATGGCCCAGATTCCTCTACCTTTGTTGCAGACTGATCAGGAGTTTTGCCGCTGTTAGACCGAGCGGTAAGAATCCTGTTGGTATGCAGTTTTACTTTCCAGGTGTTTCATTTATTGTATTCTTTTGCTTCCGCATATTATTATTTCTTGACTCATTCATTCTGGCTCATGGACATGTACTAGATAGTTGGTTTACTTTCCTGTTCTTGATATCTCTACAGCCGTAATGTGACTGTGGAAGGATTTTTCCTATCCACAGGTAGCATGGTTGGCTATGTCACGTGCCCATCTTAGCGTACTCTGGGAAGCGGGGCGTGACATGGTTTCTTTGGTATCAGACCCATAGGATATAGGTTAATCGGGTTGATTCTTTTGTAGTTGGGTATTAGACCCAATACATGAATCGGAATACTCGAGATTAGGAACATGTCCTGTCACCTTGTTCTCGTGATTCTTGAATCTTATCTTTCTCTTGATCGTTGTCTTGATGATATGCAAACCGCTTTGCATCTCAACTTGAAACCTTTTGGTTCCCTATTGTTTCTCCTTGTCCCTTGGATTCTGATACTAGGATTTGGGCGACTTGAGTGGGGTTATGTGATTGTAACTATGAACTGCAGCATGGTTACAATGCGGTACTCTATTTAAGTAACTTGGAGTCGTAGTCTTGATTCACTTCCTTGTTTCATGGTCGTTATATTACCTTGCTTCTCTTGCTTTCTAGTTCATGTTTTATCGCAAGCTTGAATTCTGTTTGCCGTGTTTATCTTCTTCAGTGTTTGGCTTCAGGTGAAATCGTTTCAGGTATCCTACTTGATCATGTCTTCCCCGCATTAGAATTATTCAATTCTGGTGCATCCCTTTGTTTTTTGTTGTCTTGGGAATGGATTTTCTCGGCACTTTCCACGCTCATATTGATTGTAAGGAAAGTAAGGTGATTTTCCAGATTCCCGGACATCCGGAGTTTGTTTTGCTGGAGGAAGCGGTTCTGTCGGGCCAGTCGAGTTTAGGGCTAGGCCGACAAACAATGTTCTTTCGTCGATGGAAGTTGGTAAGGAAGAAGCACCGGCTACAGTTCGAGAATTCATAGACGTGTTCGAGGACATCTCGGGTTTACCACAAAACGAGATATGGAGTTTACGATTAATTTTGTTCCAGGTGCAGCGCCAATCTCAAAGGCGTATTACCCGACGACACCAGTGGAGTTGGAAGAAGTATAGAAGTTGGTTGCTGAATTACTTGAGAAGGGTTAGATTCGCAACAGTAACTCATCTTGGGGAGCTCCAGTGCTTCTAGCAAAGAAGATGATGTCACAAGGAGAATGTGCATCGATTATCGAGAATTAAACCGGGTGACTATTAAGAACAAGTACCCGATCCCTCGCATTGGTGAATTATTTGAGCAGCTTAGTGGCGCGAGGGTATTCTCGAAGCTGGATTTGCGATCCGGATATCATCAGATCCGAGTTAAATCAGAAGATATTTGCAAGACTACGTTCCGAACTTGGTATGGACATTACAAGTATTTAGTGATGCCATTCGGAGTCACGATGCACCGGCGATATTTATGGACTTGATGAACCGAATCTTTCGCCGATCTTGGACCAGTTTATAGTGGTGTTCATCGATGATATTCTGGTCTACTCGAGGAGCATTGAAGAGCATGCAGAACACTTGAAGATCACACTGCAGACATTGAGGCAAGAAAGATTATATGCAAAGATGAGCCAGTGCAAGTTTTGGCTTGAAGAAGTGAAGTTTTAGGGCAAGTCGTATCCGGAGATGGAATCGCCGTTGGCCCCGAAAGATTGCAGCAGTTCAAGATTGGCCGATTCCGAAGAACGTTGCTGAGATCAGAAGCTTTCTTGGACTTGCCGGGTATTACAGAAGGTTCGTGGAGAATTTTGCTCGTTTGGCTAAGCCTCTGACCAAGCTTACGTGCAAGGAAGTACCATTGGTGTGGATGGATAAGTGTGCGTCAGCCTTTGAGGCGTTGAGGCAAGGATGGATAACCGTTCTTATTTTGACCGTATCAGACGGTTCTGGAGAATTGGTGTTTCATAGCGACGTGTCTGGGAGGAAAAAAAGATTTGGATGTGTTTGATGCAGCATGGGAAGGTTATAGCCTACGTATCGAGACAGTTGAAGACCCATGAGAAGAATTACCCAATTCATGATTTGGAGCTAGCAGCTGTGATTTTCGCTTTAAAGATTTGGAGACACTACTTATTGGGCGAAAGGGTCGAAGTTTTCACTGATCACAAAACCTTGAAGTATGTGTTCACGTAGAAGGAGCTTAATATGAGGCAGCGTAGATAGTTGGAGCTGATGGCTGACTACGATCTCGATCTTAAGTACCATCCGGGGAAAGTTAATGTTGTACCAGATGCGCTTAGTCGGGTGCCAGCAATTCAGATGTTGACTGCACAGAAGGAGATTATGGAAGACTTTCGGAGATTCGAGTTGGAGATCATGCTACCGCATTCTTCGGGACAGTTGTTGCAACTGCAAGTACAGTCGTCGTTGATCGAGAATTTTAAAGCAGCGAAACTGTAGGACCCAAGATTGCAGAAGCTTCGAGAACAGGTTGAAGCTAGACTTCGAACAGACTTATTAATTCATGAAGGTGATTCGTTGCGGTATGGTAGCCGTTTGTGTGTGCCAAAGGGAGATATCCGTGAAGAAGTTGTGAGGGAGGCACACAGTTCCGCGTATTCCATACATCCAGGAGGCATGAAGATGTACCGAGATTTACGACGGCATTTCTGGTGGGAAGGCATGAAACGGGAGATTGGCCGCTTTGTGGCAAAGTGCTTAGTGTGTCAGCAAGTTAAGGCTGAACATCAAAGGGTTGCTGGTTTATTGCAACCACTTCCGATTCCTCAATGGAAGTGGGAACATATAACCATGGATTTCGTGACAGCTTTACCGCGGAGTCCAAAGGGCAACAATACAGTTTGGGTGATTGTTGATCGATTGACCAAGGCAGCTCACTTCATACCATTTCGAGTTGGTCAGTCAACGGAAGCGTTGGCAGAACGGTACATGCAGGAGATTGTGAGATTGCATGGAGTATCTGTGAGCATCGTGTCCGACCATGACACCCGATTCTTATCACACTTCTGGAGGAGCTTACAGGAAAGTTTGGGGACTCGATGGAAGTTTAGCACAGCTTATCATCCTCAAACAGATGGCCAGTCGGAGAGAACGATCCAAACTCTTGAAGACATGTTGAGAGCTTGCATGTTAGACTTCAAGGGTTCATGGGAGGATCATCTACACTTGGTGGAGTTTCGTACAACAACAGCTTTCAGGCTACTATTCAGATGGCTCCATTCGAAGCATTATATGGTCGCAAGTGTCGTTCACATGTTTGTTAGGACGATGTTGGAGAACGAAGATTGTTCGGACCGGATTTGATCGTGCAGACCGTTGAGAAGGTTAATACTATCCGGAATCATATAAAAGCAACACAAGACCGACGGAAGAGTTGGGCAGATACATCGAGAAGACCTCTAGAGTTCGACGTTGGTGATTTGATATTCTTGAAGATATCACCGACTAGAGGGGTGATTCGTTTCGGAAGTCGAGGAAAGCTCAGTCCTCGATTCGTTGGACCTTTTGAGATCTTGGAACGTGTTGGAGAAGTGGCATATCGTTTGGCGTTACCGCAACCCTTGGCGAATGTTCATGACATGTTTCACGTATCTCAACTCCATAAGTATGTTCGAGATGAAACATATGTGTTGGATCAATCGGAGCTAACCGTACGTGAAGATTGGACTTTTGAGGAATGACCGATGTCGATTGTGGATCGAAGGGAAAATGTTCTTAAGAACAAGGTTATCCCTCTCGTACTTGTTTTTTGGGGAAATCGCTCGCATGGAGAATCAACTTGGGAATGAGAAGATGAAATCCGACAGAAGTTTCCACATCTATTGTTGTAGTTTGTTGATTGTTTATCCTTTCTTATTCTTGGAATTTCGAGGACGAAATTCTTTTGTAGTTGGGTATAATGTAACACCCTAGTTCATTTATACCAATTACAGTTCTCGTATTTCCTTAATTATGGTATTTTCCTGATTTATCGTGTTTTGGGTGCGAATAGTATTTTACATTTTACATTGCATTCGACCCGACCCGCTTGCTTGAACCTATTTGATTCATATTTATAGATTACCTTGACTTGTTACATAGACATGTGCATCTCATGTATACTGCATACTGACATTTTACCTGGCATTTCATCTTTTACCATATAACATTTTAGGTCATGTAAAATAATTTAAAATTGCATTTCATAGCATGCATGATACCCCTAACCCCGTGGTAGCATCCGCGCATCTTGTTCTCGTCCCGTTCAGTGAAACGGACGTGTTTGGATAGCTACACGCATGTACGTGCATCCGTTCTTGGGGGTATGCATTTTCGTTACCTGAGCATTCATTTTGAATTTTGAAATTCGCACATATTTTTCATATTTTAAATCTGAATTTTTACACCCGACTCGGGCGCGTTTTGAAATATTTTTGTATCCTGACAAAATTCAATTTATTTAATTTTAAAAATTTAGTTTAAATATTTTCATACGATTTCTTTAACAAACTGAAAGCTCTTATCTAAAATTTTAAATCTAAAAATCTTTTAAAATTTTAAATCTAATTTCTTAACAAACTAACAACTCCTTTCTCTCTCTCTCCTCTCTGCATATATATATTTATATATTTTTTATTTATTTAATTTTTCTTTCCTTATTTAATACACAACCTCTTCTTCTTACTTCTTCTTCTTCTTTTTTCTTTCTTCTTTCTTTTTCTTGATCTTGTTTCTTGATTCCGGTGATCACCGCCGGAACCGTGCTCGTCGCTGACGATCCGAGTGATCCAGTGAATGTACCTGACTTGCGTGATCACCCTCGTGCATTGTTTGGAACCGTTCCGTGTACCGTGCGCGCGTCACGACATTTCACCGACGAAAGACGTTCCGTACACCTCCGTTCCTGTTCCGTCTACGCAAGTTAATCTTGCTACATGCTATATAATTCATTTTATACCTATTTAAATAAATACCATACCTATAGTTTAAATCTAGTACCTCATGTTTAATTTTATAACGTTTCGATGTTCCGTTTGCATCCGTTTATATCATTTTAAATCTAGATCATGAAAACTTACCTTGTGACATACCAGATTACATTATACTGCATCCATATCATTTAAAATATATATCGTCGTAATATTTCTTATTATTATCTTTAATTAGTTTATAATTTGCATTTTATAATTTTATACATTTGAAAATATTATAGTTTATACATGAAACGTCGTTGAAAAAGCGGATACGACAAATCTGAAATTTACTGTACACCTTACCTTATAAAATTCATTATAAATCATAGAAAAATCATTAGCATACTTTCTTTAGTTCGTTACGAAGCTAACTCAGAATACTATAACTCTATGAAATATTTACTTTCAAAATCAATTGTTTAAATAACGTAAAATGCAAATGAAAATGTCTCTAAACTGCTGTCCAGGGAAATTCCAGCAGCAAACTTTCAACTTAGAATGTTCATAGATTTTTGTAGGGACAACCTGAGATGTTTATACTTATAAAAATGAAAACCTTATTGAATTATATTTGTTTTGGTATAAGACACGTCCCTTTTGGAGAACGTTTGTTATTTTTAAGCTATTTTACAAATCAGGATTACGCTGAATTTCTGAACAGAACTTTCTTGTGCATGGTTAATCAATACCACTTTTATAGTTATTAATCGCTTTGAATATGCTATCCATATTAATATTATTATATCAATATTTATATCACATATTGCTTAGTTGTACATCCCACATTACCATTTTATAGTTTTATAACTTTTCGGATACACGTTTGCATCCATCGCATTTAAGATACATATAATTGCATCCATAGATCACATTACTACATACTACTGTGATATTAACACTCCATTTTTAATAAATTGCATCCTAATTAATATTGGAACTATAAATGTAACCCTAATCAATAACTGTGCATCCATATCCTTGAAATTATATCTATTTGCATACCATATCACCTTATTCCATTTTATTGTTATATTAGTACACATACTTTTTCTGTATGCCCATGATTATGCTAGGTTGATTTATAAGCACCCACATGATATCTTGTACACCCTGATATGACTTGCTACACCTACTACTTGACACGACATGGTACCGTACACACTTGATATGATATGACACCTTTATACATTACCTGGCTTGACCTGATGTACCATGGCCTTACCTGTTATCTGATCTTGTGTCTAATGCCAACAAACCCGATCTGTTGTCCTTAGGACCGTTCCTGTTGTCTATCCAGACAAACCTGTATCTGCCTGATTCTGTGTTGGCATTAGCTTTAAATTATTTAATACTTGACTTGAACATATATAACTTGGGGGTATGGGGAAATCAGTATTGTAACCGAACGTAACTCAAAGGGCCATCCCATTGTTTGCCGTTTTTCCGGGCGTTACGGAATACCCATTGTTTGCCGTTTTTCCGGGCGTTACGGAATACCCATTGTTTGCCGTTTTTCCGGGCGTTACGGAATACCCATTGTTTGTCGTTTTTCCGGGCTTACGGAATACCCATTGTCTGCCGTTTTTCCGGGCGTTACGGAATATCCATTGTCTGCCGTTTTTCCGGGCGTTACGGAATAATCACCGATGGGTTACGATGAGAATTACACTACTTCGTTTCGAAGACTTTAAAATAGATAACCACGTAGCACAGTTTAGATATCTCTGCACGTCAGTTATACTGACACATTCACTGTTATATATTCTCATTATATTCTTGCTCATACTCATACCTGCATGTCTTACTGCCCTTGTTTATATTATTGCTTGATGTTATGACGCGCTGACGTCAGGGTTTTGCATGGCCCAGATTTCTCTACCTTTGTTGCAGACTGATCAGGAGTTTTGCCGCTGTTAGACCGAGCGGTAAGGATCCTGTTGGTATGCAGTTTTACTTTCCAGGTGTTTCATTTATTGTATTCTTTTGCTTCCGCATATTATTATTTCTTGACTCATTCATTCTGGCTCATGGACATGTACTAGATAGTTAGTTTACTTTCCTGTTCTTGATATCTCTACAGCCGTAATGTGACCGTGGAAGGATTTTTCCTATCCACAGGTAGCATGGTTGGCTGTGTCACGTGCCCATCTTAGCGTACTCTGGGAAGCGGGGCGTGACAAAAACTACTACTGTAAAAAATATTGTTATATTACTTATTTTTCTATGTTCCCAAGACAATTTTATATCTTTATAATAATATAATTTATTGTAAATGAGATGATTATAGTAATAATTAATAATTTATGTAGCTTGCGCTATGCGCAACGCTTTTTGCGTTTTCGCTATTTAGTAATAGAACGCTACGCAACACGCTATCGCTATTTTGAATATTGCTGCATACTATATAACTGAATCGGGTAGAGTATCTACTTGGTACAATTACGTTGCAAGTCTTGTCATGCCTCACATATCTTGGGAAACGGGACGTGACATTATGTGTGTGTATGAGAAAGAGAAAAGCGACAAAAGGAATAAAGGTTTAAAATTTGATAAGTTAATATTTTTCTTTTTTGAAATAAAACAGTGCTTCCACAATTGTTTCATTTCATTATTTAGAGGACAACGAAACAACAAATTTCATATGTTCACGTACCATAAACATAAGCTTACAAGCATAAACTCACTCATAAGAAACTAGCTTCTCTAACACAGTGGAGCTCAACTTAATTCCATTGTAGAAAAATTATAGATCCAAGATGTAAACCATCACCCACAAAAAGAGCAAAATGGTTTTCCCATGGGTGCAGATGGTCTTGGTGAATCTTATCCCTAAGATATAACGTCCAGCTTAATATTTTCGAAGTTTTACAAGATCCGTACTCCCCTATGATTTCGGAAACCATAAAACAGAGAAGGTAGATGATAACTTTTCTTTTGGTTTCTCAATAATCTTAGTTATTCTCTTTTGGTTTCTCAATAATCTTACCATTTTGTTCTCACCCTCATATCTTGTATAAACTAAAGGATGACTCTTTGTAAAAGATGTGACTTTACCTCAAACCGCCACATCCCTTAGTTATTACATTAATATTTAATCTTATATTATTATAATTAGATTTGCAAACGCTCTCCTCGGACCTTCGAGAGCAAATTGTTTTAGCGTCGTCATCGCCAACCCATAGAAATTAGTAAGTTGATATGCTAACCTAACCAAAAATTGACCATCATTGGATCATTTCCATACCCTCCGATCATCAAGGTCATCCCGAATGACCATGTCGTCTGTACTAAGAACATGGTTGGCTATTCACAATTATATTCATAATTTCCAAGGAATTGTTGTAAAGATTAGGTTCGACGTATAGGGTATGATATAAAAGATTAGGCGATGAATACCAAATCACACGAAAAGCATACCAACTTAATAACACACAAGATTTATCCATGTACTGCGCAAACTTGCGCCTAATCCTGCAACCACAATAAGAACTTCCACTATGAGAAACAATTACAAAAGATTATACCGACTTTTCACTTTTCTTTTACAAAGAAATGGTCTCTCTTACAAAACTTCTCTAGCGCCTGACCGCTCTCTCCCATCCTAATCATACCTTAGGTTATTAGATAATTATGGTACATCAAAGCCTAAAAAAGGTAGGGTTAATAAATGGTAAGAGATAAATCTATATTTAAATTAGAAATAAATATGAATTTAATTTAGAGATTATATTTAAATCTAAACTAAAAAGATTAGGTTTAATTCTTAACTAATCATGAATTTAAATCAAATTCGAGTGTTGGCTAAGAAAAACCTGCCTTACATTTATAATTAAGTATAACTTTGTCCACTGTCTAAGTTTTAGCGAACCGCAATCTCTGCCTTACATTTATAATTAAGTATAACTTTGTCTATTGTCTAAGTTTTAGCATGTTTTAAAGAAAATTCGTCATATCAAATCGGTTTTATCTATCGTGTTCGTACCGACACTTATTGAAATTGATAGACAATTTCTTTCCCTTGAGCTCTTTTTCCCCACCATTTCCACCAACTGGGAACCAAATCAATCCACGTGCATTCCTTTAAGGAAATATCACTAAGATATTTGTGCCGGGGTTTGATACAGTTCAATAAAAAACCAAAAACACAATGAGCTTCATTCAAATTGGGATTAACTTTCGATACTATTCAACTCATGTTGTGTTGTCTAAACTAAAAAATTCCATGAGACAGCATGTTTCAGCTACCGATCACTGGTGTGGCAACGATAGGCTGCGGGTGGTGTATAATGGAGAGAAGGTGAGCCAAGCTCCAACCAAACAGGCCTTGGGCCTGATCTCATAATGAATTTCTCTCACAATAATACAATGGTTTTTCGATCTCCAAATTAAATGGGTTAAGAGCATCTAGACCAAAACTGGTGCCCTAGGCGCATATGAAGAAATTGGAACACTATCCAGTGGGACCAACTAAGATCATATGATCCAAGCCTATTGAAGCCCAACTCCAGTTAAGTGACAAGGTATTTAAACCCTCTAATTTTCGAAATTGTTAGAACGGTGTGCTGTTCAAAATCTTTATGCAAAAACCTTTGAACTTTATCTCATTTAGGTCTTGTATTCTCTCAACTGTTTAGATATTACAAGCTACTGCAACTGTTTAGATACCACAGGCTACCGCTTAGATATTGCATGCAAACGCTTATATATTACAAGCAACTGGTATGTAGGTTTTGATTGTGCCCAGGGGTTCATTAACAAGTGCAAAAAATCCAGGGTTTTTTGTACAAGTTCGAAACGGGGGCTTTTTGATAATTTACCCATAATATTAATATTTAGAGGTGGAACTGCTAGGGAATCAGCCGGGACGGCCGGCCCCAGCAAGCCTCGGAAAATACTATGTGTATAAGTTTTCGGTTTTCTTCCACTTACAATGAAAACGTAGACACACACATGATAACGACACATTAATTTATGTTGATATATAAGTTGGACCGAGCTAAATCATTTAATTATGGAATCATCGTTTATTTTTGCTAACATAAATTCAAAATACTTAACTTTTCTTGAATTTATCTTTATAATTTCATTTATATTGTAAGAGTAGAAAAAGGCAAGAGCATTAATGTATCTTAAAATAAGTCTAATATTAAGTGTATTTAATGCGATACTATATTTCTATTAGAGTGTATTTTTTTACTCTGCCTTCTCCAAAAATAATTTTTCTAATTCCGTCACTGTTGATATTGTATATCATTGAATAACTCTTTTAGAAGTATTTTCGGAAACATATATCAATTGGGTTCACTATGGCTGCGGCCGGCCGGCCAAATTGGAGTCAAACAGGAAGATGAGCCCCTTGGAGTTTAAGCGGGCATGGATCATCCTTATGGCCGTAAGAGGCAACCGTGGAGAACTCGCTGTGATCGTCCGCAACCACAATAAAACCATATCAATTATTTAAATCCAGGTTGCGCAATAAAGTCATCACAAGTGCTATGAATGTGTAACAGGGTAAGCAGAAAAGAAACAAAATTATCCAATAATAACATAGTTTTATTAGTGTTAGGGATGGAAATGGATACAGATAATCGGAGCAGACGTCGTCTGCGTATCTAATTTTATTAAATATGGATAGTTATTTTTATTTACGATGGATATTCAGATCCGCATCCGCATCCACTAGTAGCCATCAGATATAGATGTGGAAACACATATCTCTATTCCATATCTGATGGCAAAAAATCAATAATTTTTTATTGCTAATTTTTTCTTCCAATATTCATTTCATATCGGTATATATATCCGAATTTTACCATATATAGATAATAATTTTCATTTCTAATAACTATCTATATCCATATTTGAATCCGTCTAGGATTCTTTGGTAACCTTTATATCTGATCGGTTTACATCCCTCTTTATAGTGATCAGGTTTCATATCTTTATTACATTTTTCAAACAATATATGTTTGTTTAAGTGAAGCTTAAAATTCATTTTGAAAGCAGATTTAGCATCTATAACATTGATTTAACACCTATAACACGAAAAATTCTTCGTCGTACCTGCCATATATGTCTGATCATGAAAGATAAAGAGATAGGAACATGAATCCTACCAAGATACCCAAACAGTGTCAGGAATTCTCCATCCGTTTATCTTTCTTTTCCTTGTGCATTGCATCCAGAACATCGAATTATTTTTCCTACAAAACACATCTACTTAATCAAATTCTAAAAGTCTTAACTCTGAAAAAGGAAAAATAAACTACATTTAAAAATTGCTCTTACTTATTTTACTTTTAACTAATGTCATTGCTAAAAAAAAATGAAAATTATGATATCATACTAAATTTATCAAATCTTTACATGCATGACAGAGGACACATACACATAACTAATATATACACGCATAAACAATTTAATTGTACTTCAATAATCGAGCTAAACAGTTAGAACATCAACCTTGGTTCATGTTACTTTCAACAATTTCAATGGACACACCTACCTTATAGTGACATTTTATTGTTCCATAGTAATATTATTATATAACTTTCAAGCATATATGTATGGTGTATTTCTGGTCAACAAATTATAACCAAAAAAATCATGATAAAATCTTATTGGAATACTTGTGTAAAAGAAAACTGTCCCTTTCTCACAAATCATAAAAAAATCATTGAACCAAAGTTTGTTCAACAACTTGTGTACTTTGGGTTGAAGACTTCAATCTGTTCCTTTACCACTGGAAAAAAAAGAACTCTTTTGAACTCATCCCCTCATTTCCTTTGTTTTTTTCTAAATGGCTTGTTAAATGAGATGTTCAAATCCTATTTAAAAGAATATTAATTATTGGGTTTGCCCTATAAATATTAATTATTTGATGCCCCACCTAATGATAATAATAATTTCATTTTTGATCGCAGAGAAACTTTTTGAGCTGCAAAATTTTCTTACAGTCCACCGATTTCTTTGCGACCCTTTCACTCCCCCAAATATCTCTCAAACAGAAACAAAAGAAGCCAGGAGACATCGAAAGGGAAAAGAAGCCAGGAGACATCGAAAGGGAAAGAGAGAGCGAAAAGAGACCAACCCTCGAAACTAATACCGAGATCAAGCTGGTAGCTTTCTCTTCTCCTTAGATCTTTCAGCCAAAATCTGATCTGGGTTGTGTTTGTTTCTTGATTTTATTGGGTTTTCAGGCATTAATTCTGTCATTTTCCGTCAATAAAAAGTCAATATTTTGGTCTTTGTTTGATTGAAAACATCCCCAAGATGAGTGATTTTTTTTTGCTCCGTTGACTCCTTTGTTAATTAATCAAAGGGTTGTTTAAGTATCTCACTCACATTGTGTTGTTAATTAATTCCCAGTGATTTTAATATTTCTGGTAGGTTGAGATTCTGGCCAACATTGTGGACCTGATCTAAACTTAGCAATATTTATTATATATACATCTAATTTGGTTGTGCAAATAATCTCACATTGAGCATGGCTTTTTGTGGCAATGGGGGATCAGATGAGGATTTCCCCTGCTGTGGGGGCAGCTTCAATATGAGAGGGATGATGGGCAGGCATCGAACCGCCGCCGTCTCTTTGTAAGTTCTTGGATTCTTTGGCACTTTGATTTACTTTTGCTTTTATTTAGTCTATTGCCTATAATTAGCATATGGACCATTGATTATGTTATATTAAATTTATATGCCAATTAAGGGAAGATAACTTTCTTATCTCGATTTTGTTTCTTGAGCTTGGTCTTCTATCTCTTTCTTTGTAAAGCAAGTAACTGGGTACATAATTAGATCAGGAAACAAGAAGGTCAACTATTCTATTTGTTGTTACTCTTTGCAATTTCCCTTGATGTAACATATTTTGCTGCTTGGCACTGTTCTTGGGATGTTATATTCAGTCAATTGTGATAAATATGTCCATTTTCTTTTCCCTTTAATTGTTTGCCAAATTAGTTAGAAGATATCTTGTATGCGAGCAAGGATGTGAATAACTTTCTATCGGTTTCTTATTACGATATGTTCTTAATCACTTTCTTTATGTTTATTGTCATAGTTCCATGGTTTATGTTTGATTGTTTTAATTGTTTCTATATCACTATATGTCATAACTTTTTCCTTTTTTCTTGTAATAGCGCAAAACTATCTTTTAGGCTAGAGCATGTCTTGAAATTTCACTCTCTTCTAGCTAAAGCTTGTCCTAACACTTTGTTTTCAACTTTGTTCTCCTGTGGTTGTTTTTATTATATGGAGTGGAGTAGAATAAACTGTTTAAATTATTTCTTGTTTCTCTGACATTTTTCTTGCAGCGTCGATATCATAATTTAGAAGAGAAAATAAAATCGTACACATGAGTTTTCCAATACGGCAGCATTTCAGATTTATGTGCACTCTTTTAGACTTTCTAATGTCTGTGTTAATTTTGATGTTCATGAACTTGGGGGCGGTTATATATTTATTTATACGAGGACACAAATGGGCTTTCGACGTAAGCGGGTTTTATCCGATAAGACTCAAGCCTTATGGTGGTTTGTCCCATCTTATATTTTATATCTGTCACGTCCCGCTTTTCAGAATACGCAAACTACAGCATGTGACAGGGCCAACCATGTTATCTGTGCTTAGGAAACATCCCTCCACAGTCATATTACGGCTGTCTATAGGATATCAAGAACAGTAAAATATAAAAACTAGCTAGTACATGTCCATTTGCCACAGTAAATAGAGTCAAGAAAATGCATAAGTGGAAACGAATTAAATCCAATAAACAACATCTGAGACTTGTCCCAATATGGGCTCACATCAAGAAATAAAACCGCGGAAATAAATAACTAAACTAAACATCTCTAAATAACAATCGTTTAATTTCTCACTACTCGGCTTGATGGCTAAAGTACTCCTGCTCAGCCTGCGATAAAGATAGAAGAACCGGGCCATGCAAAATCCAGACGTCGGTGCGTCATAACATCAAAGAAACAATGATAACCAGCATATAACGATATAACTAAACATGAATATAAGTAAATAACATAGATATGAACAGTGAGCTATGTGTATGTATGTGATGTGTGATATGTAACCTAAAACTGTGCTTCTAGGTTATCTATTCTAAAAGTCTTCGAAATCAATTAATGTAATTCTCATCGTAACCCAACAGTCTATGTCCCATTCATTCCCCACTGGACCACGGTACCAGGATTTATTTCGTAACGCCGGGAAAAACGGCAAACAAGTAATTATTCCGTAATGCCCGGAAAAACGGCAAACATGTAATTATTTCGTAACGCTCGGAAAAACGTCTAACATGTAATTATTCTGTAATGCCCGGAAAAACGACAAACATATAATTATTCCGCAACGCCCGGAAAAACGGCAAACATGTAATAATAGCTTTTTGAGTTACGTTTCGGTTACATTCTTGATTTCCCCCTTTCCCCAGGTTTGTGTTTAAGTCAGGTATTGCCAATATAGATCTAATGCCAACACAGGATCAAGCAGGTACAGTTCTCGTCTATGCAGACAACAAGTCACGTCCGTAAGGAAAACACGTCAATATCGTTGGCATTAGTAACAAAATCCATGTAACAAGTCAGGTAGTGTGTCGTGAACATATCATGTGATGCATATGTATCAAATAGATACCCAAATGTGAAACTGTAATCAATATCGGAACATGGTAAACACAACTGATGCCAGGATGCATATGTATCTATCTGTAATAACCATTATACGTCTATTTCCATGTATGATGCAAACTAGATAACATACTGTACTATTATAGTAGTATAATGATTTCATGATGTTCCGGCATGCAACTAGATATGCTATTATCGGTACGGATACTATAAAACTGTAAATCGGTAATATTTGCTGAATATTAAAACACATACACTATTATTTATTAAATAGATATTGATATAATAACATTAACAGGGATAACATATTCAATCCGATTAATAACTATAAAAGTGGTATTGATTAACCATGCACAAGAAAATTCCGTTCAGAAATTCAGCGTCACTCTGATCTGTAAAATAGCTTAAAAATAACAAACGTTCTCTAAAAGGGACATGTCATATACCAAAACAAAGCTAATTCAATAAGGTTTTCATTTTTATAAGTTAAAGTATCTCAGATTGTTCCTACAAAAAGTTATGAACGTTTGAAATTGAAAGTTTACTGCTGGAATTTCCCTGGACAGCAGTTCAGAGGTATTTTCATTTACAGTTTACGTTATTTAAACAATTTATTTTCCAAGTAAATATTTCATAGGGTTATAGTATTCCGAGTTAGCTTCGTAACGAACTAAAGAACGTATGCTAATGATTTTTCTATGATTTATAATGAATTTTATAAGATAAGGTGTACAGTAAATTTCAGATTTATCGTATCCGCTTTGCGACGACGTTTCATATGTAAACTATACTATTTTCAAACTATATTTTGTATAACGTTATAAAATGCAGATTATAAACTAATTAATGATAATAATAAAAAATATTACGACGATATATATATTTATAGATATAACTATAACATGTCGCAAGTTGTAAACTTGCATACATTGTATATTATAAAACTAATTAACGTTAAATAACTTCGGTGTATAAATTGTATAGATATAGCTGTATGATAATAATAATAATAGTACGACAACATATAAATAAATTATATAAAAGATAGCATGTAGCAAGTTGTAAACTTGTCTCGAAATAAACGCGATGAACGGAAGCAACACGACGTTATACAAATCAACACCAAGTTTTGATGGCTTGGTTAAGGTTCTAGGATGTGGCTGGAGTTGCGTCGGCGAGAATGGGTGTGGACTTGAAGAACGAAGAAGGAGAATATATAAATTGAAGAAGGAGAGATATGTTATGTAGAGAGAGGTTTTGTGTTTAATATAAATATATATATAGTACAGTTTAAATTAGGTTATAATTATATATTAGTTTTAATGTATATAGATAATATCAAACAACAACCAATCTCCACCAAAATCTCATCAAAAATATATTTTGGAAAATAATTCACATATGTAAACTTCTCAATCATAATGCAAGAATATATTTTAAATAACTCATACTCCTAATTTAGTATTTAAAAGGATTCTAAAAATATATCTAGATTTAGTAAATATTTGATATTAGATATCTTGAGATTTAAACGTAAAAGATAAAAGCAAAATAAGATATGGGATGACAATCATATGATGACAGTTAACAAAATATAACTTATTATTAATTTGTGGCTATTAAAAGATATATGATCTAGATATATGATATATAAAGATCTAAAAATATAATATAGGTATTATACTAGATTCACATAGATACACTTTACTGGTAAATCTCAGATACAATCTTGCACCATATTGAGTTCTAAACTTGCGAGTCGGGTCGGATAACGACTATTACTATTCGAATCATTCGCGACCTAATAGAAGAATAGAAGAAATATAAAGCAAGTATTAAAATACCAATTAATGTCGTATAACCATATTAGGGTGTTACATTATACCCAATTACAAAAGAATTTCGTCCTCGAAATTCACGAAACAGAAAAAGATAAGAAGATACGGATCTAAGGAAAGAGATGAGGAAAATTTTATCGAATCTCGTCTTCACGTTCCCAATTAGATTCTCCATGCCCACGAAACAAGCACTAGAGGGATTACTTTGTTCTTGAGGACATTTTCTCGTCGATCCACAATCGCCATTGGTCGCTCTTCATATGTTAAATCTTTCTTTACTGTCAGTTCCGAGTGATCTAGGATGTGTGTCTCATCTCGAACATACTTGCGGAGTTGATATACATGAAACACGTCATGAATACCCGCTAAGGATGGTGGTAAATCCAATCGATAAGCTACCTCTCCAACACCCTCGATGATATCGAAATGCCCCACGAATCGAGGACTAAGTTTGCCTCGACTACCAAATCGGATTACTCCTCTAGTCGGTGATATCTTCAAGAACACAAGATCACGAACAGCGAACTCCAAAGGCCTTCTTCCAGTATCAGCCAAACTTTTCTGTCGATCCTGTGCCACCTTCATATGATTACGAATCAAGTTAACTTTCTCCACAGTTTGCACAATGAGTTCCGGTCCCAACAATCTTCTTTCTTCAACATAGTCCCAACAAACAGGCGAGCAACACTTACGACCGTACAATGTTTCGAATGGAGCCATCTGTATCGTTGCCTGAAAACTGTTGTTGTATGAAAACTCCACTAAATGTAAATGATCCTTCCATGAACCCTTGAAGTCTAACATGCATGCCCTCAACATATCTTCAAGAGTTTGGATTGTTCTTTCAGACTGGTCATCTGTCTGAGAATGATAGGCTGTGCTAAACTTCAAGCGAGTTCTCAAACTTTCCTGTAGACTCCTTCAAAAGTGTGATAGAAATCGAGTATCACGATCCGAAACGATGTTCACGGGTGTAGGGTGTTTTTCGTCACCCCATTGAGATGGGAATACGCGCGCGCTTGTCAGGCGTACTACAGATTCCCCCTGCCTAGGGTAGGCCGGGGTTTAATGATTGTGGGGATCCGAATCTCCGGCAGCCGCGAACTAAGCTGCCGTTAATTACCCCCCGCCTTTGGGGCGAGGGAACCTCCGATTGACGCGTTAAAATGGTCATGCGAACTCAATGTGCAGTGTACGTGTGTTGTGTTTTAAAAGGGGGGGTTTAGATACATCGGGAGCCACGCAGAGTTTTTACGGGGGTCCCGCTAACCGGATAGCGGGCTAGGGGTCAAGGGGGCTAGCAGCCCCCTTGCGGGGTGCGGGGCAGCGCCCCGTTAGAAATTTTTTCTAACAGGGACAGTGTCGGGGAGTATGTGTGTGTGCAAATATGTATACATATGTATATATATATGTATATATGTATATATGTATATATATAAAAGAAAGAAAGGGAAAAGGCATCCAAAGGATGTGTGGGGGCAGCACCTTGGGCGCTGTGCGCCTAGGTGCTGTGCGCTCAGGCGCTAGAGTGCCACGTGTCGGCACGTGGGCGCTCTGCGCTTGAGCGCTGGGCGCTTGAGCGCAAGCGCGCCACGTGTCGGCACGGGGGCGACTTGCGCTCGAGCGCTTGCGCTTAAGCGCAAGCGCGCCATGTGTCGGCACGGGGGCGACTTGCGCTCGGGCGCTTGCGCTTGGGCGCAAGCGCGCCATGTGTCGGCACCGGGGCGACTTGCGCTCCGGCGCTTGCGCTTGAGCGCAAGCGCGCCATGTGTCGGCACCGGGGCGACTTGCGCTCGGGCGCTTGCGCTTGAGCGCAAGCGCGCCACGTGTCGGCACGTGGGCGCTCTGCGCTTGAGCGCCGGCGAGAAAAAGTGGCTTTTAGTCTAAGAAACAGAAGCTATGCTTCAGAAAGGAAATATTTGTTATGTGTATATGTATGGAGTTAAACTCCTGGGATGTTTTGAAGCTGATGAAGGGGGTTCTTCTTCTTCCTTCTGTTGTTTGGCCGGATCTTGAAGATCAAGAAGTAGGAGACTAAAAAAAAACTCCTTTTTGAGATCTGATGGGAGATCTGAGTTCCCCTTTGTGGGTTTTGTGGTGGAAAACTACTTAGTTTTGGAAAAAGAAAGAGTAAAACTCTTGATTTAATTCAAAAGAATTGAGAAGGTTTAGAACCTTGGAGAAGAAGCAGGAGGCACAAAGAACCCTAGTTTTTGGGGAATGAAAAAGTGTTACTTTATTCATCATCATTTTGCCTTATATAGGCTTACATATTTACATATAGCCCCTTGGGCTTTACAAAAATGGCATTTTTGCCTATCCCATGGCTCATGTGCCATTTCATTTTTGCACATAAGCCATTGGCTTACAAAAATTTGGCTTTATGCCCATTTTGCATACATTCATGTATAAAAAAAATTACATGAAAATTATTTATTACATGATCTATATTTTAGCATGGAGGAGGCTGGCCGCGGGCACGACTTGGGCATGGGCCCGCTTGACCTGGGCTTGGGCCCACCTGGCTTGGGGTTGACCTTGACTTTGACTCGGTCAACGGGGGTGTAAATTTTTACCCTAACAAAGTGCCCCCCATCAATAAATGCACACCGCACATTTGAGTTGTGTGCATGAAATTGATGGATCTTGAAGCTGAACTTCGAGGTGGAACATCGTTCCGGAGGCGAAGCATCATCCCAGGAAGCATGATCCCCGAGGATCGGAGCATCATTCCGATTCGCGGAGAATAATTCCAACGTCAGAGCATCATTCCGAAGCGCGGAGCATAATTCCAGGGTCGGAGCATCATTCCGATTTGCGGAGCATAATTCCAGGGGATCGGAGCATCGTTCCGATGGGCGGAGCATAATTCCAGAGATCGGAGCCTGATTCCAGGATTCAGAGCATCATTCCGAAGGGCGGAGCATGATTCCAGGGATCGGAGCATAATTCCAGAGATCGGAGCATAATTCCAGAGATCGGAGCATCGTTCCGATGGGCGGAGCATCGTTCCGATGGGCGGAGCATCGTTCCAGGGTTCGGAGCATCGTTCCGAAGAGCGGAGCATAATTCCAGGATTCGGAGCATCTTTCCGAAGGGGTGACATACATTCTAACCGAAGCATAATTTCGATGCGGAGGTTGATTCCCAGGCGAAGCATAATTCCGACAAAGAAGACAAATACTCCGAGGCGAAGCATGATTTCGACACGGGGTACATTCTGAGACGGAGCATGATTCTGGCGCAGAGCTTGTTGGCTGACTTGATTCCGAGACGAAGAATAATTCCGGCAGAGAAGGTAGATATCCCGAGGCGAAGCATCATTTCGACACGGGGTGCATTCTGAGACGAAGGATAATTCCGACGCAGAGCTTGTTGGTTGATTTGATTCCGAGGCGGAGCGTAATTCCGGCAGGGAAGGTAGAGATCCCGAGGCGAAGCATGATTTCGACACGGGGTGCACATTCTGAGACGAAGCATGATTCCAACGCAGAGCTTGTTGGTTGATTTGATTCCGAGGCGGAGCGTAATTCCGGCAGGGAAGGTAGAGATCCCGAGGCGAAGCATGATTTCGACACGGGGTGCACATTCTGAGACGAAGCATGATTCCGACGCAGAGCTGGTTGGTTGATTGGATTCCGAGGCGGAGCATAATTTCGGCAGGGAAGGTAGATATCCCGAGGCGAAGCATGATTTCGACACGGGGTACGTTCTAAGACGGAGCATGATTCCGGCGCAGAGCTTGTTGGCTGACTTGATTCCGAGACGAAACATAATTTCGACAGGGAAGACAGGTACACCGAGGCGAAGCATCATTTCGACACGGGGTGCATTCTGAGACGAAGTATAATTCCGACGCAGAGCTTGCTGGTTGACTTGATTCCGAGGCGGAGCATAATTCCGATGAGGAGGTCGTTGGTTGATTCCGAGCCGAAGCATGACTTCGACACAGGGTAAATTCTGGGACAGAGCATGATTTCGCCGTAGAGGTTGTTGGTTTGATTTGATTTGGGTTGACATCAGCATCGCTACACTGGAATATGGTACCGGGAGCGAAGCATCAATTGTCATGAGAGGATTTGGGAATTGTTTTTTTTTGGTATCAGCATCGCTACACTGGAATATGGTACCAGTAGCGAATTATCATTTGCGTTTTCTTATTAGGAAACGATGGCTTAGGAGACAGGTTTTAGGTCCCTACCACCTAAGAATTTTCAATTTTGTGAGCCGTAAGGGTCTCACAAAGCATTTTCTCCCTACGGGTCGTAAGGATCCCGTAAGTGTATTTTCTCCTTGAGAGTCGTGGGGACTCCCAAGTGCATTGCTCCTTTGTGAGTCGTAAGGATCTCACGCGGGAATTTTTTCCTCACAAATTTCATCTCTTTCTCACGAGTTTGCGCCCTTTCGGGTTTTCACAAACTCGCCGGCAGTCCTGCTGTTTTTACTCACGGAGCCCTTCGGGTTTTCATCCGTGCCCATTTTGCTTGTGGACATACCTCTTTTTTTTATTATATATATATTTTTTGGAGAGATTGGGATTGTTTTACGCCCGTGGATTGTATACGGTTTTGCAGGATGTATGATCTAGACCGTAGGGCCGGAAAAATTTCGGGATTTTGTTGGCGTCTGTATCGCTGCACTGGAATATGGTACCAGGAGCGACTCATCATTCGCCGTTGGGGTACGGGATTTGGAATTTAGTTGGCGTCTGTATCGCTGCACTGAAATATGGTACCAGGAGCGAATCATCATTCTCCATTGGGGTATGGGATTTGGAATTTGGTTGGTGTCTGCATTGCTGCACTGGAATATGGTACCAGGAGCGACTCATCATTCGCCATTTGGGGATTGGGAAGCGATGGCTTAGGAGACAGGTTTAGATCCCCATCGCTTAAGGCTTTTCAATTTTATGGGCCGTGAGGGTCCCATAAAAGCATTTTCTCCCTACGAGTCGTAAGGATCCCGCAGGTGTATTTTCTCCTTAGGAGTCGTGAGAACTCCTAAGTGTGTTTTTCCTTTAAGAGTCGTAAGGATCCCACAAAGGTTTGTTCTCCTCATGTATCGTGAGGACACATGAGTGGGTCTTCTCAATGGAGCATAATTCCAAAGGCGGAGACCAGCCGCGTAACTGGTAATTGTAGTAGGGCATGGGTATGACGGGAATTATTTGAGCCCGTGGATTGTATACGGTAGTCAACTTGGGGACCAACCGTAGGGCTGGGAGAATTTTGAGAAATCGGATTTGGGTTGGCGTCTGCATCGCTGCACTGGAATATGGTACCATGAGCGACTCATCATTCGCCGTTGTTTTGTTTGTTTTTTTTTCGTTTTTGTTTTACCGCGATTGCTCTATCATTTCAGCTTTTCTTATCGCGAAGGCGCGATTGCCCCATCATTTCGGCTTTTATTCGCGATTGCCCCATCATTTCGGCTTTTCTTTATTTTCCTTTTATTTACACATTTTTTTTATTCACACATTTTTTTTACATTCCCAGTTTAACGACTTAGAGGTCGACTGTTCCCAGTTTAATGACGTGGTGGTCGACTGTTCCCAGTTTAATGACGTGGTGGTCGATTGTTTTTAGAGAAAGGCAGATGTCTGAGAGAATCGGTTTCACGAAGAACTTCGGTCTCCATTTGTATGAAATTGGCGGTTGTAGCTTGACTGTTTGTTAACACGCCTTTGGACAGTTCTATCTCTCCTGCCTTGTATTGCTTTTCGACCCAATCTTTGAAGACGAAGCAGTCCTCAATGGCATGACCTATCACTCTGTGATAGGGGCAGTATTTGGGGTCGTCGGTCCTATTCGCTTCCTGCGGTCTTTTTGACTCTGGCAGTTGTAGACCGTTCTTCAGGGCGTCTTTGAATATTTTACGGATTTTGTCCCTTCTGAAGGAATAGACCTTATCCAGCTTCTCTTTCAGTGGAGATTCTCCTCCCTCTCCGAACATTGGCTTCCGAGGCTGGTTGGCGCTAGGTCCGCTCATCCCTTGCTTATTTCGGTTAGCCGAAGTGTTGAAAGATTCAGAATCATCGGAGTTCCCGCCTTTGCGATTATCGTCCTTCCGGTTTCTCCATGACCTATTGTTATTTTGAGAATCCGAGGAGGACTTCTGTTTTGAGCGCTCCAGCATCTGGACTTTCCTGGTCAGCTCTTGGAATGTTTTGAGACCCGCGGTGCATAAAAATGGGGCCATCCAATTGTTGAGATTTCCGACGAGGAGACTGACAGATTGGTCCTGCTCTATCGGCGGTTCGCATTTGACGGAGAGATTGCGCCATCGGGTTATAAAATCCGTGCTGCTTTCGTCGCTCTTGGGCTTGGTCCTTACGAGCTCGGCAATGGTAATCTTATCGCTGACGCTCATGAATCTCTGCCGAAACAGAGACTCCATTTGGACAAAAGTTATGACGGAGCCATCCGGTATGCTCGCGTACCAGTCGAAAGCAACATCGGTCAAGCTATTAACGAACTGGCGGAGGAGAAGCGCATCATTGCCCCAAGTATTCCCGCATGAGGCTTTGAAGTGGGCGAGCATTTCCCGTCCCATCGAATCTTCCGAATTTGGGGATGACATAGCCGCTAGGAAATTCTACCAGATCATACTGAGCAGGATATGGTCTCCCACTACTGCTGATATCTTTTTGCGCTTTGGCTTCGGCCACCAATGTTTTGACTTTGCTGGCAACCAAATCCATGATTTGATCTTGAGTTAGCGGGCTACTGTCATCGGTAGCCAAGACATTTCCCGAGATAGGATGCGACTGGTTTTCATGTAGTTCGCCCACTTTTGGATTTGAGGGAATAGGCGTCGGCTGCTTTGGGACACCATTTCCTGGTCCGCGAGCAGAGCCCTCCGCTTGATTGGGCGGCTGAGAGGCAAGTCGGGCCGTGAGCTGCATCACGACATTCGTCAAGTCATCGATTTTGGAGTAGAGTTTGTCCATCTCCTTGTCTTTGTTTCTGAGCTGCTTTCGAAGCTCTTGAAGCAGCTCTTGCTCCGCGGTCCTGGGGCGGAAAGTCGGCTCTTCTTCGCTTTTCGAGCCCGACTCCTCATGGACCGAAGGGTCTTTCCGCCTATCGTCCTCATCAAGAGGGTTTTCATCACCCGGCAAAGGTGGCTGTTCTCGGGAAGCGGCCACCACATTCAAGCCAGATTGAGTTTGAGATGTGGTAGCCCCGTCCTTGCTCTTGCTGCGCGTGCCCACCGTGTAGACAGTGTGGACCACATACCCAGCCATTTCCTCATCTTCGGCGGGGTAACCCTGTTCTTCGAACCTCATGAGGTTCAGCCTGGCAGGAGTCCTAGCCCTTTTGTTGGCTCTATATCTCAGCCTTTTCTCCCTCAGCTTCTCGATTTTGAAGGCTTGGCGGGCATCCGCTACCCGGGAAGCCATTGTGAGTTGATCAACGGGGAGCTTAGAGAAGACACCCGATCGAGCATCTGTCAGGGGCGTCGCTGGAGCTTGCTCGGGACGCGTTGTAGCTTTGTTGGTGTTGATGGCCTTGCCCCCAGCTGGGGCCAAGGTAAGTCGTTCAGATACCGACTTACGTTTGGGTTGGGGAGCCCTTGAGATCACATTTGGTCTCCTGCCTTTCGAGACCGGTTTGTCTGCCACCGGGGCTTGAGGAGCTGGGATGGCGCCAACTGGCATGAACATAATAGAGCCGAATGGTAGCAGCGGCTCCTCCCATTGTCGCCCGAGACTGGCCGGAAGGACCGTCCTAGAGTCTATCCTCATCGTGTAGGAGACGGGAGCTGAGTTCATCATCGAAGACATCGTCGGAAGGTGATTGCTTGAAAATCTTCATGAAAAAGCATTATTTTTAGTAAAAATACAAGTATGTATATTGATTGAGTTCGCATGAACGCTTAACCCGAAATATGGGAGGAGAGATTGGTCCCACCGGGCGTGCCAAAATCTGCAGGGTGTTTTTCGTCGCCCCATTGAGATGGGAATACGCGCGCGCTTGTCAGGCGTACTACAGATTCCCCCTGCCTAGGGTAGGCCGGGGTTTAATGATTGTGGGGATCCGAATCTCCGGCAGCCGCGAACTAAGCTGCCGTTAATTACCCCCGCCTTTGGGGCGAGGGAACCTCCGATTGACAGGTTAAAATGGTCATGCGAACTCAATGTGCAGTGTACGTGTGTTGTGTTTTAAAAGGGGGGTTTGGATATATCGGGAGCCACGCAGAGTTTTTACGGGGGTCCCGCTACCCGGATAGCGGGCTGGGGGTCAAGGGGGCTAGCAGCCCCCTTGCGGGGTGCGGGGCAGCGCCCCGTTAGAAATTTTTTCTAACAGGGACAGTGTCGCGGAGTATGTGTGTGTGCAAATATGTATACATATGTATATATATATGTATATATGTATATATGTAAAAGAAAGAAAGGGAAAAGGCATCCAAAGGATGTGTGGGGGCAGCACCTTGGGCGCTGTGCGCCTAGGTGCCGTGCGCTCAGGCGCTAGAATGCCACGTGTCGGCACGTGGGCGCTCTGCGCTTGAGCGCTGGGCGCTTGAGCGCAAGCGCGCCACGTGTCGGCACGTAGGCGCACGTAGGCGCTTTGAGCTTGAGCGCCTGCGCTTGAGCGCAAGCGCGCCACGTGTCGGCACGGGGGCGACTTGCTCTCGAGCGCTTGCGCTTGAGCGCAAGCACGCCACGTGTCGGCACCGGGGCGACTTGCGCTCGGGCGCAAGCGCGCCACGTGTCGACACCGGGGCGCTCTGCGCTTGAGCGCCGGCGAGAAAATGTGGCTTTTAGCCTAAGAAACAGAAGCTATGCTTCAGAAATGAAATATTTGTTATGTGTATATGTATGGAGTTAAACTCCTGGGATGTTTTGAAGCTGATGAAGGGGGTTCTTCTTCTTCCTTCTGTTGTTTGGCCGGATCTTGAAGATCAAGAAGTAGGAGACTAAAAAAAAACTTCTTTTTGAGATCTGATGGGAGATCTGAGTTCCCCTTTGTGGGTTTTGTGGTGGAAAACTACTTAGTTTTGGAAAAAGAAAGAGTAAAACTCTTGATTTAATTCAAAAGAATTGAGAAGGTTTAGAACCTTGGAGAAGAAGCAGGAGGCACAAAGAACCCTAGGTTTTGGGGGAATGAAAAAGTGTTACTTTATTCATCATCATTTTGCCTTATATAGGCTTACATATTTACATATAGCCCCTTGGGCTTTACAAAAATGGCATTTTTGCCTATCCCATGGCTCATGTGCCATTTCATTTTTGCACATAAGCCATTGGTTTACAAAAATTTGGCTTTATGCCCATTTTGCATACATTCATGTATAAAAAAAAATTACATGAAAATTATTTATTACATGATCTATATTTTAGCATGGAGGAGGCTGGCCGCGGGCTCGACTTGGGCATGAGCCCGCTTGACCTGGGCTTGGGCCCACCTGGCTTGGGGTTGACCTTGACTTTGACTCGGTCAACGGGGGTGTAAATTTTTACCCCAACAACGGGTACACTATGCAATCTCACAATCTCCTGCATGTACCACTCTGTCAAAGCCTCTGTCGACTGACCAGCTCGAAACAGTATAAAATGAGCTGCCTTGGTCAATCGATCGACAATGACCCAAACTGCATTATTGCCCTTTGGACTTCATGGTAAAGCTGTCACGAAATCCATGGTTATATATTCCCACTTCCATTGAGGAATCGGAAGTGGTTGCAACAAACCAGCCACCCTTTGATGTTCCGCCTTGACTTGCTGACACACCAAGCACTTCGATACGTAACGAGCAATCTCCCTTAGCATGCTTTCCCACTAGAAATGTTGTCGCAGATCTCTGTACATCTTTGTGCCTCCCGGATGTACGGAATATGCGGAACTATGAGCCTCCTTCATGACTTCTTCACGAACATCTCCTTTAGGCACACATAAACAACTCTTATATCGTAACGAACTATCTTTATGAATTAACAGATCCGTTCGAAGATTCTACTTATTCTCGAAACTTCTGCAATCTTGGATCGTACGACTGCGCCGCTTTAATGTTATCGATCAAGGATGACAGTACTTGCAACTGCATAAATTGTCCCGAAAAATTCGGTAGTACAATCGCCAACTTAAACCTTTGAGATCGGCTATAATCTCTTTTTGTGCAGTCAGTCTCCGTATTGCTGGCAACCGACTTAGAGTATCCGG
Source organism: Agapanthus africanus (assembly GCA_030015575.1). NCBI lineage: Eukaryota > Viridiplantae > Streptophyta > Magnoliopsida > Asparagales > Amaryllidaceae > Agapanthus > Agapanthus africanus. The sequence continues at coordinate 143,445,092 of JASDDO010000024.1, read as the reverse complement.
CACCACGTTAACTTCCCCGGATGGTATTTTATATCAAGATCATAGTCAGCCATCAGCTCCAACCATCTACGCTGTCTCATGTTGAGCTCTTTCTGTGTGTACATATTTTAGGCTCTTGTCATCGGTAAATACTTCTACCCTTTCGCCCAATAAGTAGTGTCTCCAAATCTTCAAAGCAAAAATCACTGCTGCTAGCTCCAAATCATGAGTTGGGTAGTTCTTCTTATGAGTTTTCAATTGTCTTGACGCGTAAGCTATAATTTTCCCATGTTGCATTAGAACACATCCCAAGCCTTTCTCAGATGCGTCGCTGTGAATAACTAACCCTCCGGAACCATCTGGCACTGTCAGAATAGGAGCGGTGGTCAATCTTTACTTCGACGCTTCAAAAGCTGACGCACATTTCTCAGTCCACACGAACGGTATCTTCTTCCGTGTTAGCTTGGTCAATGGTTCTGCTATTCAAACAAAGTACTTCACAAACCTTCTATAATATCCAGCAAGCCCAAGGAAACTTCTGATCTCCCCCACTCTTTGGAATCGGTCAATCGTGAATAGCTGCAATCTTTTCGGGGTCAACTACAATTCCATCTCCGGGTACCATATGACCCAAGAACTTCATTTCTTCGAGCCAATAGCTTTTCTTGCCTCAACGTCTGCAGTGCGATTCTCAAGTGTTCTGCATGCTCTTTTTTGCTCATTGAATAGACTAGAATATCATCAATGAATACCATCACGAACTGATCTAGAAATGGTGAAAAGATCCGGTCATCAAGTCTATAAATATCGCCAGTGCGTTGGTAACTCCAAATGGCATCACTAAATACTCGTAATGCCCATATCGAGTTCGGAACGTTGTCTTGCAAATGTCTTCTTCTTTCATCTGAACTTGATGATACCCTGATCGCACATCCAACTTCGACAATACTCTCGCGCCACTGAGTTGATCGAATAGCTCGTCAATGCGAGAGATTGGGTACTTATTCTCAATAGTCACTCAATTTAAATCTCGATAGTCAATGCACATCCTCCACGTGCCATCTTTCTTCTTGACTAAAGAACTAGAGCTCCCCACGGTGAACCATTGCTGCGAATCCAACCATTCTCTAGTAATTCAGAAACTTGTCTTTTTACCTCTTCCAGTTCCACCTGTGCCATCGGATAAAAAGCATTCGAAATTGGCGCAGCTACAGGAATAAGATCAATCACAAACTCCACATCTTGTTTAGACGATACATCCGAGATTTCCTTGAATACATCCATAAAATCCCGAACTGCTATCAGCGCTTCATCTGCAGCTTGTTTATGAACTTCACCTCTCAGTAAACGGTTTCCTTCATCATGAATTTGCAAGTTTGTTCTAAAACTTGTGGGTTATTAGCCCACCACTCTCCGCTGTGCTATTCTGATAAATTTGAGGCGGGTCGGTCAAAACTTCTTTAATCAAACTTCTTACATCTTGTCTTGAAGCAGTCTGTACCAGCTCCTGCTGGGGTTAATCTCGAACTACTGCAATTATCAAAAACTTCTCCTGTGTGTCTCCTTATTTTTCGAACGCAAAAATATTGGTTTTTACGGGACGAGAGGAAAGATATATTGTGGTTGCTGGATTCAAACTCACGATAAGACATAAACTTGTAAGCAATGACTCCGAGAGGAAACAAGATAATACAACGGCCATAAGTCAAGAAAATGAATCGAAATATGACTCCAGGTTACTTAAATAGAGTACCGTATTGTAACCATGCTACGATACATAGTTACAGTCACATAACTCTATTCAAGTCGCCCAAATCCTAGTGTCAGAATCGAAAGAATAAGAAGAGAGAAACACTGAGGAATCATGACGATTCCAAATTGAGACGCAAAGTCATTTTCATATCGTCAAGATAAAAGAGTTAAGAGAAAAATAAGATTCAAGAATCGAATGACAAGACAATAATGTGGCATGACATGTTCTTAAAATTCTGGGTTTCCTGGTTAGTGTACTGGGTCCAATACCCAACTACAAAAAGAACCAAACCTGACTAACCCTAAATCCTATGTCTCTGATACCAAACAAACCCTGTCACGTCCCGCTTCCCAGAGTGTGCAAACTACAGCCCGTGACAGAGCCAAATATGCTACATGTGGGTAGAAAACATCACTCTACAGTCACATTACGTCTGTCTATAGGATATCAAGAACAGTAAAATATAAAAAATAGGTAGTACATGTCCATTTGCCACAGTAAATAGAGTCAAGAAAATGCATAAACGGAAACGAATTAAATCCAATAAACAACATCCGAGACTTGTCCCAATATGGGCCCACATCAAGAAATAAAACTGCGGAAATAAATAACTAAACTAAATATCTCTAAATAACAATCGTTCAATTTCCCATTGCTCGGCTTGATGGCTAAAGTACTCCTGATCAGCCTGCGATAAAGATAGAAGAACTGGGCCATGCAAAATTCAGACGTCAGTGTGTCATAACATCAAAGAAACGGTGATAACCAGGATATAACGATATAACTAAACATGAATATAAGTAAATAATATAGATATGAACAGTGAGGTATGTGAATGTATGTGATGTGTGATATGTAACCTAAAACTGTGCTTCTAGGTTATTTATTCTAAAAGTCTTCGAAATCAATTAATGTAATTCTCATCGTAACCCAACAGTCTATGTCCCGTTAATTCCCTACGGGACCACGGTAATATGATTTATTCCGTAACGTCCGAAAAAACGGCAACAGGTAATTATTCCGTAACACCCGGAAAAACGGCAAACAAGTAATTATTCCGCAACGCCTGGAAAAACGACAAACTTGTAATAATAGCCTTTTGAGTTACGTTTCGGTTACATTCTTGATTTCCTTTTTTCCCCAGGTTTGTGTTCAAGTCAGGTATTGCCAATATAGATCTAATGCCAACTCAGGATCAAGCAGGTACAGTTATCGTCTATGCAGACAATACGTCACGTCCGTAAGGACAACACGTCAATATCATTGGCATTAGTAACAAAATCCATGTAACAAGTCAGGTAGTGTGTCGTGAACATGTCATGTGATGCGTATGTATCAAATAGATACCCAAATGTGAAACTATAATCAATATCGGAACATGGTAAACACAACTGATGCCAGGATGCATATGTATCTACCTGTAATAACCATTATACGTCTATTACCATGTATGATGCAAATTAGATAACATACTGTACTATTATAGTAGTATAATGATTTCATGATGTTCCGGCATGCAACTAGATATGCTATTATCGGTACGGATACTATAAAACTGTAAATCGGTAATATTTGCTGAATATTAAAACACATGCACTATTATTTATTAAATAGATATTGATATAATAACATTAACAGGGATAACATATTCAATCCGATTAATAACTATAAAAGTGGTATTGATTAACCATGCACAAGAAAATTCCGTTCAGAAATTCAGCGTCACCCTGATCTGTAAAATAGCTTAAAAATAACAAACGTTCTCCAAAAGGGACGTGTCATATACCAAAACAAAGCTAATTCAATAAGGTTTTCATTTTTATAAGTTAAAGTATCTCAGGTTGTTCCTACAAAAAGTTATGAACGTTCGAAGTTGAAAGTTTGCTGCTGGAATTTTCCTGGACAGCAGTTCAGAGGTATTTTCATTTACAGTTTACGTTATTTAAACAATTTATTTTGCAAGTAAATATTTTATAGGGTTATAGTATTCTGAGTTAGCTTCGTAACGAACTAAAGAACGTATGCTAATGATTTTTCTATGATTTATAATGAATTTTATAAGGTAAGGTGTACAGTAAATTTCAGATTTGTCATATCCGCTTTGCGACGACGTTTCATGTGTAAACTATACTATTTTCAAATTAAATTTTGTATAACGTTATAAAATGCAGATTATAAACTAATTAATGATAATAATAAAAAATATGACGGCGATATATATATTTATAGATATAATTATAGCACGTCGCAAGTTGTAAACTTGCATACATTGTATATTATAAAACTGATTAACGTTAAATAATTACGGTGTATAAATTATATAGATATAGCTGTATGATAATAATAATAATAGTATGACAACATATAAGTAAATTACATAAAGTATAGCATGTAGCAATAAATGCGATGAATGGAAGCAACACGACGCTATACAAATCAACACCAAGTTTTGATGGCTTGGTTAAGGTTCTAGAATGCGACTGGAGTTGCGTCGGCGACAATGGGTGTGAGCTTGAAGAACGAAGAAGGAGAATATATAAATTGATGAGGGAGAGTTATGTTATGTGGAGAGAGAGCTTTTGTGTTTAATATAAATATATATAGTACAGTTTAAATTAGGTTATAAATATATATTAGTTTTAATGTATATAGATAATATCAAACTACAACCAATCTCCACCAAAATCTCATCAAAAATATATTTTGGAAAATAATTCACATGTGTAAACTTCTCAACCATAATGCAAGAATATATTTTAAATAACTCATACTCCTAATTTAAGATTTAAGAGGATTCTAAAAATATATCTAGATTTAGTAAATATTTGATATTAGACATCTTGAGATTTAAACGTAAAAGATAAAAGCAAAATAAGATATGAGATGGCAACCATATGATGACTGTTAACAAAATATAAGTTATTCTTAATTTGTGGCTATTAAAAGATATATGATAATTTAGATATATGATATATATAAAGATCTAAAAATATAATGTAGGTATTATACTAGATTCACATAGATACACTTTACTGGTAAATCTCAGATACAATCTTACACCATATTGGGTTCTAAATTTGCGGGTCGGGTCAGATAACGACTACTATTCGAATCATTCGCGACCCAATAGATAGAATAGAAGAAATAAAAAGTAAGTGTTAAAATACCAATTAATGTCGTATAACTGTATTAGGGTGTTACAATATACATGTACCTCTCGTATTTTTTTTCCAATGTGAGACTGTTATCCATATATCTCAACACTCCCCTCACGTGCAACATGATTGTCACGTGGATCGTACAAACACATGTAGAGGCTAGTTTCTCAGATGCAAGTAAATGACTCTCTTAAAGGTGCAACAACGACACAAGGAGGCTGGTCTATCAAGGGCATATAGACAGCTCTCTCAGAGGTGTTATTAAGTACTCAAATCCACTTGTTATTAATCTAGTGCTGATACCATATTAAATTTAATTATACACGAACGAGAGGGTGAGTCAATTATATATATTTATATATGAGGGCACACACGGGCTTTCAACATAAACGGGTTCCATCCAATAAGACTCGAGCCTTATTGAGGTTTGTCCCATCTTATATTCTATTCTCATGTACCTCTTATATTATTTTCCAATGTGGGACTATGTTATCCGCATATCTCATCAGTCTAAATGGAAAATTTTGCAAGTTATTTATAGTGAATTGAACTTAGTGTTTAGCTACTCATTCATGATGCTTCAATGTTTTGATCGCAATTCATTTTTCCTTCACAAAACGCTTGATTTAGGATCTAACATCGTGTATTTATGTTCAAGCCATAGAACCATAATAGAAAGACAATTTAATAACAATACATGCATATTTAATAGGGAATGTAACCTAAAACTAAAGCTAAAATATCAGGTGACAAATATGCATATTCAAATATCGACCATTAAATCAAGTTACAACCTATTTTTAATCTTTGTTAATCTTAAACCTCTTGAATGGATTATAACTTTATTTTACTTTTTGTTTTAAGTTGTGATTAATGTTGGAATTCGATAAGAGCAATCCCCCGTCTCCACCCTATAACTATCAAAGAGGGAAAACACAGGGTAACGAACAATATTTTTTTGATACAAATTGAGACAATTTTGGCTCAACCATTTATCTTATGTCAATAGGAAAAAAGAGGAATTCGTACTCTAAGATGAGGATAACAAGAGTTATTTTAGTTCCCGCTTAGTGATTTCTATTCTTTCTTACGGATTACAAGCTCTTTCTCTCTCTTTTGGTGATTATATAATAAAAAACATTGGAAGAATTCTAGGAGATCAAAACCCTTTGTAAACTTGTCATAGAATTCCTTTTTCCTTTTTATATTATAAACCTAGGTCCTACCTTACTTTTATCATCACCATCAGGCTTGATTTTTTTTTTAATTTAAACCATCAATTTCCCGTTATTTGCTTTTCTAAAAAGCTTTGCACTCAAACCCATGCAAGGTTTGCTAGACTTGCATCGCCTTGTGTTTTAAAGAATTCAATTCATGTTCACATGAGCTTATATAATGGATTCACCACCACCTCAACTTTTCTTGTCTAAGTATGTTATGTGCATTGAGTCATTTGTGAAACCAATGAACCGATGAAGAGTAAACAAGTACAACAGAAATAATAAGGGATTTTTACTTAAAGCCCCCAACAACAAAAAATACTAATTACACAACCCTCCTAAAAAATAAAAATAAAAATTGATATTTACTTACTACCCTCGCTAAATATTTAAGTTGTTATTGGCCCCCTTGCAAGTTTTCTATCCAAAATTTAACGTTGCCGCAGCTAAACTTTCGAAGACTTCCAAAATCCCCACGAATTACCTCCATACAAAACCACTGTTCTCTCTCTTTCAAAGCTTCCTCTTCTTTTCTTTTGGCACTGAAAGCTTCTTCTTCAATTTCCTCTCTTTCAAGTATTTATCTTTCTTCAATTTAGGTTTTTACCTTACCCGCACACTCCATTAGTTCATGGTCGGAGAAAGTTGAAGAAAATCCAGATTCAATGACCAATTCGAGGTTGATGGAGCAAATCCTTTTTTCTAGATTTTATCTGAGGCTAAATTTGAGGATTTAGATGAAGTGGGGTTGGGAGTTTAATTTTTTTTGCCCAGATACCTTGTACTCCACTAGTTCATGGTTGGCAAAAATTGATGAAGACTCGATTCATGACCAATTCGAGATTGATGTAGCAAATCTTTAACCCTAATTTCTATTTGGAGCTAAATTAGAGAATTTTAGATGAAAAAGAGGAGTTGGAACAAATACCAATCCTACTTTCTATTTGGGGCTAAATTTGGGGACGATGAAGAAGAGGGGTTTTGAGTAAATCCCTAACTCAAATTTCTATCGAGGCTAGATTTGTGGATTTGTAAAGCGATCATCGGTACCCATGAGATCATGTAAATATGAAGGATTTTACTCCTCTTTCTTGATCTTAAGGCTTTGAAGTAACTTAATGTAAAAGTGGAATGTGAAGTGGCGAGTGGCGACCGACTTGGCTTTGTTCATAACCAAAACCCCGGTATTACTAGGAAACATATTTTCCTCTCCTCATCCTCTTTGGAACATTGCCTTCCAAAGGCATTGATGGAGAAAGCACATCGATTGTGGGCTCATCGCCTCAACCTAGAAAGTCTCAAAAACTTTGAATTTCCAATCACACACACAGCAGGTGTAGTCATTCGTTTTTGGCAATTTCTGTAAAAGAATAACCGGCAATAGTCAAGTGGACTGGAGTCATGGACACTGATTCAGACATATGTAGAAGTCATGGATTCAAGAAACTCGATTTAGGATACTTGCTCATTTTTGTAGGGATAGATCTTTCATGGTAGTCGAAGTTGGACAATATTATTGTGTTATCCAAATACAGCGTGCAGAGGGTGAATATCTTGCTGTATCCAAAGGGGTCATGGTGATGGTTTGGATGAAGAGGTTCTTTAAAGAACTTGGTCTAAAGCAAGACTCATATGAGCTTCATCGGGACAGTCAAAATGCCATCCGTCTAGATAAAAGTAGTAGTTCTGGTACAATTTCAAGAACATTTTATAGTTGAAATTGAAGTTTGCTTGAGAAGAAATTGCTGCTACTTCTCAAGATCCATACACAAGAATGAAATGGCAAGTATTAGACTTGCAGAAGATAGTAAGCATATGCTCTTTCTCATTAGTCTGGAGGAGTTTGATGGGGATATTCTTTGAATAGAGGTTTACTGAAGATACGTGCAAGGTTTCATGTTTATACGCTCTCTTACTATGTCATGCAATTAAATTCAGTGCAATACAACAGAGATGTAAAATTGAGAGATCCATCTGTTCAATGCACCATCTCATTTGTCACTATGATTCTATAATATTATTCTTTGTAGTCATGAAATTCACCTGTCTTTACTTTACTTTAATTGGTTAGTTCTGATAATTTTGCTGTATGCTCCATTGACTCAGTGATGAAGCAAGCAGAAAAAGGCCGCAAAGAAGTAGAGAATATAAAGAAGCAGATAAACATGCATTTGCTATTTCAGAAAGAATCTCAAGCTGCAAATTCCGTTCATTGAAAGCTGTCCTTGTAATCATCATATGTGGCACACTTTTCACACTTCTCTTCTCTCCAGCTATTAATAATGACCGTGCCTTACATTCTGGTAAACGGTAAGCCCTACCTTCAATTTTATGGACTTTGCTATTCTGTTTCTTTCATGATTCAGGATAAATAAGGTGATTTGGTTTTCCCACCAGAAGACATAATTATGGCCTCGCAATTTTTTGAGGTTTTTTCCTCAAAGCTAGGTTTTTTTGCCGGTTGCCAACTATACTTTCTGCTCACAGAATCATATATTTAGACTGGATGTTACTTGCGTTGTGATAAATTAATCTGGAACTCTAAGTTCTATTTAAATAAAAACCCATTTCAAACTTGTGTTAGTTTCTTATCCATTCTTCTACCAATGGAATTCAGGTCAAGGATCGGATGGATTTGGGATAAACAAATTCCAGATCCACGATACACATCACAGCTAAATATCAATTGGACCGACATATCAAAAGTCATTGGGAAACTGGATGCGAGAAAAGGAAAGCTAAAGCTTGCTCTTCTAAATCTCAACATCACCGAAGTGAACTATTGGCAGCAGATGTTGCCACGTGCAGAATCATCTGTAGTGCGTCTTGAATATGCCAATCACAATCTAACTTGGGAGGATTTGTATCCTGAATGGATCGATGAGGAGGAAGAATCAGAAGTTCCTTCTTGCCCGAGTCTACCTGAGCCCGTGTCTCATATAGGTGTACAATTTGACCTTATTGTTGTTAAGCTTCCTTGTAACAGAAAAGCAAATAATTGGTCGAGAGATATTGCTCGGCTCCATTTGCAGCTTGCGGCGGCCAAGCTTGCTGCAGCTTCTGGGGCTGGAAATTACAAGGCCCATGTTCTATTTGTGACCGACTGCTTCCCGATTCCTAATCTGTTCTTGTGCAAGAATCTTGTGCTAAGGGAAGGTGATGTTTGGCTTTACAAGCCAGACTTGTCGGTTTTAAGAGAGAAACTTGAGCTTCCTGTTGGTTCATGCAATCTTGCACTCCCTCTCAAAGCAAAAGGTACAGAACTTTTCGATGTTTTGTTATTGAGCTTTTGAACCTTGATGCTCTCTTATAAGTTGCTGTATGAGTGTTATCTGTCTAAAGTCTCTCCTCTTTTGTGAATATACCTTTCTGCTCATTTCCCCCCACATATGTGCCCATGCATTACATTGATAATTTTTCCATTGACACAACACACAGGACATGTGTATCAAAGTTACTATTAAGTATGGAAGCACTCAACATAGATACATTTCTATAGTTTGACATAGGGAGTGTGTATTGTTATCAATATGGTATTTTGAGAGAGTGATAATGGGACAGAGATTGATTACCTCTTCCCTTCTTTATTTATAGCAAACAAATTAGGGTTTAGGTAAGTACATTTACCTCAATACCATAGAAATAAACCCTAACACGGATATAACCCGTATGCTAACACTCCCTCTCAAGTTGGAGCATACACATCACGCATGATCAACTTATCACATAAAAAGATTACTCTAGATTTGCCCAAGGGTTTGGTAAACAAGTCCGCTAACTCATGTGCTGATTTTATATAGAAGGTATCAATAACCCCTTCTTTAATTTTCTCTCGGACGAAATGACAATCAACTTCAATATGCTTCGTTCGCTCATGGAACACAGGATTATTAGCGATGTAGATAGCAGCCTTGTTGTCATAATACAATCTCATAGGAAGTGTGGAGTCATAACCAAATTCTCGGAGCAAGAAAGAAATCCATATCAACTCGCTTGTGGTATTTGCCATAGCACGATATTCAGCACTACAACGGGAAACAACGCTATGTTTCTTACTCTTCTAGGACACTAGATTTCCACCTACAAAGACGCAGTAAACCGTAGTATTTTGCCTATCATTCGGAGAGCAGTCCAGTCTGCATTTATAAAACCCCGACACTTTTGAGTGTCCGAAATCACCATATAATAGACCTTTTCCTAGAGAACTCTTCAAATATCTAAGAATGCGAATTGCAGCCACCCAATGTGATACTCGAGGATTGGCCATAAATTCGCTAACCACACTGACAGGAAATGAAATGAGTTACCCGGACGGGTCACGGTCAAATAATTTAACTTTCCTGCAAGTCGTCGGTGTTTACCCGAGACGTTGGGACGGCCGGCTTGAATTTTGGGGGGCAGATGCTATTTGGATTTATCCGTCCACCTCTCCGAAGATGCAAGTTGATTTATGGCACCGTATATCGGAGGTTTGGACGGATACAGTCGTTGTAGCAGACTTCGTCAGATTCCCCCGTGAGGGGTTTTTTTGATTGTGAGGACGCTCTCCCTTGCAGGTGCAAGCCCCTACAGTTAATTACGTTACCGCATCGCGATAACCACTTTCTCCTGCCCTAGAAGTTCACTTCGTGTCGTGTGTGTTTTTGTTTGTTTTGGTTGCCCGTGAATTGTATACGGAGACTAATTTATGTTGTCGCCCGTAGGGCGTGGATTAGTCCAAATCCGTATATCTTAGATTTGGGGTTTTTTTTATTTAAGGATCGTTAATCTATTTTGAGATTAAGATCGACTTAAATGTACGTGGGCATTTGGGGCTCGGTTGGTTTTTTGTTAAGCATACGTTAGTCCAATTTGAGACTAAGATCTACTTAATAAGGTCTTAGGATCATTTTTGCTTCAGATCCAACAAAAAAGCGTTTGGGCTCTATCGTCTTAGTTTAGGGACGTTTCGGTCTGTTATCGCCATTTTGGAGGCGAAGTTTTAGTTTGAGGACATTTCGATCAGTTTAAGAACGTTTCGGTCCATTGCTAGTTTAAGGACGTTTCGGTCCATTGTTCATCTTGCGTGCACGTGTATTTGTTACGTGACGGGATGAGCAACGATGATATGGGATGCACCCAGTTTGAGGTGTGGTTTGATTTGGGATGTGCACGTCAGTTTGGAAAGTGCACCAATAAACAGTTGGTTGTTGGGACCCGCCACCGCTCTAAAGACATTGAGGAATTATAATGACGTGGATCAGATGTGTGGAGAGATGTACCCTTGAATCAATTCCCGTATTTGAGGGAAAAGATGGTGCTGCTGTAGACCTAAGGAATGCTAGTCATTTTTTAGACTAATATTATCTTAGGAGATATGGGATGAATATCATCATCAGTTGAAAGAGAATTAGTCATGTTTGGGACTAAGATCAATTTGGGAAAACATGGGCACAGAGGCTCGGTCGATATGGAGATCAAAGAAGTTTTGATCTCGGAAAGACTTAGTCAATTTGTGGCTAGGTTTGGGTCTCCATAATTATCTCTACAGTGCTAAGCACTGGTAAATGTAGTACTCACGTGTGCCCACGTGAGACGTTGAATCAGTGTTAAACACTGAACTTTGGAGGCGCTCACGTGTGAATCACGTGAGGCGCCCCAAAGTAGGCGCTGTTCTTTGGGTTTTATTTCCTTTTTGCATATAAGTGCTAAGCACTTGGTTCTTGTGGCGCTCACGTGTAAACACGTGAGGCGCCACAAAGTTGGGTATTGCTTTTTGGGTTTTATCCCCTCTTTTTTAAGTGCTAAACGCTTGATTGGAGATCGCGTGCAAAGTGACTACCCTAGAAGTGCTCCTTGCTCCTCTTTTAAGCACTCGCGTGGGAAACACGTGAGGCAGTCTCAACCGCTTCTTTTGTTCATTAGAAACACTCACGTGGAAAACACGTGAGGTCTCATTATAATGTTAAACACTTAACGAATTACCAGGCTGTTCTTCTGTGTTCTTGAAGATTTTGATCTTTTATTAATGACATTTCTAGTCATTAGGATTTGGGTTTGGAAGGTCTCAGATTATTATCATCGTCTAAGGGATGAGGAATCAAGTTCTCCTCTTATTCTTTGTAAGAATTAAATTCTTTTTATAGGGTTAAACCCTAGTTTTCATGTGTTTTTGTAAGAATCAAATTCTTTGAACTCAATTCTTTCCCTTAGTTTTTTCGAATCTGCATGACAGAATCTTCCCGATGAGAATTAAATTCTCAACTTGTGGGGAGATCTGCTTCTGCAGATCTCAACCAGAGAAAGAACTAAGTTCTTCCATGAAGGGTTTAACCCTTAGAGAGGTAAAAGAGAGACAAATGATCTTTTTACCTAAGGTTTCAACGAAACAAGCCTTCTTTTGTGAGAATTTAATTCTCTGTTTTTTTTGAAGCTTTTCTTTCTTTTTTAAAAACCTTCTGAGGGGGTTCCTTTTTTTGCTCACTCTCCCTCCCGAGGCTTGAAGTTTTTGGTTCTTTATATAGTGGAGAGAAGTTTGTTTAATTCTGAGAAAATCTCTCATTGAGAGATTCTAATTGATTTAATTGGTTTCAGAATTGATTTGGGGAATTTTGCCTATCATTGGATCTTTGATCTAAAGGATTTTGTTTTACAGAACATATGTTTCTTGTTTTTTTTAAACAAGATTGGGAAAATATTTTTCCATATGCAGAATTTTATTCTGTAAAAATAGTGAATTTTAATTATCATTGGAATTTTAATCCAATGGTGCTCGGTTTAACAGAGCACAATCTTTCTTTATTTAGAAAGATATGGAAAATATTATCCATCTCATAGGATCTTTGATCCACCGACTTTCTGTTTAACAGAGAATTTTCCTCCTAATTAGAAAGCTTTATGTTTAATCACCATTGGATTTTTGATCTAACGATCCCTTGTTGAGTAGAATTTAATTCTTCGTATTAGGGGCGCCCTCACGTGTTTAACACGTAAGGTTTATTTAGTTTGTCACCTATTTGATTGCAGCGCCTATATGCTTTGCATATAGGCGCTCACATGTTTAGGCTTATTTAGCCTATAGCCTGATTGCAACACCTATATGTTTTCATATAGGCGCTCACGTGTTTAGGCTTATTTAGCCTATAGCCTGATTGCAACACCTATATGTTTTGCATATAGGCACTCACGTGTTTAACACGTGAGGCTTATTAAGCTTGTCAGTTGTTTGATTTGCAGCGCCTATATGCATTGCATATAGGCGCTCACGTGTTTAACACGTGAGGCTTATTTAGCCTATAGTTGTTTGATTTGCAGCGTCTATATGCATTGCATATAGGTGCCCACGTGTTTAACACGTGAGACTTGAACAGTAGGGAATTCCCCTTTTTTTAAGGGAACAGCCGGCACCTTCCTGGATCATCAATAGGCTCCTCCTGTGCAGGAAGCAACTTCACGTTTGGGTCCATGGATGACTCAATGAGCTTACATCCCGACATTTCTGCTTCAGATAGCATATCAATGATGTACTTCCTTCGAGTAACGAAGATGTCTTTGGGTATTTAGGACACCTCAATTCCTAGAAAATATTTCAATTCGTCGAGATCTTTAGTCCAAAATTGCTTATGGAGATAAGCCTTCGACTCATCAATACCCTTGGCATCATCTTTAGTGACAATTATGTCATCAATATACAATCAAAAAAATTCTGAGGCCATGATCATGCCTATAAAAGATGATCTTCGCAATCCAAATGCTGTGACTACCTTTGTGAGTCTTCCAAACCAAGCATATGAGGACTGTTTGAGACCATAAAGAGACTTCTTAAAACGACAAACTGATCCACACTCCCGCTGAGCAACAAAGCCAGACGGTTGCTCCATATACACTTCTTTTAGATGACCATGCAGAAAGGCATTCATGACACCCAGATAATGCAAAGTTCAATGATAGTGGTAGCAAAGGATAGAAAAATACGAACAGATGCCATCTTGGCAACAGGAGAGAACGTCTCATCATAATCAATACCATTTGTTTGCGAGAATTCTTTAGCTACCAATCTGGCTTTCAGACGAGCAAGAGAGTCATCTAGATTGAGTTTGACTGTGTACACCCATCGGCAACAGCTTTCTTTTCCTGTGGAAGACGAGTAAGATCCTAAGTAGCATTTAGTCTCAAAGCCAACATCTTCTCTTCCATTGCATTCTTCCAACCAGGATGCGTCAGGGCAGATAATGACTTAGGGAGAGAATAAGAATCCACTTTGGAAATATACGCACAATAGGAAGGAGTTAAGCATGCATATGTGACATAATCGGAAGTGGGATACCGAGAGGTAACAATGTGTTGTCTTTGCGTAGGGTGATAGGAATATCTAGGTTAGAGATATCAGGATTTGGAGTTGAAGAGTCCATCAACTGCGAGTCATCTGAGGCAAGTGTCTCTAGAATCTGACGAGTACACACCTTTGTTACTTTATTTAGCATTTTTGTCTTTGTTTGAAGTTTGAAGAATGTCGATTGGTGAAGAGATGGACGAAGACGCAGTGGAGTCAATGAGAGATTGCTTAGGTGTTAGGTTTAGGTGAAACTAGAGCTGGCTGTCAGGAGGAGTATGTGAATGTTATGAGTCATGAAAAATTACTACGAGTAACATCAACAACTATAACATGAGACTCATTTAAAGGAAAATCCTCGTTGACAGATGAAAGTTTGTTTGGTAGAAAAATATGGGGTGTGCTCATGAAAGACAACGTTAGCAGAAATGAATGTCTTGTTCAACTCTGGACTATAACATTTATACCCTTTTTGGGTACGAAGGTATCCTACGAACACACACTTGATAGCCTTGGGGTCTAGTTTGGACAACCCATCCAATGGTCATGAACAAAGCAAGTACAACAAAAAATCCGAGGGGGAAGGGAAAAAGGAGATTTTGATGGATATAGTATAGAAAAAGAAGTCTTACCCCCCAAAATTAAGAGAGGCATACGGTTAATTGACCAACAGGCAGTCATGACTCCATTCTAAAATCGTTTGGGGATGTTCATATGAATCATAAGAGTGCGAGCCATCTCGAAAAAGTGTATTTTTCCTTTCCGATACACCATTTTGTTGAGGGGTGTATGGACAAGATGATTGATTTTCAATCCCCAAGTTATCTAAAAATTGCATAAAATCACAACTAAAATATTCTTTTGCATTATCACTTTTCAAAATAGACATGCAAGAACCAAATTGAGTTTG
The DNA here is from genome assembly GCA_030015575.1 of Agapanthus africanus. Lineage (NCBI taxonomy): Eukaryota > Viridiplantae > Streptophyta > Magnoliopsida > Asparagales > Amaryllidaceae > Agapanthus > Agapanthus africanus. The sequence continues at coordinate 143,429,761 of JASDDO010000024.1, read as the reverse complement.
AATTTGAGCACAAAAAGATTTAAAAGTCTCAAACACTTTAGAGCGAGATTTTAATAAGTCTATTCAAGTTGTACGGGAAAAATCATCAATAAAAATAACAAAATAGCGATAATCATTTCTAGACACTACAGGACAAAGGACCCCATACATCCGAATGAATAACCTCAAACGGCTTATTCACTCTCTTATTTGTCCTAAGGGGATAGGAGGCACAAGAATGCTTACCTAACTCACATGACTCGTATTCTAAAACGGACACTTGATTTAGAGAAGGAACTAATTTCTTCAGGGTCTCCAAACACGGATGACCAAAGCAACAATGTGAATCAATAAGTGCACTGGAGCCAAGACAAGCAACTGATGGTGATGTTTCATGCAGATAGAAGCCACCCATCTCATACCCCGAACCAATAAGCCTTTCATCTCCAAATCCTGCAAAATACAACCAGAAGAAGAAAAATTTACCGAGCAATTCATAGTATGAACAAGTTTGCTAACAGAAAGTAAATTGAATGGGAAGATAAGAATATAGAGAACATTAGACATGGGGAGAGAAGAAGATAGCACAATCTTGCCTGTGACTTCCACCTTAGAGATAGACCATTGGCCAAAGTAACAGGAGGACCGAGTGAATTAGAACGAAACGGGGTAAGTTTATCTTTCTCCCCTGTCATATGATCTGATGCTTCTGAATCAATGATCCAGGTCCTAAGTGTAGGAGCCGTAGAGAGTAGACATATATCACCTTTAGCCATAGTTGTAGTAGGAGCCTCAGTCAATGATGACGATGATGGGGGTTGAGATCCAGAAAAGAAGGCACAAAAGCGAAGCATCTCATCCTCTGTAAAAGGAAATGATGTACCCGATGTCGAGTTAGGAGGTGGAGTGGTGGCAACAACATTAGTAGCTCGAGTAGGTCTTAACTCCGGGTGAAGAATGTAACAACGCTCCTTAGTATGTCCCTGCATTTCACATTGAGTTCAGTATCTCTCTCCTCTTCCCCGTCCAACTGTACCACGTCCCTCTCAACCTCCTCCACGACGACCACCACATCCTCTAATTCCGTCACCATGATCCATAGGAATATGTGCTGATGAAATAAGTGCATAATTATTTTCGGACGACTCTTTCTTGAATGATCTGATATATCATCTGTAAGAGACGTGGGAAAAATCCGGAGAATGGTTGCATAAAAATCTGCAAGAGATAGAATATCCGGGCCGTCTAAAACCTGAGGTCGGATGCTATCAAATTCCAGTCCAATTGCCTCAAAAAACTTCATAACAAGTATCTTTTCACGGTTCTGGTGCATCTCGCTTGTAATAAGAACATAGAGAGCCACTCGGTGCCGAGTTTTTTTTAACTCGGCATAGCATGAAGTCACAGACCTAGATCTCGCTTAAGATGGTCCAGATTTTTTAGAACATCATAGGCCTTGTTAATGTTCTTCTTGCCTTCAAATATCGACAGCAAGTATGCCCAGATTTGTCTTGCATCTGCCAAGTGATACACCTGATTAGCAATGTCATTTCCATCGTCTTAGTCATCAGACGACGCAACATAGCATCGTCCGCGAGCCAATCTTCAGTGAGTGATGTAGGAGGCGTCTCGGTAAGATGTTTCATTAATTTCTTGTGTCACAAACATTTCCATTGCAGTTTTCCATTGCTTTTAATTATTCGCATTTAGATGTGAATGCGTGATATGAAACAAATTGTGAGAAGAAGACCATAACGTATTCCTTTTGTTTTTTTTCCATCTTTAACAAATAGGGCAAACAAATATGAAAAAAAGAGAGACTCAAAGGTCTTCTTTACACCCAAAAATGGGATCACAACAATGGTCTAAATTAAATCGTGATTTGTCTTAAAACTTAAATCAACGATTTACAACCCACCGCCCTTTTTAAAAACAGAGTCAGAGAAGACGGTCTCCGATAACACAAACATCTTGAGTACACCGACTGTACAATCACAAATCATTAATGGCTTTAATGCCAAAGAAAAAACGTGGCGTTAATGCCAAAAGTTCATGGCTTTAATACCAAAAGTTCGTGGCTCTAACGCCAAATCAAATCATCAAGGTTTGAGATCGGTTCTTTGCTTTAATGCCAAAATCCAGATCTGGATCAGTTGATGGTGGTGGCTTTGGGGCATCGAGCGGTGAGCGGCGGTGATTGGTGGCGGTTTGGGGCATCGAGCGGTGAGCGGCAGTGATTGGTGGCGGTTTGGGGCGGCGATCAGATCTGGATCGGTTGAGCGGAGGAGGCGGCGATGATGGTGGTGGCTTGGGGCAGCGAGGGGCAGCGGCGGTGATGGTGGCAGCTTGGCGGTGATTGGCGGCGGCTTGGGGCGGCGGTGATTGGTGGTGGGATGGGCGGTGGGGGGAGCGGCCGTGGCGGTGAGGGGTGATGGCTAGGTGTTGGGGTTAGGGTTAGACTCTGATACCATGTTATCAATATGGTATTTGTGAGAATGATAATGGGATAGAGATTGATCACCTATTCCCTTCTTTATTTATAGCAAACAAATTAGGGTTTGGGTAAGTACATTTACCTCATTACCTTTACATAAAAATAAACCCTAATACGGGTATAACCCGTATACTAACATGGATAAAAATGAGTGCTTGCTTCATATATGACATAAGTAATTCCTCCATATTTCTGATTTAGATGTTTTATTTAGCGTAGTTGTGACCTTGAAAGTCTGATACCATGTTATCAATATGGCATTTGTGAGAATGATAATGGGATAGAGATTGATCACCTATTCCCTTCTTTATTTATAGCAAACAAATTAGGGTTTGGGAAAGTACATTTACGTCAATACCTTTACATAGAAGTAAACCCTAATACGGGTATAACCCGTATACTAACATGTATAAAAAAGAGTCCATGCTTCATATATGACATACGTAATTACTTCATATTTCTGATATAGATGTTTTATTTAGCGTAGTTGTGACCTTGAAAGTTGGAAGTCATCTTCATAATGGCTGCATATAGAAATAATGGATGATTAAGATGGTCGTTGTTAAACACATAAAAATTTTTGAAACATTTTCAAGTGCTGCGGAAACACTGTTAAATCCACAATCTACGTGTATTGGATGATTTGCATCATATGTAATTGACACCCGTGCCCAAAACATGTGGACAAAAAATATGCATTTGAAGACCTCTCATCTGAATGTTTGCGGAATGAATAGTTTTTCGATTATAAGATGAATGGAACTGCAATTTATTGCTAAGAAGTTTATGCACATGACTTTTCATCCATATACATTTGACCCCATGGAGAGAAATGTAAATGGTCCCAGATTGTTTGTTGGAGTATCAAGAACAAAGTCTACTAGATGTCTTCCTATATTAGTTAATATCTTGTATCCTAGCCTTCTAACACCTATATTACACCGATTGCATATACTTTTGCTTATGCCTGTTATTTTCTCTATCCTTCAGAAGTTTGTACATTTTTCTTTAATCTATGTACTCAAAGAGTTGAACCTTTTCATTTCTCCCACATAACCAACAGTGAGGCCACTCTCTGATGCCAGAAAGCACCGAGAAGCATATGCAACGATCCTTCACTCCGCAAATGTCTACGTTTGCGGTGCCATCACTGCAGCACAAAGCATCCGCATGTCCGGATCAACTCGCGACCTTGTCATCCTTGTCGATGAGACCATCAGCAGCCACCACCGGAGCGGCCTCGAGTCCGCCGGATGGAAAGTCCGGACCATCCAAAGGATCCGGAACCCTAAGGCCGAGCGCAATGCCTACAACGAGTGGAACTATAGCAAATTCCGTCTCTGGCAGCTAACTGATTACGACAGGATTATCTTCATCGATGCTGACCTCCTCATCTTAAGAAACATCGATTTTTTGTTCACTATGCCCGAAATCACCGCCACAGGAAACAACGCTACACTGTTCAATTCGGGCGTCATGGTGCTAGAGCCCTCAAATTGCACTTTCAAGCTTCTAATGGATCATATAAATGAAATTGAATCGTACAATGGAGGGGACCAGGGATATTTAAATGAGATTTTCACGTGGTGGCACCGGATACCTAAGCATATGAATTTCTTGAAGAATTTCTGGGTTGGCGATGACGAGGAGATTAAAGCGAAAAAGGTACAATTGTTTGGGGCCGATCCGCCTACCCTTTATGTTCTTCATTACTTGGGGAATAAGCCGTGGCTGTGTTTTAGAGATTATGATTGCAATTGGAATGTGGATATTCTACAAGAGTATGCGAGCGATGTGGCACATGCTCGGTGGTGGAAAGCGCACGATGCGATGTCAGAGAATTTGAAAGGTTTCTGCCTTTTGAGGTCTAAACAGAAGGCGCAGTTAGAATGGGACAGGAGACAAGCAGAGAAGGGCAATTACACAGATGGGCATTGGAAGCGCAAAATTACTGATCCAAGGCTGAGTATCTGCTTCGAGGAATTTTGTTTTTGGGAGAGCATGTTGTGGCATTGGGGCGAGACGAATTGGACTGATGATACCCCGGTAACTGCTGCAATTCCGAAGGCAGCTTTACCGAGCTTGTGATCATTCATAGAAAATCTGCTCTTTGATTGATTCTTTCTTTGTTTTAGTAGTCTATAGATGGAGATAATACAGTTTTTTTTTACGGTTAATTCCTGTTATAGTTTCTTGCCTTGTTATACGGCCTGAAAAAAAAAGGATGTTGTTTTTGGCCTACGGAGTGTAAAGATGGCACGAGTTTGGTCGTATACAATGTTTCATAGGCTTATACATGTTTATTATGTTTTTGTTGTATACTTTCAGTTTATAAAGGTTTTATATCGCCAATTCTTTTGAATGAAAGTCATTCAAGGTTCCAGAAGTCATTACTTACTAACATTCTTAATTTTTGGGCATGTTCATGTTCAAGTTTGGATGAATCTTGCTGAAACCAAATGAAGTCTTTTTCTTGGGATGTTTTTTCTTTATTTAGATGAATGGTGTTTTTTTGATATATATACCACAAATCTTTCTATTTTGGAGAAATGCTCTTTGATGGGAAAAAACTACTTTAGAAGGGCTTGTATGGTGCAAGCCCCTCTAGAGCCATTGGATGGGCTTTCCTTGTAAGTGGGGGGAGCCTATCCAAGGGCTTGCACCTATGCAAGCCGTTGCATAGTAGTTTTTTTCTTTTGATGTGATGTGTATGATTGAAGCTTAATAATATACGTAGATGATGCACGCCTTCTGGTGTTTGACGACAGGATGGATACAAAATGTCATTTTTTATACAGAACACTCTCATAAAACATGGGTATCAATGGCATAAAAGAGAGTTCTCTCTTCAATTGGTTAAAAAGAAGAAGAAAAATGAGCTTTTCATGACTTTTTTAATTGTCACGATTGTTCATCTTGATCTTCATGTTATTATACATAAATACGCCAGTTTCCATGTGATTTTGATATTCATTGAACCGTGGTGTGGTTATGGAAAATTTTCTATTATCGGTAAACCAATAAGATTACGAATCTTTGAAGTACGAGCAAGAAGTAGCGAAAATACATAATTTTTAGTGTGTATACCTTATAATGTACGGATCAAGATGAACAGTGTTGATCATTAAAAGATATTGATAGATAGTTGACATTTTGACCGATTAGAAGAGTATTTTCTTCAATGCCGTTGAGAAGCCATCTTTGATTATATGTTGAGATTCCAGGGAGCCACAAGGATTAATATTAAGTTCAACTAAAAAGAAAGAACTATTTGTGCCTCATCTTTCTCCAAAAGGGATACAAATATTTCGAGATAACTCCGTATCTATATATGATTTTCATGACAGTGGATTTCATTTCCAACGACTATCTCCATCCTTATCCGTATTTGTCAATAGTCACCGAATACGGATATGATAAAAGCTTTATTTCTATCTATTCGATATCAAAAATAGTAATATTGTACTTTTGGCACTTCATATCCCTATCTTTCAGCATCACCATCTCCATCAGCCGTTTCGGCAGACCACCATAATCCACCGAACAATCCAAGTGAATGCAACCAAGTGGGTCCCATCTACCTTTCACGCCGTTTGCACCGTCCCATGTAAAGCTATCACTCCGTCCTTGGATGCATTCATGAATAAAAATAACATATATATAGAGAGAAATAATGTAGTAAATAGTCCATTAGATGGTTTTTCTTCATACGGTCCTTCAAAAAATACACCCTCCATAAAATTAACGGTTTACCCACAATATAACTTTCTACATTATTAATTCAACAGTGAAAAAATGGCAGAATGACATGAAATTTGATGTATCCACATCTTAGAAAATAAAGGTGAAAGTGACGGGTGCCGATCGTAGAAAAAAATTGTGGCGTGTATTTTTTCGACGCCATAGGAGGTGTGTGTATAGAGAGAGAGGGGCCCTAGAAGGCTTTTTCGTTAGATGGCGTCAAAAATCTATATCCTCCACGTTTTTTTTTTCAAACCCATAGCTCATGATATATAAGTGAGATTTATATCGTCAAAAATCATAATCCATACAAGAGATAAAAATCATGGGCCCACTTATTTTATACTAGTATCTAGATGTTGTGGGTCCCGTCATTTTGTATTTTGGGTGGATTGAGGAGGGATTTCAAGTATTACTCTTAAAAAATAATTAAGTCCACTGGATACCAATTTTCCATGTGTGGATCAGCTTTTAGCACTTTTGCATGTTCATATGGTTGAGTTAAATGCAAATTTTGATGACAAATCTATCAATAATTTTTACATCCTTTTATTTTCAGAAAGTTCAGAAAATTTTTTATTTAATTTATTTAATCTTTCTCCTGAGTTGAGCATTTTGTATAATACTTTGTATTGAACTTTGTTTTTAATACAGCGAGACGGGTGTGTTGCCCTACTCTTTAATCATCGGAAAAAAAATGTTCACATCCAAGGGAAGGCTCGGGCTTAAGTTGGGATGGGACCATCGTATGTATCCTAAGGGCCGTGAGATGCATTCACATTCAATTTGGCCTTGACCTTCATATCCCATTTCCCCCCATTTCTAAAATATGAGCGATCTTTGCTGCTCCATACTCAATCCCTTTTGATTGGTGTTGGTTTCCTGATGGGGTTGGATTTCTTTTCATTATTATTGGTTTTTAATATTCTGCGGACCCATATTTTGCATCTTTGATTCCATTATGTTAAGATGCTATTTTTCAACTTCGTTTCTTATATAAAATCCACACATCTAATGGTAAAATTTTTAGATTGATTTTTCGATTCCCAAATGAGTCCATATCCAAATAAAATCAATTTATCATCCTTTTCTCCTAGTAACTTTTTTCCTCTCCTTTCCTTCTTCAAATTTTTATCATTATATGCATGTTTACATACCTTAACACAGGATTCATTTTTTTTTAATGTGGAAAAAGAATATTTAGAAGAAAAGAGAGGTGGAAATGTGTTTCCAAAATAGCAAGATTCAAAGGTCATAATCGGGACACACACACGTAGCGGTCATTTGATAGTCACATAACTTCTACTATAGTAATGATTTTCATATACAAGATTAAAAATGCATGTGCAACATCCAATGACAGTTCATGATATATAAGTGAAATTTATTAAGGTCATTGTATTTATTTGAAGAAGGGACGAAACTTCATGGTATTTTAGTTTAATTTACTCTGAAAAGAAATTAAAGCCTATATGATGCATCAAATGCTGCATGAAGGAAGCCTACTTGTTTTCAAGCCACAAATGCTCCATATTCATTGAATCAAACCATACAATTAATCTAAAACTTTATTGTGAAGAATAACTCTGAAGTACTACCGGGATGCTAAATTTTGTATCATAATCCATTAACGTCGATCAATCACACAGGTAGCAGACGCAATGGCATTTCTACTCCACCTGACCGATCTCACAAGCAACGCCCTCTCCATGCTGACCACCCTCCAGCGGCTACGGCCTCGACACTTCATCCTGGAGCCCGGCGCAGACCGAAAGAGACGGCTACTGGGGCGATGGTGGGGCCAGCAGCGGCCTGTTCGGTCCCGGGTCCCAAAACGGGGCCCCACAAAATTTATTGCCAAATGTTCTTGAGTGCAAGAATGGGTGTCAATACCAGACTGTTCAGACCGCAGTCGACGCGGCGCCAGTCTACGGACCTGACCGATTCGTGATTTATATAAAGGAGGGGGTTTATGAGGAAACGGTGAGGGTGCCTTTTGAAAAAACGAGCTTGGCATTTATAGGCGACGGGATGGGAAAAACCGTCATTACCGGGAGTCTGAATGCGGGGGTATCGTTGATGTGTCTACCTACAACACTGCAACCATCGGTAATAATTTATGTGTTTTACGTTCCTTTAGTGAACCGGTGAGGGGTGTGGCCGATATACCGGTAAATAAAAAAATGAGATCCCGGGGGCCTCGGGATGATAGTGGGAATAAATTAGCTGTCTCTTCTCATTAATGGGGTATCCGGGCTCAAATCCGGGTCTCCTCCATGAACTACTCCGAGTCCCACCAATGGGCTACCCAAGCCCTTGATATACTAGTTAATAACTTGACAAACTTCTCACTTTTGTGCTTTTATTTGTATGGGTTGCTGGCGACGGGTTCATGGCAAGCAATCTAACCTTCAGTAACACAACAGGTCCAGACGCCCGCCAAGCCGTCGCATTTCTACCCGATAGCGACAAGTCTGTCCTTGAGAACATCAAATTCATCGGCCACCAGGACACGCTGTATGCTCACTCTCTCCGTCAGCTCTACAAGTCATGTCGTATCTTCGGCACGGTCGACTTCACCTGTCTTTCAAGACTCTCATCCTCATCGTTCCTCGGGGCCTCAACCCTGCAAAGGGCGAGTCAAACACCGTATCGGCCCACGGGCGCACCGATCCGGCTCAGTCCACAGGGTTTGTTTTCTATAGCTGCAGAGTACTTCGATTATTACTATCAGAAGCTGGCAGTGCATAAGAACTATTTGGGAAGGTCTTGGAAGGAATATTCGAGGACCGTGTTCATAGATTGTTATTTGGAAGAGATTGTTCGGCCTGAAGGTTGGCTGCCGTCGACGGGTGACTTTGTGCTAAGCACCCTGTTTTATGGTGAATTTAAAAGCGAAGGACCCGGTGCCAATGCGACAGTGGTTCCCTTGGAGTAATCAGATATGAGAGCAACATCTAGATGTGTGTTCGGTCCAGAATTTTATTCCATTAGGTTAAGGGTGTTGAGAAAATAGCACCAAAGTACACAACGGATAGTCGATACGTGTGAATCGGAAATAATGAAAAAATCAAACGCAGCAATTACACAAAAGCAATAACTAATTAAAAAAAACATGCCAAGCAAAGGACATAAGTTATTATCCAGATTCGGTGCACACTTCACTACAGTAAATATGGAGTTTTTTTGACGGATATTTACCAGTCGAAATAAATCTATTTCGTCGGGACACCTCAAATAGCTATGAAAGAACGCCGACGCAGTAGGTTGTGTCGCAATAGGTTGGGCTAAAATGTATCGCAATAAGTTAATTTATTTTGACGGCTATCCCGTCGAAATAACTATTTTCTCAATAGACGTAAAACTCCCAAATATATAAGGTGTTTAAATTAAAAAAATGGTTTCTGAAATCATTTAAAAATAATTTTTCTATTTTGATGGGCCAGTCCCGTCGAAATAGAACGACATTACAGATTTTTTTTTAAAAACCCGGAAAATCTCAAATCCAATCTATTTCAATTCAATATCGATTCTATTCTATTCAAATAGCGATTCTAATACAAAATCCATTCCATTCAAATATCGATTATCCAAATACGATTACAATACATATTACGCGTTCCATTACAATTTTAACATCATAAATTTACAAAAGTGGGAATTGAAAAATTAAGGAAGGACGAATACGGGGAGACAGAGTCGATCATGAAGAAGGCGCCTGTAGGGTGTTTTTCGTCACCCCATTGAGATGGGAATACGCTGCGCGCGCTTGTCAGGCGCATTGCAGATTCCTCCTGCTTAGGGTAGGCCGGGGTTTAATAATTGTGACGATCCGAATCTCCGGCAGCCGCGGACCAAGCTGCCGTTAATTACCCCTCGCCTTTAGAGCGAGAGAACCTTCGATTGACGGGTTAAACTGGTCATGCGAACTCAATGTGCAGTGTTGTATTTTGAAGGGGTTTTGGATATATCGGGGGCCCCGCAGAGTTTTTACGGTGGTTCCGCTACCCGGATATCAGGCTGGGGTAGCAGCCCCCTTGCGGGGTGCGGGACAGCGCCCCGGCCCAAATTTTTTTGGGGAGGGATAGTGTTGTAGAGTACATGTGTGTGTGTGTGTGTGTGTGTGTGTGTGTGTGTGTGTGTGTAGATATATATATAAGGGGGAAAAGGCATCCAAAGGATGCGTGGGGCCAGCGCCTCACGTGCCTAGTACGCGAGCGCTGGGCGCGAGCGCTCTGGGCGCGGGCACGCCACGTGCTCGGCACGTGGGCGCAAGCGCTCTGGGCGCTGGCGCGCTACGCGTCTGCACGTGGGCGCAAGCGCTCTGGGCGCTAGACGCTGGGCGTCAAACAGAAAGGGGACTTTGGTCCTCTTCACTGGGAGCTGTGCTCCCGATTTGTGGAGTTAAACTCCCCAAAGTTTTAGAAATGATCAAAGGGAGGCTTCTTTGTTTCTCCCTTTGGCTCTGGATCTTCCCAAGATGGGATTTTTGGAGATGGGTCTCCTCCTTCCTCCTCTATTGGCTGGGTCTTGAAGAACAAGAAATATGAGATCTTAAAGATCTATTCTTTTTGAGATCAGATGGGAGATCTGAGTTCCCCTTTGTGGGTTTCGTGGTGGAAAACTACTTAGTTTTGGAAAAGAAAGAGTAAAACTCTTGATTTAATTCAAAAGAAATGAGAAGATTTAGAACCTTGGAGAAGGAGCAGGAGGCACAAAAAACCCTAGTTTTTGGGAAATGAAAATTGTATATTAGATATTTTCATCATGTTGCCTTATATAGGCTTACAACATTACATATAGTCCCTTGGGGTTTACAAAATGGCATTTTGGCCATCCCATGACTCATGTGCTATTTCTTTTTGCACATAAGCCACGAGCTTACAAAAATTTGGTTTTATTCCCATTTTGTTTACATTCATGCATAAAAAATAACATAAAAATTATTTATTACATGATTTCATTTTGGCATGGGGGAGGCCCGGCCGCTTCATGTTCGGACTCGACCTGGGCATGGGCCCGTTTGGCTTGGGGTTGACTTTGACTTTGACTTGGTCAACCGGGGTGCAATTTTCGACTTCAACAAAGTGCCCCCCATCAATAAATGCACACCACATATGTGAGTCGTGTGCATGAAATTGATGGATCTTCTTTTGCGTGGAGGCGACTTGCTTTGGTTCCCACTTTTTGGGATGCACTGCCCTTTTTACGACATGGACGGTCGACGCTTAACGCGTCTCCGAGACGGAGTGTCCGTGGTAGACGTTTCCCTGGCCCAGAGTGATTTAGTAGACGTGCCCCCGGCATGGAGTGTCGCTGGTCGACGTTTCCCCGAGGCGGAGTGTCTGTAGTCGACGTGTCTGCTTGACGTTTCCCCGAGGCGGAGTGTCGGCTGGTTGACGTGTCCCCGAGACGGAGTGTCTGCTTGACGTTTCCCCGTTACGGAGTGTCGTTGGACGTTTCCCCGATGCGGAGTGTCTCTGATCGACTTGTCCCCGGCACGGAGTGTCGCTGATCGACTTGTCCCCGGCACGGAGTGTCGCTGTTCGACTTTTCTCTGGCACGGAGTGTCGCTGATCGACTTGTCCCCGGCACGGAGTGTCGCTGTTCGACTTTTCCCCGGCACGGAGTATCGCTGATGTTCGACTTGTCCCTGGCATGGAGTGTCGCTGTTCGACTTGTCCGCGGCACGGAGTGTCGCTGTTCGACTTTTCCCTGACACGGAGTGTCGCAGTTCGACTTTTCCCCGGCACGGAGTGTCGCTGATGTTCGACTTGTCCCCGCCACGGAGTGTCGTTGATCGACTTTTCCCCGGCGCGGAGTGTCGCTGATGTTCGACTTGTCCCCGGCACGGAGTGTCGTTGATCGACTTTTCCCCGGTACGGAGTGTCACTGGTCTGTTCCCCTCCGAATAGGCGGCGCGACGGACGTCTTGCCTGAAATTCGGGGCAGATGCTAATTGGTGCTATCCGTCTACCTCTCCGAAGATGCCAAGTTGATTTATGACACCATGTATCGAAGGTTTAAACGGATGCGTCCGATGTAGCAGACTTCGTCAGATCCCCCCTTGCTTGAGGGGTTTTTGATTGTGGGGACGCTCTTCCCTGCAGGCGTAAGCCCCTGCAGTTAATTACGCTACCGCATTGCGGTAACAACTTTCTCCTTCTCCAAATGGTCACTTCGTGTCGTGTGTGTTTGATTTGTGTTTGGTTGCCCGTGGATTGTATACGGAGACTGAGTTATGTCATCGCCCGTAGGGCGTGGACTAGTCCAAATCCGTATTATCTTAGATTTGGGTTTGGGGGTTTGGGTTTAAGGATACGTTAGTCTCATTTGAGACTAAGATCGACTTAAACGTTTGTTAAGGATACGTCAGTCTAATTTTTAGACTAAGGTCAACTTAACGGGATCGTTTAGATCCGACAAAAGAGCGTTTGGGCTCTATTGTTCCAGTTTAGAGACATAGTGCTCCATAGGTAGTTTAAGGACATTGCGGTCCAATGTTAGTTTTAAGACGTTGCGGTCAAGGATAAGGACCTCATAGTCCGAGGATTTAAGGACTCCACAGTCCGGCGTTAGTTTTAAGACATCACGGTCAAGGTTAAGGACGTCATAGTCCGTTGTTAGTTTTAAGACATTCCGGTCAAGGTTAAGGACATCATAGTCCGTTGTTAGTTTTAAGACATTCCGGTCAAGGTTAAGGACCTCATAGTCCATGAGTTTAAGCACCCCACAATCCGTATCAATGTGTGTGGTCATCGGGACCCGTCACCTCTTTGAAGACGTTGAGGAATTACAACGCCAAGTATCAAAGGAGTGAAGAGATGTACCCTTAAACCAAGGTAGATTAAATGATCTTTGGCCCAATTTGGAACCAAGACCAATTAATTATATTATGATCCCATTAGCCCAGTTAAGTTTGAATTGAGGACTTATGGCCAACTTGGGCTAAGTCCAATCATGTTTAGAATATTAGCCCTCTGTTGGCTCATTGAAGGAGAGGCTTTACCTCTAGAACTTAGCCAATTGGGCTAAAGCTAGTGTTAAACACTAGAGACCAACAGTGTTAAACACTGGGAATAAGATTAACAAGTTAGTGTTAAACACTAAAAAATAATCAGTGTTAAACACTAGCAACATGGCTTTCAAATTAATGTTAAACACTAAAGCAAATCAGTGTTAAACACTGGAAACAGAGATTTTAATTTAGTGTTAAACACTAAGAAATTCAGTGTTAAACACTGCAAATAGAGTTTTTCAATTAGTGTTAAACACTAAGGCGCGAATCAGTGTTAAACACTGGATACAGAGGTTTCAATTTAGTGTTAAACACTAAGGCCATAGGGGTCACGTGGTAGCACGTGAGAGCGCCCTTCTTCTCTTTGTTCTGCCAAAAGTATTGAATACTTTGGAGTATCACGTGCTGTCACGCGATGGGAATTTAATTGTTTGTCTGTTAAGAGTTTTCAGCCAATGGGTCACGTGGTAGCACGTCGAGGGCGCCCATAGCTTCTGTTTCTTTTGCTTTTTCTTTGTGTCCTTCAGGGGTCACGTGGGGCACGTTGAGGCGTTGCCTCAAAGTTTTTTTCTGTGGATCTTTACAGGGGTCACGTGGTAGCACGTGACTCTGGTTCTTTGCATGTTTTAAAGATCTGTTCATCTTTTAAGAATTAAATTCTTCATAGGGTTAAACCCTAGCAATAAACTTTAGAGAAATTAAATTCCTATTTTCTTCTGAAGAATTATATTCTTAGATAGGGTTAAACCCTAATTTCTTTTCTGTAGGAATTAAATTCCCCATATATGTAAGGAATTAAATTCTGGCATAGGGTGAAACCCTAATTTCTTCTTTTTTAAGGGAATTAAATTCCTGTGGTTCCGAGAGAATTAAGTTCTCAATTAGGGTTCAACCCTGGTTCTGTCCATTTTGAAGGAATTAAATTCCTATAATTCTGTGAGAATTAAATTCTCAAAACTCAGTTCCTCCTCTGTGTTTTAGATCTGCATGGCAGGATCTCAACCCAATGAGAATTAAATTCTCAATTCATGGGGAGATGTGCACTTTGCAGATTCTCAACCAGAGAAAGAACTAAGTTCTTCTCTTTATATAAGAGTTAAAACTCTTTTGAGAATTAAATTCTCTTTTGAAGGCTCTCTTTTCTTACCTAGGGTTTTTCTTTTTGCAGAGAATCAAATTCTTCCTTCTGAATTTTCAAGATTCCAAGGCTCTCTCTCTCTCTATGTATATCTTTGTATCTCTCAAACTCTCTCTTTGGCTCCTATTTATAGGAGAAGGAAAAGAATCAATTTGTTTTATTGAAAGATTTGATTTGTTTATTGAGAGATTTGATTTATCTTCATCATTAATCTGGGCCTTTAGATTATTAGGTGAATTTTATTCACCATTGGATTTTAAATCCAAAGATATCTCTTTGTTATTTCGGTTAGATTTAGGGGGAAATCTTTCCAAGTCCGAGATTTTTCCATAAATTGGTGATATTTAATCACCTTTAGATTTTTAATCCAACGGTTTCAGATAATTCTTTTCCATTTTGGAAAGATTTGAATGATCTCTCTTCAGAATTTAATTCTGTTAAAGAATAAGACTTTTAAAGCCGGTCACGTGTGGCCACGTGACCGTTGGTCACGTGTGGCCACGTGACCGTTGGTCACGTGTGAGCACGTGACCGTTGGTCACGTGTGAGCACGTGACCCCTGGAATGGGCTTCTCTTCTTCTGCGCTCTGTTTTATGGCCGCTGCTTAACCATCACGTGCCATCACGTGACCACTGGTCACGTGTGAGCACGTGATGCCTCTTCTGAAGCTTTTTCCTGATTCTTAATCAGGGAATGAACGTGCTCTGTGCCGCTGCTTTAAACGTCACGTGCCAATACGTGACCGCTGGTCACGTGCTAGCACGTGATGCTTCCTCTGAAGCTTTTTCCTGATTTTAAATCAGGGAACAAATGCCCCCACAGCGTTGTTCTCACGTGTCTGCACGTGAGTGCAACGCTGTCACTTTTGTGACCGTCGGATCTGTCTTGGGAGTAGGGTAGATGAAACGTTTTCCATCCCATCCTATAAATGCCCATGTCCTTTCAGAAGAGCCTCCACTTTTGCTCATCTTCCTCCTTTGATAACTTTTCTTCTTGAGAATTTAATTCTCGTTTCCAGAGCTTAGTTCTCTGTCTCAAACATTTTCCAGAGTTTAACTCTGTTGAAGGATCCCTCTTCCTTAGGTAATGATCTTTGGATGATCGAAGAACTTTCACAGAACTCTCAGGATTTTAAATCCGTACTAAGGGTTTTTTCCTTTTCTAACCAAAAAAACCATTTTTCTTCAAGTTCTTTAACAGAAACATAAAACCATTTGATCTTCAAACAATAGATCTTTTAGGGTTCATCTGATCTTTAGGGAGATGATGAGATCCGTTGCCTTTTCCAAGGAATTTTAATTCCGTTTAAAGAAAATGTTTCTGGGAATTTAATTCCCTTCTCTTAATAAGGAATTCAATTCCTATGAAGAACTCAGTTCTTCCCATGGAGGCTTCTTAGGGTTTTCTTGCCCTGGGTTGTCCTTCTGTAATCAATGAAGAAGAAGCTTGCAATGATGTCTTTTGTGGGAATTTAATTCTCTTGATCCTATTTGATTTGTTGTAGAGTCCAAAGTGGATTTCTTTTAGGGGAGTGTGTAGGGTTATTTGAAGTCTCCTGTTTATTTAATGAGAATATTCCCTTTGTCTCATTATAATTGCTTGGCCTCATTATTAACGAGCCGTCGACCTGATTCTGTGGGGCCCATGTGGTTTGTAGCCAATGGTCCCATAAAAAGAGTCTGCTGTCGCTTTCTTCAACTGTCTTCATATATATAGTTATGCTCATATATATATACATACATATATATATATATATATATTGCTGGCTTCGCTTTTGACAGTTTTTCCTTTATTTGATTTTAGGTGCGATGGCTTCTGTTCCGTGTTTTCCCTTCACCCGCTTGGAGGCCGCTTTTCCTCAATCACCATCCGACAAGGAAGCGATGGCGATGATCCGGGCTCATGACCCGAACTGCACCAGCCTACTTCTATGGGGAACTTGGTACAGTCATATCATCCGGGGTCGCCGGAGTTTCCTTTGTGAAGTGCCGACAGAGCCCACTTTCCCGTTTTTGCCGATGGACCCTCCAAGGACGGTTTTCGCTGTGGAAATGCCAAATTGGACTCCAATGGGACGGCTCGAGCCCTCAACGACCGGTATCCCGAACCATCCGGTCCCCGCTATAGATATCCTGGGACGACGCATTTGTCAGGGTGAGGCCCACCCATGGGGACAGATTTATAAGATAGGGCTCACTCCTCGACACCCCACGGGCTACCTCCTCTGGGCTCGCTATATCCTTGCCACTGTTCATAACTAGATCTTATGTTTGGATTTTGAAAACCTGAAAGATAACTCTCCTTTGAAGTTAACTATAGCTGATATATGTCTTTACATCACACTACACGTGTCGTAAGATTTTGGGAATTAGATGACAAGTCTTTCATGTTTAAACTTTTAAACAAATAAATGATTTTCTGAGGATCAAATAGGTTTGTTCTGAAATAAGTAATGTCAAGAATAGTTTATGAAGTAAAGCGAATATGAAGGAATGTTATTGACGCCATAATTGGAGCTAAGTCTGAAAAATAACCCACCTAAAACTTGATTGGAATGATTACACACCAAACACACCAAACACGTCTTTTATCCAAAAAAAAAAATATTTGAACTGCCGGTTATATCTCCGTTCGTATTAAATCATCTGATTTTCACGCCAAACTGTCTTTTGTTTTTGGACCTAGGTAACTTGAGTAATTAAGTCCGCTGGGGTGTTTCTACACCTAATGCCCTAAAATCAACTGGTTTGGGTGCATTGGCCCAAAGCTCGCTAAGAAGCCTAGAAAGTCCAGTTTAAAACAAAGTCAAGCAAGTGTTCTCTCCGAGTTAAAATTCCTAACGGTTCTTTATGTGAGAATAATCTTGATAAAAGACGGGCTTTTATAAAAAAATTTTAACGGAGATATGAAGGTTTTACTCTTTGATAAAGACTATTGCACGTTCACAGAGGTGTGTATGAAATGAAAACAAGAAAAATGTGGAGTGAAAAATACGACTTAGTTTCCTGTTAAGGAAGATAGAAATTCTGAAGTTGAAACCTTACTGGAAAACGAAACTTGAAAAATGCTTAACTCTTTATAAAACTTATGTGATCCTTTTAAAATCGTTATCTGGGCTTTAATGTGCGACATGATGACTTTATTCAACCTTTCGGGAACTTAACGACACTATTTGCACTGCACGTAAAGACATATAAAATCTGTAGTTAAAGAAGATGCGAGGTGTGAAAAATAAAGGTTCGATGGTCTAGACTTAGGATTATAGAATTGTTATTTTCTAAAAACTTTAGGGTTTGAAGCTTAGTTATTTTACAAAACCAACTTGACCGGGGTAGTATCCGCTGAAAACCCTCAGGAGACAACACTCCTCCTACTAGGGACACCTAGAGGTTTAACGGCTTGTTGCACATGCTCAGTGCAATCGCGTTCCCTGCGAAAGTGAGGTTAGGAAATTTTTTGTGAATAAATGGGCTTTGCTCGGGACGAGCAAATGATAAGTTTGGGGGTATTTGTTCATATCAGATTTTTGCATTTTCATACCGCCCAATTTTTGTCACATTGCATATCGGTAGATACTCTTGAGCCGTGTTTGCTAGTCAATTGCAGGATACAGGTTCCCGGTTCTAAAACGGTGAAATTCATGGAAAACACGAAAAAAGTCCGGGTTCCTGCCAACCACAGATAAAACACGGTCTCTGCTCTTCATCCGTATGTTGCCAGATATCAATAGGAAGACAAAAGGTCAAATCAATGTCACTCTCAAGCACAAGGCTCAATGGCAACAACAACTTCCAAGAAATCTACGCGGAGCTCGAGACAATCATGACAAAATCTTGACAAAAAGTCCACCTTTCCCTCAACAGAAATTCTGGAAAATTCGTGAAGGAATTATGAAAAAATACACATACCAGAAAAATGTACACATCAAACCAGGTGACCACAAGAAATTGGGGGGCCCAATTCGACCAGAAGGCCGCGTATCCGCGGCCAAAGTGGGGTCTAGGCCGCGGATCCGCGGCCATATAGTGGCGGCAGCTGATAATTTTTGGGGGGTATTTTTGTCATTGTACAGGTGTTCTGGTGGTTGCCCTAGGGTTTCATTTTATGGCCTATAAATAGCCCAGAAGTTGTGAAGGAAGGGGTCCAATTCTTGTATTTCTTTTTGCTAGGTTTTAGTTACATGTTCTTCTTCCTCTTCTCACCTCTTCTCCATTAAACTTGTAAGTGAGCTTTTGAGTGAAGAGTGATGAATAAAGAAGACCATTTTATTATCATGCTTGTCTCCTTATCTTTATGCTTGTTGTAATTTTACTTGTTGTAATTTTAATTTGTTAAGTAGTAGTTGTTATTTTTGTTGTTTCTTTCTTCTCTCTTTTTCTTTATCCTTACATACGACAATGATACTTACGCTAGATCCTCGCCAAGGTGAGGTCGCAAATAGTTAGTCGTATTCTTCTAATCTCCCTCTTTCTATCTTCCTCCTTTGTTTTGTTTTATTTTTCCGTATTATGAAGTGTGAGTAGTTCATTCTTGTTAGGGGTAGGAAAAGGGAAGTTTGAGAGAAGGAAATCTCTCTCACTCTTTCCTTGCCCAACAACTTAAATCAACTCCCGTTAATTGAACCACAATCCGCTCCTTACGGCACCCTATCCTACATGATAGCGGTGATTCCGTAGTGAGACCGGTTGTGGTTGAATTAACCGGAGGTTATGGATAAGAGCCAAGAACGGACGGACAAGCACCAAAAGGAAGGACTATGCGTTGGAAAGCCTAGCTTATACTCGCAAGTACCTTCCTAGTCGTGCTAATCCCCGTTGTTGCCGATTACCGTAACACCGATATTAAGATGGGCAACGAAAGATGTGGAGACTCCTAACTCAAACTAACCTAATCCTAACCCTAACAAGCTCTCTTTAAATATCAACTTACACTTAGATAACCACAACAAAATCTGAAAACAGGACTTAACTCGTTAAAACACTTTGAAAAAGACAACCATCTCCCTGCGGACGACCCGTACTCAACCGGCTAGCTACAAGCGAAACCGTCTTGATTGCGGTATTTTAAACTAAACATGAACACGCACGTATCCTATCAATCAGCCACCCATCGTGCGCGGCTGCAGAAGGTTGGACTCTACCAGGCGATATATGCGTCGCTATTCCATTATCAGTCCCCGCATGTCTGGTGTGTAAAGGCGTTCTTGAATCAATGGAATCTTCCCACTAACACTTTTCTTTTGGGGGACAGAGAGGTTTCGATCTCTTTGGGGGAGTTTTATGAGATCTCGGGGGTACCCATTCGAGGGACACTTTATGAGGAGTTACTGCCTTCTGATGAATATGTTTTTGAACCCGAGCCTGCACCGATTAACGGCTTGTCTGCTGAGAATGCCGTCCGCCACAAACGTCCCAGCTTAATCAAGGTGCTAGGTATCTTTGACTGATTGTTCACCGAATCTGAGGAGCAGGGCATTACTTTTAAGAGCTTCATTGCCTGTTTCCTTCGCGAGGGCGTCTTGTCGAAGACAGCTCCGAAGTTTGCAAACATAAAAGACCCCTTTGGGTTTGGTCCGAAGAAGCTGCCGACTAATGAATCGGATCTACCGCAATACTACATCCCTATAATGTCGCCGATGTCTTTCGAATCCATCGCAGCTCCCGGCATGGATGAGGAGACGTTCTTTGTTGGGTTTATCAGTGTCTGGCTCAGCTGGTTCGTCATCCCTATGCACCGCCGCTTTATGAGAGTTTCGGTCATTTATCCGGCTCACCATATTGCTGAGGGAACGCGGCTGGCCATCGGCATCCCGGCATTGGCGCATCTTTATCATGGGTTGGGCGCTGCGGCTAATACTTCCACCCCTGGCGTGGATGTGGTAAACTTTTCGCTTCATTACTTTACGTCTTGGATCGAAATGCAAGTCTTGGGTGCTTTCGCTATGCATCAAAGGCCCGCATTCTACGACGCCTATACTTTCCCTCGGCTTATGCGATTGGTGGATGCTTCTGCCGCTGACCCGACTCAATTCGGGGCTATTCGGGCGTTGATTTCTCCTTACGCGGCTGCTGGCGGGTTGGTATTTAATGATCGGGTCTTATCTTCTTCCGCGGGTTCAGCCCAGCCTCTTTGGGACCGGTCAATAGATAACGCGCCTTCTTTGAAGCCCCGAGAGGCTGCGCGCTTATACGCAATTAGACCGGGTTACCTGGTATTCCATCAGGATAGCACGGCCCTCTTCATGCGGTACAATCCGCATCGCTTTGCCCGATAGTTTGGCTACGATCAGGGTGTCCCATTTGAAGCTTTCATAGTCGCGCTGGTTCCTTCGTTCGAGGCCGTTCGAGATGCCGCCCATCAGGCTGAACACCGGTTCCCAGTTCATGATCCCCGATGCTGATTACGTGCCCCGATGCGTGGGGTCGTTCACGGGCTGGTATCTCCATCGAGTCAACCCGATTATTATTGAGGAAAGAAGGGTACTTCTTGGTCACGGTGCCCCTACTCAGGTTCCGGCCATGGGAGCTAGGCTGCGACCGCGCGCCCCGGTCCGCTTTCCTCTGATGGATACCGGCACCACGCTTATTCCGGGGGAGTCGGGGGTGGATCTTACTCCCACAGCTGGTATGCCCCTGGGTACTCGGTTGCGGGGTAGACGGGCTCCGGTAACAGCGCCACCACCCGAGGCAGCACCGCCCCCCGTGGCATCGACAATGGCGGTGTCATCCCCGGTTGCGGCACCGGGTGAGGGTGGCAGGGATGAGGGTGTCGAGGGCGACGTGGGCCGGCGCCGCACTAAAGCTTCGCGGGGAAGGAAGCGGTCGTCCTCAGCGACTGGCTCCGGGTCCAAGCGTCGAAGGAAGGTGGCTACCAACTTGCTCGACTCTTTAATAGAGTCTGAGCCTATTCTTGAGGATGAACCGTTGGCCCTGCAGGAATCAGATGCTGGACTACTTTTTCCGAGTTCAGCCGCCGAGGAAGCCGCACAGTTGGCTGAGGCCATACGGCGTTCTAAAGATGAGTCTCAGAACGCAAGGGTTCCCAAGAAAGCTTATCCTGCTGTGATCTTCTACGAAGACCCCTCATGGATCCGACGGCGGTTCATTGGCCCTTTGGAGGAGTGGGGTGAAAGGGCGCTGAAGCAGGCCGCTTCGGAGGATGCTGCGGACGCGCTTTCCTTATGGACTGGCGGCCATGAGTCCACCCTCGAACCCCGGAGAGCATGCCTCCTTGAGAAGGAGCAACGGCTTGAAGAAGCCATATTGAAGGCTTCCCTGCGCATTGGTATGTTTTTTTTTATACTTTGCAGTTTTTCAGATTGTTTATGCCCGTATATATGTATTCTGATTCTTGTGTGGATTGTGCAGAGTCCTCGGTGATGGGGGAGGTCCCTACGGGCTTGTTGAAGCTAAAGCCTGTTGACATTCCCGATGCAACCTTACTTGATGTGGAGGGGGCTGACGAGGCTGTTCCTCTTGCCATAGAGCCTCCAGTGGCGGTTCCTGATCACGGAGCGCTTGCTCCTTTGGAAGAGGCTCCTTTGGGGGTTGTCGTCCCAACGACTTTTCCTACGGGCGGCCCAGAGGCTGGAGGAGAGGTGGTCAGGACTACCCTCCCTTTGCTGGAGCCGGAGATCGCAGCGGAGGTCGTTGAAGCCGCCACCCCCCGACTCAGAATGGGAGGAGTGTTGAATGTAACCTTCTACATTTTAAATTAGCAACCTTTCCGTCGTCTAAACTCTTTTATTTTCCCAGAATTGCGCGGGCTGGCGGCCTCTATCGCTGATTTGTCTCCTCGGAAATCGTTTCAGCGTCTACTGGAGATGGCAGCTCCGCAGGCGATCTCCCCTCAGCGCATCGTCCTTTCCTCTGGGCAAGGTTAGCGTCGTTCGCCATTTTTTATTATAGCATTGTTGCTATTCTGCGAAATGACATCGATGTCTCTTACAGTTTTGGAGACCGATGACAAGATCGAGGTCGTTGAAGGGCCAGGGGAACCTTCAGCTCCTACTTGCATGACCGTAGGTAAGTGACATTTCAATATAGTCCCACTTGTTCTTTTGCTTATGAGTTTTACTGACATTCTCCAAATCCGAACAGCCCTGCCAGCCCCCGTAGCGCTGGAATCGCGTATCGTTATGCCGCCCGGCCCCTATGCTTTGCGAGCTTCAGAACGCTTGGCCCAGTTAAGCTTTGTCTCCTTGTCATCTTTGATCGAGGAGCTTCGGGCTGGCAGCGCAACCACGGCTGAAGCATTTGCCGCCGAAGCTAACGGTTCTCTTCCTTTCCTTGCCACCTACCATAGCGAAGAGGTGGTGCGAGTCTGGGTGGAGTTCTGTCGGCAGGTGGAGGCTTGCTTGCACGCCCTTGAGTGTTCCCGCCTTTCCTCGGAGGCCGTGGCTGCAAAGGAGGAGTTGCGGGGGCTGATAGCACGGTGCGCGGCAAACATGGTATCATGCGAGAAGAGGCTCGGCCGCAAATTCTCTGAAAGGGAGCTGGCCTCTAAGGCATTGAGCGAGCTTCAAACCAGCCTTACAGCCAAAGCCAATAAAGCGTATGAACTCTGGCGGGCACTTCAAGAGTCTATCAGAGAGGTGGTGGCTCTTGATAAAGCTGTCGTGTTCACTCGCGAAAGGGTCGAGGCTCACAAGGTCACCGAGAAAGAGCTCGAAGGCCGGCTCGCCTCGTATCAGGCCCAACAGGCTCAGACGGAGGTCCGTCTTCTGGCGATCCTGAATCATGAAGCTGTGGCCCAGCAAAAACAGGATGAGCTAGCAAAATTGCTAAATCGCCCGCCGGCTCGAAAAACTTGTATCTTTTCCTTTCTTTTTGTACACACTCCCGAATGAGAGTATCTTCTTTTTGTTCTTTCATGAATTGTACTTTGTACCCATTTTGGTTTATGAATAAAGACATATTTTTCTTCTCAATGGTGTGTCTCCTTTTTATTGAATGTGTTCTGCGGACAATTTATCTTGGTCTCTTTGCAGGGCAGCGATGGCTTAGGATTCAGGGTTAAGATCCGCCTCCTAAGACTTTTGAGCTTTATGAGCCGTGAGGGTCTCATAAAGAGTTTTTCTCCCTACAGGTCGAGAGGATCCTGTAGGTGTAAGTTCTTCTTAAGAATCGTGAGGATTCTTAAGCGGGTTTTCCCTTGGGAGTCGTAAGGATCTCACAAGAGGGTTTTCTTCCTTACAGGTCGTGAGGACCCGCAAGTGCTGGGTGCGGTCGCCTTTATCCGTATTTCACGGGGTCAGGGGTTGCTTTGGAATATCTTCCAGGGTACCGTAGTTTAAAGACATCGCGGTCGAGGTTAAGTACGTCATAGTCCGTGGGTTTAAGGACTCCACAGTCCAAGGTTAGTTTTAAGACATCACGGTCAAGGTTAAGGACATCATAGTCTGTGGATTTAAGGACTCCACAGTCCGACGTTAGTTTTAAGACATCACGGTCAAGGTTAAGGACATCATAGTCCATGGATTTAAGGACTCCACAGTCCGACGTGTGGTTACCGGGACCCATCATCTCTTTGAAGACGTTGAGGAATTACAACGACAAATATCAAAAGAGTGAATAGATTTACCCTTGAACCATTGTAAAAACAGTCTAGAATCGTGGTGGTTGATCGTTAGTTTTAAGACATTACGGTCGAGGTTAAGGACATCATAGTCCGTGGATTTTAAGGACTCCACAGTCCGATGTTTGCTCTGGATGCTTCCCACGGGTTCACTGCCGTGTTCGGCGAGGGCCAGGCTCCGCTCTGGGCGTTTTCCGCGGGGTCAAAGAGTGACGTTATCCGCGTTCCACGTGACCAGGAATTTTGCACTAGGTGCTTCACACGGGTTCACTGCCGTGTTCGGCGAGGACTAGGCTCCGCTCTGGATGCTTCACACGAGTTCACTGCCGTGCTCTGCGAGGACCAGGATCCGCTATGGACGTTTTCCACGGGGTCAAAGAGTGACGTTATCCGCGTTCCACGTGACCAGGAATTTTGCTCTAGATGCTTCACACGGGTTCATTGCCGTGCTCGGCGAGGACTAGGCTCCGCTCTGGACGTTTTCCACGGGGTCAAAGAGTGACGTTATCCGCGTTCCACGTGACCAGGAATTTTGCTCTAGATGCTTCACACGGGTTCACTGGCGTGTTCTGCGAGGACCAGGCTCCGCTCTGGACGTTTTCCACGGGGTCAAAGAGTGACGTTATCCGCGTTCCACATGACCAGGAATTTTGCTCTGGATGCTTCCCACGGGTTCACTGCCGTGTTCTGCGAGGACCAGGCTCCGCTCTGGACGTTTTCTACGGGGTCAAAGAGTGACGTTATCCGCGTTCCACGTGACCAGGAATTTTGCTCTGGATGCTTCCCACGGGTTCACTGCCGTGTTCTGCAAGGACCAGGCTCCGCTCTGGACGTTTTCCACGGGGTCAAAGAGTGACGTTATCCGCGTTCCACGTGACCAGGAATTTTGCTGATTGTATCCGCATTTCACGGAATGGGGGTTTGACTCTTGGTGATCTGTATATCGCCGAGCCATGGAACTGGGAGTTGCCGCTGTTCTGCTTCGCTTGAAGTTGTGTCCGTTGTTACAAGACGAGTGTTGAGACGATCTCTAGATCACTTGCGGCCCGTCGAGATTTGGCTTCTTCTTATGATGAAACCTGGGGGAGGTGTATGATCCCTTCTTTGTTTACGCCCTTGGATTGTATACATGGATTGATGTAACATCACCTGTAGGGCATAAATTTCGTTTTTTATTTTATTTCTTTTTCCGCGATGCTCCATCATTTCATCTTTTATATCGCGAAGGTCGCGATTGCCCTATCATTTTGGCTATTTTTTGCGGTGCCCAATCATTTCGGCTATTTATTTTATTTTGTACTCGCTGCTTTTTATTGCGAGTTGCCCAATCATTTCAGCTATTTTATTTTATTTTTTATATATGCATACATTTTTACTTGCTGATTTTGTCGCAAGTTTCCCCATCATTTCGACTATTTCGCATGCATGTGTGGCTTATTGGCTTTTCGCCGTAAGCTTGGATTTAGACACCAATTTCGGCATCAACACCGCTACAACTGGGATATCGCCAGGAGCGAATCATCATTTTGCCTCTGTCGATGTTGAACAAAGGTGGCTTAGTAAACAGGGTTAGGGTCCTGTTGACTAAGGCTTTTGACTTCATGAGCCGTAAGGGTCTCACAAAGGTATTTCTCCCTACAAGTCGTGAGGATCTCGTAGGTGTGTTTTCTCCTTGGGAATCGTGAGGATTCCCAAGTGCGTGTTCCCCTGTAAGTCGTAAGGATCTTACAAAAGGGTTTTCTCCTTATAAGTCGAGAGGACTTACAAGGGTTGTCCACTATATGAACATATCCCTAGTCACGGATGGGACTTGGTTAGGGAAATATTTATTCGCGCCCGTGGATTGTATACAAGGGTCAGTATGAGCCACCTGTAGGGCAATATCGAAGTTTGTGGGGGTTGCTTAAGAACAGGTTCATGTCTCTGTAACTTAAGACTTTCAAGTCTTATGAGCCGTGAGGATCCCATAAGAGAGTTCTCCTTACGAGTTGTGAGGATCTCGCAAGTGTAATTTCTCCTTAGGAATCGTGAGGACTCCTAAGTGTGTTGCTCCCTTGTGAGTCGTAAGGATCTCACGCGGGTGGTTTCTCCTCACAAGGTCGTGGGGACCCTGTAAGTGTCTTTTAACGAGGTTGCGCCCTCTCGGGTTTTCACAAACACTCGCCGGTAGCCCTGTTGTTTTTACTCACGGAGCCCTTTCGGGTTTTCATCCGTGCCCATTTCGCTTATGGACATACCGTTTTTATTTTTATTACTATTATTTTTTTTATATTTTTTTTTGTATCGGCTTTGAGATGCTGCAATCCACCGTAGTTTATTGACGTCTCGGTCAACAGCTTGTTTTAGGACATAGTGGTCCATTGTTAGTTTAAGGACGTTTCGGTCCGTTATTAGATTAAGGACGTTTCGGTCCGTTATTAGTTTAAGGACGTTTCGGTCCGTTGTTGAAGAAGGCCGGTTACTACTTATAGAGTTCGGGCTTAGGAAGATAGCGAGCGGACATAGTCGTCGTCATCTATCATTGACCTAAGCCTTAACCCGTCAAGCGTAGTATTTCTTCAGGAAGCGACCGTTTATTGGTCTGAAAGGTCTCTCACCGCGCATATCCATGAGCAGATACGCTCCACCCTGGTAGACCTTGTCTATGATATATGGGCCTTCATAGTTCGGCTCGAATTTTCCCCGCTTGGCGCGATTGGGGATCATAGGTCTTTTAACCACTAGCACGAGTTCGCCTTCGTGGAATGTCCTCGGCCTGGTCAATCTTTCATATGAGCGAGTCATCTTTTCTTTGTAAGCCTCCAGATTTTGTTGCGCTATGAGCCGGGTTTCATCAAGGGCGTCAAGCTCCTCAAGCCGAAGGTGGGCATTTTCTTTGTCTGTCAGCTCGTAGTGGACTGCCACTCGTAGAGAAGGTAGCTCTATCTTAAGGGGGAGTACTGCTTCCGTACCGAATACCAACGCGTATGGCGTTGTGTTCGTGGCCGTCTTGAATGTAGTCCGATAAGCCCAAAGAGTTTCTTGCAGTCTCTCGTGCCAGTCCTTTTTGTTTCGGGACACCGTCTTCTTCACGATCTTTGTCAAGGTTTTGTTGAAAGCCTCAGCTAGACCGTTAGCTCGGGGATTATAAACTGAGGAATATCTCCAGTCTATGTTGTGTTGTTGTGCGAAGCGACTGATCTTGTGGCTTCTGTAAGCTGGACCGTTATCGGAGATGATCCGTCGCGGAGTTCCAAACCGATAAATGACGTGCGTCTTGAAGAAATGGAGAATATTCTCCGTCTTCATTTCCCTTAACGGTACTGCTTCTGCCCATTTGGAGAAGTAATCAGTGGTCGCTAGGATGAAACGATGTCCCCTGGACGATGCTGGTTCGATGGGGCCGACTATGTCAGTTCCCCACATTTCGAACGACCAGCTAGCCACCGTTGGATGTAGAGGATTTGGGTGCTGATGGATAAAGTCTCCATGAATCTGGCACGAGTGGCATTTCTTCGCATA